>JAGSMZ010000019.1:4543880-5904570 GCA_029286645.1 Papilio protenor | reverse complement strand
ACTCTTTTTTCACGAGTTCTTCAAAATTGTATGCGGAATCTTCATGTATCCGCAAGGAGTTGATGGTCTACTCTTCGCTTAAGGAAACGAGGGCAGTCTTCTATCAAATGTTGGAGTGTTTGTGCAGAGGTGTTGTTACAGGGGCAAGTTTCGTCATCGGTGATTTTGAATCTATGGAGGTATGAATTATGGAACCCGTTGCCCCGTGAGATATTGCGTGAATTGGAAGGAAATCTTAGCAACGGACCACAGTTTGGCCACGCTGTCTAAGGTGGGGAGTAAATGTCTTGTATGACTGCCTTGCGTTGCATTTTGATATCTGACCTCCCAGGTTTGTCGATGCTGTAGTCTTATAATTTGTTTAATGTAGGATAATGGAAAGTAGGCAATCGGGGCTTTATGAAGTGTGGAGGCGGAGTTGGCTAATAAATCTGCAGCCTCATTACCGGCAATGCCTGTGTGGCTCTTCACCCACATAATTTGAATCTCGCCCCCTATTTCTTCTGTGTGAGTGTATAGTGTTATGTATTTGAGTGACGAGGGATGGGTGTTATTTCTGTTTCGAATGGCTAAAATAGAAGAAAGGGAGTCTGTGAGGATGTAAGTGTTTTTGTAATTTTTATTGTGAGCCCCATTTGCATGCCTCTGAAATGGCTAGCAGTTCAGCTTGAAACACTGTGCAGCAGGTGTGAAGCTTGAATTTCTTGGAAGTCGCTTTGTTGGTTTGTGGGGTCCCAGCTAATGAAAGCTGCGCCAACTGACCCGTCTTGTTGTTTGCTACCATCAGTGTAGATTTTGTTAGCGTGAGGTGGGCAAGTATGTTAATTTCCTCTTGGCCTCTGAGCATATGAATTTCAGGTGGTGGTTCTTCTATGAGCGGGGGGTTGGTGGCAATGGTTATTAGGTCCAACATATTCTCAAATTCTTGCTGGCTCCAGCTAGGTGGGGCATAGCAGCTATAGACGTGTGTACCGTTGATTTTGGCACCGATAACACCTTCTTCGACCTTCATTACGGCTTGGATCGGGAATCTACCACAGGACCAGATAGCAGCTTTACCTGTTTTATCCGAGGTCCAGCCTGGGTGTTCTATGTCGCCGTAGGGTTCCGATATTATTGCAAGATCAATCATTTCTTCGCGTATTATCTGCCCAAGTAAGTCCTGAGCAGCCTTGCAATGATTTAGGTTTATCTGTAGGACCTTGATCTTGTTTTCTTAGTTAGCTCCTGGATTGCTTTTATATATGCAGCGCATTGGCTGCTTCCGGCTATGTGGTTACTAGCTTCTTCTTTTCCATTATCCCTGCAGAGGACGCAGTGGGCATCTCGTATACACATGCCAATTTTATGCCCTTCTTCACCACACTTAACGCAGCACGAGGACCTGTTTACAGGGCTCCTACACGTTTTTGCTAGGTGTCCGTAGTTCCAGCATCTGAAACACTTCAATGGTTTGAGTACTTCTCGGATACGGCACACCACCCATCCTATACGGACTTTTTCCTATTTCAAGGATTTTGTTGGCGAGCTCGACTGGTAATGTTATCAGTGCTGATTGCATTCCGCCGTATGTCTTCCTTAACGATTTAATATTATCTATGCCTACGGTACCATTTTCCCCGGTAAGACTTTCGAGAGCAGTCCTTATCTCTTCTTTCGTGGCTACTTCGTCTAAGTCCTTGACACAGATTGTCTTCTCCGGTACTCTGCTCATGACGGCGGCTTCTTCGCCCAGTACCCCTTTAATGGCATGACAGTAGTCTGATGTTTTGCTGATGTTACTATTTTTGTTTATTAGTATTATCATATCACCAGTTGCTGTCCTTCGGATTTTCGAGACGTTATCTCCTACTTCTTTCAGAGTATCATCTTTTTTAATTCTGCTGAGTATTTCAGCATAGCTCATTGTGCCCTTCTTCTGTATAATGAGGGCCTCTGATAGTTTTGGTGCAGGTCGCTGTCTCTTCCTTGTGGCCACCTTTTCCCCATTTCCCGTTTCTATTCTCATCCTCAGTGGCTGCGTTGTGTACTGGGGTGTTATCCATTTCCACAAGCACTGAAGGCTTGAGCGGGGGTTTCTTATTTGTCATGCCCTCGATGATTTTCCGCTTGACTCTTCGTGGGGAGTCTACTGCTGGTTCTGGGGTTGTTACCTTTCTCTTCCTAGAGACTGGGCTTTTTGTTTGAATGCCCTTTTCTTTGCTCATGCAGGGACGTATGTTAGGCGATGTTTGAGTTGTCGCCGTGGCCATGCTTTCTTATGACTCTGTTGGTTTTTCCTTCTTTAAGGTAGAGCATCCTATTATAGGTTGTAGTCAAATCATTTACTTTTCTCTTTATGTCCCCATGGACATTGTGTCTTGGCGTTACAAACTCGAGCAAGTCTTCAATTTGTCTGCCAAGTTTTTCCATCAGTTTTTGCCTAGTTACATCTCCATCTTCATCTAGGCTGATCGTCTTAATTTGCACCTTACCTTTAACAAGTTTAGGTTCTCATTGTCCTTGATTTTCTTTTTTCTTCGTCGGTAGTGTTCTCTTCAATCCTTTCTTTGCAAATGGGTTCTTTGTTTCTTCTGATCTTGCTCCTTCTTGTATGATTGTTCTTTCTTCTTCAAGTCTTCTTTCTTCTTTGTTGCCGCTCGAGTCAGGTTGCAAAATTTTGCTCCCCCCAGAATACGTGGAGCAGCACGAGTCGAGCAAAGGACAGGGTTGTCATGTGTCATGTGTCATGTGTCATGTGTCATGTGTCATGTGTGACGTGTGATGTGTGATGTGTGATGGGTGACGTTTGACGTTTGACTTTGACGTTTGACGTTTGACGTTTGACGTTTGACGTTTGACGTTTGACGTTTGACTTTGACGTTTGACGTTTGACGTTTGACGTTTGACGTTTGACGTTTGACGTTTGATGTGTGATGTGTGATGTGTGACGTGTGACGTGTGATGTGTGATGTGTGATGTGTGATGTGTGATGTGTGATGTGTGATGTGTGATGTGTGATGTGTGATGTGTGATGTGTGATGTGTGATGTGTGATGTGTGATGTGTCATGTGTGATGTGTGATGTGTGATGTGTGATGTGTGATGTGTCATGTGTGATGGGTGATGTGTGATGTTTGATGTTTGATGTGTGATGTTTGATGTGTGATGTTTGATGTATGATGTGTGATGTGTGATGTGTGATGTGTGATGTGTGATGTGTGATGTGTGATGTTTTTTTGAGAAGATTTTGTTTTTAGTGTATTTTGTTTGGAAGTCGGTTTTGTTTTTTATTAAAAAGTTTATTTATTTCTCGATTTTTAGTGAATCTAGACATCGCAGTATGATAATCACTAGCTTTCAAACAAATAATGAGTTATTATTTGGATTATTATATTATTTGGATAAGGATTCATACCAAATAAGAATAAAAGCGTTTTAAATAAAGTCGATTGCACTTATTTGACGGTTTTCTCGAAACAAACGCTTATTGTGCGACAACCTTAAGAGATAGATATATGCTATCGCAGACTTTAATTCAGCTAATTGAATGACCTACAATTCTTTCATACATCATTTTTATGTAGGTCTTATAGTTTAGGCTACGTAAGCCAAGAAAGCAAACTTTGTCACAAGTTGATATTTTTTTCTGCGACTCGTAATTTGCTATTTATGATATCTCCTAAACTATTGATCGAAATTACACAGTTCCAAGCACATTTATAATCTACATTAAATTCTCTTGATGATGGACACATTTATTTTGATAAGGATCCATACCGAACACGAGTAATAGCGTTGAAAGTGGGGTATAGATTTTGATCGAAATTTTAATGAAAAAAGTGGTTATTGTGCGACAACCTTAATAGATAGATATATGCTATCGCGGACTTTTATTTAGCAAATTTAAAGGGCTATAATTCTTCCATACATGATTTTTGTGTAAGTCTTATAGTTTAGGCTACGGAAGCATAGAAAGCAAAAAAGACACCAAATTTCGTCACGCAATTTTGAGCTAAACTATTTAACTACGCCGTAGTCTTTGACTCCAAAAATCAAACAAAAAAATGGGACCCACCTGCAAGCACTACCTCTCGGATAAAAAAAGAATTTTCAAAATCGGTCTACCAGGGGCGGAGTTATGCCGTAACACACATAAAAAAAATAAAAAAAAAAACATACGGACGAATTGAGTACCTCCTTCTTTTGGGAAGTCGGTCAACAAATAGGCTACTCACTTTTTTTTTAATTCCACGCGGACGGAGTCGCGGGCGAAAGCTAGTTATTAATAATTTATCAATATCAAGCTTTTAAAATTATAAAACAAATGTTTTACAGTAAAGTTTCAAATAAAAGAAACAGACTTTTCAAATTGAAACAATGGCATAGAAAATATTGTACAGATGGCAATGATAAAGAGGTCTATTAAAGTAAATAGTTTCGTATCACAAAATGACTGGTAATGGCAGTCGCGATAAACAATGAATAATACGACTGAACATCGACTGGGGAACAATTTTCTACGTTGTTATGATAATTTGAAAATTCTAAAGACTTTTAGACGCTTCTGTTATCGCAAAAACTTTTTATTTTATATATTTTCTTTAATACTTCAATTAAAAACATATTAGAAGTTTTGTTTGTATCTTTTGCTGATTTAAATTGTTAAGGTAAAAATTTTCTTTCCTAAGACTAGAGACTAAATACTAATTATAAAAAAATAATTGTAATCGCAATAAAAAACCATTTATTTTCGTAACATAATTGTATTAACATGTTGTGATTTGATGCGTTCGCATCGAAGACAAAGACGTAAAACATTTTTTTCAATTGTTTATCAATAATTCGTTCAGTTGAATTTCATTAAAATATACTGATAATTCATTATATACTAGCATTCACCCGCGACAACGTCTGCGTAGAATTTAAAAAAAAAATCAAGCCTGTGCGTTTTTCCAAACTATGCTCTACATCTATGTTCAATTTCACAGAGATCCGTTCAGAAGTTTAGGCTACAAACTCAAACAAACATCGATCTATACATCCAAACTTTCGCAATTATAAGAAAGTTTATGTCCGGGCAAATTATAAACTCACTATCATTAAAATTTGACGGTGACATAAGTAGGTAATAGTCGTATCTAACTCTGCCTTCCTATTCTTGGCTTTCGTTTTAAAGTGCGGAAGTAATATGTGAAGTCAGTCATGCGTTTGTTCTCAGTGCTTGTAGATGTAAGGCGGCACAAGAGTTTTAATGATGCTTCCAATCTGGGAATATGAAACTGTACTTCAACTGTAAAACGAAACTGCATGCAGATGTTATAATGTACAGACAAAGAAATATATTCGCTACCCACTTTAAATCGTATATAGGTACAGAAAACTGTCGCCAACAAATTAGCACGTATGTAAGTTAAGACAAGGTTTAGTTCAAATTGTATTGCATGTCAAATAACAAATGCGATTACACAGAAATGAAATGGATATGAAATTAAAATCCTTAACTATACATGAACACATTTTCTCTCAATAGATACAGAAAGAGTGCGAATAAAAAAGGGAAACACTCTTAGAGCGCGCGCACACCTTTGACTATACTATCGCACAACTGTTTAATTGCGCTTTGATTCCTATGAGCTTATATGGTGCGCACACTACTCGATTTTTAGTTGTGCAACTAAATAGTTGAATTGGCTGCGAAACAATCGACAATCGCACAACAGTTGTGCGTTAGTTTAGTCAAAGATATGCACCCGCTCTAAACAAAGAAAAGAACAAAGTTCACAAGTCGATGGAGTTGATTTTATATTACACAATTTCTTTAGTTACGTGAATTATTAATATTTCATTTCAAGAACCTATTGCAGTGACTAAAGAGAAAAGAAATGCAACCGTTAAATAAACGGATGGACGAACACACAATTAATTTCCTTTGAAACTAGATAGTTGTTTATTTTTAATTTTCTTACAGAAAGCAATGGAGTTTCGCGTCGTGAAGTTTTATATTAAACATAGTTCTCCTTTAAATTTAATCTAATTAAAGAAAATTCACGTCGAAATAAGCAGAAGTTTTATCTTTGAAACGTAATAATACTATATAATTAAATGCCAAAACAAAATATGTACCGTATTAAAAAGGTAAGCAAAGGGCCTGATGACAGTATAAAGAGATATCAAAAAGGTTTGTAAAGCCAGCTACAGACGCTCAGTTTTAACTGAACAGAACTGTTGGACACGAGTACGAGCGTCGTAGACCTAAGTATCTACAGAGATCATAAAAATGTTTCTACTTAACTTCTGTATGTAAATTTCCTATTATTAACTTAATCCTATCATTAATTTAACACATCTGTAGTTCCTCTGGTGTTACGGATGTCCATGGGCGTCGTTGACCTCGGTGGTCTCGCAGCACGTTTGCCCCCTTTTGTTATATAAAAAAAAAATGTTGGAAAAATCTTACTTGTAACCATCCTTTGGTATGGATGTGTTATTAGAGTGGGTGTAGACTGAAATAGTCTATTTATACAGAATTAACTCAATGTGTTATCGGCGTGTTAAACACATTTGTTTGATGTAGTGGAAGGTAATCGGCTGCCGGATTGGCGCTCACTTCATTCTGAACATCAGATGCGTTTGACATGTTATTTGGAAAAGGTTAAATGATTATCACGATAAAAGCAAGTTTCCATTGTCGATATTTCCATGAAAATTATATTGTATAATAATGTCTCTCATTTCATTTGAATAAACTGAAACAAAGGTATGTTTTTGAATCGATCTTTTGGCTGCGAATTTTGTCAACTAATCCTTACATCAATCATCAACGACAAAAGAATTATCGAGATATGGAAAAGAATCCCGGCGTATCAACTAGTGTTATTCTCAACAATTTTATTTAAGTTACATTTCGTTCTTTACGTTTTCTAATTCATATTGCTATCATACAATATCTAGTTTATACTTTAGCACAAATATTGTTTAAACTGATTCGAGATAGTGATTTGTTGAAATATTTATTGTATAAAGTAAACTTCCTGTTAAACTGCGAGTTGTAGTTGAGTTAAGTCAATATTTTATAGCCTCGAGATGAACACGTGGCAAAATTTATAGTTAGTATTTTAATCAATAGTAGCTTCCTATACGTCCACATTGAGCGACTCGGTGCCTACCCTAAGTTAGTGACTAGGCTATAGCCAACCACGCTGGTCCAAAGCAGTTTGGTTGACTTCACACATATCTTTGAATTTCTTCGCAGATGTGCAGGTTGCATCACGATGTTCCTTGACTGTAAGAACGTCAGATGTACAAATAATTTTCAAATTCGAATTATCATATTGGTATATAGCGCGATTCGAATCCAGGACCTTTAGACAAGTCAAGAGCTTAACCTCTGAGCCACCGAGTTTCGTTGAATTTCTACTAAATTGTACGATGTCTTGTTATTAGTAAATGGTACGTTAAAATGTCCTGGTCAGGTACTGTTCTAAGCGAGTTTAATTATCGGACGATTACCATATAAATTGAAGCGTTTCATACGGCTAAAATTTTTGCATAAATTATGCACACCAGAATCTTTTATATGAACCCTTGTCTACGCACTTAATGCATTCATTACATTATTTATTAAGCGCACAAGTGATTAATAATTTAAAAATAAGTCGAATATTTCGTGAAATTTTTTTAGCGTCTGCGAATGTTAGAAGATGTATGCTATTTTTTATCTTGCAAAATATTGTACTCTTATATTTCTTACTTCTAAAAACATAGATATAATATTATTCCAAGCACATGTGAGTATTCCCGAATGTGCTACGGAAGCTAAAATAAACATATTATAAGAAATGACGTGTAACTTATTTTCAAAGAGTAATGCCACACGGAATTTGCGATTCGTTGTGTTGCGTTATTAGTTTATGGGACTGTTCTGTCATCACGTCATGTTCAGATTCGTGTGTCGAGGTCTATGCGAGACCATAAAAATGTAGCATACTGTTTTTTTTACTCGCGTGTAAAAACACATCATCAATGATCGTCGCAACGTCGTTGTAACGTAATGTGTGGTATCACCCTTATAACGAAACACAAGTAAAAAGAAAATAATAAAATCTTCAGGGACTTAGATTATCCGTTATTAAGAATTGGTAATGAAACTCTATTTATTTTCTTTCTAATAGAATAGGTTCAGTCAAATTATTGTCCAGTTTTACCTATATAGGTAAGTTAAGAAATATTGAATGACGCCGTGAAATACTACTTTCTTGGTTCGAAATAAAAATTGGATCAATATTTAAAGTAACCTAACTACGTATTAATTTATTTTTTAAAAATTCTTTCACCATTTGAAAGCTTTTTTTTTTTTTTTTTTTTTTTTTTTTTTTAAGTGGGGAAAGCGTAATGGAATTTGCAAGAGACGGGACAAGCGAAATATCCTTACCCTGTCGGCAACGTATTTGAAACCTCCTAACTGTAAGCAAACTTTACTTCGTATTTTAGTAGTATCAGCGGTTTAGCACGAAAATTTGTGAGAAAGTATGTCTAACATCTCGTAAATTTTCGTGCTTAGACCTCTCTCTGGTGACTAACTCTAACGATAACCACTAGGTATACTTTAAGCAGATAAATGAATGACAAATTTCATTAGTTCCATTTGTCAGGTGAGAAAAGAAAGAAAAAGTCTCAATAAAATGAACGTTCAGGCGTGATGAATGGAATCGTAGCAATTGAGGGCTTTATTGCTTGCACGCCTTGGAAAAAAAACAACTTGTTTTAACCAAAACGATTTATCTTTTTCTAAAGGACGCCTGGTGACTTTCATTACATGGTTTACTGAACTACGGTAGATCTCCACTGACGTAACAGTTTTACATACTTATCATCTCTTTTATTATCTTTTAATCGATCAAAAAACTTTAAAGTCAAACTTTTATTAAAGAAGCAGACATAATTATTCTAACTATTAATTCAAATGTCATTGCAGTTGAATTCCAGAGTAATACTTAATTTGAGAGGTGTTTTTCATACTAATATAAAGAGGAAAACTCTGTTTGTTTGATTGTAATAAATAGGCTCAAAAATGACAAGACCGTTTTTAAAAATTCTTTCACCATTTGAAAGCTACATCATCCACGAGTAACATAGGCTAGTTTTTTAATGATTTCACGCGGGGGAAGTCGCGGGCAACAGCTATATAATATAAAGAGGCGAACAAGCAAGCGGCCACTTGAATTTGCCAAACCGACTTTCCCGATGTCCATAGACATTCGCATATGCAGTTGCCTACTTTGAATCATTACAGTTTTTTTATAAGAACCATAAAAAATCTATAGTTTTCATGTTGTAGAAAATTATAGCATTTTCTTTCTTTCTGTGTAATTCTTTTATAGGAAAATAGAATAAATAACCAAAATGCCTTATTTATTTTCAGATTTAATGTATTTCCGTATCAGAACATCTGGCAAAATCTGCGGAAAGATCTCCAAAGAAAATTGAACTTCTGTTAGCTTTGGTAATATTTTACAAATATAACATTGATTGAAGTGTTTCTTGAGTACACATCTCCAATACTTTCGCAATACAAATAAAGCGAGGCTGTATAGAAGATTCTCGATTACCTATAACAAAAATTTTGAAAAACTGTTATCAAATATTAAAACTGACGGCTTATAAATCTTATCGTTAATTGTCGCTTAGTAACTCTTTAAATGACTGTGCGCGGTACTATTTTTTCTGACAGAACCAAAAGCAAAAAACCTCCCTCTCACCGACCCAGATAGGTAGGCGGGACTCTATAAACTGATTTTACAATTTTGCTATGGAATGAGCTTATACTTAACTTTTTAAGACAACTAAAAATATTTTGTTAAAGAATACGGAACCCAAAAAAATAAATATCTTCCGGCTGGCTGACATACGGTTTAACATAAATTGCGGTACTTTCGCACGGAAGCGGCTAACAACGATAAGAGAATCGATATTTCATCCGCGGGTAGCGACACTTTTATGTCTGAGAAAACATCTAACGACGGCAAATATCATTGATGTGAACATCATTACTTTTGGACTATTAATTTTAAGGAGTAATGAGAAATACTCTAACTTCACGCTTCTACTGTTGTTCGCATTCTTGTGACACATTGCTGTGAAAGCGAAACGAAGCGAACACATGATCATAGCGTAGATATATCTCGCTACAACAAACCATTCAGCAGGCTTACTACCATTAGGCTTACAGCGTTAAATCATATTTAATCTGCATCAAAGTCTACGTATTAATTGCATTTCATTTTCGAGTCTGTAATGACACTTCGTTATAGTTCCGGTTCGCTTTACCTGTAGTGTACTACAGGCCCAATTGCATATTCCCATTCAATTTATTCAGCAACCACATTTTGTGATTTTTTTTTGTCGCTAATGTTTAAAAAATAAACGTCGCTAAGCTTCTGCTAAATCGCTTGATCCGATACTATTTTTCATCTCTTAAAATAAAGCTTAAAAAGGTCCTCAGAGAATACTAAAAACATTATAGCGTTTTAACTGTGAAATGAAATGTTGTATTATGCAAAATATAAGAAATAGAGCTTTTGTTGCCATAGACCTTTCAATTCGATAATAAATGATGTACTTTCGTTTCTTACAATTCGGTGCCTTTTATTTTCCATTATAAAGGAAAAGATTGATAAAATACAAAGAGTAAACACGTTACTGAAAAAGGTATTGTTATGAATGTCATAACATCATTAATATGAATTGAATTTAATGAAAACTCTATAGTTTTAACTTTTTATCAAAAAAAAAAAAAAAGCTTTGTTACTTGTTTTAACGAGGGTTTCCACTGTCGAAAGAGTCGAATATAGCCTAACCAAGAACATATAAATCTAGCCAATGGCTTCAAGGCAAGGCAAGGCAAGGCAATTACATCAATGTCTTATTTACGCAAAATTAGTTCCATAGTGAGGGTTCTTATGTTTCTGGTCAGGCTATAACAATGTAATATTGTCATTTTTATCATCCTCTCCTTGCCTTGAATTCAATGGTTGTCAAAACACCCTTAATAATAATTCAGAGTAACTTTCAGTTAGTATAAATATGTACCCTAGAGTTCTCTTTACCACTACCAAAATAATACTCTAGAGTTGTCTATGCCTCTCCCAACTTATGTACTCTAGAGTTGTCTCTGCCGCTACCAAAATAATACTCTAGAGTTGTCTATGCATCTACGAACATACATATGTTAGTTCTAGAGTACATACTCTAGAGTTGTCTCTGCCGCTACCAAAATGAGGTCTGTATTTACTTTGCCATTAGTTTCGGGAAAGTGTCGCCGGAACTCGAACTAACGAAATTCAAACAATACTAATGTGACACATACGAAATACCTTTACATTCATTTAAAGAGAAAATATGAGGTTAAACAAAATTTTCCTTATTTGATTTGTGTTATTGTTTGGATGAAAGCCCTAACTTAAACACAAAGGTATACTTTCCTTTTCAATCAGTTTTGACATATTCTTTACTGCATTGTATAAATTAATAATACTTACTCGTATAACATAAAATTTTACTTGCTTTTATTTTGCTTTAACACAAACGAAAACCTCTGTATTAAGTTATGTTTTACTAATCTTATTTTATTAATATAATAAATGCTAAAGCTTAGAGGGATGCATGGATGCTTGTTAGAGTTTGTAGCCTAAACTACTGAACAGGTCACGATAAAATTTGGCATAGATGTAGAGGATAGTCTGGAAGAATACAAAGACTACTTAGTTTTTTTTATTCCACGCGGACAGAGTTGCGGGCGAAAGTTTG
Organism: Papilio protenor; assembly: GCA_029286645.1. NCBI lineage: Eukaryota > Metazoa > Arthropoda > Insecta > Lepidoptera > Papilionidae > Papilio > Papilio protenor. Next base: position 5,892,784 of record JAGSMZ010000019.1, on the reverse strand, counting down.
TTTAAAAATTCTGCGTACAATGACAATTATGTTCTTATCTATAAATATCAACTAGTTAACTAACTGTTAAACGCCTTTATTATTAAAAGTAAATAAAAAGCAGCAGAATTGAGCAAGAAAATTCTCTGTCCTATATCAACACTTAGAGAAAATCGTTCCTTTGTATTGGCAGTCAAGTGTTAGCAATCGTCAGAACTGTCCCTGACCTAATAGAATAAAAAAATGTATTAAAAATGCAGAAGTAACTATTAAGTTAACGTGTATTTTCTATTATTCCACTTGTTTTAATATGTGTAATAACTCGTTTTAGTAAAACCGTGAAATCACAGGGAATCAAAATATTCCTATGTTAACAGACTTTTCCATACAAAGAATTAAAACTGTTACTTTAAAATCAAAGAAACAAGTGTGTGATATTGCTTCACGCATATGTTAAACTGTAATTAATGTCCACTTTATCAAGACCTCTAAGAATATACATAATGGTAAACACAATCAAGAGCCTTGAGTTCACTTTAAGTTGGTTGGTAAATTCTTACAACTAGTTTTATAGACTACAACGGAACGCAAAAAAGATAACAGAGTTCAGTAAGACAAAGTTATTCTGTGGTTACGTTAGAAAGAAATGATGTTCTTAAAGGTTTTTAGTTTTTTAATTAATTTGCTATTTAAAGATAATCTTTTTACATAGTACGTAGTGTCTAGCAAAAGCAGTATTTATGTGGTTTAAGTCTTTATGGTGACCAATTGCCACTAAAACTGCTTTAAGAATAGTTTGTTGTGGAATAGTTATCTATTTTATTATACTTCAGAATTCGTTTAATATATACGTGAAGATAATAAAATATATATTCTTTCTTACCTTTTAAATAAGACTAATACAGTATTTCGTAGCAATAACAACAAATACAACTTTTGACATGTTTTTTAAAATTTTAAATTTTTAATTAAAATGATTGTCATATCCTTAAGTTTCTAACGTTAACTCCTTTGTTAAAGTATAAGTTAAGAAGCGTAACTTTACTGATTTTGTTGTCATTTTCTGTCCTAGATTCCCCCGGTGGCAACATGGCGCTATTGTTCAAACTTTGTTTTACTTTTATTTTAATTACGTATTGGATGACCGTTTGTTCCACCAACGAAAAAAGAGGTAAGTTACGTAATAAACGAGCTTTCGCCTGAAACTCCATCAACATGAAAAAAAAATAGTAAGTAGCCTATGTGTTCTTCCAGAATACGCTCTTCATCTAGGCTAATTTCCATAGAGATCCGTTCAGCCCTTTAGGCGGCAAACAACATCCATACATCTAAACTTTCGCATATATATTAGTAAGATTAAATGATTATTTCTGAGCGTTATTTTCTAAATAAATAATAGATTCATAATAACATCGATTTTTGTACGTTCTATATATTCTTTGGTCTATAATTTGTAATTTTTTTTACTGTTACAGATCTTCGGGTGGCCAATCCCCATTTTAATAAACTTTGTCACTCGTATACGAGACAAGTTTTCTTTAGAAGCCAGAAAGTAAGTATTGCTATTCATCATCATCATCATCTCCTTATCCTACTCCCGTAGGGTCGGCGCAACAGGTTTTTGTCCTCCAAATAACTCTATTATACGTCATCTCAGTCATCACTCCCTTTTGATCATGTCACCTTTGACGCAATCCATCCATCTCTTTCTAGGTAAAAAAATAAGTATTGCTATTATCAGTTAACTTTTCATAGTACTTAATCTGTTTGAAAAAGTAAGACCATTAAATTACATTCTAGCTTAAACAATTATGAACAATTAGAAGTTTCACATTACAAACTATTTCTTAGTGTGGGTTTCCATTGTCTAATAACTTGAATGAAACATTTTTATCCTATTCTTCTTTATTGACAATTCGCTGTTATAATATAACAGACGCACTTTTGCCTAAACTATCGCACAAATTTTGTGTTATTGTCAATTGTTTCGCTGGCAATTCGTCTGTTTAGTTGCACAACTAAAAATCTAGTAGTGTGCAAGCTCATAGGAATTTTGATCAAACAGTTGTGCGATAGTTTAGTCAAAGGTGCGCAATCCAAATATCTTAACTAAGCTCTTTTGTTTCAGATCATTTGTATATTCTGCAAGGGATTAGATGTTTCTTGCTTCGAAACTACAACTCCCGTTACCTCAACTACAACGACTGTCAAACCATTGCCATCATCTTCAGTTAAATCTACATTACCTTTGTCATTACCTGGTGACGTAACTAAACCGACAGCTACGACTGCCCCTACTGAAGAGGAAGGTGGGGATGCTTAGGATTTTTTATAAATCCGACTATTGTATCTGGCACGAGAGAGCGCTGTTATCGCGATAACTTAGAAATTACGTTAACTTGAAGCTCGCACACCTTTGACTAAAATATCTCACAACTGTTTAGTCGCACTTTGAATTCTATGAGCTTATATGGAGGTGCGCACACTTCTCGATTTTTAGTTCTGCAACTAAATAGATGAATTGACTGCGAAACAATTGACAATCGACAATCGCACAACAGTTATGTGATAGTTTAGTCAAAGGTATGCGCCCGTTCTTATTAAGCATTCTATACTGTTGCTATATTATATGACTAAAACATGGCAGATAAATTACAGAGGAGACAATCAAAGTCCTACAAATAGTGAGGATCTTGTGGCTATTCTTTGACATAAAAGTATAGCCGCTAATGAGCTATTTTACTTTTGCTTAACGGGCCAGATAAGTTTGTACCACTGTAATTACTTTCTGTATTACTCTCATTATTGACTGAATATTTATTTTAGAACATGTAATCTTATCAAATTAAAAAAGGCTGAGAAACAAGATTTTTCTTTATTTCATATTAAAACTAGACTATTTTTGAGGTTATGTTGTAAACCAATTTAATAAAAAAAATGCTTAGAAAATAGTTTGTTGTATAAGTTTGCGTGTATTGTTATATCACGGTATCATTGTTTTAATAGCTTAGACAATTAACGTGAAGAATAACAGCTTTATTTCATACATTTCACCCTAATAACATGTGTGCCGGTTGGCAGTTCATCAAAATAAGCACACGCGGTCTACAATTTACCTGAGCGTGTACCAAAGAAATAAAGCCGACTAATATCTTCCACCAATCATTACAATATACGTAATAAATGGAACAATATAGTACAAGAAATATATTAATAGAAGAACCCTGAACTCTTCCAATTAAGTAAAAAGAAAAAAAAAAGATATCTCAGTCATTAACTTTCTATTCTGTTTGATTACTAGAAACTAGAATAAAATACGCTTTAGTAACAAAATAAAAGCAATCACTTAGTCTATGATAATTGTAGATACATTTTAAAGTAATATCTTAATAATAACTTAATCGGTATATATTTTTAACACCAGAAGAGAACAGTGTACAACAGCGAGTGAGTTGGCACGTCGGGTAAAACAGAACCCTAGTTCCCGGAGTGCCAAGTGAATAGTCGAGTACTTCATCGACTAATCCTGTAGTTTGATTAATGACGTATCGTTTCAGTGGGTGTTACGTGTCGATATTAGTCAATCAATATTAATGATAGCAACCGAACCCTTCCGTGTACGAGTTTTGCGCATTATAATAAATCATTTCCCCTGTTAACTTCCGCTTCCGTGTGATTTATGCTGAGGTAAAAGTATATTTGTTAAGTTTCATGTCATATAAGTAAACAAATGAAAGATTAATTGTTAGTTTTTTTATGTTATAAGATGGCAAACCTGAATTGACAGAAATAGCGAAATGAAATATTTCCAGATGCGTTTCCTACTTGTAATCGACGTGTAAGATGTAGGGCTTTAAAGTCCGAAAATTTGTTTGTTTTGGAGAAATTAAAAAATGACTGAAAATTTCCTTTACATTGGTAAATTACTTATATTTTTAATAGCGTAAATTGGTTTATGTATTAACTGAACTTTGGATAAATTGTAATCGAAAATTAAATAGTGTAAACTACAAGTTACATTAAACCTTTCATAACCCTTGTTTGACTTACAAAAACTTAATCATAATCAGTCCAATAACAACACAAGGGACGAAATATACACCGATTATTTATATAGCTTTAGGAACGAAGCCGGGATGAGCTCCTAGTTCGTGATAAAACACGATATCCTATTTTCAATTTAAGAACAAACTTTCAAATGAGAGTGTCGGGCCTTTTGATGTGGCGTAGCGTTGTTCTGATAACAGATATTAACTTAAAACTTTTCCAATTCTCCCTCACCGTGCACTACCTTCAAAGTACCGAAGAACTTCCGTAGCCAATTTAAATAAGATACCTCATATCACGTGTATATACAGCCTTTTTCTTACTTCGATAAAGCCTTACGATAAAGTTTACCTTGTATTTTAACAGTTACTTTCCACAAAGTATGTTTACAATAAATGTATTCGTAATATTAAAATTAATCCTCGCGCCTGCCGGAACTATCAGAGCAGATTATTTCAAAGATAACAAATGCTATTAACGATATCTACTTTTTATTATCATTCACTTACAAACTATATCAAGATAATAATACATTAACGGCTTTTAGGATGTTTTTTCACTAAGCTTCAATGATTTACACATTGAACTACTTTAAAAATATTTATAGCTGAATAAGAAATAATTATGCAAAGTAATTACGATCATATTTATTTTTAACTAGCTTTCGTCCGCGATTCCGTGCGCGTGGAATTAAAAAGAACAATAGTGAGTAGCCTATGTGTTCTTCCAGACTATGCTCTACACCTATGCCAAATTTTATTGAAATCCGTTCAGTAGTTTAGGCTACAAACTCTAACAAACATCCATCCATCCATCTATCCATGTAAACTTTCGCATTTATAATTACTAGCTTTCGCCCGCGACGCCGTCCGCGTGGTATTAAAAAAAACAAAAGTAAGTAGCCTATGTGTTCTTCCAGACTATGCTCTACATCTATGCCAAATTTCATGGAAATCCGTTCAGCCGTTTGGGCTACAAACTCTAACAAACATCCATCCATCCATCCATCCATCTAAACTTTCGCATTTATAACATTAGTTAGATTTGTAAGTTGTAAAGTTTTGACAAATCTATTTTTGAAAATTGTAAAATAGGCTATGATATAACATGAGCATAAGATTTTCGTTGGTTGTATTAAAATATTTTACAAAATACTTAGTTCCCATCTTGTGTTGAAATACATTTTCCGTACAAAAGTCGTATTTAGCACAAAATTCTCTGACACGTAAAAAGGTTTTAAAGTAGGCAAGGCGATTACAAGGGTACACGTGTGTTATAATATATTTTTTTAAAAACCTCGCGTGGATTTTGGATGAAAATAAATGTAACAGATTTCATAACAACTGCTTGTCAGAAATTAAGAAATCTTACCAGATTAAGTCAAATCCACTGTTCACTCTAGTAAATAAAAAATGAAGAACTCTTCGTTAAAACACTATATTAATTTATGTAGCTACTTGCACTAAAACGGGAAGGTAGTTCGAGAAAGTATTAAAATAAAACAAAGATTTGGCAAAGCCAAAACAAAGTGACTGGTTTTGTAGTTTGAAGGTAAATCGAAAAGGGAACGAGAGGATTTACTACTCTCACAAAAGACGTCGTGTAAGGTCAGATATTGGTTAGCTGATATCGTGCGGACGCAATTTTATCATCTAGGGATGCTTTTTCATGAGCGACGTGTAAACACAATTACTAACTCAAATACTATGATGGCGCCAGTTTCGCGTAAGAAATCGTACTTAACGATGATGGTTTAAATTAAAAAAAATATCTTGGACTTTTAAAATATAGTTATTGGTATCTTTTTACAGTGAAGAAGAACATTTTGATGTAATCAGCACAAATTTGAGAATAAATGCAAAGACGTGTTTGAAGACAACCAATCTACAAAGCCAGCTTGGTTACAAGGCAACATTGTGGTCCTTAGCAGTGACTATATGGGCTGACAACTCTCTACTTTGATTAAATCATGTAAGTAATAAATGAACGCCATTTTGTCTTGTAGCCCTATCTCTCAACATAGCTTGTAGAACGAGTAACGTGAAACTTTGATTGACGATTTTGCGTAGTTTTGTTGGTTATTGTGATATTTGTAAACAGTTAAACTAAGAGCTGCACACACCTTTGACTAAACTATCGCACAACTGTTTAGTCTTGCTTTGATTCCTATGAGCTTATATGGAGGTGCGCACACTACTCGATTACTTCCCAAAAGAAGGAGGTACTCAATTCGTCTGTGTTTTTTTTAGTTGTGCAACTAAACAATTTAATTGGCTGTGAAACAATTGACAATCGTTGTTCGATAGTTTAGCCAAAGGTATGCGCCTGCTGTAAACGTATAGTGCAGCTTAGCTCATGGATTATCGAGAAAAGTTACCAACGCTAGCCGTTACTGTGAGACCACGGTGATATAGTAATACTAATTTAGAATTTGCTGCAGTACAGTCGAGGATAGAAAGTTCTATCATGCGTTAAATAGAGTTCTAAATTCTATAAATTTATATCTTCCGCAGTGTACAAGTTTAATACGATTATTTTTAATCCTTTTATTTAGTTCATATACAACACTTCTTATTAAAAGTCGAAGATTTGATCCTGGTGTCAGACTCATCTAAGCATGGAACTTCCTAGAAAATAATTTTAGGCTATGCTCCGTACAATATAATCTACTAGCTTTCGCCCGCGACTCCGTCCGCGTGGAATTAAAAAAAAAACAAAAGTGAGTAGCCTATGTATTCTTCCAGACTATCCACTACATTTATACCAAATTTCATGGAAATCCGTTCAGCCGTTTGGGCTACAAACTCTAACAAACATCCATCCATCCATCCATCCATCTAAACTTTCGGATTTATAATATTAGTATGATACTATTATTATAAAGAGGAAAGATTTGTAGTTTTGTATGTATTGAAATAACTCAAAAACTGCTGGGCCGATTTCAAATATTCTTTCACCATTAAAAAGCTGCGTTATCAGTGAGTAACATAAGCTATGTTTTTAAACTTTTTTAATTCCAAGAGGACGAAGTCGCAAGCAACGGCTAGTCATTTATAAGAACATTTTGTGTGTACACAAGAAAATATTTTTATGGTCCGATTACTAGTTCTGAATTTTAAACGTAGTATGAATATTACATATAGAACCTTTCTCGGCATCTAAATTTACGCACCTAATGTTCCTACATTTTCTACATAAGGCGTAACGTCCTAGATACTCAATCTTCATTTCATTTCAAAGACATAGTTGTACAGAATGTCTCGAAATTCCAAATTGAAAAGGTATGTTATACTCACGACCGAATACTGAAACGAAGTTTAAATATGTAAATATAATTAAAACCGACAATAAAATAAAATAAAATAAAATAAAATAATATATAATACAATACAATAAAAACCGATAATAAAAATAATTAAAACCGACTACATTAGTAGTCGGTTTTAATTATTTTTATTTATGTAAAATGAAATAACGATGTGAAATGAATTGACTATTATTTAGGATAGAATTATGCATCCAACTGGCACAAAGAGAGCTTGTATCTAGTCAAGTATACGTGTTCCTACAATAAGTATTTAATTGTGTAGTATCAAGCGAAAGAACTGGGTAGTAAATATATTTCCTCGACTACAAAAGTCACACACCATGAATAAGTTCTTAAAATGCACGTTATGAAAAAGACGAAAATCCAAAACTTTTCGATTTCAAGCGTTAGTGAAATTTTTTTGCTATTATTTTTTTGTAGGTGCGTCCTTTCTATCGAGCGACCTTTTAATTTTCTCGCTATATTTTTGGTCTAAGCCGCACTCTATCACGTCGGATCTCTCGTCATAATCTTGATTAACCCTTTGTGCGACGTGAACCACAGCGTGATGACACAAATAACTATTTTAAGACACTTTAAGACCGTCTCTATGTTTATCTCTATTTTTATAGTGGCATTTTTAATGTAATTAAAAAAAAAAAACAATAGAGTATAATAAATTTTGCGAAAAAGTATAAAAAAAGTACACACATCGGTAATGCTGGATTTGTGAAGATACTCGAATAAAAAAAACAAAACAAAGTATAAAATTGTTTATAGATTTAAATTTATAGGTAGAGCCTAAATGATGGAAAGCAGGACACGGATAATGATGATAATGGTTTAACCTAACCTTATTATCCAATTAAATTTTAAACTTTATTGACAAAAGCAAATTAAGCCATGCAAATAATCCAAATCATATGAATTCCACAATATCATTTTGTCGATAGGCATTTAATTTATCGTTTCGTGCATCGTTGTGGTTTTAATTCCAAACGACATCGCAACTGCAATATTTGTGTAAATATCAGCAATAATATATTTTTATAACAAGCTTTTATTACGAATTTTCCAATATTAATAAGTGAATTTAAAAGTAACTTTATTGTTAATACGCGCGTGTTTTTTTGAGATAATTTGTGCCGTACCATGCGCAGTCCACAGTTCTTCCCGTAACGTCCCGTTCAGGACTTGCGTTTGACTCCAGTCCATTCTGTGAGACAACGCCGTTAGGCCGCCTCTAAAGGAGCGCTTGCTGAAACCAACTTTCAGCGTATACCAAAACTATTATTAATATCTTAAAAATAAATCACCAATCATTCCAGATTAATAGCAATTTAATAGTAAACTTCTTAAACTTTGTGTACTTTTAAAAGTGTTTTATGGACGTTTAAAAGTTCGTGCGTGTGTAACTATTTCTATTTTTAATTTTAACGCTGTTAGTTAAAGTTTAATTTGGCTCAAGGGAGTGTGACAGATGATTTGCGGTCATAAAATCGCCAATGATTGATCGACGAGGTGATACGGAAAATTTTAATATTTTCCTCAAATTGATGTGAATTTAGGTAAGTTGATAACGAATTGTCTTTATTACGTGGTTGTAGACTGACAATTAAAAGACTTTGGAAAGCATTGATCGGAAAAATTTTCGTACTCTAGAAATAACTATTTAAAAGTTATTTTTGGACTTGAATGTGTTTTAATACCGATGTTGGACACATTTTGGTAAATAACCATATATGTAATTTAATCTTAATGTTTGTATTAATTCGTAAGCTTTGATATAATTATAGGGACTGAGAGTAAGTGGAATTATTTATGATCTCGTGATTGTATGTTCGTATTCGGAACTTATGTCCCACGCAGAAAGATAATGACACTCACTCACATTCATGATACGAATATAGAAACTGTTTTAATAATTAATAATAGTATTAAACATTACTAATATTAATAATACCTATTATAGTCAACTATCACTGATGGATGTGAATTAATCCGAATTAATATAATATTATTAGATTTATTTCGTCTAGACTATAAAATTATAAATGCAAGAAGAACATTAGGACTAAAAATATACAGAAGAATTGAGTACCTTCTTTTTTTGGGAAGTCGGTCAAAAAGTATTTTATTAACGAGTTTTTTTTTTGTTCTTTGCACGTTTTCTCATTGAAGTATCAAGAAAACTAGGGATGTTTTTATGGAAATTAATATTCCGACAACTTTTAAATGTACATAATATAACTATGTTACTTTTCTATTTTCTGTTGAAATCATTTTAACATTTAAAACACGATAATTGAACTGTTTTATATAATCTCAGATTCTTTATACTTATTGATCTTTTCATTTATTTATCGATCTTTAATTTGGACATAAGCGATCAATTTCGTCACATTCCTTTTAGCACAAGGAGTTTCCTTTCCTCGTACTTCCTTTTACCAATACAATTTTGATAGATGACAATAAAGTTTCGCTCTGCTCCCTATGTCAGGCTATTGTGTGTTAAGTGAGATTGTCAAAATATTGAGAAGTCACATATATCATGTGAAAAAGGTTCCGTGATTACATATTTTTACGAACGTCTTTGTATTCTTTTACAGCCGATATTGATGTTCGATTTTTGCTTATTTGTTTTTTTAATTCCATTTTAATCCATTCGGTACTAATTTAAATGATCTATTCGTGGGTGATGCAACAATTTATTCATGTAAAGTAATCAAAATTAATTTTCGGATCGCACATCCCTAATACCAGCCCTTAGTTGCTCTTATGAAAATCATTATCTATGTTCCATGTTTAGTTTACAATTTAATAAGCTCGTTTGATGATATTAAAGGGAGCTAAACGTAATTCCCGAGGGTAGGGTTGTCACACAAGCAGTGTTGGAAGACAAATTTTATATACTTCATAATTATTGTGTGTAAAATGTTCCTTATATTAATCATACGTCATACGACATATTTGTAATATGTTTTATATAGTTGTTTCGGCTATAGAATCTGATAGTAATTGGTAATAAATGGTAGTAAATAAACAATAATCCGATAAAAATAAAACATGTTCCTTATACATCTATATAGCTCTACTGAAGATGGTTTCATATCTTTAAAGTTCATTTTATGCATACCAACAATAAAGTGATCGTTTTATTTTCATTTCAAATTCTCTCAAAGAATAAAATTCAATAGATTTGATTCAGTTCGCGGGAAATTGATATCTTTCCTTCCCCATTGTCCTTGAAGAATATCTTTTCAGACAAATGTAAAGTAAACGCCTGATTAGATTTCACGGTGGAGTTACGAATATGCATATTTTATGATTTCGTGTCTTTATATGTTACATATTTTGTGTTAAAAACTGTTTTTTTTCTCGACAATTTTAATGTTAAGATTGATCTATCAATTAATATTGTCTAATCATTAGGTGAAAAATTCATTACTATGCGCCGAGTCGTTTAATGATTCTTGAAGGCGTTCCTTAGAGTAGATTCCCCTTGTTGTTTTAAGAAGGGCAAACGAGTACTGGGAACACGGTTAACGATGCCCATGGACATCCGCAATACCAGAGTAACTACAGACTCGTTGCCGGCCTTTAGGGAAATGGTTACGCTAGTTTTTGAGGACCTTAAGTAGCGGCTTCGAAGTAACCCCGAGGACAGACCATTCGACAACGCGGTTGTCATTATAAAACTAGGAGAGTAAACTGCTACTTATTAAGCTAACGCGTACCATCTTTCGACTGCATCATCACTTCCTTCAGGTGGGATCGTGGTCAAGCGCTAGCTTAATAAACATAAAAAAAAACTACACCTAGGGAGACTGAGTATCTAAGTATAGTTTGTGTGTACGGCAGAATATTAATCAAAATGTAAGTTAGCCTCACATTAAACGAGCGAGACGCCCACGCACTTGAGTTGACGTAAACATATTATTTGCGTTGTTATTCATATTTTTATTACAGATCAATTGATAGACAGAGCGATTACCCGAATATTAATCAAATCAAATAAACATTGTTTATTTGCAATATCTCGTATCAACGTCTTTGCAAATTTTATTACAAAACTAAATAAAACGGAATCCGAGCTCAAAAATCGTAAAATAAATTGAAACAACATAAAATCTTTAAGGTTTATGTATATTGGTTAATATTGAGAATTGTCTAATATTATTTTGTTACTCTGTTTAATTTTAAATATTATTTTATATGGGTATAGGTAAAATAAACGCTATTATGTTCAATCTAGCCGTTGCCCGTGACTTCGTCCACGCAACATTAAGATAAAAAGTCTATGTCAGCTACCCTTCAGTGAAAGTCCGGTCGAAGTGGGCCCAGCCGTTTCGGAGATTACCTGGAACAAACGCGGCTTGCGGACAGACAGACAGACAAAAATTTTTTAAATGCGATTTTCGTTATCAGCAACGCAAATACGATGAATGATGAATTTTTCTTTTAATATTACAAACAGACCCTCTAATTTTATTATATGTATAGATTAAACAAATGACAGGATAGTAATACACGTGTACTAAATTACCGCTTTTATTCGCTTTTCCTCGTTTTATTCAAATAATCAAGAAGTAATGATTATGACCCAGTTTTTCTAATCGAAGTGAACACAGTTACACGGTTGGAAAGATAGCTTTCTGAAAACTTTATAAGAATCATGTTATACTATAGCTTACTATACTCATAGACTTCAAATGGTCACTAAGAGATACCATTTAGTATTATTTAGTAATACAGAGGAAATATTTAAAGGATTGTAAAGCGACTTTGAAAATGGCAGCTAATGCTTGTTTCCTTTATTGACTTTCATCTTTTTGTAAAACATAATTTGTACTTCGTGTTAGGGTTGTCACGTTCATTTAAAAAATATGTTTTATAGATTTAACTAAGTCATATTTTATATCAATAAAATTGCATCGGCTTGAAGCAATGCCGATCACGTATCGCATTGGGATTCTCTTCGTATGATTGCGAACCATGCAATAAAAAACCGGAACGAGGTCATACATTCAATTTACTCGTAAAATTAATTGCTAAATGTATTAATTAATTTGCAGTTATTAGTAATGTGGTCTTGTCATTGATTTGGCAGTGTGCCTTATGTTGTAGATAACAAAGAAATATTTTTTAGAAATGTAACATTCGTCATTTACTTATGTATCTTAATTTTGTTAAAACTGTTTACGATTTGGACTTTATGTTAATGTTATATTGTACCGAAATTAGTGAGTTTTCTTAAGTTATTTGCAATAAACTTAACCGAAATCGGGATCAAGTTGTTGATACGAAACATGTGATAAAATGTTGTCTGCTTTATGTTTTCTGACTCAACAACATCCAAGAGACGTGCGTAAAGTTTAGATGCGGTTGTTAATTTGATTGTGTTTTATATGTCGATGGAAACATCTCCGAAACAAGTCGACCGATTTTTACGGGATTTTTACTATAAAGCCCGCTACATACGGATAGTTCTAACTTACAGTTTTAACTTATGAGTTGAACTGTTTATTTAAATTGGTGTAGACAAAACTAAACTGGACAGTTCAAATGACAGTTAATTTTGATTACACTCGCACAGTTTTTACTGATAAGTTCTATTGTTCGGTTAAAACTGTTAGTCAGAACTGAATGTATGTACCAGGCTAGGGAGATTAACTGTGCAGGAGTAATTTAGTTTAATTTTTTTTTCAGTGCTGAAATTGTCGTGAGCAACAGCTTGTTTGGAATAAGATTGTTTAACATACAAATGTTTATCATCTTACAGTAATTGGAGTTTACTTAACTAACCGCAACTTAATACTAACATAAGTAACCACTGCCGAAACACATGTCAGTATGTCTGTTATTTTTCCGAAGTAGAATACATAGTTACAGTTTACACATTCGTTACGTCGACTAGGATAAATGATATTGGCGTTGTTTATGGTAATAAGGCACAAAGTAAACGGTTCAATAAATATTCTTAACATAAATTCCTAAGTATTGAAATAGGAGAGAATAGACAAAACAATACAGAGTTGGAAATATGTTTAAGCGGATTCAAATAATAATAAATGTATAGAGAAATTCGATTTAAAAAATACCGAGGACAACATTTTAGTTTTAAGAAATGAGACAATAAGGCTTTCTAAAATCACATTCGAATAGCGATATATCGCTTGGAGTAACAAAATATATGGAACATCTTTCACGTATTTGTTCCTGTAAGTTTTGACACTTTTTGTAACGATATCGATAATAGAGTGTTACATCGCGTACGTGTTCAGGCCTCGTTTTATGCGAATACAAGTCTTTTAATTTTCTGTTCGCTTATCACGAATATTGGTGAGAAGGTTTTCGTAACGTAATCGACAATTTTTTATTAATCTTGTGCAGCATACGCCGTAAACTACACAAACAATTCTGATACAATTTGTCGATGAAGTTACGAATTCGTTCTCGCAACAGTCTGAAAATATTCTTGATAGATCCACAGATATTAACAAGCCGTAGACATGTTACAATTCGTAGACTTATTAATCACAATAGACAATCCACATGCTTAGTAGCTTACATTTTCGTCATTCAAATAGCTGTAAATTATTCTAATTGGATAGATTAAATACCGCAATTTCGTATGATGCGGGTCAGTGACTGCGTTCCCTGGAGTTTTGCCTTCATTAAACTGGCGCTGTCCTCCTCGACAGGGAATTTCCAACGGCGATTGAACGCAGCTTTCTATAGCTGTTTTCTCTGGCGTGCTATAATCTGTGGGCCCATTAAAGTCTGTTGCATAGAGTATTGAACGTGAAGCAAAAAGGGCTACGGAATAACCGATTACAACGGGTTAGTAAAATGTATGATGAATAGATTTACTGCATATTAAAATCTATTATATTAGATCCTTGATTACATAATTAGTGTTGGCAAAAGATTATGATGAGACATAAGAAAACTAGAACTCAAGAAAATTGGCGGTTAACACTTCTTTTTACATAAATGTAGGTTAACAATCACAAATTTTGACATTTGCTATTGATAATTTGACAAATGTAAACAATAATATAAAGTTTTTATAATTCCACGCGGATGAATCCGCACGCGAACAGCTAGTATTAAATATTGAATATTAGTTTTTAATGTAGGCAGATAATAAAAGAGAATTATTTTCAACAAATTTCAGTTACAGATGTTCGCCAAGTCTTGTTACGATGTTTCAGAACTTTGAATGATTACTACTTTTTAATTTTAATGTTGAATTTATGTTTTTACATTTCTCGGCGACATATAAATTACAATTTCAATTAGATTTATTAGTTTTAGGTTACATTTCGCATTGGAAATTTTATGTTTCCACTTTTTTTTTGTGTAAAATGAAATAAAGAATGTATTAATCTGTAGTTGTTAATCTTTTCATTGAGTTCAAAAATTATTAAAAATGAAACGTTAGAAGAAAAATCTTTTATGCAATTTTCACTATGAAACTTTTTACCGAAATTCCATTGGACAATTAAATTTCCCACTAGCAATTTTACGTGAAAAATTTTAGATAGCGAAAAATTCGTCGGTCTATCCTACATGCTTCTAAAATTTCATTTAATAAACTCTCTTTTATACTACGCTCTATATTCCAATATTTTACTTTTACAATAGTAACTACTGATAAATCTTAGATAAATTAGTTAAATAACTTCTTAAAAATGTTAATCCCATACGTAGAGAATGTAGATCCATAATTTGTCTCGCAATTAAGTGAAAGCAAACCATTTATTTACTTTTCACAGTTCTCTTACCAAAATAATCAGGCTTCTAAACTTACGGCGTTGACAAAAAGTGGAAGAAACTTGGTCTAAGTTTCTAGGATCGATAATGCAAGGAAAGTTCCCGATTGCTGGTTACCGCGTTATATGCAAATAACGAAGATAGAAACGACGCCGTCTGATCGCCGATAAAACATTCAAACCTGTAATAAGGAGATACGTGCGTGCGTTCAATAGATATTTTATAATACCTTGATTTCCACTATGAAATACTTCAACAATATGTCTGTATGAATATTGTAATAGAAATGAAAATGACTTTAGTGCTTGATTTTTCATAGTTCTTATTTTATGCAATAGATGATGGATGGATTGTATGAAAGATATACGTAAGAAGGGAATTCAGGTGGATATATATATTTTTTTGTAACTGAGTTATCACTGTTTGACTTGAAGAGGCATTTACAGATTCACCGGGCTTGAGGTGGACGAGCGCAGATGGCGCGTAGCCTAAACCTCTTTTATGAGTAACTAGGCTCGAGGGCTCCCTCAGGAGCTTCGGCTGGGGCCGTTACTTCGTTATTATTACCGGATTGGGAGGCCACCGAGCTCTTAGATCGCATCGGTGGCCTCTTTCAGGTGGATAGAGATGTATGGAAGAGTAGTAGATATTGTGCCGAACCTCCGTAGGGGCAAAGGCATTATGATAGTGAATTTCCTAACTCTCCTGTTAAAAAGATGTTTGAAAGACTATTCCTAGTTCATTAAAATACAAATCAAAATTTACTGAATGGCAAAGAAAACCAAGATGCTTCATCAATAAAAGAGCAAACCGATTAAATTCATGAGTATAAATGCCAATGAATTTAAGAAAAGAAAATTAATTCCATTTCGTTGTCAACATTCTATTGTATAAAAGTGGGCTATTATTTTCAGTGGGTCGGAACACAATCCCGGTGTCTTTTTAATAAAACTATGCAAATATCGTGGGTTGAAAACCAGCTGGTATCACAACAGTCTACGGATTATCTAATTCAGTTTTGTTTGAAAAAGTAATAAACGATATTATTGTGTTTTGTCATTATTAGATTGTAATCTCTGTCAATTTATTGACGAGGTATATCATATACTGGTGGTTAATTAAGAAGGAATGTGTTCTAATTTCGAAATATCATACATATACTATATTACCCCTAAATATCGTTAGATTGTTTAGTTAAACACGAGTTCTAACTCTTTGCCCGCCGCATATTATGAACATCCACGTGGTTAAATGTTTCACTATAAATATGTATCACCACAATGCTAAAAGAACTTTATTATGTATTGGTCAAGATTGCAATTCGCAAATTTCAATAGCCATGGTTTGTCAAAAATCAGCGCCGGCCGCTATTTTTTTTAAAATTTTTGTAAATATAAAAAAAATGTGCTTACTATAAAATTATTGTAAGAACTATATTTAAACATTTGAAACGTTTTTTTCTATTAATTATCTGACAAAACATTCTCTTCTTCCGCTAGAAACATAAATAAATAATACCAACATATGATTGCGGTCAATCGCTGAATTTTTGTTTTGTTTCCACAATGATTTATATTGCCGAAAAGTTTTAACACATGTCTGCTGCGTGTGAGGTGTCAAAAGTTACACATAAACATGTAGTTAAAGTGTTGTGAGATATTTTAAAATTTGTTGAAATTATTGTCAATAGTTGAACCCGAACGATATGGATTAAGTACTCGGAAACTATACATTTAGTAACATAACATGATTAAACTAACAAAAATAACGCAATACGATACAATCTACGAGAATTATGAACAGACTTGAACGACTAAAATTAAATTAATATTTATATTTTTATTTATTTATGATCTGGCAAAGAGCAGTCGGCTATCTGGATTCACCGAAAAAGCGACTGCATATAGACATCTGAAATTGCAATTGCGTTGCCTAACCTTTCATCGACCACAGAAAGATATTTCCCCTTCCTATACAACTGCCGAAACGCCAGTTTGTAAATATATTAAGATCTCCGTATTTATCTTTGAAAAGAGTGATAATAGCATGTTTTTAAACAGGTCTTTCAGCAATGGAAACTCAAGTTTACTGTATATTTCTACAAACAGTGAACTATCTTCATAAATGCGACATAATGAATAGTGGCCGCTCTACAGTTTTGCTCAAGAGCGGAAAATTACAAACGCTGTAGTTTTACATAGAGTAGATGGGATTGCTTTGGTTTTTAATTACAAATGTTGTTGAATATATTATAACAAGATAATAATTGCCATGAAAATAATAAATTTAAGTTATCTTTTATTCATACTGATTTGAGGTTATTTTAGTATTTCAAATACACACAATTATGATGAAACAGAACTATAAAATAATAATTTATGTTAGGATTAATTAATTTAATTGTTATAGAAAATAACAAAAAACTTTTTAAAAATAGTTGAAATAAATTAAAGTTAAAATAAACTCTCAGTTACATTTCGCCGCTTTATCAAAATCAGACCGTGAACAAATTATTCATTTAACTCAACACGATTTAATCGAGTGTAAAGTAATTTAGGATGCAAATTCAGTCCCTAAATGTCACATTCAATCTGAAATCTAGTCTCCACATTTACTCGAACATCTGTCTAGAATGTATTTGATAAAGACATTCTCACTCTTGACTAAAGTAAAAATCGAATTTAACGTATTGAAAATGAGACGAAAGCATCGACAGATGGGAATCTAGAGTCAACATCAAAGTTCAATATGGAACATTCAAGGAATTTATTTTTCAAGAGCTATGATGAAATATCTTAGGGACCGTACACACGGACGTTTTTATAACGCGCGTTAAAAAACATCGAAATAGAACATATGCAATTCCTTGTATCTTACATAGCAGCGTTTTTTAACTTTTTTTTATCATATCATTTTGAGTACTGGACGAACGAAACAAGAGTAATTTTAAACCGTTTGTTTCAACGAGAGTGTAAAGCGAAAAAAGTGAAAAAAGCGTCAATGTCGAGCGTTAAAAAAATTCCCATGCGAATGAGAGCCTAGCGGTTTTCTATATTAATCAAAAACTGTAGAACGCTTGAAGCTTATTAAATTTTGAATGTAATAAAGTTCGTGTCCCTTCAACACGGACACATCTCCGTACGAACTAATTAAGCCGCTCAGAAACAAATTTTGTGATTACTCATTTCATTAAACCCCATTTTTATGAGGCACGTATTTTATTATAATGAATTTGTGTTGCCTTATGAATATAAATTTGATGCATAATATTAAATTACATTAGAATAAATATGCTATCGAGGTAATAATGTCTTAATGGTTTAAATATTATTATGAATTCCTTAAGTTTTAGTAACTAAACTATTTGTCCTACTTTGTACAGAAAAACTATCTTGATCTAAACTAACATAAACGAATTTTCGTTTCTGTTAAAATATGTTTTTGTCACGATAGACATTGTGTTATAGAGTTAAAGTAACTTGATTCTTAAGCCACGTACATTTTTAACTGAATAGTCGACATGTACGGGTAAAATGAACGAATGGTACAGTTTACCCGTGTCAACAAAATTAATTAAATATAATATCAGAATTTTAAAATAATCAAAACAATTTTAATGACATTTGAAGAGAAACAAAGGAAGACAGGTAAAGAGATGGGAAGACGACTTTAAAAAAGTTGCAGGTCGTTTATGGATTCGTGAAGCTAGGGATATACAGAGGTGAAAGTCTTTATAGGAGGCCTTTGTCCAAGGACAAGCTGTAGATTAAGGATAAGAGTCGCCGGTTCAAGAATTATCTATTAAACAAAATATACATAACCATAAGAAAAAAAAAGAATTGTAAAAAAAATCTTCAGCAATTAAGGCTTTATAATTATGTTCTTTTTAAAGTTATTTTGTCTCCGTCTGGCTGGCTTTTTTATTATTATTATTAATAATAACTGTCTGGTTATTACTTAATTCCATTCGATTCAGATCAAAAACTCCGAGTCTGTCGTCTCTGTTAAAAATGTGGGCCGTTAAATATCGTACTGAATCGTGCTTTCATTAGCCGGATGTCGGATACGATAAACGTCGTACATTGGCTACAGTGTCGATAGGGTCTGACATCCGAGTGAATACGGCCGGCTATATCCGATTTATTAAGGGATCCGACACCTGACAGTGTGAATGGGCCTTAACGTAACTTTAATCTGCAGGATGTGGATTATCGCCTTCAAGCTGTAGTAAGAATTTATATTTTAGACTACATTAAGTACTGAAAACTCCCAAACTTTATTAAATCTGGATTATAATGGTATTAGTATTTTTTATTCCTATATCGCTTTTATCTGCAAAAGCTCGTGAC
The DNA here is from genome assembly GCA_029286645.1 of Papilio protenor. Classification (NCBI taxonomy): domain Eukaryota; kingdom Metazoa; phylum Arthropoda; class Insecta; order Lepidoptera; family Papilionidae; genus Papilio; species Papilio protenor. Next base: position 5,873,323 of record JAGSMZ010000019.1, on the reverse strand, counting down.
TTCATAGCATTTTTAACTTTCACCAATGTTGATTGGTATTTGTAGTAATTTCCCGTGATTTTATGCTTGATCGTCTTTGAAATTGTAATTCAAATAAAGGACTGCACACCTCTGTTTGCCTTATGGCCGGTTTCCCAGCGACTGATTGTAATCTGTTCGATAATTATACAAAATGCGTTTCCGAACTACGTCACTTGAGTTTTACTACGTTGAAACGTAGGTCAACCTAACACTAGTGAATCATTAGGTAACGATAAAAGAAACAGAAACCTAGCATTAAAGAGTTACGTATGATAGGTTTTATAAATAATAATAAAACTATGCTCTTGTTAAATATTCCACACACTGCGCGTCCCAGTTGCCAACTAATCTGCTTCTTACTCGTTCGTATAAACAGCGCGAGAAGATTTTATGCCGCAATTATTCATAGTTTATGAATTTTCTTTCAATTTCTTCGCAAACTAGGTAGAATAAGCTTATAAAATCTTGCTCATAATATCAGTTTGATTTACTAATAACGAGTTCATGCTTTTTATTGTACTTTTTAAATTAATATTCAGCGTTTTAAAATTAAACTAAAATTTAACTGTTAAACATTGAAAAATATGTTTTATAAGTAAATATTTTACGTATTGTTTCAATCAATACAAATGTATGCTAATAATTATAAATGTCATTAATATAATCCACCATTAAGTTCCTTTAAGTAAACAAGGCAAATCCTCTTTGTTAAAGTGAAAGCGAAATCATAACAAAAGGATATTATACCTGATTTTACACCGCACTAAGCCTTACTTATCTTTGTAACGTCGAGATCCTTTTACAAAATACCTTTTAGTAAATCTCTACTATATTTAAACAAATTTTACCGTTACTTCGGTATCAATCTCGAGATAGAAATATAGTATTGAGATAAACAGAATGATTTTAATAATGTAACCTTAAGAAGTAAAACGACAGAACAACACCTGTGAGTTTTTAACTTATACATATAATAAAAATGGAGTGTCTGTAATATCAAAGGAAAAATTCCAGATTTTGGAAATATGATGTATTTGCGTTGCTGATAAGGAAAATCGTATTTTTTTTTGTCTGTCTGTCTGTCCGTAAACCGCGTTTGTTCAGGGTAATCTCCGAAACGGCTGGGCCGATTTCGACCGGACTTATGCTGAAGGGTATCTAACATAGACGGGCATATTATAGACTACTTTTTACCTTAATATTGCGTGGTCGAAGTCGCGGGCAAAAGCCAGTGTTACATAGATTTTGTACAGTCATTTCATACTCTATTGTATATTTACATTAACGCCAGTAACACACAACCGTTAAAGAGAACCAGAATCGAAACAAAATTTAGTTTGGTGTCTAAATTGTCATGAATTTTGTTTGTAGACGCTTTCACGATTGTGTGCTACAAGTGTAATGTGACTGCAAGTCACGAAGGTGTAACCTTTTGAATGATTTATGTTTGCTTGAAGTTTCCCTTTTAAGCATTGTGAAAATCATCTTCCCTTTTAAAGAAAGTGGATGATATTTACAAACCTTTGTTAAATGTGAAAATGAAAAAAAAATACAATTTCTAATCTATACTAATATGATAAAGAGGAAAGATTTGTATTTTTTGTATGTATTGAAATAACTCTAAAACTACTGGGCCGATTTAAAGCTACATTATCGCTATTACGTATCCGATTTTTTAACAATTTAAAAATTCGCGTGGACGAAGTAGCGAACAACAGCTAGTAAAATATATATAACTAATATGTATTTCATACAAACATTCAAGATCTTTAAGTTTGTAATAGAATACTTCTGATTATCGATGAATTAAATTGTATAGATTTAAAGAAAACAAAGTGATAAAAAAACCATATTTTATTGACTTTGAATCCCCAAACTACTACTTTAAAGAGTTCATATACTCGTATCACGAAGTGTTCACTTTTGTATTTGGCGAAATGCCCGAATCTTTTTACGAAAACCATTCGTCCTTATAGAAAATAAATGTACGTAAAAGCATTGTTGATCGTTACTACACTAAAGGGAGAAATAGCAATAGATTTTTATTATTACACGGGTATTTGCCAGACGTCACCAAACGCGTTTGTAAATTGCTTATAGTGTTCAATAAATTTTCTAGAGGTTTCTCTTGAATCAATTGCAGCGATTGTAAATTGATTTGAAGTTGTAAAGATTCCTTCACTTTGAACTAGAGTTTTTTTATAAGAAGACATTCTTAATATCTAGAGTCAATCTTACTAATCTTAATATTACAAATACGACAGTTTAGACGGATGGATGGATGGAAAATTTGGCACAGATGTGTAGGATAGTCTGGAAGATCACATAGGCTACTCATTTTTGTTTTTTTAATTCCACACGGACAGAGTCGCAGGCGAATGCTAGTACTTAACTAAACAAAAGAGGACATGTTAGTAGAGACATAGGTTAATAGTGATATTGCCAGTTTTTTCTTTGTTGTGAAAAAAAATGTTCAACTATTCGCCGTAAAAATTATTTATGAATGAAAACGGAATATCCGTTAAACGTACGAAACTATTCAACGATTAAATGACGTAAACGAACAAGAAATAGATTGGTGTTTATGTGAGCAGTAAAAACGGCAGCTTTTATGATCTTTTGATGTGTTACAATGTGATAACCTTTTTATATTGGATTCTGTCACTTATTAAAACCGAAGAAAGTAATTAATAGAAACAAAAGAACAAATTGAAATCATAATAATTAATAATTTATATTTTAAATGCGAAAGTTCAGATGGATGGATGGATGTTTGTTAGAGTTTGTAGCCTAAACGGCCGAACGGATCTCGATGAAATTTGGCATAGATGTAGAGCATAATCTGGAAGAACACATAGACTACTTGCATTTGTTTTTTTAAATTCCGCGCGGACGGAGTCGCGGGCGAAAGCTAGTCTGTATATAAAATAATATGTTGGGAATTTCTCTACAGATTTTGAGATAAAAATGTCAGCTTGAAATATAAAATTAGATAAAAAAATTTGGATGGAGACGACGTTAAGCTCATAAAGGTTTTTAAAGCATCCAATTAAATGGAGTATCATCCCAAGTACCTTAACTCCAATAACATACAAGAGCCTTTATTACCTTGTTTGTGAAATAACCGTATAGTGTATACGAATTTGCAATTAAAATTAAATGTGTTTATTTAATCTGGCCATCTGTTCAGTGTCGGATAATATAACAACGTTCGAAATAGAATTGCATCTATTAGTTCACTCTACTGCATCAATGCTTGTTTATTAATTTAGAGTAATTGCCACGAGTAAGGGCCGACATACGCGGATTTTACAGTAGAGTAAATTATAAGTGGTCACCTGATTTCGTTAAACCAGCAAAGTGTATTCTTTAAACTTATTACAGATTGCTCGCGACTTCGCCCGCGTTAAATTAAAAAATATAAACTATGTCACCAGTGGGTAATGTAGCTTTTTAATGGTGAAAGAATTGTTTCAACTATTCGCCGTAAAAATTATTTATGAATGAAAACGGAATATCCGTTAAACGTATGAAACTATTCAACGATTAAATGACGTAAACGAACAAGAAATAGATTGGTGTTTATGTGAGCAGTAAAAACGGCAGCTTTTATGATCTTTTGATGTGTTACAATGTGATAACCTTTTTATATTGGATTCTGTCACTTATTAAAACCGAAGAAAGTAATTAATAGAAACAAAAGAACAAATTGAAATCATAATAATTAATAATTTATATTTTAAATGCGAAAGTTCAGATGGATGGATGGATGGATGGATGGATGTTTGTTAGAGTTTGTAGTGTAAACGGCTGAACCGATTTCGTTGAAATTTGGCATAGATGTAGAGGATAGTCTGGAAGAACATATAGGTTACTCACTTTTGTTGCTTTTTAATTCCACGCGGACGGAGTCGCGGGCGACAGCTAGTATTAGCATAGATTGTTGTCCCTTTTTAGTCAAAGATAATGAAATAGATGAGGATATTTTTGTTTTTTCGACAAACAAATATAACCGCGAGTTTTTAACACAGTAATATTTGTCACATATGTCATAGTTTTGTTATGATTTTATTGTTAGAATACAAAGCGTATGCTGGTATTTTATTTCTATATCAAATTGATAGTTTTGAATGTATTCAGCGAGGCAGTATTCGGGAAACTAAAAAAAACTTTTAGATTGGTTTTAAAACAAAAAGGTCATGTTGATACAATACTACTGTAAATTTTTATTTTCATTTATTCGAATAAATGCAGAATTGTGTTAAAGAATGGATTCTAAATTCCTTGTACAAATGGCAAAGATCGAAACTATACGTGGATTATTATGAAAGAGGATATGACGAAATGGAAGAATGGAAAGGATGAAAGATACGATGCCGATGATTTGATGACATAAGAAGGATATGACGGCTGATAGATATGTATAGAATGGTAACACTTATTGTGCCGACGCTCTTCAAATACAAGGATTGGATAAGATAATAATAGACAAAGCTAAAAAAAAACAGATATTAATGTATATAAATGTATTTTAACAAAGCAAGAAGACAAGCTAAGAAATTGTAGATTAAGGATTTACAATCTACAAGTTCTTGGCACACAAGCTACTTTCTTCAGCAATAAATTTCTGCGTGCATTGTTCCGGTAGTTCATATTTATAATATTAAAGTCCATCAATAATTAGAAGAAATAGTTTTGGTTAATATTATAACAGTTTCATCAAACGTAAGTAATATTTAATTTGTCTTATATGCATAACCATTCGTATGACCGATATATTTGGATTCGTTAAATAGAATTATCTAAAGCAACTTTTAGCTATCGTTTCTGTTCTGTGACAAATTAATTACTTAGTTAATGCGTAAATAAAATGGGTACACCAACGTACACTTAAATCAGTGTCAGCACCGACTGATAGAAAACTCACAGGCCCACACACCTTGAAGAAGAGACTTTGATGACCTCGAAGCTAGTCGGCGCCGACTCCTAATGTGAACGTGAGTGTAGCCTTTTTATCGACTTTCATAAGGAGGTGGTTTTTTTTTATAAGTGAAGGGGGCAAACGAGCGGCGGGAACACAAAGGTGGTCAACGACTCAATTCGTCTGTATGTTTTTTTTATTTAGTTACAATAATATGTCACGAAAGTTTAAACAATTTAATTTGTCATTATTGCATGTATTGACACTAACACGGTAAAGAGAAAACGGTAAATGATGTTATTTATATCGAATTTTCCGTTCCCGATGACTGAACTAAACGGTAAATGGTTAATTTTATTAAATACTTGGTGTAGTGAGTTCGTGTTGTGAAATTGTGTTTAAATTCAAAATATAAACTGCTGACAAGTTTTTAAAGCAAGTAAGTGCAAATTTTGTTTGTTAGCTAAAATGTGTGCACTAATAAGATACGATTAGTCAGTTTTTTTCTATGTTACATATTATTTATGTTATTTCAGATTTACTCACACAGATATACAAAATACGTGTAATACTTTGATGCATGTTGTTTTACTGTCTTATACATTGCTGATCATCAGTCATGATGGTTTATACAATGCAGAAAAATTAATATAACAGAAGCCACAAATCAAATATCTTTTACTGGATAAATAATACTTTTATATGACAGCAGGAAAGGACCAATAAGGTAAATATATCTTTTAATATAATAAAGTACATAACACTAACATATCTGTGAATTTATTTATGCTTTTGTGATTCATCGAGCGAATGATTTATGAAATAATCTTCAAATCCATTTCTATCGTCTTAAGTAAACATTTACATTATTTCGTAAACGTCGATATTTTCCTTGAAAACCACGATTATTCTTTAATAAAGAAATCGTAAATTAATGTGCCATTAGTCAACTAAACTCGTTAGTCTTCCGGAGCTGTGTCACAAATTTAAGTAAATTTAGTATCTTGTTAAGTTAAAGATCACGAAGCGGTGCAAGCCTTTTATTGCTTGGACTCTCTAAACATAGACCATATTAACTATTTAGCTACGCCTAAATTAATAATTGATTTCAAAATGTAAAATTTGTCTTTTACTCTACATTAATAATCTGCGTTTTATTTATTTTAGGTCACCAAAATCACGCTCCTTAGTTTACCTACGAAATGAACGACAAATACTTCTAGTAAATCTGTGGAATTGAAAGAAAGTATGAATTTATCTGAGGAATTACTACTATATTTATGTGGATGCATACTAATACTTTACAATATTATAGTTGTCTATTTGATTTTCTACATATATCGACTTAAGAAAAATTATAAAAGTTGTGTACTACGGAATCCATCTACTTGTAATAATGTCAAAATAGACAAATGTCCAACAAATGATAGCCCTAACAAACCAACACAACTAAACCAAGGAAATATTCAAAGAGAAGGAGAAACAGTTAATTTAAAACCAAACAATGCTAGTAACGAAAATATAGATATCGAGCCAAATCTAGAGGAAATAAATCTTGATACGAAACCGAAAATTGTTAAGAAACCACATTTGCCGCATCGTACATTATATAGGTTTTCAACTGTTATAGAACAATTCAAAATTAAAAGTGGCTTAGGGGAATTTTCAAAGTCAAGTAAAGAAGACAGTCAATGCATTCTTAATAACAGTGTGTCGTCATTACAACGGGATTGTAATGATGACACTGTACTTAGTGACATGGATGAAATTACGTTGAACTTTACTAATCAAAATGAGGGTGAAGTGATGATATTGGAAACTGTCAATCTGGTGAACAATCTCGATGAATTAAAAACTGATGAGAAGGAACATGATAATAAAAATAAATTAACACAGGCGATTTTATTGCCGAATGTATTAGAAGAATTAAAAGAAAAGACGGCAGAAAAAAATCCAAACTCAGCGGGTGGAAGTTCCGAAAACCTCAATAATGGATCAGTGAAATCATTACCAGAATTAGTTAACGAAAATGAGCCTAAAATAGCCTCCGAAGAAGTTAAAAGTTTGGATAGCAATGAGATAAATAACAAGGAATCACATATTGATAAAATAGATGGACATATTCAATTAGAAACTAGTAATGATGAAAAAACACAAATGAAAGAAGAAAAGATTGATGTATCGTCTCCAGGTGAAGTTAAAACAGCAGAAACTGCGGTTACCGTGGAGCCAGTTTATGATTTGTTACCTTTTCAGCAACGGAAACATTTTTTTGAAATAGATTCTCAATACACATCATTTCTTTCATGTAATACATTTGACATACGAGACAGTAAAAATTATGTCAATGCAAAAGTTACCAAAATAACCGACAACAAGTAACATACTCGTAATATAATAATAATATTAGAAGTTGATTTCGTAGTTTTAAATATATGACATTAGTAGTATCCTTAAAAGTTTGTTTTATTTGAATCCATCAGACAATTCACTACATTGGTTTTAGCCGAATACTAACGAGTAAAGATTACTTTTCGCGAATATTAAGTAACTTTACAGTATTAATTCCCCTTAAATTATTTATTAATCACCATCACCTCAGCCAAAAACTAAGAAAATAAGGGGCTTATTAAGAGCGTGCGCACATCTGAATCTAAACTATCGCACAACTGTTTAGTCTCGCTTTGATTCCTGTTAGCTTATATGGAGGTGTACACACTATTCAATTTTTAGTTGTGCAATTAAACAGTTGAATTTGCCGCGAAACAATCGAAAATCGCACAACAGTTCTGCGATAGTTTAGTCAAAAGTGTGCGCCCACTCTTACCCGTGCAACCCCTTTGTCCAGCGTTGTTGACTTATGCTGCAGCATATCTATGTAAGTTCGTTGCATCCTCTTGTTAATCTAGGAGAATACTACGTATTCTATTGACATTTATGACCAACTGTAACTCATAGTGTCTGATCAATTGTTGTGTGTGTGAATTGTGAATCAAAATATTACGTCATCGCCCTTTTAAAGGCGTAGTAACAAATCAGTTGAGTCATCTACATTAATCCGTTTTTAAAATACCTTTTTGTGTCGTAAAGTCTACTCGATGATAATACATATCAGCGAGGTACAGTCGCGAACAGCGGTGGTGTTTCCGACATGTTCGACAGAGCGGAATGGAGTGATCGTATTAAATGAGCATTATCTACCTGTAACCAGCCCGGCCGTGCGTCTGATATAAATAACTATATTAAACCCTTTGTTAGTTGTTATAAATACGAAGTAACGAAATTCATTGTGCATTTTCTATCGTGTTATAACACAAATGTGAAATAAGATTTCGTTAAAAGCAATGCATAAAAAAACATTAAATGAAATGTATGTTTCTTGTTTTATATTGAATTAGCGTTACGATAATTCAGAGATTTCATTTCATTGAAATGAATGAAATGAACCTTGTGGAAATGTCTTCGCAAAAGATTGTAGTATAAAATTCTTCGCACGCACTTTTCTTCATCTGTGTACGTCACTAAGTGAAAAGTGCACTAGCCAGTGATATCTTTAAGTCCACTTGAAATAAATTGCTTTGAGATTGTTTGAATTGAAAACATTATATTGAGAGTTTTCTATCTAGAGATAATATCCGCGAAACGATTGAGAACAATGAAATCTATTTCATCTCATTTCCTTTTTATTCTATCTCATAATAGTCGACAAAATGGAAATGTCTATTTCAAAACCACTGATATAGCCAGTGCAAAATGACGTACGGTGTAATGATGAACAAAATGTATGTTTATCTTTATAGTGTAAGAACTTCTACAAATAAGTCATCATCATCATCAACTTGCCCTTATCCCTTACGGAGGGTCGGCACATGTGCTGCTCTTCCATACATCTCCATCAGCCGTCATATCTGAATCCACTCCTTTCTTAAGCATATCCTCTTTCACACAATCCATCCATACTTTCGTCGGTCTTTCTCTTCCTTTGTAGCCATAAGTAAGTAATTACGTAAATGATATTTCTTAAAGTAGAAAAACACAGCGCTCACAACAACAATAATCTGCTTCAGTCAATACAAATATCAATTAAAAATATCCAGAAGTACTGAAAATATATCTTTAATATCCAATAATTCCATGAATTCGTTTCGACATTGGAATATGAGATCGTAGGTTGTAGACACGATACGCATAAATCACCCCGCCATTATCAAACCGCACACGGCAAGTGCGCGTCTGGCGTGACATCCGAACCGCAAAACGACATCTAATATCGATGTTAAAATAAATATGACAATCGACTGTTCATTACAAAAATTAACACTGAAATTATATCATGGAATTTGGACATTGTTTTCCGTGTTTTAAAGACATTTGTATAGAAATTTTGCTATTAAGAAAATAGAAATGTAATATATAATAATAGTTTAGTTGAAATTGCTTAATTTTGTAAATACTGTACAAGTGAAGTGAATATACGAGCATCCATTAGTCAGTATACCTGATAGCCACGCGCATCTAGTTGCGCTAGTGGATTAGAGTCTAACGTGAATGGAACTAAAATTAGATTTAATTTTAAAATAGAAGCTAGAATTAGATGTTACAGAAACAACTTTAACTAAGCAGCATTTAACACGACAAGAATAATTGTATGTACGTTTTTAGTTAAAACAATTTTATGCTACTTTAGTTTCTAACAGTTTAGTGTTTATTTCATTAACCATCTTTAACAATTTTGAGTTCTCAATTTGCTAACCGTTTTCAATACCTCATCTGAGACAAAACTTAATTCACAATCGAACGGTAACATTAAGAAATTTTTATTATATTCTTTTTTTATAGGCTTCAAGATGGACGACCAAAGTAACATGTCAGCATTAACTAACGAGGACAATTCTACGGACAGTGACTACACACCGTATGAAGACAGATTGGAGACGTACTTAGTTCCAGTAATATTTGCGATCATATTCATCGTAGGCGTGTTGGGCAACGGGACCCTAGTCATTGTCTACATTAGGCACAGAGGCATGCGGAATGCTCCGAATACGTAAGACCCAAAACAATGTACTTGTAAAATAACTATTATTATATATCCTATTTTTTGTTGGATCTGCTAGAACTCCAACTCTTGGACTAGGCCAATGTAGCCCGTCCCGCGAAAAGAGATTCTCATTGTAAGAGGCCAAAGTCGATTTTGGATTGATACGCCAAACTAGTTAGTCAACTATTACTATTAGCTTCTCTTTTAAATGCTTATGTTTAACTGTTTCTGTACTTTTAGGTACATTTTCTCCTTAGCTCTGGCGGATTTGCTTGTCATACTCATTTGCGTGCCGTTCGTGTCTATCATCTACACGCTGGAGTCTTGGCCCTGGGGTGAAGCTATCTGTAGAATATCTGAAGCGGGTAAAGACATTAGCATTGGCGTGTCAGTCTTTACCCTGACTGCACTCTCTGCGGAACGTTACTGCGCTATCGTCAATCCATTTAGGAAACTCCAGGTAAGAAGCCTTTAGATTGTGGTATTCAGATTTTGGTTGCAACAACAAAAAAAATGTATTTTGTGCCGCGTATCGGATTTTCGACAACTGATACCATGAAAATTAACTTATGTTTGTGATGATAGGAAAAGTCGTATAAATGAAAGAAATACATTTTTATTGAGACTCACTAAAACAAAGAAGAACCGTTGGGACTGTTAATTAGTTCTAGAAATCTAGGTATAAAAAAATTATTAAGATACAATCTCCTCCACTGGGATTTGAATTGATTTTTTAGAACGAAAAAAGATTTAGTTCAAGTATACATTTTTTAATTAATTCTTGACAGTTTCTGATAAAAAGGTAATTTAAAATCGCCGAATTTAGAACTAACATTTAATATTTTTCGAAACATTCATAGACTCGGTTCCTGTACTGACTAAAAATTGAATTAAATCGCTGACAAAAAATCGTTTACTGAACATCTAAAGCCTCCAGCGGTTGGAACGAAATTTCGATCTGAAAGCAATATTTTTGCGGTTATCTACGTTTTAATTTTGTTATGGGATGTCTAAAATTGACAGCAGTCTTTAAACACGTAATAGAGTGTATAAAGTTTTAACTAGATATAATAATATTCCGTTAATTGCTATACCTGGTGTAAAACGTTATTTGCTTATTTCATGAGTTGATATGTGGTTAATTAATTTATCCAGTAAAAGTACTAGCATAAGTTTATTTTTCCCTGTCGGGTACTTAAATGAATTTACGTGCTCATATCATATTAAAACCAAAAGGTCGTTTCGTTAGTTTGGTGTGAATTACTAAGTGAGGTATAAATAAGTTTTTCACTTAAGAATGTTCGGTGGTAATCACTTTAGGAACAACTTTCTAATGAGGTTGGTTAATTTACACTTAAGTGCTAGGAAGTTTCATTGTTATTTTATTAGGTGCTATTTTATTTTGTAAAACTCCATCAACATTATCTATACTAATATTATAAAGAGGAAAGATTTGTATTATCTATACTTCTATACTACTATAATAAAGCGTAAACACACACTTTGTTGCCTAAGATGTCAGCAATTACAGCATATTTTTGAATAATTCTTTTTTAATAAAGAGCCCTACACTTACGTTACGCTTTAGACTATATATTTTCACGCCATTAAACTTAGGGGGTAAATATTTTGGATAAAAACCCTAATGTCGGAAAGAAACCATAAGTTGCTGCCAACATCAAGAAAGAAAGATTGCTAAGGTTGGTCATGTCATGTCATGTCATTTTGACATTTGCTATTGATAATTTGACAAATGTAAACAATAAAATAAAATTTTCATAATTTCTCGCGGATGAATCAGCACGCGAACAGCTAGTAAAGTATATAAAGTAATGTCACACGATAGTTTAAACAATTTAAGATTTGGATTTTTGGATTTTTGTACGTATTGAAATAACTCAAAAACTACTGGACCGAATTCAAAAAATCTTGCACCATTAAAAGGCTACGTTATTACTGAGTAACATAGTCTGTAGTTTTTTACTATTTTTTTTAATTTCACGCGGACGAATTCGCGAGCTACATCTTGTCATCAATAAATAATCCGTTTTTGCAGTAACGTTTAATATAAATTCAAAATGCGTCATGAAAATGAAAATGAGAATTAATTTATTTAAAAAGAATTACAATCTACATTGTCCTAGCTTACATTATCTCTTACTTCTCAAATCACTTTCCGAAAATACCAACACCCTCACACTAGGCCAGGCCTGTATCGTGAGGGTTTTATACGGTGCGAGTATAAAAGTTGTAAATAAGTAAAATAAAGTATCTCCAATTTGTTCCAGCTAAGGAAACTGCCGCTTGTGTGTGCCACATTTATTTGGGCAGCGGCGCTTATCTTCGCCACACCAGCCGCCGTGTTCTCCAACACTGTTACTGCGCATCTACACAATAATATAACCATTGTCTACTGCACTCCTTACCCTCAAGGCTGGAAGGATTATTCCAAGTAAATTAAACAATAGTACATATAAATAGAGCTTAATTTTGTCTGCACTTACATTTATTTCAATGGAGCAATTTATAAAAACAACTGAAGACTGATGGTCATTTTTATCAAATATTCCTTGAATTTAGGGGGCCCTTAGAATTTATTATTTACATTTAGGTGTCATCTAAGTTCATAGTTTAGATGTAGGGAGAGCCTCAACCAAATAGACTTTTCTACAAATACTTTAAGGACTTACTCGTGAAATCGGGTATGAGATTTGCAGTTTGGTTTTCAACCAGACGTATATTATTTTAAGCCAGGAGTTTATAAATTATCAAACAGATTATTCAATTGTAATTTTTTTTAGATGGATGACATTAGCGAAAGCTACAATATACTATGCCTTGCCTTTGCTGGTTATAGCAATTTTCTACTCCTTAATGGCGCAACGACTCTTGGCAAGTACTAGAGAAATGCCTGGCGCATTGCACGGGGGACAGGGGGAAGCGCAGGCTAAGGCTCGAAAATCAGTCGCTCTTATGGTGTTGATTTTTGTTATTGGTAAGTAATTTACAGTTTTCACTACACATATGAGAGACGTCATATGTTTTAGGATAATACATTGATACTGTTGTTTGTCTGAAATTTTAAAAAAAGGTTTTATTTCAGTGTTTTTCGTTTGTTTCCTGCCGTATCATGCTTTCGAGATGTGGTTCCATTTATCGCCGACCGCAGAGTTTGACTACAATGATTGGACACACGCATTGAGGATAATAGGATTTTGTTTAAGGTAATTGTTGTAAAGTCAACGGGAAAATTATTATTTTATGCATTAGATATCCATAGAACATCTGGTATAACAAAACATTAACTGATATGTCGATTATCAATCAAAAAATGTAGATATCAGCTGGTCGGTATACATATAGATAATTATTAAAATATCTATATTTATCGGTATAAATGTAGATATTTAATTATTACAAAAAACAGTGTGATGTGATAACCGACAATTCTAATTAAATAACATAGAAGTAATATTAGAATCATGTTCATTAAATGATTAATTATATTTTATTTTGATCATAGTTTCCTGAATTCGTGCGTAAATCCGGTAGCGCTGTATTGCGTCAGCGGCGTATTCAGACAACATTTCAATCGCTACCTGTGTTGTCGTCGAAGCAGCTTGCATCCTTCTTGTAGTTCCCGACTCTCCAGGACTGCGATCTGTGAAACCTCTTTTAGGAGCACACACAGACATAGGTGCAATAGGTAAGGAAAAATGACTACTTAAAAATAGATATTTAGTTGGAATTAGTATTAAAATGATTACTAAGTTCGAAAAGTTCCTAAAAGCTAAACTATCCAGACCTATAGCGATCCCCATGATTATTTTTGATTTGTTTATTATAGCCGACGCCTGATATAAATTAATAGCAATATCTTAAAACAAATTTTATTGCAGAAATCCGACAGAGAGCGTCGTTATATCGAACTATGACTACGGAAGCACGAAAAAGAAAAACAATATTATAACAAGGAATAGTACTGACGGGGTCACCATAATGACTATTAGAGATTCCAATGATTTTCTTACATGCGATCATAATGAAAAATGTATCAACAGATAGAGTGTAGGTGTAACCGTTTGATAATTTAAAAAAATGGCTCCTATATTTACTATGATAAAGACATTTTTTATAAGATTTACTTTAAGATATTAATTTATATTTTTCTCCAACTTCTGCATTCAGATTCATAGTCTATGACTCTAAGTAGCTTAGTGTTTTCTCATAAATTTACCTTTAGACGAAGTTATATGTAAGTTCAGCAGTAAATGTTAAATGTGTAAAATAATTTTTTGACCAAATTAAATAGATTTTTCGTATAATATACATATGTAAAATATTAATTATCTAGTCCTAATGTAAATTTACCTTTAGACGAAGTTATATGTAAGTTCAGCAGTAAATGTTAAATGTGTAAAATAATTTTTTGACCAAATTAAATAGATTTTTCGTATAATATACATATGTAAAATATTAATTATCTAGTCCTAATGTAAATTTACCTTTCTTATTCCTAATCAAAGGTTGGTATGACAGCTAAAATTACTTCGGTAGCTTTGATTGCTTGTCATCTTACTTAAGTATTCACATTACGTATTTTATCTAAGTTTTAAGTTAAATCAGAAGCGGTTTGTTATTTTGTATTTAAAAGTTTTAGACAGATGGCACTAATATGAAAACTAAGACCCGTTATACTAGGCAATGTAATTCTTTGAAACTCACATTGAATTCTGGTCTATTCTGATGAATAAGGTAGCTACGACAATGTATATTGAATACAGCTTGTTTTTTATTTGATTGATTTCATTGGATGTAATTCAAGAAATAAATGTATTGCAGTAATTTGCAAAATTACGTGTAATATAAAAAATAGGAAGTAACTATAATGGGTCGTAATATATTTCTTTATTTTTTAAAAAAATTAAGACAATTGTAATTAAGGCATTGTTTTGTAAATATAAAGAGCTTTTTATGTTAAAATAAATGTTTCTTAGTTGTTTTAAATTTATATTTAATTCATAAATTTACCTTTAGACGAAGTTATATGTAAGTTCAGCAGTAAATGTTAAATGTGTAAAATAATTTTTTGACCAAATTAAATAGATTTTTCGTATAATATACATATGTAAAATATTAATTATCTAGTCCTAATGTAAATTTACCTTTCTTATTCCTAATCAAAGGTTGGTATGACAGCTAAAATTACTTCGGTAGCTTTGATTGCTTGTCATCTTACTTAAGTATTCACATTATGTATTTTATCTAAGTTTTAAGTTAAATCAGAAGCGGTTTGTTATTTTGTATTTAAAAGTTTTAGACAGATGGCACTAATATGAAAACTAAGACCCGTTATACTAGGCAATGTAATTCTTTGAAACTCACATTGAATTCTGGTCTATTCTGATGAATAAGGTAGCTACGACAATGTATATTGAATACAGCTTGTTTTTTATTTGATTGATTTCATTGGATGTAATTCAAGAAATAAATGTATTGCAGTAATTTGCAAAATTACGTGTAATATAAAAAATAGGAAGTAACTATAATGGGTCGTAGTATATTTCTTTCTTTTTAAAAAAAATTAAGACAATTGTAATTAAGGCATTGTTTTGTAAATATAAAGAGCTTTTTATGTTAAAATAAATGTTTCTTAGTTGTTTTAAATTTATATTTAATTCATATAAATGTTAGATATTAAGTTTTATTGTATCCCAAAGATATGTTTCAAATAAATAGATGTTGGCAACATTTTATTTGTTTTATTAAAGAATATTCATAAGTAATAAGTTAAATAAACGCAAAACCAAGCTAGAAAATCACACAATACAATCATAGATAAAATAGCTCAAAAATAGAGTTTGTAAAAATGCCTAAATATCCATTAGATATTTTACCTATTTGAGAAACATAGTTAGCAATCCAATTACAATTAGATACATTTTTATAAAGTGTTTTGATGAACAAATGTTTTCATAAAAACATATTCAACGTTTATCATTATTAATCGTATAATAATTCTTTACGACTTACACGAAAAGTGGGTACATTTATAACGCTTGTTTTGAATTACAATTTAGTTACAGTCTAGTCGTAAAATACTAACAGAACTGGACCATTTCCATACAATTTATGATACGTATTCATAAAATGGGCAATATCTGATTGATTCATTAGATAAACTCGACAGACGTGTATAATAAAATTTATAGTCCCTTTTGCGTACATTGGTGTACGATTTAATTTCAAAGCAACCAAGGTTAAATTGATTTATAAGTAAGGTTAATTCATAAATTTATTAGCAATCAATTTTTTGTCTAATACAGTTTAAATTACATATTTATTCGAAAGATATCACGGAATTACTAAGTCAATTTCTACTGCAAAATAGATATCAGATTGATTTAATAGGATAACGCCTAGCTATTGACGTGCGGCAAAACTTTAATTATGCTTCCGAAATGAAATTGAATAATTTTATAAGGTAACTTTTAAAAGTGTAAAAATAGATTATTTGGAAATTATACTCTCCCATTGGTAAGAAAAAAATTAAAAATACATATCAGGAAAGTAAAACATGTTTCGTGTCGTCATGATCATAATCGGTCCGTATAAATTCAGTGTTGGAATTGGGTTTTTTACGTTTATCAGCAGACTTCCAATTTAAATTAATAACGGTAGATTTTTTTATAGTAGAAGGGGGCAAACGAGCAGCGGATCGCTTAATGATAGTTGATTGATTACTATTTTATTTTTCTTTCGCCTGTACAACATTATTGTAAACAAATGTTTACACTAGTGAACTTTGTTATACATCGATAGTGAACAAATTGGTTTATATTTTCATTTAGTCTATTTCTAGGACTGCATTTACGTTTTGCATGTTATTCCCTGAATTTGCGGTTACTTGCTGCATCGGAATGAAGTAGCCGCAAGTAATATCCGATCAATCTTGAGGCGGCAACACCTTCGCGCTTAGGGGAATATTAAATAACATTTATTTTACCTTTACATTCATTTACCTTAGAAAGATATAAGGAAAAATCAGACATGACTAAGAGATAAATTTATTTGAAAACGTCAAGAACAGTTGTTAATAACTTTTAGATATCTAGCTAAAATAAGGCTTTCAGGATTGTAATTTATAATGTAATATGAATCTAAAATCGATTTTCTATTATATATCAAACTTGTATGAAATACTATATATGCAGGTTATATGTACGAGTATATCTATTTGGAATGAAACCCGGCTTAAGTTATTTTAACATGGAATTACAACAACCACTTCGCCTTCTAGAGAATTAAACCAAACCACAAAACATTTATAATAATTATAATTAAAAGCACATCTGATGAGTCTACAATATCCTTATGAAAACAGGATGTATATGGTTTTCTATAATTGTGTGTTAATTATTTGTCAGACTTAATAATAAGAATATAACATGTGCGTAATACCATAAAATAAATAACAAATGAGACGCTCCAGTTACTACAAAAATATAGTGGTCTGATATATTTAAGGTATTATATTATCTGTGGTCATTACCTCAACTTTTTTTTTCTTTTTATATTATACTAGCTGTTGCCCGCGACTTCGTCCACGCAATATTAAGATAAAAAAGTAACCCGTCTATGTCAGCTACCCTTCAGGGAAAGTCTGGTCGAAGCGACCCAACCGTTTCAGAGATTACCCGGAACAAACGCGGCTTGCGGACAGACAGACAGACAGACAGACAGACAGACAGACAAAAAAATTTTGAATGCGATTTTCGTTATCAGCAACGCAAATACATCATCTCCCGAAATCTGGAATTTTTCTTTTGATATTACAAACAGACACTCAATTTTATTATATGTACAAATAGAATTTCATATGGCGTGGTTCGTGCTATATGTATAATAGCTGTTCCAGGCGACTTCACTGCGCAGCATTAAAATAAAAAAAGACACGAAGTACATAATTAAATTGGCAAAATTTGAATAAAGAGATACCCGCCTGCTTCACCGGTTGCCAACTGTCTTCAGCTGTAAATCATCCAAAACCACCAAAAACTAACTTAAGCGAGCAACAGCGGTAGAGCCTGCTTTAACAACTTCGTACGAATGGGCCGGCTCGCCCTTTGCAATACCACGACCACTCAAAAGACAGGCGTGAAGTGGGAGCAATTTTGCGTTTCGTCAGATGAGTGTCGTGCCGGAGGCCCAACTTTAGTCCCTTTTCCTTCTCACCCTTTTTCTTATAAGAAAAGGATGGAAGGGAAAGTGGTTTTGACGGTGGAGGAGACGCATAGGAAGGGGAAATATTCTGTTTATACCTGCATTCATTTGCAAATCAGATTACCAGAAACCACCTTAATTGAATAGGATCTCCTTGCAATCCTTTATATCCACCTGTACTTAACCTACAACTTCCTGAACCTGAGGTGAACCACCTGTTACTACCTTCAAGCACCTACTAACATTTGCAACTCCCTTAATCCACCAGAATCTAACTGCAAAGGACTGACACCATCTGCATTCTTTTGTAGTGACATGTAACCTTTTTTTTCTGCAACCCCTCGCAACCACATAGTCCATGTGTTACTCCAGACTATATTTTATTATAATTCAAAATCTCATTTAGATAAGTCAAGGCATTGCGGAATTATCGAGTAAATACGTAAATAACAAATAACTACACATCCCTCCGGAACCCGACATTTTTCGCCGTTGAAAAGTATCACACATGTTATTACAGACTATGTTCTATATCTGTACTAAATTTCAGTAAAATATTTTTAGCCGCTGCGGGGTTAACGCGTTAACATGTAAATAAGAAAATAACACATATCCTCGGAAACCTAACATTTTCGGGGTAGAAAAGGATTCCACGTGTTATACCATACTATGGTCTGTATCTATACAAAATCACAATAAGTTGTTTATCCACTACGGACTAATCGTGTAAATATGTAAATAACAAAAAAACTACATGTCCCTCGGGAACCTGACATTTTTCGGGGATGAACATTATCCCACTGTGGTCCAGACTTTGTTAAATATATGTGCCAAATTTCAATAACATAAGTTGAACCGTTGCAGAATTATCGAGTAAACATTAAAAACAAAATTAATGTATCCCACGGGAACCGTAACTATTTCCAGGATAAAAAGTAGTCTATGTGTTCTTCCAGACTATGCTCTACATCTGTGCCGAATTTTATGGTGATCCGTTTAGCCGTTTAGGCTACAAAGTCTAACAAACATCCATCCATAGATCTAAACTTTTTAAAAAAGTTTAAAATTCATAGTATTTAAGTATGAATTATGATTGCCCACGACCCACGTTTTCGTCCGCGTGGAGTTTAAAGTTCAAAACTTACGTTCGCCCTTTATTTCATCCTATTACCTAAAGTATTATCTTAGTAGTAATCTACGTAATGGACTACTACGGTGAAGGAAAACATCGTGATGCAACCTGCACATATCGGAGAAGAAATTCAAAGATACATATGTGTGAAGTCAACCAAGCCGCAGTGGTCCAGCGTGGTTGACTATGTCCTAGTCACCCTACCTTAGGGTAGGCTCCAGGCCCCTCAGTGGGGACGTATAGTGAGCTGGTGATGATGATGATGATGAATCTACGTAATACCAGAAATCTATTGTTGAAAGATTCCAAATTTCTAAGCCCGGTAGTTTGTGAGCTGATTTTTCGGTTACCCTTATTGTTTGTGTTCGCGATATCTTCTAAACTATTTGTCCAATTTAAATACTGTTAAGGACAATTTTGTTCTACATTAAATTCTCCTGGCAACGAAGGCATTTATTTGGATAAGGATTAATACTGAAACCATTAAAACAACGACGCAAATAGCATGCGATATTTAATTCATTTTGTAAACAAAAAAGTGGTTATTGTAAGAAAACCGTTAAAGATAGATATATGCTATCGCGGACTTTTCTGTAGAACTTTTTGAGATCTACATTTCTTTCATACATCATTTTTATATACCTCTAACGGTTTAGGCAGCGTAAGCCGAGAAAAGTTAAAGTTTAGCATTTTTTTAACGCCGGCGTCTAGAAACACGCTGTTTATTAATAGTTCCTAAACATTAGTAATAATAAAATATAGCCTATGTTACTCACAGATAAATTACCTTTCTGATGGTGAAAGAATTTTTAAAATCGGCCCAGTGGTTTTTGAGTTATTTCAATACATACAAAAATACAAAAATACAAAAATACAAAAATACAAAGTTTTCCTCTTTATAATATTAGTATAGATAATATATTATAAGATGCCAAACGAGCAAGCGGCCACCTGAATCCGCCAAGATGCCGAAGCGAACGCTGCCCATAGACATTCGCAATAGCGGATGCGTTGCCTACCCTTAATCGACGGAGGAGGAGACGCACATAAAGAGGATTTTTCCCTTTCCTATGCATCTCCTCTACCGTCTAATCCACGTTCTCTCCCCATCCTTTTCTTATAAGTAAAAGGGTGGGAAGGAGAAGGGATTAAAGTTGGGCCTCCGGCACCACACTCATCAGACGAAACGCGGAATTGCTCCCACTTCACGCATGGCTTCTGTGTGGTCGTGGTATTTCACCGGGCGAGCCGACCCATTCGTGCGAAGATGTTAAAGCGGGCTCTACCGCTGTCAACTGGCAGATAAGAAATAATGCCTATAATTTTAATTATTTATTTCGCATTTTAGTACTTGATAACGTCTTATTTTTATAGTGGGTACATTGGGGATATGCCAATGACGTATGGTAAATTTCTGTGATAATGAAAAATATGAAAAGAATTAAATATGTAATAATTAATAGCAATATTTTGTACTCTACACATGATTTAATCAATCTGTATTTTTCAGGGCACCACCTCTGGCTTTTGATCTTTGACGTTATAAAATCTTACGAATAGCAAAACAACTGAACGGCGGATTAGACAATTGCACGTAAAAAAGCATGTCACAAGCCATGTCAAGCGAGAGCGCGGAACAAGAGAAAGAGAGGCACGATTTACTTGTGACCCTATCGCGTAAAATTATCGTTCATAAACAACAAACATATGTATACAAAAATACAAAAATACAAAAATACAAAAATACAAAAATACAAAAATACAAAAATACAAAAATACAAAAATACAAAAATACAAAAATACAAAAATACAAAAATACAAAAATACAAAAATACAAAAATACAAAAATACAAAAATACAAAAATACAAAAATACAAAAATACAAAAATACAAAAATACAAAAATACAAAAATACAAAAATACAAAAATACAAAAATACAATAAATACAAAATAGCATGTGAAACATTTAACAGCAGTAATCAACTTTCATGGTCACTTAACAAGGTCTTGAAATACAAAAGAAAATGCTTATCTAGGTTAACTAAGTGGTTAATGAAGAGGCCTAAAGCATTCGAGTGACACTCTTGAATCCCACTTGAGCATGCGATAAGATGAATCGTCAAATTTTATTAATTTAATATTAAATCGTTTGATGTTAATAATATTTTACATACTTAACTAATGTATCTCGTGTAACAAGGAGGACGTTAGTTATGAATGTGGAGGGGTACACCGGTAGAGGTAGGCCTAGAAATAGATGGATGGATTGCGTGAAAGGTGACATGGTCAAGAAGGGAGTGATGACTGAGATGACGGACGATAGAGTTATTTGGAGGAAGAAAACCCGGTGCGCGATACGGGAGTAGTGTGTATTTATCATAAAAATATGTCATCTCCTAATCTTACACTGTACTATCTTAATCCTACACTATACAACAGCTTTTATTCCAAATCGATCTATCAATTGCAGTCAGATCAGATATGCCTTTTAAGACGACTTCTTTTTCAAAATCTATCACATCTATTCTCAGGCCAATGTGCTTCCACATTCACATTCATCTAAAAAGTGTCTCTCCCATGCCTTCTCTTCTTCTTTTTCTTTAGCTAAAATACATATAAAAGTGACAAGAGGGATAACAGGAGTGGAGTTACAGCTGCCATAGAGACTCCAAAAATGTAAAATAGATATAAAAATACTTCGAATAAGACCATACTATTGGTAGCTGAACTCCCAGCTAGATCTATCCTAGATCTTAGACTGGCGACATACATAAATATAATAGAATACCTAGTACTAGAAAGTGAAATATGTCTAATTTACAATGACTAATTTACGGTGAATTCAGTCATAAAAAAGTAAACATACTTTACAAAGGCAATGACGATTAAAGTATCAACTTCAACGTGGTTAACATGTAGAAACATCTCGTTACGTCAGATGTTGGAAAGGACCGCGCGAGCGCGACTCTCCGCGTGACGTATCCACAATCGGCGGGGAAATACGTCGACTTAAGAAGAAATAGACTCGCCAAGATAAAAAAGTAGCACATGTCTAAGTTAACTTGTACAAAGACGGTATCGGATGCTATTTCGAACCGCTAATAACATAAGTAATAATTATTCTAACTTGATGTGGAGTAGTTACTCTACTAAACTTAACTATATTATTTAGTCGTAAATTTAAATAAATATAAGTTTAGTACAATTGTTGAAATTTCATAATATGTAACTGAATAAATTTAAAAATAATAAACATTCAGATCAAATGTCATATACTCGATACTCTGAGATTTAATTTTTTGCAATTCAATAAACAAAAAATGTCCTATCTAATAGATTGAATATCTGTGGCAATTTACGCCGCGCCTCCTCAAAGCATAAGAGTTTTTGTATTTATAGTAACTCGACGCATTCGTAAACATAGTACCAGCGAACCTGTTCCAAAGCACAGACGTGTCTCGCAGAGAGCCAGTCATAACATTGTTCAGTTGACTTATACATAGACAAAAGGTAAATAAAATTTATCAATTAAAAATATTTCAACTATTAAATTGAAAAGCCCTGTTCATTTATATCACCTTTACAACCTTTAATTGTTTTAAAATCTCGCTTAAAAAATCTAATTTCCGTTTTTAATTATACTTTGTAAATCTGTAATTAATAGTCGCTTCCATTGCTCTTCTGTAATCTGTATTTAACGTTTATTTACTGACATTGTAATCAATCTTCTGCAATTATTTTTGCAAGATAACCAAGTTCGATATAATATAGATTTAAACCAGTTTAATTTATGTGGTAAAGGTCATGGGCATTGTTATGTCTATTACATGAATGTACAAGAGATAAAACTGGCGACCATAGACATACCAATTTGTTTTTTTTTTATGAATTTATGATCAACTTCCAAAAAAGCATGTTATACAGGAGCCAATTTATTTAAACTACTCTACATTTTTACAGTAAATAAAACAGTAATCTAATATTTGTTTTTATTACAGATGGCCGGTTTACAGTTCGTTCTACTTTTTGTAGCAGCATTCATCGCAACCGAAGCTCAGAGACCTTTTTACGCTGGTTCTCGGCCGATAGGCTATCCAGAAGTTGAAGGAAATGCGCTTGGAAATAGATTCGGTGAAGACGCTGATGCTCCGATCGAAGCGAGAGGTGATGGAAATTTGATCAATAGATTTAACAGTATGCCTTTAGATAACCGACCTTTTTGGTACATTAATTGGCGTGCTTATGACAACTTAAGAAGAAGTCAACAGACGTGGCCGATTAGCCAGAATGGTTTCATTCACAGAATTTAATTAATGCATAAAAATTTGAAATTGCATTTGTTATTTAATAAGTTCTATTTTGTCTGGAAGTAAAGATCTCAAAAGGTACAGCCCAGTGATTGACTACTTTTTGAAAAAAATATTATGACATTTGTTTTGCACTTATTAATTTTACACCAATGATTTTTTGTAATTTGTTTTTAGAAATACGTTTAAATTTTAGTAAACATCGTACGATACTAATATTATAAGTTTATTGAACTTTTTGAAACTTTGTGTCCGTCTATTTAATAAAATAAAGTTAAAATATTGTGTTAATCAAAAAATGTATAATTTAAAATTTATTTAGATTAAGGAACGAAGCCAAAAAATATTTAATGTTCATTTCGATTATGTTTTAGATTTAAATTGTTATTGTACGAGTACTTTTATGTGAATAAACATATCTTTTATATAACATTTTTTGTTTTTATCACCCTATTCATATATTAACAAAGGGTTAATAACGGCTATAGAGTGGACATCATCTAAATAGGGTTGGCGACAGGCAGGCGACCGGTCGTAAAAATTAAGCCAAAACAAAAGGCAAAACAACCTTATGCGTTGATGCCTCGTGAGTGGGATAAGGCCAGGGAGATGATGATAGAGTGGACATTATGAATATTTTCCTTTACACATTTTAAGCATAATAATAGCACTATCTGTGACAAAAAATTGAAACAAGATTCAATCAAGTGTTCCAGTTTTTTGATGACCTGTCTATTGATATACGTTAAATATCTTTGTTTCTACACCAATCGGTCCTGCAGCTGTCGGTCATTGACACGTTGTTTTCAAATTGCTCTTCTTTGTTGTGCACAAAAGCAGATAATAAGAATAAAATGACGTCATTGACCACCACACGACAGTTCTATAGCCAACATTTTTAATAACATTGCGATAAAACTTTGTTGTTGTATAGGATCATATCATCAATGTATTACGAACAAGCTATAAATAATTTATAGTTGTTTACTAGTAATTATTTTTTCAATTAATAATAATAAATCAAGTTGACATATCAGGGATCTTGCTCGATTTAAACAAGACGACATAGTAGTTTTATTATGAGACTAAGCGAGTGTTCGCACGGACGTGAAAACGCTGGGCGATAAATAATGTGTCAAAATGGAACGTATGGGATTGTATGAAGCCGTTCATACGGAGGCGTTTTTCGACTTGGCGTATTTCTCTACGCGCACTGTTCCATTTTGGGCATTGGGCGTTAGCGTAAAAATAAAATGCAACATATGGAACTTCATACAAGTGTTCGCACGAGCGTAGGAGAAATCACGCGTTACGCTACACTACTTTCCAAAATTATTTAGACCATCCAATAATAAACATTTTAAAAAAATCTGAGAATTAAAAAATATCGGTAGACTTTAAGCACTATATATAATGCGTGTTTTCTAGTCAAATGACATTAGATAACTACTGTAGAAATATTTTTAGTAGTTATTCTATATTTTACTTGTTTTAATTTCACAATAGCTAAATTAAAACAAAATTGCAGCTTCAAAAATGAACATCATACAAACTAGGAAACACAATAAATTGTCTTTATAAAATGATTTTTTTTGGGAATGTAGTCAAAATGTAGATGGACAAATATTTTTGGAGCCTAGTGTAATTGTTTTAACGCTCAACGCGCTGTCAGCCGTTCGCACGGACGTGAAAACGCTGGGCGATAAATAATGTGTCAAAATGGAACGTATGGGATTCTATGAAGCCGTTCATACGGAGGCGTTTTTCGACTTGGCGTATCTTGGTACGCCGCGATAAATTTTAATGGTCCATTTTAATAAAAATACGCCGCGTTTGGCTGTCGAACATGTTTGTTTTGTGTTTACACCGATCAAAACAAGTTTGCGATCACTAGCTATAAAAATTGATCTGTTTTGTAACATATCTTTACATGTAAAAAATGTATGTAATGTCTTATAGGAAATTAAACCACATTTTTTTCTTTAAAGTAAAGCAATAATATGTTATACTTGATAAGTTACATTTGAAAAACATATTAACAAGTGCTAGGGATCGCAAACTTTTAACAAGTGTACATATTGTACTATCAGAGCTCTGTCGTGGGTTGTAGATCCCAAAGTTCTAAGTATAGCGGGGGGCAAAAAAAGATTATCAATAAGATTTACTAATTATGTTATTGGATTGAATATACCATGTTATAAAGACTAGGCTACCTATAACATTGCATTTAAAGTCCTGTTACATCCGGTGCAGTAGTTTCGGAGATTATCCATAACATACACGGACTTTCGGACACATTGATTTCTTGTCCTAATAATTAACGCAATAAATATAATACATTCAATACGAAACACGATTTTTATAATACTTTTCATTTTATACGAATTAACAAAAGGAGCTTATTATAACTTTGGCAGACGTTCTATGACAATCAGTAATTGTTGTATGGGAGTTAGGATTTTATTTAACGGGACAGAAAAATATGTGGCAGCAGAACTTATAATGCACAGCTACAATAAAAATTATCTTTTACGAATTTCGTTAATATTTCGATCATTAAACTATAGACTGACAAGGATGATATCAGGGGAGTGACAGGGGCAAACTATATCATTGAATAAAAATGTCCTATAGACAGTGGCGCAATCTCGTGGAGTGGAGAGGGCGACTTAACTTTGTAACCGGTCAGTTATAGTTTATCTAAATAAGATTAGATTAGTTTGATAATTGACGCATATGAAGTATCGAATTAAATTTGTATGAAGGAAAATACCGTACTTAATAGACAGGTATCGTAGTGTCGAAACAAACACGCATAGCGAACAATTATGAACTATCGATATTCGGTTTAAATAAAATTTATCGAACTTAAATAAATTATTATTTTCTTATTAACTAATTTAGAGGACAATTCTAGTATTGATTATAGTGTAGAGAATTTAGCGATGACAATAATAATAGCGAAATCCAATTCGATTACGTACGGCTGTAGTAGTAATAAATATTTATTTACTCTCATTATTTGTAATAGTTCTGCAGGTCATTATTAATTTGAGAAAACAGTGATTTTTTTAAATTCTTAAGTTATAACTATGAATCTATCGATTTCAACTTCTATAAGAATAAAAGCTAGAATCGATAAGATTCATGACTGATTTTACACAACCCATCCCTACTAAATTTCAAATGAATTGTCAAACTAATCCATCTTATTTAGACAAACTATAAATAGCTACCATACTCTTTACTGCTTTGACATGATAATGTCACATGTCAAAATTAATTAAATAAATAATGTAAATGAAACTAAAATGTCAGAAATTTTCTGATCGTATTTTCCTCTTTTCTATTAACTTGGTGTGTTTTTGGACCCTGATAATAATTCTCTCACTGTTATTGGATTTATCACGGACTCTGCCTTATATTCCTTACGTAACCAATGAATGTCATGGTGATAGCGTGACGTCATTGCGGTGTATTTTGTGTACTTTTCATATGTTATTAAATTAAAAACACGAATTGTATATGTTTTAAAAAAAATAAATACAGTGACTTGAAATAATTTTGCTAACAGTTGTTTTATTACATATTCGTTTCAAATTTAAGCGACCAAACCCCTAGCTGTAACATGTTTTATCCAACTGGAACCATCGCTTTCATGATATTAACTCGACAAAGATTTTAATATTTTAACCTGTACCTAAATTGACCTTTGCAAATAAAAATAAAGTTTATCTTATAGTTTGTCTAAATAAGGATGATTAGTTTGGCAATTAACTTGAATTTTTTTTAGGGATTGGTGGTATAAAATCAAAGAGATTAAAAATATATATAGAGTAGGCATAGTTTACACTTCACTTGAAACATTTTTCACATAATCTCATTACCGTTGTCTATTGATAGATCCCCATAACCACATCTCAATATAATTAACTATATTTAAATTAATTGCCAGCAAGTGTCACTAAATCATATTTATATGTAATTTAATTTATTTGTTATTTTATTTTGTGATACTGTTTATTTTACAATAAAAGATGGAGCTTATAATTTTGTAAAATGTTTTATCAGATGTCAATACAAGGTTACGAGGCGGCATATTAAATTTGACAACTGATTTACATAGTACCTTCTAGAGAAAGTACCGATGAAAACATACCTAGTCTTATATATTTCTTAAATGTCTTTGTGTAAAATCAAAAGAATATAGTTGGTTTGATTTCCTACAATTTAAATGGTGCACCACTAGTTCCAGGACCCACGAGCCACGAGCCGCTACTGATTAATAGAAATCTAATAAATAAATTTTCTATAACTATATAATATGTAAACTTATTATATGTATCAAGTAGAACACTTTTATCAATATTCGGGTGAAAATAAAATAACACATTGCACGAGAGCTTTGTTAGTGCGTGTAGAAAAAACCTTTTTTTTAAACATTAGTAAATATTAGTTTTAAAGAAAATGTACTGTCTACTTTTAGTTTGCTCTCTAACTACGTGACTTCGGATTCAGTCGCCAGTTTTCGGGCCGGGCTAGTAATTTAACAGAAACAATTTACACGTCTTACTGACACGAGATACGATTCAAGAGTGGATTTTTTACGCTCGTACGAACACCTATCGCGTGGGCGTAAAAAGTCTGCTGACCTTGAATTTTACCGCGGCGTACAAAGTCTGCCCGTGCGAACGTACGCTAAGGGCCTGTTCCACCAATTTGTAAACCGTCTGATAACAATCCAAAGTGTAAAATATGTGATGGGAATATCGGATTTTGTTACTTTATCTGATAGTGACGTCATTTTTAAGCTATCTGAGCCTCTCTCAGTTAGTGGTGGGACATGCCCTTAATTTATTTTTAAACTCCTGAGTAGGGCCTTATGTGTACCTGCTACCGTTTCTGCATCAACCTTGGTTAATGTTTAGATTTATATGCAAGTGTGATAAATAGTTGAATTAAACAAAATATTTAACTACTTATATTATCAGAATAATTTGTTAAATTAATGTGGGAATTAAATTATTACAAAAAAATTAAATCTTAGTAACATTATAAGTAAAAAAGTTTAGATAGATGGATGTTTGTTAGAGTTTGCCGTCTAAAAGGCTCAACGAATCTCGTTGAAATGTGACGTAGATGTAGAGGATAGTCTGGAAGAACACATAGACTAACTAATTACTTTTGTTTTGTTTTTTTTTTTAATTCTACGTCGACGGAGTCGCGGGAAAAAGCTGGTAGAATAATAAATTAAAGAAATTGTAGATTAAGAATAAGTACACAATTTTCGGCCTAATTTATTAGGCAGTTATCGTTTTGCTTATTAAGAAAAAAAATCATAATTCAACCAATACCTATATAAGTAGAAATCGAATCATCTTTTTGTGCTATAGCTGTGGTATCATTGACGCATAAAAAAGAAACAACCAATTATGAATAATGATTTTGGCTCAATATAAGACCGCAATTATAAAAACTTTAAATGGGTCTGTGGTTTTTGAAACAACAGTTGAGCTAATCGGACTTATTTGTTTTGCACCTAAACAAAACAAGGAGTAGCAAAAAATGACAATGAACAATGGTTTTTTGGATATGGATATAGTTGGCTTTCAAATTGATTTTCCATAATACATTTAGGCCATTTTACACATTAAAATTTGTGTGAGGTCAAATATTATGTCTACTGCCGACCTCACTTCTAGTTTTAAGGCAATAAAAATAATTATAGGATCAATCATAAATATAATTTATTAACTACGACTGAAAACAAATCACACTAGAAAAGTAACTAGCTGGTTTTGGCATCTTTTTTTAAAATAATAGTTTAACTATCATCAAAATCAAATGTTAAATGCCATTCAAACTTCTATAAGACCCTTGTAAAATATCTATTTGACAAAAAAATCGTTTAATGTCAAAGTTCTTAACAATTATAAAAACCTACAAGTGAATCGATATTCTTATTTTAACGTCACTTAAATGTATCATCTTGCAAACTGCAAATGTATTTGACTCATATTCTTTAACGTTCTTCTCATGACGCATGTCACGATAACAAAATGCCATGCAATGCTGGACGTAGGTCTCCTTCCCTATGACGTAAGCACAAAACCTCCAATGGTTTCATATGTTTATACAAATAAAATAGCATTTAACTAGAGTTTATAGAAATGCCAACTTGGGGACTATCACCGGGTATTACTAAAGGCGAGGGTAACGTCATACCCTCCCGTAGTGCACATACGATTTTGTCACATGGAAAGTACTAAAATCTTCTTATCGTTAGCGCTTTGATAAACATGTATTTGCTAGGTTACAGGGAGTGAGGCGTCCGCATAAGTGTCAGCTTACGAACGTTCAGTAATCCGTCTCCCGTCCCTCTGGACGGGAGATGGATTACTGAACGTTCGTAGGTAATCTAAACCACATTTAATGTCACTACAATAATTACGTATAGAATGAACTACATAGGCTTTGAACGTGTCAATATGAACAAAGATTGCAGAGATGAGTTTAGAGTTCATTCTCATTATCGAACTAAATTACTACACGATCCATAAAAGTTAGGCAATAAAATATGTAAACCTTTTTTAAAGCTTGATGTGAATACGTAAAATCGTAAAGAAACTCCCCTAACTAAAAATGACTAACCGAAATATTTGGAAGATAAAAAACCGCCTTACGTGGGTCTAGAATTTTAACAACTAATGCAAGCCTTTAAGCGAGCTTTACGTGCAACTTCTTACGTCACTAACCGGAACGATGATTCCCGCGGAAGGTTATCCTCTCGCGAGTGGGATTTTACGTCGCAATAACAAACTACTAGAGTGGACTTTATATAAAATGTTATTAGGTCAATCCGATAAAGTTACTGCGAATTGTAGAAATTATAATCAAAACAGATAATAAATGAACCTTATTATCATTTTGTTAGTTATAATAAAAATACTTGTATCAGTTTTTAGTTATAGCATATTTTTATAACATATTTTCTTTATTTTTTTTTAATCTCAATAATTTGTAACTAAAGGTTCTAACTAGCGCAATTCGATGTAGTAATATACCATACAAGAGTAGTCACTTAATTTTTATTTTTTTTCATTTCGTCAGCGGCATGTCTGTGGCTCCTTAGGTCTATGTCACTACGTTGTACCTTCAGGTGAGGAGTGCCGGATATTTGTATTTATAGTAACACCGTGCATTCTGGCTCACACAACTTGAAGGCAGTCCGTTAACAACAGACGTCCATTAGTAACAACTGATTTATACATTGAAGACAGGTAAATATTTATGTTTTAACAAGACGGTTATTCTCAACATTTAATATTTATTAGAAACAATACCTCAAGGTACAATGAGTTTCATGATTTTAATTATGATATCCAGTTTTAACAATGAAATTTTTTAACAAGGATAATCGACAATAGAATACTGATACAAGCTACCGTTAAATTTGACTGATTCTATTCATGAGACATGTTGGAGAAGAATACAAATCTTTAAATCGATCTTGCCAATTAAGATGTTGAGGTTTACTGTCATAGTGTAAAATGAACACCAAACATCTAGTCTTTATTTCTTTTTCAGACATGCATTCCATCAAGTTCTTCGTACTCCTGGCTGTCATCATCGCAAGTGAGGCTCAAAGGCCATTTTACGCTGGTTCCAGACCAATCGGATATCCCGAAACAGAAACGAACAGTCTTCTCCTCAATCGTTTCGGAGAAAATGAAGGTCCAATCGAGGCTAGGGGTGATGGAAACCTGGTGAATAGACTGAACCAAATGCCGTTGGATAAGAGACCATTCTGGTTCATCAACGCTCAAGCTTACGACGAATTAAGAAAGAACCCTCAAACTTTCCCAGTGGCCCAGAATTCGTTTAGTAACAAAAATTGAAAGACAATGGACACTTGGTTTGACGAAATTCAATGAAACAATGAAAAGATGGAGTACAATTGAAGATTGAAAAGTGTTATGTTTTAGTATTGTAGATGTTTATGAGTATTATTATAGTATATTCGCATATAACCCCTTATCTAAACCTACGGGACATCTTAAACATGACAGCAAGAAGAGAATTACACTTGGCCTACTGTGTGCAAAAAATTTTTTAATTCTAAAAAGCCATTATACTTGTATTCAAAATTCGACTGGTTCCAAGATGCTCCAGGCATGAATACGCGTAGAAGGATGGATAGTTTCCTTAAAATTCCTAAACATAAAAGTGCCAGCTACAGAGGAGGTTTCAAGTTCGCTTCCACAAAAATTTGGAACGATCTACCCCCGCCCTTGCGCGGCCCTGTATCTGTGCACCTTTTTAAAAAAACGTTTAAAGATAAGCTATTGGACAGACAAAAGCAATTGTAAAATATTCAATTTCGGATTCTTTTCATGCTTTTTTTTTTATTTAATGCTAGTACTGTTTTCCTTTATATAACTCATTGTAATTATTTTTGTTTTTTACTTTTTGTATTTTCTTTTACTGCTGCACGTGATGGGCACCTCTGAACTGTCGCAACGTTGCCCACCGGGGCAGGCTGAAAACCAGCTCCGCATGGCTTAGGTCATGCGGTCTACGCTGAGCCTGCAGCCCTTTGTTGTCGATTTATTTATTTTTTTTTTTTACTTAGCTCATAAGAAACTGTTTTTGTGACAACAATAAAAGTCTTTTTATTTTTATTTTTATTTTATTTTTATTATTAAAATGTGATATACCAATAATAGTGGATTTTTAATCAGTTATTGTTTGAATGTATAAGATTTATTAATAAATGATTTATATTTTTTAAAAACTTGCATTTAATTATTTCATTAAAGGAGCACACATATACTGGTTTACATACAAATTGTAAATACGTCAATTAAGTTAGAAGATATCAAAGCTAATTTTAGTTTAGCTTATGAGAGCTTACCATAAACGTTGAATTGCATCAGACTTTTGAGCAATTTAACGCTTTTCAAATACTTTCCTTGCTAACGATTCGAAACTTGAAACATTTTCGACTTCCTACACTGTTCGCTTTTGTAAAATCCAGCTCAGTAGTTAACGAAGCGAAGTAAAGGTTATTTCTCAATTCACCTCAGTTACCAGAGTTCTACAAATTCTTCATGCAAATGTTATGAAACTCTTTGAAATTCAAACGCGAATATGCATTCAAATAATGTTAGTAAAAGTTCTATTATAATTTTATTCCTTTTAGTCAATAGTAGTGGAGAATTATTAATATGATAGATCGTCAAGTAACGAACTAACATCATCATCATCATCATCAGCCTATGTCTGCCCACCACTAAACATAGGCCTTCTTTTGCCTTCCGCTACCTTCTACAGAATACGGTCCGCCGCCTTCCTTCACTAACAACTGTTAACTAAGTCACTATGTAAGATTGTTTTTCAGTAGCTTTAAAAAAATAACAAAAATTTATTTATCATAAGATTGAAGTCCTCCAATTTAATCTTTTCAAGTAACTTTAAGTTAAAACCTATGGGGACATGATATGCCTAATCTAATTTACAAACTAACGAAACGATGTTAGCGATTTGTCGACAATAATCAATCAAACGGGTTTAGAAGATTTTTCTTGGTACAAAATTCAATGTGACATGTTAAAAGCACTTCCAAAAATAATCTCTTCAAAGTTTTATTTAAGCTTAAATCTCGGACTCAATTTCGTAAGAGATGTTTATGTCCGACTCCTTGAGTAAATGATAAAAAGATAAGTACAAATA
Source organism: Papilio protenor (assembly GCA_029286645.1). Lineage (NCBI taxonomy): Eukaryota > Metazoa > Arthropoda > Insecta > Lepidoptera > Papilionidae > Papilio > Papilio protenor. The sequence goes on along the minus strand of JAGSMZ010000019.1, from coordinate 5,839,945 downwards.
ATTTATATAAGATCTATAAAAGAAGAATATCTGGTAATTAATTCACAAGATAAACTTAACACTACTACCTATTCTGGTTAACTTGTCTTAGAAGTCAAAGCAAGTTGGTACTAAAGATAAAAAGGGCGTAGATTAAAAATAATATGTGGATCGAATACGAAATAAATCGGAATAATAATAAACGTTCGGAGATTCATTTTTCTTCAATTCGGTGAAAGATGTTTACAATGCAATTATGTTTGACGAAAAATTGTTATAACATACGTACAGTCAGCGCCTTTAGCGGTGTTCCAATTATAAAAAAATGTCTTATTCTTTGCAACGAGACAAACTCCGCCTCTTCTTACCAATAACCAATGAGCTGTGAGCTGCGCAAACGACGGGATAATAATAAACAGCATAACCGTTAAAAGATAGTACGTGCCCAATTATAGCAGTTATATGTACAGTTTGCTATACGATTTGCAATTCTAATTAGGCGTATATAATTTACGGTATCGATTGTATTGGGATTTGCACGGCCAAATACTGAAAATAATCTAAATCACTTCATTTCCTAACCGCCGCTTACAATCTGACAGACGTTAAAGCTTTAATAGAATTGGTAGTTTAAGCGTTGTTACATTTTAAATATCGTTTCAGTAGTCGGCCGATAGACCTTTTTTCGTATTAATAAATGGCAATAACTACGAATTGTGGTCAAAGAATAATCATAAAGATATTCTGATGCAGCTCACGATTTCGTTAGCATCATGAAATTTATATCACGAGCGGATTGCGACTAAACCGCAATTGATTATGATTCAGCACGTAAATGTATAATCTTTGTTATAAAATGTTTGTCTCGCAACACCTGCTTTAATATTTTTAACTCAAAGGAATTTAAAACATATTTCATTATAATTTTCATTTCGAAATCCAGTCGTATGCATTTTCTTAAAGATTTCAACAATGGAAGAAGTAGATCTGGTATATTGTAAATGTAAATAAAGCATATCATAATATGTTATTATAACCATCATATCAAACTTGGTCCCAAATATATTGTACACGCATGACTAATAGTATCACTGTATTATAAATAATCTTCATTTAAAAATCGCTTGGGTTTTTCCTCTTTTATTACGATTAAATGTTTATAATCCTATAAAAGCGTAATAATTACCTTAAGTGATATAATAAATAACGTAATTGTTGGAATGTTTTTTTAATATCATTCTCAACATGAATTCAGGAGAAGGACACCGAGAACTAAACATGTCGATGAACAAGACGTTTAACAGTGAGACCGGCCCTTTTCTAAATTCCTTTATTATTTTTTTTTTCGATGGTAAAGGCACGACTGACACAGTCGTGAGAGTTGCGCAGCTGTTCACGCTAGTGGAAAAGGGTATAAAAGTTTAATGTTTCTCTGACTCAAGTCATAAATTTAATTAATGACTTGTCAGAGTACTTTGTACGGTTTTATACAGACAAAGTTCACAATTAGAGATATGGACAAACTACAAGAGCGTTTTATGCGTAAAATGTCACGGGACGATATTATTTTAATAACTTGTGCTGATCCTTTCAACATCCAGTCTTGAAGATATTTTAATAAACAGTCATGACAGACTTGGGTTTTCCCGCATACTGTCAATTATAACAAGTCATAAGCCATTCTTTCCTGTTGGTTGTTGTTTTATAAAATAATGAATCAATGAGAACAATAAAAGGACAAATTACTAGACATAATGGCAGACACTAGTATTGTGTTTCAGTAGAGTTATTTAAGAAAAAATCATAATATTATAACACTGTTAATGTTATGGAACCCTATTTTCAAACTTTCCACATAAGAGGGGTGTTGTTTTAACTATGGGTTGGTATTATTTGTATCTTTTTTTTCAAACTGAATTTAAGGGACAACAATATAGTTATTATGCCTATATAACTAGTTGAAGCGCCAATAACCTAATGATTTAGGGTACAGGTTGTGTGTTCGGATCCCAGAATTCGACTTTTGTTGTGAACCATATTCCGACACAATATTTTTAAGGAATAATAAATTAATAAAAATCCACTGATATTTAAAAAAAAAAGTGTCACTAGTCAACCACCGTAAAATAAACAAGTTTTTATTGACAAACAAAATGTTACTAGTTATCTTAACAAGACTGCCTTCGATAAATACGAGTATAGTCATATTGCAGGTATATTGTATGAGGAAAACATACTCAGGAGCTGACCTTTCATAACTGATCGAACCGGCGGTTATAAATATACTATCAAGATTATCAGAACTTATATAACAGAAAATTTAAATCTACAAAATTGGTTGTAATGGAAACTATATAAGGATGTTTTGAACAACCTTTCAGAGTTTATCTTGAAAAAAAAAAAACGATTCTCCCAGGTTTTGCTTAGGTGCTATAAATATTAACGACAGAGTTGGTCCCTAGATCTGCATAGATTTAAGTTTGTTCATGATGAAGTGGCTAACTTTATAACTAAAATATCTTGAGACTTCGACACTTATATGATAGGTTATTTCTATAGAGACTCCATGATCTCACATTAAAAATATCAAAAAGAGAATTCTAGAACGTAAAGATTTCTAACCTATAGTAGGGACTAAGGAAAGCAAATCGTAACTGAAAACCTTTTCTTCTATGCAGAGAAAACCATTATAAATATCATCAAAGGTACTCAAATAGTAAAACAAAAGCAATATATTTAAGCCTATGTATAACTAAAGAAATAAAACTTAAATATCATAAGAACGATGAAATGAATTCTATTTCAAACGAGAAGTAAATCACATAAGGAAAATCCAATAAAGCTCTAAAATTCTGCCATTAGCTTTAAAAGGGAAAATACACTTATGTCATATGAAAAAATGTATCGTTACCCGCATTATGTAGCAACGGAATGTAAAATGGGAATGCTGTGACTGCAAATAAGTCATCGATATAAAAAACCTTTGATGCTTAATTCCCCGGTGGATACGTTCGTAGGTTTTTAAACATATATGTTTTATGTGTGTCAAGTTCATTGTCCGTCTGCAGTATAAATGGCTGTATATACATACATATTACGAGTATAGTAGTCAGGGAGATAACCTAAAATATATCACACCCTGTCAATTGGGTTCTTAGATTTTCTTAATTAAACAAGTAAGTTTTTTTATTATGAAGACGTAGTAACATTATAATTTTCCCAACCAAGCAACGTGACCTTTTCTTCGATTAATTTTTATGGACTTTGAGCGTAAAAATTATGTAGATTATTCATGAAAGCATTTCAACTTTGTCGTATCGCGATATGTGCTTAAGTTAAAAATACAGAATTAAGCAATGTGTTAATTAAAATTTGTTATGCGACGGTTAATCTATAAAATTTTGCAAATCTCTTCAATACTCGAGACCTTTGAACATCGGCACCAAGAACACTCAAAACTGACTTAAATAAATATTTTAACCGATTAAGTGTTCGAATAATAAGCTACCTGAGATTTACTAAATTTATAAACTTTAAACGATTCTCCCAGGTTTTGCTTAGGTGCTATAAATATTAACGACAGAGTTGGTCCCTAGATCTGCATAGATTTAAGTTTGTTCATGATGAAGTGGCTAACTTTATAACTAAAATATCTTGAGACTTCGACACTTATATGATAGGTTATTTTTATAGAGACTCCATGATCTCACATTAAAAATATCAAAAAGAGAATTCTAGAACGTAAAGATTTCTAACCTATAGTAGGGACTAAGGAAAGCAAATCGTAACTGAAAACCTTTTCTTCTATGCAGAGAAAACCATTATAAATATCATCAAAGGTACTCAAATAGTAAAACAAAAGCATTATATTTAAGCCTATGTATAACTAAAGAAATAAAACTTAAATATCATAAGAACGATGAAATGAATTCTATTTCAAACGAGAAGTAAATCACATAAGGAAAATCCAATAAAGCTCTAAAATTCTGCCATTAGCTTTAAAAGGGAAAATACACTTAGAGCTAGTTCTGACTGACGAGGGCTTTCTCTCTTTATATTAACTTTGAAAAAGAAACCGCAATTTTAAACGTCTTATGTTAAAATCTATGCTACTTCTAAAATATTTGGGAATCTAATGATTTCCAAAAAACGCCTAATGAAGAAACTTTAAGAATTTTGTTTCAGTTAGAAAGGGTAATAAAATAAGTTAACTACAAATTATGTCTACCTTTGATAAACAAATACTAACTATGAAAAACAATTGAACGTTTACATAGAAAAAGAAAAAAATTATCACCGGCCACTTCTTTGATTACAACTGGCCAGTACACTCATCTGAACCGAAGAGGTTGTATAGCATTACAAATGTAATATGAATTAAAAAAGTTTATTACTATCAGTGTTATTCATTACCGAGTTATACTTTTGTAGTTTTTACTTTGAATAAATAAATACAGATATTTCAAACAAACTGGATGACATTTCAAAAAACCATAGCAGGCGACGTGTGGTAGTTTAATGTGCCCTCTGTATTCATGGACGGAATAATTGATATGGACATATTTGATTTGCTCGTTAAACCAAAAAAACACATAACTACAATGATAATAAAAGTTTTTAAACGCGTTTTTAAATATCAAAATTATTTATTTATTAAATATCAAACATTCTTAACCGCTGTAAAAATTGTATTCGAAAAAAGTACCGTATAAAAGGAATTTAAATGTGGCGTAAAAAGAAATTGGCCATTAAGGCCATTTCTATAATGTAGCGTTATTGCCAGCTCGCAAAGGGTTGTCACTTCTAAAGCGTTTCTATGGTTTATACTATCATTTTGTACACTTTTAGAAAGATGTAATAAAAAACCTAGAGCCACTCAATATTTGCGTAAAAACTTCGCTATTCTAGGATTATCGCTTTTAACTATAGGATAATATATCAAATTGGTAATTTTACTTCAAAAAAATAGTTATTAATATGAAAGTTGACGCATCAGCAAATACTTCTTAAAACATTTGATCTGAGAGTTATTTTGCTAGAATTAGCTTTTTTGAATTAACCTGTTATCTAGTGTTAAGATTGAATCTGGATGGCTACAAAGGTAGAGGAAGACCGAAGAAAGTATGGATGGACTGTGTGAAAGGGGATATGCTTATGAAGGGAATGGATTCAGATATGACGACTGATAAAAATGTATGGAAGAGCAGCACATACTGTGCTGACCCTCCGTAGGGATAAGGGCAAGTTGATGAAGATCTAGTATTTTTAGACCTAGTATCTAAACTGATTAATACATCTCTGAAAACCCTTTCAGTTGATTCCAAGAAGTTTGGAATTGTTTAGGTCGTTTGGTTGTCAACACCAAGATTCGTGTCGTAGGAATCTATGAATAAATGAGACAATCGATTCAATGAAGGAGGATAATATCGCGTGATAGAGTTAACTAACAAAACAAACAAGTCGACAAAACTTAATTAATCAGTTTCACCAAACAGTAACTGTTCAAACTCTAAGTAATATGGATACCAATATAGATGCTCTTAATACATAATATGAGATTCGTATAAGTAAAAAATTATAAGCTTATTGACACAATATGGAATATCTTTAGTTAATTATAGCACTGTTGAAGATCCAAATGTATTTTAAGCTATTTAATCGAATGACCCAATCATTAATAAACGCCGATATCTGTATACTATAATAATATTATAAAGAGGAAAGATTTGGATTTTTGTATGTATCGAAATAACTCTAAAACTACTACCGATTTTAAAAATTCTTTCATCATTAAAAAGCTACGTTATCAGTGAGTAACATGGGCTATATTTTTTTAATTTCACGCGGGCGAAGTCGCGAGTTACAGCTAGCTATAAAACTATATCTCTAACCTCAAAAAAAAAAAAATAAGCCCACTTCAGTGATCAAATTGTGCATCTCTGTTTTCAACATATCATACAAATATTACTGTCCCTTGTAAATGTTGTGTGTCATTACTGAAAGCTGTTCCTGACACAAGATATAGTGCTCTTCACGTCACTGTTTGCAGAACAGCTGCCTAACGCACGTAGAGACTGTAATGTTTTTATTGTTCGTTTATCAATTGGCTATACTTATATTGTTAGAAGTGGTCTGTAGGTCAAATTTGACCATCTTACTGATATTATAAATGCGAAAGTTTAGATGGATGTTTGTTAGAGTTTATAGTCTAAACGGCTGAACGGATTTCGATGAAATTTGATATAGATGTAGATGATAGTCTGGAAGAACATGCTGGCTACTTGCTTTTGTTTTTTTTTTATTCCACGAGGACGGATTCGCGGGCGAAAGCTAGTGTAACATAAATAAAGATTTTTTTCTGATTAAGAAGTTTTAAGCATTTATATAATGTGCCACTATAAAAAACAAACTTTAATGCAGAATTTTGTTTATATCGCATTGCGGTTTGGCTGGTCACATTTCTTCGAATTCTCGATGGAATCGCAATTCTGATTTTTTCCAAGGATATTTTTGTTTGTAAAAAAACAAATTTTCCTCATTAAGGTAGAGGCATAATTCTCTCATGGGAATGGTTGCTTTCGTATTCAAATAGTATTTTCTTTAATTAAAATGAGTAGCATAGCGATGCCAGGTTTATTAAAACTGTGAAATACTTGTTAAATATTTTTCGATAGATAAACCAGATTATTATTGATTTTGATGGTATGCGAAGATGTGTTTTTTGTTATGTAATGTATGTAAGTAATGTCGGTTGTTTTATACTTTTATTTGATATAATAATTTATATTACCTATACAATATTCAATAAACAAATCAATTTCTATCGCCTAACGAAGTTTGTGGAGAAACAAACTTGTCATAACTTAAATCAGTTTTAGACCATAGTCTACAGATTCAAATTACGATGGTAGATTGGTTATCTGAATTCATTTTCTTGCCATTTTTACGTTTTAAAATAACATCGAGCTAATAATGTATAATGAATTTTTTGAGTAACATGGAAATATTGACATTAATTAGAGCCTTAACTAAAAGTTTACATGTTGTTATTGTTAAATTATTGCTAATTTAATACAACAGGAGCTAATAGAGAAAATTATTAAAAAGAAAAAAAAATATATAGACGAATTGAGAACCTCCTCCTTTTTGAAGTCGGTTAAAAAAAATAACAACGAAGAAATGTAAATAAGATATAGAATAGTAATTCGTAGCGTGAAGAAATAGTTATCGTGAAGTAGTCTCAATAATAATTGTCTATAGTTTAGACCACATATACGAAGAAGCCATTTGGTAAGCAAACTTTTTGTCTAATATTCAAACGAGAATTATTTATTATTTCAACGTTCGTGTTTTGTTTTATAATGATTTCTCATTACTAAAAACTTCAGGGTAAGCATGTCTCATTAGGTTGATATGTCACGTGCCTATTTTTAGGCCCAGTTGAAAAGCTAGGGTCGGTAAGTAATGTTACAAACCAGGTGTTTGTTATATTTTGTTATTACCTAAAACGGTATAAATTAATTCAAACATTTATAAGCAAAATTGTTAGGAGGTTTCAAGTTAAATTAAGTAAAGTTAAAGTAAATGCTTTTGATTTCTCTGATTTGTAGCCAAATTCAAATTTTCCTTGACTTACCCTTCCCATTTTTTATAAAGTAAGCATGGGAAGGATAAATGAATTTAGTGGGCAAGGGGATGGATAAGAAAGGGGGTTTATTTCTGTACATTAAAGGTAAGCAATAGAAAATGGTTGCAGATGTCTAAAAAAACAATTTCAAGGAATTTTCTATTGTACGAATATAAAACAAATATCTACATTCGGATTCGTCAATTTGATGAATAATGTATGAATTTCGCTTCCAGATTTCGTTTGTATCATCGGCTTGTTATATCAATTTGCTTACGTTTATGTCAAAAGAAATCTTTTGCCAAAAATCTTACTAATGTTATTTACTCTACAAGAAAACTTTCGTTAGTTAAATAACGTCTAAATAGCTTTCTAATGGCGAAAGAATTTTTGCTATCTGTTCACAAGTTTCGGAGCCTACTGCAAACAAACAATCAAATCTTTCCTCTTTATAATATTAGTATAGGTAATTAAATGGAATTGTATTTAAATTTAAAGACAAATTCCCAAATACATTGACAAAAAACGCTATTCGCTTCAACAGAAGGCAACACAATTTGCCTCTCAAATGAGATTTACGCCATAGTCTTTATTATCATGGAAGCATCTATTTAAAATTCCATCAATGTCCTGAGTGGGGACAGAATTTGAGGGAATAATGTAAAAATGTAAAGGTTCGTTCAGCTAATGTAAAGGCTTACGTTTAACAAAAAGGGGTTGAAATGATTTTGAATTAATGTAGTGTTTTTTTTTTATAATATAAGGTGGCAAACGAGCAAGCGGCCACCTGAATCCACCGAAATAGAATGCGACCGCTGCCCATAAACATCCGCAATTGCAGATGCGTTGCCTACCCTTAACTGACGGAGGAGGAGACGCACATAAAGAGGACATTTCCCCTTCCTATGAGTCTCCTCTAACATCAAATCCACTTTTCCTTCCCATCCTTTCCTCTTAAGAAAAGGGTGGAAAGGGAAAGGGACTAAAATTAGGCCTCCGGCACCAAACTCATCAGACGAAACGCGGAATTGCTTCCACTTCACGCCTGTTTTCTGTGTGGTCGTGGTATTACACCGGGCGAGCCGACCCATTCGTGCGAAGATGTTAAAGCGGGCTCTACCACTGTTCGTTTTCGTCTATCTTACTAAAATTGTAAATGCGAAAGTTTAGATGGATGGATGGTTGTTTGTTAAAGTTTATAGCCTAAACGGCTGAATCGATTTTGATGACATTTGGTACAGATGTAGATGGTAGTCTGGAAGAACACATAGGCTACTCACTTTTGTTTTTTTTTAATTCCACTCGGACGGAATCGCGGGCGAAAGCTAGTATGTACTTAATTTCACGCGGACAAAGTCGCCAACAACAGCTAGTCAGTTATAAACTCATAATATTGTCAAATTAAATAGTTAAGTTACCTCAGTAATTTAATATAAGAAATTACTAAGTGTCTACCTTAGTGACTAATTTGATTCTATTTTCCATTTTCTACATTTCTTTTTATATCATAAACAGCTTTCTCAATTACGGCTTATAATGCTCTTTCGACTGTACGTAATTATAGTTTCTCTATGAACCATATTAAATCTAAAATCCCCGCTGGGACAAGCCTGTGCTTACGTCACTATTAATTACGTTACTTCTTAAGTCATTAAAATATTTTAATAAAGCAATTATGATATAATTATTCTGCCGTTGTGTTAACGTATAAATAATTTAGAAGCTAAATTTAAGTCAGTTATATGAAATGCGTGGGTCATATGTGACAATATAGCCAAGTTAAAAAGGTAATAAAAACAGTGCAAGAAAAAAAGGCTTTTATACTTTATTTTCATCATACATCAGAAGAGATTAAGGTAAGTGGATGATTTTTTTTTTAATTTCACCTCTGTTCCGGGTTGTCCTTTCTTTTGCGCTTTTGTAAAAATCACACATGTAAAGGAATTAAATACGATTAAGATTATATGATATTTTAAGTGGATTTGTTTTCATCCTGACCTTTAAAAAGAAATCTGCATATTATATTGTTTGTACTATAAATTGTTATAAATATAGATTACAAAGCATTCGCCCGCGATTCCGTCCGCGTGGAATTAAAAACAAAATTGAGTAGCCTATATGATCTTCCAGACTATCGTCTACTTCTATACCAAATTTCATCGAAATACGTTCAGCCGTTTAGGCTACAAACTCGAACAAACATCCATCCATACATATAAACTTTCGCATTTATAATATTAGTATGAAGTATGATTTTCATCCTCAATTACCAAATGTTCTTATTACACCTACATCTTTTGCGCGGGAATATAATTTTCCCAGGGTGTGCTATCGACTTCAAGAGATCTTAGTTCATCCCATAATAATTGAAATAATAATTAAAATGACATTAGTAATACTAATGATGATTGTTACAAACGATACAATAGAAATTACAAGTAGAATGAGTCCTGTAGAAGCAATATTATAGAGCAAAACAATATTTTTTTCAGAAAAAAATGATTTCCTTGTATCTGGTCTTTTCACTCTTGGTTGCTGGGTGTTTAAGTCAGAGGCCATCTTACGCTGGGACCAGACCAATCGGTTACCCGGCTGTTGAGGTAACTACAGAAGCACTTACAAGCGTTAGTTTAGACTCAAAGTAAGTGGGAACTTTTGAAGACTTATGTACTCATAAATCTTACTAGTATTATAAATGCGAAAGTTTATATGGATGGATGGATGTTTGTTAGAGTTTGTACGGCTAAACGACTGAACGGATCTCGATGAAATTTGGCATAAACGTAGAGGATAGTCTGATAGAACATGTGTTCTATGTAGCCAAGCCATCAAGCCTATGTAGCCTCACTTTTGTTTTTATAATCCAACGCGGACAGAGTCGCGGACGAAACCTAGCGTTTGTATAAATAATTAATCGAGTTGTTCTACCTTTATCTGAATCTTTCTTGTTTTCCACATTTCTCAATCAATTTAATGCCGAAATCACAATAAAAAAATAAAGCTAGCTAGTAATTACCAAAATAGAGACCGTTTTCATCACTAATGTTTATTGAAAAAGACTTAAATAATATTTAAAATCTTACTTACTTACTTACTTACTGCGTTGGCGCAGCGACCCAAAGTGGGTCTTGGCCTCCGACACGAGAGAGCGCCAGCGTCGTCTGTCCTGCGTCGTCGCCTGCCAGCCGATCGACTCTAGCTCGCGCAGGTCCAGCTCTACGGCATCTCGCCAGCGATATCTGGGCCGGCCGACGGGTCGGCGGCCAATCGGTATTCCGAGATACGCTTTTTTGGCTCCACGATCCTCCCCCATTCTCATCAAGTGGCCCAGCCAGCGAAGTCTCTGGGCTTTGACTTCGCCTAGGATGTTCGGCTCTCCCACCAGCCTTTCTATTTCCAGATTGTGCCGTGCGTGCCAGCTCCCGTCTTCTCTCTGTGTCGGACCCAGAATCGTCCGCATAATCTTTCTCTCCGCTACTAGTAACTTCTCCTCTTCTTTTAGCGTAAGTGTCCAGGTCTCGCAGCCATAACTCAAGATCGGTCTTATGACCGTTTTGTAAATGCGGATCTTGGTCTTACGGCTCAGCAGTCTTGACACCAGCACCTTGTGCAGAGCAGCACTACAGCGGAGGGTGTTATGGATGCGGGAATCAATCTCCTCTTCGCGTGTATTTGTATCTGTGACGGTGCACCCCAGATACTTAAATTTATCAGTGCCCTTAAACACCGTATCTTCTACGTGAAGGTCTTCGCGTTTTGTCGGGTGTTTCTGTAGCGCTTCATGTGGAGATATTCCGTCTTGTCGTTGTTAATTCTGAGCCCGATCCTGGAAGCTGCGGTCATTAAAGTTCGGACTGAGCATTCCACTTCCTTTCTGGTTTGTCCAAGCAACGCCAAATCGTCAGCATATCCTATCACCCTATATTGTTCATTCAACCGTATGCCGATGTCTAATGTCAGAACTTTTCTGATTACATGTTCAAGTGCTAAGTTGAACAACATAGGGGACAGCGCGTCTCCTTGCTTAAGTCCGGTCAGCACTTCAAACTCCTCGGTTAGCTCACCTCCAACTTTGACGCGCATCTTGCTTACTTTGGTCGCCATTTCGATGAGGGTGATGAGCTTCTGTGGTATGCCAAAGTTGTTAAGTATGGCATAGAGTGAGTTTCTGTCGATACTGTCATAGGCCTTGCTGAAGTCCACGAACAACGAATGAATGCTCTGCGCGTATTCCCATTTCTTCTCCATTAACTGCTTCAGAAGGAAGATCTGATCTACAGTGCTGCGGTTTCGTCGGAACCCACACTGATAATCCCCGATGATTTGTTCCGCGTAGGGTTCGAGTCTGGCTAGCAGCACGTAGGAGAGTACCTTATACGCCGTCGGGAGCAGAGCGATTCCTCGGTAGTTGGAACAGGTTTTCTTACATCCCTTTTTGTGGACAGGACAGATTACGCCCACTTTCCATTCATCCGGCAGTTGTTCCAAGATCCATATCTTGTCCAGTAACTCGAAGAGTTTCCATTGTATGGCATTTCCTCCATATTTCCAAACTTCGGCGTGAATTCTGTCGATGCCAGGTGCCTTATTGTTTTTAAGTCTCATTATCGCTTTCTTGACTTCTTCAAGCGATAATGGAGCTACTACACCTGTGTTATTATCACCACATGGCATGACTGGCTGCTCTGGCTCAGGGCAGTTTAGTAGGTCTTGGAAGTACTTCCGCCACATCTTTTTAAGGTCTTCCGAATCGGTGATGAGATTTCCTTCGCTGTCAAGGAGAAGTTGCGAATTTGGCTGGTGTCCTTTCTTAATAGCACGAACTTCCTTGTAGAACTTATGCGATTCATTGGCCCTTATTAGAGTTTCCATTTCCGTTATTCTATTCTCTAGGTGGTGTCTTTTCGCCGATCGTATAGTTCTTTTTGCTTGGCGTCTAAGTTCGTCATATTTTTGTTTCCATCTTAGGTCTTGTTCTGCAAGGATACGGTATCTTCTCGTGTCTTCCACTATCTTTTCACAGTCGTCAGTCCACCATGTCCTTTTCTTCTTTCGTTTTCTTTTACCTATAGTTTTAAGTCCTACTTCTAATATTGTGTTTCTCATGTTGTCCCATGCGTCCTCTGTATTTAAGTCATCTATTTTCAGTCCATTAAATTTGTTATTGATCTCTATTCGGAAAAGTTCGCTTGCTTCTGGGTTCTTTAACTTTTCCACGTCAAGGTATTCTTCTCTATTAGTTTTTGCTTTCTTTTTAATGCTTATTTTGACTTTTGTTTTGATCCTTTGCATGTAATGGTCACTGTCGCAGTCTGCACCCCTATACACTCTTACGTCTTCTATGGTGTTCTTGTGTCTGTCATCAATTAGAACGTGGTCAATTTGATTGACAGTGAAGCCGTCTGGGGATTTCCATGTTCCCTTATAGATTTCTTTATGGGGATACATAGTACTTTTAATGACTAGAGAACGGGACGCTGCGAAAGTAATCAGTCTTAAGCCATTGTCGTTGGACGTATTATGTTTGCTAAAAAGACCAATCGTTGGTACAAATGTCTTTTCCCTTCCAATTTGTGCATTAAAGTCCCCGACTAGTATCTTTACATCGTAGCTGCTTATCTGATTGAATACAGTTTCTAGTTCGTCGTAGAAGCTGTCTTTTGCTATGTCGATTAAAAATCTTAACAGATTTCAATTTACTTGTACTCGCGATTGAAGAATTAATTTTATACCATCGAAATAATTATTAATGATTTCTTTTAGGTTAGGATCTGGTATAACAACGACAAAAACAACGGAAAGACTACCTCTTGAAGCTTTGGGAGACAGAAGGCTTGTCGAAACTCTTCTCAAACAGCCTTTAGATAAACAGCCTTTCTGGTTGATCAATTGGAAGAAATTAGAAGAGAATAGAACTAAACCGAAGACCTATCCACTCAAACAAAATTCGTACCTTCATCATATAGCCACATCTTTTCTTCAACCCATACAGTTTCCTTATTTTCCAAGATTTGTATGATTTGTACGTCAAATAAATTCATTTTATTAGTATCGATTTTTTTTTATTCAGGTAGTTAATTTTCGGTTTTTGCACATTTTTTAAAGGTAAATAACACGTAAAAGTTATAAAAAAATTTATATTAAATATACTCAAGTTTTCAAACGACAGTCTTGAACAAGGAGAAACCCAAAAATAATTCTGTTTCCGTACATTTGGGTTATATCAAATAGGAAACTACGATATAAAAACAAACAGAAATGAAGAAAACATGACTATTCTATTCTATTGCAACCATTCAGAACATCCATTGTATCACAGGAAAAGAAAAATAATGAGTATAACCACAGATAATAAATACTAACTATACTAGTATAACAAACTAAATTTTGTGTTAATGTAATTTGAGATTGCACAAAAGAGTACAATCTTGCGGCAGGCTATTGTTGGCACACGGCGCTTCTTGAATATGTATCAACTATCTCTTAGAGTGGATCTCTGGATTTTTATAGTTCAGGCCTCAGTGGATTTAACGTTACCAACGGCTATAAAAGTTTCTTTAGAAATTCCATTAAAACACATACTTTAGATGTGAAAATATGCTTCAAAGATTTACTAACTATTAGATTAAAAATAATTATTATAAGATTAATGATGGATACGGTAAAAAAAAAGAAAAACTGTTTAACAAATTGTTCACATGTTTTGTAATTGATGGATTCGTTTTCATTTTTCTACACTTACGTCTACAAATTCGTCTTTTCCATCAGTAGGTTAATTATTCATCTGTACGTATAACATAAAGTTTATGTGACCTAAATAACCACACATGTAAAGAGTAAAAAATAACTGTTTTTGATTTTTTTTGTTGCATTCCGACAGTTTATACGCTACTGAATAAGTACGCACAGGGAGGAATTTCAATTTATTTCTCGTTTAAATTCCCGGCGAGTTCCCAGTGCGGTGACATTTCACCTCCTACCTCTAACCAATCATTTATTTAAACCTATATTTACAATCCGCGATTCCACAATCCATCCAATATCCAATTTGGAGTTGTATTTATTTATTGCACAAACTCATTAACACTTGTTTACATAGATAATTTCAGTAAATTTATTTAAACCTATATTTACAATCCGCGATTCCACAATCCATCCAATATCCAATTTGGAGTTGTATTTATTTATTGCACAAACTCATTAACACTTGTTTACATAGATAATTTCAGTAAATTTATTTTACTGGAAATAAATCAATATTTCATTGCAAAAAAGCCTAGTTTCTTTACATTTCAACGACTTTTTCTTTAGATAGTTAACGACTGTAACTTCATCTTCATAGTTCAGCAATTGTGACTTTGATCAAAGTTTTTGCGTAGATGTTCTTTACGCCGCAGTCATTTATAACAAAAGTACGAAAACTCTAATTAAGTATTTAGAAAAGGAGAAAAAGTCAGTTAAACCTAATAAGATTTTCAGTACCATATTCTTAAGGAAACATAAAGGTAGAAACCACTACAAACTCCATAAGTAAAAGTCATGGGTTATTGTTAATGTTTCAAATAATACTAGACCAAGTCATTATCCACTTCCATTTTTTCCGTTACGAAAAGATTACATTTACGTGAGAAACTAACCTATCTCTATTCGATTTTACATGACATTTAACACCTCGCTTTGATAAATCAAATTCTCCTCGAAGAGTTACACCGAAATGTCATGACACTGGAATACGTGTTGGGAATTTCAACGAGCTCCGAATTGAAATTCCACTTGGTGCGTACCCATTTCATTAACTCTGTGTATATTGATGGAAAAAACAATTTGTATACATCAATATTAAATAATCAACTGCCTTCAAATTCTACTGTTAGTCTTCGATGCATCATTATAAATATTCCCTTCTTCTTCTGTATTCACTAAATCTTCTATAAAAAGGACAGGCATGGAGCTTTTATGAAAATTAGACAGCAATATTAGAATACCATTCTAAGCTTCACCAAAATCTATTTTTAAATGATATTCAAACGTTAAAATAATTGTTAAAAACAAAAAAGAAACGTTCCATTTTATTAAAGCATCACCAACTCTATAAAACTTTAAGTTCTAGCAATAAGAGTCTTTACAACTAAAGTTGTGACTTGATTTACATAACATTAACAATGGAATAAACGCATGTGGACATAATATATGAAGGCTTGCTAGAAGATGTGTCTTAACATGTGCAGTCTAGTGTTACTCTCAAGAGAATTTCGCGACAAACTTTAACCTTCACATTTGCACACGGCTCGAGAAGACTTGTGGAAACAACTATTTATACATAATTCAACTGATTCTAGAGTATGTCTGCAATGCGATAAGATTTTTTTGCTTTTAAATAATATTTGGATTCAGTCTTGGTTGATTCTGTTTGGTTTGCTTTCAATTGCATTTAGTATAGTATACCGAAAAGCTAATTATGACAAGTCGTGACAAGAATGGTTAAAGTTAAGAATGTGTATACCTATTAGAGGAAGTTTGAAAGTAGAGCCAGTGATGGAGAAATTGATAAGCAGAAAGATAGCGTGGTAGGGACATGTTATGCGACGAGACGATGGGGACATAAACCAGAAAGTGTTAAGATTGAATGTGGATGGCTACAAAGGTAGAGGAAGACCGAAGAAAGTATGGATGGATTGTGTACAAGAGGATATGCTTAAGAAGGGAATCGATTCAGATATAACAACTGATAGATATGTATGGAAGAGCAGCAAATAATGTGCCGACCCTCCGTAAAGGATAAGGGTAAGTTGATGATGATGACCGAAAGATATTATAAAGCATTAATTACATTGGTAAACTTTATTTTTGGTCAGTCAGTGTAAAGTAAGATTCGAATTAGACAAAACTTAAACTGAAAAATATGAATTGTCAGAATAAAGTATGGAAATCAGATTAGCAAATATTGTCATAAGAATTCATCAAGCGATGATTCTAAAAACCAATTACAGCATTAATTGTGTTTATGAATTGGAAAATTGTCCGGATTGCGATAAGGAAATCTCCAATTTAATTGAATCGATCTAAGGAAAGTACCAGAAGATTACATTTGAGAGTTTACATTTCATTTACGATGAATTACTTGACAGTAATTCTTGTCTTCATAAAATGTAACTTTTAAAAACCTTACTTTTTGGATCATAGTTGTATAAAAGCGAAAGTTTACAATAAAAAAGGCTTTGATTATTTCAGGTATCACATTTATCACCTGTCTCAAATGTAATATAAAATGCCCAATTGAAGACAGATTTGAATGCGGCTTGGATATGAAAAATTCTGCTTACAAATTGTTTACTAACGCATGCTCCATGAAGGCTTATGCGCGCTGTACTGGGAGCGGTAATTATATATTTATTTGTCTAATATTTTCAACAAGCATAAAGTTATTTAAAAGAAACGATAGAGGTGTGCCAGAAGGAATTGTATAATATTGGCCTGTTCTTATATCTGTGTTACGGATCTGAATATTGGCCATGGTAATATTTCTGGCCCTAGAATCTATTTCCACTTAGCTGCTAGTGGCGCAACTGTCATTTTTACAGCAGTCGCAGTCGCTCCAGTGGAAATATGCAACAATGAAAAGCGCTTTCACACGGACAGTCGCGCGGTTAGCAGCTAAGTGGAAAGCACTTAGACAATCTTATTAAAAATTATCTTTGTTAACAGAATACATTCCTGTGCCATTAAGTTCTTGTATGAGGAAACATAATAGTAAGATTATAAGAAAAATGTATAAAAGCATATATGGTGATAGTTGTCCTACATTTTGTCCTGAATACTATCGTCCTGTTTGTGGTGTATCACAACTGAGGGATTACGAATATAAAACATTTAGAAACGGTTGTTATTTCGATTTGGTGAATTGTAGAGGCATTGAAGATTATTGTAAGTATCATCTTCTATGTTCAATTAAAGCGTGCGCACACCTGAAACTAAATTATCTCACAACTGTTTAGTCTCGCTTTGATTCCTATGAGCTTATAGGAAGATGCGTACTACTCGATTTTTAGTTGTATTAAACTGTTAAATGGGCTGCGAAGCAATCGACAATCGCAAAACTATTGGGCGATAGCTTAGTCAATATTGTGTGCCCGCTCTTAGGGGTTATGCACTTATGCAGGTCCTGGGTTCGAATCCCGCCATGTACGAAAGTGTTTTTTGATTCGAATTTCATTTCTCTAGTTCATTGAGGCTCTATGTAAGTAATCAATTAGTAGCTGTCGTAAAATTGTAGTCGTGACTAATCAGAATTTTGTGTTGAAAAGTCGCATTAAGAAGTTGGACGAAATTTAATAATTTTACATTAATTTTTACAGCATATCAAGAAGTATCTTTGAAATTTTGTCAAAATCATTATATGAAAAATATATTTACGGAGCAACTGATTACAAATAACATGAAGAAGTACAGGGAATTTTTGTCGTGAACACGATTTGAAATAAAATAAGCAAAAACAACGATGATTTAGTTTACATTAAAAGAATCCTATATTTCTATTTATATTTATGTCACCGACCGATCGCGAATTCCGCTCCTTTTTAAGTTGCCTTAGCGATTAGGAAAAATTTGGCAAATCGGATACAGGACATTAACAAAGATACAAAATAAAAAGTTATGTTTATTGACAATTTAAAATTGCCTAGGCATATTACTACCGGATGGCATTGGAGATAGAAAATGCAACATTGCACACAAGTTTCCCTTATATTATTAGTATTCCTTCAACAGAGTAGTTAATAGCTTCTTGCAACTTCCATACTCAATCAAGCTTAACCACAGAGCGGTCCAAACTATAAAGTTTTGCACTAATTACCTGTTCCGATACTGTAGTCTTTGTTCCTATGCCATTATTTTATGTTAAGTATAAAATGATGATACAGAATGTGTTCACATTCATAATTATATTCTGTAAGAAAATTAACATACTGTCAAACAGAAAATTATGCGATATTCCATACTTTAGTACAGGAATAATGATATTTAATCAAAACGTGGCAATGAAATACAAATTCAAATCTAATATGATTGATTAAAGAGGCAGCCATATTGCTTTCGTGAAATCATCCAATTTCTTTCTCACTGCCTGGCAATCTATTTCTTTATTTTATCTCAATCTCGGTACCGTTACAAACAAAATAAAATTACATAAATTGTATTATATTTACATAATTTCTAAATAAAGTAGATTGAGAGCAGCGTAACAATTCTAAATGAAATGACTGATTCGATTACTTCGACATTTGATGAATTTTAATATTATTTTTTAGTTAATAGCTAGTCACACTATAAAGTGTTATAATTCACAACCAGCCGGTAACATTTTCACAATATTTATAACGTCTCAAGACAAGTGTTACAAAATACATTTTAAAAGTGCATTCAAGAGAAGTGAAGGAAATAAGCTTTTAGAAAATCGCCTAAGAACGTTGGATCTCATTTCCTTCTTGAGTGGCAATTTATATTATATTTAAGACCATCTTCGAAGACGCTGCGTCGAATAGTGAATTGTTGTATTACTGGAAGTAGACTACATAAATATTATTATCTCCAAGGCAAACAAAATATCAGCAGTTCTTTTGGTGTTACGTACTATGACTCCGATCCCTCGATCAATCTCTGTTCCCGTCGTTCGCCCAATTTATAAAAATTCTATCTCATGTACTTTATTTGATTTGAAATTTCAAAATAAAGTATATTGCCGTGAATGTATTTATCTAAACAAGACAATACAGGTTCGTATTAACAAAAAAAACTCGTAAAACGAAGGCGCACATAAAAACAAATTAACTGTGCGAATGATTCGAGCCCTAAACTGTAATCGTGACTTCGGGTCATCCATTATCAAGGTTTACGATTTCGTTAGCTCACCATAAGTTTACCTTAAACACGGTAGTTAAAAATAAACGAAATAGAAGTATCTTTTTAAATTAGAAATAAAGGAACAGCGTAAAAAACTAATAAATAGGAATTAGGAAGAGCGTCGGAGGCTCAGGGGTTGAAGCACTTCACTTGTAATCTAAAGGTCTTGGGTTCGAATTCCGGTTTCTACCAATTAAATTTCATATGTACATAATTAACACGATGTTCTTACGGTGAAGGAAAACATTGTGATGAAACTTCCACATATCGGCGAAGAATTCAAAGATATGTGTGAAGTCAACCAGCAGTGGGCCAGCGTGGTTGACTATGGTCTAGTCACCCCGATAGGCTCCGAGCCTCAGTTGGGACTCAAAAATATTATGTTTTCCAGTCAAAGTGCTCACGATTTTGTATTAGAGAGGAATAAAAATAATACAATTTACCATTGACTGTGCTCGGCCTTTGGTAAATGGGAGCTGAAATTGCATTGCATCAATAACATTGGCAGATCTGAAGGAAAATGCTCGGGTATACTAAATTTATATTTCACTTGATGGATCACTGAGTTTATATTTTCTTTGTAACTTTCAATACTTTAGTAAAAAGTTGTAAATACTTTCAAGTCATCGACATAGTTGAAAAGTAATTGTTTTTAATTTTTTTTTTTAAAGTAACATTAAATATACCGCTTTTTCTAAACGGTTTAATGGAAAAATAAAATGAATTTGTAAAATATGTAAGAGTCCTTTTATTGTGTACGAGCCGTTGCTCGCGACTTCGCCCGCGTGCAATTACAAATATAACCTATTACGTTCGCCCTTTTTTCAACCTATTACCAAAAGTATTAACTTAGTAGTAATCTACGTAATAACAGAAATCTACCGATGCAAGATTCCAAATTTCTAAGCCCGGTAGCTTGAAAGCTGATTTTTCGGTTACCCTTATTGTTTGTGTTCGCGATATCTTCTAAACTATTAGTCCAATTTAAATACTGTAAAGAACAATTTTATTCTACATTAAATTCTCCTGATAACAAACGCATTTATTTGGATAAGGATTAATATTGAAATCAATAAAAGAACACTGCAAATAGCGTAAGGTTCTTCATTCATTTTGTAAACAAAAAAGTGCTTATTGTAAGGAAACCGTTAAAGATAGATATATGCTATCGCGGACTTTTCTGTAGAACTTTTTGAGATCTACAATTCTTTCATACATCATTTTTATATACCTCTAACGGTTTAGGCAGCGTAAGCCGAGAAATGTTAAAGTTTAGTGAATTTTAACGCCGGCGTCCAGAAACACGCTGTTTATTAATAGTTCCTAAACATTAGTAATAATAAAATATAGCCTATGTTACTCACAGATAAATTACCTTTCTGATGGTGAAAGAATTTTTTGAATCGGCCCAATAGTTTTTGAGTTATTTCAATACATACAAAAATACAAAAATACAAAGTTTTCCTCTTTATAATATTAGTATAGATATAGATATAGAAGTATAGATTTCAAAAGCAATTAAACAAAAGCTGAAAACATTCGTTCGTCTAAGCCTTAATTTAACTTTTGAGATAATATTTCAAAACTTTGCTTTATTGAAAGACAAAACTAAGTAAATGTTTTAAGTTTGACGAGTTTTGAGAAAGTAAGCTAACAAACTTAACATCAAGTGTCAAACTAATTATTTAAAATGATCTGTATTCAGTATTTGATTTGAAAAACATTAAACATGTTACAAAACTAATCTTACAAATATTATAAATGCGAAAGTTTAGATGGATGGATGTTTGTTAGAGTTTGTAGCCTAAACGGATCTCGATGAAATTTGGCAAGATATAGATGATAGTATGGAAGAACACATAGGCTACTCACTTTTGTATTAATTCTACGCGAACAGAGTCGCGGACTAAAGCTAGTCTTAGTAATAAATGCGAAAGTATAGATGGATGGATGTTTGTAAGAGTTTGTAGCCTAAACGGATGAACGGATCTCGATGAAATTTGGCATAGATATGGATTATAGTCTGGATAATCATATGGGCTACTTTACACTTTTGTTTTTTTTTAAATATATAAATATTAGTTAATTATTGATTACTAAATTGTTTTGAAAATTCTTCATTCATTTTGTAAAACGATTCTGTCATACATATTTTAGTCTTTGTCTAAATTTTTACCATGCGTGCATTAACAGGCTTATGTAATTCATTGTCTTAAGCGCCACTTCCAGCGCCCTGTGCGGCTGCTTACCGCAGCCTAATCCCGGCATGGTTACCTCACCTTTTGCGTTAAAATTTTAGTTCGGCCCTTGACTTTACTTTGGATCCCATAGGAGAGAAGTTAGAAGTAACTATGAGCTATGAAAATTCTGACTCGGCGCTTAAATTGGCATTTTTTTTAGATAAATTACATGCTTAAGAAAGTGCCCCTTCACAAAAAATAAAAACACAGGATTAGCATACTGATTAACATATTGCTTTAACCGTTATTTAGGTAAAACGAGACATTATGAAGGTCCTTTCGCTTTTTTCATCATACATTTTCACATAAACCTTTAAAAGATATTAAGGGGAACATTATCTAGAAGTAAAGCTGTATCAGCACTTTCGCAAATTATATCTATTAGGGACATGAAAGCTATTACCAAGTCAATGGGACGTTATAATATCAAAACGATTATACGAAAACGAAAACGACCAGGCCCAACATTAGTCGCTTTTTCTTCCCACCCTTTTTCTTATAAGAAAGGGATGGTAAAGGAACGTGGATCTGACGCTGGAAGGGACGGATAGGAAGAGGAAATATCCTCTTTATGTACGTTTAAGGGTAGGCAACGCATCCGCTATTGCGAATGTCTATTGGCAACGGTCGCTTCGTCATTCTGGCGGATTGAGGTGGCCGCCTGCTCGTTTGCCACCTTAAGATATTAAAATGCCAGAAACAACATCATCAATATCAATTCAAAAGTTTAGACATGTCATAATGGATTTCCATACAATCATAAAAATTAAAACCTACAAAAAATATTACCCTTCTTTAATTTGGGGAACAGTTATTAGATATTTTCAACTCCCGGAAGATAAAACTGTAAAATCAATTTTCTTCAAACACATCACAATAAATTGAAAATTGATTTAGTTGTTTCATATTTGACGTTTTACCCACTTTATTATAGACGAGCTGTTGCCCGCGACATCGTCCGCGTGGTATTAGAAAACATACGAACTATATAAATAACAAAAAGCTACGTATCCCTCGAGAACCGGACATTTCTCGGGGATGAACCTTATCCCATGTGTACTCCAGACTTTGTTTTATATCTGTGCCAAATTTCAATAAGATATGTTGAACCATTGCAGAATGATCGAGTAAACATTAAAAAACTAAATTAATGCATCCCACGGGAACCGTAACTATTCCCGAGATAAAGAGTAGCCAGTTCCAGACTATGCTCTAAACCTGTGCCAAATTTCATGGAGATCCGTTCAGCCGTTTAAGCTACAAACGCTAACAAACATCCATCCATCCATCCATCTAAACTTTCGCATTTATAATATTAGTAAGAAGTAAGATTAGTAAGATTGTTCTCGTTTTATTGTGGTATTATAGGCATCTGTCTAGACAATTCGAGTAAAATACTTGTATAAAATGAGAGTCCTATCTTTAAGTTGCCAGTTAAACAATATTTCGCATTTAATAGCATCGTTTAACTGGTTCTGTTATTTGAACAATTTCATTGGAATATTACTGATATATTTAGAAATATCATATAAAATGTCTATAAGCTATTTATTATTTACTAGCTATTGCTCGCGACTTCGTCCACGTGAAATTAAATAATATAGACTATGTTACTCAGCGATAACGTAGCTTTTTAATGGTGAAAGAATTTTTGAAATCGGACCAGTAGTTTTTTAGGTATTACAATATATACAAAAATACAAATCACTTTTCCTTTATAATGGTAATATTAGTATAGATTAAGTAATATTTTATGTTTGCTTTTACAATAAGAATTAGTGCTTATTATTTCCCTAGATTCCTGTCAAACTTATAATTCCCATTGATTATCATCACCAGCTCGCTATACGTCCCCCCACCGAGGGGCTCGGAGCCTACCCTAAAGTTAGGGTGACTAGGCCATAGTCAACCACACTGGCCAAGTGCGGGTTGGTTGACTTCACACATATCTTTGAATTTCTTCGCTGATATGTGCAGGTTGCATCACGATGTTTTCCTTCACCGTAAGAACGTCGGGTAAATTATGTACATAAGAAAATTCGAAAAATCGAAAATCACATTGGTACATGGCGGTGGGATTCGAACCCAAGACCTGTAGATTACAAGTCAAGTGCTTAAACCACTGAGCCACCGACGCTCTCCCATTGATTATTTAAAGATCACTATCCTATATTATACCCTATTTGTTTTTATTAGTTTATACTATTAATTTTTATTGCAATAATTGGTAATGTTTCGTCTATATAAATTAGAACATAAGCTGGTACATTAAATTATTTATTTTTATTTGAGCAAGTCAACAAATTATTTTTGAATAGATTAAAGATGAGACGTGACAAGGATATGTTTAACTTATACCAAGACAAAGAAAATGTTAGGCATAATATCATAATAGATTTTTTAATATTCATTATTTTTATATACGAGTATATGAACAATAAACTTCTAATTAACTTTAATTAAAAGTTTGCCTTAATTTTGGTTTATAGGTTGGTTGAATGGACTCTGTCGCTGTTCGTAAGTCTGAGGTGTTCTCCTGTTCGCTTCTAAAGCTCTCCAGTTAATGAACCAGAATGGTTGTTTGTCTATAGGCAGCCTGCTTATGCGCATCACCAGGTCTCTGTCATTTAACGCATCGAGAGGTAGTATTTGAAGTCGCTGATCGTCACCGAATCTGTAATAAGAGATCGTCGATTAGGCAACATATCTGCAATTGTCTATGGCCAGTGGTTTAGGTGGCCGCTTGCTTCTTTGCCACTTTTCTCTGAATAAAACCAAATTCTGCAATATTTAGAATATATGGATGATTGTTAGCCCCATTAATACAGGCGTTTTTCTAACGTGCGTTAAAAAAGTTTTAATAGTACAAATGGATTTCTAAGTAGTTTTAAAACGCGGCTTTTTTTGTAGCGCAGTGGTGCTTTTCGAGCGCTGTGCGAAAGGAACAAGAGTGATTTTAAAACGTTCGTAGGAGCAAATGCGTTAAAAAACGCCAACGCCAATACTTTCCAGTACAAATATCACTAGTTAAAAGTCTCAGTAATATCAAATAATTGTGTTGTAACTAATATTAAATTGTTTTTACATACCTGTTTCCTAGTAAACCAGATGAAGGAGTAGTTTCGACTTCTGGGTATCCTATCGGTCTGCGTCCAGCGTAAGATGGTCGTTGACTCAGGCAGCCGATAAAGAGAAGAGAGAATGCGATGTAATTTACAATTGCCATTTTGAGGTTATCTGTAAATTTATAAATAGATATTTCACACACACAACGTTACATTTAACATTTCGTCTCTGTCTACTTTTTACGATTTTAATAAAACATCATAAACGTTATTCTTTTGTTAATGGATATAATTAAAAACACGCTTCGTAAAATAATGTTAAATTAAAAATATATTAAACCTTTGAAATTGTTTAGAAAGAGTAATTAAATAAAAATACAGACATTTCTGTATTCAACGTAGCGAAATTAAACACCAACAATTATATTCAAACAGAAATACAGCATACGGTTATCGTTTTCAAATTTCAAAGCACATTAAGATTATTATGTTGAAAGGTTATCAAATGATAATAAGAAGAATTTAAACGATGCAGAACACCTTTTTATAAACAAATGGCAAACGAGTTAACTGCTATCTGAATTCGCGGAAATAGCAAAATAACATGCCCAGAGATATGTACAATTGCATGCGTTACCTACTTTTAATTGACGGGCATACTTCACACATAAAACTCTCCTCTTCGCACCCTTTCCTTATAAAAAAGGAATGGGAGAGGGATTAAAATTAGGGGTCTGGTTACGAATATTCAATTTCTTTGACTTACCTTTATAAAGTTATTTTACCACTTATTATCTTTACTTGAATTCGCTTGTTACTTTCACAGATATCTGCTTTATAAAGTTGAAATGGCAATTGTAAACATTTATAAGCGATGATTACTTGGAAACGGAATTTATTATGATAACAGATGTAGTGTGGTAAACAAACTGAGGCAAACGTCCAATCACTTCATATTATAAACCATTAATTTTAATAAATAAGAACGAGATAGCTTATTATAAAGTTTGTGAGAGGAAAGGAAACGGCGTTTTGCGTACGATAAGATGTTGATTTTACGCTTCTATGTGATTTTACTCGGGTTTTACCAACTGGTGGTATCACAAACAGGTTTTTATTCCTTTTTTTTCAATGAGGACGTAAAATGCATCCGTGACGCTTACAAAACAAGTTTGCAAAACTGGATTACGATGTTTTTGTGAGATTTAACTATATTAAAATTGACTTCATTCTGTTATTTCGAGTAAATTTTTTAAATTGAATTATTTGATGATATAGTAATAAACTGTGTATAAAGATGTTTCGTAAATGAACATTAAAAGTATCACAGAACCGTGTATGATATGAAAATTTGTAATCTCTACCTTCGCCTAAGAGTTAAAGAGTGACGGACTTTATGTATGTAAAATTGACCATTCAAAGTCAACCATGAATACGAGATGTAATGCTATATCTATCTATCTATCTATCTATACTTCTATACTTCTATACTAATATGATAAAGCGTAACCACGCACTACTTCGTGGCGTAGGATGTCAGCAATCACAGCATATTTTTTAATAATTCTTTATTTAATAAAAACCCTACACTTACGACAGGCTTTAGGCAATATATTTTCACGCTATTAAACTTAGGGGATAAAAAAATTGGAAAAAACCTTCATGTGGGAAAGCGACCATTAACTACAGGCTATCAACATACAGGAAGCAAGATTATTATAGTAACGGTAATTTTGACATTTGCAATTGAGAATTTGACAAATGCGATAATTTCATGCAGATGAAGCCGCACGGGAACAGCTAGTGTTACACTATAGTCGATACGAAATGTTACGCGAAAATGTACGGATGACGTTTGTTGACGCGTTGTTACGTCATTTATGCTCATCGTATATGTTACATTAAATATCGTAACGTTGGTAAAAACCTTTAGATTGGAAGTTTCTTCGAGGAATTTTTGTTATAACAAATCACAGTTGATTACATCGTTATCAATGACCCGGAGTTCAGTGACATCTGTGATAATACCATTTAAAGGAAAGAATTGAAATTGATTCAAGTATCCTGTAGGTATACCATATTTATTGGAATTTATTGCTTAAAAATTCCGAGAACATCTTGTCACTTGTCGCGATAAATACTAAAAAAATATTACTGGCCAGCTTTCGCCCGCGTCACTCCGACCGCATGGAATTTAAAAAAAAAACAAAAGTAAGTAGGCTATGTGTTCTTCTACATCTATGTCAAATTTGACATCCGTTCAGTTTAGTCAACAAACTCTAACAAACATCCATCCATCCATCTAAACTTTCGCATTTACAATAGTAACAAGTAAGATTGAATACGGCGGGAAAAAGTTTACCTCTTAAACATAGACCACTAGATTAATATAATATTATAACATAATATAATATTACCCATAACTTTATTTATATCAAGTTATGAACAATTTGGACGCAAAATTATCTTAAAAAATCCTATAGGAATTAGTCCCAATTATTTTATTAATTTTGGATTGGTTGTTATTTAAGCCTGGTACAGTTTAACAGTACAGTGATACTAATCAGATGTACAGTTAAATTTGTAGTTAAAACTATAGTTAACAGGTTTTCCTTCACACGTATTTTTTGACTGAACACTCCGACTGTTTATATTCAGTTTAAACTGAAGATGTAGGGTTAGGAAACAATGGCTTACACAATAATATTTCTTTTAGCTTGCAAATAAATCTCTCGATCTTCATCCATCTTTGTCATAAACATTCCCTGTTGAATAATACGATTTTAATAAATATGTAGTGAAAGCTTGATTGAAGATAAGCACAGAAGTGAAGTGTGTAACAGCGGAAGATCTATAGGCTAATATAACGAAAAAAAAAGAGAGATTTTGATGCTTTGTGAATTTTTGTGAAAATAAGTATTAACACCACATATTTTATTTGATCTAAATATTTTTTACTGCCAGATATTTTTTATAACCCAGTATAAATTATACAAACAAAAGGTCGACATTAATTTGCACGGTTTTGAAAATTACCATAATAATGTAATTGGAGAAAAACTTGTTGACAGCCTGTCCTATACTTTAGAAACATTTCTTAAGTAATCAAGAATGGATTTTCATTTCAAATAAAAGATTTTTTTTAAACAAGAAATGGAACAATGTAGTTATATTGTTTTTTTTATATTTCGCATTATAGAATTTTGTAAAATAATGCAACTAATACGAAGTATAAAACTCAGCATAAAATCTTTTATATCATAGGTTTTTAATCTATTTTGTCATTAAAATATCCAAAATAATAACATTGTTGTCGAACTTTTTTTTTTTTTAAATGTTGTACATTTTCTAACGTATTCTAAAATACGTTATTTAATCATTTTTATTACACACCATTTTTTCTAATTCTTAATTGCTATTTACAATAGTTCTTTAAAAAAATATTCATAGAGTTTTTATGGTTTAGTTAACAAAACAACAACAATTAGTAGCAAAAAGCAAATTAATTCAGTATTTGAATACTTTGCGAGCCTTGTTAAACTTGTGGGCGACATTAAATTAAATGGACCACTTAAGGGACGAGTTAATGGAACTGTATTGATCCTTAAATTATATTTTGCGATACTTTTAAAGATGCAATTATTTTTATAAACTTTCTTGAATTAATTGCTTTTCTCTTGCGAAATTAAAAAATCAGATAATCAATGGCGGAATCGCAAAAAGAATCATGAATTGAATTTGGAATATCGATATGAATTACATGGATATTCCAAAAAAAAAATTGATTAAAGTCAAGAAATTTTCAAACATCGTTTGTGTAGAATAATTTAAAAGAAAATTTATTGACGGCCTCCCCTAAGTTCTACTCAGTTTGTTCAAGTAATCAAGAATGTTTTTCGTGTTACGTAACGGACAGACATTTTGCCGAAAACACGGGCTCATTTCTATATAGTGAAACACAAGTATACCGTACAGCTGTTTGTGTTTGTTGTAACTCGAAGTTACGGCTTTTGACGTCGTTGTTTACCTGTGAACAACATTGTATCTTTTTTGTATTTAACATTGTAATGACCGTATTTGTCCAAACAGTTTTGTGTAATGTTATAAAATACTAACTGTTGTTCGCGACTTCACTCGTGTGAAATTAAAAAATGATAAAAGACATAGCCTATGTTACTCAGTGATAACGAAGCTTTTTAATGGTGAAATAATTTTTGAGATCGGCCCAGTATTTTTTGTGTTATTTCAATACATACAAAAATACAAATCATTCCTCTTTATAATAGTACAGAAGAATTAATATGAACTGTACTAAATCGGTAAGTCAAACGGTCGTATACTGAAACGAATTTCAGACAAACGCGCAAATTTAGTTTTTCATCGTGGCCTTTCATTTAAGACGCTGTAAATTTTAAATGTTATTTCAGTATTCGACCATAAATATATCCAGACTTTTTAAAGCAGTATATCTGTATGTTTTCATATCCGTACTAAATAATGATATCTTTTAGAGATCCTTCCCTCTCGATATCAAGAAAACGTGTTTCGGCAGTGGAAACACACTCAAAAGATGCTTAACAAAGCGCAATGAGTGCAGTAAGAATATTAATCTAACATTTTGATTAAATTTTGCTCGAAAACGTTTTCTTTGTTCTAAAAGTAAATTTATGGTACTTGGTATCAAGTTACGAAATGAAGTCTGGAATTAGCTCATTACTTTCGAGATGCATAGCTAATAATAAGTCATGTCGTATATTTTCCTTATTTTAGAATATAATCTTAAAATTTGACCCCATTCATAATCTTCCTTTAGTGTAGTGTGCGAGTGTTTATAGTTGCTTGTGGATAAGATATATTTTAATTTTATTAATCCAGCTTACGTTGTGACGTCCGTGTAAAAAAAAACGTAAGCAGCTTATGTGTACTTCCAGACTATGCATTAATCCATCTAAACTTTCGAACTTGCAATATTATTAAGAAGTAAACTTAACCTAAATCACTGTGTTTATTTAATTTTCATGTTTTAGTCAGGGTGGGCGGTTATTTTTTACAATTTAATTGTTTATATTAATACTAGCTTTCGCCCGCGACTACATCCGCACGGAATAAAAAAAAACAAAAGTTAGTAGCCTATGTGTTCTTCCAGACTATCCTCTACATTTGTACCAAATTTCATCAAAATCCGTTCAGCCGTTAAGGCTACAAACTCTAACAAACATCCATCCATCCATCCATCCATCTAAACTTTCGCATTTATAATATTAGTATGAAGTATGATGTATACATTAATAAATTATTAATAGCGATTCAAACTTTTGTTTTGGCTTTAAAAAAGGTATTTCTTTGTTGTAACAAAACGTCGATGTCACCTTTAAAGTAAATCCGCAGAATAAAAGTGTATTTTAAAAATTCAATTTAAAACAAAATGACGGTTCAGAAAAAAAAATATGTTTCTTGTTTCTCTTTCCGTTCTTTATCTTTTGTATATAAAGGTTTTCTTGTTAGTTGATTTTCGAAAAAAGGCCCACTTTTGTACAAATCCTTTGACGGTTGTATTTTATCGTAGGCCGACATAAAGCTCTGTCTCCATTGTTTATATTATTTCAAGTAAGAACAATTAATTGTTCCATATTGATAAAGTTTTTCAATAAAGTGCTTAAATTTAGAAAAGCGACAGAAATCGTTTACGATCCGAGTGTAAATTAATAATCACAATTTCATTGAAATGCTTATAAAGTTTGTCAAAGTTATGAACAACTTTAAAATTTAATAGAACTCTTGAGAGACGGGTTAATGAAAACAAATTGACCCTTAAAGTTGTGTTCAAGTAACTTTTGGTAGTAAGTGTTTGGCTGTACTAGGATTTACTTTACTTAAAGGGTTAGAACAACGTAACTCACTGGGACACGACCCATAAAGGTACATTTCGCTAGCTTCTTTCACATTCCTACATCCACGGGTGCATGCTCAACTGTTCCGGGTGCTTTGAATTCCGCCCTTCTTGAGTATGTCGTCTGGTCGACATAAATTACCCAATAACAAATCCGCAACTCACATTTAATAATATTCTCTTGTAAATCTTTTATCATTGACCCTTTTAAAAGGTAGTGATTATTTTACTTCAAGTAAAAATATAGTACACATTTAAGACCAAGAATCCTTTATTAGCAGGAACAGCTATATTTTACATAAATAGTATTTACTTAAGTAAATTATGACTCTATTAAATTCAAAACTTTTTATAAAAATAAAGTCTAAAAATTTCCGTAACTTTGTTCTCATCTCTACGACAAAACGTTTAAAACTAAAAATGTCACTATAAGATACAAAGTCACTCGTTTTGTCGTCGTCGGGTCTGAACTATTGTCATCTACAACTTCTTTGCAACATTTAGTACCTATTTCCACTACCTTTGGATAGAAATCTGTCCAGAATTCGAAAGCTTTATAATTAACATTGTCAGTCGTGCTCATTGTAAAATTCTGTCTGTCTATAATCAAAAATCCAGGTTTTTCTATTTCAAATGCATCCCATTGAATAATAACACCTGAGTTGGTAGGATTAGAATACCATGCAAAATTGCTCCACATTTTCATAATAACGTCTGATATGCTTTTGTCTCTATAGTCCCATTTCGATAAATCTTCGGGCAATGCTAAGTGAGGTAAACCGAATGCGAAGATTAAATCAAAATTGTGCGGAACTGCGATCCAATCCGGTATACCTTCGTTAGCTATATCAGAAAATGGTTTTAAATCAAATCTATACAAGTACACTGGAGCGTGCTTACTAATAAATTGTGCCAATTGATATGTTGTTGCTCCATGAACTTTGTCAGTATAAAAATCTAAAAATAACTTCCTTAACACAGTTTCATTAGATGTAGGAGGTATAGGTTTGTAAAAGAAGGCGACAGCATCTTGTATGTGATGTTGGTTTGTAAAACACGAGCTATTATCAACGGTAATATCGGTGAGAATTATTTCTTCCCTCATTATGTCAAATTCACGTTGACTTATGCCTGAATCTTCTGAATTATTATTATCCAGCAATAATGCGTCCTCCATATTTGTAAATCCTGTTAGAACTGGAACCGGTGTGAAAATTTCATCTTTAAATAACCGACTTGGTAAATCAGGTAAAAAAGGCTGGGATATATTACTGAAGTTCACATCAACTATGGGCTTCCAGGCTGATATCGGTTCTCCAATATCAAGAAGTGCTTGATAATTGACTCTTCTAAGGCAATCTATAAGTTGGAATGTTGGTTTCCTAAAGCAACTGAAAGCGGTTGCCACTTTATCTACAGTTGTTATTTCTTTTCTTGCAATGTTGACTGTTTCTGGTGACAGCACATTGCCACTCATAGCTATTGCTTTTTGGAACAATCCAGAAGAATATGACGATAGTAGATGCAAGCCAACACTAACAGCTCCCGCGTCGTGACCGAATATACAAACATTATCTGGATCTCCTCCAAAGTTTGCAATGTTATTTTTTACCCAGTGTAGGGCTGCCACTTGATCCATTAATCCAAAGTTTCCGGGTGCTTCATTATCTAGTGTAGAAAAAAAGCCAAATATATTCAGACGGTAGGCCACAGAGATAAAAATGACCTGAAAACAATTACGTCAATTAGATTTTTGTAACATTAAAATTTAACACACCTAAATCTATCTAAAGAATGCATAGTAAGAGTATACTGTAGGTATTTTGTGTGGATTGTCGTAATTTATATTTCCTTACGATAACAGCCGATAAATAACTGTAAAATTAAAATAACAATAGCCATACCTTTTGTTTTAATACAATTTGGAAGGGATTAAGTGCATTGGGGCTGCCACGTATGAAGTCCCCGCCATGAAACCACACCATCGTTGGATATCCCTCTACTTTAAAATCTGGAATACAAAAGCAATGTTTTAAAAGTATACATTAAAAAAAAATAATTAGTAATACTTTTTCATAATCACGATAATATAAAAATGTTGTAACAAATGAACATCGCAAACAAAGAATTCGAATTAATTGAAATGGTCTTTGAATAATTTAATCTTTATAAATTTGTTTTCTTAAAACTCGTGAAACTATTTCTTAAGCTCTAAGTCGACTTTCCGAGTCGCTATTAAGTTACGAGAAATGAACACTGAAGGTCAAACAAGCGATAACTGTGCAAAAAATGCTAGGAAACAATTTGTAGCAAATGACCGTTGTGCGGAAACATACGTTTCTTTTCAACCGTTGAATTATTATTCAGGTCAGAAATGAGATTAAGGTTAGGTCGACAAGTCAAAGTGCCCCTAACGAGTAAGCTATTGGCACGGAATTCTTGCATTAATGACTGGAATGTACTTCAAAACCGCGATGTTTAATAGACTGCATTGTTATTATGTGTTCGCAGAAGTAGGTTACGCTTTTTTAATGCACACACGAATGGAAAATAGAAATACTTGCATTAAATGATTCTTCAGATATTTCAAAGCATACGCTTTTAATTTCTGGAATACATGTTTTATTAATATTGCGTTCTTTATTAAATTCTTCATTCCTCGTTTATTATCTTGCAACTGTCTGACGTTTTATATTTAAGAATATTCAATACTAATTCTTTTGTACATAAAATCGTGTGAATAATGTTGCTTTATTTTGGCATTACGAGTAGAAGTGTATGTTAGGAGAGAGAATGAGAATTCCTAGTTTCAAGCATTTAAGCTCCTTTTTGAGCTTGAATAGATCAACGTAATAATTATCAGTCTCATCTATAGTAATCCAATGTTTATTTATAACATCAGTGGAATATACCCTTAAACAATCAATACCTTATAACCCGTTGAGAAAATTTAACCTCAAACTGTAGCGCGTATACGAAAGTAATTATTATGCGTGGTTTATTCAAATTTCCAGCGTTACATTGCGACGCCGTCACGCATACTCTGCCCGCAGTTTAATTACTGCCGTCTAATACGTACGTACGTGTATATATGACATTTTTAACACAGGGTTACTGCTACGATTATGAATTTAATAAGAAGACTTGACACTGGTAATCTTGCACACTCTCTGAAGTAACAAAGGTAACAAAAAGTACAGTTGCTAAAAGCCGCGGTCGTCCACTTACAGAAAAATTGCCTTGAAACTTGGAAGAAGTCTAACTGCACTTCTATTTATAAATAACCAATTAGGTAGGAGTTCATTGCGTAAATAAATTCCATAACTTGCGTTGAATTAATATCGTTTTCTTACAGTCATATTTTAAAGTTACATTCTATTTCTAATTGATCCGCGTCCTAGTATCGATGAGTACAAAATGTTTAAAAGACTGTAGCTTTTCAAGTGGAACACCATCGGATTCCCTGATAGTACATATAGAGGTAATGAATTTCGTCAAAAAGGTATATTTGGCAAATGAATGGAACTTATTGTAGGATACATTTAAATCATTAAAATCTCTTACTATTTTTGCAGTCATTTTCTTCAGTATAAAGTTAGAAATAAAAATTGTGATATTGTTTTCATGTGACAACCCTAATCTACATTATTCTGTGCCTTTTGATTTCGCCATACCAGATTAACAAGGCGAGAATTACCTACATACAAGTTAAAGGGGTTAAATAACGTATGAAGATTTAATAAGCCACGTCTTTTATTCCAATGTAGTGTAGGAAAAAGTAAGTAGAATCTTTTTACCGTGTTTTATATCCCCAACGTGATAAGGCAAACCTTTCACCTAACGTATTTGACGTTTTTAGATAAAAATATTTCGTCAAACACGAGGGACTAAAAAATCCATTCCCAGTTTTAACTGTGATTTATGTTTGTAAGATTTATTAAATAGTTTTTATAATTATCGTATTGAATTGTCAAAAATCGTTCGATTATCTATTTTACAATTACCGAATCTTTTTTATTAATTAAAATAATATAATTTGTAAACATAGACATGAACACGAAGCGAAAACATAAAAGTCTTATTTCACAGATTTCGTTCAGACATATTAATATATTTAACTGGTGTTGATTCGCTTTCACGGCACTGTGCAGGCGTTATAATTTATTAAAACTTTATTAGCATTGCATTTGTCGGCGCTAAGGCTCGCTGAAAGGGCGGGTTATCGTAATATCGAACATGGTCGCACACGTGATTCAGTGTGAGAATGTTGAGCGCTGAATTGTTAATGATTGAAAGGGTCAAAGAATAAATTTACAGTGTCAATTAAATTAAATGTATAACTAATGTAATCTGTGTTCTATTGGAAACTGAATTTATCGACTAAACTATCTGTTTCTTACAGATTATTAAAAAACTAGCTGTTGCTCGCGACTTCGTCCACGTAATATTAAGATAAAAAAAGTAGCCTATAATATGCCCGTCTATTTCAAGTACCCTTCAGTAAAAGTCCGGTCGAAATCGGCCCAGCCGTTTCGGAGATTACCCGGAGCAAACGCGTCTTGCAGACAAACAGACAGACAAAAAAAATTAAATGCGATTTTCATTATCAGCAACGCATATACATCTTCCCGAAATCTGGAATTTTTCAATTTTATATTATGTAGTATATATAACATCCAAATTATTAGAGCACGCTTGGACCACGTCAAATAAAATTCATATGCCTATCTCTCTGGGTCGTTTTATCTATTTGTTTTGGCGTGATATACTCGTATACGTACTTAGAATAATCTACAGCGATTTAAAACGATTTCTAAGTCAGACTAATACCCACTCGAGTCGCGTACGAAAAGGTCCGTCAATTTTAAAAGGTTCGGGAACTTTCGAAACGCCATCAAAAACTTAGTGGATGTCGAAGATCAAAGAATAATAGAGGGATTGAAAATTAATCGTTAAAGTCGTGAGACGTGATTTTAATGTTTATAAAAGCGTTATAAAAAGAAACGATTATAAAAAACCTATATTTCGCCAGACAACAATAAATTCAAAAAATGTTAGAGTAAAACCATTATGTAGTAAGTTACGATAATGTATTTTCGATACTCTATTATTGAAAATAGAGTAAAATCACTATAAATTTGAAATACCGTCTCATAACATTCAAAGTACAAAACATTTTTTATCTCTTCTTTCTATTAAACTAAATTCTACTAAAGCTTATTTCTATCTTTGTTATTTTAATGGGTATGAGAAAAAGACATAATATTTTACACTTATTTCAGCGGTGAATGAAAATAATGAAAAAATCTCAAAGGAAAAATAAGGAACATTCCTTCTGACGGACTCCAAATATTTTCTTCCGTCTCAAAATCTTTCCTAAATTACGAATATCGATACTTCAAACTTTTATCGAGAAAAGTAATCTTAAAGAAAAAAGTTTTAATGAAAAAACTAGATTCGTTACCTTAAAACTCGTATAAGGAAGTAAATTAGTCCAATATTATAACTTCATACGGTAAAATTGACTTCGTATATCTAAATGTGATGGAAAAATATATTATCTTATTAGTTCCTAAAAGATTCCTGATTAAATCAATTAATAATAGATTTTAATAAATAGTAAATATTTCTATTAATAATCTTAATTAAATAATTAAAGTATGGCGTAGATCGTCTACGCCATACTTTTCATCTATAGTCTAACAAAATGCATTCAATAAATTCAAAATAAGGTATAGTACCCAGTAATTAATAGTTTCAGGTTTGATTCCTTTTTATATACGAAAAAATTAAAATATGCTTTAGACTTCTAATATACTACACCAACGTCTACTAATTCTATTGAAAATTAACGTTGTGTTCAAAATAAATAGTTCGTTGATCAACTAGTCAATTATTAGTACATTTAGCCCACCTACAAAAGTTCTTTTATTTTCAACATTTAACATTTTTTTCTACTCAGTTTTGTATGAAGAAATATGAAACATATCGTATTAAAGAATGATGTTAACAAATTGACTGATCATGTTTTATAATAATATATAAAAGGAGGATGTAAAAAAAGGTTTAACACTCCGGAACCACGATATGAAAATGAACAAAAGGTTGCTGATTACAGGTACAAGTTTCCTTTCTTTTGAGAAGGTAATGGGGCGTTCTTTCAGCCCCTCCTTAATGCCTTTCGGTGGTTTCATATTTACCTGAAATATTTTCCTTTAAGATGTGATACTACAATAGCGGAGAATAATATTTTATGAAGCAATGTTGTTCCAATTTTTTTTTTGGTAAATACTAGGTTTTGTCCCGCTAGGAAAAAAAAATTAGTAAGTAGCATATGTGTTAATTTTTTTCGAGATGCGTTTTAGTCTTGGGTCGTTTGGTCGTAATGTTATAAATACGAAGGTTTGGATGGTTGGTATGTTATGATGTATCTCCAGAATGGCACAACGGATCTCTAAACACATACATATGCAACTATTAAGCTTTTTTTAATTTCGCGCGGACAAAGTCGCGGACGACAGTTAGCACCAAAATAAACTATAAGAACATTTTCTAGGTAAATCTAATTCTGTCGTTCTATCAACTTTGGTATTTCACTGATACAATAATGGAAGGAATAAATATGATTCATTGCTTTGAAAACTATCGGTCTTAAATCAAGTGAGGGGAGGCCTAGAATACCGCCGAACAAAACTTGATATACACGGCCGTAAAACGAATTTCTTATCTGATCAAAGGGAGACCATTTGGTATTTGTAAACTAGGTTAATAAAGGACGGAGCGAAAATCTTTATAGTTTACCCTATTTTCCCTTAAATTATCTTACCGCTGTCTTAAACTAAAATATTCATCAAAGATATCCTAACGTATGTAACTAGGAAAATTCAATAATTTTTAAACAACGTTCACTTACTTTTATCTACTGAAGTACTAATTAAAATTTGGAGATAAAGTGAAATTTTAACCAAAGTAAATTCTTAATTTTTTTTAATATCAAACGGTTTTTTTTAAACATTGTTTTTTCATCAAGAGTAAACCATCTGATCAATCTATCTAAATAAAAAGTAAGAGAATCAAAGCTACTTTACCATCTGGAACATAAACATTTAAATAAAGGCAATCTTCTGAATATTCCTTTTGTCTAGGCTCCTCCATCTGGGACTCCAAGAGCTTCATAAACAAATCATCGTGTTTATTTAAAGGGTTCTGTACATCTTCTTGCTTAGGATCTCTTTGCATACAATCTGGTGCATACACAGTGGCGTTCCTTACACCTTCCCATTGTGGTAAATCAGTGTATTCCGGTGGAGTGAATCTTCTGTAATCTA
Source organism: Papilio protenor (assembly GCA_029286645.1). Classification (NCBI taxonomy): domain Eukaryota; kingdom Metazoa; phylum Arthropoda; class Insecta; order Lepidoptera; family Papilionidae; genus Papilio; species Papilio protenor. The sequence continues at coordinate 5,801,918 of JAGSMZ010000019.1, read as the reverse complement.
TAGGCGGTTGTGCATATGGAATCCCAATATATGCTGCTATCCTTTTAGTTCGAAACCTGGTCAAATACATCCCTGATATCATCCCTTGGTTAGCTAACATAACCTGTTTCGGTTCTCTAGCCGATAGGACTTCGGACACGAATAGTAACAACACTATTGCATAAATCATTTTCACTAGTCACTGATTTAATTTCAATTGTTTTATTTGTCACGTGCGGATCTGTCGCGGTTATTCGAATGTATGGACATTGTTAAAAGAGCCCTTGGGCGGTGTTGGCAGTGGGCGCCGGCTCGGTTGGTGCGTTACTGTTTCTCGTGCAGACTTTGGCTCGTAAACAGTGGGGCTATCCGTCGTTATAGCGACCAAGGAATTGCTTTTGTGCCTTAAGTAATTACATAGAGTGGACAATAATACTAATCGAAATTTCGTTACCTTTGAAAACATATTTATATTACGACAAAGGTATTTTTCCCCAGAAGTATTTGTCATGTCGCGTCGAGTGATTGAAGAATTCTGCATCAACTCTGAATCGATTAACACGTAATAAACAATCAACATTTTTTTGATTCTAGTCATCGTGATTATCGTTAGTCTGTCATAATCCACACTTGGTTCAGCACATTAAAAACCGCTTTTTTTTCCTTTATCCACTTCATTCCTTTTTCTCATACTCCGGCTGATAACATTTAACATGTTGTGGTCTAATAAAAATATACATTTTTAACTATCGCCTCTAAATATTCTTATATCTGCTACAATAGGCAGTAAGCTTGCGACGCGAACGGATCGCGTGACTGTAAGCTAAGCTTTGGAGTCAATGCATTCGCTTTTCGTTTTTTTGTTTCACTTCGCATCATCTCCCCTTTTATAGGTCAATGCGACTAAAATATTGATTAACAAGTATTCTGAAATATTTGTCATCAGATTTTCCACCTCACCTTCTAAAGGCTTGGTCTTAAATTTGGTGTCATTATGCCTGGTAACAGTGGCCCAGAACTGTAAGATAATTTTTAACTAAATAAGCAAGTAACTTTTATTAATATCATGCCTTTAAGAAAAAATTATATCAAAAGTAATCTCTTCGAGAGCGCGATTTTACTAAGTTTTAAATCCAATCAAAGTCAAATAAATGTTACAAAGTTATCTAGACAAAGGCGCGCAGTAAACGTCTAAAAAACGACTGTTATTACTCACTTTACTTTTTAATCCCAATAGAAGTTTGGTCGTTTTAGCAATATTAATAAAAATATACGTTTTGTTTTAGTTTTTTGTAAAGTTAAAATAATCATACCAATATTATAAATGAGAAAGTTTAGATGATGGATGGATATTGTCAGATGTAGAGCATAGTCTAGAAGAACACATAGGCTACTCACTTTTGTTTTTTTTTAATTCCATGAGAACGGAGTCGCGGGCGAAAGCTAGTTCACAATATTTATTCATAGAATTAGGTGAAAGCCTCATGTGTATTTGAAACAGTTAAAATTGCGTTCTATGTTAATCTTTGTGAATTTTGCTTAGTTAAGGAAGGAGATTAATGTTACAAGAATAAATTACTTCGCAAAATGAAAAACAGGGTACGTTCACATGAGGAAGGGTTGCTGTTTAAATAATTATTTGTTGGTTCATTTTAATATCTCACAGTAAATTCAGAGTAGATAAATGCAGTTAGGGTCCTTCAAGAAGCGAGCATATCATTTTCTTAAAGGCCGGCAACGCGTCTGTAGTTTCTCTGGTGTTGCAGATTTCCATGGGCGTCGTCGACCACCTCGGTAATCTCGACGTTCGTTTGCCCCTTTTATTATAAAAAAAGTAATATAGACTACATCTTCAAGTAAAAATGAGCTAAATCTGCTAAATAATAACTATAACTATAATTTTCTTCTCTTTTTTGGTTGTTACTGTTTTCCTTGAAGAGACATTTACAGCTGCACTAGGCTTAAAGTGGCCGGTACCGAACGGCGCTTAGTTAAACCTCGTTTAGGAGTAACTAAGCTCGAGGGCTCCCTCTGAAGCTTGGCTCAGGCTGTTACTTTAATATAATTAACGGACTAGAAACCATTCTAGTCATTGTATCTCTATATTATCAACACAGTAGGTTTTTGTCATAAATCATTCGTCATTTCAATCGTCGCTATCTTCTTCATACTTTTTCTCTTATTTTGACCTATGGCTTTCGCCCGCGACTCAAAACAAAAGAAGGTAGCCTATGTGACCTTCCATATTATGCTCTATACTTATGCCAAATTTCATCGAGACTAAGAAACTCTAAGAAACACCCATCCCTTCATCTAAACTTTCTCAATTATAATGTTAGTAAAATAGATTAAAAAAAGGATGTTAAAAATACAGCAAATCTGGTACTATTTTAAGAAATGAAAGGCAGTCTTAACCTTGAATAAAAGTCATTCACTTCTTTAAACATGTAAGATAGCGACTTCAAATGTAAGTTAACGAAGTACATTGCAAATCAAAGTGACCGGACCTTGTCCGCTTGCCAAAATGTTAAGTCGGACAATAAGTGGGGCACCCGAAAAGGTAGACAATAACTTATTACATCACACAAAAGTGTCGTTTAAAAATAAACCATTAGGTTTATTACCAAAAAAGTACTTCAAACGAACTTACATTCCCCAAATAGAAAGTACTAAAATATATTTAAAATAAAAAAATCAAGTATCATTTAAGCATAGATGTAAAGATGAACGTCTAACTAATTATAGGTTCTTGTCTATTAAACATTCGTACTATCAGCTATCAGCATCGTAGTTTATAACCCAACTATAGACTCAAACTCTTTGCTTCTTTAAATATAAACATCATTGAAAAGGTTGTTATTCTGTTTGCCCTTTCTATTTCAACGTTGAAATGTCTATCTAGCTTATTACAGTCTTCAGTAGCACAAATTGTACAGCTGTATGATTTATAATAATAATAATAATTGGATAGTAAGCGTCGGAAATGGTCACCTTGGCATTTAACTAAAAGAAAAATGATCGATTACATTTTGCACACTAAAACAATTGAAAAAAAGCCGTCATTTGTTTTGTATGTGATCGTATATAAAACTCAAAGGTCAATAAAGAGCTGTCAAGTTACAATTATAACTTTTGTGCAAAGATGAAATTGCATATAGTCTAGCCGCTGATTTATGTTTTTTGCCGCGTGGAGTCCAGTCAAGATCTTCTTTTTATTGTAAATAGATTCAAGAATACAATATTTCGTGGTTTTATTTCAAATACGTAAGGTATTTGTACATGGCTTCGAAAACAATAAAATTCTCCGAACTGAAAGTCGGTTCAAGGTGTTTTTTCCGGCGACAAACTTTATCAGATTTTCTTTCTAACTACTGTAAGAATTAGCTTTTTTTTTACTTTAAGTCGTTTTTTGTTTTAAAGTTTTCATGACTCACGTAAGCTCGTTTTAAAACGATATAAGAAAATTTAATTCACGTTATAAATTACTTCTTGATTCATTTATAATTTAATGTGCCTACTGTTACGTCAATATAAAGAAAATTGCTTTACATTTCATAGGAAAATATTTTTAATACGAAATTAACATGGAATAAGGTACACGTAATCTTACTTCTTACCATATACTATCTTACTATTACTGTTTACTAGAATGTTATTATATAAATGCGAAAGTTTAGATAAATGGATGTTTGCTATAGTTTTTATTAGCCTTAACTATTAAACGGATCTCGATGAAATTTGGTATAGATGTACAATGTAGTCTGGAAGAGACATTGGTTGTTTACTAAGCATTTTTTGATTTCATGCAACCAGAATCGAAAGCTGTTATAAAACTATTTTAATGGTTTACTTAGCTATTTATTGATTGTGCGTCAAAAAAGTCTGGTATCACCCGAGGGTAAGGGTTTCGCCGCGACCTATATCAGAATCACGCCTCAAAAGACGCGATGTCATCCATGAAAATGGAAATCAAATACTATCATATATTTGCGCATATCGTTCTCCATATGTTAATACCCGCGACTTCGTCCACGCAATATTAAGATAAGCGCTGTGTACGCCTGTCATCTGTATGTTCTTCTGCTTTTCATTGTCTACAGTATATTAATTTGGTTGTGAACTTTGAACATGCAATTGGTGTACCTTTCCAATAAATAAATAAATAAATAAATAAATAAAAAAGTAGCCTATAATATGACCGTCTATGAAAGCTACCATTCAGTGAAAGTCCGGTAAAAATCGGCCCAGTCGTATCGAAGATTACCCGGAACAAACGCAGCTAACGGACAGACAGACAAAAAAAATTAAATACGATTTTTGTTATCAGCAACGCAAATACATCATCTTCCCGAAATCTGGAATTTTTCTTTTGATTTTACAAACAGACACTCCAATTTTATTATATGTATAGATATAGATAGATAACTCCTATTTCATAATAGTTTATTTAAAAAAAAAAACTTTTAGCTTGTAATATTGGAATAACCTGCTTATCTAGAAATTACTTCATTTAACTTTCGTACAGTGTGGTGTTTAAAACAGTCGTCTAATGCAAATTTCTCATACTCTATCTACCTACTATTTTTTAATTATTTTGAGTGTGTTTTTCTCCTTTAACAATTCAACAAATTATCATCTATATTCAAATTTTGTTACCACTGCAATGCGATTGCTTTGATAACATACCAAGCTAATACAGGGCTTTTTGTGACCTTGTTTTTGGGGTTTGTATTGACCGACCCTAGCATTGACTAATGTAATAAACAGTTCAAGGCAACATTTAACTGCCCAAAAACGACTAATAAAACTTAATCAGATTGTTCTTTGCCTTTCAACCTTTTCCAAAATTACGTAAAAAATGATTAAAAGTCACGCCATTTAAACTACGATAGCGAAGTGACACAAAATGCGATGTCATAACGTTACCTTTACTTTTAGTGAGGGCGCACAACTTTGACTAAAATATCGCACAACTGTTGTACGATTGTCGATTGTTTCGTAGCAAATTCAACAGTTTAGTTGCACAACTGAATCGAGTAGTGTGCGCACCTCCATATATGCTCATAGGAATCAAAGCACGACTAAACAATTGTGCGAAAGTTCAATCAAAGGTGTGCGCGCGCTCTTATTATGATACTAGTGATCGCCCGCGACTTAGCGATCTAAGAGCTCGGTGGCCTCCCAATCCGGTAATAATAACGAAGTAACGGTTCGTGCCGAGGCTCCTGGGGGAACCCTCGAGCTTAGTTACTCATAAACGAGGTTTAGGCTAAGCGCCATCTGCGCTCGGCCACCTCAAGCCCTGTGAATCTGTAAATGCCTCTTCAAGGCAAACAGTGGCCATTCAGTCACAAAAAAAAAAGCCCGCGACTTCATCAGCACGTAATTATAAAATATAGCCTATGATACTCCCGCATGCATCAGCAATTTTTCCGACATAGTCTCGTCATAATCCGATCAGTCGACGATTACCAGTAACAAACCCTATCCTGCAGAAAAACAGACATATATTTTAAAAATAGGTTTTAAGTTATTAGCAACGTAAATACGTTAAGTTCATGAAATGTTATTTATTTTCAATATTGAATACAGACAATTCAATCTTATAATATGTATAGGAAATTCATAAACAAAGATTTACTTGGAGTTTCAACAGTGGAATCAAATGGTTTGCTGTCTCTGTTATTTACAAACATTATGAGTGAGATGGAACATGTTTTTCTACATGTAAAACAGCAATGGGAACCCACGGTTAGAGGCACTGGTGTAGACGCAGCTATTTGTATTGATTGGGCAATATTGTACAGGCGAATGTTTGTAATTGATTTAATTATGTATGGAACGATACGAAGGCACTCCTTTTTCCGATAATTCCGTTTGTGTTCTTAAGAAATTTCGTCCATGCCACTCACTTCGCTAATGCACGTTCCGTGAAATTGTAAATGTCAATAAATATATATATCTATACTAATATTATAAAGAGAAAAGATTTGTATTTTTGTATGTATGTTGAAATAACTCAAAACCTACTGGGCCGAATTTAAAATTTTTTTCACCATTAGAAAGGTAATTTATCTCTGAGTAACATAGGCTATATTTTTTATTATTTTTAAATTTCACGCGGGCGAAGTCGCGAGCAACAGCTAGTCTACTATATAATAAGAATTTCGTCGTCGCTCAAATCAGAAATTTTATACCTAGAATTATATCAAGTTTTATACATTTTTATTTTTTACTTTTTTAACATACGTACGTCCATACCTGGAACGTCGAAGTTCTTGGCACGTAATAATAGACTTGCTAAAAAATAGTCGTAGCAAGCTTTTTTTCATCTCAAGCAAAATTAAAATAATTTCTTATTCGCTGAGTTTGGGATTAATATTTTATTTGAACTATCAAACTTAACGATAAATTTTAATTATCCTTTTATTACAACGAGGCATTGTTATTTTTGGACACATTTGCTCTTTCAGCTTTTTATATTTTTCAATGCACTCTGCACCTTTGGAATTAAATATGAATTCATATAAAATATTTTATCAGCGAGCATTAAAATATGCTATGAATACAAATTTACTATGAAATGCTTGATATAAAGAAAATAGTTCTACTACTGCTATACTATTAAACAATTATCATGTTAAGAAATATTAGGATTACAAATATTACATGGAAAACATTTGTCTAACAATACACAAACTAATTGCATGAAACTCGTGAATTATCGAAAATAAGAATTATTATTCTTAAATAAAATAATAAACATACGTGAAAATGATCTAACAATTATTACTCAGAATATAAGGAGCATCTATAAAAATTTTGATGACCTTCAAACTACACTGGCCAATTTAAAACATAATATAGATGTTCTCATTTTAACAGAATGTCAGTTAGACAAGGATAAAAATATTCCACTCCTGGATAATTACATATCGTTTAATACGTCACAACACTTAAATAAAAACGATGGGGTAACTGTATATGCTAGAAGCAATCATGTTATTATGTTATGGAATAACGGAGTATCCACTACTCCAACAACTGTTTAAAACTTTTGTAAATGTATTTTTCAAATAAACGAATTTATTATTATTATTATTATTATTATTATTATTATTATTATTATTATCATGTCATTAAAACAAAACATACCTTACAGCAAATGTATGATTTATAACGAGCATTACAAATCATCCAGAAAGGACGCATTTTATTATCTTACCAAAATACTGCGGATTTAACAGTTTTAGAACGCCAGATGGTGTGCACATTACTAGGAATAATATAAAAGGTATAAAAAGGTTTGCGATTTTCGTGTAATTTTAAAACATTTCGTTTTATTAAATTTAAATTAAGACACGATAGAGAAAAATACTGTGTCTAATGCAGACAATACGAGTGCTTTTTAAATTAAATCTAACCGAAGTATAGCCCAACAAAGTTTTTTTTTTTTGTTTTATTAAATTTAAATTAAGACACGATAGAGAAAAATACTGTGTCTAATGCAGACAATACGAATGCTTTTTAAATTAAATCTAACCGAAGTATAGCCCAACAAAGTTTTTTTTTTTTGTTTTTATAATATAAGGTGGTAAACGAGCAAGCGGCCACCTGAATCCACCGAAATGGAAAGCGACCGCTGCCCATAAACATCCGCAATTGCAGATGCGTTGCCTACCCTTAATTGACGGAGGAGGAGCCGCACATAAAAAGGATATTTCCCCTTCCTATGCATCTCCTCGACCGTCAAATCCACTTTTCCTTCCCATCCTTTCGTCTCAAGAAAAGGATGGAAAGGGAAAGGGACTAAAATCAGGCCTCCGGCACCACACTCATCAGACGAAACACGGAATTGCTTCCACTTCACGCCTGTTTTCTGTGTGGTCGTGGTATTACACCGGGGGAGCCGGCCCATTCGTGCGAAGATGTTAAAGCGGGCTCTACCACTGTTAAACCACTAGTTGTTACCACTAGTTTTGTGACCCGGTGGGCATAAGTCAAAATAAATCATGATAGCTCACTACGAAAGATGTTTATCGTACTTTAGCTGTCTTTATTTTTTTAGTCTTTGGCATTTTCTGTGGTTTAGTTTATATCTTATGTTAGAACTTACTGCAAAAGTAGCGCTTCTCACACCGGACCAGAAAACGCTATCGCACTATGTTACGTAAAAGTTTTTTTTTTTTTCTGAAAGAACCCACATCGTTTACCTCAATGATACCATACCTCATAGGTTATTGATGTCTACCTGCTAATGTTATAGATGTCTTGTCACCTCAGAGACAAGACAGACTGTCTCGTTAGGGCTAATTATGTCTAATAGACCTCTATTAATTATCTCTTAGTTAGCGTTATCTACACTATTGATGTTCAGTTACACCACAAAACGAGACGGAACGAGAAAATTCATGATCGAAATAACGAATATATTTTTTCTGTGCAACTATCTCATTTCACTATGACTTATGCCCTTTTTACTAACCAATCCTTAAAGTATTTTTAGATAATTGGTTATGTATCAAAATTGACAACTAAGAGCGTCGCGCAACTGTTTAGTCTCGCTTTGATTCTTATGAGCTTATTTGGAAGTGCGCACATTACTCGATTTTTAGTTGTGTAACTAAATAGTTGAATATGCTGCGAAACAATCGACAATTGCATACCAGTTGTGCGATAGTATAGTCAAAAGTGTGCGCCCGCTCTTAGGGATTGTCAGTGAAAAAAGCTAGTAACATTCGTAGAAGCGAATAGATTCTTCTCAATCAGTATAATAAAAATAACCTATAATTATTCAACTATTTTCTCTTCATAAATACAAACTTCGGCGTTGGAAACTCGTGCTAATGGTGGTAATTTGAAATTACACGTTGCAGTGAGAATATTTCGCTTCTAATTGCAAGATAAATGTCGGTGTCCGGGGAAGATATAAATCAAATCACGGAATTATTTATTACCTACGTTCAGACGTTGATACTCGCTGTTCGCGTGCTTCCGAAAATATTACGTCTAATTTCATAAATTACATTTTAATTAATTATTTTTAGAGATTTGACCAACGTCGAATCCTTATCCTCGTGTATCTTTAGTGTCTAAAATAACATTTTATGGTTTTGTTTATGACCTTTCTCTTTTTGACCAACTTTTAAAAGAAGGCTGTCAATTTGACTGCATTTTTATTTACAAGAGAGGTGTTAAAACATTTTTTATGTAAACCTAAATTTTCATTACGAATAAGATACTAAGTTTGCGATAAACTTTTAAGAAGTTACTTAACTGTCATTTCATATTACTTAAGGTCACTTTATTAAATTACAAATTAAATTAACAAAGTGTAAGAGGGGATGCTTCCCAATTATAGAGACATGGACAAGGGGCACATTGTAATTAATAACCTTGTAAATAACAATGGAGATATTTTTATCATCAATTCTATGGTTTTACTCGTAATTGGTTCGAAAAGGGTTCAAGAGTACATTCTTCACAAACAAAAGACTACTTGTACCGTTCATTCGAAAAAAATATGTTGTGATCTTATTTTTCCCCGAGAGAGAAAGAGATATCATCATCTCCCTGTCCTTGTCCCACTTTGTCGGCACCACAGGGTTTCGTTCGGAAATGTTTATGAAAATTGATTTTCTTTTGTCTCAATTTTAATTTTTTTAATCTGTAAATGTCTTCCAGGCAAACGGTGGCAATTCAGTCACAAAAAAAACTCAATTTTAATTTTATTGCACATAAACCTGTTTTATTTAAATGCTTTGTAGTTCAAATTCTTAATAATTCATAAACAACTTTCTAGCTTGGAAAGTAGACGAGGAAAAAACTTGCAAAACATTTTGTTGGATTTATGCATACGGATACCAGGAAACTTTCACCATTTTTCCTATATCAATAGAACCATTAATCATAAACTACTATAAGTATTTTGCAAGCCAAACCTTATATTATGTACTGTTTTATCGACTTTAGTTCCCATTCATTGATCCCTTTTTTCCAATACTTTACTTTGTAGATCTTCACTTTAAGATAAAAGAAAGATGGTACCACGATGAATAAATCTTTATAAACGGCCAGTATCTACATTTCTAAGAGCGCGCGCACACATTTGACTAAACTATCTCACAATTGTTTAGTCTCGCTTTGATTCCTATGAACTTTGGAGGTACAGTACTCGATTTTTAGTTGTGCAACTAAACAGTTGAACTGGCTGCGAAACAATCGACAGTCGCACAACAGTTGTGTCAAAGTTGTGCGCCCGTTCTAACAGCTGCTAGCAATATTCAAATTTGGAATTACTAAGCCTGTAGTCGTCACTTATAGAACTGTGCATAGATTCAAAAATAATTAGTGCAGAGATGTAGATTGATGAATACAATTTGGTTGCCGTTGCAGTGCTCGTGGATTACTGTGACGTGCGATGGACGAGAACTTAATGATTATTAATGGACGAGGAACATCGGTGATTCTGCACGTTGTAAAATAAAAAAAATTATACGTAAATTAAATAGCAAATAAAAAGGAGAAAAAAAAAACTTTTAGTGTGCTTAACCGTTAAACACATTAAGCTTATTATAATGGTTATTACAGACCAGATTTCCATATTAAATTTATAAAAGGAAGTCCCTTAGAAGCTAGTAAATGACATAAAGAGTCCTCTTACACTCTGATGCAGTTGATAAAAATTTGCATTGACAAATTCAGCACTCTCACTTTCTCAATCTCATACAAAATTTGTCGATGACGCTACGAATACTTTCTCGATTTTTTTTTGTGTCAGGCCCTTTGGAAAATTTTTGACCTGCGTTAAATTTGTTATAGTTTCAATTTTAAAGCTACCAATGTATGTATTTCATAACCTTTTTACGCATACCTTTCTGACAATCACATTTTTCGATCAGAGCTTTAAAGATAAGCAATAAACCCGACCAAATATAATTATAGACGTTTCGGTAACTTTTCAATAACCATTAGAAGGAAGGGGCGAGAATCAATCGCTAGAAAATGAAAACGTATCTTTATGGCAAATATATAAAGAATTTGAAAAAAAAAATACTAACATGTATAGTTACTTAAAAATCTTTTTTTTTTAAATAATGTTTTAAAAAATCACAAATTAAATGTGTACATTGTTACCTAGGTGCTTGAACAAGTATATTTTTTTAAATAGGAGACATTTTATAACTCTCGTTAAAAAATAATCCTTTTTAGGGCGTTATCAGGATTAAATCTTTATAATAATAAATGTCTTTTGATAATATAATACAAGTCAGCATAATTTGGAGAACCTTTTCTATACTTGTCTATTATTACCGTACCTCATCGAACCCGATGGACCTTTGATCCACTCTATCCAATTTTCTTAACCCTTTGTTTACCTTTGTCTCGTGTATTCATATTCAAAAATTCATATATTATGGTTATAAGATACGATAGAATATCTTAAACTGAATATAAGAAAAAAAAAACTTTAAAAAAAGATATGTCGGCATTATCTCTATTCCAGCATCAAATAGATTGGGCGTAAATATGCAGTAGTATAATTTCAGAAATACGCCCGTATCACACTCATTTAGTAACTTATTAATCTATCACAATCAATTAAGTAACAATTAGTCGCCATTTGTCAATGATTAAATCGGATTTTAAATTATATCGGCGATCCGTCGCTAACGTGCAACCTTAATGACGCGCTATGGTATAGTGCCTCACGAGATGCCCGTTTGACGTTCCACCAGTGACATAGACTATTCACTCTTGTCAAAGAATCGATTCTAATCGGTACTCAATCGATTACCATTCCCTACGGATATTTAGGAACGACAACACATATGGTATTTGTCAATAAAGTTTTTCACGGACACAAAACATGTTTGTTTCATTTTAATATTGTCCATTTTTTATTGATTTCATTTAAATTCCTTTTATTATTTGGAACAATATCTCCACAATGTATATTCAATACGCTGTTAAAAACGAGAGAAATATCTCATTATCTATTGTAAACGATATCAGAGCCGAGCTTAACGGATGGTGTTAACTGAATGACTTGGATTTTTTTTACGTGGATTTACTTAAAAAAAAAACGAGATAAATTAGTCAATTTTTCAAAGTCGGTGTTTGATAAATTTGATAATTTATCTTATTCACACAATAAAATCTTTGTTGAAATTCTTCACGATATTTTAGGGTGAGGTTTTTAATGCTGAAACATTCATAGATAAGTGTCCAGTAATCTCATTCATCTTACTAATATTATAAATGCGAAAGTTTAGATGGATGGATGTTTGTTTGTTAGAGTTTGTAGCCTAAACGGCTGAACGGATCTCGATGAAATTAGGCGTAGAGGATAGTCTGGAAGAACACATAGGCGAACACCACGCGGACGAAGTCGAGGGCGAAAGCTAGTTGTAAATAAAAAAATAAAAGATATCAATATAATATTAATATGGATGCCTTAATAGATGAAATATTCCAATATTACACTGAAACTTTCTTTATGTTTTTCAAAATAATATCCGACTCCGTGCGGATCGTGACGGTTCAAGTATAGAGATTTTCTTTGCAATAAAAACAGATAATAATGAACTTAGAAATAAAATGAACTGTCATTTGCAGTTAATGAAATATACGGCTAACAACAAAGATACGGAATTTTCTTTATTACTGTTCACATATCTTCAAAAACATTAATTTCTTCATTTGAACAGTACAATAACAAAACTAACTGTACTTTATTTCGTTATTTTCTGTAAAAATTGAAAAAGTTTGACGACTTCTTTCTTGTCAGCTTTGTATAAACCGTTTAGTGTTTACAAGAAAAGTCCGTAATCCTCGGTAGTATAGTGGTAAGTATCCCCGCCTGTCACGCGGGAGACCGGGGTTCGATTCCCCGCCGGGGAGGAATTTTTGTACATGTACATTTTTTTTATTTTCTCAATTTTGGCAATGACCGATGCAGTTGGTATCCATGGCATATTCAACCTAATAATAAAAATAGAATTATTAAATGTCAACATCAATAGGCTTTGGCTTTTTCAACAATTTCCAAGAAAGACCTTTCCATTCTATAGAGGTCAGTAGTCAGAAGGGATCCCCCATACCGTGCCACTGATATTGATATTATCCTTCATACTATAGTAATATTATAATTATGCTGTGCGCAGCTTCCATAGTTTGAATAGCAGTGTACTTGAACGTAAAAAAAGTAAATGCTTATGTCTTCTACGAAATCCTTTTTATGTCTATCTTCCTTATTTTATTTTCCTTATGTTGTCTATTTTTATATTTAACACGTTAACCAGATGTCAACAATGTACATATCTAGGTAATCTATCTGTTATCCTCATTTTACATTCATAACCTGTTTATAAATACATCTCGGGCTTCTATATTTTAATCTTAATGTCGTTGAAAAGTAAATAAAACTGCCAGAAGTAAATCTCTTATCATCAGTCCATAAATAGTAGATGATACTATCGTCCAATTCGTCTATTTATTACACTAGATGGCGCTAAGGATAGTCAGTTTTATGTCTATCTTCCTTATTTTATTTTCCTTATGTTGTCTATTTTTATATTTAACACGTTAACCAGATGTCAACAATGTACATATCTAGGTAATCTATCTGTTATCCTCATTTTACATTCATAACCTGTTTATAAATACATCTCGGGCTTCTATATTTTAATCTTAATGTCGTTGAAAAGTAAATAAAACTGCCAGAAGTAAATCTCTTATCATCAGTCCATAAATAGTAGATGATACTATCGTCCAATTCGTCTATTTATTACACTAGATGGCGCTAAGGATAGTCAGTTTTATGTCTATCTTCCTTATTTTATTTTCCTTATGTTGTCTATTTTTATATTTAACACGTTAACCAGATGTCAACAATGTACATATCTAGGTAATCTATCTGTTATCCTCATTTTACATTCATAACCTGTTTATAAATACATCTCGGGCTTCTATATTTTAATCTTAATGTCGTTGAAAAGTAAATAAAACTGCCAGAAGTAAATCTCTTATCATCAGTCCATAAATAGTAGATGATACTATCGTCCAATTCGTCTATTTATTACACTAGATGGCGCTAAGGATAGTCAGTTTTATGTCTATCTTCCTTATTTTATTTTCCTTATGTTGTCTATTTTTATATTTAACACGTTAACCAGATGTCAACAATGTACATATCTAGGTAATCTATCTGTTATCCTCATTTTACATTCATAACCTGTTTATAAATACATCTCGGGCTTCTATATTTTAATCTTAATGTCGTTGAAAAGTAAATAAAACTGCCAGAAGTAAATCTCTTATCATCAGTCCATAAATAGTAGATGATACTATCGTCCAATTCGTCTATTTATTACACTAGATGGCGCTAAGGATAGTCAGTTTTATGTCTATCTTCCTTATTTTATTTTCCTTATGTTGTCTATTTTTATATTTAACACGTTAACCAGATGTCAACAATGTACATATCTAGGTAATCTATCTGTTATCCTCATTTTACATTCATAACCTGTTTATAAATACATCTCGGGCTTCTATATTTTAATCTTAATGTCGTTGAAAAGTAAATAAAACTGCCAGAAGTAAATCTCTTATCATCAGTCCATAAATAGTAGATGATACTATCGTCCAATTCGTCTATTTATTACACTAGATGGCGCTAAGGATAGTCAGTTTTATGACTATCTTCCTTATTTTATTTTCCTTAATTTTTCTATTTTTATATTTAACACGTTAACCAGATGTCAACAATGTACATATCTAGGTAATCTATCTGTTATCCTCATTTTACATTCATAACCTGTTTATAAATACATCTCGGGCTTCTATATTTTAATCTTAATGTCGTTGAAAAGTAAATAAAACTGCCAGAAGTAAATCTCTTATCATCAGTCCATAAATAGTAGATGATACTATCGTCCAATTCGTCTATTTACACTAGATGGCGTTAAGGATAGTCAGTTTTATGTCGATGTAAAATCACATTGAAGTTTTCTTTTTTGCATTTCTTGGACATTATAAGCGTTTTTCATAACAGTTTTACGACAGTTCAATAAAAGGGTAATTACTCCAAAAGTTTAAAATCAAATTCCAACTGAAAATAGAACCCTTCGTTGTACGAAATAGGTTTCAATTAATTCAATAATGACGTCATTTATTTAGTTAACGTTCTAAAACTGTTAAAGCTATACTTTCGACTATTTATATAAAATTATTCTATAAACTGCTTTACGCAGCAAACGTTTAAGTGCAAATGGTGACACAATAAATAAATATAGTTGGACTTTTAAATAATTTTTCTCAATCTAAAAAGTAAGAAGATTAAAATTCTTTGATCATTAAAAAGCTACACATGGGCGCCACCTGGGGGGTTGAATCTCATCTCCGAAAATATGAAATAGATACAAAATCGAAATTAAATAGGACCATATCACTGGCAACCAATCAAATGATGAAAAAGACGACGAAATTAAGCTACATAAAAAATACAATAGGTACGGATATCATACTAATATAAAATGTGAAAGTTAAGACGGATGAAGGATGTTTGTTAGACTTTGTAGCCTTAATGACTGAACGGGTTTCGATGAAATTTGGTATAGATGAAGAGGATAGTCTGAGAGAACACATAGGCTAGACACTTTTGTTTTTTTTTTAACTTTTAAACGCAAAGCTAGTAAAGAAATAAATCTGAATAAGAACTTACGTTTATAAAAATAAACGGCGAGTTCAGGTGGCCCGCATTAAATAGAAATCCTTGGCTTAAAAGTATAAACGGCAATTCACTTGGGTGGCTTATACGTATTTTTGAGCTTAATTTAGGTTACTATATTAATGCGCAGTAAACAAAGATAACCTAACAAAGTGTGATAGCAATTGAAACTTGATTGAGACAAATCAAATGAGATTATCACCTCGAATCGTTTATTACGTTATCAATTAATTTTCTTTTTGTCTTCACAGCTATCTGCGAGTCATTTCGACGAAGTGAGATCGTTTGGTCATTAATACAGGCTAACGGATGACCTGTCACCGACAACGAGACCCGATTAGTATATTTAAAAACAAACTGTAACAATACTTCAACCGATATGCTACCAAGTGTAATTAAATTCGAGTTTTTGGTTACGCTAATTGAATTGTTTTTTCTCAGAAAACTCCCGAGGACCTTTTACATTCTTTATTGGCAAGTAAAAAAAGTCATATTTCATAACAAATAACTTCCTCAAAGAAATAGAAAGATAAACATTTAATCATAAAAATGTCTTATAATACAATTGTTAATGTTAAAACCAAATTGTAAAATATTGTCTTTTATACAAATGCTCTTGTTGAATGCGGAACCGAGTTGAATAGTTTTTCATTTCAATGGAACAGAAAATGGTGCTGCTCTCATTAGACATAGCAGTATACGGAATGTCATTACCCGAGAAGAGATACACGAGGTATTCGAAATGGAGTCTTTGATATAACCACAAAGCGCCTGCATGTTTATAAGCGGCAATATTTTAAAAAGACATCGTTGCAGCTACGCTTCTCACAGTAATTGTGATTTTTATTTCATAAATGTCTTTTTATTTTCAAATGAATAGCAATTTTAACGATTTATATATATTACCTATTCTGAGAAGCTGCAATAGATAGTAGTAGATACTTAGATTTTACGAGATAATTACAGATTAATTCAGATTTAAAAGAACTTGAACCACTTCGGCAGACCTTCTTGAACATGAGTATATAGTAAGAAATATATTGATAGTGTTGTGTATGTGTATGTATTGTACGTGTTTCCGAACTGGCGGCTGTGCCCGCCGTCTATGTGACAGCTACTTAAATAAACAGTCTGTGCTAAGCAAGCTATCTTTCAATACTCCCAATACGTAACAGTGGCGACGAGTCTACAAATTACCCACATTTGAAAAAAAAAAAAAACCCAGAATGTCTGTAATGCATTTTGGTGTTTTATCGTGTTTTAATCATAGTGAGCAAACGTGGAAGACGTATAAAAATCGCATAACGCAGTGGTTTATCGCGAACGACGTGAACCAGTTAACCGATGCGACGGGAGTTAAAAGACGGGCTATATTGCTTAGTGCGCTCACAGAGGGTACATACAAGTTGGCAGCTGACCTAGCGCTGCCCAAGGAGCTCCAAGAGGTGCCCTACGAAGATATTCTAGGTCTTCTAGATACCCATTTCACTCCGAAGCGCGTCGGCTTCGGCGAGAGACAGAAATTTTACGCGGCAGTTCAGCAACCCGCTGAGTCATTTACACAATGGGCGGCTCGATTGCGGGGACTTACAGCTGATTGCGGCTTTAGCAGCCTAGAAGAAGTTCTCCGTGACCGTTTCATCATGGGGATGCTGCCAGGGCTCGAGAAAAAAGATATTTTCGGCAAGGATCTTAAGGGCCTGACCCTGGCAAGGGCTGTAGAACAGGCCGAAAACATCCGATGCGCCCGAGCGGGAGCCATCTGCACCGCTGCCGCGACCAGTGTCTTCGCCGCGCCCAGTGAAGTGTTATGTAAAATCGAACAGTCGAAGAAAAGTGAACAAAGAGTGAGTGAGACCGGGTCGGGTAAGGTGCAGTGTTCCGTGTGCGGTTATTACAACCACAGGACGCCGGAGTGTCGATTTCTGAATCATACGTGCAAAAAATGTAAACAAACGGGTCACCTCCGGCGCATGTGCAAGAAGGTGAACCTGGTGACGTCAGCTGTGACGAGCGAGACGGGTGAGAACGACGACGACGGTGAGTTGTATCATATCCGATCTTTTAAGGGTGAACCTATGGTGGAATGTATTATGTTAAATGGGATCACATTAAAATTTGAAATTGACAGCGGTTCCGCTGTAACGGTTATTCCTGAAGCTATTTTTAATCGGCATTTTCATATGTCTTTATCGCCATCAAATAAAAGGTTAATGGGGTACACGGGCGAAAGAATACATTGTTTAGGAGTTTTGCGTCAGTCACAAATGTCGTTCGGTGGGGTCACGCGCGCTATAGACGTATATGTGGTACGTGGCGGGGGGCCCGCACTTCTTGGTAGGGATTTTATCTCGAAGTTCAACTTAGAATTAGCACCGATAAAATTTTGTAGCTCGACGCTCTCGATAGAACAACTCCAGACTCGTTATTCCAAAACATTTTCCGATGACTTAGGTTCGTTTAAGAAATATAAAATAAAATTATTCTTAAAAGAAAATTCGAAGCCGAAATTCTTTAAAGCACGACCTATTGCGTTTGCGCTGAGGGAAAAAGTTACAGACGAGTTAAATAGGTTGGTTGACTTAGGGGTTCTAAAACCTGTCGACCACTCTGAGTATGCGTCCCCTATCGTGCCGGTCCTAAAAAGGAACGGGGCCGTAAGAATATGCGCTGATTACTCGGTAAGTATTAACAAACAGCTAGTTGTCGAACAGTTTCCCCTGCCCACTGTCAATGAGTTATTTTCGAAGCTGCACGGTGGCGAACAGTTTACGAAGCTGGATTTGTCGAGCGCATATAATCAGTTGTGTCTCGACGATGAGTCACAAAAGCTGACGTGTATTAACACCCACCGGGGGCTGTACCAGTATACGCGGCTCGTGTTCGGTTTGGCCTCAGCCCCGGCGATCTTCCAGCGCGCCATGGAGACCGTGTTGTCTGGCTTGGACGGGGTATTGTGTCTCCTTGACGACATACTGATAACTGGTCGTAATAGGGAGGAGCACTTGACTCGACTTGGCGCGGTGTTGCAGAGGCTCGAGGAAGCGGGGCTAACACTTCAAAAGGAAAAGTGCGAATTTTTTAAAGATGAAATTAACTATTTAGGCTACGTGATAAACAAAACCGGTTTAAAAAAATCGCCTGAAAAATTAAAGCCATAGTAGACGCACCTAGGCCGAGTAATGTGAGTCAGTTGCAGTCGTTTTAGGCCTGGCTAATTATTATAGGAATTTTGTACCCGGTGCATCAATGATGTTAAGTCCATTATGTGAGTTATTGAAAAAGAACAGCAAATGGAAGTGGACAAAAATTCACTCTGATGCGTTTATGTCTATAAAGAAGTGTCTAGCGTCAGATTCGGTTTTGGCCCATTTTGACCAAAGGGCCAAACTTATTTTAACGGTCGAACGTATTTGGTCGTCGTAGATTCGTACACCAAATGGGTCGAGGTGTACGACATGAACACGAACACGACGTCGGGTGCAGTAACCGAGCGTTTGTGCGAATACATTGCGCGTTACGGTTTACCGAACACGATAGTGAGCGACAACGGACCCTCCTTCGCTTCTCAAGAATTCTCAGGGTTTTGCGTTAGTAATGGTATCAGACATCTGACATCACCGGCATACCATCCGGCCAGCAATGGTCAGGCGGAAAGTTTAGTGAAGGTTGTGAAAAAGGGAATTAAAAGTAGCGTTATGTCTAGTCGTACAGCGAAGGAAAGTAAGTTACGTATCCTCAAGTTTCTGTTGGACTATCGTAACTCGATCCATTCCACCACAGGTTTCTCCCCAGCTGAGCTGGTGTACGGGCATAAACTCAGGTCGCGTTTGGATTTACTTATTCCCAGAGAGCCGTCGTCCTCGTTCAGCGCTCTTGCCGATGTGGTTCATGATAGACAGCAATCGCAAATCGCAGCCCATGGTGGGAAAAATAAATTTTCCTTTTCCCCTGGTGAACATATTCTATATAAAAAGTTTAGCGGTAGTAATAAGTTCACTTGGCACAAAGGTACTGTGTTACGGCGACTGGGAAAAGTACTGTACGTTATACAGGATAATGCAAGTTTAGCTACTTTTAAAAAACATAAGAACCAGTTGTGGTTATGCAAACTCGACTATACTACAACAAATTTGAATACATGGGATGTTGACGATGATAATGAAATTGTAGATAGTATCCCAACATCGCCAACATCGTCCGGACAGTCACGAGTCGCACAGGACATTAGAGATGGGGGACAATCTCAGGGGGAAGGTGAGGAGTCATACTCGCCTCCGGTCACACCGCCTATCAACCATCCTAATGTGACAGTAACGCGGGGGGTGAGGCGCCCTGGGCTGTCCGAGGCCGATGATTGTTTAGAATAGTATAATCAATGAATGTTATTGTGTTAGTTATAAGCCACGGGGTATTGTAGTTATTTAATTATTGTGTTGTTATTCTTTAGGGGTTAATGTGTTAATGTCATGTCTCATCTAAAGGGGGAGGGATGTTGTGTATGTGTATGTATTGTACGTGTTTCCGAACTGGCGGCTGTGCCCGCCGTCTATGTGACAGCTACTTAAATAAACAGTCTGTGCTAAGCAAGCTATCTTTCAATACTCCCAATACGTAACAGATAGTACAGAGTAAACGTTCCTAGCGTAATTATTAAGAAGTTAATGTTGATGATTGTTTATTTCAGCATCTTATAGTTACATTTAAATAGGATGGAAAAATTGACACTAATTCCTTTTTAGGGCGCTGTAATACTAAAGCTTGTTAAAGGAGGCGATGAATTTAATGAAAACCTTACGAGTTACATGTCTGGAATATTACGAAACGTAAATTACTCAAAGAGATTTTCGTTGTTAAATTTATAATGTTATCAGTCGCTCAGTATGCTTATAAGTGGTTTATTATTAATTCAATAAAGGTCTTTGAGTCTTTGTGCGGTTTACGCAAACGGAATAGGTGATGGGGATTTAACATGTAAGATGTTTACTTACATTTAGCAAATAGTTTCAAATAGATACCAAAAAGATGAATCGCATGTAACGAGGAGAAGGTAAGCCTGAGTGTGGAAGGGTACATCGGTAGAGGTAGACCTAGAAAGAGATGTATGTATTGCGTGAAAGGTGACATGACCAAGAAGGGAGTGATGACTGAGATGACGTATGATAGAGTTATGTGGAGGACAAAAATCTGTTGCGCCGACCTTACGGGAGTAGGATAAGGAGGAAGAAGATGAAATAATACCAAAAATATGAATCGCATGTAACAAGGAGAAGGTAAGCCTGAGTGTGGAAGGGAACATCGGTAGAGGTAGATCTAGAAAGAGATGTAAGGATTGCGTGAAAGGTAACATGACCAAGAAGGGAGTGATGACTGAGATGACGTATGATAGAGTTTCCTTCCTGATAGATTAGAACGATATAGTATTTGCATTGCTAGAATAACCGTATACAATTATGTTGTCTCTCTCTTAGCAATGACGCATGAAAGTAATGACTATATTCTTCTACAATTATTGCGACAGCTGAATCTCTTGGAATGTAAATTATAGCGGGAAAATATGGAACTAATCTTCGCTCATTAGAAATTATAGTGCAATAGAGATTAAAGTGCACCAAGAACGTGTTTTTTTAATTATTGTGTTGTTATTCTTTAGGGTTAATGTGTTAATGTCATGTTCATCTAAAGGGGGAGGGATGTTGTTTGTGTATGTATTGTACGTGTTTCCGAACTGGCGGCTGTGCCCGCCGTCTATGTGACAGCTACTTAAATAAAACAGTCTGTGCTAAGCAAGCTATCTTTCAATACTCCCAATACGTAACAGATAGTACAGAGTAAACGTTCCTAGCGTAATGATTAAGAAGTTAATGTTGATGATTGCTTTCAGCATCTTATAACTAGTTACATTTAAATAGGATGGAAAAATTGACACTAATTCCTTTTTAGGGCGCTGTAATACTAAAGCTTGTTAAAGGAGGCGATGAATTTAATGAAAACCTTACGAGTTACATGTCTGGAATATTACGAAACGTAAATTACTCAAAGAGATTTTCGTTGTTAAATTTATAATGTTATCAGTCGCTCAGTATGCTTATAAGTGGTTTATTATTAATTCAATAAAGGTCTTTGAGTCTTTGTGCGGTTTACGTAAACGGAATAGGTGATGGGGATTTAACATGTAAGATGGTTATTTACATTTAGCAAATAGTTTCAAATAGATACCAAAAAGATGAATCGCATGTAACAAGGAGAAGGTAAGTCTGCGTGTGGAAGGGTACATCGGTAGAGGTAGATCTAGAAAGAGATGTATGGATTGCGTGAAAGGTGACATGACCAAGAAGGGAGTGATGACAGAGATGACGTATGATAGAGGATAGATGTGGAGGACAAAAATCTGTTGCGCCGACCTTACGGGAGTAGGATAAGGAGGATGATGAAATAATACCAAAAACCACTAAATTATTATCGTAGGGATTTTCCAAAAGACCAAACGATTAACAAAAACAGTACAAGAGAAAGTTGCCTCTTCATTAAATAACGGTGTATTAGTAAGAGAACGTAATATCCCGTACGATTATTAACTGTAAAATTATCCTGATTAAAATTATAAGGATAAAGTCACATGAAACTAAAAAGATATAGATAGATGTATCCTTCCTGATAGATTAGAACGATAAAGTATTTGCATTGCTAGAATAACCGTATACAATTATGTTGTCTCTCTCTTAGCAATGACGCATGAAAGTAATGACTATATTCTTCTACAATTATTGCGACAGCTGAATCTCTTGGAATGTAAATTATAGAGGGAAAATATGGAACTAATCTGTGCTCATTAGAAATTATAGTGCAATAGAGATTAAAGTGCACCAAGAACGTGTTTTTTTAATTCTTATAAAAGATAATTACAAGCAAAATTACATTTTATCGTCTTTAGGATTAAGTCTAAAATCAAAATAACAAATTTATAGCGACAAATTAATTGTCCAAGATTCTAAACCGGTGTTCTCATCACCGTTTTCCTTATTCACTTTTAGAGTTCCGTTTGAAACTTAACCGTAACTTACTTAATTTAACTAAACCGTACAAATATAAGAGTTTTTTTTGACTGAGTTGCCACTGTTTGCCTTGAAGAGGCATTTACAGATTCACCAGGCTTTAGGTGGCCGAGTACAGATGGCGCTGAGCCTAAACCTCGTTTATGAAGAAATAAGAGTGTGAAAGTTTGGATGTATGGGTGGATGTTTGTTTTAAGGTAACCGCAGAACGACTGCATGAAGCATGGTAACTATTTGTAACTATGTAGAACACTGGAAGAACGCATAGCCTACTTAACAACTTTTTTAAATTCCACGCGGATGGATACGCGGGCGAAAGCTAGTAAAGAACAGTCACTTGTTATTTCCGAAATTATAAATAAGGAAAACGTCTTATAAATGTATAATCTTAATGGAATGGTCAGATTTAAATATGATTAAAGCTGTACAGGTTTTTAAAAGAGATTTTAAAATTATCGTGACAGGGATTGGGGCCCGAAGATCTTACAACCAAACCCTATAATCGATCATGAACGTTTTACTTCTGAAAGGTAATATTTTTGACATTATATATTTTATCAGTAGAGGAATAAAGTTGAAAATGCAAAAATTAGAGATTGCTAGATTTTAAAATAAACTAACGTTATACAAAATAAATTGTAAGAAAACATTAAAATTACATTTTATTATTTGCATTTTAAAGTATTTAAAAAAAAAACATCGAGAACCCTTCTAAAACTTACACTGTTAATTTTAGATCCTAATCTTACATAATTCCAAGTCTATTTGAAGGTTACAATTTGAATTCTAAAAAAAAACTTGTGATATTTGATATTTTTAGGCAAGTTATAGTTAATTAGAATTTGTTAATGAATTTATTGTAAGGATTTTAAAAAAGCTTCTTTTAAGAGTAAATGGTTTGAACGTAGTTATAACGGGAACCCGCATTGGACAATTACTGGTTCTCCGGTTTTTATTTATATTTTTGCAAAATGCCGGACAAACCAGTCGACGTTGAACCGTTCGAAGAGATAGACGTTTGTTCTGCTGATTATATTCAATAGTTACTGTAAGTAACACCTTTATTATATTTATTTTTAATTTACTTTGATATTAAAAAAAGATTAACAAATACTTTAGTAAAAGATTACTTTGTATTCAAATTAACGATAGGATTATTGTGTTTTTTTTACCTTGTCCTTTACAAGCATATATTGTACATATGAGTAATTCTATATCTATACTAATACTAATATTATAAAGAGGTATGATTTGTATTTTTGTATGTATTGAAGTAACTCAAAAACTACTCGGCCGATTTAAAAAATTGTTTCACCATTAAAAACCTGCGTTTCCACTGAGTAACGTAGGCTATGTTTTTGTTGTTTTTTTAATTTCACGCCGGCGAAGCCGCGAGCGACAGCTATCTTATAAAAAGCTAAAAAACTTAATCAGCCATCTGTTTTACAAAAAATACTTAAAAACATGTATTTTAATTTAACGTAAAAAAAGTTTTAGGTTATTGAACATCACGCCTTTATCTTTAGGAGCAAACTCAACTCTGTTAAACTGTGGAGCTAGATTATTGTTAAATGCTAATGAAATTACAAAAGCATTGAAATATTTCCCAATAGTCCGTAACCTTTAAGACATTTAATGAAGAAATATTTGAATATTAAATAACATTAAAAATATATTGTAGGCTCCTGTGACTTGTGGAATTTTTAATTTTCAACTCTCAAATCAAAAGCTTTATCATCTTTTCAAAGAGGAATATTTTTCTACTTAGCTACAATGATTATTGTAATAAATAAAATGTTCTGAAAAGTTATTTAACGACTATGAATTGTTTTATTAATAAAATAATATAAAAGGACCTAATAATGTAGCTTTCTGATGGTGAAAGAATTTTTGAAATCGGTTCAGTAGTTTCGGAGCTTATTGCAAACAAAAAAATCAAATCTTTCCTATTTATAATATACTAGCTGTTGCATGCGACTTCGTCCCCGTAAAAATAAAAAAATAATAAAAGATATAGTCTATGTGACTCAAAGATAAATTATCTTTCTAATGGTGAAAGAATACATACAAAAATACAAATTTTTCCTCTTTATAATATTAGTAATATATAAGTAGAGAAGTATAGATAAAGCAAAAAAAATCAGTTATAAAACAATAATTAAATATTACAGTATATATTTTTCTCATACAGATGGCTTACATACAATGCCTGTTAATCGCTGCGTCTGTCAGCCTGGTGTGGGGTCAACGACCTTTCTTCGCTGGTTCCCGGCCCATCGGATACCCTGAGGTAGAGAGGCCATCGACGCCTGCAGACCAACTTGGAAATCGGTAAGAATTATTAACATGTACATGTACTTGTGACAACAATAAAAGTCTTTTTATTTATTTATTACTAGCTGTTCGCGTGCGGCTTCATCCGCATGAAATTATGAAAAATTTATTTTATTGTTTACATTTGTCAAATTATCAATTACAAATGTCAAAATGACTTGACATGATGACAACCTTGCTTCCGTGATGTTGGCAGCAACTTATGGTCTCTTTCCCACATTAGGGTTTTTATCCAAAATATTTACCCCCTAAGTTTAATGGCGTTAAAATATATAGCCTAAAGCGTGACGCAAGTGTAGGGCTTTATATTAAAAAAAAGATTATTCAAAAACATGCTGTAATTGCTTACATCTTAGGCAACAAAGAAGTGTGTGTTGACGCTTTATTATAATAGTATAGATATAGATATAGATTTATTTACTTAGGATTTTTTATTAACACTTAATCCAATTTCCACTGAGTTAATAATTGGTAATTGAATTAATATAACTAATCGAGTTTTTATACACAATGAAAGTCGCACGCTGTAAGAGTCGCGCGACTAATCGATAAGTGGAAATAAGGATTAACTATATCAGAAAACAAAATCATAAACGGTATATCTAAAATTTCTTACGTCATCGGTAAATACCAAAAGCATTCAGTCCCGGAAAATTTTGACTTAAAAAAACTTTATTTGCTTCTCAAGCAGGTTTGTTAAACTATTCACGTTTACCTGTTGTTTTAATATTAAAAACTTAGTCATATTTGCAGCTTCAATGGTAGGGAAAATGTGGTTAAAGGTACACAAAGGATTAATGGATAAGTCACTTTATTACCGTGAACTTCATTGAGAATGCAGTAAAACGATTAGGCAACGCATCTGCAAATATATGCAAATAAATAATATATAGGCGGTTGCTTTACTATTTTGGGGAATTCCGGTGGGCTCTTATCTGTGTTTTACCTTACATATAAAATATATATCTCTCAAATCTATCTATCTATACTACTATACTCTATACTTAATATAATAAAGCGTAAACACACACTACTTTGTGGCGTAGGATGTCTGCAATCACAGAATATTTTTTGAATAATTCACTCCTTAATAAAAAATCTTACACTTACGACACGCTTTAGGCTATATATTATCACACCATTAAACTTAGGGGATAAATCAGTTGGAAAAAACATTCATGTAGGAAAAGGACTATAAACTACAAGCTTCCAACATTAAGGAAGCAAGGTTATTATGGTATCGGTAATGTTGACATTTGCAATTGAGAATTTGCCAAATGTAAACAATAAACTGTATAAAAAATTCCTTTTCTACTTTAATTTAGTAAATCATCTAAATATCTGATTCATCGAATGAATGGTGCAATCCTATAATTCTCAACTTAATCCTTGATGAAATGTAACGTTACTCATTTGTTATTTTCAGGTTCGGCGAAGGTACCACACAAAGGTTACCAATAGAAGCTAACGGTGATAGAGATTTAGTTGACAGATTGAGCAAACTACCCATAGACAAGCAGCCGTTCTGGTTACTCAACTGGCAGGCGATAGAAGCCCATAGACAACAACCGCAGTCTTATCCAATCAGACCTAATCCATTTGCTGAAAATCCAATAGTTCCTAATAACTCAGGTAGCTTCAATACTAGAAATGATCTTGGTAACAGGAGTGGCGACCCTAATAATGCACCAGTGACTACCACTTCGACTGTGTCTCCATCGACAGTGAAAGCCATTCCGCCTAGTACTATCGCTAGTACTCTCACACAAAGTGAACCAACAGCAAGCACTTCAAATAAGGACGTAACAGAAAAGAAGCCTGTGAATTAAATAATTTTCATACATGTGAAGTAATTAAGTCTAATTTAACTGAATTGGTAATCAAATTTTAAAATAAATCATTTTGTTTAATTAACAAGCCTTTCTTTTAACCTATAAATAGTACAAATACACAATAGAGTTTACTAAGGGCATGTCCCACCAAATTGTAAATTATCTGATAACAATCCAACGTGTAAAATAAGTGATGGTAATATAGGATTTTGTTCCCTTGTCTAACAGTGACGTCATTTTTAAGCTATCTGAGACTATCAGCTAGTGGTGGGACAGGCCCTAAATGGTAGCAATTTAGGCATCTAATTGCGCCTGCCAAATATAAATAGCCACGAACTACTGAACGCTGCAAAATATTTTACAAATGCAATCGGTATTGTAGGGATGCAATCTTTTTAATACATCCATTGCGTCCCTTTATTACTGTTTTACTTTATTGTTTTTGTTTTATATTCAAATCTTAGTACAGAGCGAGGGTTTGACGATTTTCGATTTCCTGATTATCTGGAATAAAGGGGACGCGGGAAAAGAGTAATCCTCAGTCCTATACGCTTTTTATGAGCAAACGCTATAAAAGCGATCACTTGGAATCTACTGGAATCACAGAATGATATAAAAATAAAATAAAAACGAAGTCAGTATTTTGGTACGACAGAAGAAAATTGTAGAAACATAACATATACTAACCTAATAAGCGCCAATAGCCTAATGGTTTGGGGTACGGACTACCGATCGTGAGGTCAAGGGTTCGAATCCCGCCATTCGACTATTGTCGTGAACCATATCCTAGCACAAGCCTAGAGCTTAGTTGGTATGGTTAAAGGAAATATTAGTAAATTAACAAAAATCTACTAATATTTTCAATAAAAAAAAACAAAAGAAAAAAAACTAACCCTTTCCGTTGCACCCAGAAACTTTAAATAGTGAATAAGCTTGGCACTTAAGCAATCTCTTAGTGTAGATTTACTTAGTGTAGAGATACAAATAAAATCTACATTTAGTTACTGCTCTGAACCATTGAAAAGTTCAACTAAAGGAGTTTGTCTGCTGTTTGGTTTAATATAGTTGGTTGTCAACTAAACTAACATGCTTAACGCATGAAATCTCATGCCCACGCAGTTAAATTACCTAGATAATATGCCATAAATACTAAAAGTGTTTTTCTCATTAATTTTAAAGTAATGAAGTCTAATACTAATCCTATTAGTTTCAATTGTTGTTATTATATTAATAATGGTATCGAGTTAAGGAATACGTGCGTGAAGTCGGTTAGACGTATTTATATATTTGAAAAATGCTAGAAATATCAGTTACTTTTAAATCGCCGGAAGAAAGAAGTGCTTGGTATAGACAGTTATTTTGGTTGTATATTCGTAAGTTTAAACTTTATATTGTAACCTATAACTAACTTTTAATATAAATGTGAACTGTGCAGTGCCAATATAAACTGTGTTAACACAATTATGTAAAAATGTTTTCGTTGAAATAAATTAAAAAAAAAGTAAATATTTAACTTACATTTTGATCTGATATCAATTTTGATGACTTAAAGAGTACTTTTAAGAATTGAAGCACATCTAACGAAAACAGTTACATTTCTGGAATCCCATATGACTTGTAATTTAGTCGAATAAGCGAACTGAACTCTTTCTAATTTTTTTGGTTTTATTTTTTCATATCTCGCAAGTTCATTTTACTAAAAATCTTCAATGTTAAACAGATGATGGATTTTTTACCAGTTCTGTTGTTGATTGCGTCGTTCTGTTTCGTGGTATGTCAACGACCTCCATACGCTGGGAAGCATCCAATTGGATATCCAGAAATAGAGACGCCTTCCGATCCGGAGGCAGGGTGAGAGTTAATAACTTATATTAGAGTTAAGGTTAATTCAACGTATTCGATTTTCAATAGAAAATTGAATAAACTATTTCATTTAATTACTTATTATGAATTACCTATGTTTGAGTATAATCTGACTACATTTCTTGGCTATATTTGAATAACAATATAAATGCGAAAGTTTAGATGGATGGATGGATGTTTGTTAGAGTTTGTAGCCTAAACGGCTGAACAGATCTCGATGTAATTTGGCATAGACGTAGAGGATAATCTGGAAAAACACGTAGGCTACTCACTTTTGTTTTTTTAATTCCACGCGGACGGAGTCGCGGGCGATAGCTAGTACCTTATAAATTTATAACAATAACTAGCTTTCGCCCGAGAATCCGTCCGCGTGGATTTAATAAAAGTAGCCTATGTGTTCTTCCAGGCTATCCTCTACATCTATACCAAATATCATCGACATTTTAACAGTGGTAGTGCCCGCTTTAACATCTTAGCACGAATGGGCCGGCACGCCCGGTGTAATACCACGACCACACAGAAGACAGGCGTGAAATGGAAGCAATTCCGTGTTTCGTCTGATGAGTGTGGTGCCGGAGGCCTAATTTAAGTCCCTTTCTCTTTACCACCCTTTTCTTATAAGGAGAGGATGGGAAGGGGAAGTGGATTTGGCAGTAGAGGAGATGCATAGGAAGGGGAAATATCCTCTTTATGTGTGTCTCCTCCTCCGTCGGATAAGGGTGGGCAACGCATCTGCAATTGCGGATGTCTATGGGCAGCGGTCGCTTCGCCATTTTGGCGGATTCAGGTGGCCGCTTGCTCGTTTGCCACCTTATGTTATAAAAAAAAAAAAAAAAACATCAGTTCAGCCGTAATAGCTACAAACTTTAACAAACATCCATCCATCCATCTAAATTTTCGAATTTACAATATTAATAAGATTTATCTATTATCCTAAAAGCAAAATGGTACTATTTTATAATCTGTGCAATTTTTAATATGACATCTATTTATAAATCTTATATAAAAATTATTATTTTCAGATCAATGGATTTACCGTTTGATAGATTGCCTCTCGAAGCACGTGGGGACAGAGAGCTAGTGGCACGGTTAATCAAGTTGCCGGTAGACAGTCAACCGTTCTGGCTTCTCAACTGGCAAGCGCTGGAATGGAACAGGCAGAATCCACAGACGTACCCCATACGAGAGAATCCATTCCTCCAAAATCCAATACCTATCGATAATTAAAAGACTCCGAATGACCTTTCCTTCTTCCTCAAATAATTTTTCTGCAATTTAGCAGTGGGTTTTTAGTGAAACAACTGTCCAAAACTGATTTATTTTTCTTCTCACTTTCGTTGTAAAACTAGAAATAATATATGTGATTTCGACAATAAAAGTCTACTATTATTTTTGGGTGTTATTTCAAGGCAATGGGATATCAAAATTGATTTATTAGGCTTATCAATCGAAATAAAAGACAATTGTATGTTTACTATTTACATATTTAATGTAATACAAAACAATAGCATACTTGAAGTAATAAAAACACATCATATTGACTTTTTTTTAAATAAATAAACCCTTAAAACTAAGCGTATTCTTAAAATTAACAAGTCACAGGATATAAATACAAATAGAGGGCAATTAGAACAATTGATATACTCCACACTCAGTCATGACCTTAGTGTAGTTTTAGTAAAAGAAGTTATCACTTAGCGACTGCTTAATAAACGACCAATGAATCATTTCTTAATTTAATTCTGTACTGAATTATTTTAAATGTACTTAATGAAATTAAAAATTAACATTTCTTTGTACACAGAAATATGCCTTTAGTCGGTCAAAAAAAAATCTAGAAAAGGGCTCTAGGAATTTATATAAAGGTAGTAAACGAAGTATTTCAAGTCAAGTAAAAATAATTAAAACGTTTTAAAACAGAAACCATTATCTTTAAAATTACATTTAACCAAGACTTCAAATTAACAAAAGAACTAAAGAAAACCACTGATTATTTTTATGCAAATATTTTGTCATTAAGATCTAAAATTTTATAAATTTGAACTAAAATGAACATTAGCTGGCAATTAGTACAGATTTCATATTATATTTGACTTCTGTATATTTCATAGCTAATTGTACATTAAACCATTCTGCGTAATTTACAAGTGAATTAATTTTTTAGCTGTGTTTAATCATTTTGGCACAAATCTTTTGAAAAACCGTGTAATATAACCTATGCTTGGACATAAAAACCTGGGCGCTATCGGCTTACATACGTTATTTGTAAATAATTCTAATATGTAAAGAATTTGGTTGCATATATCTGTCCAGACTATAACTGTGTTTCCATTCTTTTCTTATATAAAAAGTTATCATCCATTTAATTCTAAGATGAAATAACAAACGTTACTTACGTCAATACAAAAGATATACAAAGATATTGCTTATAATATTAACCATTCATTGATACAGCATTACACATCAAAAATACTAAGAGCCTGTCCCACCACTGGCTGAGATATTTTAAAAATCACGTCACTGTCAGATATGGGAACAAAATCCGATATCTCCATCACATATTTTATATGTTAGATTGTTATCACACAATTTACGATTTAGTGGAACAGGCCCTTATTCTATTTTATTTCCAAGTATAAATATTAGGCACCATACACACTAAAAATACCTTTTAAATAAAATACTGTTTTATTCGTAATGTTATGTTATAGAAAATTTACTGTACTTTATCAATACCATTTGAGGCACTTTTAGTGTGATTGGGCCTTAATATAAAAAATCTACATTATAAATGCTACAAAAATATTTTCGTAGATTTCGTAGACAAAGAGCTACAGCCCTATAATGCTTATCTATTTGTAGTCTAGTCTATTTTAAAAATGGTTCAGTATTAAAACTGCAAATTGCAAATATACAAATTCAAATCTTTAAATCATAAATCACATGTAATGCAATAAAAATAAGGACAAAGAAAATTATAAACAAATTAAAAATGTCTTCGGAAATGGAATCAACATAAAAACACT
Source organism: Papilio protenor (assembly GCA_029286645.1). Classification (NCBI taxonomy): domain Eukaryota; kingdom Metazoa; phylum Arthropoda; class Insecta; order Lepidoptera; family Papilionidae; genus Papilio; species Papilio protenor. Next base: position 5,770,099 of record JAGSMZ010000019.1, on the reverse strand, counting down.
GGAATATAGAAATCAGTCATTTCATAATTATAGTATAGGAAAATAGGATATTACATTTGGTATTATAAATGAATCCAAAATTAGTACAAATACTTATGTAGTAAAAAGGCATGAGCAAAACCCATAAGTACAAAAATCACAAAAACACATTATTTCCTTCACGACTAACGCCATCTAGTAACACTGTATTTAAAAAAATAAAGTCGACTTATAATATTACAACAGTTTTTGCATTGATAAAAAGGACCGTTTATAAATATTTATGTTCATAAAATCGATAGTAAGTAATCGATTATTGTTATTGTTTTTAGATGTAATAAAAAAACTCATATGAAAACTAATAACTTAATTAAATCCAGAATTACTAAGACAAACCTCTTTTTCTTAAACAATATTAGGCAAAGGTTCTTACAAAAAGTATAAAAGACGAATCGATGTTTTTATATCGATAAAGCAAAGACCGTTAAACCATTATGCCAAATAATTACCTGATTTTTTTAAAGTATTAAAACTAAAAATAAAATCATCAAAAATCTTTTTTACAAATGCACTGCAAAGTGTAAATGGTACAAAAATAAATTACTTCCCGAACTCGGATGTACTTTGTCTTTAAAAAAACAATAAATGCTTTAAATGTGTCTGATCATACTGAGCTAAGGATTGCTTATTATTAAATAATAAACTATACAAATGCTATGAATACAACTTTCGTTACAAATTTGGCCAAATAATACTAATTTAAAATAGCTATACTGTACTATATTTCATGTAAAATCGATCAAAATTTTCGTTACAAAAAAAACTCTCACTCTCCCATTCCATTGACTTAGAATAAAGTAAAAAAAAAACACGAAAAAATATTCCAGTACAATTTAAAACATAACTTATCATATTTCATACAAACAAAAAAAGCGGTTTTTGTAACGAAAATTCTAAACGAATAACAAAAATGCCCTGACTTTTAAATATGAAGATCTTGATAATAAAAACAACCTAAAACAAAAACAAAAATAGTGGCTCATTCAATATTACCGCGCAATCAGCCATTTTAATGACGTCATCAAGATGGCGGATACGCTAAGTGACAGTTTGTTTGCTGCATTCGTTTTGGTAACGGAGGGTAACCGCACGCTTTTATAGTTGCAGGACTTTTCCGATGTATCGTTGTTCGTTAGTTCGGTGAAATTTGGATATGTTTGTATCTGAACCGGCTGTGGAAAAAGGAACAAGTTAATTTTCTGTTATCGCTTTTGCGGCAAGAAAATTAAAAAAGAAAGAGTTTTAAATCAATAATTTCAACATTGATTAACGATTTAAAAACGTTCATATTTTTAGGTTTAGTTGCCTTCTACCTCCTCTTAAGTAATAGTGTGAGAGCAATATGGTCATGTCCCTCCATCAGTCGAGATTGCCATCTTTTACCACATTCATTTTCATACCAAAGTAGTTCTCACGTTGCTTTTTTAATGTATTTTCTTACGTGTAAATTTACGTTTATTGTCTTTTTATATTTTTTATATTATAAGGTGGAAAACTAGTGAGCGACCAAATGAATTCAACAAAAGGGCGAAACGACCGGTGGCTATAGACATCCGTTGCACATGCTTTACCTTGTTGGAGGACAAAGAGGATGTTTCCCGATCCCATCATCCTTATAAAAAAAGGGAAGAGAGAGGGACATATATTTAGTTAACCGGTTTTATAATTACTCACAGCTCCCCAGGAGTCATCGTTCTTCTTACAGAAGGTCATATGAAGGCCGCTGTACAGCGTCTTCTCTATCTGTTCTGTGAGCAGCGGCTCCGACCACGGCATCTCGTTTAAGTGCGCCATGAACGACTTGTTGCCGAACTCCAATGGTTCTTTAATCACTAACTCTTCTGCAAAGAAAACAATAACATAATAAGGTAAGAATAATAAACTAGGATTTAAGATATTTATTCTTAAGGAACTCATCTATATCTATATCTATATCTATATCTATATCTAGATCTATATCTATATCTATATCTATATCTATATCTAATCTATATCTATATCTATATCTAATCTATATCTATATCTATATCTATATCTATATCTATATCTATATCTAGATCTATATCTATATCTATATCTATATCTAATCTATATCTATATCTATATCTATATCTAATCTATATCTATATCTAATCTATATCTATATCTATACTATTATAATAAAGCGTAAACACACACTTCTTTGTTGCCTAAGATGTCAGCAATTACAGCATATTTTTTTAATAATTCTTTTTTTAATAAAAAGCCCTACACTTACGTCACGCTTTAGACTATATATTTTCACGCTATCAAACTTAGTCGGTAAATAAATTGGATAACAACCCTAATGTGGGAAAGAGACCATAAGTTGCTGCCAACATCAAGGAAGAAAGATTGCTAAGGTTTGTCATGTCATGTCATTTTGACATTTGCTATTGATAATTTGACAAATGTAACCAAATAATAAAGGTTTTTATAATTAAACTCGGATGAATCCGCACGCGAACAGCTAGTGTTCAATACATCAGCTAAAAGAAATTATTTAAACAACTTTTCAACTGTTGGAAACTATTTGTAATACTTACGGTCGAATACTGAAACGCTATTCATCTTAAATGATAATTTTAAGCTATACCAAAGACATTTAAAAATATATAGACAAGGCATACTGAACAAAAAATGTTCACCGGTACTTTCTTTGAAAAGTACTATATAAGTTGAAAAGTTTAGTAGAATAAACTAAACAGTGTTATTAAAAAAGCATTCATATACATTATTTAATCACATATATTGGCAATTCATTTTAATACAATTAGTGGTTTTGATCAGTGAAAAATGTTGAAGTTAAGTGTCAACTATGCCTCCTCTATATATTTTTTTAATCTCTTCGTTAAATACTATGAAAACTTACAGCCTTACAAATAAACGCGGTATAAAGTTAAACTTAGGAAAAAAGTATAAGTAAATATTAGTATTAGTAGTACTAATATTAATTAATACAGTAGAACCTCGATAAGTTAAAGTCCAAAGGAAACACAAAATATTTTAAGTTATAGAGGTTTTAAGTTATCAAGGGTCTATGTTGTAGAGGTTTTGGGCTCTGATGGGAAGGGAACATATTATTTTTTGAAGTTATGGAGGTTTTTAAGTTACCGAAGTTTGAGTTATCGAAGTTCTACTGTACTTTATAACGCGTTTATTTGTAAGGCTGTTAGACTCCTCTCACTTTTGCAGCGCTTATGAAGCGAATTATCTAAAATCGATTCAGTATTCGGCCGTAAAAGATCCTATGTTCATTTAAACATATGTATTTTCTAGTTATACTTTGGGTTAAGGGTAAATTTTGATGAAAAATGGGATATTCTTATATTAGTATCTATTTTGAATTCTTACGTACTCATAAATCCAACGCCTTGGTCATCTCCTTGCATACCGCCTTCTGACTCCTTTCCTTGATCTGAAGGTAGATTCGGGTATTCTACATATCTGAAATTTTATATTTTATAATCAATCATTACATATAACTAGCAACACTAGCCAAGCGAAGTTAGAAAAAAAAAATTTTCACAACTTTACAACAAACTAGCCGTTGCGCACGAGTTTGCCCGCGTGAAATTAAAAAATATAGCCTATGTTACTCAGTAATAACATAGCGTTTAATGGTGAAAGAATTTTAAAAATCGGTCCAGTAGGTTTTGAGTTATTACAATACATAAAAAAAGGAAAAAATACAAATTTTTCCTCTTTATAATATTAGATTAGATATAGATTTACCAAGAATTAAATCTTTTCTCTTTACAATATCAGATTTTTGTGACCCCCATTTATAACTCGTGGAATAATTTTACTTCCAGTATATGTGGACCAATACTAGGTCTGCCATTGTCCTCAAGTGGTCCTAGACCACTTTGGAAATCACTAGTATAGATAAAAAAATAATCTTACGATGATGACAGGAATGTGTTCTCGACTTGCGTCATATCGACGCCGTAGAACTCCCTGACACCGAACGTCTCAAAGAACTCCTTAGCGGGTGTCATTGAGTAGCAGCCGGCGAGTGGTGTGCGAGGGTAGTATAGCACGAACGATAAGCACATTTCCTGCAATTATACCAATAATGAATTAAAAAAAATCAAAAGTAAGTAGTTTTATGGTCAAGATCTAACACCACGTAAGTCACATTTTGGCTTTTTTTGACATTTTGATGCCATTCGCTAGAGAATCGGAAGACGCATCGTTTCAGTATATCCAAACATTGTATTAGTATAGTATATTTAAAAATTATGCAGTTTTTTCTCTCTCCTGAAAATTTTCTATTTTTGACATCCGTGGTATTAGAACTTCAACGACGATATATGTTCTTTCAGACTATCCTCTATATCTATGCCAAATATCGAGATTCGTTAAGAAGTTTAGGAAGTAAACTCTAACAAACATTAATCCATCCAAACTTTCGAATTTATGATATCAGAAAGATTGTTAAGATGTAATATGAAAACAAACCTGCGTCGCAGAATATCCTCCTAATATAGGCTTGTCTCTTCCAGTAATGTGTGGACCACTACTAGATCTCCTATTGTCTTCTAGTGGTCCTAGACCACTTTGGAAATCACTAGTATAGATAAAAAAATAATCTTACGATGATGACAGGAATGTGTTCTCGACTTGCGTCATATCGACGCCGTAGAACTCCCTGACACCGAACGTCTCAAAGAACTCCTTAGCGGGTGTCATTGAGTAGCAGCCGGCGAGTGGTGTGCGAGGGTAGTATAGCACGAACGATAAGCACATTTCCTGCAATTATACCAATAATGAATTAAAAAAAATCAAAAGTAAGTAGTTTTATGGTCAAGATCTAACACCACGTAAGTCACATTTTGGCTTTTTTTGACATTTTGATGCCATTCGCTAGAGAATCGGAAGACGCATCGTTTCAGTATATCCAAACATTGTATTAGTATAGTATATTTAAAAATTACGCAGTTTTTTCTCTCTCTTGAAAATTTGCTATTTTTGACATCCGTGGTATTAGAACTTCAACGACGATATATGTTCTCTCAGACTATCCTCTATATCTATGCCAAATATCGAGATTCGTTAAGAAGTTTAGGAAGTAAACTCTAACAAACATTAATCCATAGAAACTTTCGAATTTATGATATCAGAAAGATTGTTAAGATGTAATATGAAAACAAACCTGCGTTGCAGAATATCCTCCTAATATAGGCTTGTCTCTTCCAGTACTGTCGTAAGTACACTCGGTTATCAATGTGTCTCCTTTTAAAAACTTTCTACCGCCAGGAACTATGCGAGACTGTTGGTAACGAGCGTCATACGAATTTTCCTGAAAACATGATTTTAAAGACATTTTATATCCATAAAAAATCCAGGTGGCGCTAGTATATTAAAACATATAATTTTTATTTTACTTTTGGTTGCAGTAATTTTCTATATAAAACTTTATACAGCGCCATCTATCGCACGTCAACGTTAATATTCCAAAAGTAGCCAAAGTTTCTTTGTACGTCACAAGATGGCAGTAAAAACAATTTAATAATAAATGCTAACGCCATCTAGTTATTGCTATTACTTCTATTGAGATATTAAAATATTTTTTACCTCAGAAACTCTAGGTAGCTCATTGTTGCCTCTGATATGTTTCAATGAGATTTTTTTCGCTGTGCCGTGCGCGTGCAGGAGAACGGAGACAATAGTAATACCATCATCAGGAATCATCTGAAAATGAAATAGTAAAAAAAATAAGAGAAAAATCAACAATATTTAGTAGGTTTCGGTCGTGGAAACATAAGTTTTGCGAAATCGCGTATTTGGTATTTGTTGTTTGTGTAAATTAAGTAATTTTGAAGAAAAATGTCTCTATATCCATTTTCACCTCCCCTTTTAAACCTCTTAGGGATAATTATAAAAAAACCTTAGTTTTCACAACTTAGAAACGGAAACAATTTTCTAGTATCTAGCCTACACTCTGAAGATTGCAGTATACAGTGATTTGAGAGTGTTTATTGTGTGGTCGTGGTATTGCACTGACGGAACAATGGTATAAATATGTTACTCAGTGATAACATAGCTTTAATGATGAATTATTGAAATCGGTCCAGTAGTTTTCGAGCTATTTAAATACATACAAAAATACAAAACTTTATATATTAGTATAGGTTACCGTGTTAGTGCATTCAGAGCCGCATATGCCGACGGTGCGGTAGTGTCGCTGTTTGGGCGGTATGACGTGCAGTGCGGAGACCCCAATGCCAGCGCCGAGCAGCGCGGCGTCGTGCGCACGCACTCGCGGCGTATAGTGCACACGTATGCCTGAACTATCCAGCACTGAAAACAGACAAGGACAAAAGTTGATATCACAGTAGAGAAAAATCTAGTACAAGTACACTAAATCTGTTCTCAGATTTGATCCCCTTAAGATAGATTAAAGGTAACCTACGCTAAAAATAAAAATAAAAATTCTCTTGTAAGTGCTGTGTACGCCTGTTATCAACATCAACGCCTGTGTGTTCTGCTTTTTTTGTTTTTCTTTGTCTATAATATACTTAATTTGGTTGTGAATTTTGAATATGCAATTGGTGTACCTTATAAATAAACTAGCTGTTGCTCGCAACTTCGCCCGCGTGAAATTAAAAAAAGATACACTATGTTACTCAGTGATAACATAGCTTTAATGAGGAATTTTTGAAATCGGTCCAGTAGTTTTTGAGCTATTTCAATACATACAAAAATACAAATCTTTCCTCTTTATAATATTAGAATAGATAAATAAACGTTATTTTACTCAATAATTGTGAGTGCAGCTGTAAGAAAGGAAAGCGTAAACCATTTATTCAAATAAAATAATCAAAATTAAATGATTCCATCATTTTAAATTGAAATTTTAGTCCATTTTCAACCTAAATCATATAGAAATCTCGGGACGTCAATTTTGGATATTTGACTGTCGTCTATTTAGGTAAAGCTAGGTTTATTCCATTAACGACATCTACCAGCTTAAGAGACGAAGTCTAAAGTTTATTTGCGTGAATATTAATTTAATGCTAAATAACTCTACACGTACCTTCGTGTAGCGCTTGATTATCATAATGAACTTCAAGCATGTAGAAGCTGGCACCTCCTCGCTTGCCAATCGGAATGCCTACGTTTTCGGGAAGGAATTCTCCTGGAAACACCAAGTCAAGTATATTAACATACATGCAAATTTAATCCCTAACACAAGGGTGTAAAGTTTGTTATCCATTAAACTTTGAGTACTATATTTAATTTGTTAACGCATTTCAACTTCGCGTTAAAGTAATTTATTATTGAATTTACACACTTACAGTAGAGATAAATTAATATGAATAAATATTCCTATCTACTTGGAGATTTGAAATAATTTGAGTTATTCTTGAGGAATAACAATGTAGTTAGAATTATGATTTTGATTTTAAAGTTATTTTAATTAACAAAACATTATTAAAATTACACTTGCATTAATTAAATCGTATTTTGAATTGTAGAAAATTGTAATTAAGAAACGAAAAAGGTCTTTTCTCTCACACAGAGACCGAAATTGAGCTTTATAATGACTTATTTTTTTAATACTATTGAAAAAGACCTTTACCTTTAGATCCCATAGCCCAAGCTGCGACTGGAGTAGCACAGATCGCCCATTCCGATGGTTTATTAGGTCCATAGTACCCATCGCCTTTGGACCATTCATTCCATGCGTAATCATCAGGATCCTCCGCACATTCATAAAGCACCATATGATGTACTGGAGATAGACTGTTCTTCTCCAACACTGGTCTACCGTTCTTTATTGGCCTGCTATCTATGATAGGCTCGTAGCCAACCATATGATGTTTCTTAGGTAATTCGGGTGCTTTGAATATCTTACACCAGAATAATGTTGCCATTACGTGAGGTATTTTTAACTGGAATTAGAAATAGATATATGAACATACAAATCTGCTATTAAGGATTACTAATGTGTGTATTTAACTAATATTGTTTTACTAGCTTTCGCCCGCGACTCCGTCCGTGTGGAATTCAAAAAAACAAAAGTGAATAGCCTATGTGTTCTTCCTGACTATCTTCTACATCTATGCCAAATTTCATCGAAATCCGTTCAGCCATTTGGGCTACAAACTCTAACAAACGTCCATCCATCCATCTAAACTTTCATATTTATAATATTAGTAAGATTAGTAAGAAGTAAGATTATTCTGGACGAAACTCATCAGAAAAATGTACATAATTTAATTTAGGACTATGGACTATGATATTTCTATAGTAAACATAAGCTATTTGTTGTCCAAAAAATAATTGAAAAAAAAAAAACATTAATTTACATACAAAAATAGTTTACATTTTATATCTTTGTATCACAATTTATTGCAATTATGTCCATTGTAGTTTATTTAAGCGTATGCAACAGATACAATAAGCGTAATTGTTAATTAAACAAAATTTATATGCAGACGGTACGATCTCTACGTGTATTGCTTTGAGGACATTTTAACGTACACTAGCAATTAATTGTTTTATATCAATTGAACTGAAGATAATTACAGCATAATAATGTACATTTTGATTACGATATTGTAATAAAATTCTACACTTCAACTGCGTTTTAAAAGCGTGCGCACTGAAATTAAACGCACAACTGTTTAGTCTCGCTTTGATTCCTATGAGCGTATAAGGTGGTGCACACACGACTCGATTTAGTTGTTGAATGGGCTGTGAAACAATCGACAATCGGCAATCGCACAACAGTTGTGCGAGAGTTTAGTCAAAGGTATGCGCCTGCTTAAAATGTATTTTCTGTACACATCGGCATACCTAAATTGTTCAATATTGGAACGTCAGATCTGGTACTAAGATAACAACGTCCTTTCAAGCAACGCTATTAAATCAGCCAAAGTTAGAAGTGGCCAAGTTTCAACATGAAAGGTGGCAGCTAAATGTGCTTTTGTTTGCGCAAGATTCGCAATACAAGTTACTTATATGATAGTTTAAACCAAGATACCGATAAACAGTATGACATTTTAATGCACATTTCTATATTCGTTTCAATAAAAATGAACAATTGTGAAATCTACATTAATTCTTATTAGAACCTACTAATCAATATCAGCCATCACCATAAGAGCGTGCGCACACATGAAACTAAACTATCACACAACAGTTTAGTCTGGCTTTGATTCTTATGATCGTATGCGTGCGCAAACTACTCTTTTTTTAGTTGTGCAACAGTTGAATTGGCTTTGAAACAATCGACAATCGCACAACCGTTGTGCGATTGTTTAGTCAAAAGTGCGCGCCCGCTCTTAGAGTAGTTAGTTCAGAAGACAGATGCACTTTTGTTTTAGACTAAATGACATTTTCTCATAAAAATTCTTACTTACATCACGTAATCTAACATCCCACTGCATCAATGACGCATCATCAGGTTTGGACAACGGTTGAAGAAGTCGCAAAGGTCTGCTTCCACTCTGCACATGTTTGGGCAACTGCCCATCTGATCCGGGCGGACCTAACGCCCATAGGATCTGCGTAGTATCCTCCTGTAATTAGAAAGAGGAACATATTATAAAACAAGTCAGAGTTGTCGTAAATGTTTGGACAAACACTTGAATTGTATGGACTTAGTGAAACGTCACATGTTTAAGAGATTGACGACAGAAAATGCGCCAACTCTACATTGTTGGCTAAAGACTGGGAGATGACCAATTATCACACGTATTAATGTTTGTCCAAATGTTTGTGAGAAAATAACCAATACTAACACCAATAACAAAGTCCTGTCTATCGCATGTGTCGAGCAGTCTTCGGAACTCTATTGTTGTGTGCGTGTCATTCTGATAGCCTGATATCAGCTCGTAGTTCTGCACGTCGTCAGCCACAGCCCGGTCTTCGAACTCTAGCCCGTGACAATCCTGTTGATAGACGAATAGACGTTGATTAATGATGCAATAAGTACAGAAAGACAAAAGAAAGTTTGGATGGACCGTGTGAAAGAGGTGTGCTTATGAAGGGAATGGATTCAGATATGACGGCTGATAGAAATGTATGGAAGAGCAACACATACTGTGCCGACCCTCCGTTGGACAAGTTAATAATGAATAATGTAACTAGTATAAATGTATACATTTATAATACTCGGAAGATATATACCTACGTAATTGTTATAAATGTGGTATTTTCATAATATAATTCGATGTTTCTTTTTTACCAATTTAATCTTATAGTAAACTGAATCCTACCATGAATTGTGTCTAATTTACATAATTAATGATTATTTAAAAATATAATTTAGTACAAAACCTAACATTTTAGATCCGCGAGAAAAGTCCAAAGTTGAAATAAACTTGCTTTGTTTTTTTTTTCTGTGTGAGATCATTGCAATTAACGGGGTCCGTGACCTCATAATACGGAATTAAATTAATGTAAATAAAAATAAAAATGATAAAAATCCTGAACGCTATTATATTTCACTTGAGAACTATTATTTCGTATAATAAACTCCTATCCTTTGTTTTGCAAAACTATATATAATATAAAAATCGCTATGATACAAGTAGGTCCTATTTCTAGTTATTTCTCAAAACGGATAAAAGAACTCCCCATATGTATTTTTGTACCTCTTCTTTTGTAATAGCCTATCATAGACACGTCTTTCATACTGAGGTCAATACATGCTATTGCTTACCTCACAGAGCGTTCCAAGAAAGGTCCTTGTTCGAAAGTTATTTAATACATCTTTTTATACTATCAAGCTAAAACCACCTTTGTTCCATTATATTAAAGCACATCATAGACAAATGATAGAAATAATATTGGCATTTGAACCCTTGTACGGGCGGCAGATGATAGCATTACAAAATAAAACGGCAGCTGCTTTGAAGTGCGCAGTAAAGATAATAATAATACTAGTATTATTTCCCGGGTTTTTTCTCGCCAGCAGATGTCGTTTCCGAACGCACGTGCCGCCGTATGCTATAACACCTGGCATTTCATAATACATGTGGTTACATTTACTGAATGCCGGGACAAAGATCGTTAAGACCTTTGTGTTTCTATATGTAGGCGGTTGATGTTAAAGTCGAAATATTTGTTCAACATATTGGTTCCATACTTATGGTGGCACGTTGAATTTATAGGTTCTATTCCTTAGTTGAAAATTGATCAAACAATGTTGTCAACAAATGGTTGAAGACTTTAGGAAAGCAAAACAAAGTAGCAATATAAATTCGTAATTCATATTAATATTACAAAGCGGAAAGATTTGTATTTTTGCATTGATATAACTCAAAAACTACTGTCAAAAATTCTTACACCATTAAAAAGCTACGTTATCAGTGAGTAACTACATTTCTTTTTAACAAAACGCGAACGAAGAGAGTAACAGCTCGTTTAGAATAAGGCTAAAGTTATTTATTCTTGAAACAAGTGTGGCATTTTCAGTTGGAATAGATTTTACTGTACAGACTCCAATTATAAAACTACCATAAACCTTTTGATACCATAGTAACATATCCTAAAATCAAATGAATACAGGGTTTCATTGAACCATGGGGTCGTGAGGCACGTGAATCGATTGCGGTCCACTGCACCGTGTCATTGCATTTGGCAGTAGCATGCATGACGAAACCTACTCACACAAGCTAACACAAGAGTAATTCCCTAAATTAGTGAGAACATTGATAGAAAATATAGCAAGCAAATGTAGACTAAGATATACTTAATAATGATCTGTTGAAGTTTTAAAAAGTTAATATCAGTTTAGTATTTTTTGAATTCATTTCAAAACACTTACCTAAAAATATTCGTAGAATTTAAAATTCGAATATGAATGTTATGCAATTAACAAATACCGTAACTTGGTTTTAACATAAATAAATGCATTAATAAATAAACGGATTAATTTACAATAAATTATTTATTTCTCTGTAAAGCTCTAGCATAAGTTACGTATTAAATTTACGGTATGTTAATGGTGAAGCTTAAATACTGTTGCATGCACATGATTATATTACTTTTTTTTTTTTTTTTATATGAAAAGATGGCAAACGAGCAAGCGGCCACCCGGAGCCGCCGAAATAGCGAAGCGACCGCTGCCCATAGACATCCGCAATTGCAAATGCGTTGCCTACCCTTAATCGACGAAGGAGAAGACGCACAAAAAGAGGATATTTCCCCTTCCTATGCGTCTCCTCCACCGTCAAATCCACTTTTCCTTCCCACCCTTCCCTCTTAAGAAAAGGGTGGAAAGGGAAAGGGACTAAAATTAGGCCTCCGGCACCACACTCATCAGACGAAACGCGGGATTGCTCCCACTTCACGCCTGTCTTCTGTGTGGTCGTGGTATTGCACCGGGCGAGCCGGCCCATTCGTGCGAAGATGTTAAAGCGGGCTCTACCACTGTCAGATTTATCTCTATTACTTTAGTATACTAGCTTTTGCCCGAAACTTCGTCGCGCGGAATTAAAAAATAAACTTCCTAGCCTATGTGTTCTTTGTTCTACATCTGTACTAGATTTCCACAAACATCATCATCATCATCATCATCATCAACAGCCTTCTCCTGTCCACTGCTGGACATAGGCCTTCCCCAATGCCTTCCACAGAATGCGGTCCTCAGCCTTCTGTGGAAGGCATCCACAAACATCGATCCATCCAAACTTTTGCATTTATAATATTAAGTAGTTTTCTCCCGCAACTCGGTCCGCGTGGAATTAAAAAAACAAAAGTGAGTAGCCTATGTGATCTTCTAGACTATCCTCTACGTCTATACCAAATTTCATTGAAATCCGTTCGGCCGTTTATTCTACAAACTATAACATCCATCCATCGATCTAAACTTTTGCATGTACAATATAATATTAGTATGAAGTATGATTTATTTACGAACGATCTAGTAATACTAAGATTACTACTACTTGGTAATTTTATTGCGAAATCATTCGATTAGCTAACTATCGGTAATATATCGCATGTTCCTACAGACAAGTTATTAAAACTCCCTACAAAAGCAGTTATAAGCTCTAATTGCGACACAATTGCAGTATCATTACGCCGCGCGGTTTATGGATGAAAATTCAGTTCCGCAATCATTAAGAAAAGTATCTTACGATCAAGAAACTACTGATACTAAGGGCCTGTCCCTCCAAATTGTAAATTGTCTGATAAAAATCCAACGTGTAAAATATGTGATGGAAATATCGGATTTTGTTCCCTTATCTGACAGTGACGTCATTTTTAACCTATCTGAGCATCTATCAACCAGTGGTGGGACAGGCGCTAAATGTCGTTATTAGAGCATCGGTGGCTCAGGGGTTTGAGCACTTGACTTGTAATCCACAGGTCCTGGGTTCGAATCTCGCCATGTACCAATGTGATTTTCGATTTTTCGTATTTCATATGTACATAGTTTATCCGATGTTCTTACGATGAAGGAAAAAACATCCTAATGCAACCTGCACATATCGGCGCATAAATTTAAAGATATGTGTGAAGTCAACCCGTAGTGGGCAAGTGTGGTTAACTAATGCCTAGTCACCCCTTACTTAGTGTAGGCTCCTAGCCCCTAAGTGGGGACACATAGTGAGCTAGTGATAATGATGAAATGTCGTTAACATGTTTATTTTTACATCTAACCGTTTAAATTCACAATTAGGAGACAGTTAACCAGATTGATTATAACTTGTCGAAATTCAAAATTTGTCGGTGACATGAGATTGATATGCTTTAAATTCCGGCTCAACGGAAGTTGACCAGTGACGTCGCGTACCCACCGGGTTCGAGCCTACAACAATTAAGCTCAGGATGCGGTATAAGTTTATAGCGTGGGAACGTTGCTGGCATGCCGTGCTTTAAATCCGCGATCCTGGCTAAAGCCTGTTTCATCGAGGATGTTTTGTTGTGTCCTGAGTTGTGGGAATCTCGAAAACTTTGTATTCAATATCTATGCATTTTTTGTTGGTTAAAATTGGTAGTATGGGATTTAAAGGTAACATACCTGGTGTAGAAATTAAATTCAAAATCAAAGCTTTGTACAGTGCAAAAAAAAGTTAATTAAAGTAAAGATTGAATATTGAATATGAAAATATTTTCCTTAATCAAAGTGCAATAAACAAAGACAGAAACTCCTTTTTGAAGTCGGTTAAAAAAGCTTTTAACTTTAAAGGCAATAAGGGACTGTGTAACTATAAACTTAGAGTCCAATTTTAGTTTAACATTCCCGTTTGTACGACAAGGAGTAAAGACATAAGGGGACATCAATCAAGAGATTGTGTTGCGGTTTCCTTGTCAGAGAAGCCCCTTGAGTGAGTCTTAGCTTTAAAACCACTAAGCGACAAAGATACATTGTAGACGTAACATAGATAGGGTAACATTAATATCGAAAATTAAATGTCATGAATTTGAATTGAACATATCGGTCTAGTATCGGGCAATTTATTAATTAAGTAGAAGTTTGGTTATCGTAATGTTCAAGTGAGTGATTTAATGATTAAGATCAGATAGAGTTAAAACGGTTACGCTACGATCCTCGAAGAGACAATTGACATTTATCAGCGATATATTTAAAATACACGGTAGAGAAATGCGGTGTGCGAAGCTCACTTGCGTAACAGCGATCTATTGTGCAATTTTACAAGTTCAAGCGGAAGCATTAAAATTCCTTCTACGTTCACACAAAAGAATAAGTTTTGAGAAGTCGGCTGATGGTTTGCGCATGAGAATCGCGAATACAATGCCGGCCGGTGTACCCGCTCTACGTCAAACGCTTGCCGATTCAGCCGCGCGCCGCTTTGTCAAGTGATACGCCTCACAATTCATTTCTTTGATTGTTCGTAGATAGGAATTTCTACACACGTCAACAATGCACACTATATGCCTTCCGAGAAATTCTAGGCAATTTTTATTTCTATAAAAATAGTTTTATGTACATAAACAGGGCCAGTTCTAGACAAATGTCTTGGGCGAGAATTCCACGGGGAAGGGGATTAAGAGTTTTACCTGTGGCGCCCAAGACGGTCATCTAACTGCGCCCTACCCTAATAGCACTGTACATGAGTCTATATGTAGACCGAGATTTAATAGACACAAGAATCAATACCAGAGGCGGCGCAATAGGTGGCGCATCAAAAACCCCTTACAGATCTCTGATTTCATAAGTTACAATTGCGTAGCCCTTTCTTAAGATTTGTACATCTATGTGAGAAATAAATTTACAACATGTAGATCAGATGAAAATAACCTAGACGATAGCCAGCCAACTTCATTATACAACGCAATTGAGTATTAAACACACAACAGTCGATTTACTATGTGCTGTTAATCAAAGTATTTACTTCAATAACGGTGATAAAACAAATTGAACCTTACCACTTAGGACGTAGAGTTATAGTTTTGTTGTTATTATAAAAGTATATTAATTCTACATGTGTTTTAAGAGATAAACATTAAAGTGCAGGTGTCGGCCCGCATGCACCTTGCGTCGTGAATTACTTACTAATGTTTTGAATTAAATAACAGACTGCGTCCGACATTGTAGGACAAGCTGTCTCGACTTCGTACAAAAGTCATGTATGCAGTATGAACTCTGGATAAGCCACAACGCGACTAGTGTAGCAGAATATTAAGGCATCGTCCTCAAGATTAAAGATGAAACTATTGCAAATACAGATTGCAAAAGCCACACTTTTAATTAAAATAACTTGTAGATATTTTCGTATTTTTCACATGTATTGAGAGATCAAAGAGTTATCTAGAGATTTCTAATCTATCGTTAAATAAGTCAGCATTAGTTTTTTATTGAAAATATTCTTTAGTTACCGATTGAAAAATATCTTGTCACAACAGTTCTATCTTGCATACCCAGCTGATTGAATACGTCAAAGTAATTTAGCTTTTATGTATAAGTATAAAGGGTTGCAAATGCTTTATTAGGGTCAACCGTTCGAAGCATAGCTACCGATCTTAGATAAACCGAACCGTGGTATGCCAAACCGATCAGTGAAACGAGATAAGGTATGAATGTGTTTACTTTTTACGATCTCTTCGTGTCAATATTGAAATACAAATGTATAAATATAGTGATACAACTTACGTATCGAATATTTATGTAAATAATACAAAGACAGTTTGTCTATATGTCTAAATACGTCACTCTTCAAAGGTATAAGAATGTTAGTTAAAAAAAAAATATCTAGAAGCGGATTTCAATTTACTTTAGTTATAAACTTTAAAATCAATACACGTTGAATAACAAATGCAAGTTATTTTAAGGAATTAATTAGGATATTGGACGCATTTAAATATGCGTCCAATATCAAAATTTAAATTTGTCCAAAATTTAATTAAAATGCGAAACGGATCGCACTCGCGTGAAATTTTATTCCGATCAAGCTGTACATGATATAAATCGACCACATTATTATTGCTCTTTAACCGTAATTTAAACGACATGACTCAACGATTTCTTCTTTATATTTCTGTTAATATCTCCACTGGAAGGGGTGTGCCTTTCGTTGCGAATCGCGCTATAAAAATCTTTACACACCTAGGGACTTTAATCGCAGATTAACGGCGAAATACTGAAACGAATCATACATCGCTTGGTGCACTTACGATCTGATGACGTCAGACATTGTAAGGAATAAGGAGTTTAAGCGTGGAATTATCATACAAGACGTAACATATTAAAATAACCTTTCAGTAATCGGCCGTAAGTACATTTTCTGGAAAATGTATATTACTCTACTATTAAAAACTCCATGATAGAACATTTTACTATATTTTCTTTTACATAGTTTAACGAATGAAGGTCTGTGCCAAGTTAGTTTTGCTTATTTCCATTCTACCTGAGTGAACTATATTATTCCTTGTTATATTGTTGGAGCGTTCAAAAATCTATTGGCTATTCTAGGAGCGCATTCAAATGTTGCTCGTATACCGTGCGCCAGAGACTTATGTCGAGTTCGTTTAAAATGCTGCATCGCTAGAATTTTAAGTGATAGGACCGAAAAAGACGTGACAGGAGTAATGAAGTCCAACCGATACCTTCTAGTGCATACATTTTAAACGGCTTTCTGGAATAAACCCTGGAAATGTTACTTGATATGTCTGTTGTTTCTATACTCTATGAAAATTAATGAAACGTGATTCTAAAAACGAACAATGTGTTCTAAGCTTACGATAGATTTGGTACTAATGCCCTTTACTGCGGCGACCTTTAAGTCCGCTACCGGGATTTAGGCTAGGCTCTGCACGTCCCACACTATCGGCGTACAGAAATACCGAGCCATTAAGTGTTGCAATACTTGAAGCTTTCGCTTTTAGGCACTTTGTGTTCTGTCGATTTAACGCTCAAACTATTTGATCAATTCTCTATGACGTCTAGCTCTTTTTAGGCCCCGCAAAAACACGAGACTCTTAATTAATGATTAAATTTTTTGAAATATCGATGCTATTACTTGAATTTCATTTGTTTATCTGAATTATTTTAATACGGTTTCTATCACTTTAACTAATGTACAAAGACATAAGGTAGGAAACTTTGTTTTTTTTTTAAAAAAAAAAAAGAATAAGGGGGGGTTTGAAAATTGAGTTTTTACAATGGTTATTTAAAAGATGCATGTGTTTTTGATGAAGTACTCCATTCCAATGAAATGTAGGGCTTCATAATTGCGGAACAAAGTAACATCTTTAAAAGCCAAATTGCGATAGTCATAAAACAAAAACTATTCACATTACCTTTTCGATTGGGGCTATAAATTTAGAATGACGAATGGCGGCATAGGAATTTTTCGGGTTATAATAAGCATGATATGTTGCCGAAGGGTATGAACAGAATTAAATTACTCGAACCATCCATCTGTGGTTACGGAATCCATTAATGATTGGTTTTACTTCCTGTAACGCTGTATGGTCTGTCAAATTTCGTTGCTGATCAAATTTAAAATAGACAGTCATAATATTTGGTTCACGTAAAATATGATCTTAATAATTACTTACAAAATAAAATAGCAAATTTTATTGCAACGTGCATCGTTTGGTGATTTACGCAACAATGAACACCTACCTTTAATTAAACATCAATAACCAATGCTCTATCGCTCTATAGCTCTAGATGTACCTATTATTATAGATATATACTGCAACTACATAAATATAACACGTATTAAATCAATACTACTAATAGTAATAGTTCGTTAATCTCCACGACTTGGTTTATGTTAGGAATTAGTTTACGATAATGAAGATTAATCCTAGACAGTAGGTCGTCTTGGCCTACGTTACACATGTGGCACCGGCTAATAAATTAAGTTGTTGATGGTACGTAATATCATTTAAAGTAAATTGTTATAAAATAATCGAGAACCTTCGCAAAATAATTTTAAAAATTCTGTCAGTCAAACTTTAATTAGTAAGTGAAAATCTTATTTATAAATCGAAATGTTATGGTATAATGGATAGATAGAAAAACTATAGATAGCAGCATTTTATAAGCACAAAATAAAATATTTTTAACATTGTTTCTAACGAACAATAATATGTGATTTCTTTCTCTAAACAAAGAATTTTCCGTATACTAAAAGGCAATAAATATTCAAATACTTGTACTAGACAGTAAATAACAAAACGCATGTTTCTGAGTACTAACTCAACTTGTAAGGAGTGAGTCATTTTACGTGACCGCGAGCATACAGTGCGTGCGAAGGGATTTAAAATGTCGCCGATTAGAATCGAATGGGAATTTCCAAAACTAATACTGTTTAGTATTCCACTGACACCATGCGTCTTTAATTGGATCTCCTTTTACGTTGAAAATACATACACGTTAGACATAATTATGTTGAAGACCTTGTCATTTGTTTGGCACCAAGTGAAAATTCAAATTTTCTATTGTAACTGTTTTTCAAACTCCCCATTGTGTGGCACGTTATTGCTAGCACCCGTTTTCTTACTTCCGCTAAACACAAACTTATTGCAAATTATAAGTGATGATATAATTGGGTATTGGGGTTGCTGCAAAGCATTAAAGCAGCAGGAATGAAAGTAATTATAAAATGAATAAAAAATAATATTTGGGTATCAATTATCATCTAATCCTCCTTCTATACTCGTAGAATAAGTTTTTCGTTAATGTATTATATAATATATATTTTTTTATCTGCGGTGCAATGTTATTTGTTGTATAACAATGCTTTCGATGTTGACAAGTTTTTTCAGACACAAAAGAGGACCGCCGACGTAACTATTTTCTGGTAAAATGTTTCGCAGCGTTTGATCGTTTTATTCATCTATACTAATATTATAAAGAGGAAAACTTTGTATTTTTGTATTTTTGTATTTTTGTATTTTTGTATTTTTGTATTTTTGTATGTATTGAAATAACTCAAAAAGTACTGGGCCGATTTTAAAAATTCTTTCACCATCAGAAAGGTAATTTATCTGTGAGTAACATAGGCTATATTTTATTATTACTAATGTTTAGGAACTATTAATAAACAGCGTGTTTCTGAACGCCGGCGTTAAAAATTCACTAAACTTTAACTTTTCTCGACTTACGCTGCCTAAACCGTTAGATGTATATAAAAATGATGTATGAAAGAATTGTAGATCTCAAAAAGTTCTACAGAAAAGTCCGCGATACCATATATCTATCTTTAACGGTTTTCCTACAATAACCACTTTTTTGTTTACAAAATGAATTAAAAACCTTACGCTATTTGCAGCGTTCTTTTATTGGTTTCAATATTAATCCTTATCCAAATAAATGCGTTTGTTATCAGGAGAATTTAATGTAGAATAAAATTGTTCTTAACAGTATTTAAATTGGACTAATAGTTTAGAAGATATCGCGAGCACAAACAATAAGGGTAACCGAAAAATCAGCTTTCAAGCTACCGGGCTTAGAAGTTTGGAATCTTGCATCGGTAGATTTCTGTTATTACGTAGATTACTACTAAGTTAATACTTTTGGTAATAGGTTGAAAAAAAGGGCCAACGTAATAGGTTATATTTGTAATTTCACGCGGGCGAAGTCGCAAGCAACGGCTCGTTCATTTAAAAAATATTGTTGAATACGTTTAGTCCCAAAACATTGAAGATTTATTATAAAAACTTACGTATAGAATATTAACATTTATATATTGCAATAAGAATGGGTACGTCTGTATGGTATGGCTGGACATTTTCATGCGATAAAATAGTGCCTATGATTTTTTTTTATTCGTTTACTTCTTCGTCGTTTAAATAAACCTTCCAGGTTTATAACGGATGGCGTTTTTTAATCAAAGGATTTTTTTTTAAATATTGGGGTAAGATTTAAACCATGGACCTCTAAATAACATGTTCACTTACTAGACCATCACTGTTATTTCGTCCAGTTAGCCTAATTGTCAATAGCAGCACAGTGGCCGGGATCAATTGACCGGAAGTCATACATATGTGTAAGGCAATTATTAGTTTAAAGCGATGGACGTTGTTTAGTAGCGATGTGTGGTCCTATACGCTTCCGTTGGAAGCAAATATCCCGAGAAATAACATAGCTATGTGTATCATTTAACATTTTCTAGAACAATCTTTACACACGTATATTGTATTTTAGATTATAATTATATTAAAAATCCTATAATTTTTTTTTTACAATAGAAGGGGGCAAACGAGCGGCGAGAACACCGAGGTGGTCAACGACGCCCATGGACATCCGCAACACCAGAGGAACTACAGATGCGTTGCCGGCCTTTGAGGAAATTGTAGGCTCGCTTCTTGAAGGACCCTAAGTCGTATTGGTTTGGAAAATTGTACGATAGATTATATCAACAATAATTTTGTATATCTCTGTACATTCAACGTCTGTGTATTTAAACGGATCTGAGAAGCCATAAAAATTAAAATTAACCGAAGATACATACAAAGTTTCGTAAGAATTTCAAGTACTTTATACCGTTGTGTCTACGTTTTTAAATGTAAAAAAATATACACGACTTCGGCAGAAAATACACGAATAGATTACTTGAGGGACCGACCGGGAGGTATTGGCCCACATGATTAAACCAACAGAGGACGTAGGCTGCGCCACTTCAAACATTTCTTGTTAATCGAAAAACTATCTTGAACAACTTCGGTTTATTTCGAATCCCGTCGATATATCGGTACGATATTGTGTTTGTGTATATAACATTTCGAAGAATGTATACTTTAAAAAAAATGTGATTCCAGCTCAAATAAAAAATAAAAATAAGGGTAAGGCTGCAAGGAGTACGCAATAGTAGTTTTTGGTCAAAATGGTTAAAACAAAGTTGGTATTCGTCCCCGGTCTGTTATAGGGGCTGTTTTCTAACTTCGTTGCTAACCGATTCTAAGCAAACTTTTAATAGAATATCCGTTTGTTAGACCCAGGTCATGAACTCTTGAATTTGCAATTTAAGTATTACGAAACATTAATGTCTAAAGAAAGAAGACGTCGTTTCCTAAGGCACAATGTAGGGAGGAATATTCAATACGCAAACGCTTATTATACTAATCAAAATTAATAACGTTAAACTCTTATGTAAGTAGTGTTAATAAAATTGCATACAATATAAAGCAGGATATAGCAGAAAATGGTGAATACGTCGAAGGTATGACGCACGTCGGCAACGTTTAATCCTACGTCGCATTAACAATAAAGGCGGAAATTAAAATGAGTGTCTGTGAATTTTGAAATGGCTCACAAAGGTCGGCACTCGACACGATGCTTGACTGAGAAATGTGTTTTATAAACGAACAACGACCTGAATATTAATGTCAAAGTAGGAATTAACTCTACAACTAGCTTTTGCCAGCAAATCCGTTCCCGCGGAATTAACAAGCACATAGTAATCAATATGGTCTTCAAGACCAACATCTGAACCGAATTTAAAAAGTGTTCGAAGTTGTTTGGTTAATTCTCCTATAAATTGTCAGAGTGCAACTCTATAAAGTTCAACAAGACTCTAACAGTATTACCACAAACAGTACGTATATCAGATATAGTCTATACTAATATTATAAAGAGGAAAGATTTGTATTTTTGTATGTATTTGATTCACGCAAAAACTACTGGGACGATTTTAAAAATTCTTTCACTATTAGAAAGGTAATTTATCCGCGAGTAACATAGGCTATATTTTTTTTAAATTCCACGCGGGCGAAGTCGCGAGCAACAGCTAGTATACAAATATAAAGATTAAACTGAGAACAAAGTTAGCGGCTATTGAGGCAACACGAAAGACTAGCGCATAAATTGTTGTAATAGATCAGTATGCAAGAGGCGTTTTAGTAGTTTAGGAAACGAGATGCATTCGATACAATACCTACATCGCATATTCACACGATAAGTTCACTTGAAGCCTGTGTCACAGATCGTATAACACTATAGGACTAAGGAAATTATCTAAGAGTAGCCAGAAATACAGCCTTAGTAATACGTGTATGTTCTACATTGTAATGTCTCTACACTTTGTAAATCATCCGATTTGTGCATTATTATGGAATTAATAAACATTCAATTAAATTCATTTGCCGCTATAATAAATTTAAACAAGTTATCTTAAGGCATATAATCTTATTTAATAATTTCTTTACTTCATTATATGGTTGATAAAACTTTTTATATCAAAAAGGTTTTCGAGATAAGATTAAGTAAACGACATGTGACATTTATAGCATGAAGTACAAAGTTTAGTCATTTATTACTTTAATAATTATAAAAAAAAATAGTCTAGAAATCTTACTAATATTATAAATGTGAAATTTTAGATGGATGGATGGATGGATGTTTGTTAGAGTTTGTAGCCTAAATGGCTGAACGGATTTCGATGCAATTTGGCATAGACGTAGAGGATAGTCTGGAAGAACACAGGCTACTTACTTTTGTTTTTTTTTTAATTCCACGCGGACGGAGTTGCGCGCCACAGCTAGTATCGTACAATTTTAGCAGTAAGTACTTATAAAGTACTTATTTTTTATTCCTTTAATGTTACTGTGTATTTTGTAGAAGACTTAAAATTTCCTAGAAGTTCAAGTGCACTCAAGAAAAAGACACGACATTGAGTAGTACCTTTGTGAGCTAAAAGTGCTAGAGCTAGGCTACACTCTACTCTGAGTTTACACTCAAAAAAATACAAAAAAAAACAGGTTAGAATTCAAACATGTGAATATAAACATACTTCGTTATTACGCATTGAAGTTTGTTTAATTGGGCTGATGGTGAAATATATGTTTTTGTTGTTATCAAGTTGAGAATACTATCAGTAAATATATACAATTTGATATCGTTACATAAAAATCGCATTACCGATTGGAGAAATATATCGAGGAATGAAAATTTGGAGCGTATTCCGATATCTCGTTTAGATATCCCAAATAGAGTTTTCAAATTGGAAGCTAATCTCAATAATGTAATGTGGAATTTGTTACGTATTTTATAACCCTTTCAATCGTATTACCAGCTATCCATTATAAGCTATGAAGTTTTTTTTACCAATATCGACTATAAATAATTAATGTGGTAAACATACAATAATTCTCTTAATATAGAGTCTGAGCTAAACAATTTTCCACATGTCATTAATTACTTACGATGTGCGGTCTCACGTCTCTAGTCAATGGTCCAAATAATCTTGATTTATTGATAAGGATAAATGATAGATTTTGTAACAATTACTTAGACAATCATATGAAAAGGTATTATTTAGACTTATCGAGTTTGAATTAGTTCAAAGCTGAAATAGATATCTGGACAAAAAGCTATAGCAATTTTACGGTTTAATTTAAACGAAAAAAAATATTAAAATGGTATAAAAGAAAATAATGCTTTGTCTACAACAAAAACACTCGAATAAAAACATGAACAGTTTTTTATCCTTTTAAACGACAAAATGAGTAGGACATTCACCTCATGGTAAGTGCTCGTCCGCACTATATTGTCCTATTTAACAATTCGAAATGCAAAATCTCGTATAGCACTTAGCGTATACCTTTGTTAACTGTTGTCTAAGTCACAATTTACCTACGCCATTTTTAACACAATTACTTTGTTCTATACCTTACGATGTCAGTCATTTTACTATGGAATTATGAACTTGCATATTTTTCATAGGAAATAGGGAGACAAAGGAACAGCGGATCCCATGAAGCCCATGACATCCTCAACAAAAGATGCAGGTGCGTTGCCGAGCTTTTAAGAAGTAGACTGTTATCCTGAATTTAGAACTTAGGAAAGTTGTAAATGTAATGTGTGCATTACAGTCATCAATATTGATATTTCGTGCCTATTAACTCAAAATATTCAAGTCCTTCTAACTTATCTTTTCATGTCACCCTATTTCAGGTCTTCAAACCGGTTGATAGCAAAAAGAACAACATTTATTCGCAAGCGAATTTTTTTTAGATAAATCCTATGTTTAAAAAAAACGAGAATCTCTGCAACGAAGAAGCTGTTAGCGGCGGTCACGGTTCGATGCCTGGGACGTTGACATGCCCGTCGAAAACCGCAAGCCTATTGTTTATGGTGAAAACGTTTTTGCTTACAACATAGACGTTAACGTCCTACATATAGGTTCTAAATTCGTGTATCCTAAATTGAAAGAAGAATTGCAAGTGAATCGCAAATAGAGACCTTACGTAAGAGTTGTTTGTACATAGCTACATGTATTATATTACACATGTTAGAATAACAGCGACATAATTTGATACTTTTTTTAACTAATTAGGTTAAAAACATTGCAACATAATTCTTAATTGCCTTGTAGTAACATATTAAAGCGGAACGTTTTAAATTTCATTGATATGAAGCAAAAACGTTGAAAGCAATTGAATTCAAAAATATATATATATTTAATTAATTATCTCATTTATTCTACTTTAAGGACTAGCTAAATTATTTCATGACGAATAATTGTGTGTATAAAATATTATTTCTTAACAAGAACTATTGATAAAGTAAATAAAAACTTATACAAGAAAACAACCAAGACGACATAAATACGTTGAAGAAAGATAAAACAATGAACGGAATAACAAAGAAAATGAGTTGGCTGGGAATGGCTGGAAAAACAGCAATTTGAATTCCCAACAAGTGCAGAAAATTTAAATGCATTTTACGAAGGAGCTTGTGAATCTATTCCGAAGCAGAATCTACATAAAATATTTTTAAAGTATAAAACAGATATCACTATAAAATAAATTGATACCGCCCCGCCAATCAAAATCTTTATAGAATGAATGAATTTTAATGAAATAAAATTGTGCGTATTAACAGACTATATTTTTGTTTACATCAAATGTCCTTGCAAACTGCGTCACATTAAACCGTGCGAAAAAACAGCAGGTGCTATAAAAACTCACCAAAATTTGAGCGTTGCCATTCCTGTCGTCCACCCAGGCGACCACCAAATCCGCCCCTCTCATATTACGCCCCGAGTTAAAGCCTAAGCCGACATAACCACGGGTTCTCGCTTCTAGACGGAACGTGATACTCGAATCTGAATTCACCCATCGTATTACTGCGTCTCCGTTTTCATCGAGTCTCTCCGAATGTGCCCACGTCAAACTCGATTCGTACGATTTCGAATCGAAAACTTCTCGTCGTTGTCGCACTTTGTATTGATCTGTTATACGTCTCGTTTTCGCATTTTTTGTATCAAATTGCAGCAATTTTAGCGCTTGTGTGTTCTGCGTTGGGTTTGGCGGTAGCTCGTTGGATGGAATGATCTGCTTTAATCCGGCCAGTTTAGCGTCGCACAGTAAAAAAGCGCTTAACGCTAATAGGAGTCGGAGTTTCATTTTATGAAGCTCTGTCGTTTGTGATCATCACTTTGAAAATATCTGAAAGTAAAAAAATATTGGTTAATATAAATTGCTGTATTTTTATATTGGACTTCAAATTTTGAAATTAATGCAAAAAAATGATTGCTTAGGTTCCATAAAAGTTTTTGACATTTTCATATCTATAAACAACTTGTGAGAACAATGTTCGTATTTGTTTAAAGCACCATTTTACGTAACATTGGTAGGATCTTAGACCGTCATAAGGAATTAAATTAAAATGCATATCATATTACATATTAAAAATACAACAACCAAAAAAAAGTATAAATTAGAAACATTCTCATTTGTAAAAAGGTTAAAATTTTTAAATAACGTAAACAATCTCATTATCTTTTTATTAAACAAAAAAGCGAGTATAAAATGTGCAAAATACATTTTTACATTCGGCTTAACATTAATAAAAAGGCAATGTCAACAAGTCGATTCCGAAAACATCGAAATATCAGGCGACAAAAAAAGATAGAACTCTGAATATAAAATAATATAGCCCGTGGGACATCAAAGTGATGCCGTTTCCGGTCATAAAACCTGTAATATCCTCATAAAAACGCGCTCAAGTTAATGCATAACGTTTAATAACCCTAGTTAATATGAAAGCAACAATAATAGCAATCACTGTATTTGTCCACTAAAAAACTCGACTGACAATCGGGCAGAGAATTAGAATCGATTGATACCTCACTCGTCAAAATTGGATTAGTTTGTACTTTTCACACATGAGGAAATTTACCTCTGCTCAAAAAATCAAAAACCAAACCTCCCAAGGTCGGGTAATAAAAGCCACATATTAAATAACACAATTATAATTAAAAAAAACCATACCTAGATGTAATAAGACGACAAGATTTATTGTATAGCAACGCTGATATCATAGTTATTTTGCATTTTAATGTCTTGTTATTGTAATAAATTATCTGAGAATTTTGCATTTAATATTAGCATGTGGCGCCTAGGCGACGAATGCCATTTCGTAAAAAATAGATGAGATGCATGAGTAAGCGTAGATTATAAGGAAGTATACTTCTTTTCAAATATCTCAGCAGCTCAAGGTCAACTGCGTGCTGCAGTGCCACCTCCCCTTTACGACTGTTACACGTAAAATTACATTTTGCGCAGCGACTCGTATGATGTTCCGAGCTACCATGACATTTGACAACTACTATACCAAAAAAGATGTCACAATATTGGAAAATCGATATGACGATTTCTACCCACTCTTTTCTGAATGGGTGTGTGTTTTTATTTAATTTTTAGTCGCGTGTTCTATTTCCACACGTCAGTATAACTAAAGGTAAAAAAGCAAAGCAACAGTAAAGTATGAAATTGAAGTACATTTTTATTTACTAGATCCACTCGATATTCAAATCATACAGGAGTATCTTTGAAATGTAAACGTGAGAAACATCTTCATAAGCAAAAAGTTGAGAAACGCCATCTGTTCCCGCGGGCACTTCGCACTGGCGAAAATTTACGACTTGCTTTTGCGAATAAATCACTCGTAACGGACTTTACTAATGCAAGACTCTAAAATAATACCGGGATTATACGTAATAGAGCCGAATAAGCTTGAAGCTCAAGCATGATGTGTGGATCGACAATGAACTCATAGATTTGCAAAGTAAATATTAAGGAATTAACGTTCTCATAAATCAATTCGATCAATAGATTTACTAACAAATATTTCCTTTTTTGTGTTATTAAGGAACTTTCAAAATTAAAAATGGTTGCTAAAGAAAGTTCATGGGTATCTTTTCTTCTGCTTTTGTTTTTCAACGTAAGATAAGATACAATTTATTCTCTGTTCTGAACTGATGACAAATAAGACGATAAGAAAATATCTAAATTATAAATGTTAAATAATGTCGGTATCTGACAAACATTCCATTAAAGTAAACAAATTATAAGCTAAACTAGAATTACCAAAACTTTATTATCACGTCATAAAAAAGTAATATAAAAGTCGAGCATTTTATGTTTTTACGTACGGATATATTAAAGAACCTCTTTGCGCGAGTAACATGTAATTTTCTCGGTTGCATTACGTTAAGTTACGTTAACTTGGAACGTGACTTACGACTACCCACATGTTACTATGTAGCAGCTTTTCAAGCGCTGCGGGGACTAAGTTATTTAGTACCTACTCGCAAGTTACGGAGTTACTCTTTCCTTAATTACATTGCTTTACTTTTTATGCTCTCGTTAAGCAGTAATATTATTATAAAGGTTCATTTTCACTTCGATATTAGAATCTCCGTCATTTTACGAGTTGAATCTTAGACCGAAACCTTTCTTCAAATATCTTTCTCTTCAGCTATCTTTCACAATATTCGTAGAGATTAATTTCAATTTTTGTAATTTATATTTTACCGTGGGATTGGAATAGTTACTTCCATTTCATGTTCTGTTTTTGAGTCACATAAATCAGACCTAATATTAGTTTTTTCTTCTGCTTTTGTTTTTCAACGTAAGATAAGATACAATTTATTCTCTCTTCTGAACTGATGACAAATAAGACGATAAGAAAATATCTAAATTAAAAATGTTAAATAATGCCGGTATCTGACAAACATAACATTAAAGTAAACAAATTATAAGCTAAACTAGAATTACCAAAACTTTATTATCACGTCATAAAAAAGTAATATAAAAGTCGAGCATTTTATGTTTTTACGTACGGATATATTAAAGAACCTCTTTGCGCGAGTAACATGTAATTTTCTCGGTTGCATTACGTTAAGTTACGTTAACTTGGAACGTGACTTACGACTACCTACATGTTACTATGTAGCAGCTTTTCAAGCGCTGCGGGGACTAAGTTATTTAGTACCTACTCGCAAGTTACGGAGTTACTCTTTCCTTAATTACATTGCTTTACTTTTTCTATTTTCTTCAGGTTATTAGATTACTAGTAAATATTTAGAGATAATAATTATGAATGTGGAGGGGTACTACGGTAGAGGTAGGCCTAGAAAGAGATGGATGGATTGCGTGAAAGGTGACATGATCAAGAAGGGAGTGATGACTGAGATGACGGATGAGAGTTATTTGGAAGACGAACACTCGGTGCGCCGACACTACGGGAGTAGGATAAGGTAGAGATGATGATGAATAATTTTGGAATGAAAACGCACGTATAATTTTTGGATTTGAAACCTCATCATAGAATAAAAAAACATAAAATCTAATTTCGACGTGTGTTTTTTTTTTAAAACCGAAAAAAGGCGGAAACCCCTGAGGTCTAATTCGACCACAAGACCGTTACATCGTAAGGCCAACGCCCTGTCGTTAAGCTATCACCGCTTCCGGAAACAATAACCACAGATAAGTGATTACTAATACGAGAAACCTGATTTGTCATTTATTTGTGCGGTTACGTTGAAAAAAATGATTCATTTTTGTGCAAGATAAGTTTGTAGTCATAGATGTTCCATCAGTTTCTTATTTCTATTCTAAAGAATGCAAAGATTTTATAAAGCTTGTGATACTGTTTGTAATGCTTTTTGTAGAGACAAGGGCTAATATTTCTGCCAAAATGACAGGTGTCTGCATAGGTTTAAATCAATTTGCCTGTCTAGATCCAATAAAAAGAAGAATATGGATGATTGTGTCCAAGTAACCTTCCTTAATTACAAAAAAAAAAGTATTTAAATCTGTTTGCGTATTCAGTTATGTTTGTTATTCGTAACCCAAGGCACACTTCCTCACAGATAAACAAAACACAAATTGGTGTGCAATTTGCATTCATTTGTCGTTAACACTCGAGTGCGTATCGTCTCGATCGCTTATTGATAATGCAACGGAACCGGATATAACTACGTCTATATACGTCATGGAATCAATGTTGCAGTAAATCAGTAACAATGTAACAAAACGATGCGATTTTCGGACTCCAGTGATAAGGTTTTTTTTTAATATACAAATTGCCATGACGTTACCAAAACGTCATAAATAACGATGGCAATAAAGATTATTTAAGGAACAATTTATGTTTAAAAACTGGAACATAACTTTTCTGTAGACCTGTTACGATTTGAAATATATTTTAGCCGTGTATTTTGCGAGCATATAATAAAAACCTAAAGAGGTCTCAAACTTAGGTGAATAATTCGTGAGAGTTTTTTAATGATTTTATATTATGCATGTAAATTTGAATTATTTAATTAACTGGAAGACGTTCTATGAGCGGAGCAAGTTTTTCAATAAACACATTGCCACTGCGAGCGTTGGTGAAACTTCAAATCATGTTTTTACCGAGCCATCCAAAGCACTCGCCTCAAAACTAAATGAACGGTTGATGGACTTTACTGCGGAAATGTTTTTGCGCACTTCCAAGTTTGCATTTTGTTTGAATAACCACGTTATATAGTTTAAACATCGAGTTAAAAAAAATCTTAAAGGATAATATCTGATGTCCATGTAATGAAATGACGTTGCTAACATGTACAAAGAAAACATAAACAATACAAAAGTCCATATTTATACAGCAATATAACGGATAGCACCATATTTGAGTTGTCGGTAAAAATAAACAAGGAAGCTGTAACAATATTTATAAAAGCCTGGAAGGCATTTATGATATCCAAAAGGATCGTTGATTTAATGGATCGGCTATCCAGGGTCACAATTGAGTTTGGATCAGAAAAGATTTAGCGGGTTAAGGCGTACGAAGGGATAAATGCTTTATAGCTGAAACGACCTCCACAGTTTCCTTAAACTTATTTTTTCATGCGTTTTTTTTTTCGAAGCATATAGACAATAGTCTTCATATCAGTTAACGGCAAGTCCTGATAGTGGTTTTCCTCATCTTATATGTTATGATATATTATTATTATTATAAATGTGGAAATTTAGTTAGCTACTAAGTTTTTTTGAAATCCGCGTGGATGAAGTCGCGGGTAAAAGCTTTTTTTATATAAAAATGTTGCCACCTATCAAACTTTTAATAGCGTCTCATAATGTATTCATGTTTAAAAGCAATCATTAAAGATACAAACGAAAGAATATTCTCACGGGGGCACGAATACGAGACTAAAATTTAATTGCTCCTGCAGATTTGATAATAGCCGATTGTAAATTCGTAACGGCGTTATAAATATCCATAACTAAATAAGGATGTAGCGAACGATTATTGACCGAAACGAATATTAAATATTAAAGAAGAAGCGTTGTTTTATCTCTATTTTCGTATATATACTGATATAGTTTGATTAACACAAATTTTATTGAATATATAACAAAACAGCTTATGTACGTATGTGTTCAAATAAATAACTAAATCACAACTTGCAATAGTAGCGAAATAGAAACTATCACCATGTCTCAGTGGGGTTTAGTAATTGAGCGCAAAACTTTACCTTAAGTGTAGGTTTCTAAGTTTTTCAGGAGAACACTTAACATCTCTGAGTCAGGCAGTTCCAGCATCACTTGTTTTATTCATATGTCAGTTGAATATTATCTCACTATTGAAATATTTATTAGGATCTAAGTTATTTTTTATTGTAAATTTTGGCGCCGAGGCAATAAAATATACTAATTTATGACTCAATTCGTTTTAAAATGTTTAAAACCAGAAAATGTGGCGCTTTAACAAGCGTCTATTCACAAATTCTAATTATATTATCACTAGTTCATATAAAGATATGAATATAAACTTCAATACAAGAAGTAGGCTATAAATTTAATGTCCAAATAACTCGATAGCTGAATGATTATAATTTGACTCTTAAATTCGAATGGGTCATCACTCTTCAAATGTCTCAAGCCATAAGAGCGGACGCGTTCCTTTGACTAAACTATCGCATAACGGTTGTGCGATTCTCGATTGTTTTGCAGCCAATTCAACTGTTTAGTTGCACAACTAAAAATAGAGTAGTGTGCGCACCTCCATATAAGCTCATAGGAATCAAAGCGAGACTAAACAATTATGCGATATTTTAGTCAAAGGTGAGCGCGCGCACTAAAAGTTACAAGAGTTCTAAATGTAACGGACACTATATTCACTGGGTATTATTTAAATCTAACCGTGCTGTTCCACTGACGAAACACTTGTCATCCATCTATATCTGCTTTGAAAAGACTGAGAACAGCACTTTTTTTACCCCACCTGATGTATTCACAATACATCGTGGTTTGATTTAACTTACTAAGGATCTCTAAAATATCCAATAAACAGCAACCTTTGCGTTCGTTGGAAATGGCAGCTGCATTGCAATATTACAAACTAATGTGCCTCGATTCTAGGAAAATGTATAAATTCACATTACTGTTAAGATTTTTCTTTTAAGCCGGCAAGTTTTAAATTGCTCCGGTTTCAAAACGATTGAGATTTCTACTGACTCTAGTGCTAACCTTAAACTTTCCAGAATGTATCCTTGAATAAGTAAAGTTTCCCACGTTAATAAAACGCTATATTAGATCAATTAATAAATATCGAGCAAGCAGTTATACGCCTAATTGGAGATAATTTGATAAACAAGCATACAAATGAACATAAGAATCGTGATCCATTCGTTTCCGAGAGTTCGACTCAAAGAATTAGCGGCTGCAAGAGAAACTATTTCTAACAACACCTGCCGATGGTAAGGCAGATGTTCAACTAGTTCGTGGAATATTTAATCCAAGGTCCATACGGCAAATTAAAAACAAAACACAACAAGTACATATAGTTAGAAACATAAGTAAAGAGAGAAAAAATTACTAAATGAGAAAATGATGTAGCTAAACTAAACGGCACAATGAATCCCGATAAAATTTGCCATACATTTTAATTCTGCGCGGACGATGTCGCGGGAAAAAGCTAGTAGTTCCCTACCATAACAAGTAAACATAATTGAATTTATGAGTACACGATGAAGTAAATACAGCTGTCTGAAAAAAAATTAGATTCTTTTAAATACTTAAACTTAGTGCTTTTTACGTTTACGTTTACGCAAGATTACCGTGAGAAATCTCCTCAAACAATCAAAGGACAATAAACAATGAGTATGAAATTAATAAAGCTGACAACGTCTTGAGACAAAGGCGACCATTATCTGCCCACGCGGAAATAGATGACCCACATCGATCGCTTCCTAACAATGCTAGGCGTTTTTATCTCCTAAGTTCAAAGTGATAACGTAATCTAACTAAACTAAAACCATTGTTCCATTAGTGACATCAGCAATACTTGAACGTTACATAATTTTGTTAATTTATTGTATTAATATTATTCTTAGAAATACTATAATTCAACCGTCTCCAAATAGAAGCAAATCTGTTTTTTTGTTAAAATTCGAAATTACTTCTTACAATTTTCCGGTCTTCGTATCATTGTAACGTCAATTCTTAATTACGTTCATCATCATCATTATCATCATCATCCTCCTCCTTATCCTACTCCCGTAGGGTCGGCACAACAGGTTTTTGTCCTCCAAATAACTCTATCATCCGTCATCTCAGTCATCACTCCCTTTTTATCAATTCTTAATTATGTTAAAGAACAAAATTCTAGTATATAGGATTAACTATAGTAACAAAAACATGACTTCATCTAATAACCATTGTAAAATTCCGTAATCTGCAATATTCGCAGATGAAATTTTCTGAGTCACGGATAACGACCTATTCAAGATTATTTCGTAAGCAAGCGACGGGCGCGGTACTAACAGCCAGAAATGCCTAACATTTAAGTAAAGATAATAGCGCAAATATCATTAAAGACTTTCCTCGTACAAACAAACTTAAGAATCAAAATTATAAAATAATAATCAATACTACATCCTCCTAAAAGAACAATACTAAGACGGATGCTAAGCTATGTAAGCTTATGAGGTCGGGACTTCTAATTTTGTTAAAAACTTTTATCTTCCTAAAATCAAAATTCGCAATATCTCATTTCAATTACGACATTTTTAATGGAACACAGTCATAAGAAACCCCCTATGAGAATAGCCATCGACTCATTACAACCATAAAGCACCAAATTCCGCATGAATCAATCTATAATTAACGAAAATTAACAATGACTTATATTTTTAGATATTTATCTCAACATCAATTTTAGAAGTTGCTTAAACGAGGTCAAGCGATCTGGAAAATTAGAACTCGTTCAGAAACAGAATAAAAACAAAACTGAAACGCCGCAAAGCCGTTTCGGAACGTTAATTACTTAGCGGAAAAAAAAAAATGCCACGCTTTATGATTTAAGCTCTAATATTAAAAACGTAAGCACATACGAAATTATGCTTATTAATTTTAATGAGATTCTAATCTAATATTATAAATGCGAAAGTTTGGATGGATGGATGGATGGATGGATGGATGGATGGATGGATGGATGGATGGATGGATGGATGGATGGATGGATGGATGGATGGATGGATGGATGGATGGATGGATGGATGGATGGATGGATGGATGGATGGATGGATGGATGGATGGATGGATGGATGGATGGATGGATGGATGGATGGATGGATGGATGGATGGATGGATGGATGGATGGATGGATGGATGGATGGATGGATGGATGGATGGATGGATGGATGGATGGATGGATGGATGGATGGATGGATGGATGGATGGATGGATGGATGGATGGATGGATGGATGGATGGATGGATGGATGGATGGATGGATGGATGGATGGATGGATGGATATTTGTTAGAGTTTGTAGCCTAAACGGCTCAACGGATTTCGATGAAATTTGGTACAGATGTAGAGGATAGTCTGGAAGAATAAATATGCTAATCATCTTTATTTTTTTAATTCCACGCGGACGGAGTCGCGGTCGAAAGCTAGTAATTTAGTAATTGTAATAAGACTAGGTATATATCTTGTAGGTAACATGTTAGTAATATATCTAAAAAAAACAACATTATTTGTACTTTATATCTTTTGCTGTGTGCTTAACGTGTCAGCTTGTTGGCGGGATCAATGTCCTGCCACCTGCGCCGACGTCACATTTCGAATGCTTCTTGCAAATTCGTTATTTTAGATCCATGAAATAGATAGATTCTTGGCTCTTTGTTGCTGTTTCAGAATCCCTATGGTTTTATACATAAGGTATAGTTGCCATTTAATTTATAATTGGTTGATCAAAGCTTTCAATGTATTCAAAACAATTGAAAACCAAAGGAATTGAAATTGAAAAACAAAACAATTGAAATTATTCAAAATAGAATAAAGTTTTTTTTAATTATTCGCTAGACATTCGCGAAACGAGTTCACAAGATTATGCCATGAATTATAAATTTCGAAATCAAATATTATAAAGTCAAGTCACGTTTATTTATAAATCACTTTTGGAAATTGCTTTCTCGCTTTGTGTTTGAAAATGAAAGGAAATATCATCGTCTGACAACCCTACGCTTAAGGAAACGTGCGGTTGAACTTTCGAAGTAAAATTTGCATCTTTTAAAGGGTAATACGTAAAGTCGTTAACATACACTAAAAAATCTACCGAAAGCTCAGTGCTAAATTATGTATCTTAGATATTAAACCAGAATCCCAGTATTTAAAGACCCTTTATCAAAAAAAGTACTTAATCAACCGAAAAAAGACTCATCACTAGCAATAGTCCTCAAAAATGCCACGCTTTATGATTTAAGCTCTAATATTAAAAACGTAAGCACATACGAAATTATGCTTATTAATTTTAATGAGATTCTAATCTTACTAATATTGTAAATGCGAAAGTTTGGATGGATGGATGGATGGATGGATATTTGTTAGAGTTTGTAGACTAAACGGCTGAACGGATTTCGATGAAATTTGGCACAGACGTAGAGGATAGTCTGGAACAACATATAGACTACTCACTTCCGTTTTTTTAATTCTACGCGGACGGAGTCGCGGGCGAAAGCTAGTTTTAGTTATAAATTTTTGAACAATGACTAACCATCGATTCAATATAAATGTTATTAACATAATGAATATAGCTGATTCATAAGCAATTAATTTAGGACGACTTGTACCTTTCATTCGCTCACAAACAGCGTGCATTTGCATGAACTCCATTATGAAGCAATCATGTCTCAATTGTTGTAATTTGCCTGTGGATTTCTGCCGTGTCATTGCCTTTGTTCACTAATACATCTGTATTTGATTCATTATCATTTTATAACAGACATCTATCGTTTAGTAACGATTACTAGCATATGTGAACAACCTATTAGGGTTTGTTTGTAAATTTGGAATAATATGTGTTTTTTTTTTTCTAAAATAGAATTTAAATCCGTACCTATGTAACAAAATCAGGGTTAATAAATTTGTTTTACGCTATCTGACAAAGAAAACACACAATAACTGTAGAGTTACTGATGAATTGAAATAATTTCTAGAGAAGGTAAAAACAAGAACATACGAGTATATTCCTCAATTGTTTTTAAATTACAATTATTTTTCATCCGTGTACATTTATAATAGACGAAAAACAAAAGCAAGAGAATAAATTTTAACAGCGACACAAAACTATTAAGGCGAGTCCACACAAAAACATTCGCAATAGCACGCTCAAGAGGAGTGTTACGAAAGGCTCCGCGGACCGTAAACATTCCACCGGCCGCTGAGCATGAGCCACGGCACGGGCAACACAAAAACGTCAACAAAACGTCAAAGTAAAACTTCCCCGGCACAGATAATACAGAACTCTTCAAACTGCGCACAACCTTATAACTTTTTTTATTAAAAAATGGCGAGAGCGCGCAAACTTTCGTTACATTCAACACTTCCAAGGACTATTTCCCTGAGGCATCTTTAATTTAATATATGCAAAATTATATCTTCAAAATTTATTGGATGTTTAGTTTTTTAACTTCTTAAATCTGATTTCATATAAATGTTGTTTCGCTGCTACTAACACAGAAGTCAGAGATCGACAAATTAGTGTCTTAGACACATATTACTTCTTAATTTTTTTTTTGTGACTGAATGGCCATTGTTTGCCTTGAAGAGGCATTTACAGATTCACCGGGCTTGAGATGGCCGAGCGCAGATGGCGCTTAGCCTAAACCTCGTTTATGAGTAACTAAGCTCGAGGGCTCCCTCAGGAGCCTCGGCACGAGCCGTTACTTCGTTATTATTACCGGATTGGTACTTCTTAAAGAAATTTTCTGCATTTTATTTTAAAGAAAAGAAGAAACAAAAACTTTTTGTTTTAAATTCCATTTATACAAAGTGATGTAGATTCATAAACATACAATTTAAATAATAATGAAAATTGGAAAGTTGATATCAAAGTAAACACAAGGGAAATCGAAGTATAGTATAGTTTGCAGTGATTTAAGTTAGTTCCTACGTTTAGAGAATAGACAACTTGAACGGAAATGAAACCTTGATTGCCATTATCGCAGTACCGGCTTTTGTCAGCCTTCTGGAAGACATTTATCATTTACCGTTGCAGTTTCCATAAGTGTAAGCTGGTTTAGTTTTAATTTGAACTTGTTTTAAATAGTTACAAGTTGCATTGCGTGATATCAACGTGAAAAGGGAATTTTCTAGAAGTGAAATTAGTGAAATTCTAAGCTTTAATTAATTTCTAACTAAGACAAAATTAAACCATGGTTATTACCGAAGAAAATAAAATAAATAAGTGCGTAGATTCAAACACCATATGTTATCAAACTAACCTTATGGTAAACTACAAAGCGAACGGTCAAATAAGATTTTGGTAAAGTGTAAAACTCACTAAAAGCGGGCGGCACACCTTTGACTAAACTATCGCACAACAGTTGTACGATTGTCGATTGTTTCGCAACAAATTCAACTGTTTAGTTGCAAGTCAAATAGTTGCGCACGTCCATATGAGGTCATAGGAATCAAAGCACGACTAAACAGTTGTGCGATAATTTAGCTAAAGGTGTGCGCGCGCTCTAAACAACAAATCTATAAGCGTACGTTCGCACGGGCAGACTTTGTACGCCGCGGTAAAATTCAAGGTCAGCAGACTTTTTACGCCCACGCGATAGGTGTTCGTACGAGCGTAAAAAATCCACTCTTGAATCGTATCTCGTGTCAGTAAGA
This sequence comes from Papilio protenor, assembly GCA_029286645.1. NCBI lineage: Eukaryota > Metazoa > Arthropoda > Insecta > Lepidoptera > Papilionidae > Papilio > Papilio protenor. The sequence continues at coordinate 5,732,208 of JAGSMZ010000019.1, read as the reverse complement.
CGTGTAAATTGTTTCTGTTAAATTACTAGCCCGAGCCGAAAACTGGCGACTGAATCCGAAGTCACGTAGTTAGAGAGCAAACTAAAAGTAGACAGTACATTTTCTTTAAAACTAACATTTGCTAATGTTTAAAAAAAAAAGGTTTTTTCTACACGCACTAACCAAGCTCTCATGCAATGTTTTATTTTATTTTCACCCGAATATTGATAAAAATTGCTGTACTTGATACATATAATAAGTTTATATATTATGTAGAAAATTTATTTATTAGATTTCTATTAACCAGTAGCGGCTCGTGGCCCGTGGGTCCTGGAACTAGTGGTGCGCGATTTAAATTGTCGGAAATCAAACCAACTATTTTTCTTTTGATTTTACACAAAGACATTTAAGAAATATATAAGAATAGGCATGTTTTCATCGGTACTTTCTCTAGAAGGTACTATGTAAATCCGTTTGTCAAATTTAATATGCCGCCTCGTAACCTTGTATTGACATCTGATAAAACATTTTACGAAATTATAAGCTCCATCTTTTATTGTAAAATAAATAGTATCACAAAATAAAATAACAAATAAATTAACATATAAATATGATTTAGTGACACTTACTGGCAATTAATTTAAATATAGTTAATTATATTGAGACGTGGTTATGGGGATCTATCAATAGACAGCGGTAATGAGATTATGTGAAAAATGTTTCAAGTGAAGTGTAAAGTATGCCTACTCTATATATGTTTTTTAATCTCTTTGATTTTATACCACCAATCCCTAAAAAAATTTCAAGTTAATTGCCAAACTAATCATCCTTATTTAGATAAACTTTATTTTTATTTGCAAAGGTCAATTTAGGTACTTAATTTAGTTATGTATGTTAAAATATTAATTTCATGAAAGCGATGGTTCTAGTTGGATAAAACATGTTACAGCTAGGGGTTTGGTCGCTTAAATTTAAAACGAATATGTAATAAAACAACTGTTAGCAAAATTATTTCAAGTCACTGTATTTATTATTTTAAAAACATATACAATTCGTGTTTTTAATTTAATAACATATGAAAAGTACACAAAATACACCGCAATGACGTCACGCTATCACCATGACATTCATTGGTTACGTAAGGAATATAAGGCAGAGTCCGTGATAAATATCCAAATAACAGTGAGAGAATTATTATCAGGGTCTAAAAACACACTAAGATAATAGAAAAGAGGAAAATACAATCAGAAAATTTCTGACATTTTGGTTTCATTTACGTTATTTATTTATTTAATTTTGACATGTGACATTATCATGTCAAAGCAGTAAAGAGTATGGTAGCTATTTATAGTTTGTCTAAATAAGATGGATTGGTTTGACAATTCATTTGAAATTTAGTAGGGATGTGTAAAATCAGTCATGAATCTTATCGATTTTCGATTTTTATTCTTATAGAAGTTGAAATCGATAGATTCATAGTTATAACTTAAGAATGAAAAAAAAAACACTGTTTTCTCAAATTAATAATGACCTGCAGAACTATTACAAATAATGAGAGTAAATAAATATTTATTACTACTACAGCCGTACGTAATCGAATTGGATTTCGCTATTATTACTGTCATCGCTAAATTCTCTACACAATAATCAATACTAGAATTGTCCACTAAATTAATTAATAAGAAAATAATAATTTTAGTTAAGTTCGATAAATTTTATTTAAACTGAATATCGATAGTTCATAATTGTTCGCTATGCATGTTTGTTTCGTCACTACGATACCTGTCTATTAAGTACGGTATTTACATTCATACAAATTTAATTCGATACTTCATATGCGTCAATTATCAAACTAATCTATCTTATTTAGATAAACTATAACTGACCAGTTCAAAAGTTCAGTCGCCCTCTCCACTCCACGAGATTGCGCCACTGTCTATAGGACATTTTTATTCAATGATATAGTTTGCCCTTGTCACTCCCCTGATATCATCCTTGTCAGTCTATAGTTTAATGATCGAAATATTAACGAAATTCGTAAAAGATAATTTTATTGTAGCTGTGCATTATAAGTTCTGCTGCCACATATTTTTATGTCCCGTTAAATAAAATCTTTACTCCCATACAACAATTACTGATTGTCATAGAACGTCTGCCAAAGTTATAATAAGCGCCTTTTGTTAATTCGTATAAAATGAAAAGTATTATAATATAAAAATCGTTTCGTATTGAATGTATTTATTGCGTTAATTACTAGGAATAGTCCGTGTATGTTATGGATAATCTCCGAAACTACTGCACCGGATGTAATAGGACTTTAAATGCAATGTTATAGGTAGCCTAGTTTTATAACATGGTATATTCAATCCAATAACATAATTAGTAAATCTTATTGGTGATCATCTTTTGCCCCCCGCTATACTTAGAACTTTGGGATCTACAACCCACGACAGAGCTATGATAGTACAATATGTACACTTGTTAAAAGTTTGCGATCCCTAGCACTAGTTAATATGTTTTTCAAATGTAACTTATCAAGTGTAACATATTATTGCTTTACTTTATGTAAAAAATGTGGTTTAATTTCCTATAAGACGTTACATACATTTTTTACATGTAAAGATATGTTACAAAACAGATCAACTTTTATAGCTAGTGGCGCAAACTTGTTTTGATCTGTGTAAACACAAAACAAACATGTTCGACAGCCAAACGCGGCGTATTTTTATTAAAATGGACCAATAAAATTTATCGCGGCGTACCAAGATACGCCAAGTCGAAAAACGCCTCCGTATGAACGGCTTCATAGAATCCCATACGTTCCATTTTGACACATTATTTATCGCCCAGCGTTTTCACGTCCGTGCGAACGGCTGACAGCGCGTTGAGCGTTAAAACAATTACACTAGGCTCCAAAAATATTTGTCCATCACAATTTTGACTACATTCCCAAAAAAAAAATCATTTTATAAAGACAATTTATTATGTTTCCTAGTTTGTATGATGTTCATTTTTGAAGCTGCAATTTTGTTTTAATTAAGCTATTGTGAAATTAAAACAAGTAAAATATAGAATAACTACTAAAAATATTTCTACAGTAGTTGTCTAATGTCATTTGACTAGAAAACACGCATTATGTATAATGCTTAAAGTCTACCGATATTTTTTCATTCTCAGATTTTTTTTAAATGTTTATTATTGGATGGTCTAAATAATTTTGGAAAGTAGTGTAGCGTAACGCGTGATTTCTCCTACGCTCGTGCGAACACTTGTATGAAGTTCCATATGTTCCATTTTATTTTTACGCTAACGCCCAATGCCCAAAATGGAACAGTGCGCGTAGAGAAATACGCCAAGTCGAAAAACGCCTCCGTATGAACGGCTTCATAGAATCCCATACGTTCCATTTTGACACATTATTTATCGCCCAGCGTTTTCACGTCCGTGCGAACACTCGCTAACTGTACTCAACTGCACAAATGACAGCTGTTATGACTGACAGATGTTCGGTCGCATGCCACCACTCCCATTCTTTACGGAGAGCTAATGGCAACAGTCAGCCGGCCACAATTACAACGCAGTCACTTGTTTCCGATTCGGTGTGCCCGCTATCGTAAATCGTTTATCACCGAGGCAAATAATTCAAAGGGTTAACGCACCGCAGATAGACGTACGCCAGATTCCTTGGAATACTTTCGAAGTTCGATGACTGAATATCGATTCGTGCGTTATTTCAAAACGAAGCATAAAAATAGTGTTTGTATGTTTTACGCAGACGTAACCTTATTCACATCTAGATACTATCATAGAATCTCAGTCTGTACCAGTAGGGGAAATACTAAAATGATTTTAATCTCTGTTACTATTAACGACAAGAAAATAGAATGCGTGAAAGTGGATATGCTTAAGACGGGAGGATATTCAGATATCACAGCAAATAGAGATAAATGGAAGAACAACACTTACCGTGAAGACCATCCCTGGTACAATGGCAGGTTGATGATGCGAGAGGTATACTAAAAAAATTGAGAATTCGTAAAGTCTACCTACCCATTATATGCAATTACTTTCGTATACTGGTAAAAAGATAGTTCTATTTAAACAAAATGAATAACACAAAAGCACTCGGATAATAAATAAAGCTAAGAAAATTTTCAAGGAAAGTAATTTATAACGAAATACTTTCCAACACCCAGCGGAAAAAGAAATCTTTTTAAAGAGCTAATTTGTGAATGTACGAAAATTATTTATTTTCTCTCGTTGAAAGTCGGATCGACTGTACTAAGAAGGGAAACGTTTTGGAATGTGAATATCTAACGAGATTTATAAAATTGACATTAATTTTTATTTTAGTTCTGGTTGAAAATAAACATTTTTTGTTTAATATTTTAAAAAGATTTATGGCAGTATAGTAGCATACAGTGCAATATAATTTAAAACAAAATGCAATTGAACTATTAGTTTCAATACGAATTGTAAATAGGCTAGGGCCCTTAGAAACCAATGGGATGATAAAAGAGAGACACCAAAAACAGGTGAGAATTTAGAACAAAGTTAGTTAAAAGAATATGGTAGTGCTATAAAATTGACTTAGACTAAACAAAAATTAGGAGATGAAACAAAACTAAATTAACCAAACAAGTTAAACCCAGACAGACAGCAATAAACTCGACCCCGCCGCAAATATGAGTAATGTTACGCGCAAAAACCAGCTAAAATATTTCACAAGCAATGCATCATCCTAAATCACAGTATCGAATATGTTTCATATATGATCCGATGCTCTGTGGTTTATTTTTATAAATCGACGACTAGTTTTTGTTCGACTCACGCGGTTCGATGTGGCCAGTGAGGTTTCACATCCTTTCTTTTTTGCTACACGCCGATCATTCGCTCTACATTATAAATGGATTCGTACATGAGATCTGAAGAATATGCTACTTCCTCTATATATCATAAAGATAAAAGATATATTGCCAATTAAATTTTTATGCTTTGTGGGAACAAGAACGCAAAGGACAATTTATCAGATGTTCAAAGACTACAGTTAACTTTTAATAAATGTTATGCCACAACTAAGAAAAAGATATTGTTGGCTATTACCTTTTATCCTAAAGGTAAATAGGAAATGGAAAAAGATAAGGAATCACTTCATTTATGCCGTATTCACGAGATGAAAATATAAAAGACAATTAAATAATTCACATATCTACATGTTGTTCATTATTACCGTGGATTTTTACTGGAAAAACATATTGTTATCTGTTTTGTCAAAGAGAATAAGAGAGAAATAAGATTTGTACATGATTCTTTTAATAAAACCCTAGAGTTAAAATCTGCATATTATTCAGAGCGTAGAAACTTCCCAAATTGTTTTAACGATTATTTGCACGCAATGTAGGAATTGATTAAGAGAAAAAACCGGCCTGTCAGCTTTCTTAGCCGCCTCCGAGGACTGCATTCTATCAGGTAAGACGTTCACTTCTTTAATAAAATGCAACATAAAAAGCGATTTATTTCTAAGAAGAAATGTCGGTTCGAACATCGATCTGTGTAGCTTCGAAAGTAAAGGAAATGACTTTCGTTTAATTGTACACTTAGATAAATGGTTTCATATAATTTGTATGACTATTACGAGTATATTGAAGATATGAATTGGATATGTCGAATGACAAAATTAAATTGTAGAGTTACAAACGATATTGTTGGTGCATGATATTGTAAACTTCAAGTCTCTATAACTATATAAGAAAATTACAAACTTATAACTAACCTCGAACTTTCAAAGTTGTTCCTTTGAGAGCTCAACCATATTACTTCAGTTATATTTTAGTTGATAGTCATAGTACAGATTTACGTTTAAATTCTACAAAAATCGCGAGGATACGTATCTTGGTATTCGGGATCAAATTAAAAATCTAACGCTTGGTACAAGCTTGAGTTGCAACGTCAGGCAGAAGAGGAAAGTACTCTTATTTTTTAAGTGGATTCTAATATGCGTTTTACTAAATCTCAGTAAAGAGAAGCAATTCAATTTGACCTTCAGACAAGGTTTTCTTAGATTAGATCACGAAAATTTCTAGGCCTAAGGTGCGAATTTGCTATACCGAAACAAACCCCGTGATAATGACCAGCTCACTAATCAATTAACAAAAGGCACTTTTACGATGAAAACGTGAGAAGAATTCAACATCGACTGAGATATAATTGAGGCGTGTGAAGCGTAGAAATTGATCGTAAGACCTTCACAAGTATACACTAAGAATGTGTTTGTTCCGAAGATATCTAGGTGTAGTAGCAACTGATAGTTTCTTTGTCGCATTGATTTCTAAAGCTATGATAATGTATTCTCAATCTTTATGAGACATCTAGAGAACTCCTTTCATTGTACCTACGTTTAGTATTGAGAAGAAAGTAACGTGAAATATTTTGTACAATTACTTCTAATTTTCTTTACAAGACAAGTGATAAATGTCTAATGATCTCTGTAGCTTCACAGTAGGAATAAATATTGTCGTTTGCCAACTTTTTTAGATTCACAGTAAATAAAGAGTTAATCTTAATTCAATTTTATCGAATTCTATTTGCAAATCTTTAGAGACTTGATGGGCGTGTATTAAATACATTTCCAAGGTTCTCACAATAGCAGTATACGATTTTGTGTCCCAAAATAAATGAAAACCAACTTAACAAAATTAAAGTGGATACGCGATTTAGCAATAAGTAAACTAACATCAAACTTACGCAATGGTAATAAAGATTATTATTTATTGACCGTAGTCTTAAACCATTGTAACATATCGTAAGGGAAATGCTCCATTCATTGTTAGTGCTCCCGTGATATTTATAATTGATGTTATGCGAGATTCTATCTTATGTGAATGGTAGAAGATTCAAATTGAAGAGTTGTAAATTTCGGCAGTTAAGGTTATTAGCAGCTCGAAACGGGAACGGACGTTACAAAAAAAGGGGCAAGACGGGAACACACCTGTCAGTAGTGTTGCCAGTTTTTGAAGAGGACGGGTGAATGGAGGTCGGGACAATGCCTTGTTTGAATTATGAATTTCGTATTTTTATTACGTTCGTTTTCGTAAATGCGAATGTTGCCATCACTCAGGTTTAAATCAACTTTGTAAAAACGGCAAATCTTGATATCATTACGTGTGATCTAAGACATGAATTAAACTAGATTCTTTTCTAACAACTCAAAAAGCTACATCATTAAATTAATTAAATCACTGCAAAAAATTCCGTCTACTTTTTCTACACTTCTTTCTATCGCACTCATGACTAAAACACCAAAAAAGGTAATCTACACACCCACTTAAGTGTATCGAAAAATAAACGATAACATATGAAAGATAATAATAATATAGATCGTAAACTAGATTAGCGTCATCACATCACACCTCGTATATCGTTTGTGTATAAAATCAGCTCGTTACGTTACATCATAACCAGTCGAGGCGGATCAGTCAACAAACTGCGCCATTCATGCGCCCACGGCGTCGCACGCGCATTCCGTGCAAACACGGGACTTTGTCGTACTCTTCCATGAATTTGGATTTTGAGTTCGACAAGATTCGAAATCACGAGTGTATTCCTCGTGGTCGTGGTACACTTAGATTGATGAATCAATTTCTTTTTATTGCAGTGTTTTATTCTGTTTAATTTCACATTGATGTCAGAATTAAAAAATACAAGTTCGCGTGCATATTCATGATTATGTATAAATCGAGAGAATTTATACTAGTTTACTAATACAAATAATAATATTATAAAAAGGAAAGATTTGAATTTTGGGATTTTTGTATGTATTGATCTCAAAAACTACTCGACCGAATTCTTGCACCATTAAAAAGCTATGTTATAAATTAGCTTACAAATGTAAAATCAGTAATCTGAATGTGCATCTGCATCTGCACAGCATTAAGATACAAACGGCAATGAGCAGTCATAAAATTGGAATGTCACTGTACCTTTATTTCAAACGAAACACTATCCCAATCTTAATATTCACACAGACCTCTAAACTGATGCTACTCTATTTCGTATTCGTATGCTACGTAGGATTTGCATAAAGCTTACCTCAGTTGATGATGAGAGAATTCGTAATAAGTCCGCCCTCTGTTGCTAATAACGAGAGTTGTATGGAAATGATAGAATAATCCAGACAGAGAATTAAATTCCCTTACCAGTTAGTATCAAATATCATATCCCAAATTGTACGAATTGAAATAGGTAGGAAATAAATGTCTGTCTTAGAATTATTTAGACGTCTTCAGCTTAGTCATGCGGTCCTTTTTGAGTTCATCTTTTGCTATGTAGGTGGGAATTTCATATGAGAAACTTTTTGTTGGCAGCCAAACGATGTTTTTACTATAGTGAATATTGCCAGTATGCATAAAATAAGAGAAATGGACTTATAAGAAATTAAAAACTTTTTCTGTTCGTTCTAGAATATTTCATTTATTGTTAATAACATTACTATTAAACAAAATCATCAAATATTTAACAAACGACCAGAATTAATTCTTTTGTTTCGTATCATATTTCACAACTTAGTAAATTTTGCCTAACCTAGTATTTACTTCTAGGAAAATGTAAGGAACCGGCTGTGTGTGTTTCTATTATTTTTTTATTTGGACGTTAGAGGTTTTTTCCGTTGGAATAATAAACAATAATCCTTAAATGTATGTACCTATTAAATATAGCTTTTGGCCACTTCGTCCGCGCGGTTTTAAGGTTAAGGTGTTCTGGTACCAAATTGCGCATCTTTGAAAGCTTGGAACAGGATTTCTACAAAGATTTGATTCGTGATATTTTAGTATGTTCAACTTCAGTCCTTTAACTAAAATCTGGTGGAACAGAATCACGATTGAACAAACTTTTCTCGATAGATTTGAAAATTTGAAAGTGTGCCTAATTCTGTAAAAATGTTTTAGAGATACGTTGTAGCATGCGTGCATCCATCAATCCAAACAATACCATTTAAAATATTAATTAGCACAATTTATGACTATGATATGATAAAATCAAAAACAAATTGTATCCAACTAAAGAACACTGCGCTTCGTTTTACCATTTCATTACGATACAAATGAAACAAAACTTAGACCCGTCGAGCCGTCCCGTCAGAAGTAGCGGCGGCTGTCATTAGACGAAATCCCAGCAATCACTCATCATCAAGATATGAGAAGCGCTTACAACGCCTTAGAGCACATCGCTCACTAGTTAAAAATAATATTTTATGCAAAAAACAAGCTGTTTAAATACAGATATTGTTTATATTAAGCACGAGTTACAAAGTTGCAATTATTAACAAAGCAACCAAAATTATATGTGGTTGTATAAAGTAAAAAAAAAACTTTATGACCATAGTTAGTAGAACATATCTTTAATATATGACAGAATAGCTATTGCCCGCGACTCTCAACGGTATTTAAAAAACTTAGTAAAGTATAGGATATATTTCCAGATTCTGCTAAATTTCGTCGAGATCCGTTGATATACATACCTACGTTCTAATAAACATCCATCTATCCAAACTTTAGCATTTTGAATATTAGATAAAAAAAATATATTTATTTGAAAAATCTCTACAAATAACACCAGCTTTAATATGAAAAACCAATCCATGATCATTTATTTTATTAGATTCGTAAACATAGAATCCTGTATGGTTATATAAAGCAGCTAACACGAAAGATCGACTAAATCCTTAATCCTCGCAACAAAATCTTTTACCTTCAGTCATTAAAGCTTATACAGTATGTTATAAATATATTTCGTAATCCATTCCCTCAGTAATACGAGTAATCGACACGCGAATACATTTCGGCAAAGCGGTGAACGGTAGCGTTTTGACAAAAAATGTTCTTTTTATATTTGCTCCAAAACATATGTGAAGGATATCCGCTCTTGAGCCACAAGGGGTCATTATGTGAGAGCGAACCATGCTACACGGCAATGAAGAACCCTATTATAAAAATTACGGCAATAAATAATAATTTACTGCGAAAAAACCAATCCAAAATATTACTTCGATGCAATCTTAGCATAAGATGGGAAAGGATAACATCGACTTGTAATAGATCACCCTGTTCTTTCCCAACTTGGGTCATTATTATGTAGATATTTTTAACAATTAACTCTACATAGCATAAACTAACAAATAAAATTATCATAACAAAATACAAAATTAGTTCCACTTAAACATTTATTTGAATCGGTAGCCAGTCATAGAATTACGGCCGACCTGTTAATAAGATACTTCCTCCGAAAAAGATTAAAACCCGCACGAGAGAATGAATCGCTCGGATAATTTGAAACTGGATACACAATGGAACAAGTTCCGACGCTCGTAAACTTAATGCTTTCGTATATTAACTTTTTAAAACGAAAAGAAATTACGCTCCTAACCAGAATTCGGTCGGACGCCGAATTATGTTACGATAGCTCTTTTTAATTTTCTTTCTCGACGGCTAACTATTAAATTATCCAGGAGTCTTTAAACTTTCTGTCTCAAGGACAATAAAGTTTTTCGGCCTTACCAAAAAAATATTGTAATATTTTTCGAGCATTTTCATACACAATGAACTTTAACACAACGAACTAAACTTTTAGCAAATGAGAAAACTTAGACTGCTTTAGTATCTGTCTTAAATAACTTTTTAATTAGCACATTTGTTTTTGTTTACACGGTAATTACATCGCTAACCTTTGCACCTCCGGTGTTGGTCTAATCATCCCCTAGCAACCTATTTCACCACTCATTAAACTTTTATTAAATTACTTGACGATAATAAACAAAGAAAACCGTTATTCAATAACAACACTCTGTCTGTGGCCTTTCGTCAACGGGTAATGTAACTAATTAAACAATCCATATGGCTTAATTGACGGGACAACCGACAAACAAACGATATGGGATCAGTCAAGTTCACGACACGTATGAACCAGTCACGACATGTCTCCTTTTGAAATCAGATGTTAATAAATATACACATGAATCATGCACATGTTCTCTTAAACGCAATGTTTAATTGTAAGAATAGGGTTGACAAAAAATAATAAGTATCTACTGGGAACCGTAAAACATTTTCGTGTGGCAACCCTTATGGCAATATACGTTCAAATCAACACACGTTTATACCTCGATAGATATATTAATGTCGAAACAAAAAACAAATGTCGACTCCAACCGAGCGTAGTCGTCAAGCTTCAAAGGTTTCAGACAGCGTAGTTTTTAGGTTTCCATCCTTCCGTTGGACTTTATGTATTACAACTGTATGTAATTAAATTAAAACATAATTAAGAAAATGGCCAACTAATCTGTTTAATAATTTTCTATACTAATGTGTATTACGTATAGATAGATTGTGTGAAAGAGGCAATACTTACTATGGAATGACCCCTCCCTACACGTGTCGAGCCCCTACCAAGGGGCTCCCCCTAGCCGGGTCGTGGATAAACTAACGTAGATGCCACGGCCCGGTTGGGCGAAGGAGAACACCGCGGGGTTTAGTGGGTAGTCCGGCCGAATTATAAGACCGGGAGTCCCACACGAAACCGTCCCTGCTGCCTCCGCAGCACGGACGGCCCAGTGCGTAAAGGCATTCCCCGCGACAAAAAAAAAAAAAAACTATGGAAGTAAATTCAGATGTGACGGCTGATACAGAAGTATGAAAGAGCAATACCGTGCCGACCCTCAGGGACTAGGGCTTGTTGGAGATGATGACCAAATCTATTTTTAATAAAGATTTTAATTAATTCGTTTTAAATATAACAACACACAGATACCCTTTGTTGTTATAAAACTTTTATATATTTCAGCTTGGATAAGACGCTATATTAAAACGAAGTTAATTTATTCCGGGTAGTTAATTCAGCAAAACAAATCTCCACAATGTTCTCGAACTCGGCAACGTTCCTTTTGTTAAGATTGCTTTATAAAATAAAATTAGCGGTCCAATTCTGTACCGTCGGTTGCGGAAATGTTACAGATTCTGTTATCTCACGTTGGATCGCGTACGATTTGAAAAAGCGGATGGTAACACTTCAAGACATTCATTACCCTATATGGATGCAAATATATCGCCAACGTTTTAATTTCGTGAGAAACACGGCGAAAAAAATCATGAATAAATTACATTCCGACTTTTAATGGTCGACATACATATGTATAAAGTCGACAGACATACATATAAAGTCTCTTAACTTGTATTACTATGCGGCTTTACGTGATTTTACCCACTGAATAAATCTATACTATTATAATAAAGCGTAAACACACACTTCTTTGTTGCCTAAGATGTCAGCAATTACAGCATATTTTTGAATAATTCTTTTTGTAATAAAAAGCCCTACACTTACGTCATGCTTTAGGCTATATATTTTCACGCCATTAAACATAGGGGGTTAATATTTTGGATAAAAACCCTAATGTGGGAAAGAGACCATAAGTTGCTGCAAACATCAAGAAAGCAAAATTGCCATAGTAAGGTAATTGGTATTTTGACATTTGCAATTGATTGTTTGACACATGTAAACAATAAAATAAAATTTTCATAATTTTATGCGGATGAAGTCGCAGGGGAACAGCTAGTAATATATAATTACTCCTAGATAAATAAATCTAAATTTTAATTTGATATACAAGAAATAATATTTATATACAAATAGTAACGAAATTTAGCTGCTTTTTGTATAACGTCAGTAAATTCCCTAGAAACAAAGCTTTAGAAATAAAAGTTGGCCGCCATTTTGCGAAACAATTCCCCTAAGAATTCTAAAGTCCCAGCCACTCATAAACAATGCAGAGACCTAGTTAAACTCTCGTTCTGATTCCTTTTAACCCGTCATATCCTTGTTACTTAGCACCTCGGCCTCTCCCACGGCGTTTATAAATATACTCCCAACTAGGAGAGGAGCTATTTGAGCCTTTTTGTTTGAAAGGCCTAAAAATGAAGCAATTAAAGTTCAATGACCTTATTAAAATCTCCAATCTCTACACAACTCAAATCATACTAATATTACAAATGCGAAAGTTTAGATGGATGGATGTTTGTTAGAGTTTGTAGCCTAAACTGCTGAACGGATTTCGATGAAATTTGATACAGATGTAGAGGATAGTCTGGAAGAACACATAGACATACTGACTTTTGTTTTTTTTATTCCACGCGGACGGATTCGCGGGCGAAAGTTAGTTATTTAATATATTTAACATTTAACACAACCAGTTTATGAAATCAACTTCAAAGGACTACAAAATAATTATTTTCTGCTAACTGCATTTGTTTTTTCTTGTAACAAGAAACTAATTCATAAAACGTCCGATTCTAATGTATAAGATAAAATGACAGACGATGCAATTAAATTCTTTTGATCATCGGAAGCTCGCCTTTGTACGCAATCGAGATTCATAACCGTCCACTTCTCATCGCGATTATTTATAATTAAGGCCGTTCGAACAAAGGCATGTAAATTAATGAATAAAACTGCAAAAAACAGATTTATATTTAAACAGAACGTAAATATGAACTACCAGAGGTGTTTGTAAAGGTAAAAACTTTGAAGAGAGCCACGTTTTACAATACCCACGAAAGTTTTTACAATCAAATCTGTCTTCAATTAGATTTCTTTTTGACCGATATTGTAGACCTCTGTTTTACAAATTTTGGTAAGTACCAATCTTTGCACCAATCTGTACCTAAAATTATTATCAACTAGATTTCGCCCGCGACTCCGTCCGTGTGGAATTAAAAAAAAACAAAAGTGATAGCCTATGTGTTCTTCCAGACTATCCTCTACATCCATGCCAAATTTCATGAAAATCCGTTCAGCCATTTAGGCTACAAACTCTAACAAACATCCTTCCATCCATCTAAACTTTCGCATTTATAATATTAGTATGATGGCAAATTATACGTATTATATAAACAGACAATTCAATTTCAAAGCTGAAAGCTAATTAAATTATTAGTAATATCATACAAGGTATATCGTGCCGTGTAAATCATAACCAACAAAGCAATTGCCGTGATTGATATAACCCGAGCGAGCGGGGTCGGTCAGCTCTTGAACCCGTCTCGTCCAACGCGTCATCGGTCTGCATATGACGTAGTACTGGAATACTTTGCCTAATGCTGACATAATAACCTAATTCTCAATTGTTTACCAGTAACTCAACGGTTTTTAAACAAACCGCGAAAGGTGTATTGGGGTTTCGAAGCCGCCATTCAACAATGCATTACGTAAACTTAAGTTTAGTAAAATTTTGTTTTAAAACTAACCTCTAAAAATTGTGTTCCATGGCATAAAAATCTACTTCTTAATTCACAATTTTTAGATTGTAATTTCTCTTTTGTAAAATAACTTCCAATGCGAGCTTTATAAAATCGCCAATATAATCGCTAGGTAGACAAAGCAATTGTATATTTGAAGAAAACGTTTGGAAATTCTTTTGAGACGAGTCAATAAACCTTCAATGTCTTCAGACAAAACGTTCGCTCCAATCACAAGAGCACTTATGTGAGTAATCTTTCTTCGTTTTTTTTTTTTTTTTAAATAAAATATCGATTAAACAATTTACAAAACAGTATTAAAATGTAAATGTAACAGTAATTATATTGTGTTGTCTTTTTTATTTTTATTGAAATAACTTACACCCTATTAACTGTACTCATTGATTTGAACAAAATACCAAATTCAACAACGTCAAAATCGATTATGATGTGTGATTATTTTGTGTACACTCGAAACTTTAATTACTTGTTACTCTCTTCGAATGACAAAATACTATTATTAATATTACTATATACTATATACTAATATTAATTAGAGCGTGCGCACACCTTTGACTAAACTATAACACTTTAGTCTCACTTTGTTTCCTATGAGCTTATATGATGCGCGCACTACTTGATTTTTAGTTGAGCAACTAAACAGGCTGCGAAAAAATCGACAATCGCATAACAGTTGTGCGATTGTTTAGTCAAAGATGTGCGCCCGCTCTTAGTGAGAGTACTCTATGCTCTTTTAAATTAAAAATAACAACAGAAAGTTGAACTAATCTCAGCACGGTAAAAGGAGGGTAATGTTTATCGCGTGTCTGTGAATCAATGAATTTGTTTCACTCTACATACTGAGTTATTTTATATTTAACGACGCGTGTATAGTAAAAATAAAAATCAATGACAATGTCTATGGTAGATTGAGTTGATATATTATCCTATATTCAAGTATTTATTTCGCCAATTCTCGTACACAATAGGGGCTCTCCAACACTGCCTAAATTCATCAGAAGCTTGCTACGGCTAGTGACCATAAAACAAAATTGAATTGAGACAACACTATTCGTAATTCGTTCCGATCTGTTCTACAAAGTTTATTTGTCACAATTGAGTACAACATAAGTAATCAATCAATAGTTGATAACGATTAAAATACCGAACTTTTTTCTCATTTATCAAATTATGCCATATAAAAGTTGGCTGATTGGCAGTATAAGCTTGTCTCATTAGGATAAGGATTTACAATTAACGCATGTTCTTCAAGATTAGAGACTATGTGGATATTGTTAGTATGATTAATAGACAAGTAATCAGTAACCCTGTTAATGAATTACTCTATAAAAAAGTATTGAAATACACGCCATTTGACCCGGAAACATTTAAAGATTTCTCTACTCAGCGTACTATGTGTACTCTCGTAAATATAAGAAATTACTCACTTCGTAATTCTTGTTTCAACAATCGTAAATTTCACAGAACACACAGCTGTGTGAGTATATAACTAGGCATGTGAGTCACTCGCTCTGCTATTTAGGTATGCGATGAAAACTAAAAATACAGCGTTTAGATCGACGGGGGTCGAGGCCGAGCCCGCAATGACGGAGTCAACGGCACTGCTGTTAGTGTGGCCATGTCTTTATACATCGTCTTTCATTTGCATAACCTATTTAATTTCCTGAACTAAGCTTTACCTATTTTAAGGAGATTTGTTCACGTGAAAGGCAAAAGAAGGCGAATTCGCTGCAACAGTTAGCTGTAAATAAATTACGTCAGATGTTTGGCGCTTGAATGAAACTCATCTTTTCCATTATTTTCCACTTATAAAATTGTAACAAAAAAGATAAAAGAATTTGGCACGGCAACGACCAGGTACTTGAAGTTCGCAGGTAGCCGAATTTTATGAATGAAATATTCTTTTACGTTTCTTTTCATGCATATTCTAGAGACAATAATTTATAAACTTTCGGAGAGTACTGTTTTACAATGTTATTTATCTCATTGTAAATACATACTTGAGTAAAGCAATGTGGTTTTTGTAATCACGTGGTCTTCGGTCGTTGTCCGATCGCTACTTATTTTTAGAAAATCCTATTTCATTCAAAAATGTTTGGCCCATCACAAAATCTTATCCGAACAGATACAATAAAACTTAAGACTTAATAATGAATTACCTATATTTCTTGGATTTGTTTTTTGCAAAAGTGATATTAAATTCTTTAAACTTTCGTGAGACATTATTATAACTAACTAGCTGTTCCCCACGACTTTGTCCGCGTGGAGTTTAGAAGTTCAAAACTTACGTTCGACCTTTTTTCAACCTATTATCTAAAGTATTAACCTAATAGTAATCTACGTAATAACAGAAATCTACTGCCACCGAAAAAATAGTCGTTAAACAAGTTATAAAAGTGATATTACTAAAAAAATAATTTATTCTTTAAAAACAATAGTCTTTATATTTTCCGCAATGCGATAAAATTATTTATCTCGCAAAGTATAAATGTTTTGCAGAGTTCATAATTTGTTTCCAGACCGTTTTTTCCTTGACAGTAAGATATATTAACTTCAAGCATCTAACAACTGACAAGCTCGTTAACTTGTGATAATAGAATCACGTAAGGTTTTTACACACTTCTGTGACTCATATATTAATAATTGTATGTAGGTATTTTAAGGACATTAATATAACTGCAACAATGTTATTAAATTGAACACTCAGGCCACAGCCTCCCGCCAGAATGGCACGCTATTCTAATACTTCTGAATGACATTGACAGATGCCAAATAGGGACGGGACGTGTATGCCAATAATCTAGTGTTGTGCCAATCCTCCAACGCAGTACTGATTTTTTTTCTTGAATAAGGTATGGACTGTATCCCGGGAAGAAGGCAACAAGATGTGGCCTTAAGTTGCTGTAGTAGAGGTGAGTTCTAAGTTCTAAGCCTAATGCGTAGTCCCTGTGCAGAGATCCGGGACTCTTTAATCGCAGTCGAGGATGGCCAACACAGTTGTTCTAGTAAGTTAAGTCTCATAGGGCCCTGTCTATTCCCCAGAAGGCAATGTAAATACCTTCATATTCATAAAATTATGAAGATCTCTCTGACCACCATACAAAAAAAGGCTATGAAGTAAAAAAAAATAGAAAAAAGAATTAAACGCCCAACGTCACCCGGACGAAGCCGTGCACAAATATCGAGTGTTTAACACAAATCAACCCATCCAGTGACAAAAGTTACATATCTTAATAGGTCCATTCATAGGATTTCCATACAAACTCATGGTCACCATAGTCAGCAGGAAGTCAGTATTTAGCTTATCTGGAGGGCGCGACAAGTATCCGAGGCTTGTTTACCTGCTTATAATACTTTTGTTCGAACATAACCGCTATTATTTTCGACCTTCACACCATTGAGAATTGCACAAAACTTTTAGCATGTTTTTAAAGATATCTTCCTTAAACAAATAAAATGTTTGCCTTTTTGTCTGAGTGTTTTATACGTATTCTCATTTCATCATATCTTTACATTATTCTGTATTCTACTATTTTATGTGACAGCACTTCTGTTACTAACAAGGTATTGACGAGTTTTAACGACGATGTTGATCTCAAAAGGTAGTTTGCTAGATTGCATGTTCCCCTTATTAAAAAAATAACTAAAGAGATTAACGTCAGTGGCCTCAGACGTGTCGAGTTCAAATAATTTAAAATCACGTTTGCTATGAAATAACCCTTTACTTAAAAGAATCTCAAGTATACAATAGCGTATTCACATAGCGTTTAAGATTCATCTATTCGTTTTAACTAGCAGATACTGTTACTTTAATTATGCGACCGAATGAAAAACACAGGTGCTGTTAGATTCGCAGGCGTAGCCGGCTGAATAATTATTGGTGCTTGAGATAGCTCTATAGTACAATTAAAGTGCATTCGACCATAATCTTCCGTAATAAAAAGTCGATATTGAATTCATAATTAAATAAGAGTATGTAATTATTAATTAATGTGGAATATTTCCTACAATTAGATGTAGTTGGGTATCAACTGATTAGCAAATTTAAAGATTTAATCCATTCATCATTCATCTCTACCGTGAAGACTCACAGATTAAAGCCGTAAAAAGTGTTGCCATTTTAATGATTAGTCTTAATCTGCTAGCGATTTGTTTAGTAAAAAATCAATTGTATTCTAAAAATATCTAATAGTAAATATCGTTATTCGAACATTCAAATTAAAATTTCAATAAAAATGAACCTTGTTAGTTTTTTTTAATAAATGTATAAAACAAAAAACTCTGCTTTAAATCAACTTTTATACTTTAACAGAAACTCAAAAAATTTAATATTTCAATGCAGACATTTTTGACAACCTATTATTTTCCACATAACCTAAATAAACAATTGCAAAAGCACTAAATATCGTGCAATGTTTACTTGTATTGTTAATTTAACAAATTACTGAATAAAACACATAATAGTTCAATGTGGGTAAAGTATAAAATGAATATTTCTACTTTATTACGAAGGTTTTGTAATTAGATGTTCAAAAATAAATCAAAGCCAAAGTCTGGCCGGTGTACGAAAAAAAACAAACGAAATACTCACTCACAATCGCGAATTCCTTGCACAAGTTTTTTCACTGAAATGTCACCATTCCTTGGGAATATTCATAAAATGTGAAATACAAAAATATAATACGCTAACTTCTAATTATTGCACTAAACAATTTAATTCACTTGTTTATTTACGTGCGTAAATATGACAGTTCATTTGAGGTTATGTCGCACAGCGCATGCGCGTAAACACAATCACTTCTATGGCGGCCAGCGCTCAACTGAACTGACTCGCATAGACGGTGAACGAGTTTCGTAAGCCTGCGGTGAACGATTTTGAATACGGGGAAGGCAGGGGAAGGGATCGAATGGAGGAAACCATGGGTTGCATGTGTTTGTAAGTGGACGGAATGTAATGTATTATACCAATGGGGTGGATAATGATTTAAAAGTGAATTATGCTAATTATGACATTTTTTTGTCACAATGACCCCTTCACTTGATGGGTAACATTCTTATTAGATTTGACTATAGCATTTTTCGAATTCTAAACTTCAAACCAATATAGACGGTGTCCGTCTAATATAGGTATTTTGAATTGTGCCGTTAGTTGACATAGATTTTCTAGAGTCTTTATTAGATTTTATTCTTTGATCCGGCTCAAAATCATAGAGTAAAAACGAATGTAAAATAACTCGGCCCAATTCTATAAAATAAATATTCTCTTCCAGTGAAATAATGAAATTAACAACCCGTTTTACGTTTTACCGAGCAGACATCGCTTTTTAAACGTTCCGCTAAAATCGAACATACGAAATTAATCTTACTTTATTCATGTTAAAGTTGAAAACCGCTTGTATTATAAGTTCGTGTCACTGGAAAGGTGTAGGGGTTGTCTTTTATTTTCAAACAGGATATCCTGGGCAGCAGGGCGCGCCGGTTTCCGAATGTACGCTTCATTACAGTGTCGGTGCTATAAAAAACTCAGCACGTGTGCAAGGCAAGTGGGGATGAAAAAACACCCAAAAGCTGATTCATCGCTAACAAGGCAATGAACATTGTAAGGTTTCTGTATCAATCACTTGAAAAAAGTTATAGGAAGTGCTTAGACAGTCAGCTGTTTCTGAACAGCTGATGGTTTTTATAATAAAGATGCTGACGTTTAACGATGCCCTAAATGTATTTCTCATTCAAATCTACACTAAGTCGGGTCTTTTAACGTCTCTGAGTGTGGCAGTTAGAATGTCTTTTTAAGATTTCATTCATAACGTCCATTTACCCAAGAAATGCTCAGTGAGGTATAAAAACAATGTATTTAGTTCCTTAGCAAATGGCTCTCATCTTTTAAGAGGGTAAACAAAGCGTTTCTACGCCGGTTAGAAAGGTACTTGCAGAAAAAAGTGCTCGTGCCGTCCACTTGAAACGTAATTATTGCTGCTATAATAGGATTTACGAGTTGTTATCCTTTGTGTTGTAAGTATCATTAATACCATTGTTTTAACATTTACCGAAATACTTTGGTACTCGTATTACATGCAAGGGAAGAATTGTAGATTAGTTTTTTGGCAAGAGTCATAAGATCATTAATTGAGATAGAAATGAATGTTTCTTGTTGAATAATTATTATTGCTAGGCATGTTTTACCTGTACAATCAATGTCGTGCATACAGCATGCCACTATTATTGTATACTCATATTTTTTTTATTTACTAGTAGCAGTACGTCTAAAAATCTTTCAATCTCTATTTAGCGAAGTTTGATGTATTCGACCTCTTCGGGAATTAACAAAGGAGTTTGTATTCCACCAGAGGTTGGGTTGTGTACTGGCAACTAAGAATGAACATTAAATGTGATAAAAAAGATGAAAACTGAGTATTTTTGTTTGTAAATTATCCAGTCTCTATGTGGCATGTACCGTAAAATTATTAAGTAGCAAATGCTTTTACGCGTGGGATAAAAACCGCTGAATATAAAAACAAAACAATTAAAGTAATAAAAAAGATACATTGGTGGATTTCATAGCCGCGAATTTTCTGTACACGAAGACAAATAGCCGCTTTTTATCTACATTACCAACACCTACCGGTGAGCAAATGTACTTCCCAAGGCCGGACAAAGGCGTGACGTCATTGCTTATGCGAATAGGTTATAATTATAGGAATTTGAAGAAACAAGTATAACAGCGTAACCAAAGACAACGTTTGACCTAACAGGTGTTCGTAAACGTATTAAAACACACCAATATGTGTTTTTAAATCATATGCATCGTAACCTGTACGTGTTGTACAAAAGTGTAGGCTTTCAACTAATTTGCATTTGCAGACGTCTATTACAATTAAAAAGAGAGTTATAATCTACTTATTTCCAGGTATGGCCTAATTAAAAACCCAAAAACATGGGGCGCTTCAATAGTCTTCTATTTTACTTTCAAATGTGGCCAAAGGAATTAGTTCTATATTTTTCAGCAATAAGGCGATAATATTCTTAAAAGTCTATCGTAAATTCAAATAGAATGATAGAGCGAGTGCCTACTTCCTTTGAACTATGTGTGCAGCACTTCGACTAAGTGAAACTTAATTCAAAATCGATAAATGCAATCTAAGCCGGCCGAGTCTGCTTTAACCTAAGCTTCTCAGAGTCCGTTAAGTTTCATGTAAACGTATTTCAGTTAAGTTCAGGTACTACATTTCAATATGGACTTTGGTCTTAAGTTATAAGTATGTCGGTGCGACGAGCGGCTTGCTGAATTTAATTCCCAAAGTAGATCAAAGATACGGCAACTTATTCTCCATTGTAGGAGTGCGTATATCGAAGATAAAAAAATAAAAAT
The DNA here is from genome assembly GCA_029286645.1 of Papilio protenor. Lineage (NCBI taxonomy): Eukaryota > Metazoa > Arthropoda > Insecta > Lepidoptera > Papilionidae > Papilio > Papilio protenor. The sequence continues at coordinate 5,710,554 of JAGSMZ010000019.1, read as the reverse complement.
CACGTAATATCAGAAACACCGTCCTTCAATCTTTAGTGAAAATTGCACAACACTATCTAACCGGATTGCAAATATTCAGGGTAGCCCGCTCAAAATCTCAAATACAAATTCAATACAATTTTGAAATGTTGCCAGCACTCAAATTTATTATTTAATAGTAACTTTAATCATTCAAAAATTAACAATCATTTCGGCCCGATAAGTATTAAATATTACATAAGCCTATCCACATTGTTGGGTTAAAAGGACTATATTTTTATTATTGTATTATCATAATAGTGGATGCAGGCTTATATTAAGATACATTTAACATTATAAAAATTAAAATATACTATTTATAATAGAAAATTTCCACAACCAGACTTCTTGTTCCCAGACCATTTCACGTCTCGGAGTAGGTATTATAATAAGTTTATTCTAAATCAGACCAAAATACTGCACATAATTTAAAATAAAGTTAGCAGTCTTTATCGAATATCTTAGTATCTATGTGTTGAATGCAAAATACAACCTCTTTGGCTGACAAGCAGTATGTATACAGCCAAAGAGGTTGCATACTGGCCACTAAGACATTTATCGTGGGATAAAAGAAGATATATAGAAAAGGTAGAAGGTTAAGAAATTTGTTATGAGATAAAACGGAATTTTAACTAAAAATAAAGATGTGAGTTTCAGGAAAAAGTGTTTTGTATTTTTGGCTGCCGCGCTGTCGGTAACAAGTTAAACATGGTCCATACGAGCCGGATTAGTGATAAACCGAGAGCCGGCAGCCGGCAGCCAACAAGTTTACAAGGTGCAAAAACTAACACCATAGGAGTTGGGCGTTAGGAGCACATACTTATAATTAGAAGACTGCCGCAACATGTGAGTGGGATCAGCGTGGCAAGCTACAACGGCCAGCGCAGCAGGGTCGAGCAGGGCGTGAGCGCGATGGCGCCACAAAGGGCAGCGCTTCGTGCGCGCTCTGATGACGTCATCCGCGTGTACGCGCCATTTTGTAAAAATTTAAAAAGTGAATTGGTTTATTTTAAAAGAATATGGGTTTATTTTGAGTGATATTTTATTTTCTGAATTTTTGTGTGTTGACAATAGGTATGATTTTGGTTATGTTGGTAAGATTTGATATTTGTGTTTTAGGTTAGTGTTTTAATTTGATGTTGAGAATATTTTATGATGTATTATAATATTATTTGATTTGTGTTTAGGATTAATGTCTATGTTCGTGTGTTATATTTTGTTGTATTGTTGCAAATGTATGAGGTTAGGATTTTTAGTTTTAATTGTTCTGTTTTATGGCAGTGTTAGCAATGTTAAGGGATTAAGCGGGCCATAAGTACATACATAATGGATAAGATGTAAAGCAATTATTAAAGATATCAGGTGTAAGTTTAAGAAGTACAAGATAATAAGATTTAGTTTATTCAAGTCAAATGATTTGATCCTAGGTACTGTTTTCCAGTGTGACCATGTATTCAATGTTATAACGAGCTCCCTGCAAACCGAACCAAGCAAACGGAAAACTAGAGCTAAAGTTTAGGATACATCGGTCTTAACAACGTACAGCACTGAGAGGTATCCCTTACCGTTCAATACATCATTGCGAGAACTCTCCGAAATATTGGGCCTATGTGGCATTGTGTATGATGTAAGTTCGGAGGGTCATTTAAGTGGATGTTTGAACATTTTGTAAAAAGGGAGGACCTAGGTATTATCAGTATCCTAGAGATTGTAATGACAAGATGTAAGAATGAGAAAAGTCGCAAAGTTATTGGCGAGCGGATGAGAGAGGCAGGTAACAAGTAGATTTAGATTATTGGCAAATAAGCAAAGATTTAAGTACTGATGTTTTTGTATTTGAGTTGTCTTTTGATATTTAAAGTTTATTGATAGTTACCTATAAAAGAGATGTTTTTTCAAGTTAGATTATACAGTCCACTGTTCAAGAAGTTATGAGGCTATGTTGTTTTTGTATTTGTCACCATCGTTTTAAATTCTCCCCCACATCGCATGGTGGGCGGGACAGTTTTGTGAAGAACATTAACAATGTTCTTGGTGGGCGGTATGTTGAATGCAAAATACAACCTCTTTGGCTGACAAGCAGTATGTATACAGCCAAAGAGGTTGCATACTGGCCACTAAGACATTTATCGTGGGATAAAGAAGATATATAGAGAAAGTAGAAGGAAAAGAACTGTGTTATGATATAAAACGGAATTTAAGTAAAAATAAAGATGTGAGTTTGAGGAAAAAGTGTTTTGTATTTTTGGCTGCCGCGCTGTCGGTAACAAGTTAAACACTATGTCACTAGTAATTTTTACCTGGTCTTTTGCCGTCAGCTTTCGGCATCTTTCATTGAATGAATTCCTTTGAGGACGGGATAAACGAGATTCCTTAGAAATTGGAGATCTATTACACGCTGGACAGTAATGGACTGAGGTTAAAGGGAAAACGTAAAAATGAACATTTTTACCGAAATTATTACTCTACCGTTTTTGATACTCAATTTTACTAAAAATGTATCTATCTCTATGAAAGAAAATATCGCGAAAATACTTACAAATGTACTCGATGCTATTATATTTTTAAACCGTTGCGAAAATATAATTAATTCTAGATCCTATGCCGTGTGTTTATTTTTCATTTATAGACGAAATGTACATGTTTTTACGCAATGAAACTGTTTACTCGTATGATAAATAACCTTTTCATAGTGTAGTTGCAAAGTAATCATAATTTAAACACATGTTTGTTTTGGTACGCTATTTTAAGGTGCGTTGACCATAATAAGCGAAGCGGATATTTAAATATACAAACACGGATGGCTTATGAATGTAACTATTTTAAAATCTACATGTAAAATTTTCTTGTCATATGTTCCTTTTCGCGACGCAACCTGCACATATCAGCGAAGAAATTCAAAAGATATAGGTGAAGTCAACCAACACGCATTGGGCCAGCGTGGTTGAATATTGCGTAGTCAAATCTTATTAGAGTAGGCTTCGAGCCCCTCGGTGGGGACGTATAGTTAGGTGGTGATGATGTGTTCCTTTTATGTTTTAAGAAGCATAGAAAAAAGTTGAAAACTCTTTTGTCTTAAATGAAAATAAAAACGGCATCTCTATTATGATATTTATATTGACTAAAATGTAATAAAAAATGCCACAGTAACAAGATTCGCTTCTCCGATTTAATAAAACGACTTCCTAAGCATGCTCAGCGTTGGCGCAGGTATTTTAATAATAAATAAGTATGTACTGTGTTGGGCGCTTTTAATGGAATTCATCAAACGAAAGACAAATACGAAAGTTAAGGACAGCGAGAGCCTTGCATTAGGGCTTTATAATTAAAAATTAACTAACTACTTCTTACCGGTTAAAAGAAAAGTTATAGACAGAATTAAGAGGCTAGAATATATGACAAACAGATGTTCCCATATATAAATGTTAAAGAAATACTGGTATTAGATAAAAACAGTTAGATTTTGGGAATGAGAATTAGAGATTTAAAAAGGAGAGACTTTTTAGATGACGGTTAGAAAGACGTAGCTCTGATATCCTTATTATTGTAGGAACGTGTGAAGAGAAACAAATTCTTTCTGGTAACATAAATTTATCATCTGTGTTTCAATAGACAGTAACACTGTCTTTTTTAAATTATAAGTTGGCAAACGAGCAAGCGTCCACTTGAATTCGCCGAGAAAGCAAAGCGATCGCTTCCCATATGTATATCCGCAATTGCAGATGCGTTGCCTACCCTTAATCAACGGAGAAGGAGACGCACGACTAGAGGATATTTCATTCTTCTTATGCGCCTCCTCCACTGTCAAATCCACTTTCCCTTCACATCAGAAAATGATGGGAAAGGTAAAGGAATAAAATTAGGCCTCCGGCACGCACACTCATCAGACGAAACGCGGAATTGCTTCTACTTCACGCCTGTTTTCTGTGTGGTCGTGATATTGTACCGGGCGAGACGACACATTCGTGCGAAGATGTTAAAGCGGGCTCTACCACTGTTAAAAACTTAACTGTCTATGCCTCAATTTCCTTACATGTAGCTTCTACAAAGCTAAATATAGATTTCACAATGATGTCAGATGTTTACTTGAGGGATTGGTAAATAGCTTACTATTATTACTCATTGTGCTATAGAACATTCAAACTTTCGATTAAACAAATAGACATAGCGTATTAGTAACATTCTGTTTGGGCGTTATTAGCATATCGGCTTTTATTGTGTAAACCAAACAAACGGGTAAGATCTGAGGAATTACTTAATACTCGTATGATTGCGTTGACATTTTTATTTAATTCTGCAAATTACACTGCCTTAAAATGACTAAAATAGCCAAGAATCAAAATACGTTTATCGTTTTTCGCTACAGAAAACTTTACGTATTTTTAAAAATCTCTGGTAATTTTGAAACTATTTGAATTTAACTTCAGGCAAACGGGCCAAATATATCGCAGTATTAGAAGGGCCTTGACTATCCTTTAATTTATGAAATGTCCTCGTGAACGGAAGCCGCCCATTAGAAAGATTTAGGGCACGAGAGATGTGGCCCATATCATGTACCGCATATGTGGAATTTATATCGCTTTCAAACTGCCATTCCAAAGACCTACAGCATAAAACTTTACGATATACGAACGTATCTGAGACTTTTCCATACCATTGTGAGCAATGAAAAGACAGTAAATAGTTTAATTGCAATTTTCTGTTGCAATAAGAGAGCGTGCTCATCTTTCACTAAATCGCACTACTGTTTTGTCGCGCTTTGATTCCTATGAGCTTATATGGAGGTGCGCGCACTACTCGATTTTTAGTTGTGCAACTAAACAGTTGAATGCGCTGCGAAACAATCGACAATTGCACAACAGTTCTGCGATAGTTTAGTCAAAGTTGTATATGTGATCTAAAGTTATTTTTCCACGATTCGATATTTAAATATCTCGATTTTATCATCTCATTTAAATTCTTCTTAAACTAGATCTTCAGAAAATATTGCGTTACTTTGTAGAAGCTCGCTTAACGACATATTTTTTGCTTGACAAATTCTTCAGTAGTTAATTATTATTTTGTAGCGACAAATAAACTTTCGATTGATGGATATCTAATATGAAATGTTTGCTCATTTCGCAATGAAATAACTCGCGCGTCCATTCAGTGCATTGATCGTAAACAGTGCTTTGTTAAATTACATTTCTCACGACGCAAGACACAATGTCGCCACTGTAGGGTGACCATTATATTTTTATTCTTTACCAATATTATACACAGGAAAGATTTGTATTTTTGTATGTATCAGAATAACTCAAAAACTACTAGGCCTATTTCAAAAAAAAGCTACGTTATCAGTGAGTAAAATAGGCTACATTATTTTAATTCCACGCGAACAAAGTCGCGAGTAACAGCTAGTGTTTCATATGTTTAGGACACATTAAAATATGGTAAAAAGATCAAATGACGATACGTCTCTACAATTACCTTTGCTTATTCAGTATCTATAGTCACTTTATTTATATAACGGAATGCTAGCATACTTTTCCTAGTGCGATTCTTATAAAATGTAATACACTATATGGTAATATGTTGGGACTTTAACTACATATTAAAAACATCACTACGCATGTAAAATGTTTCTAACAAAAGCTCTGCCATTTTTAGGAATGTCCAGAAAAATACGTTAAATGATAGTGTCCCTAAGTAATCCACATCAGCGGACTGCGTGTAATCTGAGACGGGGACGGTGACAAATGTCTGCGCTAGCTCTCAGATCGCTAAGAATAAATGTTTGATTGTTTGAATTGAATTCTATGTTTACGATATAGCTTGAAAATAGAAAAGTGATTCAAAATGGCTTCTGGCTTTGCGAAGTTCGTGATTTTGGACAAATCTTTAAAAACATGTAAGTCATTTGAATGCAATGATCATTTGGTAGAGCGGGCGCACACCTTTGACTAAACTAAACTTTTGCTCAACTATTGTGCGATTATCGATTGTTTCGCAGCCCATTCAACTGTTTAGTTACACAACTAATAATCAAGTAGTGTGCGCATAATAGGTCATAGGAATCAAAGCGCTACTAAAGTCGAAAATTTAATTCTTTGATTGTATCTTTAATACCCTGTTTTTAAAACAAGTACATTCTATATGAATACAACTATGTAATCAATCTATTTTAGAAGTTACTTTAAATTATTTGCAGTTGAAATAAAACAAAAATATATACGGACGGTTCCAACATAAATAGAGCCCTACGAAATGGAATGAGTTCCGCGTTCCATCCTACGTAACTTTTGTAACGTCTATTTTAGGCATAGATCCATCTGATATACTTGTATAAAACATTTCTTGATTCCTTAGGATTACACTCGTTGAATTAAAACTTTATCTATACATATAATAAAATTGGAGTGTCTGTTTGTAATATCAAAATAAAAATTCCAGATTACAGGTAGATGATGTATTTGCGTTGCTGATAATGATAATAGCAATTTCTTTGTCTGTCTGTCTGTCTGTCCGCAAGCCGCGTTTGTTTCGGGTAGTAGTTTATAAGAATAAGCCACTGGCTGATATAGGCTCAGATAGCTTAAAAATGACGTCACTGTCAGATAAGGCAACAAAAAACGATATTTCCATCACATATTTTACACGTTGGATTGTTATCAGACAATGTACAATTTGGTGGGACAGGCCCTAAATAAAATAGAAATGAAAGTCCATGTATAATATTTTCTACTAGCTGTTCCCGTGCGACTTCATCCGCATGAAATTATAAAAACTTCCTCAATGTTGGCAGCTTGTAGTTTATGGTTCCTTTCCTACATTAAGGTTTTTTTCCAATTTATTTACCCCCTAAGTTTAATAGCGTGAAAATATATATCCTAAAGCGTAACGTAAGTGTATGGGATTTATTAAAAAAAGAATTATTCAAAAATATGCAATGTTTGCTGACATCTTACGCCACAAAGAATTGTATATTTACGCCTTATTATATTACTAGCTGTTCTCGTGCGGCTTCATTCGCATGAAATTATAAAAACTTTACTTCATTGTTAAATTTGTCGATGTCAAATCAATTGGAAAATGTCAAAATACCGTCACTCTCTTTCCCACATTAGGGTTTTTATCCAAAATATTCACCCCCTAAGTTTAATGGTGTGAAAATATATAGCCTAAAGCGTGATGTAAGTGTAGGCCTTTTTTATTAAAAAAAGAATTATTTAAAAATATGCTGTAATTGCTGACATCTTAGGCAACAAAGAAGTGTGTGTTTACGCTTTATTATAATAGTATAGAAGTATAGATAACTGAACAAGTGTACTATTAATAAAGTTAAGATATAAGTAGACATAATAAATGTTAGTAATTCCTTTTTCGAAGTATTATAAATAACACGAAAGGAGACAGCTAACAATTGTGTTTCGTTACTTCAACTTCGTTTAACATCAACAGATAACGCTTTTCTTCTCTAAAATAGTTGTTTTCGAGGGTTTTTAGGAACACCCTCCCTTCGCTCGGGTCATATTTCATTGGGGTCTTTTCATTTCTTTCTGAAACTTTTTTGTTTATAATATAAGGTGGCAAACAAGCAAGCGGTCACCTGAATCCACCGAAATGGAAAGCGATCGCTACCCATAAACATCCGCAATTCAGATGCGTTGCCTACCCTTAATTGACGGAGGAGGAGACGCACATAAAGAGGACATTTCCCCTTCCTATGCGTCTCCTCCACCGTCAAATCCACTTTTCCTTCCCATCCTTTCCTCTTAAGAAAAGGGTGGAAAGGGAAAGGGACTAAAATTAGGCCTCCGGCACCACACTCATCAGACGAAACGCGGAATTGCTTCCACTTCACGTCTGTTTTCTGTGTGGTCGTGGTATTACACCGGGCGAGCCGACCCATTCGTGCGAAGATGTTAAAGCGGGCTCTACCACTGTTACTTCGCACAATTTCGTAAGATTATGAGAAAATACGGGTAACATTTAAAAGTGAAGTCTTTAATAAGCTTGTAATTTAAAAACTAAATCAGAAATATTGTTCTATGTAGTACAATATGAGATTTTTATCGTTTAAAAGGATGCATAGATTTGGTAATAAAAATACTTTAAAGTTTTGATAGTATCAGGAAATGACTCGTCATTCTTAGCGTGAATGTCTAAACAAGCCATTATTTAAAGTAACAATGCTCAGCGAATTCTAAAGCTATCGCAATAAAGATCTCCGCCAAAAGATACTGCCACAAAGACATCCGGTGTCACGCTGAGCGAACTTCCCCAAATTATACTAAAACCGGTCGCTTTATACTAGATTCTTGTAAGTATATCATTACCTACAGGTTTTTTCATTAAAAAAGTTATAAAACACTATGCATAGTTTCAACTTTCATAAAATTAAAGCAAATGTAATGCATTCGTTAAAATACATATCTACGCCTAGCTCTTCTACATAGCAAATAAAATGTCAAATATCTCAAAGGCGCTTTGAATCGCTAAAACATAATACAAAACAGTCATATTATGCGTGTTATGGTTGGACATCTAACGAATCCGATTAATCTAACAGAAAATGTTTTCAATAAACAAATATTTTCATCTTCACTTATTTTCAATTTACAAGAATTTAGAAAAAAAAACATTGCTCATTTTCGGCAGGCGCTAACAGCAAACACTGGAAAAATGTTTACTCGAAAGTTCAAAGTCAATTTCCGAATTGATCTTGAAACTCCAACTTTACTAATAAAGTCTGCAAAACTTTTATACCTCTGACAGCTGCCAAAGTTAGAGAAATAACAGCGAAAGGAAAAAGAAATAGTTTATTTGTTTATCTTGGTTTTTGGTGCTTTATAGCTATAGATCTAGGCCAATGAAGGATAAAGTATGAAGTTATGTGGTTAAAAGCAAAATTCACGGACGTGCTATTTTCTTTGAAATGTTTATGATCGTTCTCATCATTGAGCTAGACTTGGTTGCAAAATGTTTACTGCCATTGATAAAAAGACAAAGAAGTGTAACAATAAAATGAAGAATGTAATAAAATCCTTGCTTTAAGAGCGTCGTGTGATGAATGAAGGATTTCTCAGTCTTCAGATGGCGACAACGAAGTTTGCCGCCTCGGACGCCCATTGAATACGAAAGAGGCGAAAAAACGAAGAAATCGATAGTTCAGTTTTATAGAGTCGGACTATTTTTAACAAGCCCAGTAAACTTCAATATAACTTAACAAAAATAGTTAAGATATCTTTAGCGAGCTTTTTATGATATCCTGGTACATCACTTAGTAGTACTCAATCACAAATAGTACAAGAAAGGTTGTAACATCTTGACAGAATATTCCGAGTAGTAAAATAAGGTAATTCGTATGATTAAAAAGTACCCAGTGTTTTATATTTGTCAATACACGAGTATGATTTTTGTGCTTAGTAAATTGTGCGAAACGCTGGCTTTGGTTACATTCCCGTACGTGCCCATTTTTCAAAACGACTGTAGATGAATATTGCGGTGAACTTTATTGCAGGCGCTTTGTTCAGGAAATTGTTTCTTTTAAAAAAATATTCATTAAATGTTACATTTTATTTTTTCACTTAAATGAATAATTTCTTCTTTACTAAAAATAATTTTTAATGATACATAAGTATGAAGCTGCTAAGCTTTAGTTTCTTTTGTAAGACTTGTACAACATTTTTCCTTTATTTTCTAGAATCACATTCGTTCAAATGTCACGGATGCATTATTTATTGCCTCCCATATGTTGCAGGTTACTATGTGTGACGTCATCTTGTTACAACTTGTCTGCAGCGAAGTAGTTTTCCCGGACTTTGTGGCCGCAGCAATTTGTTTCATTCGCCTGCAGTTTTCTTTCTTTGTTGTAATTGTGGCAAATTTTCTTTTGTTAGTATTTCCCAGTAGATATTAATTTCTGGTTAATACATTTTTAAGGATTTCGATTATTAGCACAATTGTTATTATATAATAATATACTTTTACTAAATGTTTTACTCCTGGATTTTACAAATAGCAAAAATACTTCCTATATTTTTTTACGAAATATAGGAAGTTAGGCACAATATTATGTCAAAGAATGGTCAACAAGCGAATTTATTACGTTTGTAAACGTTTTATAAATTTTTATATTCAATTAATCAACAATAAAATAATTCAATTTATATTTAGCCTTTGTATTCTACGAAACAAGTCGAATAAACGTAGATTGTCCTAGAACAGAGAGAACACGGGCACGGTATGCTCTTTGTCTCTATAAAGGTACTAATCGACTATTTCATTCATTTCTATTTACTGCACAACGTTTGATTTCTCTTATTTAAATTAGTCTGAGTTGATATTGTTTTAATTATGTCCACATTTGTATAGTTTAGCTTGCATTTTTTTCTAGAATTAAATGTTTTTAGTGGTATATGTCGACAACTGTGAATGATTTCTCATTCAATTATTTAATTATTTTCGCTCTTTTAGCTTAGGTTATACTCTTGTTCATTGCTATTTAAGTATGAAAAAGTATAAAAAATTGTGATAAACAGGCAGCCATCCTGTAAATAGTTTATCAGAATTTCATAATAGTTAATAACTAAATTGAATCCTCCGAAGTCAATTAAAATTTCTGTGGAAGGTTAGCACTTAAAGTTATTTAAGTCTATTGATCGATCTCGACACAATAAGACGCTGAGAGCTTGATGGATGAATACAATTCAAAGGGCATTGTTCAAAGCCTTGCGACATTTCTGGCTACGTTCTGATCTTCATTAGAGATGGAATATATACAAATTGAATAGTTTGAGCTATAAATAGGTGATTAAAGGGCTAATTATAGATTTCGGAAGGATGGTATTTTACGGCCAATCGGAGTACCGAGATATGGTCGTTTGGCTCTTAGAGACTCACTTGTTGGGTATAGAATATAGCAGAAAGATAGTTGAGTTAAAATGTAGTACGAGTATAATTTTTATTCTGTACAACTAACTCACGTCAAGCCAACATTAATTTAATGTCAATCACCGTCGCTGGGGTATTTTAAGATTCAAACTTTATGGTTGCTCGAAATTTCACACGAGTTGTTGTGCAATACAATTTTAAAAGGCCGTATAATACTGAGATGTGGCATACATTAGCGACCGCTTTTCTCTTGCTTGGCTCCTGGTATCCACTAGTTAAAATATCAATTTGTAGCTCACTGCGAGCAGTCGAAAAGTTTGAATATTATAATACTACGCTCGTTAGCAGCGCGTCATTTCCAGGCTTCGTAATTTAGTTAGTAGAATTTTATAACACAACTAAATTAATCGCTGAACTTTTAATATCGATAGATTTTTTTAACAAGCACTATTTTTAACATTTTGTAATAGAAAGAAAAATTTATTACTTCTTATTTTTTTGATTAAAATAACATTTATAAGTGTCATAGTAATCATGTGTAGTAGTAGTGAGCGTCGGTGGCTCAGTGGTTTAAGCACTTGACTTGTAATCTACAGGTCTTGGGTTCGAATCCCTCCGCCATGTACCAATGTGATTTTCGTTTTTTCGAATTTTCATATGTACATAATTTACCCGACGTTCTTACGGTGAAGGAAAACATCGTGATGCAACCTGCACATATCATCGAAGAAATTCAAAGATATGTGTGAAGTCAACCAACCCGCACTTGGCCAGCGTGGTTGACTATGGCCTAGTCACCCTAACTTTAGGGTAGGCTCCGAGCCCCTCGGTGGGGACGTATAGTGAGCTGGTGATGATGATGATGATAGTAATCATCATCATCATCTTCCTCCTTATCCTACTCCCGTAAGGTCGTCGCAACAGGTTTTTGTCTTCCACATAACTCTATCATACGTCATCTCAGTCATCACTCCCATTTTGATCATGCCATCTTTCACGCAATCCATCCATCTCTTTCTAGGTCTACCTCTAAGTATCGTAGTAATATAACATCATTATTAGTGTCATAGTAATATTATCATATATAAGATTTTCATAGATTCATAAAAGCATCTACGTCTTTTATTACTAAATTAATAAGTCAGTGTATATGCCAGTTGTTAAATTATCAAGGCAAGAGAAACATAAGGTTAATTAGCTATCAAGTGAAGCGAATATGTCTTTACCCGGTGAGCTCTTTGTTATTCTAACTAGACTAATGCACTTAATTCTGTAGGAGATTTGCTCGTTCGTTCTGACTTATATTACCAATTAAAGTTATATTTTATTAAAGCAAAGAAATGTTGCTTTTCTTAATTTTTTGTAGGTTATAAATTGAAGGGAAAATGATGTATCAGTAGAGACGTTTAGTGCATTTTTACAAACTTAGATGAAATGTAGGCAAAGGTGTTAGCAAAAGTAGAATGCGTAGTTACTTCGGTTTGTTCGATCGGTCGTGTATCCGTTCTTTATGTGTTTGTTTTCCTTGTTATCTATATCTTAATGTCATCCTAACTTTTATCAGATCTTTGCTGGGAACAAGACAAATAATGTTATTGTAGATGTTCAATTATTTGTTTTCGTTTGTCTTTTGTCATTTGACCTCCTTAAGTATACTTTTGATATTTCTGGCCTAGTTTGTTACCGTAGACAAAAAAAATGTGTTTAACTACCATACTTCATACTTCATGCTATTATTATAAATGCGAAAGTTTAGATGGATGGATGGATGTTTGTTAGAGTTTGTAGCCTAAACGGCATAGATGTAGAGGACAGTCTGGAAGAACACATAGGCTACTCACCTTTGTTTTTTTTTTAATTCCACGCGGACGGAGTCGCGGGAGAAAGCTAGTTTATAAATAAAAACAATTTAAAATATTACATATTTAGTTAACTAGATCCTACTTGAAAATCTCAATACTTAATTTACTAATCAGTATCTAAAAGTAGCATAAACATGTAACTTTAAAAAACCTCTAGAATTTTCCATTGAAGAACTCTAGTGTGTACAGAATCGATAACTTTATTCCGCGATGAAAACAAACTGCTGAATAAGCGAGGGATGTTCTCTACAATGCGATCATTTTTCATAACTTTGCATCGAAGTTAAACGATCGGTGCAGGAAGACATTTTTCAAATCTAATCCAAACTTCACGTTACGCAAACGGAACATTTTGCATAGATAGACATTTCCTATTTGCACTTTTACATTTATATTTTATCCTGTAAAACAGAAAATCTAATACTTATTTTATCGCCCACTATAAGAATACACAGGAATTTCTTTTCCCTTTAACTCGATGAACTAAATTGCCATTATTGTTATGCAATTTCCTTAAAAGCAACCACTTAAATATAATTTGTGCGACCAGACTGCAGGAGGGTAGTTTGTTATTTTAATGGCATCTATCGTGTTCGTAATTCAAAGCAGTTTGGTCGTTAGAGCCTAATGGCTTCCGTAATGAACTAGTCACAAACTTAACCCAAGCCCTAATGACCCTGCATCAAATCACGGAACTTGTTTATGTCTGTAGAAATTAAGGCTCAGCTGCGGGTTTTGCTCGATAAGGGATCTCAACTTTTAACAGTAAATTCATTAACAAACAAGCAAATTCATATATTTTTATTCATTACTAGCTCACTATACGTCCTATTTTAAGTTAAGGGTGACTAGGCCTTAGTCAACTACGCTGACCTAGTGCGTGTTCGTTGACTTCACCCACTTATTTTGAATTTATGCATTGCATCATTGTGTTTTACTTTGGGGTACATAGGTACATGGCGAAATTTGAACCTGGACCTGTAGAAGTCAAGTAGCAAGCACTGAGCCACCGACGCTCTCATATATTTCCAGTACATTACAATAATTTCGAAGCGTATTAATTTGGAACTCAACTAATCTGTAAGCTCATCAATTGGCTAAAAATGTGCACAGTACACAATTACGCAATTAATTTGCTATTTTTGTTTTTGTTCATCGTATAGAGGACAGGGTAGATATTGCCCGGGAGCGTTGTCATGACAACGGGGGGCGCTAGCGGCGCGCGCCGCCTCCGAGCGCCAGACGTGACCCCGACTCGGCGGAGGACGCTGCGTCTCGTCGCATCATCTCCAATATTTGACGTGACAAAATAGACCTTGTGGCCAGTATGTGGATGTAATCTGAGGCTCCCGTTGCGCGAGGTGTGATTGAAAGTGTCCTAGTGTTGTGTGTAGGAGTGCATTCGTGCAATGTTGCAAGGAGGGGGCGATCTGTGACCGGGACACACTGCAAAGTGGAGGGGGAGAGAGGGCGCTCGCACGCTTGATATCATGCCTTTCGAATTGAGATCAGGTAAGCTTTTCAGCTCCAAATGACATCGCTCCAGGCGGCTTGTAGTTTGAAAGGAATCATGCCCTTACCCTACGTTTTTTTTACACTCTTCAATACTGAAAGATGCTGGTAAACATTTTAAAAAAGGAAAGAACACCGAGTTATAAATTTTAATTAAAAAGTCCCGTTTTAATGCTCGTAAAATTTTTGTTCCAGCCGTGACCTAAATTTTATTTAATACATAAGTTTTTATTGTAAGAATATTTATGAATACTATGTTCTTTTTTACGAGTTACTTATTTATCGCATGATATATAAGTTCTTACGTAATTCATAACTTATCCGATGTTTACCCTTGTTAGTACTGTAATACTTTCCAGAGGTCCCACGGGTCACCGGAGGGTTTTCAACTAACGAGTTACATTCATTTGTCGTAACTTCGTAGTCTTCAATTTATTTGACTTTAACCGATCTTGCAAATATATAAATCAACTATGTAATACAGACAATCTCTGTTTAAATGATAATCCGTAAAAATAACCTCTTGACAAACATGTAAGTATTCATTATTATATTTAAAAGTCTAATTATACTTCATTTTTAAATGGGAATAAAGCAAATTAAGTAAAATGAGTTTACAAGGGTTCAAAAATGTACAGAAGGGCACATACAGACGGTCGGAGAATTTGATCAAAATTAAAGATATTCCGTGAATGATATAACGCGTTACACCTAGATAACACGAACTTAATGAATGAATGACAATTTCGTAATCCTGCAACAGTCTACGATTGAACAATTTCATATACCTTTGTGGCTATCTGACTGACTTTGATCAATGTTCCCCGATCCCAAACATCTCTCCACACTCAATCCAATCTTTTACTTTTACCGTGATTCATACGTGATGTATTATTACAGTGATTTGACTTCTTTTTTGATACCATTTTACGAGTCTATGGATTATTTCTCTACACAACTGTACGTGCTAAATGCTAAGTCCTTAGTTTGTCTTGTTAATAATTCAAACACCTACTTGATCTGAAACTTGGTCCGGTCCTTTATCCCGTCCTGCCGACTCGTTATCCGTGAAAGGTGAGCGTCAAAGGGGACAGGATTTAATAATAATTTTGACTGATAGCCACTTATCATTTATTTCTTTTTAACCCCTTGATTATTATCAGCCAGTGACAGCATTTTAACACTTCGTGGTATTTTAAAAGAGTTTTTATAACTGTTACCGTTTTTTTGATTTATAAAAGACAGTGAAGGTAACGGTGTTTCTGTTTCGAATTTCAAATGTTTTTCGTATCGTATCTCTTTTGTTTTCTAAGATTAAGTTAATTAACGGATATCTGATACTTTATTAAAACTAATTTCAATACAATTGAATTTCTAATGAAATTCTTTATCCCCCAGGTTTACCTATTAGGCCTTCATGAATATTTATAACGATTTTAGCATTTTACTTCGGAATCCTTTTAGCGATTCATTCAATTGTATTCACTATTTCACGTTGAACGGAATAATAAGAGAAATGTATTGTAACGATAATTATTTACCCTGAAAAGTTTATGCGTAACTAAATTGTTATTCAGTTTCATTTTTAACTAGCTGTTCCCGTGCGACTTCATCCGCATGAAATATGAAAATTTTATTTTGTTGTTTACATGTGTCAAATTATCAATTGCAAATGTCAAAATGACATGACATTATGACAAACCATGGCAAACTTGCTTCCTTGATGTTGGCAGCAACTTATGGTCTCTTTCCCACATTAGGGTTTTTATCCAAAATATTTACCCCCTAAGTTTAATGGCGTGAAAATATATAGCCTAAAGCGTGAAGTAAGTGTAGGGCTTTTTATTAAAAAAATAATTAATCAAAAATATGCTGTAATTGCTGACATCTTAGGCAACAAAGAAGTGTGTGTTTACGCTTTATTATATTAGTAGTATAGATAGATAAGTATAGATTGAATGGTTAATGAACGGTTTTAGATTTTTTATTGAAACACCATAAATTAACTGATTCTGTAAGAATAAAAGCTGTCGCTGTTTGTTCTATTAAAAATGGGAATAAGACAACTACAGTCCGATGAACAATTTTTGGCATTTGAAATCCATCAAGGATTCGTTGTACTTTAGTTTAACTTCACCAGGCCAGATAAGTTTATCTCACTATAATAACTTTGACATGGTTCATAAGAATAAATGTGAAAGAAAAACAAAGATTGTTTATGCTGCGAAAGTGGATATCAGTGTTGAAAGGAACGTCCACGGCGCGCATTTATATCGATTAGATTGACGTCATATTGCAGAAGGGCTACATTAAAATTCCCTGAAGTCGGTCGCTGATTTATGGTTATTGATAGAATCATATTGTCTATGAAAATGGTATTTACCTGAAGTTTCTTCGAATACTTGAAATACTTATACTTTAACTTTTATATAGTAATTATGTTTCGAAGTGTGAATAGATTTAGATTTAAGAGATTAATTTAATTTCTAAACGGAAAAGTTTTTATTAATTCACCCTAATTTCTATAGCTCTAGTAAATTGTTAGACGAGGCTTAAAAGTTTGCTCTATTCAGAAGTATGTTTAAGAATAAAGTTTAAATATTTTGCTTTTAATCTTATAATGAAGCGTTTACTTTTTAATTAAATTGGACTTTTCATTTATTAATATTTGCATAATTAAATTAATGAAATTTCAGTTTAGAATAGTAAATAACTGTTCGTAACTGTGATAAATAAAAATCTATGACCGAAGTCCTTAAATCATCTATGACAAAGGTCAATGACCTGAAATCCGCCATCTTGGATTTTATCCAATCTTACGTTTTATAAATTTACTTGCAGTTTGGTTTAGATATATTAAGTAACTAGGTAAAGGCTAAATTTAACGTTAAAGTGTCTATTTGATGAAATGATAAGTGTATAATGAAAATTATTTTTTTTTAAATTTTGAACTGTGATGAACGAGCAATGTTTGATGAAATATTTTTTTATAATACGTAATCCAAGAGGTCTCATTTAAGTTGTGAATGAATCGTGCTTTAAAGTGACTAGACAAGGTGAAGTGTCTAATTTAAAATTCTATTCTATTACAATGAAGTTGGTCGAGTGATGAAAATCTCAAACAGAAATTTTAATTTGTAGAAAGGTTTGTACTCAAATTTAGCTTTTTAATTATTAATGGATTCACGTAACTCTGTCCTTTCGGATTTAATTTATTTTACTTTGATGCTAGGTTTTGATAATGAAAAAGTTTATGCAGAACGTGTTAAAAATTTAGCTAATAGACCTAGAAAGAGATGGATTGCGTGAAAGGTGATATGGTCAAAAAGGGAGTGATGACTGAGATGACATATGATAGATTTATTTGGAGGACAAAAACCTGTTGCGCTGACCCTACGGGAGTAGAATAAGGAGGATGATGATGATGATGATGAATAGCTCTTAATCTTGACTTCAAATTTCGACGACTCTTACATTGTTTGTCGACGTGCTATTTAATTGATATGCAATTTCTTTTAGTTATTTTTAATCGTATTGCCTAAAAGGCGTAAGATATCAAGTTTAATTCTATTTCGTAATAAGCTCATGACGATATTAAAAAGTAATTGTTTAATTTTAACTCTTTTCTATGAAAACATAATGCACAACAGCATCTTCGACTGTTTTCTTTAAGAAAATTTACAGGTAAATGGTGTTAAAGGAGTTCGATTTGATCAAAAGTAAATTTCCTTTAACACTGACAGCACTTGAAGCAATATTGTCGGCGGCCGGTGCGGCTTATCTCGTTATTTATTAAGGCCGGTCGGCTTTTAGGCTGGGACCCGTTCATCACACCTCTCAGTTATCCACTGAAAGGTAAACTGTTACATCAATTTACCTTTCAGTTCCGAATCATTTATGTCGATATAAATTCTTAATAGCGAATTATTTAGATGACATAGTGTCACAAAACAAGTATTATAATGAGAGAAATAATTAAAAGTTACGGATATCTTGCCAATTTGAAGAGCCACAGTGACAAATACTCGTGCGCAGAAGTTGTACCGATGACAATGTGACGTCATGATTCCGACGTCACTAACTGACGGTACCGAGCAGACAAGCGCAAGACGTGACGCAGTTAGCCTCACAGATTATAGAAATGTAGCAAGCTTGGCCTTAGTGGGAGAGGGAGTTATCGGCAAACCTTCTGCGCACAATACATACAAAGAGTAAGTAAAGTTGTATGTTTGGAGGGATTTAGTAGCGATACAGTTAAATGAACATCTCTTTCATTGATTAAATTTACTACAAATTCTCGCCACATATTTGTGTATTTGCAAGCTCGAATGGCCATGGTATGTGTTTAATTAATTTGGAATGTATGTAGACACGTTACAATATGACGTAGAATGTTATGCTAGTTGTTGTATTTTTAAATAGTGTAGTTAATATAGAAGTTGTATTTTAGGTTTAAACTTTTTTATTACTACGAAATACGAAGAAATACACTGCACCGTTGGTCAACCCAATTAAGGTATCATACCTACACGATAAAAAGTTCTTAGTAAGTCATACAATTCTCGTGATGTGTGAATATTAAAATTATGTAAACTAATTAGAACCGATTGGTTTCGAAACGAAGGGAGGTAATTCCAGTGACGTCATTTCCAATTTACTCGTCGGTCTATAATCTTGCGGATCCCTGATGTATCAAGATTGTTGTAAACTGTCACTTACCCGCCTCAGTGACGTGAGATCCAATAAATTCCTTCTCAAAATTTTAAGGTTGTGGTATCGCTTGTGAAAGTTACCTAATCTTGAAGAAAATTGCGGTAAAAGTTTATTGGGAAATTTCCTATTTTAAATAGAAAGTAACTATTCTTTTATTTACGACACATTTACTTTATTTAGATACGTTTTAAATAAACAAGATAAACATTTTTCTAGTAAAAGTATTTTTCCGTACAACCGAGCATTCCTTTGTGGAAATGCAAATTCACTGCTAGTAAATAAGAACACAAATTTAATACAAACATTTTCTTGATATTACGATTTTTCTAAGAAGAAATCTATACATATAATCAAATTGGAGTGTCTGTTTGTAATATGAAAAGAAAAATTCCAGATTTCGGGAAGATGATGTATTTGAGTTGCTGATAACAAAAATCGCATTTAAAAATTTTTGTCTGTCTGTCTGTCCGCAATTATTGCTATCTTATCGCTATCTTATTATTGCGTGGACGAAGTTGCGGGCAACAGCTAGTATCAAATATTTGTAATAGGAAGATCGCACGGAGAAATACATTTTATAGAGGATAGTTACTTTTCCTAATTGATGTCTATTTGTAGTTCGTAGTTGGATTGTTAAAGTTTTCAATATTGTTGTTTTAGGCACAGACTAAATTGGTATTGTATTTAATAACGATATTTTAATTGTAAAGTATATCTGTTTTAAATATCAATACTATATTTTACTACATTATGAAAATACCAAACATTTTAATTAAACATTGAAATGAATACAGAAATATGCAATGGATTTATTTGTATTTTAAATGAACTTTAATCTATGTTGCATATTTTAAATATTAACAACAAAACGATTAATTCAAGACTTCTGAAATGTACACAGAGTATGTTAATACCTTTTATAGCATTATAAAGTAAATGTGAACAATAAAGCGATACGGAGCGAACACAATGTGGATGTCTTTAAGATAGAAATTTACATTTCGTAATTGAACGGGTAGTAAAGCGTCTGCACATAATAAGGATATAAGCTAGAGCCCGCTTTAACATCTTCGCACGAATGGGCCGGCTCGCCCGGTGTAATACCACGACCACACAGAAGACAGGCGTGAAGTGAAAGCAATTCCGCGTTTCGTCTGATGAGTGTGGTGCCGGAGGCCTAATTTTAGTCCATCTCCCTTTCCACCTTTTTCTTAAGAGGAAAGGATGGGAAGAGATGGATTTGACGGTGGAGGAGACGCATAGGAAGGGGAAATGTCCTCTTTATGTGCGTCTCCTCCTGCGTCGATTAAGGGTAGGCAACACATCTGCAATTGCGGATGTTTATGGGTAGCGGTCGCTTTCCATTTCGGTGGATTCAGGTGGCCGCTTGCTCGTTTGCCACCTTATATTACAAAAAAAAAAAGCTTGAAATTTAGCTGAAAATTATGGATTTTTCGTTATCGATAGTTCTGGTATAGATATTTGAATAGTATTGTTAACTTATTGTAGAAGTTGGTATGGCTGCTCAAAAATTTTGGAGAAATCCTAAGCAATTTAACGTTTGTGGACTCTTCTGTTATTCATAGGGGCATGTTAACCATCTAGTAACGTCTGTTAGGAAAGCGATAAGGGTTAAATGAGTAAGTAGTTATAACAGCCTTAAAACAGTGGTCATAGACATAGAAAATGTTTTTTTCTCTCTGATTTTATAATTTAGTTTATGGTTTAAAAACCTTGGATGCTTTATGTATCACTCGCTGCTTTGTAAGGTTATAAGACTGAAAAACGTTTAATTTGACAATTCTTTACTCAATTGACAATTCTGTTCTACAGCTAAAGCCTGAAATCAAATTGTCTTATTGAATTTGTTGAACTGAGGGCTGCGATAACTGCGTTACGAGGGGGCGACAATTTCATTTGACTGTTTACATCCCGCTACGTTACATCTACATATTTTGAATGCAAATTCTTAGGAAAATATCAAAATTAACAATAAAATGATTTTTTTATACGTACTTACTCTTGTATTATTTGCAATATCTGTTACAGCGAGTGTAATGACTAAAGAACCTTCTAGAAAATAGCATACTTTATACACAGTATAGCCAAATATTAAAGTGTTCTATGTGTTTGTATTAATGCTATTTAGAAGTGTACCTGACTTTATTTATAACTAGCTTTCGCCCGCGACCCCGTCCGCGTGATATACAAAAAACAAAAACAAAAGTGACTGTACTTATGTGTCTTCTAGACTATCATCTAAATCTATACAAAATTCCATCTAAATCCGTTCAGCCTTTTAGGCAACAAACTATAACAAACATCATCATCAACAAACTATAACAATCATCCATCCATCCATCTAAACTTTAACATTTATAATATTAGTATGATGACTCTTTTTCTCACTTCTGTAAAATCATAATAGGTAGCCATCGCCAGATATTAAGAAATATTATAATTTATATTCAAAGTTTCATAATGCTGTTAGGGTTGCGAGATATAAATTTACAAGACGTTAATCGTTTAGTCCTTGAAGTTGAAGCATAAACTGTGGTTAGAACTACTTTGTCTCTATTGTGTGGCATTGTATGTCTAGACTCTAGACGTTACGATATCTGACACATAGTATACATAATGACGCTAACCGAGTGTGAACTTTGTCAGATTAAAATTAGACTAGACAAAAAATTGTGATCGATTCATTCAGCATTATCTTGCATGTAAACTGTCAAAGCGAAATAATTAAACTGCAAATCGATAAAATAACTTTTGTGTTATTACGTTAAAAATATGATAATTGTAGGTCAATGCTTGCCGTTACATTATAATTAACTAGCTTTCGCCCGCGACTCCGTCCGCGTGTAATTAAAAAAAACAAAAGTGAGTAGCCTATGTGTTCTTCCAGACTATCGTCTACACCTATACCAAATTTCATCTAAATCCGTTCAGCCGTTTAGGCTACAAACTTTAACAAACATCCATCCATCCATCTAAACTTTCGCATTTATAATATTAGTATGATTTTCCTTAGCCGATACATAAAACAATTGAAATGACTGTCAAAGTTGAAAGTTTATTTAAAAAAACTTCAAGAACATTTTCCACTCGAACATTCTTTCACAATTTCATCGAAAACTTCTTCAGAATAATAAATATCTAAACTGGTAAGGCCACCTAAATATACATTGCTACTTTAAACCCTTTTCCCTGTCTGACCTTTCCTAAGTCTGTGGATAATACAAGTTTATCGATTCAGTACATTTATAACATAAAAGGTAAAAGGACAAGTGCATTACTCACGGGTCAGTTGTATCCACAAATATTTAAAGACTAGCTGTTCCCGTGCGGCTTCATCCGCGTGAAATTATAAAAACATTTTTTTATTGTCTATATTTGTCAAATTTTCAATTGTAAATGTCAAAATTACCATAACCATAATAACCTTGCTTCCTTAATGTTGGCAGCTTGTAGTTTATGGTGCCAATTTTTTCAGCCCCTAAGTTTAATAGCGTAAAAATATGTAGCCTAAAACGTGCCGTAAGTGTAGGGCTTTTTATTAAAGAAAGAATTATTCAGAAATATGCTGTGATCGCTGTCATCCTACGCTACGAAGTAGTGTGTGTTTACGCTTGTTTATATTAGTATAGATAGATTACTTTTACCTGTACATACTCTCATCCCTTCTGCCAGGAAAGTAACATAGGTACAATGGCAGCCTTTTCGTTATTACCTTTTTGGTTCTATTTTTAAAATTAATATTTTTCTTAGACCCTTTTATGCCGACTGATATACAAAATGGACGTATGCGGACGGTTTTGCGCTTGTTATCACTGACCGGAAAAAGGGTCTTAAAATAAACTCCGTGCTAATCGATTTTGTATCAACGAAGCTATTATTGTAAACTGGAACTTTTGTAAATAGATCCTTCAATTTATTGTGCTTTTTGTTGAAGTTAATTTTCAAAAGGAATTCGAGCACTGAACAAATTGAATTAAACGCTTTACTTCCACTTATACAAGAAGTTTATATTCGTATTTCATTTGTTTTAATAAAATTGTACACATTTAAAAATACCAACCTGCTTTTGTTTTCCTTGGGTAAACAGTCAAAAGTCTTTTATAGACTAACTTTGTCTATGTCAATCTGGCTATTGTACCTGGTCATCAAGGATACGAGTAGCTTGTTTGTTGTGTATTCATTTTTGTAGTAACAATTTATTTGACCGAATCTGAGGCGAATAGCTAGTATAGAATTTTATTTAACGATATCGCCAGTTTTCAGTTTTTTTACGTTTAAAATGGATATTCATTTATTGTACTTGGACTATAACTAGAGAGGGACTAATATAAGTAAATACAACCCCTGCGACTTCGTGTGAAATGTTAATTGAGCCATAAATTCCAACTTTAGTACCGTCACTTTCTGTTCTTAATTAAAGCTCTAAAGGAGGAAAATAATTTTTTTTCTTTAAATGATTTTTTTTACAATCGTAAATTAAATGAAGTTAAAACTTGTAATTAACTGAATTAGTTAAAATTAATTATGGAAGTTCGATTTATAGTTATAAGCCATTTAATTAACATTACCAGAACGTCGTCTTACCACGTTTTGAAGGGGCTGTATTCTCGCCGCTTGCTCGAGCGAGTGTTGGAATACCGAGATGATCAAATCATAAACATCCTCAATAACAGAGGTAATACAAATGCATTGCCATACTTTAAGGAAATAGTACGTTCGCTTCTTGAAGGAGCCTAAGTCGTGCTAGTTTAGGAATACCGAGGACAAACAATACCACAACATGACTATGTGAGGCAGAAAGTTTCGCGACACCCGCACGTCTGTGGATTACCGTAGAGATAGTGTGGGTGGTTTACTGAAGAAGATACTATTATAATTTTACAAGGATATCAATTTCATATTAACTCAATAACATTATGACACGTCTTTTGGAAACCTTGCGTAATTCAATTACGCGTATGTCAACCTATCGTCAACGACAAATTAGACCCATGAATAATGGCGCCTAACTTTCGTGCGCTTCTAATTGGCGAGTGCGGTGAGTTGCCTCAAATTGGCACAATTTCCTACCCGTACCGAATTACCGAATCGCATTAAACTACGTCTCTTTTACGAGATATGTAATATTAATATCATCTTCCTATATAAAGATATAAGTAGCTTTAACGAACAGATTGATTAACTATGATTTTTATAATTCGTGCATCTTCGTGGCTTTAAAAACAAAAGAAGGCTTTCGAAACAAAAGATAAATAGTCTTACAATATTACCTGATACAAAAAACTGTCTAGACTAGTTCTATTACATTCAATTCATTCTAAAAGGGCACGGCCAAAGGCAAACAACCCGATACAAATGTTTACAGACAAATTGACCAATACTTTATAAGAAATCTAAAATTGAGTAACGTTACTATTCGAATTTATAAAACACTAGATTTTGCCCGCGACTCCGTCCGCGTGAAATTTAAAAATAATAAAAAGAAATGAAAAAATATAGCCTATGTTACTCATAGATAAATTAACTTTCTAACGGTGAAAGATTTTTTAAAATCGGCCCAGTAGTTTTTGAGCCTATTCATTACAATAAAACAAACAAAGTTTTCCTCTTTATAATATTAGTATAGATAAAATAAAGTATGAAGGTTTTGCATTGATTACCTAGGTATTAACATTTTTCTATTTTTCAGAAATAATACTGTAGCCTAGAAAAATAAATAATCTAAATTTTTCTAAGCTAAATTTATTTAGAATTTTTGCAACTCTCCACGTTGCACACTTTTGTCGACATTAAGTTGACTCAGAGAATGATGCTCGCTCTGCGCGTCCTAATTAAGGAATATGGAATTTCGTTTCTTCTCATATTAAAGAAATAGTAAAACCTAATAAAGTCCTAAAAGTATTTTAATTTTAACTTAAAAAGATTGCATTCCAAACAAACCTATAATGGACAAATTATCAACACGTAATAATAAATATTTACTATAAAAATTTAGAAGGATTCATTTTCCAGAAAATACATTATTTATAATTTAAACAACTTAAATTCTTAATCTTTATTGAACATCCCTTATATGCCTTAACATCAATGACTACAAATAACAGGATGTTTGATATTTCACAGAAAACAAAATAAATATTCAAGTGAAATAGAGTTCGGTTAAATCTATTTGTAAGCGAGTGGAAAATAGAATTTTCCCCGAAATAGTAAAAAGTTTGACATCATGTTTTGCTATCGATAAAAAAGAGTAAAACTGTGAGTTGCTGTTGTCAAAACACTTGAATCTTTTCGACAATTTATAAAAAAAAAACAAAACACGTCCCACAACGCATCTGCGTTTCCTCTGGTTTACTGATGTCTGTTAACATCGGTGACCTCTTTAAGAGTCCCACTGCTCCTTTACATTAAAAATATTCATGTAATAAATGCCATTTTGATTTCAGGATCGTGTAGTTTTATATAATTTTAAATGATGTGTTTCTGTTTATAATTTTTAATTCATGTTTTAACTTGCCTAAATATTTAATCATTCGTGGAACAATTAACTTGAAAAGCAACGTAATGATCCTGAAATTTACGTTACACTCCATTTAAGTTTCAAGGTTATTTTGTTAGGTAATAGCTTCGTTAACTTTTATTATACAAGTCATGTAAATTTTCATTTATTTTTAGGTATAAATATTACTCATGACTAATTATATTCCTTTCTCTATTCTGCAACGATAAAATTAAAGTAACAGAAAAAGACAAAAGATTAAAATTAAAAATAAATGAATACTTAGTGCTCAAAAATTACTATCATAATAAACCATAGTTTAACTTAGTTCATAGCTCAAGTTCAGACGTTGTAATTAGGCAGACGTCATTGGATCGCTTAAAACTTAAAAGCCGTCAGACACAGAATCCAAAGTTTGTTATTAATTTTGTTAGACGATGGTTTCCACACCCGAAACTAACCTAACCTAAACAGTTGAGGGCGTATATTCCCTACCCATTACGGTGAATATTCAGTTGGAACGCAAAATTTTCCTTTGACTAAACTATCGCACAACTGTTGTGCGATTGTCGATTGTTACGCAGCCAATTCAACTTAGTTGCTCGACTAAAAATCGAGTAGTGTACCTCCATATAAGCTCATAGGAATTAAAGCGTGACTAAACAGTTGTGCGATAGTTAAGTTTCAGGTGTGCGCACGGTCTAACTATATTCGTAGTGAATAGCAATTTTAATGCTTTGACTGTTCAGAGACAAAGACTTCGAGAAGAATGATAGCTATAATAATATGTTTTTTAACATGTTTCGGGAGCGGAAACCCACGGTATAATATAATCCAATGAAATATTACGTTTATTTTAAATCCCGTAAACTCGAATTGAGCAAAAGGTCTGTTGTTGCCAGATAGTACTCTAACAGTGCGCGGATTTGCATATGAATTTACAGATATGTAGATTATGTGAACCTGTAATAATACGGATTTTTATATAATAGGCCAAGCGTAAAAACATAAATTCGAGTAAAGGCGTATTTCATGTTTTATTCATTTTTAAAATTGTGACATTATAAAGTAAAGGAAAATTATATGTACAAACAGTTTAGTCATTCAATGAAATAAAAAAAAACTCAAAATACGTAGTGTACGTTTAATTTAATATTCCTTTAATTTAAATCGTTTATAACTGCTTGCATAGGAGTTAAAAGTGCGTACTATTTGACCTGAAAAATGTTGTACTCTATGAAAATGTTTTCTCTTTGTTTTGCGCGCATAATAATTTGTGAAGTATGATTGTGGATTTTTTTAATAAACGGATTGTTTTTATGCATAAAAACGTTAATATTAATTTAAGATAATTGTAGGAAAAAGGTTTTATTTCGTTTTCTAAGAGATTTTTAAATAATGATCAGATTTTGATGAAATTTTTAGGACGCCAGAAATGGTTAGTGCCTCAAAAATGTAGAAAATAAAAAAGTTTAAGGGGTTTTTCCCTTGACATTGTTTTAACTTTATCGTAAATAATATCATATCGTAACATAATTAAAATGTTTTTAAACCCTTCGAAGTGGAATGTATTTTAATTGAATAATTTTAATTAAATACCCCTTTTTCCAATCGCAGATCCTTTGTTAACTATTTCAAAGAGAACGGGCTGTACATTACAACAAATTAATTTACTCCTTTCTGGGCCAAATAATTAATCAACTTTTTAATTCCCGCAATTTTAACATTCGTTATAATATTTTGTATTCAATTAATAAAAAATCAATAACTGACACAACACACCATTGTTTTATTTTTTTAAAAGAAAAAACAGATATACTTTATAATAAAGAACAGATTTTGATGAAATTTTTAGGACGCCAGAAATGGTTAGTGCCTCAAAAATGTGGAAAATAAAAAAGTTTAAGGGGTTTTTCCCTTGACATTGTTTTAACTTTATCGTAAATAATATCATATCGTAACATAATTAAAATGTTTTTAAAACCCTTCGAAGTGGAATGTATTTTAATTGAATAATTTTAATTAAATACCCCTTTTTCCAATCGCAGATCCTTTGTTAACTATTTCAAAGAGAACGGGCTGTACATTACAACAAATTAATTTACTCCATTTTGGGCCAAGTAATTAATCAACTTTTTAATTCCCGCAATTTTAACATTCGTTATAATATTTTGTATTCAATTAATAAAAAATCAATAAATGACACAACACACCATTGTTTTATTTTTTTAAAAGAAAAAACAGATATACTTTATAATAAAGAACAGATTTTGATGAAATTTTTAGGACGCCAGAAATGGTTAGTGCCTCAAAAATGTGGAAAATAAAAAAGTTTAAGGGGTTTTTCCCTTGACATTGTTTTAACTTTATCGTAAATAATATCATATCGTAACATAATTAAAATGTTTTTAAAACCCTTCGAAGTGGAATGTATTTTAATTGAATAATTTTAATTAAATACCCCTTTTTCCAATCGCAGATCCTTTGTTAACTATTTCAAAGAGAACGGGCTGTACATTACAACAAATTAATTTACTCCATTTTGGGCCAAGTAATTAATCAACTTTTTAATTCCCGCAATTTTAACATTCGTTATAATATTTTGTATTCAATTAATAAAAAATCAATAAATGACACAACACACCATTGTTTTATTTTTTTAAAAGAAAAAACAGATATACTTTATAATAAAGAACAGATTTTGATGAAATTTTTAGGACGCCAGAAATGGTTAGTGCCTCAAAAATGTGGAAAATAAAAAAGTTTAAGGGGTTTTTCCCTTGACATTGTTTTAACTTTATCGTAAATAATATCATATCGTAACATAATTAAAATGTTTTTAAAACCCTTCGAAGTGGAATGTATTTTAATTGAATAATTTTAATTAAATACCCCTTTTTCCAATCGCAGATCCTTTGTTAACTATTTCAAAGAGAACGGGCTGTACATTACAACAAATTAATTTACTCCATTTTGGGCCAAGTAATTAATCAACTTTTTAATTCCCGCAATTTTAACATTCGTTATAATATTTTGTATTCAATTAATAAAAAATCAATAAATGACACAACACACCATTGTTTTATTTTTTTAAAAGAAAAAAAAAAAAAAAAAAAAAAAAAAAAAAAAAAAGGGAAAAAACTGATTTTGATGAGGTCACTTGATTTGTATTCTTTCCCCGAATTTCATATGAGTCAGTCGGTATTTTTTTAGTTAATAAATAGTATTACTTTACATAAGATATTAAAATTGACTAAAGCAATGCGAAGCGTGGCAACTAGTGCTAAATTAAAGAGAGTAACGACAGAGTAATAACACTGTTTATTGAAATGAAAATGTCTAATTGAATTCTTTAATCTAATAAACTTTATTACGTACTTATTATTCACGGATCGTGAATTTTTACATTATTTCAATAAACGGCAATCCGTTAAGTTTAAGATATCACAGCATCGATTCCAAGTTTTCACAGATTTTTTTGACATGCTTTTTATATCTAATTTCTTTATTACGATTTTAATGTACCTACTGTTTAATCTAGTAAACTATATCTATACTTATATTATAAAGAGGAAAGCTTTGTATTTTTGTATGTATTTGATTCACGCGAAAACTACTGGGCCGATTTTAAAAATTCTTTCACCATTAGAAAGGTCATTTTATCTGTGAGTAACATAGGCTATATTTTAATTTCACGCGGGCGAAGTCGCGAGCAACAGCTAGTATGAAATAATTTACAACATTTAAACCTGCATTTTTTAAATTTATTTTGAAGAGATGCAAAATTAATGGTCTATAAAGAACAAAGAGAAATGCGTAGCAATATGAAAACTGGCACTATTTCCACATCATTTCGAAGTAAATTGGGCCGGGGTCGAAAGAAACCATCCATACGACACCGTACCTTCCCTCTATTGCTCACGTGAAAAATGACATACAATTTATTTCATCTATGAAACAATAGGTGGATTTTCCTGCAAGTCAAATAAAAATATGATTTATTGTCTACTACAATAAAAACATTATCTTAATAAACTTAACGGAAAACTACGTTAATAATACATGAATGTTTTGAATATTCAAGACCGTTGTATTTATGTTCTCTGAAATGTAAATTTTAAGTTCACAGCCACTGCATATTTAAAAACCGCAATTTGTTAGTTACCAAAAAAGTATAACAATATCGTCTGTTAAATGTTTTTATACAATTTACTTATAGCTATTGGAGGAAAATATTTTTTGCAGGCACTTGGGAAAAGTTTGGCTTTGAAAGTGAAAGGAGTGCCTGGGAAATACCTGCAGCTTATTCAGGCTATGTACTGGCGTGCCAGTACCAGTCCCGGTCCGGCCGATGGCGATAGTGACAGGTTCGGTGTCTCGGTGAGCTTACACCAGGGGTCGGCTTTAAGCCCGTATCTGTTCCTCCTGGTAATGGATGCTTTGACATTAAACATACAGGAGGAGGCACCCTGGTGTATGCTTTAAGCCGATGACATCGTGCTTGTCGGGGAGGATGAATGCGAGGTACAGAGCAGGTTGGAAGAATGGCGAGTTAAATTGGAGGAAGCTGGGTCTTTTTCTTAAAAATCAGCAGGACAAAACAGAACATTTATTTTGCGATTTTGGCGGTCCGACCAGCTTCTCTCCAATCGCCTTAAATGGCGTGCCTCTACCAACCTGCTCCGATTTTAAGTACCTCGGTTCTCTAGTCCAGTCCGACGGTGGCGTTGACCGGGACGTGAAAAGCCGAATAAATGCAGGTTGGATGAAATGGGAAATTGCGAAGGTACTGGGGGACTTGTGATCCAAGAATGCCTTTTAAGCTTAAGGGACAGATCTACAAGTCCATCATTAGACCTGTCGTTTTGTATGGCATTGAATGTGGGGCCCCAAAGTTGCGATGAAAGGAGATTGCATGTGGCTGAGATGCGTATGTTAAGATGGATGTGTGGTGTGACAAGAATGGATAAAGTTAAGAATGTGTATATTAGAGGAAGTTTGAAAGTAGCGCCAGTGGTGGAGAAATTGAGAAGCAAAAGGTTAGCGTGGTATGGACATGTTTATGCGACGAGACGATGGGGACATAAACCAGAAAGTGTTAAGATTGAATGTGGATGGCTACAAAGGTAGAGGATTACCGAAGAAAGTATGATATGGATTGTGTGAAAGAGGATATGCTTAAGAAAGGCGTGGATTCAGATATGACGGTTGATAGAGATGTATGGAAGAGCAGCACATACTGTGCCGACCCTCCATAAGGGATAAGGGCAAGTTGATGATGACTTGGGAAAAGTTACGATTTCTTGCTCCCCAAACAGCAGATAGTCAAGCTATGAGTATTTGTAGCTTGTAATTAATTAACTAATATTTTAATTTAATAAATCAATTTGTAATAACTACATCATTCTCACACCCAGAAAGTCCTAGAATTTTTTATCATACAGGGGTGTTATTAGCTAAAGATGAAAAAAAAAACTACCAGAACTGAACAGAAAAATCGACACTTGAGACACCATTATATTAACATAATTGTATGTCAGCTGTAAAAACAAACTTTTGGAAGAATTAAATAGGAATGTTTGAATACTATACCTCTTTGTTTTTTAACAATTTAACTTTAACTACCATCTTAACCTAATAAGTATGCAGTTGTAAATTAGTTGTTTTATTTTACTTAGTTCATTTCCGCTTACAATATTAGCCTTGAACCCACCTCAAAGCATTTCTCATTTACGGTGACCCATTGTATATTTGTGCCCAGATCACCGCCCTACTTTCAGATACCAGGAACATTTTATTTACGTCATTTTTATTAATTTACCTTTTTATATAGAAGCTGTATGTTTAATGTACTATTTAATTGTGCTTTTACGTTTTATATAATTTACAACCTCATTGCTTGTAATGGCAGCACAATAAACAGTAAGTTGCTCGTAACAAAGGCACCTCTCTGCTCATATACCCTGATGTATAATGCATTGCTTCGGCAAAGTAACGAGTTCTCAAAACCCCCCCCCCCCCCAAAAAAAAAAAAAAAAATCGAAGTACAGGGTCGCTCACGAAGTCAATAAGATAGAGTAATAATATATTATTTCATTAATAAGAGCATTCATCGACTAATAAAAAATAGATAAGAAAATTAATCTTTCTTATAGTGTTTATAAATACAAAAGTTTGCTATGGACGGATGGATAATTGTTACCTCGTAAATCTAGAACGGCTACATAGATCTTCATGAAATGTGGTATAAGGTCTAGAACATAGTTAGAAAAAACGCATATGTCAACTAAGTTTTTTTTTAAAATTTCGGATGGAAAAGGTCGTGGGCGACAGCTAGTATATAAAAAATGTAACTAAGTAAATATTTAATTATGTAAGAGAGCGGGTGTGTCGTAAGCCGAATCAGCCAAGAAACAAACAAAGGTGCAAAAAGTCGTTTATTGGTTTTACATAACCAACGAGAATGGTCTGCGCGCGGACCCCAGGTTGGGAACCACACGCAGATACAAAAAATGTTACAATATCGGATAGCCGTCACAACAGCAAGCGGCTACCTGCTGGATTATGCCGTCACTACCGCAAGCAACCTAATCCGGCTACATACTGTGCAATTCTGAGTAAAATTAGTCACAGGACAGCAAGCTAATATACTCAGAATCGCGTCGTAGGAACTAACTTGAGAAGACAATATTTGTTATCCCCTTTGGTTTCTTCTCTTCTTCTCTTCTTCTCTCTTGTTATCTTCTTATTTGCGTAATGTACATTAAACAGCTTAACCTAAGGCGCATTCAATACAACATCGTGTTCCAAAATACAGGTGGCGCCATCTATCTTGTACGTGAAACAACTGGGTTGCAGCGAATATTTGTTACAATCTCCCCCTCAGTTTCTGAAGTCGTCCCGACGATGAAACTGGAAGATTCATCCTTCTGTTCACGTAGTCGTCTTCATCCTCCCCCTGGATTGGAACAGCTCCTGTGTTGGTCGCCAGAGTTGTAGTGGCGCACTTGACTGGCTACTCGTTGTTTACGAAAATGTTATTATGGAATAACCGTCACAGTCCAGCAAGCGGTTATTAGGTTGTCACTGTCCCGCAAGCAACCTGACTTCCATGTCACTACACAAAATGTCAATTGTGGATAACCGTCACAATCCAGCAAGCGGTTATCTACTGAATAGGTCGTCACTGTCCCGCAAGCAACCTGACTTCCATGTCACTACACAAAATGTCAATTGTGGATAACCGTCACAATCCAGCAAGCGGTTAGGTTGAAGCAGAGTTTGACAGGCTCAGGAGTAAGCGCCATGTTGTGCCGTCGTCCTGATCTTGCGTGGTACTCGGCTGTTCGTCCAGTGATCCGTCCTGCTGATTCGCCTGTTTTTTTCTTCCCACGTTGGCGCCAGATGTAAGAGAGCGGGTGTGTCGTAAGCCGAATCAGCCAAAGAAAACAAACAAAGGTGCAAAAAGTCGTTTATTGGTTTTACATAACCAACGAGAATGGTCTGCGCGCGGACCCCAGGTTGGGAACCACACGCAGATACAAAAATGTTACAATATCGGATAGCCGTCACAACAGCAAGCGGCTACCTGCTGGATTAGGCCGTCACTACCGCAAGCAACCTAATCCGGCTACACTACTGTGCAATTCTGAGTAAAATTAGTCACAGGACAGCAAGCTAATATACTCAGAATCGCGTCGTAGGAACTAATTGAGAAGACAAGTTATGGATGATGACTTGGCGAAAGTTACGATTTCTTGCTCCCCAAACAGCCATATAGTCAAGCTAGAGTATTTGTAAGCTTGTATTAATTAACTAATATTTTAATTTAATTAATCAATTTGTAATAACTACATCATTCTTAATGCTAGGGACATCTCGTACAATTACGAGACGTATGCGCTTAATTTCCAGGACGTAAATTACAGCAGGCTAAATCACCGCAACGTGAAAATGTTTCGTGTGGTACAAGTGATGATTAAGCGTTTTATAATAATTATATTTTTTTCGTTTATTTTCCGGGAAGTATTTTCGCATACCCAGACAGTCCTAGAATTTTTTATCATACAGGGGTGTTATTAGCTAAAGATGAAAAAAAAAAAAAACTACCAGAACTGAACAGAAAAATCGACATTGAGACACCATTATATTAACATAATTGTATGTCAGCTGTAAAAAACAAACTTTTGGAAGAATTAAATTAGAATGTTTGGCATACTATACCTCTTTGTTTTTTAACAATTTAACTTTAACTACCATCTTAACCTAATAAGTATGCAATTGTAAATTAGTTGTTTTATTTTACTTAGTTCATTTCCGCTTACAATATTAGTCTTGAACCCACCTCAAAGCATTTCTCATTTACGGTGACCCATTGTATATTTGTGCCCAGATCACCGCCCTACTTTCAGATACCAGGAACATTTTATTTACGTCATTTTTATTAATTTACCTTTTTACATAGAAGCTGTATGTTTAATGTACTATTTAATTGTGCTTTTATGATTTATAAAATTTACAACCTCATTGCTTGTAATGGCAGCACAATAAACAGTAAGTTGCTCGTAACAAAGGCACCTCTCTGCTCATATACCCTGATGTATAATGCATTGCTTCGGCAAAGTAACGAGTTCTCAACCGAGTACAGTCGCGCACGAATTCAATAAGATAGAGTAATAATATATTATTTCATTAATAAGAGCATTCATCGACTAATAAAAAATAGATAAGAAAATTAATCTTTCTTATAGTGTTTATAAATACAAAAGTTTGCTATGGACGGATGGATAATTGTTACCCACCATCTTACTTCTTGACGCTCTACATATATTCTTCATGAAATGGTATAGGTCAAAAACATTAGAAAAAACGCATATGTCAACTAAGTTTTTTTTTAAAATTTCGGATGGAAAAGGTCGTGGCGACAGCTAGTATATAAAAAATGTAACTAAGTAAATATTTAATTATGTAAGAGAGCGGGTGTGTCGTAAGCCGAATCAGCCAAAGAAAACAAACAAAGGTGCAAAAAGTCGTTTATTGGTTTTACATAACCAACGAGAATGGTCTGCGCGCGGACCCCAGGTTGGGAACCACACGCAGATACAAAAAATGTTACAATATCGGATAGCCGTCACAACAGCAAGCGGCTACCTGCTGGATTAGGCCGTCACTACCGCAAGCAACCTAATCCGGCTACACTACTGTGCAATTCTGAGTAAAATTAGTCACAGGACAGCAAGCTAATATACTCAGAATCGCGTCGTAGGAACTAACTTGAGAAGACAATATTTGTTATCCCCTTTGGTTTCTTCTCTTCTTCTCTTGTTATCTTCTTATTTGAGTAATGTCATTAAACAGCTTAACCTAAGGCGCATTCAATCAACTCGTGGTTTCCCAAATACAGTTGCGCCATCTACTTTTACTGAAAACAACGGGGGTTTGCAGCGAATATTTGTTACATGATCTCCCCCTCCAGTTTCTGAGTCGTCCCGACGATGAAACGAAGATTCATCCTCTGTTCTGTTCACAGTAAGTCGTCTTTCATCCTCCCCCTGGATTGCGATTGGAACAGCTCCTTGTTGGTTCGCCAGAGTTGTAGTGGAGCACTTTGACTGGCTACTCGTTGTTTACGAAAATGTTTATTATGGATAACCGTCACAATCCAGCAAGCGGTTATTTGGTTGTCTTGTCACTGTCCCGCAAGCAACCTGACTTCCATGTCACTACACAAAATGTCAATTATGGATAACCGTCACAATCCAGCAAGCGGTTATCTACTGAATTAGGTCGTCACTGTCCCGCAAGCAACCTAACGTTCAGAGTGATGGGTACTACAAAATGTCAATTATGGATAACCGTCACAATCCAGCAGAGGTTATCTACGGAATTAGTAGTCACTGTCAGCAAGCAACCTACGTTCGTGTACTACAAAATGTCAATTATGGATAACCGTCAAATCAGCAAAGCGGTTATGTGAAAGAGCAGCTTGGAAAGGATCAGGAGTAAGGCGCCATGTTGTGCCGTCGTCCTGATCTTGCGTTGTTACTCGGCTGATTCGTCCAGCTGATCCGTCCTGCTGATTCGCCCTGCCCCACGTTGGGCGCCAGATTGTAAGAGAGCGGGTGTGTCGTAAGCCGAATCAGCCAAAGAAACAAACAAAGGTGCAAAAAGTCGTTTATTGGTTTTACATAACCAACGAGAATGGTCTGCGCGCGGACCCCAGGTTGGGAACCACACGCAGATACAAAAAATGTTACAATATCGGATAGCCGTCACAACAGCAAGCGGCTACCTGCTGGATTAGGCCGTCATACCGCAAGCAACCTAATCCGGCTACACTACTGTGCAATTCTGAGTAAAATTAGTCACAGGACAGCAAGCTAATATACTCAGAATCGCGTCGTAGGAACTAACTTGAGAAGACAATATTTGTTATCCCCTTTGGTTTCTTCTCTTCTTCTCTTCTTCTCTCTTGTTATCTTCTTATTTGCGTAATGTACATTAAACAGCTTAACCTAAGGCGCATTCAATACAACATCGTGTTCCAAAATACAGGTGGCGCCATCTATCTTGTACGTGATCGAAACAACTGGGTTGCAGCGAATATTGTAAATTCCCCCCCTCAGTTTCTGAATTCGTCCGACGATGAAAACTGGAAGATTCATCCTCTGATTCACGCTAGTCGATCTTATCCTACCCCAATGATTGCGAACAGCTCCTGTGTTGGTCGCCAGAGTTGTAGTGGAGCACTTTGACTGGCTACTCGTTGTTTACGAAAATGTTTATTATGGATATCCGTCACAATCCAGCAAGCGGTTATCTACTGAATTAGGTCGTCACTGTCCCGCAAGCAACCTGACTTCCATGTCACTACACAAAATGTCAATTGTGGATAACCGTCACAATCCAGCAAGCGGTTATCTACTGAATTAGGTCGTCACTGTCCCGCAAGCAACCTAAGTTCAGTGTTACTACAAAATGTCAATTATGGATAACCGTCACAATCCAGCAAGCGGTTATGTTATGAAGCCAGCGATTGAAATGGCTCATGATGTAATTGCGTACATGTTGTGCCGTCGTCCTGATCTTGCGTTGTTACTCGGCTGATTCGTCCAGCTGATCCGTCCGGCTGATTCGCCTGCCCCACGTGGGCGCCAGATTGTCAAGATGAGCGGTGTGTCGTAAGCCGAATCAGCCAACAGAAAACAAACAAGCAGTGCCAAAAAAGTCGTTTTTATTGGTTTTACATAACCAACGAGAATGGTCTGCGCGCGGACCCCAGGTTGGGAACCACACGCAGATACAAAAAATGTTACAATATCGGGTAGCGTCACAACAGCAAGCGGCTACCTGCTGGTAGGATTAGGCGTCTCACTACCGGACAAGCAACCTAAACGGCCTACACTACTGTGCAATTCTGAGTAAAATTAGTCACGGACAGCAAGCTAATATACTCAGAATCGCGTCGTAGGAACTAACTTGAGAAGACAA
Source organism: Papilio protenor (assembly GCA_029286645.1). Classification (NCBI taxonomy): domain Eukaryota; kingdom Metazoa; phylum Arthropoda; class Insecta; order Lepidoptera; family Papilionidae; genus Papilio; species Papilio protenor. The sequence goes on along the minus strand of JAGSMZ010000019.1, from coordinate 5,673,567 downwards.
TATTTGTTATCCCCTTTGGTTTCTTCTCTTCTTCTCTTCTTCTCTCTTGTTATCTTCTTATTTGCGTAATGTACATTAAAAGCTTACCTAAGGCGCCATTAATACAACATGCGTGTTCCAAAATACAGGTGGCGCCATCTATCTTGTACGTGAAACAACTGGGTTGCAGCGAATATTTGTTACAATTATTAATTATAGGTAGGAGTAAAAATGAAGTGAAGTCATTTTCCGCATTGTTCTTATAACATGAGGCATACACCATTAAATCTTGTAGTCGATACGTAGAAACAAATGAGGGGGCTCAGGTGACAAGATTCCAATTTATACCGCAGTCAATATTCCAAAGCTAATGTACCGATATGTTGTAAACTGTTACACGCTTTAGTGACAAGAGAGGTTCCGTAATTACGTTATCGATATTATAATGACATGTTAGTCGATCGTGTGATGTTGAAGTTAATGTTAAAATAGATACTTCGTTAGTCAACGGCCTAAAACCAGTCTGCTTACAAACTAGCACTAGAGCATACATTAGGTAAATGTACCAATATTTGATAGTTTAGTGTCATTAAAGTGATTTTATTGTTCACTTTTCTAACTAATCTAACACACTCTTAACGTTAACTACGTTTTGTTAGCGCTACTTGATGCATCCTATAAGTTGGTAGCGACGCATATACAACCTTGAGATTTATTACGGACTAGCTTTCGCCTGCGACTCCGTCCGCGTGGTACTAAAAGAATCAAAATTGAGTAGCCTATGTGTTCTTTCATACTATCCTCTACGTCTATGCCAAAACTTTTATCGCATTTTCAGTCGTTATGCTACAAATCTAACAAACCATCCAAATCATCCATCTAAACTTTCGCATTTATAATATTAGTAAGATGTTTTTAAGGCGCGTTTTTTATCGCTTGGTATATGTTAAATATTTTCCCGTTGATTCATAGTTATTGTATTTTTAGGTTCAGTTGTAATGGGAAAACGTTAAGTAACATATACAATACATACAAATAACGGCCGAACGGGCGGACCGTTCCTAACTCGAACGCTTCCGCACCGGAAATATTTACCGACGAATGTGCCCAGTTGTTGCCCGGGCATTTCGGTTGCCAGATCAAATTAAAGGCCTTCACACAGATAATCCACAAACAATTCTCAAATTATTGAAGAATAAATCTTTTATCTATAGAAATACTGTGAATGTGATAGAGGAAAGTTTTTGTTGTTCATAATATTTTTACTCTTTATACTTTTTGTAAGCGTAAGTTTACATTGCTTAAAGTGTAAGTATCGAGAACGACGACAATATATTGAAGTAGTGAAAGCCCATGGTAATATTTTTATCATGCTCGATATAAAAATCAGGAGTACTTAATAGAATTATAGACAGGATAAACAAACAAGAACTTAATAGCACTATTTTATATTACCGGACACATTTTAATAGCTGATAGCGCATCCCCGTGTTAACTATCTCACGTAATAGTGGCTCTAATAGGTATAGAGTACGCGATAATGCAATATAATGTTAAACTAAAACTGTATAACCTAAACTTGCTATACATATTAAGGACTAGTTGTTGCTCGCGATTTCGTGCGTGGGAAATAAAAAAAATATAGCCTATGTTATTCACTGATAACGTAGCTTTTTAATGGTGTAAGAATTGAAATCGACCCAGTAGTTTTTATGGTATTACAATACATACAAAATACAAATTTTCTCTTTTAATATAACTAGTGTTCGAGGTGCGGATCATCGCGTGGAAATATAAAAACTTTATTTTATTGTTTACATTTGCATAAAATTATCAATTGCAAATGTCAAAATGACATGACATGATGACAAAGCATGGCAACCGTGTGTCTTGATGTTGGCAGCAACATATGGTCTCTTTCCCACATTAGGTTTTTTATCCAAAATATTTACCGCCTAAGTTTAATGGCATAAAATATATATAGCCTAAAGCGTGACTTAAGTGTAGGGCTTTTTATTACAAAAAGAATTATTCAAAAATATGCTGTAATTGATGACATCTTAGGCAACAAAGAAGTGTGTGTTTACGCTTTATTATAATAGTATAGATAGTATAGATATTATTGTATAAAGGATTAAAACCGTGTAACATACGCCCAGTTTTGACAGTTTTAACTGAACAATTGAATTGATGTATTGAACTGTTCAGTTAAATCTGTTTCTGTGTAGGTAAAACGTTAACTAAACGGTCCAAATGGTATTTAAATCATTGTTAATGCACAGCATTAACTGAACACTTCGACTGTTCAGGTAAAAGTGTCAGAACCGTCTGTAGCTTGGTTTAGATGATTAATATTATATGTTTCCTTAGGTACGATGTTTCTATTAATTGAATCAATAGTAAATTATATTTGTCACTAGAAATAGTTATATTTTAGGATTTAGCAAATATAAAAGTGTAGGATTATTTTCCTTCTAGGGTAAAAACCGTTTAAGTTCTCTTACTCAAATGAATAAAGAAAAGGTCAGACGATAAGCTTTTATTGAGCACTTTGCGCTTTGAGGTGTTAAGAATTTTATAACACTTGAATATCTTTAGTTTTATAAAAAGAATGTTAAAAACAAATGAAAACTCTGATATTTTTATGTTGAAACTTTTATTTAGTTCTTTGTCACATTTTGTAAACGCGTTTTTGTTAAAAAAAAAATTAAAACATTTTGTCAATGTTTTAGCTGTGATATTTATTAATGTTTTCGTATGTTTTAAAGAGTAGAACTTTATACTATATTGCTATTAATTACGACTCATATAATACAACAACCAAAATCATCATTTTGTTTATCCATATAACAAAATTGGAGTGTCTGTTTGTAATATCAAAAGAAAAATTCCAGAATTCGGTAAGATGATGTATTTGCGTTGCTGATAACGAAAATCGCATTTAAACATTTTTTGTCTGTCTGTCTGTCCGCAAGCCGGGTTTGTTCCGAAACGGCTGGGCGGATTTCGACCGGACTTTCACTGAAGGGTAGCTGACATAGACGGGCATATTATAGGCTCCAAATAGTGGTCCAAATTTTGCGCTAAGTTTGCGGGCTCGTTTCCTAATAAATAAACAGATGAACATTAACTTATTCAATTTCAAATATTTAATATTCGCCATTACGCGATTTGAAAATATAAACAGGATAAAATCCTAACGAATAGAGAACCATAAATTTAAATTGCGAATGTTTATCTCAACTTCATATATTTATTTCTATCACAGCGCTTCCTTCAATAGAATTTCTTCCAAGAACTTTATTCCAAGTAACAAAAATAGAACGCGAATGTATCGGATAAAGCATAGCCTTAGGATACAAAACAGGCTTTGAGTCTTTCTTAGTTCAGCAAATTCTTGTTCCACGAACTCACATGAAAAGACTTTTGTAATATACAAAATTGAACGTGTAAAAACTGTTAAAAATGTATTTTAAACTTTTACAGATTTCATAGGCCATTATCAATCAACCTATCATTGCCCCTAAGGAGGGTCGGCACAGTATATACTGCATTTCCATACATCTCTATCAGCTGTCGTATCTAGTCCACATTAATGAAATATTCAAGATCGTCCCTAATGAGGGGTTTGGAGCTTGTTTACTTCAGACCTGGGAGATCGAATTGAATTCCGATACTTATTATTCCTCAGAGAGTTATAAATGTGAAATATATCTTTACTAGGTAGCTAATTGTTTCTTTTTAATTAAATGCTACTTTTAAGAGGTATTAAGATGAGCTAGTACTTCTTTTGTTTTAAAAACATTTTTATAAACGTCTGCAAGCTAATTATGAAGTCTGACTTTCATAAAAATGAAATAGTCTTGAGACTTTTATGAAATATACTTTTCATTGAGTTTTATTAATACTTTGTGAGAATCCCTTTTATTGACAAGATGTATAAAATGTTTAATGTAATACTTAAAAGCAGATTTTTTCTCAACTTCTATGCACGTTATTATCGTCATATTTTAAGAGCTTTTTTTCGTTTGAAATACTTAAATAACTTAAAATTTTCAAGTAATAACTACTTAAATTTGTTTTCGATATTTTAATAAAATATTTTTAGGCCATTATACAAAAATAATAATCTCAAAACAGTATTCGAACACATAATTTTATATTAACAAAAAAAATGTTTTCAAACAAAAGGAGCGTGATGAAATATTAACAAGCATATCTTTTACACTGAAAACTTTGATGCTATGTACCAAACTTTTGATATTAACGATGTTAAAAGCTCGCTTTGGTTGAAAGTTTGTTAGTACGCTATGCAACTTACTTCATACTTCAAGTATTAAGTTAAATCTTCATAGTTCATCGATCCTCATATAAAGGACATGTTTTTAAGCAGACATATAAGAATAAAATATGATTTTTTATTACCATGGTAGTTACAAGTAGTTAATCATGATAATTTCAGTCCCTTTCCCTTTCCACCCTTTTCTTAATAGGAAAGGATGGGAAGGAAAAGTGGATTCGACGGTGGAGGGGACGCATAGGAAGGGGAAATGTCCTCTTTATGGGCGTCTCCTCCCCAGTCAATTAAGGGTAGGCAACGCATCTGCAATTGCGGATGTTTATGGGCAGCGGTCGCTTTCCATTTCGGTGGATTCAGGCGGTCCCTTGCTCGTTTGCCACCTTTTATTATGAAAAAAAATATTAAAAAAATATTTTTCCAGTCAGTGAAAACCCACTGTAAACGTAATTATTACAATTATTTATGATTAATAGTATTAAGTTAAACGCATTAAACTTCACTTGATAACAAAACAAACAGTTTCGTTGTAATAAATTTCATGGGAAGTTCCAGAAGAAATTCCAACCTCTTTGTATTACTTCGACCACTCTTGTAGACATAAAATCCTCCGTAATTACTTGCCTGGAGTGAGGGAGAATTAATTCGTTGCAAAGTACAGCTCACTTTGGAAATAGTTAACAAAGGGACGTTAACTAAGAAAGTAGTTCTTTAATTAAAATTGTTCAACCATGTTAAATTTTGAGTAGTTTTCAGCCTTTGTGGTATTTTGACTTTTGTTAAAACAATTCTAGCAACTAAATAATATGCTGATTAATAATGTTTAGGGCCTGGCCAACCAAATTGTAAATTGTCTGTTAACAATGCAACGTGTAAAATATGTGATGGAAATGCCGGATTTTGTACCCTTATCTGACAGTGACGTCATTTTTAGGTTATCTGAACCTCTATCAGCCAGTGGTGGGACAGGCCCTTAGTATTCAAATAATCAATTTATTCTCTTCAATTTAGTAAAATATTTTAACCTTAATCTAAGAAATTAAAAAAATCAACAATACTGTAAAGGAAAATAAATACAATTATGATGATCAAAGAGGCAAGAGTTTTATATATCCTGTTGGGATTACGAATTAATTAATACTGTTTCAGTACTTAAGATATCCAGTGACCTCAATAAGGAATAAGGTCAACTAAGTCGGCCGGAATGCTTTGAATTACGAAGATACAATCTGTAACAAATATCTATACTAATATTATAAAGAGGAAAGATATGTATTTTTGTATGTATTGAAATAACTCAAAAACTACTAAACCGATTTAGAATAATCTTTCACTATTAAAGAGCTACGTTATCGCTAAGTAACATAGGCTACGTTTTTTACTATTTTTAATTTCGCGTGGACGTAGTTGCGAGCAATAGCTAGTCATTAATATAGTTGCAGATTGCATTGTTTCTTGTTATTAATATTGGAGGCGTAAAGCTAAACATTTTTTTTATTCTGTTGTTAATTGATCTATTTAATTATCGTAACTTTCAAAACGATAATTGCGAGCAACACGAAGGTTTTAAAGAGTGAAAGAAGTAGTTAATAAGTTTTTGTACACTTCTCTTTGTACATTGTGCTGAAACTGAAACCTGAAACTAAACCAACACACAACTGTTTAGTCTCGCTTTGATTCCTATGAGCTTATATGGAGGTGCATACACTACTAGATTTTTTAGTTGTCACTAAACAGTTGAATTGGCTGCGAAACAGTCGACAATCGCACAACAGTTGTGCGATAGTTTAGTCAAAGGTGTGCGCTGTTATAATTATTAACTAATGTATAATTTTAATAATGTCTGCTTTTGAATAAGTCTATGATTACAGAGTTATAAAGTTAAAATTATTTAGATCGGTTTCTTATAATTTCCATTGAATTCAATACATAATACTATGTACTAATAGGTTTTAGATCACGTTTTTTTCGACTAAACTTATTAATGTCTTTACTAGACTTTAGCTTAATTTGACAATGTCATACGATTTAATTAAAAAAGTTATCTTCGGATAAAGCTGGCTCCAATTAAGTGCAGCTTAACATTGTTAGTCTGCATGAGATAAATGCTTAGGATTTGCTATAGCAAAGCTCGCAAAAGCAAGCTATTCTTTGAGATCCCTATTTTTAAGACAAGGGACTGGTCTCCCAGTCTTGTTGTACAATGTTTGTTATTTTTCATTTATACATCTTTCTGTCTCTAGCGTTTCTAAGCTTATTAATCTCTAAGCTACTACTCTAAGCTCTGTTAGTTTTTAACTGGATAAAAATTCTCTAAAACCTGTGTAAAAACGTACACATCAATACTATAATAATATTATTATATAAAAAGGAAAGATTTATATTTTCGTATGTATTGAAAAAACTAGAAAAATACTGGGCCGATTTCAAAAATTCTTTTACCATTTAGAACCTACGGTAGCAGTAAAATAGGCTATCTTTTTTATTATTTCTTAATTTCACGCGTACGAAGCCGCAAGCAACATCTAGTCTGTTATAAGTTTATTTAAATTTTAACATGATATTATTATAAGCAATTTGACTTACTATTTAAGCAAGATCGTGTTATTACGAACAAAGATTTAATTAAAACGTAATTGGAAATGTCAGGGCCACTAGGACTTTGCAATTTTGTATTCATCACAAACAACCGGAGTTCTATTGATCTTGTTGTGGGATTGTGTTGTATTTTGAACACTTCAAATATGTCTTCAACACCCTCATATTAATATTAAATAATAAACGTATATTTTTAAAATAAATTGACCTAGGAACAGAAAAAAACATTTTATAATTCTTAAGAATGAGGGTGAAAAATATTGCAATCACTACGTTACATAAATGGGTATAAGAAAAAGTATATAATATCATCCATAAGATGCATCGGCCAATTGAAATCCTGATCTCCTTTATCACTAAAAAGAGAAGTTCATAATAAAAAATGGCGTATTTGAGTGCGTCGATATAAACTTACGAGTAACACATAGATTCAATTTCCTCAACGATTTCTTGATACGAGTCTAACGCCTACACGACCCTAATTGTGGCCACTTTACTGGATACACCTCAACTGTCAAGATTAAATGAGCTTAAGGCAGTTCAGAAAAGGATCCGTCAGTTAGCGATCCCCTTCTAAATTAACCTTCTCTCGGCGATCGACAATTACATTTTGATGAATTTATAAAGGGATAAAACCTCGATAACCTAATTTTAACTGAAATAATGTCGAAATGTTCGGTTTGCATTGATTTAATGTAGAAGAATAGAATCAGACGAATTTTTGACGTGATAAAGTTTTATAAAACAAAAAACGGCTGCACGCCCCAAAAGAAATGAGTCATTGACGCGTTCCACCTGAGCGAATTTTGCAAGCGAGAGCGCAGAACAAGCGATAGAGAGGCACGATCGACTTAAGCATTCAGCTTGTGAAGTGATCACGTTAAATTATCGTTAAAAAAAAGGTTGTTTAATTACAGGGAGAGATATAGTTAACGTGGCCAGACGGCAAATTGTGAAGAAATAGAAAAGAAAGCACTATCAATTTTGAAAAATAAACTAAAATGAAAAGATTTTTCTGAGTCGAGTTAAATAGTTATAGAGGTCTACAGTTTCTTGAAGGTTGCGTATTTAACGTCTTTTCATATCATTGACCCGCGAATCAAATAGAAAAACGCGCCTGTTCGAGAGATAAATCTTGTGAGAAAACGAGAACGGTCGGTCGTTACAATAAATAGGTTTATCCAACTTATTTAATATAATACCATCTCAGGATCCAGTTCAAGTTATAGAAGACTAGCTTTCACCCGCGACTCCGTCCGCGTGGAATTAAAAAAAAGAAGAGTAAGAAAAGCAAGTAGCAAGTATTAGTATGATTAGTATGATGATTTATTATACGTTAGTAAAGGAATATTTAATTTATTTACTAACAAATGAACAGATGAACTTTTAAATTAGAAAAACATCGCCTATTGTCTGTTACAAGAAATGTAACTTTCGAACAATCTGTTACTTAAAAAAAAATCTATTTTTAATTTCCGGTTTGAATGATCGATTTCTAAGGGTTGATGTTTTAATCATTTCTTATTCACTAACTTGACATTGTAATCCATTAACTTAATGTAAAAGTAATAAAAACAAAGTTATAAGTATTGAGGAAATCCCCCTTAAGCTTTTCATCCCCTTAAGAGTCGCGGTTACTGAATTATTCGCTAAGCGCTAAGTAGCGTATTTAAAGTGCCCGAGACTTTGCAACTTCTAAAAGTCATTCTTATTTTCGTCGTCTGTGTTTTATCCAGTAGCCCAATTTTATTTCACTTCTGCTTTAGAAGGTGGTTTCTTAAACGATAAAGAGTTCAACAATGTCGTCTAAATCCTGTTATTTCATGAATTCTTTATGATTACAATCTTGTATTAGTTGTTTAAGTTTTTTTGAGTCCCTTGTAGTGCCTTTATTTTGTTGGATTACTAGCTTTTGCCGGAGACTCCATCCGCGTGGAATAAAAAAAAAACAAAAGCAAATAGCCGATGTGTTCTACCAGACTATGTTCTACATCTATGCCAAATTTCATCCAGATCCGTTCAGCAATTTAGGCTACAAACTCAAACAAACATCCATCCATCTATCTAAATTTTCGCATTTAATATTAGTTAGATATGATTATTCAAGTAACAGCACTTTTAAAACGTTTAATTGTTGTTATATGCTTGTTGTATGTTTAAATAGTTATAGATCTAAAAAAATAAAAATGAAATTTGTACGGAATGAAATGTTTTACAATAAGAGAAAACACTTTACTATTCGAAAATGAAACTGAATTGAACGCAACAGCACTTAGAGTGCCTTTCATAAACATTTCCGAATTCATCTGGTGCTAGAACAAATTTACAGTTCACTTCGCTTAAAATGTTTGTAGAAATATTTCAATTTGGGTTTTATAGGTAGCTTTTGCGATTACGCTCGCGTGGAATTAAAAACTTAGTATGTGTCCAGACTATATTCCACATCTTTTAAGCCGTTTTAGAGACACCTACCGAACATCAATCCACCTAAACATTTATAATGTACATAAATGGTATGAAGTAAGTTACTTCATAAAAAGTTTTTTTTTTTATAATATAATGTGGCAAACGAGCAAGCGGCCACCTGAATCCACCGAAATGGAAAGCGACCGCTGCCCATAAACATCCGCTATTGCAGATGCGTTGCCTACCCTTAATTGACGGAGGAGGAGACGCACATAAATAGGACATTTCCCCTTCCTATGCGTCTCCTCCACCGTCAAATCCACTTTTCCTTCCCATCCTTTCCTCTTAAGAAAAGGGTGGAAAGGGAAAGGGACTAAAATTAGGCCTCCGGCACCACACTCATCAGACGAAACGAGTAATTGCTTCCACTTCACGCCTGTTTTCTGTGTGGTCGTGGTATTACACCGGGCGAGCCGGCCCATTCGTGCGAAGATGTTAAAGCGGGCTCTACCACTGTTGAATTAATTAATTACAATGAATCTGCATTGAGAGTTGCTTCGGAAATTAATGGACGTGTGTATATATTAAAAGTTTAACCTTTTTAATTAGAAATTCGTTCAATAACCATAAAGAGAAATATTAACCGTTAGATAAACATTTTAGTCATTAAATATATAGCTAAATTACTTTCAATTTAAATGGTTATTAAAGCACTTGAGCTATAACATGAAAGTTGGAAATTATAATTAGTTTACAAACTCACTCGAACGCCGAACTCTTGTTAAATATAAACAATAGCGTAGTTTGTTGCAGTTAGCGTATATAAGTTTGTAGTTTGGCTTCATTTGAACGTTACCAAATTGTAGCCGCAAAGGTACAAGTTAATTATAAAGGATAAGTATGTATTATACCATTATTAAACTTGCAGATATTATATGAATTAACACCTTTTTGTAGTCTTTAATGTCGTGAGGTCAGAAAGATTAATTAAATTTCAAACATAGACTACAGCCTGGAATAATGAGTAGGTTAATATTAGTTTTTAATAATATAGCATAGACCAAGATCAGATGGAAGGTTTGCAAGAATATTATTTTTGAAGCTTTTCTACACTAATATTATATTTGATTGTTTGTTTATTTGCATTAAAAAAGTTCCGTAACGACTGAACCGATTTCACAAATAATTTTCCCATTAATAAGCTGCATTATCATTGAGTAGTGAACACAAGTTATCTTACTAATATTACGAATGCATAAGTTTGGATGGATGGATGGATGTTTGTTAGAGTTTGTGGCCTAAACGGCTCAACGGAACTCAATGAAATTAGGCATAGATGAAGAGGATAGTCTGGAAGAGCACATAGGCTTACTGCCTTTTGTTTTTTATTTAATTCTACGCGGACGACGTCGCGGGAAAAAGCTAGTATATAACATTAGTAAGAAGTTGAACGAAACAAAAACAATTGAAATTATGGAAAAAATCCAAAACATTTCCCTTCGGACCCAATTTGCTGTGTAAATATTTGTTTAATTAACGCTATTCAGATGTTCAACACGATTGTATTGATTATCGTGAATAGGTAATGCAAACTAAATGCAACATTCGATAAAGTATAGATCTATGCGTATGTTTTAAATATTCTTTCCATCAATTTTAGCTGAATAAAACCTTTTCAGTGAGCGTGAAGTGATAAATAATGGGTGTAGCCCGAACCGTGACCACCGACTGATTTATGAAAATCGAAAGCTTCCGCGTTGATTAATATGTATGTGAATACTAAAATGAAATACTTAAAAGCGGTTTATATAACACTAGCTGTTGCTCGCTACTTCGCCTGCGTGAAATTAAAAACATAATAAAAATGTAGCCTATGTTACTCACCGATAACGTAGCTTTTTAAAGGTGAAAGAATTTTTCATCGCTCCCGTGAAATAAAAAAAATATATTGAAAAATGTAGCCTATGTTACACACTCATAACGTAACTTATTAATGGTGAAAGAATTTTTGAAATCGGTCCAATCGTTTTTGAGTTACTTAAATACATACAAAAATCCAAAAATATTATACAAATATTTCCTCTTTATGATATTAGTATAGATAATATAGACTAGCAATTGATCCTATCATCACCTAGGAGTTATAAGTTTGGATGGATAAATGGACATTTGTTATTATGTATCTTTAAAACTCCTTAATGAATTTCAATGAAATTTAACACAGATCGAGTAGAACATAGTATTGAAGAACACATAGGCAACTTGCTATGTTTTTATTCCTTGCGAACGGTGTTACGTGCAGTTTTTGCACAAGTAACATAATTTTTACAGAGAGTTTTCATTAAAGATTACAATATGATAGAGATAATAAAATTAAATAGAGCAAGTACCAGAGTACTTTATTATAGTAACTACCAAACACCTCACTCACCATATAACAAACACAAACAGTACGTTAGTGTACGTTGTCCGCACAATAGAACCTCCTTGCATATTCCCTGATGTATAATGCATCGCCAGAGTAACGAGTTGACAACAATGTGACGTCACTACGGATTTTGTGAGAGTTTCCTGAGCTTAGAAATACTATTAAAATACTAAATATATGCAGTAAAATAAGATCACAATGAGTAATATAGACTATACTTTTTTATTTATTTTTTGTTTCACGCGGACAAAGTCGCGTGCAACAGCTAGTTCTAAGTATGTCCTAGTTATGGTCATAATCTAACTGCTACTTCTAGAGGCTTCTAGAGGCAAAAATACTAATAAAAATTAAATGAAAAACATTGTCAGGCAATAATGGTTCCTCCTTTTTAATAAATTCCAAAGTACCAAGTCCAAGATCTAAGTCTAAACTTGAATTTCAGCTACGAATAATAATTATTTTCTATTTAATGGTGATTGGAAACAAAGTTATTACAAAACGAAAATTATAATGTATTTTTAGATGATTAGTAGGCAATTTTCCAATAAAATTTTCATTCACTAAGCTCCAAGGAAAATTATTATTTCGTAACAACGTTACTAAAACAGAATTTTCCCTTAATTGGAGCTTTAAGATTTAATTAATTTGATTCAAGAAAATTTCCCCGTGTAACTTATGTAAATTAAGGGATTTGGTTCTGTATAACTAATTGAGAGAAATCCTTCCTAATTTTATTGTAAGTAGACAGCTTAAATTTTTAACAGATTTTTTAAACATGAAAATAATTGTTCATTAAAAATTGATAGCCAGAATGAAAAAAATTAAATTTTTGATAAAAAATTTAAACAAAATTTACGAGTATGTACAGACCAACCCTCAGTGGGCCAGCGTGCTTGACTAAGGCCTAGACACCCTTTTGGAGGCTTGACCCCTCTTTAAAGACATCATAAATGTAAAAAAGCCTAGGTAAAACTGCTTACCTTTTAAATGAGGTTTAGGTTCCGCGCCATCTCGACCACCTCAAGCCCGGTGAAGCTATTAAACCTTTTCAAGGCAAACAATGACAACTCAGTCAAAAAAAATCGAAACGTTAATATCTATACATAAAGAACTGTATACACGTTGGTGCTTGCACTAGGACAGTTACGAGCGACAACGACCAATAGTAAGGCAATGCCAATCTTCTGTTTATGCATTGGTACTCCACTCGGCAAGCCTCCACAAACGTGTATAGTTGGCATAACATGTAGTCACAATTAATTACAACAGAAGTCTCTTGTATTTAATGCACTGTTCATTTCAATTGAATGAAATCGTAACAACGGTCCTAGTTGTAACAAAACTTTGTAAAAGCTTACTTAATACTATCAGCCACTTTTCTCAAGTTCTTATCGCGGATACTTAAAGATGTTAGGAAACTTCGAATCTTTGCGGCGGCGAAAATTAAATGTATTAATACGTTACGAGTTGGAGCTCACAAAACCTTATAAACAGCTATGTATATAAAATGTTACAAGGCCATTTAACTTGATATTGAAGTTCTTACATTGTTTAATTTAGTTAAAGAATGGCTAATTTCCCAACTACGTTTAACCATTCGTTAGTATTTTTGATTCGATAACTTCATGAAATGCGTTTCCGAATTACTTAACTTGAGATTTACTCCGTTGGATCTTTAGTCAACCTAACACTAATGAAACATTAGGTAACCATAAAATTTAAGGAAACTTCAGGAAACCAGCATAAAAAAAATGTTATGCTAACGTATCAATTAATTGACATAAAACTCCCAGATCCATGAAAAATATTATTTAATTTATAAATAAAGTCAATCACAGCAAATATTTTGTTTCTAAATATTTTTTACATTATTAGGACCACCATACACGGACATCTTCTGGTCAGTGTGCTAGAACATTTATTAATGTTCCGGTGACCGCTTGGAATTCTCCGTGTACAGCTGCCCTTATTTGTCGAGGAAATAGACTAGAGAAATCAAGTTGGAGTATGAAGTTGCTAATGGAGCTCTAATGCACCGTCGAAGTAAACCCGTTAAGGCAACTCCGACTTCGGAGCCAAAAACCAAAACTTACCAGATAATTTAAGCAGCCTTAATTACGTTGAGATCTGAAATGCGTTTATTTAGTTTATTTTAATTAAAATTGTAAGATTCGAATACCATGGTTTTAAAACTTTAAATGGTATTAATGAAAGACTTCTAAAGGAATTGCGTTGCTAGTAATTATAGAGATGACCTAGTAATTTAGTTCTTTACTTACGTTGCTTTCATTCAAGATATTATGAGGGATAATTTTAATATTGCCAAGTAGATTTTTATTGCTATTATTAAGTCACTTTTAAGCTTAAGTTTTATGGCTATTCATAGTGTATGTTTGTACATTAAACATTATATTTAATTTAATTTATATAAATATGCCATAATTATATAATAAAAAATACGGAGACCCAACTTTAGTCCGTTTTCCTTCCCACCCTTTTTCTTATTAGAAAAGCATGGGAAGGGAACGTGGATTTGATGGTGCAGGAGACGCATTGGAAGGGGAAATATCCTCTTTATGTGCGTCTCCTCCTCCGTCGATAAAAGGTAGGCAACGCATCCGCTATTGCGAATGTCTATGGGCAGCGGTCGCTTCGCCATTTTGGTGGATTTGGGTGGCTGCTTGCTCGTTTGCTACCTTATAATATAAAAAAAAACATACATAGGAATTGAGTACCTCCTTCTTTTAGGAACTTGGTCAAAAAGAAGAATAAGCAAATAATACTAAAACATTTTTTCACCCTTTTGATTAAATTTAGTTAAAATAGTCAGATTGTTACTAAAATAAATTCGTGAAAGCGTCAGAACATAGACACTAGCACGACCATGCTCTGAAATATACCGAAGTGAAACAAACTGCCTTTGACATATTTCACAAAGTTATTGAATTCAACCGAAAACCAATAACGAGGTATGCGAAATTATTCCCCAAACAATTAAGGTGAAATAGCTAAGCGCCGTTTAGGTAACCTTTTGTTTGTGAAATGGAACTTAGAATAAAAAATTGCTAATTATAAACTTCACAGTGACTGGCATACAGTCATTAACTTAAGGAGCCCCTTAGTGTCGGTTTGTTCAGAAAAAAATTAATAGCTGTCGTAGTGAATGGTTTATTCTACTTCCTACTAATATTATAAATGCGAAAGTTTAGATTGATGGATGTTTGTTAGAAGGTATGTCCGGAACAGTTCAACGGATTTGATTAAATTTAGCACAGATGTAGAATATAGTCTAGAAGAGCACGTAGGCTACATGCATTTGTTTTTTTTAATGCCGCGCGGACAATTCGAGGAAAGAAGCTAGCATTAAATACAACCTTAATATTCATATATTTGTAGAAACCCAAAATAAAAAACATTCTACACTCTTTTAAAAAAATAAACGTTTAAACTGTGAAAAGAATTTTCAGAAGTAGTATAATTTATTTGTATGCAGGCGAGTCGTAGTTTCGTTCGGAAAATTTCTTTAAAACGTAACCTAGATTGTGGGAATACTGAAAGCAACACAACATAACACGAGCTATTGTACCTAGGTGAACGTTGACAGGCCCTAGCGGCAGTCGCGCGCAGTCGGACCTAACGAGCTGACGTCTCCGCGACGCTGTCATTGATTTTTTTATGGGATAACTGTAGATTAATTACTAATTTCATAATAATAATTATATTTCTATTCTGATTTAAAAATGTTTTACAGCGTCATGCTTTCAGTGATTTATTAAATAAACTTTGATGAAGAAATTTAAACTTTTGTAGTGAACTTACATTTTAACTTTGTGATGCTTTGAAATGAGAACGACGATAAATTAAAGGTAAATTCTTAGTTATATCCTTTCAATGATTTCTTTTTATATTAACCGCGAATAAAAATTATTTTCTTTTAATGCATGTAATATTTTATTTTCTTTAATTTAACTGTTTTAATTTAGAATTTAAGTCTTGAAACACAAGCATAATAGCACCTGTTTGGTATGTATTTTGATACTAATGAATACGTCACTCTACTAACAGTTTGATATGTAGCGCGGTCGCTTTGGTCGTAATTAATCTCTTGAGCACTTTCGTAGAACAGCAAAGCCGTAAAGTCTACTGACTGTATTTCATTGAAAAACCATTTAAAGATGAAAAATATTCTACTGATTAGGGGAATACCATTTAATAAACACCTTGTTTATTATATTATTTCTTTCTTTTTTATTTATTTTCGTTTCACTATTTTGTGCTATTGTTTTCAAATTCAAGTGAAATTTGTAATCATACTATCATACTAATCATATTATATTATAAATGCGCAAGTTTAGATGGATGGATGGATGGATGTTTGTTAGAGTTTGTAGCCTAAACGGCTGAACGAATTTCGAAACGAAATTTGGTATAGATGTAGAGGATAGTCTGGAAGAACACATAGGCTACTCACTTTTGTTTTTTTTAATTCCACGCGGACGGAGTCGCGGGCGAAAGCTAGTCTGTTTATATGTAAAACAAAGCGAGACAAATCTGTAAGTATTTAAAACGGGGTTATACCGTTGTATTATATTGAAGATAAATTGTAAATGATTCTTTGCCATAAGACATTTAATTCATAACCTCAAAAGTTTTAAAAATATTCAATTACGTCTGTATCATTGAAACTGTATTAAAGCGACTGTCAACATCAGCATGATAGAGATAAATTGAGGCAGAGCTTAGCTGAGTATTCGGTATGTAGGAAAATGTCGAATCACTTCTATTAAGTCCCGCTGAGACGAGGTGGAGGTTTTTCTGTTTATCGTTGCGAGAAAAAAGTTTCCTTACGGTCATTTCCCCACTAATTAAATCATATAAGTCGTAACAAATTTAACGTTTGCTGTTCATATTGTACTTAGTAAATTTTATTTTATTACTAGCTTTCGCCCGCGACTCCGTCCGCGTGGAATTAAAAAATACAAAAGTGAGTAGCCTATGTGTTCTTCCAGACTATCCTCTACGTCTATATGAAATTTCATCGAAATCCGTTCAGCCATTTAGGCTACAAACTCTAACAAATATCCATCCATCTAAACTTTCGCGTTTATAATATTAGTATGAAGTATGATTATGGATTAGAAAAAATTTCATAGTCAAACGAGACATGGCTGATACTAAAAAATAATATATCAATAATGTTCAGATGATTTTGTTACTAAAAATCCAATGTCATCCAAGGTCCTTCATTTCTTTATTCAATTATTATGTAATAGCTCTTTGACTATATCAATAATGATATAGACAAAGAGCTGACTACTGATAAACTAGAATCTAATTTGTTTCTGATAAGGGTTATACGTTTCTAAAAATTGCCAGACACTCAGTTATTTAAGGAATTCTTTGTTACCAACAAGCCCGTGATATATTGCTATGAAAAAGGGTCCGACTTAGGTTGTACACTATCATAAATTGAAAATTGTTAGATGTGACCCTAAGCTGACGGGATGGGTTATTTATTACACTTTGTATGTGATCTTACTTTATCATTTATTATAATTTGTATATATTGAAATTTATTTCGTATATTTGATGGTCATGTAACATTATTTAATGTTACTTCTTACTATAAATATAAATGCGAAAGTTTAGATGGATGGATGTTTGATATAGTTTGTTGCCTAAACGGCTGAACGACTCTATGAAATTTGGCATAGACGAAGAATATAGTCTGGAAGAACACATGGGCTACTCACTTTTCCTTTTTTTTAATTCTTCGTGGACGGAGTCGCGGTCGAAAACTAGTATAAAAATAATCTGCATTCCAGTGTAATAAAACAACTGACGATTTTAAAGTCCGATATAAAAAAATCTTTAACGAATAGAAAGTATTTGCATCTATGGGATTAATTGTTTTTTTTCTTTATCAAGTAAGAGCAAATTAGTGTTTAACCTTCAATGAAAGGTATATTTGATCAGTGTATATATACAATTTTCTTCATAAACTAAAAGAGTAAATTTAGTCTGGCGTTCAGGCGAATATTTGAAACGTGACTGAGGCCACGTTCCGTGACTTTACAGTTAGTTACATCAAAAGTCTGGGTATGACTTAATTGACGAAGTACTGAAGTAACGGTTACGAGAGCTATTATTTGGGCATAAATTCAACTTGAAATATTTAATAATGTTACAAAAACCGTGTTCGGGTATAAATGCAAAACTAATAGTTAAACTTGCAATAGTTATCTGGAGAAAGAAGCGTTAATTGCAATAAAATGAAACCGGAATTCGTCAAGTATTTATTCATTTCAAAAATGAATAATTGAATATCTTCCGGGATCCTCGGGATATCGGATCCTTGCATAGTTACTATTGTCGCGAGATTTTAACGAGTTGCGGGATTCCGATATTGTTCTAAGCAAAGGGGTTGAAATCGATG
The DNA here is from genome assembly GCA_029286645.1 of Papilio protenor. Lineage (NCBI taxonomy): Eukaryota > Metazoa > Arthropoda > Insecta > Lepidoptera > Papilionidae > Papilio > Papilio protenor. The sequence goes on along the minus strand of JAGSMZ010000019.1, from coordinate 5,655,423 downwards.
TAGCGGATGTTTGCTATCGTATTTTTCTCTTTATTGTCATATGCGAGAACGTTGCAACCGTTTTGTTAAATAAAAAATGGCTTCAACAAATACTCCGCGAGAGCAACTGTGTCTACATACGATCACGAAATTTTTAAACTAACTTTATTGTAAAAGTGTAAATGTTCATATCACCTTTTATATTTTTCACATACATCATACTAATATTATAAATGCGAAAGTTTAGATGGATGGATGGATGTTTGTTAGAGTTTGTAGCCTAAACGGCTGAACGGATTTCAATGAAATTTGGTATAGATGTAGAGGATAGTCTGAAAAAACACATAGGCTACTCAAATTTGGTTTTTTTAATTTCACGCGGACGGAGTCGCGGGAAGCTAGTGTAAAGTATTTATATGAAACAAGTTAAGTAAACTAAATCCACAATATATTTATAAGCAAGTAATCAAACTTCAGACCGAGACTAATTAACAATATCGCAAAATAAATATTGTTGCAACAACTCCAATTGATTTATGTTGTTAGAAGTTTCATATTTATTACTCTCTGAACGGAGATATTATTACAGCGGGAGCCAATCAACTATGAAAATAATTACATAGAAAAAAAAAACAAATAATATTTGATGTGGTTTAGAAAATAAATGATATACCACATCTTAATTAAAAGCATGCAATTGTGCAGATAGAAATTATTAAAAAACTTGTAATGTAACTTGTTCATTTCTAAATTAAAGAGTAATAGGTCCAAGTTTAGAACCTTGTGGTACTCCGGATAAAATTCTGCTAAAAAGATAAACTCTAACTAAATTAAAAATGCCAAATAATATTAAGTTTCGTACATTTAAATACACACATCTTGGTTGTTTAGAAAATTTAATAAGAATAAGTTAAACGTAAAATTTTAATAATAAACCGTATAAAACGTAATATTAAGCTTAAAAAATGTTGAAAAGATTTTGTGAAACACACTTTCTGATACATCAATTATGACACAATAGGACTTGGATTCTAATATTAGATAATGAAATTATTACAATCTCGAAGAATATGTTTGAAAAATATTAAGAAAATGAAACAAAACGTGACACGGGTGTCTCATAACACAAACGTAGGCAATATATTGTGACCTATATTCCATATTACGGGCAATATTCTGCGCAGTTTATGACTTTGATATTTTTTTGGGAATTGTACTTAAATAAATCTTTCTTCTTACTAATATAAGTGCGAAAGTTTTGATGGATATTTTTTAGAAGGTATCTCCTAAACGGCTGAATATGGCAACATGAATTTTCGCACAAATGTAGAGCAGTCTGGAAAAACATATAGGCTTAACATTTTTTTATTTCCACACGGACGGAGTCGTGTGCGACAGTTAGTAAATAACAAAATAAACATTGAATTACCTTTCAGTTTATTGACGCAACAAGACTATAAAGGAAGCAAGACATAACTTAGAGTAAGATATTGCGGAAGGGAAATTTTGTAATGGAATTAAGCATTAAACATTTGTGTCGTGAAACTATATTATTATGAATTTATTGTTTAATTATATCACTGTTCATGATAAATAACAAATTGTTTCCTTTTGTTTCAGGTACTGGTTCTATCTTTTCTGGATTTTGTATAGCATATACAATTTTTTGTATACGCAGGTACTTAGTATGGTATGCGTATAATCAAATTGTTAAATTTCCTTTGCTCTAGCAAAATAACTTAAACACACCTTTAGAACAATATACTTAAAAGCGAAATACACATCAAGCTTTAATAAAAAGAAATTAAAAATTAACTATGACGATAATATGAGCTTTGTTTGTCTGGAACACAAATGTTATATGCAAATATCCATTTAAATTATCATTAGAATATGGACTTTATTTGGAACCTGCCTTTTTGTGCACACTAGTAAATTACGACTCTGGCATTATACTTAAATTTGTAGTGTACCTATCTTTTATTTATATCTATCTATTTAATATATTTACACTACATTTATTTATTCATCATTTCTTTATATATTACACTACATTTATTTATTCATCATTTATTTATAATATTACATTGACACATACACATTCACACAATCACATTTTCATTTATATATTTTATATGACATAACATTACACACACAAACAGACACGCACACTCCACATTTTATATATATAATTTCAACGCGCTGCAGAGCGCCGCCCGCGGCGCGCACGCAAATCGTCCGAGATGCGCCGCGCCGCGCCGGCCGGCCAACCAGTCGCCTTGCGCTGCTACACTGTGCTGACACCTCGTTCGTTCGCTCGCTCGCTCGCCACATTGTCTTCGCATTCCTTTGTTTCGTATTGTTTTAGTGTTAGTTTATAATTTGTGTACGTGTACGTTGCATCGTACGTTTTGTGTATGTGCACAAATAAACAACATAGTGGTCATCTAAATTGGTGACCCCGAACAAAGGACACGTAAGTGAATTTTGTATACAACTTACAAAATGGAGGACGCGCAACACGCGCGTATATCATCGGAGCATGACAACGAGATCGCCGAATTAAAGCAAATGATTGCATTATTAGCGAAACAGATTGACATACAATGCACTGCCCCCGACTCCACCTGCCGACATCGACAACATAGCCGGGGACACGTGGCATCGCAGCACCGACGTCAGCAGCATCGTGCTAAAATTCAAAAACGGAAACCACAACCTGCTCCAGCACCAGCCGAGCCAGCAATCTGCTGGTACCACGCCAAATACCAGGACAAGGCAGTGAAGTGCGCCCAGCCGTGCACCTACAAGCCCGCCAACACCACGACGATGGCAACAGACGGTTGCCCACCTACCGGTCGCCTTTTCGTGACCGACCGCCGCAGCAACACCCGCTTCCTCGTGGACACCGGAAGCGACGTCTGCGTGTATCCACGTGCAGCGCTTCGTGAACGTCGCAACAAAACGAACTTTGTGTTAAGTGCGGCTAACGGCAGTGACATAGAAACATACGGTTTTATAGAATTGTGCCTTGACTTAGATTTAAGACGAAATTATACCTGGCGTTTTACAGTAGCTGATGTAACCAAACCTATTATTGGTGTCGACTTTCTTAGCCATTATAATTTAATGGTTGATTGTAAAAACCACAGTTTAGTCGATAATACTACAACTTTATCTTGTATTGCATCCCATGCTAACTTTAATGTATCTTCTGTAAAGGTTGTAACAGGCGACACTTGTTTCCACAGAATTTTAGAGCAATTTCCAGAAATCACCCGCCCTTCTGGCACACACTATACACCGAGACACAACACAGTACACCACATCAGGACCACTCCAGGACCTCCTATTTCGTGTACTGCCCGTAGGCTAGCTCCTGAAAAGCTGAACATCGCCAAGGAACAGTTCCAGGTCATGCTGAGCAACGGTACGGCACGTCCATCGCAGAGCCCCTGGTCTTCACCCCTTCACCTGGCGCCCAAGAAGGACAGCACCTGGCGCCCCTGTGGTGACTATCGTAGGCTCAACTCCCGGACGATCCCTGACCGATATCCCGTACGACATATCCATGACTTTTCCCATTCCCTTTCAGGTTGCACCATTTTCTCCACGATCGATCTTACCAAGGCCTACAATCAGATTCCCGTTTATGAACCGGACATCCAGAAGACCGCAATTACCACTCCCTTTGGATTGTTCGAGTTCCCCTTCATGTGCTTCGGCTTGAGGAATGCAGCTCAATCTTTTCAACGGTTCGTCGATGAAATGACGAGAGGTCTCGATTTCTGTTTCGCCTATCTGGACGATTTTCTAGTTTTCTCCAAAGACCAAGCCGAGCACGAAGTCCATCTCCATCAACTTTTCACTCGCATGAAGGAATACGGCGTTCTTGTAAACACTTCTAAGTGTGTTTTCGGTGCAGCCGAGGTAACATTCCTCGGTTATCAAATTTCTGCAGCCGGCACTAAGCCTCTGGACTCAAAAGTTCAGGCTATTGGTGACTTCCCAGTTCCACAGACCATTAACAACTTAAAAGATTTCTGGGAATGCTCAATTTTTACAGGCGTTTTCTACCTCATTCAGCTTCTACGCAAGCTCCACTAAATGCCTTACTCTCAGGCTGTTCCAAAAATTCTCAGCCCATCACCTTAACTGGCGACGCTCTTTCCGCTTTTAACAAGTGCAAGGAAAGTCTCGCTAAAGCTGAACTACTCGCACACCCAGATTGTCAGGCTGATCTAGCGCTGGTCACAGACGCTTCAGATCTGGCAATGGGTGCAGTTTTACAGCAATTCAAAGATGGCATTTGGCAGCCACTCGCTTTCTTCTCGAGGAAATTCAGTCCCTCGCAGCAAAAATATTCGCAATACGATCGCGAACTTCTCTCCATTTACGAGTGCATTAAATACTTCCGTCACATGCTTGAGGCCAGACACTTCGTGGTCTATACTGACCACATGCCACTTACTTTTGCACTCAGCAAAACTGAGGCACACTGCTCGCCTCGACAATTTCGCCACCTCGACTATATCTCGCAGTTTACAACTGACATTAAGCACGTCTCAGGAAAGGACAACATTGTTCCCGATCCTTTGTTGTGCGTCGGTGAACTGCAGATACCAACCGATGTAGGCACACTGGCTTCAACTCAAGCATCTCATAGAGAGCTCCCTCAACTTTCAGAAGACAATTCTTCTCTCTGTCGTCAAAAGTTGAGCATTCCAAACTCTCATTCTCACGCGGCACCTTGTTGTGACATTAGTACGTCACCTAGATACTTCAACAAGCCTTTTAAGAAAAAGATCTTCCACCATGTCCGCTGTCTTACTCCTTCTCCCACTCCTCTTTCTAAATTTACCCATTCGCCTCGTTCTCCATCCGATCCTCTTCCTACAGCGCCTAACGCGTATACCCGGGAGGACGTCAAAAGAACCCATTCAGGCCGTACCGTTCGCTTCGCAGATTACTTTCGCCCGTAGTGACGGTCTCTGGGGGGGAGTGATGTAGTGTACCTATCTATTTATTTACGTATCTATCTATTTATATATTACACTACATTTATTTATTCATCATTTATTTATAATATTACATTGACACATACACATTCACACAATCACATTTTCATTTATATATTTTATATGACATAACATTACACACACAAACAGACACGCACACTCCACATTTTATATATATAATTTCAACGCGCTGCAGAGCGCCGCCCGCGGCGCGCACGCAAATCGTCCGAGATGCGCCGCGCCGCGCCGGCCGGCCAACCAGTCGCCTTGCGCTGCTACACTGTGCTGACACCTCGTTCGTTCGCTCTCTCGCCCGCCATTTTGTCTTTGTGTTCTCTGTGTTCATATTGTTTACGTGTGCGTTTTTTATTGTATCCGTGTACGTTTAACAATAAACTGTATAATTATTATATAGTGGTTTATTTCACCCTCGGTGAAACTACGCCCTCAAAAACCTCTATAAATTATTAAATACAAAATACATCATTGTTATTTCTCTTTGTTCTCTATGCTTCATTACATAGAGTTAATTAACTGTTGAAATTCAAAAGGATAATGAAAATGATAATACGATAAGATAGCTGTTTGAATTCTCCATTTCTGAGTTCATTTAAATTTGTATTGATGTTGTCTGGAGCTTTAGTTACGGAACGTTTCTAATAAAAATACAAAATTACTAATGTATTTGAAACATTAAATAATTCATTGTGTAAATAAAATATTAACAAGGGTAGTTTCTGTTCATTCCGATCATTTAAAAACACTATGGATATAATCTAGAATTTATATTGTAATGCTAATTTTCTTAATAATTATATCTGTATCTATATTCTATATCTATACTAATATTATTAGAGGAAAGATTTGGATTTTTGGATTTTCGTATGTATTGAAATAACTCAAAAATTACAGGGCCGATTTCTTTCACCATTAAAAATATACGTTATCGCTGAGTAACATAGGCTATAATTTTAAATTTCGCGTGGACGAAGTCGCAAGCAACAGCTAGCATGTTTTAAATATGAGGCATGGATTATATTATATCTTTTCTACCTTTCGCCTGACCTCATAACTCGGTAGAACCCCTTCTTATACCAATATTCTTGTCAGACAAACAAGCTTCTTTTAGATAATGGAAAACAAACACATTACTTGAAAATTGATCCTAAGACGGGAAGAAAAAATCTTACGTAGATTATAAAAGGTAAATCTTGTTCATTTTATTATGAGTTAATACTGTTTCTATTAGGTTTTAGTAGTTTTTTGTTTGTGGAATTTAATGTTAGAGTTGAAATGTTTAAATGATAAGGCACAGCTCTTAGAATAGATGGATGCACATTTTTAACAGGATTAGGAAGCGTGGGTACACCCACTCACAAAAGCTGTAAAGGAATCCGAGAAATGACTTTCTTTGGTTCATTCTTATTTCCAGAAACTGCATTACTTTACTTGGCCAGAGATTAAATAAGTCATATAAAAGTCTTGACGGATGATAGAGTTATTTGGAGGACGAAAACCCGGTGCGCCGACCCTACGAGAGTAGGATAAGGCAGGGGAGAAGATGATGCTGATGATATAAAAGTCTTGGATTACGGCGTTGTCTATTATTTAGCACGCAAAGATAAAGAAACGCAGCATTGATGGAGTTTTAACAAGTCGTTAAAACACAAAGGGTCCATTTTCATTTTTAATTGGTGCCGTAGCTCAGTGAAAGCGAAAATTGGACCAATTTAAATACTTTAAAAAACTAGAACTCAGACTTGGTAAGTTGAAGTAAAGTGCTTCAATTTTAAGACGTCGTTATTTCTAGATTAATTCTTAATAAATATTTGAAGGAAAACAATGGAAGCTTGTTCGTACATTTTTTTTTAATATTTCGCATACCTCATGGGTAAACAAGTTTCCCATGAAACTCAAAAGAATCTCTTCGTATTTTGTGTAATAACTTATTAAAAAGCATAAAAACAGAGTAACTCAGATCATCGGCAGTTTGAAGTATCATAAAGACAGAATTATTACAATATCGCAAACCGTAAACTGTGAACTTTTCGAAGATCATCCATAAAAAGCTGTTACATGTGTTCGCATTATAAATGAAAGTAGGTAAAGAAAAAAACCGTGAGTGTGTGGCCATTAAATCCGCGGTTCAATTAAAATATTTTACCATCCTAATTTTAATAAGTACGATTGATCGTTATCTGATTATAAACATTTATTATTGGTAAAAAAAAAACATAAATTTCATCTAAATAATTCTCATAAATATTATATTGACAATTCTGTGCATTAGATGTTACACTTGTCTTAAGCCAAATGAGATAAATCACACGCTTGTTTATACTAATATCTTTCTAAGATTATAATAAAAATCGGATTAACCTCTACATAGAATTGAATTCAATCAAGCTTTGTCTATGTTGATATTATATGCTTAACATAAACGCTATTTGTATGGCCACAATTTAATCGCTCCCGTCTACGTTGTTGGATAATGGTAGTCTCTTTTGTTATTATCTTCTTTATTGTCAGCAAATAAATACTTATTCTTCTTCGTAAGCAGTATTCAGCACATGGCTTATAAAATGTTTAGTAATGACTTTTGCGAGTAATGGATTATCTTATGTAACCGCAAGGTATTTGTTTAAATCTTTTTTCGTACATTTGCCATTTTTGAATTTGTGACGACTTACTGTAAAAATATACATATTGTAGTCTCCGTTTTTAGAATTTTTCCACAAATCATGGTTCTTACAAGTTTTATGAATGCAAAAGTTTAGATGCATGTATTTTTGTTAGGGTTTTCCGCCTAATCGGCTGAACGGGTCTCGATGAAAGGCACAGATGTAGAGTATGATCTGGAAGAACACATACTCTACTTACTTAGGTTTTTTTTAATTTCACGCTGACGGAATCGCTAACGAAGAATAATAGAGTTTTAATACCGATAGTAGTATGGTTTTATATAATTACTAGCTGTTGCCCGCGACTCCATCCACGTGGAATTAAAAAAACAAAAGAGAGTATCCTATGTGTTCTTCCAGACTATCCTCTACATCTGTACCAAATTTCATCGAAATCCGTTCAGCCGTTTAGGCTACGAACTTTAACAAACATCCATCCATCCATCCATCTAAACTTTCGCATTTATAATATTAGTATGAAGTATGATGGTGAAACATATAACCATTAAATTTAACCAACTGTTAAATCACGTATCTAACTAAACAGTGTCTAATTTTTGTAGTAATACAGAATTTCAACGTAAATCTAACATTCAATAATAGAAATCTTACTAATATTATAAATGGGAAAGTTTAGATGGATGGATGTTTGTTAGAGTTTGTAGCCTAAATGGCTGAACGGATCCCGATGAAATTTGGCACAGATGTAGAGTATGATCTGGAAGAACACATAGGCTACGTAGTTTTTTTTAATTCCACGCGAACGGAGTCGGGGGCGAAAGCTAGTGAGGAATAAAATCAGTGAACCTGATAAACTGGAATATAAGTTTTCCATTGTAACATTGAATCTTTGAAAGTTTCCTTCCAGTTAATCCTTTCAATAGAACTAATCAATTTGCAGTCCGCTGGAACTTTTCCTTTACATCGTAGGAAATTGCTCAACTTGCGTGAAGGAACTAATTGCTAGTGAGCATTTACTGCTCGTAGCAGTTGAATGAGTTTATATCAGATCAATGAGCTATTCAATCGTCTAATCTTGTGACCCAAAAGGGTAAATAATGTAACGATCATTTTTGAAAACTATTAAAAACAAAAGAATACTCGGTTTATGAATATCCAGTTAATGTCGTCTTCTTTTGTTTTTATTTTGATCTTCATTTGTTTATGGTCTTTCAATTTATTTGTTTTATGTCTCGTATTAACATTTTGATTTTCTTTTGGATGTAATGTTACGAAGTATAATATTCGCATCAAGCTGCTCGTTGCTTGCTAGTTTCCCTGTAACTCTACGTACTGACTTAAGGAAAGCTCGCCATGTAACATGTTACATAAGAGCATGTTACAAACTGTCGCACAACTGTTGTGCGATTGTCAATTATTTTGCTGCAAATTCAACGGTTTAATTGCACAACTAAAAATCGAATAGTGTGCGCATCTCCATAAGTTCATACGAATCAAAGCGCGACTCAACAGTTGTATGATAGTTTAGTCAAAGGTGTGCGCGTGCTCTCACACTTCGAAACTTCGGTCAGTACAAAAGTAAAACCGCAGCCGTTCCTTTCGTTGTTAGAAAATTATAGGTCACGTCTTCGAATTGAACATAATTCGCCGTTTCTAACGTATAGCTTCAATTTATACGTTATTGCAACTGTTATTGGAAGATAGTTTCTCGATGTTGGAATCGAAGCTGTTACCGATATTTATAGTTCTCCTATGTTATTAAATAGTGGACATTGTTGTAATAGATTTCAAGTTACATTTGGAATCATATTCATGTTTGTATTTTTTACTTAGGAATATAACGTAATTCTTTAAACAACAAGGTTTTGTTTTTTACTTTTCCTACTTTTCGAATGTTTTCTTTTGTATTTTTTCCCAATTTGAGTAATAGATTTTCTAGTAAATGCCACTGACGAGTGTATACACTGGAGCTGTGATTAGGGAAACAAAATTATCTTCGACAAATTCCGGAAAGACATTGTTTGCAGCTGGGAATAATATTATCACGTAGCATAATTGCCAGTTGCTCATTGATTTTCTTCATTTATATTATTCTATATTATAGTATGTTCTTTCAGTTATTAGTATAAAGTAAACGAACATTTAACTAAAGTTAAAAGTAACAAAAACAATTGAATCAGCAAAAATCAAACGTATGATAACATTAAATAAACATCTGAACATCAAAAAATAAAACAGGAAGAGTGCTTTGTATGACTTGAGAATTTAAAAAAATGACAAAGGAGGTTGTACGTAATTGTAGAGAAGACAAGAATAGAACTATACATAAACAAGCTATTAGCCATATAAAAACAACGCGGATATAACGAAAGGGTAATCTAAAATCAATAACACGCTCCAGTGTCAGTGATAGATTCACTAAGATGGATATTTCATCGGCATTTCGAACATATATCTCCTCTATAATTACGATCAATACTAGAAAATAAAAAAATATAGGTACAAAAGAACTATATCAATCGATACAACGCATTTTAATAAACTACATAGTTCGATTCCTTTCCTTCTGCTTTTCTTTGTGCTACGATATTAAAGGAAGGAATTCCTCTTTGTAGTTTTTATCATAAAGTTATATGAAGAATGCTTAAATTAAAATGAAGTATTTTGCATGTAACATCGCAACATGAGAGAAGAAAGTACATAACTATATTAAGCATTTAAAATTTAAGTTTAGTAGATGACTAAAATATAATTTCACATTCCATATTAAAGTTTTTAAACTTATTGTAGAAGTGTGAATGGGTCATTTTAGGGATAATTTTGTTATAAATTTTGACGTTCTTTCTAGACAGAAATATCCGGTTAAGATCCTAAAATAACAGTACTTCGCATTAATTTTCCATACCTCTTAATTTCAGTGAGTGAATGTCATTAAAAAGTAATTAATGCATATAACATTTTCCTTGCTTAGTTAAAAGAAAGTAAAACCAAATGAATGTAAAAAACATAATTGATCTTAATAGCTAATCTTCTGTAATATTACGGCACTGCACTTTGAAGTCAGGAGAAGTTTTAAATTGCAAATTTTAAACATTGATTTTCCACGGAGCTGGGTTAGTTAAAATTACAACAATGTACCTCAGAAAAAATTTAATAACCTATTTCTCTACGAAGAGACTGTATATAATGTTTCAAATAATAATATGCACGAGACCTCGCGTTAATTATGACATCATCAACTCTCAAATTAAAAAAATAGGTCAGTAAATATACAGATATTTTTAATTACAATAATGTTTATTTGAAATTTGAATCGAAAAACAAAAGTTTATACAAATACTTTTTTAATTAACAGCCTCGTGTTGTCTGTACTAGCTATTATTGACAGATGGAGGTCATTGACCCGCACTATTCGAAATACATAACCTACATGTATATTATGCATAATTTAATATAACCTGTATATTTGGCTGTGCAATAAAGAGGAAACCGTGTGCAAAAGCTTGTTTGAGACTACAAATGAACGCGTTGGAATTCACGTTTAGAAGTTTTTAATTTATAATGAAAGCACTATGTCCGGCGAGCTTTTCGCAGCTTTATCCAAATGCACCGTCCATTTATAATTGAGTTTCAAAACTAAAATGGTCATACATTTTACTAAAGGATACAAAAGAGATAATCAAGAGCAATAGCTTTTATGATTTAGTAAAACAACTAACGGTGTGTTTCCACTGCCGATAAATATTTGCAAAAACTCTCTATTTAAAAGAAAAGGATGTAAACCGCTTTTGTTTATACCTTTTGTCAGAGGAAACCCACAATAATAAAGTTGATTCTTTGGAAGTTTTATAATTGTTTAAAATTCTTGCGAAATAATGTCATACGTTCTGAAACTGTTGCATTGTGGTTTAATCACATTACTTATGTTTAGTTTAATTACTTCGTGCAGTGCTGAGTAGCAGCATATATTAACAAGACCTAAATTATTTCGCACCTCGTGCGCAAAACGGATTACGTAGCAAGCAGTGCGAATAATGTTTTACAATTCTACATGAGATATATCCTTATTACTGTGTACTATTTAAACTTTAGTTAATGAACATTTTTATTATATACTAGCTGTTCCCGTGCGGCTTCATCCGCATGAAATTATAAAAACTTTATTTTATTGTTTACCAAATTACAGTTCTCTTAGTCTTAAAAGTAAAGCATAGAAAAGGGAAAATTGTTGGTGGGGAAAGGACGTATAGAAAGGGGAAATATCCTACTATCTATTTACTATACTTGTCATCTTTTTATTTAAAAAAATACATTAAATCACAGATATAGAACCTTCTATATACCTACACCAAAGGCAAGTGATATTTAAATAAAAAATATATTGAAACATGAAACATTACCCTAATACCAGCTGAGTAACAAATATAAAAATAAATAATCCATACATTAAAGAATGAATCCTTTCTATTCTTTTTAAAATTCGTATCTCTTTTGTTACATTTGTACAATAAACATGTTTCTTTGTTCACTTTGTGTAGAAGAATAAATGGGAGTCGTTCAGAAGCGAAACAAAGTTGATTGGTTAGAGTTTAAGGATTCTCATTTAAAATTCATACGCTACGCTTTGTTGTTACTACGATATATTGGTCTTATATTATTCCTTTTCAATACAGTATACAGTAAATTTCATTTTATAAAACGAAAACTTAACGTAGATCAACTGATTTGTAAATTATTTTTTAACTAGCTTACGCCCGCGACTCCGTCCGCGTGGAATTTAAATAACGTAAGTAGCTTATGTGTTCTTCCAGACTATTCTCTACATCTGTGCCAAATTTTATCGAGTTCCGTTCAGTAGTTTAGGCTACAAACTTTAACAAACATCCATTCATCCAAATTTTCGTATTCATAATATTAAGTGAGATACAAATCTTTCTAATAGCGTACTCTATTACTTTTTTTAGTATATGAAAAATGTATTTATCTGTACAAAAAATAGTACAGCTTACAATAAAAGCTTAATAAAATTTTATTACAATAAAGTGAACAAAGGGAAAGTTCTTTTTATATTTCGTAGTAAAAGAGATAAATAAAACTACTAAAGCAACATAAAATATATATCAGGCTATTTACATTTTAGATGTGTATTCTGAACCCGTTTGTGTTGTAAGATATACTTTCAAAGTGCTAATTTACTAAAAAAACTATAAATTAACAATCACGTTGGTACTTTAAGTTTTTTTTAATCTATAACAAATGAAGGACTATTAATGTAACTGGCCACATAAAATGTACTGTTAAGCTTAAATCAGGTCTATTTTCAAACTGTAAAGCCAGTCACGATATATGCTACTGTTTGCTTGAGCGATGGCAAAGGGAAAGTGTAATTAACTCTCCCAGTGGAAACGTACCCACGCAGATAAATGTTTCACTAGCTTTTGTTTAACTAGCTTTAACAAGCCACTTTACTGCCTTTTCCTGCTAACATTGCCGTTCATTTTATTTAGTTAGCTACTTTTTCATTAGTTTTTGCCTGCATGTTTGTCCGCGCGACTTAAAAAATCTTAATCTATTTACTCTGTATTTATTTCATAGAGATTCTTTAAACTGTTTTAAACTGTAACAAATTATCTATCTATCCATCCATCCATCCATCCATCCATCCATGAGACTTTCTCGTTTATACGATGGTTACTCAATTCTTCAGATAATATTTATGAAAAAATAGAGAACATATTTAAGCAAACGAAATATTTTAAAAGCGCTTGATTTAAAAAAAAACGAGATTATTTCTGTTATAAAAACATGTCATGAGCTCTACTTGACCTGGAGTTATTTTATGAATTTTTAAAAAATATAACTCAAGCTCTCGTGAAATGAATTGTACAGAATTTTATTTAGGCCTGAATATAAATCGTGAAAAAGATAAAAATAGGAAATACATAAAATCCTACTGGAACTGTATTAAACAATGTAATAAAGAAAAGAGGGATTTTCCATTGTTTTTTTTCTTTTAGTACCTTCTATGGGTAGTTAATAAGCTTTAATTTTTTTTAAACTATTAGATTCAATATTTGACTATATATTGAATAGTATGTTTTCGTTCACTAATAACATTTTGAATAGCAATAAGTAATTATCATTTGATCAAATTGAACGCAATTTCAACGTTTGTAATTAGATCGGGAACATTAATACGCCGGCTGCATCGAAATTCATCAATATTCCCGGATCTCTCGCTATAACTTTGTGAAATTGGATAAATTTTGATGCATCGGATATATTTACGAATTTATAGGTATTACTACGTAATAACGCCAAACAGTTTGAAATTTATGTTACACTAGCTGTTCCCGTGCGGCTTCATACGCATGAAATTAAAAAAAAATGTTTACAATTGTCAAATTCTCAATTGCAAATGTCAAAATTACCGTTATCATAATAACTTTGCTTTCTTAATGTTGGCAGCTTGTAGTTTATGTTCCATTTCCCACATGCTTTTTTTCCAATTTATTTGCCCCTAAGTTTAAAAACGTCAAAATATATAGTCTAAAGCGTGTCGTAAGTGTAGGGCTTTTTATTAAAGAAACATTTGTTCAAAAATATGCTGTGATTGCTGACATCCTACGCCACAAAGTAGTGCATGTTTTCGTTTCATTATATTAGTATATGTAGATATGTATAGATTGGTTTAGGAATTATCTTACATTGGTTCAACCGCTTGGTCGCTAGCCAAATATTAGTAATTTTATCATTTAGCAATTAATAATTATCTACTAAGTAGCATTTTTACTTTTAATGTATCTCTATAAACTCTAGCACAATACGAAAATCAAAATTTAAAGGTTAACCTGGTATGTTTTCAGTTTATTTTAAACACAGATTATAAAATACTTTACTAGTTATAATACGAGTAGTTTTCATTATCATTAGGCAACCAGAATTGCATAACAAAATCATACCTATAACCGAACGAATTCTACATTATTTTTCGCTTTGTTTCAAGTTCGCTTTTGGTGTATGCTACAGTCTAAAGTTTAAGGAATTTTCCTTGAATATATACATTCTAAGCTCATTTTGACCATGTATTTGTTCAATAAACATGATACCAGTAATTCAAAATCGATAGTAAACTGCGCAGTATTCAGCACAATTCATATATCGACAGCTTGGAAATTATGTTCGTCATAGGCATTTAATCTCTGTACCGGAAACCATAAACATATCAAGTTTACATTTCAAATGGTTAATTGCTCATCGGAATAAATCAATTTCTGTACGATTCATAATTTGAAGTTATAACATCCAAATATGCCATAACGTTAAACAAACTATTTATTAATAAGTTTTCTCTTTTTAACGTATCAAAGTGCAATTTTAACTATATTAAGAATCTAATTTGTCTAAATATATTACCAACTTACAATAACACGTATCTATACTATCTAAACTATTATAATAAAGCGTAAACACACACTTCTTTGTTGCCTAAGATGTCAGCAATTACAGCATATTTTTGAACTTACGTCATGCTTTAGGCAATATATTATCACGCCATTAAACTTAAGGGGTAAATATTTTGGATAAAAACCTTAATGTGGGAAAGAGACCATAAGTTGCTGCCAACATCAGAAAGAAAGATTGCTAAGGTTTGTCATGTCATGTCATGTCATTTTGACATTTGCTATTGATAATTTGACAATTGTAAACAATATAATAAAGTTTTTATAATTACACGCGGATGAATCCGCACGCGAACAGCTAGTAAATAATAAAGGTAAGCGTAACTGGGTATATTTCCTGCCGCAGCTGTTCAACGACTAATAATTAAAAAACTATCAAAATGTTATTTTACATCTAAGCGACCAATGGGTACCTTTAAACCCTGTGGGATTTTTGTATTGCTTTAAATTTATTCTTTCTATATTTAAATTTTCATTTGCCCTATAAATTAAAAAATACATACTAACAAATTTTCTACATACTCGTATTTTAAATACATAGT
Source organism: Papilio protenor (assembly GCA_029286645.1). Lineage (NCBI taxonomy): Eukaryota > Metazoa > Arthropoda > Insecta > Lepidoptera > Papilionidae > Papilio > Papilio protenor. The sequence goes on along the minus strand of JAGSMZ010000019.1, from coordinate 5,639,779 downwards.
ACGTAATACTGTATATTTAGACATTGTGTATCTGCCGGTATATTCAAATCAATCATCTCGTATTCCACTTGATATGTATATGTATGCTTTTACATCATTCATGCTACGCCCAGACTGTAAGCTATTGTTCGAAATTGAACAATAGGATCCTATTTTGAATACAGTTTGGAACCATCTTGGTATTGGCTAAATGTGTTGTATAGGTACCTAGTAGATATATCTTGCTAATAATATAAATGTGAATGTATAGATGGATGTTTGTTAGAGTTTATAGCCTAAACTGCTGAACGGATCTTGATGAAATTTCACATAGTTGTAGAGGATAGTCTATAAGAACACATAGGACCTTTGTTTTCTTCGAGACCTACACGCAGAAAGCCTCAGGCAAAAGCTAGTATAATATAAATGCCATACAAAAAAATATGTTTTTAATTAATGAAAAGTTCTTAACTTATTATTGGATTTCTGTTACTAATAATGCTTAAGCCTGCTACACACCTTTAGTTTCAACTGTACAGTTGAAATGCGCATTTAAAATTGAAAGTGTGTAAGAATGAAAACTGTACAGTTTAACTGACAGTTAAATTTGTGCCTACATGCTAAAACCAGCTACACACATGCAGTTGAAACTGAAGGTACGTAGCTGGTTTTATACGCTAAAGAGAATAGCTTCTTTTCTTACCATGCATCTTAACCCGTTTCGTTTCTATTTAATTCGTGCTTCTCTTAACTTGAGTGTAAATTGAAGACATAAATTTCAGCTCAAGTAACTAAGCACGAAGTTTGTTAACTTTAACATCCGTTTGTTAACGACTATTTTCGCCGTTCAACTCAAACAAGATCAATTTTGTAAACATGTTTTTAGTGAATTTCGACTTCTGAAACAATTACGTTTAAATACAAATGTCATATATGTTGAAAATCCATTTCCAACGATATAGGAAACCAAAATCCGAAAATCCATTTCCATTAGGCTTACCGTTTCTACGAATTTGCTTTCAAAACAATCGAAACCACATTTTCCGATATATCCATAGATTTGAATATGTTATTGTGATGCATTTGGACAGCTTTGAATTGGGAAAAAAAATGTAAGGAACCTGTATAGTCGAATTTAACATAAATGAGAAATTATAACAAACCTACCTAAAATGTTACTATTATCTTTATAAGCTTCTAAGCTGTAGGTCACAGCTTTCTGTGATCACAGACTTATTAATAACATTTAAACGCTATATCTTTCCAAAATAAATCTTTAGACAATAAATGGCATTGGCAGGGAGAGAAATGTGTAAATATAATTTACTTGGCACCGACTTCTCCGAGCGAACTAAAAAAACACTTAGTAAGTACCCTATGTGTTCTCCCAGACTATACTCTACATGCAATTCATGAAGATCCGTTCAGCAGTTTAGGAGATAACTTTCTAACAAACAACCATCCCAAAATGAAAACTTTCACAATCAATATCTAATAAGTTAGTAAGATTATTTCCATTTAATTAGTGTATACATATGCATTTAATACTATCTTAAAAAAATATCTAGTAATTACGCGAAGAAAAATAAAAGAGAAAAATATAGCAGTTACCAAGTAATGCGACCTATTTTTCCATACCCTACTTCTATTAAAAACGCATTTCCACGTTTAATTTTATAACGAATCGTGGAAATATCATTTATCTTGGTGACTTTAATTACTTTGCTATTTTTAACATCATTGATAAGTGAAACGTAAACATGAAATACAGAAGAACAGATAAAAAAAAAACTCTATATAGTTAAAAAAAACGAAACGTGATTGCATTACATTTTATTACAACCTTTACTATAAAAATCAATAGAATTACTACAAAATTGCAGGGCCCCACTAGTTACAAAAATTTCTAAAATGTCTTAAAACACGTTTTAGCTTAAACATACGTCAAATCTTTTCTACTGTGATTAGCACTCCGTGCGGATATTTGCCTAATCATGGTTATTGAAACATTATGTGTACGCTAGTGAAATGCGATCTTGGCCAATAAATAATGTAGTACTTATGCAAAACGCGGAGTGAAATATTTATGGTAAAACATATAACGTTGACATCTATAATAGAGTCGGTCAGAGTTAAACAATAGTTCAACTACATTTTAGGTTAACAAAATTATAGTTTAATTGGTTATCTCTTTCCCATCCCTTAAAAAACTTCGTTAATATGAAACGTTTCCTTTTCCATTTTCAATATAGTGTGTTAACAACTTTTCGCCTTGTATATTTTTAAATCGCTCCACAAAGAAACTGGATCAAATCATATTTTATGTGTCCCCAGTTCAGTTTAAAGAGTATATATTTTATGTTAATATTTTATACACATACGTCTTGTCTTGAAATCTTCAAGACTGTGAAGAATATTCAAGACTTTAATATTACAAAGTATGCTAGAGATATTAAAATTTCAATGTATTAAAATACTCTTGGAACTTTTATAAAATTATTTTGTATTTCATACGTCTTCCTGTCGCATTAAAATTTACTACTTTTAAAAGTAAAATGATATTTTTATCATCATCATCATCATCAACTTGCCCTTATCCCTCATGGAGGGTCGGCACAGTATGTGCTGCTCTTCCATACATTTCTATCAGCCGACATATCTTCATAAAATTATATTTTTATGGAGATGTCAATTAGGAGTTGCAAGATTCCAAAATTTGTTATACTTGTAGCTTAAACGTAAAATTCTCCGACAAACTTAACTTCTAAGTTAAGTTAAAAGTCAGTTTAAACTTTATACGGATAACAGTTTATATCAAAACCGTAATTATACTTGTAAAGTATAGATCTTACTTCTTACTAATATTATAAATGCGAAAGTTTAGATGGATGGATGTTTGTTAGAGTTTGTAGCCTAAACTGCGTAACGGATCTCGACGAAATTTGGCAAAGACGTAGAGGATAGTCTGGAAGCACACATAGGCTACTTACTTTAATTTTTTTTAATATCACGCAGACGAAGTCGCGGGAGAAAGCTAGTAAATTATTATATAAAAATCAACACTAAGCGACTGCTGAAGTAACCACTAAAAATATTTAAGTACGGAAGTAACTGATTTATTTGAATCTCTTTGGGTCTACGTCTTAAGAATATTTACGTCAAGTATTCGCATATCTTGACGTCTAACTGGCATTTCAAAGCTTGCGTCTTTTGTTGCTGTTCCAGTCTAATGGTGTGTACATAAACATGAGAACGTCTTCAGAGCATGAGATTTACATTCAGGAACTAACGAGAAATGACGTCATATCTATACGTGCTAAAAATGAAATAAATTTCAAGAGTATATTTTAAAGGTAAATTTTTTAAACAGAAGTACACTTGAGTTATTAGAAATTTGAAAGTAAATAACTACTTGTAGTAAACGATTATTTTTAAATCGTTTTGATTTAGTAAAGTTAAAATCTTTTTGAACAAAAATATTTTTGAGTAGTTCCTCCTACACTTTGCAATGGAACATATCAAATGGATGAAATGTCCATATAGAGAGATATTTCATCCGAAATAAACTGTGCTGTGTTTCAAAGATTAACCGAACATCAAAGCGCTATCATGTTTCAATCAGATAAAATTTCATTACTACCTTAGATTAACAACTCAATATTTTTCGTCTAAATGATGGAAATGAAATTTTTTTTTAATATGCGTAAAGAACAACTATGGTCTTATTTTGACCAATGATCGACCACCTGTAGAAGGTATAAAAACCCTCTGAAAGAACACACACATTGACACACTTTATACGATAAATAGAAATTGCTTTTTTACGTAATTGAAAACAAACACTATACTCAATCTTTACAAAAAGTCACGTTCTATTCATAAAGGAAGATGCTTTATAAAGGGTGTTTGTTTATTTTCAGACTTTATTTGTGTCATCAACTCACATAAGATAATTCTTAGTTTTTACATGAATTTTGAAACATTAACACTATCTTAACAAATTTGTTAGAGATTAACGCCTAAACGGCTGAATGCATCTAGATGAAATTTGGTATAGATTTAGAGCGTAGTCTGGTAGAATACACAGGCTACTTATTTTAAAATTTCAAGCGTACGAAGTCCCGTGCGAAAGCTAGTGTTTTATAAATAAGTAATGGATTATGTATGGCATGTTTAATACGGTCGAAATGGCCGTAATACTATGGCTAACCACAACATATTGACGTTGGCCGCTCATAATACTGATCATATTATGAGTGCTGACCTAAATTAGTAAAATATTAGTTAATAATTTGTATTAATCCAGTAGAGGGCCATAATATTAAATTCGGTAAATGTTTGAATAGACCTAACAGACAACTTTATTATAGGACTTCGTCCTTTGTCTAATTAGATTAATTTTAACTAAATAAACTGAGATTTAGTTTTGATCAATAAAATGAAGTATTTTGTCTTCAAAATTTATCATTTTATCAAGGATGTAATTTTTATTTTCCTTCATATATATAATACATGCTTTCGCCCGCGACTCCGTCCGTGTGGAATTAAAAAAAAACTAAGTAGCCTATGTGTTCTTCCAGACTATGCTCTACATCTATACCAAATTTCATTGAAATCCGTTCAGCCGTTTAGGCTACAAACTCTAACAAACATCCATTCATCCATCCATCCATCCAAACTTTCGCATTTATAATATTAGTATGAAAACCCACGCAAGCTCAAGAACTTTCATAATTTTGCAAGTAACAGAATATTGAATATATTTTTCCTCATTCTTTTCTCTTATCGAAGCGTACTCTTGTTTGTTTTAAATTAAAATGTTCATCGTCTTATAGAAAAATGGAACATCATTTACATTCAATAATATTATTAAATCAAAATTGGAATTCCCTTTCCAAGTTTAATACGAGTATTATTTTTTTAAGAAGATTGGTGTCAGTATATTTTCATTTTTTATAGGAAGTTACTAAATATAAAAGAAACCATTTAGAAAAGATAGCAGATAAATTTATATGAAATTTCTTAAAAGTTGCTTCATGATACCACAGCTCTGATATTTCCTAGTACACGTGGGAGACTAATTTGTTCAACAAAAGATGAAATAATCATTAAATCAATAGAAAATATTAATAGAAAACTAAACTAAAAGAAATAACTCACATCAGTTCCAATGAAATTATAAAACAACCGTTTCAAACTTGTGTAAACTCATTTATCTTAAAGTTTGGGCAGCAAACGAGGTAATTCTTTATCCAAGTTTGTTCGTAGTGACAGTTTAAAATGTAGCACGAGGTCGTGCTCGTAAGCGAGAGAGGATTTTTCATATTTCCTTTATGATTTCGAACTCTTATTTTTATTATTAGAAATGTTTTTCAAATAATCCTTATAATATACACTTTCAATGGTTCCTGAGTGACAAGCCGGAGAGCGTAATATTTAATTTTCTCACTATACGGTGGCTTATTGCAACTGAGGAACGCTTCTACGAATGTCTGAAGTAAGCTTTTACCGCGTGCTACGACCTGCTACAATTTGCTACGTCACATTCACAAGTGCTACTTACAGGCGTAGAACTTTACGGTTTCCTGTTACATTTCCGTGGAATGTCATTTTATTTCTATGCGCTGTAATTAAATTCCATATCAAAACTATGGTTTTACTTTGATGAAAATTTAAACGGAAATATTTCTCATGTAAAAATACACTTAACTATATTTTAAATACCAGGAAATACATTGTTTATTTATTAAATAAAATTCTTTCCTCTTTTGTTATTAATAAGGGTCATATAATTAATAAGATTAATGTTCTTTGAAAACCGCATTAATCTCACCAAACAAAGGGGTTTACGCGTGTATGGATATCAAATTCCCTGACTAACACTATGTTCTAAACACAAAGGATCTCTGTTCCCTAATCCTAAGTTAAGGACAATACCATTAACCTTCATATAAGACATTGAATTTAGACATTTATTTTTAGATGCAAAGAATGTTTGGGACGCCCAAAATCTCAATGTCGACCAAAATTATTCATCGAACATAACTTCGTAAAAGTCATTAGTTTGCGGCGACCTTAATCAATCTACATTCTTGGAATTTGGAGAGCAACCTCAATTCGTTAGACTTACACATTATTATTTTATATAGAACTAGATTTTGTCCTCGGCTCGGTCAGAGTGTATTTAAAAAAATAAAATCAAGTAACCCAAGTGTTCCAGACTATGCTCTCCACCTGTTCCAAATTTTAATCGAGATTCCTTCAGCCGTTTAGGCGACAAACTCTAACAAACATCCATCCATCTAAAATATCGCATGTATATAATAATATTAGAAAGAGTGATAAAATGTTCATTATTTCTAAAAAGTATTTGTATTTACGTAATTTCTATCACTAATTATTTATTTTGCTATAAAGTATGCTACACAATTTTAATTTGAATTTGATTTTGATCTGAAATTTTATGTTATTTCTATAAGGATAACATACCCAAAGTTCTATCTTGTTATACACAAATAATATTTTTAATTTAATCAGACGTAGGGGAAAGCTTTTATTTAGATAAAAAAAGGTTATGTTAACGAACAAGTGATAAAAAGGTTAACTTATGGAGCAGGCAAGCGTCACTCGCAGCGCCTAATGTGACCCACTTTCCACGCTCTACTCACAACTCACAGTTTGTAGAATTGTATAGAAGCGAGTGGTTATTATTTTTTATTGCTATTGAATAGTTTAACTTTAGAATAAACTAAAAAAATCACCGCTTTTGCCTTGTTACTTTGACTAATTACATGTTTATTGCAAATAAATAAATTTTCAACCGTGCACATTTCATTCAATTAATACTGTAAAATACTCGAGCGTGGGCGTTGCGTGAGCGTTGCGTGGGCGTCTTGTTTGTGATTCGAATGCCGTTGTTTTTTGATAGATTTTAATCCACATCTTTGTAGGAGCTATTTATCATTACGATATAACCTACCATCGACATTAAAAACGAGAGCACTTTTTTATTAGGTATTAAACCGGTATAAAAATATCATGTAAAACTAGATAGTAGTACGGAGCTTTAAAACGAAAATTAATCAAGTGTGAAATGTTGTATTACCGAAATAAACAAGGTGCAAAATTAAATTTACTGAAAGTTAATGGAATGCAAAATCAACCCTCGCGTTGCTGACCATAAATTTCAGTGTGGGCGAGGTTTCCGGCTGGTGGAATAAATTATATTTCTATTAACAGCACACTTTACTTTTTCTTCTAGAAAGTTTTAATTGCTTTCCTATTAACATACATTAATTGCGTTTTATCAACTCAACTCTTTATTTTAGCCTATCATAGTTTATATATGAATGACCTTAATGTTTTCACGTTGTTGTAATTCATTACATTGAGTTTGTTCGTTTATGTACATTAGTTATGAGTGTGGACAAAGGTAGAGGTAAACCTAGAAAGAGATGGATGGATTTCGTGAAAGGTGATGTGACTAAGAAAGGAGTCGTGACTGAGATGACGGATGATAGAGTTATTTGGAGGACGGACCTACGGGAGGAGGCAAGGTAAGGTAGGGGAGATGATGATGTGAGCGTTTTTTGTCTATTGTATTGTAATCGTCTGTACCATCATATCATTCTACTCGTAGAGAGTGTTATAGCGGTAAAATCAGTCGGACTTATTCATTTCATTGAAATATTTTTTTATTTTTTTCTTAAAAGTAAACAAAAATATCTTCAAACATCCTTAATTAAGAAACGAGCCCATCTACTAACTGTCGGGCCAGCTCAAGTTATTAAGTTGCCGGAAATAATCTCACGAATAATTAAACTTAGTGCGGACACCGGATGGCTGAAGATGGCTTGGCTTATCTATGTAAAGATAGTAAGAAGTAGATTTTATTTGTGGGTAAGAAATCTTGCAACCTGATTCAACAATACTGGGGATTGTTATTTATTTTTGAGATTTGTTTAAAGATAAAACAAGCTTAGATTTCCCCTTTTTCTCTAAAAAAATCTATATAAAGAGGAAAGATTTGTATTGTGTATATATTGATATTACTCAAAAACTACTGCGCCTATTTCAAAAATTCCTGCACCATTAAAAAGCTATGTTATCAGTGAGTAACATAGGCTATGTTTTTTTTATTTTTTTTTAATTTGCAAAGATGCGAGCAACAGCTAGTATCATAGGTCATATGTATCATGAGGAATTTAGACACATTTTAACATAGGAACAGAAATAAAAGTACTTTACTTTTTCCTTAATATTTTTCAACCAGATTCCCTATAAATTCTACTCGGTTTAATTAAGAAATAAATTAATTAGTAAGGAAGTAGACGTAATTGAAACTTAATTAAATGAAGGAAGCCGAGTGATTGCAAAAATAAGAGTCGAAAAACAAACATTGTTTTCTATCGTTTATTTCGATAAAAAAAATCCTGTAACTTTTTCGGACGGATGGAAAGTTTAAAACTCGGACTAGGTTTTTTTTTTAGTTTTTTGCTTTACGGATCTGTTTCTATGATTCGTGTGAATACGTATTCTTTACCTGTATTGATAAGATCCTTTTGTTAAAAACAACAAAAGGATCAACGGCCTGGCGGTAACGTGAGGGATATGAAAGCATATCGCAAATGCTACTCAAGGTGATTGACGGAAAGATGTAGGTGGAAAAATAGAAAGGCGTGTGTTAGTATCGATAAAATGTTTTTGTAATGTATCTAAGAATATGTATTTCAAAACTGTTAGGTTAGGATAAACTATAAATGAGAAAAGATGGGAAGGGAAAGTGGATATGACGGTGGAGGAGACGCATAGGATCTGCAATTCGGGATGTATATGGGCAGCAATCGATTCGCTTTCTCGGCGAATTAAGGTGGCTGCTTGCTCGTTTGCCACCTTATAAAATAAATAAAAAAACGTCATTTTATAATTCTCACGAAAACATTGCAGAAGAGAATAAATCTGCAATTGTACTGGGACAAGAACCGTACCTTTTCTAGATACTAATAATTAGTAATTTTATTGGAGTTCGCCTTAGTAAATTTATTTAACAACCAAAACATAAGTAGTCTTTCTAGGTATATTTAAATAATTCATATTTTAAAAGTAGTCCATTGCGTAATGGATTAAAACATGTCGATTTATTCGTGACAATGAAGCGAAAGCCCAGGAGCTTTTATATTTCACGTTCATTGAATTTTGTAGCCGTCGTTAAAGATTTACGGTTACGTAAACTTTTTCAGCGCTTTTTTCGTGCACAACAAAGCTTTTTTTCAATTTGTTCATGTTTTATTTGCATATAGATTTATTTCTATTTTTATTACCGAAAAATTCAGATCACGGTTTTTTGATCAAAAAGCTTTTCAAACGAATACATCACGAGAGGCGATAGGATAAATATCTAAATTCAAGTATTATTGAAAAAATACGTAGAAATGACAAATTACCTGGTGGGTTTATATTTCTTTACTGTTTTCTTAATAGTATGTTTACTTACATTTGACAACATTTTTTTACAAGGCGCAAGTTCGGCCCCATATGGAGTACTGCTCGCACCTCTGGGCGGGAGCACCCAATACCAGCTTCTTCCATTTGACCGCATACAACGGAGAGCGACTCGAATCGTCAACGACCGAGCTCTTACCGATCGGCTAGATCCTCTGGCCTTGCGGAGGAACGTCAGTTCCCTCTGCATTTTTTACCGTATTTACCACGGGGAGTGTTCCGAGGAGCTGTTTGGAACGATTCCTGCCGCCGAGTTTCGTCATCGGACGACACGACAGACCGCCAGGTACCATCCTCACCATGTCGATGGCTGGCATTCCACAACCGTGCGGTTTTCGCGGAACTTTCTGCCCCGCACAGCCGCGGTGTGGAACGGTCTGTCCTCGGCGGTATTTCCAAACCAATACGATTTAGGGTCCTTCAAGAAGCGAGCCTACAACTTCCTCAAAGGCCGGCAACGCATCTGTAGTTCCTCTGGTGTTGCGATGTCCATGGGCGTCGTTGACCACCTCGGTGTTCTCGCCGCTTGTGGGCCCCCTTCTCTTATAAAAAAAAAAAAACATTTGACCTTCCTTTGTAAAACGTTAAAAATTAAATTAAACCTATTACCGAACTTCCGTAACACGTGGGATAGTATCCCACCTTATATTTGAACTGAAAAAATGTTCAGAAATTTATAATTTTCCTTGATACGTGATTATCAATTACCAATGCACGCATTTGATATAATCGAGTAAGCAATCGCTTGCAATCACGATCACAAACAAACGGTATACGCCATTATGCAGACAAAGTTGCGGTTGCGTGGAATATGATCAACAAAATTTGTTTCACAGCATATTTGCAGACTTTACAGACAGATCCTTAAGCCTGTTACACACTCTTTTTTTAGTTTTAACTGACGTGTGTAGGCAAAATTTTAAATGTCAATTAAACTGTACATTTCTCAATTTAGATTTTCTAATTCTATAATACCCGTCGTTCTTCTGTAATATGCAAATTTCGGTGAAGAAATTCAAAGATATGTGTGAACAACCAACTTATCAATCAAACCGCAGTGAGCCAGCGTAGTTGACTATGGCCTAGTCACCCCTAACTTAGACTTGGCATCGACCCCCTCAGTGGTGAAGAAATTGAGCTGATGACACAAATAAAAATATTTATCTTGTAATCAATCAAAAGAAATTGTGCAGCAACGTTTTCAGTACTCGTCCAAATAACAGGAAATAGTTCTAGACATTGTTTCATGAGTTTTCACTTAGCTCTATTCATAACTCAGAACAATGAGACCCATTGTGATGACGTCACAGTTAAAATATAAGTCACAAGAAAGATAAAATGTATTTATCCAGTGTTTGTGGTATAAAAGAACACCCACACAAAGACAATATCATCGTTCCTTTATTTTCTTTGATAAAAAGGAGATAAACAAAAAATTATGTTTGCATTGTCACATACGAGTACTGAAAAATGTAAACATATGGAACGTGCACTTTCCAAATTGTATTTGTACACACGACATTTCGTAAATGTATAAATGTGCAAATATTGTATACGTCGGTATAAATACTCGAGCGTGTACAAATATTGTCGAATGTGCCGAATATTAATTTCCATGTAATGAAAAAAAATACGTTTGTCTTTATGCCAAACATATTTCGTTGTCAATCTAAATTTCTTTTTAGTTAATAATTGGAACCTAACCGTTTTACAAGTTAATTTAAAACGTTCAATTAAAGAGGACGAACAATTGAAATGGTGAAAGTTTTTAAAATTAATTTCAATGTAAAAATGAGATTTTTCAATGTGAAAATGTTTTTCCACTTTCAAGTTAGTAATTAACTTTTAACTCGAGACGCTCAGCCGTGAAAAAATAATTCTTTCAGAGGTTAATTAAAAAAAATGATTGCAATTTTCCTGTTTGAATATAGTTAAACTCATAAAACAAAGTATGTCATTTGTAGTGAAGGTAGGGAAAAGTAAAAGATGTTACTCAATATCTTAAATTTTCATAACGCAACTGCAATTGCGGATGTTTATGGGCAAAGAGCTGTTTCTCCTTATAATAAAAAAATCATACGCGCTTAAGTTTGCACTACACTCGCGAGAATAAAGATGTTTTATGTATGAAAGTTTTGCTAGTGTAGACGCACATTAATCTAAATGTACGTAAAATTAATATGATAATGGTGTGCCGACCCTAAACGAGTGAAATAAGGCCGATGACGATGATTGTATTTTACGTCATAGTGTATTAGTTCCTATTTCCACTGAGCTAGTTTTGACGTGATACCTACCGCGATCAACCCTCATTTAAATGGAAAAGCGTGTTCTTTATCAACTTATTTAGCTGCATGGCTAAAGTCGTGCGGTTAGTCGCTGTATGTAAATAGCCACTTAAACTGATGTGCTTAGATAGTGTTCGCACTGATATCTAAGTCAAATTGGTATTTGACAGTTTTAAATTCATTTATTTTTGTTATCTTGCCTGAAAAGATAAACAGAAACTCTTCGAGTCTCAGTTTATCGTATTGCTTAGCTGTTCGTTAGTCATTTAATTTCTAATTAAACAGCCACGCCACTCAAAACATTCAACGCCTCGTATTTTGTTTGCAAATCATGTCCAATTATAAGTTGTAAACTTTATTGCGGAATACGCTAAATTTATAAACCCGGCAAATCGTTTTTAATTACTCGTATATACAATAATAATTGAAAGGAATTTAGTGGGTGCAATTATTTACTAATTTTTGATATAGCTTTGCTTCGAAATGTTGCTGTTTTTGCCGCATGGATTAGAGAAAAATGTTGTTACTCATTGCCAGGAGTAATTCCAGCGCATTTGTATTTTAATATTATGTTTAATGTTTAATGGAACATGCAAAATTACAAATAATTGTAATTTCACATTTCATTGTAGTCTACAAACACATATTCACGTATTATTTGTTTAATACAGAATGCAGGCAATTTCCAGGACAAAAGTTTTACGGTCAAACAATTTCTCTTAACAAGGGACGAAACGCGTTGTTCAAAACAACTGAAATTCTGCTTTCAAATCATGCCCTGTAATTATCACGTTGTAAAGTTTATCTAAACAAAATAACGCTGAACTCCCAATTCCAACAAAACCTTTTTGTTTAATTCTAAATAAATAAATCGATGTTTTTATGTTTTTCCTTACGTCACTATATGGAGGTTATTTTGAAAATTTTGTAGGAAATTCGGATGAAAAAATAAAAAATGCGTTTTAATTCCATTGCAACATTTTACTTATATTGTTATATTACTCGTTAAAGTCAATACTTTTTTAGATATTTTTACAGCTCATATTTCAAGTTCGTAAATAAATAAATAAGCTGTATGGATTGGATACTTTACGGTAGTACTTAAATAAACATAATAAGCTATTCGAATTCAATCTAGAAATCAAGACAGTGTAGAAATTCCCTTTCTTCTGATTACGGAACGGGATAAGGAATTAATCTTAGAAATTCAATTACTTGAGATGACTTTTTTTTCTTTATCCATTTTATTAGCTTCGGTAGCTGTCTATTCAAAAATTGATTTTATTACATCAAATGTACTCGAGTTTTTACTGGTCTTTCTTTTCATTTATACAATTAATTTACTGTTTAAATAATATCGTCTGAGTATTTTGTTGCTAATTTATCAATAGAAAAATATAAAGATTGGACAATGGCACTCCAAAAATTAATGTGGTTAAAGGCATAATCTATGATAAAATGTCAAAGAGTAAAAGTCTATCTAGACGTGGAAAAAGGTATACAAATCAGTTGTCACATGAAAACAAAAGAACGTATAACTTCAGTTTAATTTCTACACATATTCTACTTCGGCAGCGTCTTCACTTAACTTAGGCGGAGTCGAGGTCAAGCGCTGGTTTATTTACGTTAAAAAAAAAAAAAAAACATATAACGATAGTAATGAAAATTTATTTATGGAAAATCAATTTACTTTCGGTCAAACTGTAATAAGTATTGGTGTAAGAGAATAGGGTACAAATTCCCTTGTCACAATTTAATTGTTCGCCATAAATACCTTTAGGCTTAGCTTCGCACACACATTTTATGATCGCTGCAACATTAGAGGTTGACGCGATATTAATTAAAATTTCCATCAACCGAAGCCTTAACGAAGCTTGAAGCTTTGATACAAAATAAATATTTTACGTTGGTTCCAATAGCGTTCTTACCAACATTAATAAATAGAAATGTATAACATTTTTATGGCTTTACTAACTTTCGTCCGCGACTCCGTCTTCGTGGAATTAAAAAAAACAAAAGTGAGCAGCCTATGTGTTCTTCCAGACTATCCTCCACGTCTATGCCAAATTTCACAGAGATCCGTTCAGCCGTTTGGGCTACAAACTCTAACAAACATCCATCCATCCATCTAAACTTTCGCATTTATATTATTAGTCAGATTAGTAAGATTTAATTAAAATACGTAGAACCAACTGTCGCATTAATATAATAAAGGATTAAACGGACGCTCAGGATTAATATTCTATTAAAAATTCCCACTAATAGTCTCCTTTAGTGATCACTGAAGGACTCTGGGTGCGACAGATACTGTTTTTTCCCGAAATATAATCAAAAAATAACTTTTTAATTATTATTTTAAGTAAGGCTCATTTTTAAAAGCACCAACATTACCGTAGATTTATAATCCCTATTGAATAAAGAAATTGGCTCATTTTTTGCGACATTACAAGTCATAAATTTCTTTTTAGAATAAGGGGGATTACGGTTTGATAAGATAATTTTTATGGACGGAGAACAGCCAAAAATATTTTTATAGAAAACTAGCTGTTCGCGTGCGGATTCATCCGCGTGAAATTATAACAACTTTATTTTATTGTTTACATTTGTCATATTATCAATAGCAAATGTCAAAATGACATGACATGACAAACCTTAGCAATCTTTATTTCTTGTTGTTGGCAGCAACTTATGGTATCTTTCACTCATTAGGATTTTTATCCAAAATATTTACCACCTAAGTTTAATGGCGTGAAAATATATAGCCTAAAGCGTGATGTAAGTGTACGGCTTTTTATTAAAAAAAGAATTATTCAAAAATATGCTGTAATTGCTGACATCTTAGGCAACAAAGAAGTGTGTGTTTACGCTTTATTATAATAGTATAGAAGTATAGATATTAACATAATAAAGCAACACTAAGGATTTCCCTTAGTAACTATTGAATGATCCTGAGTGCGTAATAATTAGTGTGATTCATCTCAAGATTTATCATAAAAATACTTTTTAAATTTATTTCAAGCTACTTGGTAACTATTTTTCTAGCAATGTTTCTGCGGGAAGTGAGTAAATAGAATGGAGGTAAATTATGAAAAGCCGGCAACTAGCTTTTTCACTCGGAAAAATCCTTTGAAATATTACTTGCCAGATAAGCTGAGAGTCTTGAAATAATAAATGTGGAGCTAGATGCGAACACTTACATAGCTAAAAGAGTAAATACACAATAATGTTTACCTTATCTATTATTACAGCCTTCTCACAAGCTTTTTTTAAATTAATAATGGATATTATCACTTGTTGATTTAAAAAATGAGCTTGAATGATCCTGGTTTACTGTGACACTCTTGGGCTAAATAAAAGTCGATTGAGTCCGTAATTATCAAAATTGGTTCAACCATTTAGACTGCAGAAGGCTTTATAAATTCCCCATAACTACCTATACTAATATTTTAAAGAGGAAAAATTTGTATTTTGGTATGTATTGAAATAACTCAAAAACTACTCGGCCGATTTTAAAAATTCTTTCACCGTTAGAAAGGTAATCTATCTGTGAGTAACATAGGCAACATTTTTTAAACCGAAGAATAAATGTACATCTTTGAATTGAATATAATTTTAATAAAAAGGTACCATAGTTATGGAGATAGAGGGCGCTGTGGTTGAAATGTGAATAAACAAAAGCATTGAGCCTCAGGCATTCATGGAAGCGCATAATTACATTATTCCAAGCGGTCTTTGCGTTGGCAAGTTGCCAGAAAGTAAGACTGTTTCGTATGCCATTACAAGAGCGCTGTCTGGATACAGTTATAGACAGAACATTAATAGGGGATACAGAAAGATGGAGAGAGCTTAATTTTAACAGGAGGGTAATGCTCTAAGGAAGTATGAAGGTTCATACAATTTTCGATCTATTGTAAAATCTTATATCCGAAAGTTTACATGTATGTTATAAAAAACACAAATTTTGAAATTTTTCTCTTAAGATTTTTGGATATAAAAATATTAAAATCCATTGAATCAGAAATTTTATAGTCAAGTAAGAAAAACTATTGTTTTAAAGTTTTTAACAAAAAGGAATAAAGGGGAACGTCTTTTCCATAACTGTTCAAGTTTCTTTCTAGAAAAATACGCGAAGTTACAATTTCTTATTTAAAAATCAGATTTCATCTTGGAAACAACATTTTGTTCTTTTTTCAGCAACATTCTTAATATTACTGTAAAACAATTAAAGTACTAAAATACGTAATTAGGCAAAGTTATTTTTTGGTGGTAATATAAAAAAAACAATTACTAAATACAACAATAAATTAAATTAAATAAAACCATAAAAACAAGGCTTTAAACGTATGCAAAATAATTTATCTTAAAGTTGGGGCAAACGAGGTAATTCTTTATCCGTGTTCACCCGTTGGCGGAGTTTTAAAATGCTTAGCGATGCAGCGCTGCCGTAAACTGGATTTAAATTTCATTTCTTCTGTGATTTATAGCGTTATGCAAATGTACCGCTGTCACAGCCGTTATTCAACTGTTTATCACTGTGATGAGATTTAATTACCCTGGAATTTAAGCTAATAATTACAATAATATTGTAAACTAGCTTTCGCCCGCGACTCCGCCCGCGTGGAATTAAAAAAAACAAAATTGAGTAGCCTATGTGTTCTTCCAGACTATCCTCTACGTCTATGCCAAATTTCATCGAAATCCGTTCAGCCGTTTAGGCTACAAACTCTAACAAACTTCCATCCATCCATCCATCCATCTAAACTTTCGCATTTATGTTTAGTATGAAGTATGATTATAAAAAAAAAAAAATCTACGTTTAAAGAAGCCTTCCTAATAGACTCATTTGGACAAATGTTGATAAAAATTCGATTTTGTTGATGACATTTTTTTGGATACCAGTAAGAAAAACAGTGTTATACTCCTTACAAAGAATTATAATTTTATATTAATGTTGTTATGTTTATTTAGGCGGGGTCTAGTGTTCTAAGAATATTCTTTTTATTCAGATTCTATTTATTCAGAGAGTATAAACTAATTAACTTAGTTCAAAAAGTTTTAGATATCTCACCAAAGTTAAAAAATGGTATAGTAATAATGAATTCCGTTAAGTAACGCAGTGGTTTAAAATTCAGCTTGTAAGCTAAAAGTTATTGATATTTTTAGAACAGCTAATATATTCAAGAACGCTCAAGACATAAGGACTCTTATATCAAGGACTTTCAACTTATCTCTAGTAGTCTATATGAGAGTTTAATATAACTTTTGTCATCAAATAAAACCATTACAGCGATTTTATTAATATAAAAAAAGTTATTCAGACTTAAAAAGTTAAATTTGTTTACAAGTTGTGGTGTCAAGTTCAGGGCGAACGCTTATTGTTTTAATCAATCTGACCATAATTGAAAAACTTTGATAGAAGAGAGAATATCAAAAAGATTTAGATCTTTCTGATTCGTTATATTTGAGGAAAGAAATTATTCGAAGTTGGTTTAACGTTTTATACCAGTGATTAATTTTGTTGACATTTTTCTTTAATGCTAATCATTACGCATTCAGAATTACCGAAAAATAAATGCATTTATTCTTAACTGGATTTCGCCCGCGACTGCGTCCGCGTGAAATTAAAAAAATAATAAAAAATATAGCCTATGTTACTGACAGATAAATTACCTTTCTAATGGTGGAAGAATTTTTAAAATCGGCCCAGTAGTTTTTGCGTGAATCAAATACATACAAAAATACAAATCCTTCCTTTTTATAATATTAGTATAGATGGGTACGGCCAAAAAAATTCATTCTACCGACATCGCAATTATCCATCTGTGTCACATTTCAATTGTGAAGTTGGTTGCTTCACAATGTATGAAGAAACTGTTTACAAATCATTAACTTTAATGAATCAGGTTGTAAGTAACAGATGTTTTTCTTTGTTAAAATAGTAAAAGTAATGTTTTAACTGTCCTCTTCAATATTAAGCTGTAGCTATTTTCTATTCATGAAATTTTAATTAAAGATAAACTCAGATTACTACATACTATTACTAGACTATTACTGACAAACTATAATTAGGTATTCCATAAACTATCGAGAAACAACATCTAATATTGTAAATTGTTACGTTGTTTATTACTTGTTGTTTACTACAGGACCATTGACAAATTTACAAACGATTGGTAACATTTATTCTCTAAATCTACCTACGCATTTCTTACTTTTTTTCATTGCATCACTTATCTGGGAGAAGTGTCTGTACCGCGTTGAACGCGTGGCGTAACCTGTCATACCATCTTTAACGAATTTAGCAAGCAGCGACAATTCGGATAAAGTTGCCTTCTGTTCAAGTGAAAGTCGATGTAATCTGGAAAATTTGAAGTGCATAATTTCACGTAGCTTTTCTTACAACCGTACCAAGGTGAGTAATTTTTTTACTATTCCATTAATTAATAAACATGCTGTACAATTTGGTCAAAATTTCATAAAACATATTTTCTTTAACAAAAAGCAAAAATTACATAAAAAATACTTTAAAAGAAATATTTCATGTTACATGCTTTTGGAATGTTAAAATTTGTCTATCTTATAATTTACACGAAGAAAGTTAAATTATAATAAACAAATGAGTTTAACACATAGCCAAAAAAATAGTTTTCCAAAATCTAATTTCAATAATGATTAAACACGAAGACAGAGGGCGCCACATTGCATTCTTTTTACAATCTTAGACTTTAATAGAATTGACATTTATCTACTTTTTGACATTTGTTTACTATCTTTTAATACAAATTCTGTTTTTCACATTCCAGGACTTGGTTCATGTTTGTGGAAGCTTTGAATTAAAGCCACGTGCAAGAAGTCATAGGATAGAAAAATTGGCGGATAGAATTGCAAGATCAAAAAAAAACAGATCAAGTGTAAATTTACTCATACGGTAAGGAAAATAACTTATCTTTATAATATTACTTAACTGACAACCAGTTAACTTGTCTTATGAAAGTTTAAGTTTAATAAAAACGATATTCTAAGTAATAAAATGCTTTTTTAAGTATTCAAACGAAGTCCCAATAAAATCTACTGAGCTGTACGTGAGATTTAATCTAAACCTAACACGGCGCTCATATAAATATTTACGATATGATAACGCGCCCGATATTGAGGAACATTATATAGGCTTTTTCATTTTCACGAAGCGAGAATAAAGATTCGTGAATCTGACGAAATATAAGACGAAATCGTCGCAAATAAAGTCTCAAGGCAATACTTTAAGTAAATGTAGAAATAAAGGCAGTTTACGTTTAGCCCGACATTTTATAATCCTGGAGATATTATAATTGCAGAATATAATATCGACCTATCTCTGGATCTGCGACAGCAAAAATAGTGAAAAATGGACATTCAATTTTAGTAATTATTTAATCTACAATACATGAAACCTAATAATAAAACTATTTTATCGATTGAAATAATGAACCTGTGATATTATGTGACCGAGATCTAAAAATGAACATAACCCTTTAATATTAATAGCTTGGATCATAGAAAGATACACGTGTTAGGGAATAGATCATGTTCCTTTTATAACCTTTAAGAGGTCATGATATTTATAGTGCAACGTCATGGCAAATTATTTAAATCGTGTTTTATTAGTAGAATGTTAGCCGCCATAAACAAGGTGACAAGGTTAGATCTCTACAGGGGATAGGTTAATTATAAATGTGTTTTAACTAAATAAAATGTTAATATGTTCTATTTGAAATATAAGCAACAACAACTACTAAAATTAAAACTACAACAATCATTGTGTTTGTTTCAGGTGTGTTTTATTTAATAACTTCACCAGCCTCATTTAGTTAATTTACATTATGGCTGATACCGACAGCGTCCCTGGTCTATTTGAATTATTAAAACAAGAGCAACAACAGTATGAAGAACGAAAACTAGAGCCGGAGAAATTTAAAGAAACGAAACAAGAGGAACTAAAATCACACGAACCAAATCAACTGCAGCTACGTGATGAAATAAAACAAGAGCAGCTGGAACCAGAAGAAAAGAAACATGATCAGCAACAACCCGAAGAAAAGAAACAAGAGCAAACCCAAGAAACAAAACAAACACAGCAGATAGATCAGAAACCTCATTCTGTACTGAACAAAGCTACCAAACAGGTCGTCGCTGAAAAAGTTTCTGGCACCGTAAAATGGTTTAATGTGAAGAGTGGATATGGTTTCATTAACAGGGATGATACAAAGGAAGATGTATTTGTGCATCAAACAGCGATAGTTAGGAACAATCCGCGTAAAGCAGTGCGCTCCGTGGGTGATGGTGAAAGTGTGGAGTTTGCAATGGTTGTTGGTGAGAAAGGCTTTGAAGCGGCAGGAGTGACTGGACCAGGTGGCGGGCCTGTGAAAGGCTCGCCGTACGCAGCTGATAAACGTCGCGGTTTCTCTCGAAGAGGCGGACGTGGCGGTGACTGTATTCCACGTAGGGGTACAGGGCGTCACGGGCCAATTCTCTATAATGGTGGCATGCATGGGGAAGAAGCACATGTACCACAGCAACAAAGGAACTTTTTTCGACGCAACTTTCGTGCCAGTAGGGGAGGTGGCAACAGTCCCACGAACAGAGGCAGATACCGACGCATGCCCCCGCGCGGATTCCGAACTGGTGTGCCTCGGTTAGATATCGTCGCAGAAAGCCAGGCATAAAATTTTATAAGGATAGATTTACATCTTTTTATACGTATTGTTACTGGTTGTACTCGTTTTGTTTTTTATTTAAGTTTTATAATTATATTTCTTCAGATTAATTAGGTTAATAAACCTAGTAGATTTCTTACAATTTCTAAGATTCTCACACACCGTGCAGTTGTTTTAAGATGTAAGTTAACCTAATTTTTGTTACTTAGTTAAGGTTTTATATTTAGTGTATTATTAATTTCGATTACAGCTCGGAGTGCTTATTAAAAAAAATACGCCTATAACTTCACCTAGTTTCAAGATGAGATATTATAAAAGTTTACGCGACTTACTTTCCATTAGCGAGTCTCATTTAGAACGACTTCCCGACACTTTTCCTCGCCTCATTGTCGTTTCATTTGGGTTAAAGTTCATTTAAGCGAAAAATTTACAGTAGGCTTATTATGTTTTACATTCCAAGCTAATTTTAAGATTACTAATAGAATCAGTGGAATTATGTAAAAATGTAAAGACAGGAAACTACATAAAATTTTAGAAGACTAAATTTGTTATTAAACCTATTTTTCCAATTTTTGGAAAACTTGAGGTTTGTAATTCAACTTATGTACATGTCATGTACGAAAGATGATGATCGTCTCTGAAATTCTATGTTAAGAAGTTTTATGGTTACAGAAAACTAATACATGAGATCAGGCTTTTATAAAAAACTGCTAACTAAAGATTTAAGACTTTTGATTCGCATATGGAAAGCTTAGACGCTTTTATAATATGATATTTTTAAGTATTCCAAAAATGTACACTTGCATGAGCTGAATTAAGCCGTCTGAAATGTCACTGGTTGATTTTTGTATTTTTTTTAAACGTGTGTATTTTACACATTCCTGAAAACTGAAATAAATCCTTTGTATAACAAACCCATCTTTTATTTGCGGAAATACATTTTCATTGTTCGTGATTTTGAATAGAAACAAATAGGAACTCGTTTCCAATCCCCCAAAACTGGGAAACAAACAAAGTTGATTGATGACGGGTTGTGAAAAAGGATTCGAATTTGAATTTGAATGTTTACTCCATGGTATGTGAGGCATCAAAATTAAATAAATTTGTTGATAAATTATTAACTAAAAATCACAATTAATTTCCAGTTCCAAAAACATTATTAAAACAATATTGGCAATATATCTCAAAGCATACTGCGTTATGAATATAATATTTTTTTTAAAACTTGAATTGTTTTGAGTTTTTTTCATTAGATAGTCTACTGACTTGGTAACTTCTAAGGTTTCAACTAACAATTTATTTCTCACAAAAAGTGTTAACTAGCTTCAATCAATTATCATTCATCTCTCTTCAAAAATATTAAAAGGAACATACGAGTATGTTTTTAAATATTATGAACTAGCTGTTCGCGTGCGGATTCATCCGCGTGA
The DNA here is from genome assembly GCA_029286645.1 of Papilio protenor. Classification (NCBI taxonomy): domain Eukaryota; kingdom Metazoa; phylum Arthropoda; class Insecta; order Lepidoptera; family Papilionidae; genus Papilio; species Papilio protenor. The sequence continues at coordinate 5,617,888 of JAGSMZ010000019.1, read as the reverse complement.
AATTATAAAAACTTTATTTTATTGTTTACATTTGTCAAATTATCAATAGCAAATGTCAAAATGACATGACATGACATGACAAACCTTACCAATTTTTCTTTCTTGATGTTGGCAGCAACTTATGGTCTCTTTCCCACATTAGGGTTTTTATCCAAAATATTTACCACCTAAGTTTAATGGCGTGAAAATATATAGCCTAAAGCGTGACGTAAGTGTACGGATTATTATTAAAAAAAGAATTATTCAAAATTATGCTGTAATTGCTGACATCTTAGGCAACAAAGAAATGTGTGTTTACGCTTTATTATATTAGTATAGATATAGATACGAGTAGTATAGATCGATAGCGGTAACTCGCAGTAGCGTTTCAATTATAGCTCTTATAAAATAAAACAGGGGAAATTGACACAAACATTGTTTCCAGATGAACTGAACTGTGTCAAATCTCATGAATACTGAATCATTTGAATATATTATCATATAAATGAACATATTTATGTTAATTTTAACAATGTCTCAACGATTGAATAATCAAACATGTTTATTTTGCTTTTGTGTTATACTTAAGATCTTACTCCTGAAGGCTGTTGTTAATATTTGTATTTGTACCCCAAATGGTGTTTTAAATTACTATTTAGTAAAACACTACCATCAACTTAAATAGGATTTTATAGTCAAATAACCATAATCGAAGAACTACCAAACAACGGTTGCCCATAAAGATTGTTAAGCCCGCAACATACGTTTAGTTTTAATACTACAATACGTTTTGTAACGCTGTGCAGTTAAAACTAAACGTGTGTAGCCGGTTTTATAAAAAAGACAAGGATGAAAATGTAAAATGATTTAAAAGTCTAGAAGGCGCTTTAACTGGTCTCGTTATAGTTTTTCAAAACATATTTATCGATTTGACTAATTTGTAAGAAAAACAGAATAATCTGTTTTCGAGACAGTCTTCCATAAAATTCTAGATGACACCTTAAACTCGCTGGAGGATTGTGGAAATTACTTTTTTAACATCATTTACTCTCAAAGTGTCGGTGATGTCGTTTTTATGATGATTAAAGTGCTACGACATTGCCTTTTAGTGTACTTATTCTGATAAATGATTGCGTAATTACTTTGAATAATGATTGTTGAGAAAAAAAAAATACTATTTATTTATTACTAGCTTTCGCCCGCGACTCCGTCCGCGTGGAATTAAAAAATCAAAAGTAGCCTATGTGTTCTTCCAGACTATCCCCTATATCTATACCAAACTTCATCGAGATCCGTTCAGTCGTTTAGGCTACAAACTCTAACAAACAGCCATCCATCTAAACCTTAGCTTTTTTAATATTAGTATGAGTGTGATATAGTGGATTTCACCTACGACATATAAAAAATTGTAAGATTCAAATGGAATAAAAACCAAAAATCTATCTATGGTACCTGGCTACCATACGTCCATCAATCCATACTACGCATTTATAAAATGAGTAAGATTTTAGTACATCAAACGTTGACTGGTTTTCAGTGGGTTCATTCAAACATCATGTCGTTAAAATTTTATAATTAGTACACGTGAATATTACCGTATGATTTACTTTACACTGAAGCTCGTTAATTTAGTAGCTAATGGCGGCTTAAGTGTGGAGAAATGAGAAGTTCCGTCAAAGGTTAATTAATTTCATTTAGTTCATTAAATTGCTGTATTTATTTGCTGGAAAATATATTAAATGTTTGCTTATCACACCTTTAACTGTATATTAAAATCGAAAGATATAATATTTACGTAATTTGTAATATGAAGATGAATAGCCGTGTTTGTGGAGAAATTGTTAGAAAAACTAACAATAATGTAACTGAGATTTAGGTACAGTGACAAAAGTGAAAATGTTTATGGAATAACTTGCCTTGTTACCTTACGCCTATACAAATAGGGCAAGGATTACTTCAAATGGAAATTTGTAATTTTTACATACATTAAAAAAGTAAGCAACCTACGTCTTCTTTCAGACTTTTTTAAATCTGTGCTAAATTTCATCGAGATACGTTAAGCAGTTTAGTCTTCAAACTCTAACAAACATCCGTACAAGCTTCGCATTTATAATATTAGTAATATTGAAAATAGTATACGAAGATAGATACACTAAGAGGAGTAGTGGTATACATAAAAAGTAGTATATAGTATAGTGACAGTATGGAGTCTATTAAATTGCTAGAACGTTCCATGTCGACTTGTAATATCCGGAGCGAGGACTCATTTTGTCTAGCTAGTGTCGATATCGACATTTGAAATGCTTTTGTGAAGCGTCTGTTTGCAATTGTGTCGATGTTTATTGTTTGAGCAATGTGTTTCCAAATGGAAATTAACTATTAATTTTACTAATACATTAATTTAAAGGATTAAACAATTTAATCATTTATTAAGTAGTTTTTTAATTAAATAGCCACGCGGTAAATTAAGAAATGTTTTCTAAATAAATTTAATACTTCAAATGGAATAGAAATAATTGACAAAGATTTATATTCGAATAGTAAATTTCAGGGAAATAAATTGTATATTATTTTTGAAATAATGGTTCGACTCAGTGAACTGTAAAGCTCAGAAATACATCGAGTATAACTTTATTGTGCTATTCCTTAAATGGAACGTGATGTCTCAACAACGAAAATTTTCTATATTTTCGCAATGATCAAATAAATGGAGAAGATATTTCAGCAACGTTGCAAAATTTTATAAAGTGAAATGTATTGTATTTTATCTTTAAAATACATCAAGAATTTAACTCTATCCAACAAAGAAAATTTCGCAATACTTGAAGTCAACTTGAAACTTGGTACAAACATCAGCAACCAACTATAAATTAGCACAAAATACTGCAATTAATAACCTATCCATTTACACAGGTCAATTATCACAAAATTACAAATACAAATAAGTAAAATGAAATCTGTTTTAAGCTGAAATTTCACATATAACTTCAAGTTAAACCTATTTGAAACATCGACGATATATCTAGTTATATGCTAACTTAGTCTATAAACTTTCATAAACCGGATATTACAAGTCAGGAGACATCTCAGAAGCAACTAAAATCACTCGAACCGGTTACAGGAAAATTGAAAGCAGGAAAGAGGAGGGTTAACTCCTGCGTCAACGTCAATGTTATAATATAAATAATAATGTATGCTTTGATATCTGGAATACCATTACCATATTTGTAATAAATATCACTGAACGTAAGTAACTAGTAATAATAATAATATTGTATACCAACTGACGATCGATTCTCCTTCCTTAGTTGCCATGTGTTCTTCCAGACTAGGTTTTACATCTATATCAAATTTCATCTAGATCCATGCAAGAGTTCTTAGGTTATGTGATAATACACATTCACCCATCTAAGCTTTCCCATTTATAATATTGCTAATATCAATTGCGAAAGTTTATGAATGTTTGTTTAAGATTGTTATCTAAACTGCTGAACAGATCTCGATGAAATTTGGCACAGATGTAGAGGATAGTTTGGAAGAACACATGAGCTACTACTAAGTTTTTTTTCATTTCCGCGCGGTCGGAGTCGCAGGCGAAGGCTTGTATTTAATAAATAAGATCTAAAATAAGCATGATTTTATTGGTAATATTTGATCAAGATTATACGATAATGTATATAAATTTAGACATTCAGAAGATGCTCAGCCATTTGAGCGTAAATCCAAATTCACGACATAAATATAGATTTATGACAGCTGCGAAATGGAGTTATATTTTCATACTGTATTGATTCACAATACCATTCGATTTGATACGCAAATTGAAAACTATAAGCGGTTTATGCTTCTTTAACCCGTTTATTTTAGAAGAGTGACGCGAAAAGTTATAACTTAACACTATCGGTCCAAAAAGCGTCTATAAAACGAATAATCTAATATTATTTATCACTAGCTTTCGCCCGCGACTCTGTTCGCATGGATTTAAAAAAAAAACAAATGCAAGTAGCCTATGTGTTCTGCTATCTACATCTGCTAATGCCAAATTTCATCGAAATACGTTCAACCGTGTAGGCTACAAACTCTAACCAACATCCATCCATCTAAACTTTCGCATTTATAATATTAGTATGAAGTATGATTAGTATGATTAAACTTATGTAAAAATGCAGTTACTTAAGTTCCCTACAGGTAGGTGGTCTAAGTTACTTGATTAAAACCGAAGTGGTAGTCACCATGTTTACTTATGAAGTTCGGGCTTACAACTTGCTCAAAGTTCTTTAACTTTGAAGCTTAGTGCGATGACAAGATGTCTAGTAGAATATTAACTAAGATTTATAAATGTCTGTGATATTTAACACAATTTTATGACTAAAAGTAGTAACTAAAATTAGTAGTTGCTTGTTAAAATATAATAATATAGTGGCCTAAGCACTTATACAAATTGAAAGCTATAAACGGAATTATTGTTTGACCCAAAACATTTTACGAGCTTTAAAATAGTACATAGACTGGGCTTGTTTAATTTTCAGCCACCCGGTCTAGTCATAAATTATACTCTACTAATTAACAATTTAAACCATGATAACATTCTAATCTATATTAATTAATCGCCCAAATTTTATCAAACCTTAATATTAAAATAATAATTAAAAAAATATTCAATATTACTGTTTGGATTATGCTTTACTTCTATCTTAAATTTAAACAAGTTCTATTTAGGTGGCAAACCCTAACAATCATTAATAATCTATGCGTCCATCTAATTCCATAATATTAGTAAGATTAATTCCCTAATTAATGTAGCTTTACAGGAAAATGACTGGCTTATTATGTACAACGTTTATTACTCTAAATACCTACAACTTCTAGCCTATTCATCAAATATAATCTACAATAGCAACAATAGATGTAATCAAATCCGTTGTTGAGATAATGAAAGCTAGCTACCGATATGCTAAACTAAAGCCTTTGTTATTACCTTGATATTACAATGAATAATGTAATATTAATCTAACATCTGCAATATAAACAAAGGGGATAAGTGCCCGTTTCCACTTAGTGAGTAGTCGCACGACTTTCGCCGCGGCTGTTTGAATACAAGTCCAGGCTGCGCCAGTGCAAACATGCGACTTCCCATTAAGTAGCAATTGAATTTAAAAACTTGTTTAAATAAAACAATCTATCCCAGTGTTGTTCGGGTCTATACTGTTAAGAAATCGGTACCACGCCGGAGTAGCGGCAACACTAGATCATTGCCATACACGTCCCGTCCATATGACATCTGTCAATATCAATCAGAAGTATTAAGGACTTGCTGTTTATCGCGACTTCGTCCCCGTGTTATAAAGAATATGGTCAATAATCTACTCACTGATAACGTAGGTTTTTAATGGTGAAATTTTTGAAATCGGTCTAGTAGTTTTTGAGTTATTCCAATACATACAAAAATACAAATCTTCCCTCTTTATAATATTAGTATAGATATAGATAAACGCGCCAGTCTGGGGGGAATAAGACTAAGTGTCAAAGTTCATTACGTTGTTACAATTTTATTATTGTAAAAAATTACAAACAAGAATGCTAACCTTAATATCCTTGTAGTGTTTAGGAAAATGACTTACGTTTTATTTATTACTTCCAGGTGGCGCGAGCGGGTTAGGGGTGTCAGTTTCCACACAGGTAACTTTTTATTACATTATTCTACGAGTATATTAAAATTTATAAGACATAGTAATAAGACTGAAAAGAGCCGAATCGTGGTCAAGTATTATTTCACTTATTTAAAACAAAAGACTGGATGACGGTCTGGTCTGGAGACCCCATCACTAGTCAGTAATATGAGTAGTAAATCCTAATCTCGCACTGTAAGAGCTAGCGAACACTTTTGACTAAACTATCGCAAAACTGTTGTTCGTTTGTCAATTCTTTCACAGCCCATTCAGCTGTTTAGTTGCACAACTAAAAGTCGAGTAGTGTGCGCACCTCCATATTCCTAGGAATCAAAGCTCGACTAAACAGTTGTGCGATAGTTTAGTTAAAGGTGTGCGCGCGCTCTTACTATAATATTTATTAACTAGTGTAGTAAATGAGGCGTTAATGTGTTGCTCCTTCGATCCAATTAACAACACAAACCATTGGATTAAGATTGAATACGCCATTAGTACTGATCACTTTCTTATTTGGACGTATTTCTTGTCGGTTACAAGTGAAGAAAATAGCGAAATATTTTTTCCTTTTATTCTTATAATGAATACGACTATAAAAAGAACATTAGTTATAATCAGATCTATCTAAGTATTATATATCTTTAAATTACTTTTTGTCTAGATTTAGAACATAAAACTGTCAAAGACTAATGGACTAATGCTATTTATAATAAAAGAATCTCTAAAATTTGATTTAATATTTGACTTTGGCACTTTTAAAAGTCTATAAGAAAATATTTTCAGAAAAAACACCTTAATAGAGGGCAAAGAAAAGATAAAAGCCTTTAAGTGGTTCAGTCAAATGGCAACAGTTGTGAATTCAAGCAGCGCCTCGCCCGCCCGTTTAATAACACGATCCCATTTTAATGAAATACCCTCTCAAATATAAAGAACTGTAGGTGAAATTCTAAGTCCCAGGTGTTGCCGTTTAAACACTTTTTCCATTAAGTAACTCGCCGCGCCTGTCTTCACCCGACTGATATTTATACAAGCAATGACCATTTCTGCTGAAGAAACCGAGGTTAAATAGAAATCGCACGACTAATCGCTTAGTGGAAAAATGTATAAAGCTAAGTAACAAAAGGCTACTATAATGTTTATTTTAATTGCTGTTCTTGACTTTCTGAACTGAGAAGGTTTTCTATTACGATTGAAATTAATTTTCAGCGATTTTGTTATCAAACAGAAGTGTTGGTTAGTTATCAAGTTCTTTTTTTTTTATAAATGGCTCAAGATTTTATTTATTTTTATGTATTGTTAGCTAGGTTATGTTGAAAAACAAATAGTCTACGTAAATAATGTGGACCTGGATCCCTATTACAGCTAAAAGCGTTGTCATGTTTGCGTCTTAAATCTCTGGAGATCCTACATTGGGAAGACAATTTGAACTATCTCGAATAGTGGGCAAAGCCATTACTTTCATTTAAACATTAGATATTATTTACGATAGTATTTTGTGATATTTTAAGATATTTCGCTACATGGCAATATACAAAGATTGTTAAACGTCATGCGTTCTTCGACATTTAAAAAAGTATAGCAGTTTCTGTTACCATTTTATCAGCAAATGTATTAGTAATGCAGTTCCTAAAAAGTTGAAGTCTAAACTTAAACAAACGATTAAATATAACAAGTCGAGTGGAGTCGAGGTCAAGCGCTGGTTTATTTACGTTAAAAAAAAAAAAAAAAAAAAAAAAAACAGTACAGCTAATAAAGAAGGATGGGAGAAAGTAAATTAAGTTGTTGTTAAATGTAGTAATATCATTGCTTTTTACCTTGTTTAAAATTGATACAATATCAATTATGTCATCGCAAGTCCCAAGAGAAAAGTCCATTAGCATTTTTATTACTATGTTTCGTGTACTTTAGAGGACTCGGATTATTAAATGGAAAAGTCTTCTCTTGTAGTTTTGTACTTGAATAAATCCATTAAGCTCAATTTATACAATGGATATATTACTTTAGTTCTTATAAAACTGATAAATAAATAAAAAAATGCATAATAATCTTTATTGTGACGCGCAATCGCAACTACGTTACTAAAAAATCGAACCCACAAAATAAAAATGTATTATAAAACATTAAAGGAGTTGTATAAAAGTGAGCCTTTTTTGAAAACGGCGGTGTCTAGAATTCAGTTTTTTATGTTTTAATTATCTTTACAATTTTATCTACTACTAATTTTTATATGAGTTCAGTTAGTTTAAAAAACCACCTACCATACAAAAATAGATAAATCCTTTTTGACTGTCTATGAGCTGAAATATTAAGTTAGTATGCAAGTGTTAACACTTGTGTACATGTGTGTACACCTTTGTACTTATACACTTGTGTACAGAAATGTACAGTTGTGTACAAGTGTATCTGTGTACCAGGCGGACATAGCTCACTCAGCGAAGGGCTACGAGTCGGAGGATGAAAACGCGGGCAGGAAGCGGCAGCGGGCCAGCGACGACCGCCCGCCCAGCAAGACAACCATGTACTCCAAACAGGTATGTAACACATTACTTAAATAATGATAGTGATGCTTCATGTGATCCTGATATAATATTCGAGGAAGTTACCTACCCATTTCTTGAAAATTTCATTTGACGCGCGTTTTGCAATTATGTGAAAACTTGTCATAACATATATACAGGCATAGGCATTTCTTGGTACGATATTTGATCCTAAATATGAAGTTAATTTTATGCATTTAAACCAGTGGCTCGAAAGATGTGGATGCATTTAAAAATGTCATATAACTAGAATATGAATACGAAAGCATTAAAAACAGAATAAACAAAAAAGTGCTCCATCATTATTGTTGGAAGAATTTTTCTTTTCAATTTTGTTAACTGTAGCCGATAGCACCGCTTGATGGATGACGTCGACTAAATCCATCCAAGCCTCGTGAAATGAGGTGAGAATTGGATGTCGCATCTGATTTTTACTGTAAATGTATAGAAATATAGGGATTTTTTTCCCTTCACCAGTAGACATATTAGCATTGTTTTTTTAAAAAGTGGCAACAATTCAATTAAGATAAAGGACTGAAGATGGTAGTAGTCATTCTCGTTTGGTAAAAGAATTTTACCAGACGAGAAATTTAATTTTCTTAGAAGAAGTTGGTAGTTTTTTAGTTAGAAGTTTAATTTTCTTTGTATATCCAAAATTACTATTTAAAATTATCGAACCAAACATTTTTTATTTTAAGCATTTCGAAGAAGATTGAGGATTCCAAAATTTAAAATCGCAGAATAAGACCAGAATAAGGTGTTCATTTCAAATTTCTGGTATTAACTTATTTTCGCTGGTCTCCAGGAGTTCCGGGAGCAGTACTGCATCAACAACAAACAACTGGATCTGCTGGAACTGGAGAAATCAAAGAAGGACCGATTCCTCGGCTGCCTCTCGCAGTACCACATCGAGAGTCCATGCTCACGAGCCAATAGGTTTGTACCAACTTTACCTCTTAAAGCACTAGTCTATACTAATATTATAAGAGGAAAGATTTGTGTTTTTGTATGTATTGAAATAACTCAAAAACTACTGGGCAAATTTAAAAAAAATCTTTCTCCATTATAATAGTAATTTATCTATTAGTAACATAGGCTATATTTTTTATTGTTTTATATTTCCACGCGGACTAAATCGCGGGCAACAGCTAGTTTAGCATAAAACAGCATGTATATCTGAGTCTATAATCAATCCTTGAAATCATCCTTTTTAGGGAAGAACAAAATGGCTCGATCACTCCCTAAAACGATAGATCAGTTTTTCCCTTGTTATGCTTTTTATTTTTGTTATATAATGAGTAGATTGAAACAATTGTAATCGTAAATAATAATAATTTTGGCGTATAAATCTCAATGCTAGTATAATGTGTTATTAAATATTCAAGACACGTAAGAGAATCGTAACATTGCAGGCGCGTTTTTATTATTTTGGGCACATTAAATAAAAAAGGTTGCGTTGTTATCTTAATCCTGTTTTTCTTTTTGTTTTCCTTATTTGCTTATTTTTTATTAAGAGGGGGGATTTATATATTTAAAAAGATATGATAATCCCATAGTGCTCTTTGTAATTAGAAAACCAGCTGCATCATACGGTCATCAGTCGGTAGTAGGTTCAGCCAGTATTGAAATAATAACATTATATTTTTAATAATTTATTTACATCAAAAACATTACTACAGCAATAAACTCTTAAATTCTTTAAATTTTCGTGTCGGTGCCACCGGAAAAATAGACGTGAATAATAGTAAATAATTAGTTACATTAAACTCTGTATAACATATATTCTAAGACAAGCTTCAGCTTCTGTTTTAACTAACATACCCTGAAGGATATGTTAGAACATACTCTATAATAGTTTTAATCTTCTCTATGTACCTGTTCCTATGATGAACAAGGTAGGTCCCTCAGCACATATCAATGTCCCGTTCATGCATAATATACGAGTTACGAAGTCAAGCCTCGACAATGTTTATACGAACGACTCAGAAATTGTGGCCCCCAAAGGATAGATAGCAATCCCTTTTTGACGTTCCTACAATATTTAACTTTATAGGAAATATCTCACAAAATGTATTCTCTGAAGGATTTTACGTAAAATACCCGTAAATTTTATTATATCTTTACGGTACTCGTATTTAATTTACAGCTACAATGTTAAAAAGTTATCTGCATGTTGCGATGTCCGTTGGGTACAACCTTTTATTATGTAAATATAAATTTTCGGAATTGTAAATGTTTTTTTAATAAAGATTTATGAATTAACTACCGCGACTATTTTCGCGTGGTTTATTTAAAAAAAAACAACAAAGGTGCCTATGTATTTTTTCGGTATATCATCTACATTTCGTTCAAGATCCGTTCAGCTTCTTAGTCTACAAAATCTAATAAGCATTCATCAATCGATCTAAACTTTCGCTTTTATAATGTTAGTAGGATTATCATTATAAAAGGACACAACAGATAAAAATAACATTATTATTACGTAATATCAACAATGAATTATATTCACGTGGCATCCTTTCTCCATTCTTTTATATTGACTCAGTAATATTCTAAAGGCGAGGGATAATAAAATGCTCAATTTGTTACACCTACCCTCCCTAAAAGGTTCACGTTTTATTGGTTAACTTGAAGCAATGTTTGAATACAAAATATTTTATTTAAAGTCTACTTTGAGAAAACCGCAAGATACGTAGCACACTATTTAACTACTAGCTTTCGTCCGCGACTCCGTCCGCGTGGGATAAAAAAGTGAGTAGCCCGTGTTGCAGAACTTATCGTCTAAATCTATAACAAATTTCGTCGAGGTCCATTAAGAAGTTTAAGCTACTAACTCTTACATCCATTCATCTAAACTTTCGCGTTTATAATATTAGTAAGATAAGTAAGATATATTAAGATCAAGTGTTAATTCGTTTATTAATCTATTTTTCCAGAGCATCATTTCTATCCGTGTGTGTCCGTCGTAGAGTGCCCTCGGATGAGAATCTCAACACCGATTATGCACCCATACAGCGGTATCCCAGGTACGTGCTTTTTAATTTTTTTTTGATTGAATTAGAAAATAAAAAAAGGTTAAAACTTAGTATCACATTACGTGAAGCGACCGCAAAATAGGGTTTATTCATAATTAAAAGGAATTTTCGAAAAGCGTCTACTAATAATACATTTTAGTCATAAGATCTAATTTTTTTATCGTCAGTTTCAATTGCGGGAATACTCAAAAACAATATTGCCGTCTTTGTCATTCTCTTACAAAACGTGGAGTGGAGACGTTAAACTTTGTTATAGGTTTGGGCAGCCATCTCCCGCACCGGCCGAGCTGTGCGCACACGACTCGGATCTTGAGTGCTCATACTTCCGGCGGCGGCCGCGCTCCGTGTGCAGCCAGCCTGACCCCAAACGCTACACCTGGATGCCAGAGGATGAAGACTTCACCCGGATGGAGTGGCCACAGTATGTCATTTTTATATTTAAGGCAATTCGCGTAATGATTCAATCATGTCCAATAGCTCTAACTGCCTTTGACAGACTTAGCAAATTAGATCAGGTACATCAAAGCATTGCAAGATTAGTATGGCATTTAGTAGTTAAGCATAGGGACGTACTTCTTAGAGCGGGCGCACGACTTTGAATAAACTGTTATCGCACAACTGTTGTGCGATTGTCAATTGTTTCGCAGCCCATTCAACTGTTTAGTTGCACATCTAAAATCTAGTAGTGTGCACACCTCCATATAAGCTCTTAGGAATCAAAGTGCGACTAAACTGTTGTGCGATAGTTTAGTTTCAGATGTCCGCACGCTCTTAGAGAAATAAAAAATAGGAAATTTGATAAAGGCTTGATACATCTCAAGTTAATAATCGTGTAAGAAATTGTAGTAAATACATCAAAACATAACTATACCAAAGTCCCAAACACTAAGGTGGATCAGATAAAAAGGCTAGAATATTAAAAGGTTCTTTAACACATTCAATAAAAACGTTCCAACGTAAGGAATCAGTATGAAAATACAACCTTATTTCTGACACGCGTCGGTTACGTAAATATTCCCTCTGGCATTTTTCGAATTATTTGGTTGCCGTGATATGAATAAACGATGTGACATTGATTTATTTTCAATTATTTAATTACGATACATTGATAAAAATCTACGTAAAGTAATAAAAGTGAAGACAAACTTTATTATAATTGTCCATCATTATGACACGATTTGTAATTTATATGCAATTTTACTAAAAATGTGACCCAATCTTATTTCTTTTTCACTTAAATATTGAATAAAAACTCAAATTTTAATAAATAAATTAAATGAACGCTTAGTATTACATTAATTTTTGAGGGGCAATTTATACTTTTGTTTTATTCTTAACTCATGAATAAAAATCAAACGTTATTAAGTTCTTGAGTTATTCAAGGTCAAATACAACTTGACTGGTTTGAACTACGTGTGCGAAGTAATAAATATTAAATTAGATAGTAGTTAGATACTAAATAATATTATAATAATAATAATAAGTTAGCTAAGTAAATTGAAAGTAATATGCAAAATGGAAAAGATACCTCTCGCAGATATTTGTCTTTTTTAAATTATAATAGTTACTTTTTTTTTTAAATTTACGGTAAAAGTCATCGTAATGAAACCTACATATATCGGCGAAGAAATTCAAAGATATGTGTTAAGTCACCCAACCCGCACTTGGCCAGTCTGGTTGACTATAGCCTTGTCACCCCTAACTTAGGGTAGACTCCGAGCCCCTCAGTGGGGACATATAGTGAGCTGATGGTGGTTTTTAATTTATTCGTTATTTGTCATCTTGCGTTACTTAAAAATCTGAAGAGGAAAGATTTGTATTTTTTTATGTAACGAATAAAGTCAAAAACTACTGAGTTTATTTAAAAAATCATTTCTTTATTTCAATGTTACATTATCAATGACTAACATAGTATTTTATTTTATTCCGCACGGACGAAGTCTTGAGCAAAAGGAAAGTGAATATTAATATTAAATACATGTTCTGTATGATATAGTTAAATTTCTATATTTTCTTTGCAGATCGGTAATAGAAGATAACGCGGGTTGGCCGCAAAATTATAATGTCGACCAAATCGCGTCAGTAAGCCGAGGGGGTTCTTTGCCAAGACCCCCTACAATTGTACCGTAAGTCGAACATTAATTAAATTTAAAAACATAAAATACTGCAAAAATAGTCCTTTTAGAGATCAAGCTAAAAATCCAAACATACCTTCACTTGTGATTTATACGAAAGATCAACAACACACAGCACAATATTATAACGCGTTCGCACTGCCAAAACATTCGCATTGAAACATGCCATAGAAGGAGAGAAAGTATATACCACAGAGTTTTTCATGTAAATATTTGTGCAATGTAAACACATCCTTAGTTATAAGTAACAACATGGTGTGGTTTCCAGTTGCCCCGCGCACACCCCCATACCGCCTCCGCCACCACCGCCACCCCTCACTATACCTCCACACAGGTAAGGACAACTTTAATCTTTATAGACCCATTTTTCACTAAATGATTACACACTCGACTGTTTTCATATGTCAGTTCTGGTATTCGTTTGGTCACTGAGTAAAAGATAAGTCTATGGCCCCGTTTTTGTTTTCAATCAATATAGTAGTAATGGGTTCTTAGTTTTAGGAGGTGTAATCAATTCTAATATAAATTGAATCGTAGAAAGTTCTTGATACTAAATAATAATTTTTTTTTAGAACTAAACACGTATCCTTCGCCCGGTCCCACACTCTGACTACGTTCGATGACTCCGTGATGCCTGCAGCTATTGGTGGAGGGCGCTACAGACGCGACTGCGAGCGTCTCATTGATGGCAGGACTGTAAAGGTAATGAATGATATATCATCTCAAAGTCATAAAGATATTTTTTTTACTAATCATAAATTTTTTATACAGCCGGAATCCAAGCCGTATGCAGCTTTACCGGTCATATTCCAGCCCTTCGCACCGTACCCACAATACATAGCAGCTCAAAACGCGCCGACGTTACACTACCCGCCTCCTATGGGCCCCATGCCAACGCATCCTATTATACCACCGCAACGACCTCAACAAGAACAACCTAAAGTTGTTGTATTAGGTTAGTACAATCTTTCGTGATAAAAGTAACGTAATAATATATATTTTTAGCTATTTATCTATGTTAATCACATTTATGATTTGCAGATTCCATAAAAAAGGGAGTTATGCGAACGCAAGCTACTCAAACTGAAGTCTGCCTAGGAAGAAAGCCGCTGCCACCAAATTATCTATCATTGAGTCCTAGGACTATCAAAAGAGTAGGTTTTTTTTTTGTTTGCATAAAAGTAATTTTAATTTTATGATCTTTCACTTACTATAGACTTATTGTAATTCCAAATTAATATAATTTATTTACCTAGCAATCTCAAGTTATTATTATTTCAGGTTAAAATGGTGGCAGCGGGCGTTCAAACTAATGGCTACGCGGTAGGTGTAAGAAGACTTACTAAATCTTTTTCTGAAGTCGGCGGTGATCGGTTATTAGGACGTGAGACAGAGAACGAAGTCAATGTCACACTTGAAAGGTACCATTCATAATATTTAATAACGCTTTAAACGTATAGTCTATTAGGTGGCTTAATAGATTTATTACCATTACTCGTAATTCTTTCCAGCTTTATAAACCACGATCATGAAAAACTTCACAGAACTCAGTCTGAAGAACCACCGAGGTCACCAAGATCACCTACTTCAGTGATGCCACCTTCACCGCTTTTGCAAAGAGGAGATTCTGATGACGTAACTTCATCATCCATTAAATCTGTAGCTTCTTCACAAGTAGATAAATCTTCAGAGTTAAGCACTCTTCAACGACAAGCTCAAGAATATTTCCAACAAAACTTTCAATTTATCCATGAAAGCGATCGTGATGATACGATCGATGACGATATGGATAATATCGAGAAGAGCATGGCTCTTAATCGTCGTAATTTAGAATATCTGCAGCAAGAAATAGCTAAACAAACAAGAGCGGAACGTTCTTTAAAATCAATTCTGTCTAAAAGTACAAGTGATGCGTCGCAGAAAACACAAAATACTTCTCATCCATTGTCGAAAACTTCAACGTTTCAATCGGAACCTTCTACTGAAACGTCCGCTACAACGACAGATGACAGCGAAAAGAACGAAAAGGAAATAATAATAGATTTTGAACCACGACCCGATGATGAGGCGATACCCTTTACAACTTTACGTAGGAAAAACAAAAGGATGTTACAGAAAACGATGTCTGAAGGCGAAATCTTACTAGACGTGTAAGTTATAACATATATGCATAAATTTATTTATACATAAAAAATGCACAATCTTATTATTAACTATTATTTTAGAAGAAAAAATGAAATCAGTTCCAGTAGTGATGGCATCAAGGACGCTCCGATAATCATGTCTACTAGCCAAGAAAATATGACCAGAGAGGATCGTGAAAGGGATGCTATGTACAAACAATATATTGGTCAAAACTATAACCAAACTCCAATCAAAGACGAGGGTATTTTCGCTTTTGAACCTGACGGTTCCTTCAGGTAATAACTGTATACAAAGAGCTTCATTTTTAATATTATAATATTTAATTAGCCAATTTGAAGCATGTAGTACTGAGAAAATGCACTTTCACGAACTTCTCCGCAGACCGACACACAGCGATTTGCAAGATTTTCACTTATTTCTGTTTATTTATACCGTTTACGCAATATCTTCTAGTTACAATACAATAATTAAGAATGCAAATGCTTCACTTCATCCATTCTCATGCATAAATTCTCTTCATAGTTCTTCTGACGGGAATGCACCTTACGAAGATTTTCATGAAAAATATATTAGTTACAAGCATGAACCATTTAGAATTCGAAGCGTTAGTTTTGAGGAGCAAACAGACACAATCATCAGAGATGAAATGCCTTCACTCAGGTATGCACGGCTAGTATACATTTTAAGAAATAAGTTAAATCATAATTTAATTAGAATCGTAAGCACCGAATAATATAAGAGTAATTTAAAAATGTTATTGTTATTTATATATATTTACTATTTTAGCACGGCAAAATCTAGTCCCGGGTCACCAGATCCAGTTCATATTGACAATGAGCTAGAACAAAAAACCAAACGAGCTGTTATTACAAACAAGGTTACAACAATCCTAGCACCGTTAGAATCGACATCACCGTGCGCTTCGAACGAGTCACTTACAATTGACCATAGCAGGTAATAATTTTGTCTTTTCTTTTTACTTTGTTTATAGATTTACGAAATAAATTTAGACACAATTGCAGATAAAATTATAAGTTCTGATAAATCATTTTTCGAATCTTACATGAAGTTATATCAATTGCAGGGACCACTCAGATGGCATGTGGAACGAATCTCAAACGACCGTATTACAAGTGGATTCCGGTACAGATAACGGGACTGTGATTAGGTTTGTGAATTCATTTAATTAAACTCTCTTAAAGTAACATTACTACGATTTAATTCACGTAACGTTCAATTTTAGTTCCTCGGATCTAAGTTCTTTGGCTGCATCGCCGGGTGCTCTGGCATTATTAACTCCGACATCAAGGAGGAAACAACTTTTATTATTACAACATCAACAACGATCGTCGCTAGATACGGACGCTTTAGATGAAGAATTCGATGCTTCACAGGTAAAATTTATTAGAAGTTCTAGTATTTTCTACTGTTAAAATTATTTGTATTAATATTCAAATAACTTCATTTCCCAGAGTCAGTCACCTACATCCCCAAGAACGAAGTTAGATGCATCCAGTATTAGCTCTACGCAACAAATGAGGGTATCATTATCACCGCCAGCGGTAGTTCCTAATATTACTTTGCCAATTACAAAACAACCAATGTTATCTAAAACTCCTTCACCAACGGGACACCCTAAACCGAGTCATACTCCAGCAATTGCTATTACCCATCCTAGTCTTGATCTATCAGATGTTCCCTTTAAAAGGACACCGAGCTTTATTAACAAAAAGAGGGAAAGAGCTTTAAGTCCATCGCGACGAAGGGATCTTCAAAAAAAATCTCAGCAAAAAGAGCCAAATGGTTCAATACCAAAACAAATTATAGAGTCACCCTCGGAACCGATATTAACAAAGACTGGAAGTAGTGAAACGAGCTTAGCTAGAACAGATTCAGGTAAGCTTAATACAGATGTATCAGAAAGCACGACGACCACGGAAGATTACGTTACCGCGAATTCTGATAGTTCAAAGAAAAGCAACAGCAAAAACCAAAACAGTAGTAAGTATATATTAAAAATTGATTGTTTAGATATTTTGCAGGAAGTAAATTCTTGTATTCACTTATTTCTATTTTTGTAGATCCTGAAAATAACAAAGCGCAAGAAGGTTCTTCTTTTGAAAGCGCATCTAGTCTGTATTCTTCTACGAAAACTGATAATGTAGCCGAAGATTTAATTGTTCCTAGTTTTTCACCACCACTGCAAATAAATGATGACTTCATAGTTCCCGATCTATCATCGCCTCCGTTGACTTTGGCTGATAAGATGTCTAAACCTAGTGTAGAAAGATTTGAAGTCAAAGCGGATATTAATCATTCGGCCCCACCTATCAGGAGAGAAAAGACTGAAATAAATAAATCTAAAGAAGAGTTATCAAAAGCTGTGAGTACAAATAACATTCTAGATAAGTAATTAGATGCATACTTTAATGTATGAATATAAAATTATTCGTTTTTAGAGCACAACTACCCGTGGTACAGTTAGTGGTAAAAGTAGTTCTAGTGGTAGCTATAGCATAGGAGGGTCAAATCCAAATGTTACTGAAAGTGTTGAAAGTAAAATTGCAAGTGAAAAAATTAAGAAAATCCACGAAAACGTCAACGAAACAAAAGAAGTAGTAAAAACAAAGGAAGAGCATAAAAACCAACAAGATCAAAGAGAACAACTTGTACCAAAAATGACGGTAAAGTCTTGATTACAAATATTTTATAAACTTAAGTTACATTTTTTTATTTTTGAAATTCTTTTTGCAGGGTTCTTTATCGGATGATGAACGTAGTGCGCATTATTCTTCGTCGGGTTATTATGAAAGTCCAGTGGAAGATGAAGATGATGGTGGATTAAGTAACTAATTTTATGTTAATTCGGCTTTGTAAAACAAAAATAAATTTAATAATATTGAAATACATTTTTAATTTTTAGCATACAAGCATTCGCAGAAATATAGATCAAATAGTCGACAGAAATCGTGGTTAACCGAAGAGAAAAAAAGAAAAAAGAGAGCATTTACTTTGGAATTTTCCAAATCTTGTGATGACTCAATATCAACTTCGCAGGATGACTGGGGCAGAAAGGATAAAGACCCTGAGTTCAATTCTCGCTCTGAAAGAAACGCACATAAACCGCCTATCAATAAATCCCCCTTAGAAGAAAAGGTGTCAGAGTTCAGAAAGAAAAAAACACAATTCATAGAGAAAAATAAAAGCTTACAATCATCTCCGAAGGAACCTATTGACATTGATAAAGGTCTCAAGGATAAAACAGTTAAAGAGAGGGAGACCGAAAGTAGGCGGCCTATGGAAAGGGAAAGGTATGTCAAAAGGACGAAACTTAAAGCTAAAAGTCCAACGCAAAACAAAAATATTGATGGAATTCATGGACATAGACCACAACATTATGATAGAAGAGAAGGACTAGGGTCTAACATGAAGCTTCATCTTAATATCCCAACTTCTGATGATTCGAGCGAGCAATACAGGAAAGATGGAGTTGGCAACGGAAATATATCACCTCGCAAACACAGACGTTTGCGCGATAGCCCAAGAAGAAAGAATGGACCTAATTCAATTTTAGCAAAATCTCCTACGTCTGGAAATAATCATAGTTACAGGTACAATTTATTAGTGCTTTTTAGTTTTACATATTTACTTCTCTTCAATATGTACATTACAACTTGTACTATGTAACACAGGCCCCGGAGAAAAAGTGGCTCAAATGAAAGCATATCACTTCCCGGCAGTTTACCTAGAAGAAAACAATCAATTCCAACATTGCCTTGCATGAGTTCTTTGGAAGCTGAGGATATAGAAACTACTCGAACTCTAGCCAATGCTGGATCAAGACTGACGCCATTGCGTTACGTCAAAAGCCCAACAACGTCGCCTCGGCATCACCGAAAACAAGACAAAGGTATTCATTTTGTAATCAACTATGAAGGGTAAAAAAATAAGTACATCTTCTGCAAATTATGAAAATGTTTCTTCATTCAGCCGTCATTTCAATCACATTTTTTTTTATTTATCTAATTCGTCTTATTGTTTTTCAAAATTAAGTATCTATTACAGAAGGTAAATTTGCAAAAGCGGCTTCTGCAGAATCACTCCGATCCGTTTCTCCAGGGTCAGATTCAGTTTTTTATTCAGAACAGACGGAGCACAGTGTTGTGGCTGCTGATGGTGAAGCTAAAGCGCATTGCTTACATTGTGGCAAAGAGGTCCATATTGTTACTGCCACACATGATCACGACAGTCGAGCGTCCAGAACTTCTCATACTGATGTAAGTTATCATCATCATCACCAGCTCACTATACGTCCCCACCGAGAGGCTCGGAGCCTACCCTAAAGTTAGGGTGACTAAGCCATAGTCAACCACGCTGGCCAAGTGCGGGTTGGTTGTCTTCACACATATCTTTGAATTTCTTCGCTGATATGTGCAGGTTGTATCACAATATTTTCCTTCACCGTAAGAACGTCGGGTAAATTATGTACATATGAAAATTCGAAAAATCGAAAATCACGTTGGTACATGGCGGCGGGATTCGAACCCAAGACCTGTAGATTACAAGTCAAGTGCTTAAACCACTGAGCCACCGACGCTCTCATGTATGTTAAGTTATGATGTAACTAAACTATTTAAAGAGCAGGCAATAGAATTAATGAAAGTCAGACAAAATATTGGAGTTAGTGGTAACCATCCCTTCTCGGTTACAATTACTTTTTATTTGTTAAATCTTTTTATAAAGTACTTTTATGCGTTTTAGGAATCATATGCTGATGCCACTCCTGATATAGTACCAGCACCAGCTGGCTTTGCTGACTCTCCGTCATGCGTGCCATCTAAGAAACCCGCAAGTGGAGCGAGACTGTACAAAAAACTTGACAAGAGATATCGATCTGAAGATAAATCCAGACATCATTATAGACATAGACAAGACGTGCGCGCGAAGGTTTGTTATTCTATCATCATTTGATATCTTTAATCTTCAATCCTTTTTGCTTACACGTTACTTGTGGTTCTGTACAGTCTGAAGAACGAGGTAAGGAAGAATACGCGTGTAGCGAAAAACCTCAAGATACAAGGATCGCTCGCTCGGCTGGGAACAGCCTTGATAAACTCGGTGGATCGAATGCCAGTGCGGATCCAGATGGTACGCGTTTCAACTATTTAAAACTAATATATAATAAAAAATGTCTACTTCCATTCACTATAACGATGATGATATTTATTTAAGTTAGTTAATATTATGTGTAGTGTTCTCTTAGCGGTTTAAGGCTACTGGGTTTTGTGCAGTTAATTACTAATTTCGTAAATCGACAACAGAGCATGAAGAATGTTCAGGCAGCTCTGAGGGTGCCGAGACTAGTCGCGAGGAGAAAGGTGTCTACGCAGCACCATGGTGGTGCGGCAACTGGATTATGTTATCGGAAAACGACGATCATTGGACTAGGATACCGCCAGGTAAGACAAGAAACAAATTATGAATTCCATTAGCAAAATTAAGTGTGACAGAAAAAAGACAAATCAAATTGGGAGATCTAAAATAGAAATGGAAAGAAGGGCCCCGCTGCTGTTAAAAGTTATAACTAATGAAGCCGCAATTACCAAAATGTGTCAAAAGAACGTTACTCGACTAGAATAGTCTGATGGAATAGTAAGCTAAAATAAAATGTTACAGACTTAATAGATACTGCGGATTCAAGTCACGAAGACCCCACGGAGTCAGAAGTGGAGTTTAACAAGAGATATGTGGCGCTGACTCACAGGCTCGTCCATAGGCGAGCGTGCATTGAACTCAACAGGAGGCAGGCGGACAATTCATTTGGTAAGAACATCGTTTTAATTTTTACGTTTGAAATTTCCCACGTTTATAGACTAAGGAGGCAACTGGTTACACGAATTATATTAGGTGATTACTGACGCCAATGAAGATCCACAATACCAAATATAAATGCGTTACCAGCTTTTAAAGTATGTCAAATTTCAATTTAATTTATCTTCTGTCTTTGAGGTTGGTGTAGACCGTCATCGTCCAATATCGTATGAATAAAGTGCTTTTACTGTCTTAAGGATACTCTAGTTCTATTATGATATCAATCCAGGTAAGATACATATAGGATGTTACAAAAATATTTCGCTAATGTGTATTTAGGTAAGAGTTGCGTCACAATTAGCGTAACGCTCGAGCTGTACGTGTTACATCGGAACTGTGACGTTTGCCGCTATTTTCGGCACTCTCACCGCTTAAATAGCAACGTCTATTATTTTAGTACTGTCCCCTAAATTCTTTCGATTTATAAGTATTCGAGTTTCTTTCACGATTACTCATTTTATGATGTAAGACAAATTGACTAGCTACTAGAAATTCTCACTGAAAATATAACAGAAACAAAAGTAATAATAATTGACATTGAAGTTTTTTCAACTTTTCAACGATAAGAGTGAATCACCTTTATCAGAATTAGATACGGTTAAAAATTGTATAGGTGAGTAAATCTGGTCGACGTTACTGACCGAACTCAAGCGAACTAAATTTAATTCTATAAGCTCTCGAACGTCAACACTCAGTCGAAGCTAACTCGCGACTGCGGCCAGACGGTATTCGTACATTAGGCGGCTGTAATTTCTTTATTTTCTATTGATTTGACATCGGGAAAATTGTGGGATGACGTCATCCTGGTAACAGTGCATGCGCGTAAAGACCAAGTGACGAATCAAGGTCAAGATCCTTTACATTTTGGATATCTTTTCAAGAACATGGGGCATAAATGTAAGTACAGATACCATGCTTATCAATGTATAGTGAAATTTGTTTTTCTTATAACCTTGGTCGATGTTTTTAGTTAGAGACATGTTGGCTAGTTCAAGTGGAAATTTGCGACAGAAATTGGAAGAGATTTTTAAGCTGATGCTAGTATTGTGGTGTCGACAAACGCAGATCAACAGACTTGTAGCGGCGGAGACTTGCGGTAAAACTAAAATGTTTTTTGAATTAATTCACGTGGTAAAGCAACTAACATCACTTAACTGCTTTACTAGTTATTAAAATAATATTCTGTTTTATTGTTTTTCAGTGCATTTGCAAGTGATTGTAAAGCAGCTACTAATAAAAATATTTAAATCTGTACTAATTGTTATTGATTTTTAGAAACTTCGTTATTAGCTCCGAAGCATACCTCGACCTTAACTCTGGGATGATTTATCTGGGTTTCACTCTGACCCAGTGCTGCTTTACTGTCCTGCTGACTTGATTGATGTGCAGGTTTCTTAACCATGTTTTCCTTCACGAATTAAACAATGAAATCAAATTATCTTATTAGTACAATTACAATGAATGGATACAATGTTTATACCGATGATTCGGGCGTAGGGCCAAAACATTTGGCGAAAGTCAATATGACAGAAATTTTGTTATATCCGTTCGGCATTCGTTATCCGTTGTATTCGTGTCATGGTCATTCGTATTCTTGAAATCCACTACCGGCTGCTACTTGAATTGGATCAAATAAAAAATATTAGGTCATCTTCGTAAGTCCGTATTCCAAAAATATACGCTTCTAAGATAGGATGATCGAGTTGTCTATTTTTGAAGTGTTTACTTTTTCTAGATGTTTATATCTACTTGATTTTTCACTTCTGTGGTGAATTGAAATTTTATTGCTTTTAATTGAAGATTATTAAGAAGATTAAGAATTAAAGATTTAAAAAAAAGTTTTATGCTTAGGAAAGTAATGGTATGATATCCTAATGTAACTAATTTAATTCAATTACTGATTGTTTGTTGGTCTCTTATTTATAGAAAGCGACAAAACTGTGGTAGTAAGACGTGGAAATGAAGAATTTGGGTTCCGGATCCACGGCAGCAAGCCCGTGGTGGTGTCAGCCATCGAGCCCGACACACCCGCTGAGACCTCGGGGTTGGAAGTCGGGGATATTGTCATCGCAGTTAATGGTAGATTATTTTTATTCGATACGTCTACGTTTCATAAAAAATAGTAAAAAATGTCTAGCCCATGTTAGTGATAACGTAGCCTTTTAATGGTGAAAAAGTTTTTTTAAAAAAGGGCCAGTTTTTGAGTTATTTCAATACATAAAAAAAATCCAAAAATACAAATCTTTCCTCTTTATATTAGTTTACATAAGATTATAATTAGAATAGATGATGATTATGAGTTTGAAAATTATTGATAATACTAAGATGGAAATCCTTCCTGACTTTAGCTTATTTTATTTATTTGTATCTAATCAAAGTAGACGCATTCATTCAAAATAGTTACGACTTTCATTTGTTTTGTAATCAAATTAAAAGTTTTAACTTCTATTGGTTATTTCTTTTTCTGTTTACAGGTATTAATGTTTTGGACAAGACACATTCCGAAGTAGTGAAAATTGCTCACTCCGGTTCAGAAATTTTGGAGCTAGAGGTAAGCATTTCATTCCTTGATTTCGAAGAAGTGTACTCTCGTTCCAGACGTACCAAATCGAATTACAGACAATTGGTGTAGCAATGCCAATTATAGTTGTTCAAGTTCGGTTTTATTTTTCCAGGTGGCGAGGACATGCGATGTGGTAGCTTCACTGGCTCACGAGGGCGGCGCAGCGCTATACTCGGGTTATCTTTGGCGAGCAGCGCCGCGGCCACATCAGCCTCATCAACCGCCACTGCCACCGCGATGGACACGCCGCTGGTTCGTGCTGAAGCGAGACAACTGCTTGTACTATTACAAAACAGACTCAGTAAGTTACCAAAAGTATTCTCAATCTCTCAATATTAATCACATGTCATAAAACAAAATTTGACACCTTACAGAGCATCCATCCTGTAGGAGCGTTAATGTTGGTGAACTACCAGTTGACGGAGGAAGACGTAGGTCGGCCGTTTGGGTTCCGCTTGCAGCGCGGTGGCGGCGCGCGACTGCAACTAGCTGCTGACACCGCTGAGGCGTCCGCTAGATGGCGCGCGGTGCTCGCACACGCCATTGACGCAAGCAATCAGGTAATTTATTCCAGTTGTCAACATGTCGCCGCTAGATGGCGTTATTCTTGAAATGTTTGAGAAAATTTTTGACTGTGTTTTTCCCATAATTTATACTTTATAGCTTCGAAATGTGTTTATAAAAAATTTACCATATTGATGAACCATATTTATACAGAGTAAAACAGTACCTACCATCATTCAATTAATTTCATTGAGCTTTCATTTGAATATGATTATTTAAATTGCAGCGCTCATGCATATAAAATAATTTTAAATACAATCCTTTCATGTAGGTCGAATTAATTTACAGGGGGAATAACCTGTCACAAACAGTTTTATGCAAGTTTTAACGATAATAATTACTGATGCAACATTTACAGCGTGATGGATGGCTAGAGGTGACAATGAGGAACATGAAACTTCCTCCATCATCAATTCTACGTCCAGATTGTTTCGGTTACCTCATGAAGCTCGGCTCTAAATGGAAATCATGGGCAAAACGATACTGCGTGCTGAAAGACGCTTGCCTGTACTTCTACAACGACGGGAACAGTAAAAGTGCTTTCGGTTAGCTTTCAATTATTCTATTTTGTATGACATTTTCTAAAACCCAAGAAGAACGTATCCATTTTAGTGTTTAAGTTTCGCAGTAGGTGCGTACATACTAGAGACATTGGAAACACAAAACTACGTAGTTGTTAATCTTTGTTTTGTTTATTAACAAAAGTTAATTCTTGTTTAATCAAACACATAGACACACTTATTACACAGTTAATTAAATATTAAATCCTCCTTTCTACATAAAAGATCGTGCTCTGTTTATGAGAAAACGGATTATCCTCCCCACGCATGTACAGTACTGTAGATATTATGTAGGGGCTTATCCTTTGAACACAGTCACTGTAAGTTTGAAATCAGTTAATCCATTTGACACCTTTGGCGTTGCAGTTTTAAATGCCTACCTGTATTTTTACTTTAAGCAATAAGCTTGTTTAAACTGTCTTTGTGGAGTTTATTATAATTTCAATAAAATGAAATACACAATAAATAGTTAACAATAACACAAGTATAATTACAAACAGTATTCAGAAGTACTAGAGTCTATGCGTTTATTTCCAAAATATAGTAAATACAAATTATTACCCGCGACTCCGTTCGGGCGGGATTAGAATCAAGCCTATGTGGTCTTCCAGACTTTAGCGTAATCAGTTTATTTGTTCTGGAGGTATAATAAACATCCATCAATCCCAACTTTCGAATTTATAATATTCGTTACATTTCGATGTAATCAAATTAACTGCCGCATTTGTAAACTTGAATATAGATTCCTAGATGCATTAAGTGAGACTACACGAGCGTGTGCGACTTTGGATGATTTGTAAAAATATGTTTATATTTCCAGGTATGGCGTGTCTTCACGGGTACAGAGTACAGAGTTGTGCTACGGGCGGTAAGAAGTATGCCTTCGAGGTGATGCCCACTGAGACCAAACAGCGACACTTCTACTTCCATACGGAGTCGGAGATGGATAGGAAACGGTGAGTTGAATACAACTTGGTCTTCTGTAACAAAAAACAAAATTAAAAATCACATTGTCGGAGCAAAATCTGATATATATTGTGCCTTGTTTCCAGTAAACTGAAAAACTATCAAACTGAGTATTTTACGTTTTTCTATTGGCAAGACGTATAAAATTGTACCATTTGTCTTACGTAATGGGTTTAATTTGAATGAAGTTAATATTTTTGTTTATATTATTTCAGATGGATGGCTGCTTTGGAGTATTCAATAGATCGATGGATGAAGGCCGGTTGACGCACTATGATTTCCGAAGACTCATTCGATATTGTATAATTTATGTTTTAAATACAGTAGTAATTGTTTTAAAATTATAATTCCTCATTTCCTTACGCAACCGACCAAAATTATAAAACAAATTGTATCAACAAATTAAATCAAGAATATTTACAAAAATAAAATTTATCTCCATCATCGAATACCAGTAGTTATTTTAAATTGTTCGTAAAATCATAAAATTATATTAGACTTAGTTATTATATTATATTTATTGAGATAGTTGCTTAATTTTATTACTTTTAAGGTATCAATAAACTTAAATAATGAAAACGTTGATACCCGTCCCAATAATTATAACAAAGTCAACATGAAACAGATTTAATATTATAGACAAAAATAAATAGCATAAAAAAATAGTTATATCAAGATTTTTAGATATTGCCCAGTCTAAAAAAAACGTACTATTATCTCTTTATACAGAATATCAGAAAGAGAGAATACATTTAGCTTGAGTACTGCAGTGCGAAGTCATGTAATAAGGTCAAAGCTCACCGCGTCTACGAGAGACCTACTGGTTAACGCCGTGGAGGGTTTAAGTGATGTCCTTTTCATTACGCTGTACGAAATCGTATTGTTTTAACCAGAAGTTAAACTAAGATTAGATAAATCGTAACGGTGCATCGAATAGGAACATTGTTTTTAAAAGCATAGCTTTAAACGATGTTCGAAAGTAATGTTATGAATGTAATAAAAAATTATATGACTATTATAGAAGTGACTGAAAGTAACGAGACTTTATCAAGTTTGTATATTGACGGATAAAAAGTTTATGAAGACTTTGTCAGTTTTTGATCTAACTAAAGATGACGATGCAATTTAATGATTTTTAGGTTATAAATAACTATCAATCTAATATAATGAAATCATTAAATTGAATTTAACGTTATATTCATTATAATTCGTATAGTTTAAAACTTACTGACATATGTCAGATTAGAGATTGACGAAAAAAGAGTGACGTTAGTTGATCAGGAAAGAATAAGAAAACAAGACCTTTTGGTTTCCCGCAAGATGTTTCGGGTAAAGTCTAAAATTAATAAAAATCAGTAATTGAAGTCACGAAATCTTTTATCAATGTAATATAATATAGATTGTAGTTACGATTCTGACGAATCATAGATTATGATATATTGTGACTTATAAAAAAAGATTATTCTACATCAAATTGTTGATGACAATTTTCCTATAAAAGTAGTGCAGAATACGTAGAGGCAGGTGAAACAAGTACAGTCGCGTACACTTAGACATTAATTTTTTCTTTAGAATAGCTATTGTACGCGACTGTATTAATATATTGGTGTGCCAAAACTTATGTTAATAGAGTAGGAAACTACATCTTAGATAGAAATCTTTAAAAAAAGATAACAAAAAAGAACAGTTTAAAATGATTATCATTAGAATAAAATATTTCATTTTATTAAAAATATTAAATTGTATGTTAATTTATTAAATGTATAATATTCATATTTTATCGATGTTGTAAAATTATTTCTGTTCAAAAATTTTATCTCACAACGTGAATTAATTTCTTATATTAAATAAATCCTATTTTGAAATGTGTTTGAAATTATTGGTATATTAAAATTAATATCAAATTATTAAGTAGATTTGTAAGAAGCTAAATCTTTATAAAACCTTTAGAATGTGGTCCATATTAGGTGACTTAAAAATTATGCATTAAAATATTAAATAATAGAGCAAGTAAAACAAAGATAAATTTGATGTATAGGTAATCGTGTAAAAGCTCAAATATATTTAAAAAAAAATGAATAAAGACTTAAAGTAAATCAGACTCAGTTTTGTGCTTTTAGACATTAGTTATTTGTTAGTGTGTGTTAATATCTACGTATAAACTTAGACAATTTTGTTTAAAATTATCGCCAATATAGTGCACAATATATTATTCATTCTATCATATTATATATTAAATATGAAATAGATATTGTGATGTGTTCAGTAAATAAGAATTCTGAAAATCTTTTTGCGGAATTTTAATCTCATATATAGAAAGTATTTACTTGATTTATTTATCTTAATGTCCCTTTGCCAAAATTATATCAAAAATATTTATTGTAAATAGTCAAATATTTTACTTCTGATACCAAAGGATTTATTTCTATTTATTTGTTAATATGTGATGTTTGTAGATGAAAGCTTTTAAGAACTGCATGTTATGTTAGATTCAAATAATCATTTTAGATTCGTAGTTGATGTGTATGTATGTGGATTTATGTCCCCAATGGGACTTTTTTTTAATATAATTTATGTGACTGTAAAAATAGACTTCGTTGTAATAAAGGACAAATTAAAATCATGGCGTTTTTATTCATAATTAGTTCTTTTAAAGCCCGATCTTGGTACACCTTGATAGGTCTTCAAATTTTGTCCTTTCTCAATTTATACCACCTCTCAAGGAGACATTTTTTATGTAACTTAACAATGCTTTTCAGTTTTAATAAATAATTAAACACTTTCGAGGTTTAAGGTAATCCATCCACCACGAGGACAAAGTCACGGGTCCCAGCTATTTCATGTAAAAGAAAGTAAACAACTGACAGATGATTTTTTAGACTTCATTCAGGATTAGTTCAAAAAAATAATAGAACGAAGTAAACATTTGAACAAACATTTTTGATCAATTAGCGACTCGGGACGAAATTCATGATGGCCAATCTAAACAGTCGAGGGCGGCGTCAATTTACACGACTTATAAGCTACTAACACGAAAAATAAACAATCGAACGATATCCTTCCCTTTTTTATTGCTTCCAAAGTAAAAACAGTATGGAAGGCTTCGGCGGCGCGGCGGCTGTCGGCGGGGCGGCGCGGGCGGCGGCTGTCGGCGGGGCGGCGCGGGGCGGGGGCAGCGGAGGCGCTACTGCCTCCGACGAGGTAGGCGCAGTAGTACGCGCGCTTCTCTCCCACCAAGCGCTCGCCGCATGCGCACGCGCAGCCTAAAACGCAAAGCACCATTACAGTGATAAAAAACATTTGGTATCAGTGGATTTCAGTGTGTACTTGAACATAGTGGATATGTGCCTTTGCCTACTAGTGCCACGGTGTACAGGAAATAGTCTGATAACTTTTTTTCTTTTTAACCACAGTGTCTATTAACTGTTTATGGCCTGTACAGTGCGTCTATTGTTGTGTGCGCCTCCACTAATCTCCTATTCACCTGTTCGTGCCACTAGCTGCGGTTGGACTGTGAAATGTGACAAAAAATTGCAAAGAGCCTGGCATTTTACGGTTCGGACCCTCGGTTTGTAAACTCTGTGGATTAACTACCTGACTACTGGAGTGCGGACGCGACCGACGATCGATCGGACAACCCGTCGCCTTGTGAGTCCCGTTTTTTTATATGGAATAAGTAATATAATACAGCGGATGTGGAATAAATTGGGTAGACAGGGTGCGCTTGACTTTGCTACCTGTTTTATTACATAGTCATATGTCTGATCGATGCGTGTAATTATCATGCATACGGCAATTGTTTTGTTTTTTTTTTTATGGTAATACCACCGGAGTTGAGAATAATAGCCCCAAGTAACGGTCCGTGGTTTGCTCGATTGTTGTTTTACAATTGTATTTAAAACGTTTTGTGCCACCGTGTTTCGCTAAGATTATAATTATCGTTTCCATTGTGTGTGTGGAAAATTATTTCTGCTTTTATGTTTATTGCAATATAAGCTTTATTTGTATGAAATGGTGTAATTTAAATGTTGACTAGATAATACAGCTGATGCGGTACACAAATGTCGATAGGTCTTGTAACTCAACTGACCGCTACTTAGATGAAATTACATCAGTTTGATACTGTTCTAACTTATCTGGTCACTTAAGATTTAAATAGTGATGTTCCATTTATGTTTATTGCAATATAAGCTTTATTTGTATGAAATGGTGTAATTTAAATGTTGACTAGATAATACAGCTGATGCGGTACACAAATGTCGATAGGTCTTGTAACTTAACTGACCGCTAGTTAGATGAAATTACATCAGTTTGATACTGTTCTAACTTATCTGGTCACTTAAGATTTAAATAGTGATGTTCCATTTATGTTTATTGCAATATAAGCTTTATTTGTATGAAATGGTGTAATTTAAATGTTGACTAGATAATACAGCTGATGCGGTACACAAATGTCGATAGGTCTTGTAACTTAACTGACCGCTAGTTAGATGAAATTACATCAGTTTGATACTGTTCTAACTTATCTGGTCACTTAAGATTTAAATAGTGATGTTCCATTTATGTTTATTGCAATATAAGCTTTATTTGTATGAAATGGTGTAATTTAAATGTTGACTAGATAATACAGCTGATGCGGTACACAAATGTCGATAGGTCTTGTAACTCAACTGACCGCT
Source organism: Papilio protenor (assembly GCA_029286645.1). NCBI lineage: Eukaryota > Metazoa > Arthropoda > Insecta > Lepidoptera > Papilionidae > Papilio > Papilio protenor. The sequence continues at coordinate 5,587,188 of JAGSMZ010000019.1, read as the reverse complement.
AGTTAGATGAAATTACATCAGTTTGATACTGTTCTAACTTATCTGGTCACTTAAGATTTAAATAGTGATGTTCCATTTATGTTTATTGCAATATAAGCTTTATTTGTATGAAATGGTGTAATTTAAATGTTGACTAGATAATACAGCTGATGCGGTACACAAATGTCGATAGGTCTTGTAACTTAACTGACCGCTAGTTAGATGAAATTACATCAGTTTGATACTGTTCTAACTTATCTGGTCACTTAAGATTTAAATAGTGATGTTCCATTTATGTTTATTGCAATATAAGCTTTATTTGTATGAAATGGTGTAATTTAAATGTTGACTAGATAATACAGCTGATGCGGTACACAAATGTCGATAGGTCTTGTAACTTAACTGACCGCTAGTTAGATGAAATTACATCAGTTTGATACTGTTCTAACTTATCTGGTCACTTAAGATTTAAATAGTGATGTTCCATTTATGTTTATTGCAATATAAGCTTTATTTGTATGAAATGGTGTAATTTAAATGTTGACTAGATAATACAGCTGATGCGGTACACAAATGTCGATAGGTCTTGTAACTTAACTGACCGCTAGTTAGATGAAATTACATCAGTTTGATACTGTTCTAACTTATCTGGTCACTTAAGATTTAAATAGTGATGTTCCATTTATGTTTATTGCAATATAAGCTTTATTTGTATGAAATGGTGTAATTTAAATGTTGACTAGATAATACAGCTGATGCGGTACACAAATGTCGATAGGTCTTGTAACTTAACTGACCGCTACTTAGATGAAATTACATCAGTGTGATACTGTTCTAACTTATCTGGTCACTTAAGATTTAAATAGTGATGTTCCATTTATGTTTTTATCGTATTTAAATTAACTTTAAAAACAAATTAGACTACTGAATAGAATATCGATTCGCTTAGAGAATTTATAACGTTTCCATAAGCGAATTACGTACAAAAACATATTGATATCCTTCTCGGGCTCTACGAATAGATAGAGACAGCAATATATTTTAAATAGGGCCAGTTTTTGCGCTACAAGTGCCCACGGCGAGATTTGTACTACGTCACCTTTTTACTATACCTTCGAGGAAGGGGCTAACGGAACGTGAAATCTGTCAAGTCCCTCTCTGTCAAACGCCCTGGGCGGGAGCCCAATCATACCATACCCTAAAGTCGGTACTGCTTTTACATGTGTATCCGTAGTGAAAAACCAAGCTATATTTTTCGATAATGTTTTATAATGCATTAGAGTTAAAACATAAAACTTGAAGTCTATGTTTATCAGGTTTTGTTGCTTTTGCAGAGCTTTGACAGCTTTGACTCCTTGAACCAATAACTAAGCAAGCTTTAAGTAAGGACCACAATTACCTTGTTTAATGAGGGAGCTTTATGCAATCATTCTATTTATTTGGTTCAAATCTAGCAATTGAAATTGCATTTTTCTTATTGACGTTTGCAAAATGTTAAAATTAAATTGTCCCGCATTTACGTCAACGCAGAATACAATTTTATAACGTTTCCATAAGCGAATTACGTACAAAAACATATTGCTATCCTTCTCGGGCTCTACGAATAGATAGAGACAGCAATATATTTTGAATAGGGCCAGTTTTTGCGCTACAAGTGCCCACGGCGAGATTTGTACTACGTTACCTTTTTACTATACCTTCGAGGAAGGGGCTAACGGAACGTGAAATCTGTGGAGTCCCTCTCTGTCAAACGCCCTGGGCGGGAGCCCAATCATACCATACCCTAAAGTCGGTACTGCTTTTACATGTGTATCCGTAGTGAAAAACCAAGCTATATTTTTCGATAATGTTTTATAATGCATTAGAGTTAAAACATAAAACTTGAAGTCTATGTTTATCAGGTTTTGTTGCTTTTGCAGAGCTTTGACAGCTTTGACTCCTTGAACCAATAGCTAAGCAAGCTTTAAGTAAGGACCACAATTACCTTGTTTAATGAGGGAGCTTTATGCAATCATTCTATTTATTTGGTTCAAATCTAGCAATTGAAATTGCATTTTTCTTATTGACAGTTTGAAAGGTACGCATCTTTATGACGCGGTACAATATTTAGTATATGAAAAGAAACCGTTCGATGTTTCAGTTTTAAACGAAATAACAGTTTAATTAAATAGATGTATTTAGATTATATTCGTACATAACTATCAGTTCACAGCCATGTTCGCTTTGCGGTATATCGCAACATTTACGATACATTATCCGCTCGTGTCACAGCGGCGGTCACATCAAATAAAAAACATACTCATTATCAAAAACCTCGTCCCTTTGATAGTGTTTTATCAAGTATATTTTAACATTTCATAAGGAAAATTTAACATAATGTCGCAGACTGAATTATGTATGTCTATGAATTGTAATCGATTTCTATAGCGCTATTTACTACATCTTAAAACATGCGCACACCTGAAAGTAATCTACCGCACAATTGTTTAGTCTGGCTTTGGAGGTGCGCTCACTACGCGATTTTTAGTTAGCAACTAAACAGTTAAATTTGTTGTGAAACAATCGACAATCGCACAACAGTTGTGTGATAGTTTAGTTTCAGGCATGCGCACGCTGCTAAGCTTGCCTCTGATTGTAGAATTCTGTTACTAACACTACACTAAGCTATTTCCTTAGTAACTCTATACAAAAATTAAAATATACAAAATTCTCCAAATGTTTTGGTCACTTCTGTGGATGCATACACTGTATTAAACTTTCATCGGTCATACCTTAGAATAAGAAGTGAGGACCTATCACGAAAATTTTCGAGATAGTGATCGTAATGTCATTGACAAAATTTGTATAATAATACATTAATGCAATCCTATCGTGCGTTTAGTACCTACACCGACAAAGATTCATATTTTGTTAATGACGAATACTTTTTCGCAACTTTTTAGTCAGACCCCTAGAGTGTTGTCCTTATAAATTCGACAGAGAGTTAAAAACCATATCAGTACAGTAGAAGCGACCTTTTCATCTAGCGTATGGTAGTTAATCAACCATCGACAGATAAGATGCTATCTAATCTGACAACAAACAACACTTATCGGAACAATTGCAACCTTCCAAGACGCCGAAAACAAGTTCCAGGTAAAACAGTCCACGAACGTTGGCGCAATTATAAATTAATTTAGCATTTGTACATTTGATATTGGAACTTGTATTTACAGTTATTGTAATGATAAACTGTAATTACTTAATTGCCTCTAATAAAAACACTGATATATTAGTAGATACTATATCATTCGTTACAAAAAAGTATGTTAATTTATCATACAATTATATTTATTTTGTGGAAATATATGACATAAGCTAAACACTAACAGCGCGCACACCTTTGATTAAACTATCGCACAATTGTTTAATCACGCGTTAATTCCTATGAGCTTATATGGACTACACTACTCGATTTTTAATTGTGCAACTAAACCTTTGAAATGGCTGCAAAACAATCGACAATCGCACAACAGTTATGCGATAGTTTAGTGAAACGTGTTCGCTCTAAAGCAAAAGTAATCATAGTGGCGAAAGAAAGGGAGTTAGTGATTTATAAGAAAAGGCATATGAACGTCAGGAATACCGAAGTAATTAACAAAGTCCATGGATATAAGAACACCAGAAGAATTGTTGAGCTCGCCTCCTGAAACTCCATAGCTTATATATGAACTTATTTACATATATATACTACAACTTTTATGGCGGTAAACATAAAGACATTATCAATATTGATCATGTAAATATTTAAACCTTAATGAAATATTCAGTGCGAGTCATTCGAGCAATGAAATAAATTCTTAGTTTGTTCTAACATGGATCTCGATCCATAAATTATAATAAATTTTCATTTACATTTAGAATAGTAACTAACTGACAATGTTAACGCCATATAGTCATACATAATTTTTTATAGACAATAACTTCATTTTTTTTAATAAAATTTAATGGAAAAGCATTTTGGAAATGAACTCAGTACTGCAACAGAAATGATAACAGGTTAAAAATATTTTAGCGTCACAAATACAAATTATTTCTATCTCGAACAGTTAATACAAGTGACACTATCTCGTCTACATCGTGCGGAGAAGTTAATGTGGAGTCATTTAAAACGCTCTCGTTCAAGTCCTACACAAAATGTAAATACCAAAAAGACACGAAACACATTTCTTTTTAAACATTTACGTTATTGAAATGACCGGGTATTACAACCCAGAGTCCATTACTAACTGCACCGCCCGCATACATATTCATATCTCTGAGTTACCAAACCAAAAAGTACAGATAAAGTAGTCCTACAGCTTCGGAGCAAGAAAGATGGTAGAAACTCGATCAGGCGCGACATTAGTCCGAGAGAGACGGATGAAGAAAGTGGTGTGGAGCGAGCGGGACGGACGATCAGGAGGCTTTTACGGTAGAGCTGGCAGCTTGTAGTGAAATGTGGGGCCGACGCTCGCCTTCTTTTTCGATCTCGCTTCAATAAATTGATTTTAAGATTAATCTTTTTATATCGACTTTGTAACCAACGGTCGAAGGTTTTCGCTTTTTTATAATTATTTTAAAAAACCTATTTATAGTATAAAGTTCAACAGTATTTTTTAACATCTATAGTTGAAATTTGTCGTGTTTTCGTAATGTTTCTTACATATTGGTTTTTATAAATTTAAATGTTTAATGGTTATGAGTTCAATTGTGTCGATTTTAAGGTTGAAGAATTTATCTTAATAATATCCGAAAAACAATTTTGGACCCACACATCCGCTATTAAGGATCTTTCATATTTTAATAAACTCTGACTACCGCGCAAGATATAGTCGTAATATTTTTTTATGCTTAGCAACCGTAAATAATTCTTCCAACTGCCTTATTCTTGTATCTTCAAAGATATAAAATCATAATAGTCAACGACACACAGGAAACCTTGTGAAAACATTCGCTGCGTACGAGACGGTAAAATAGTCGCTCGTTTTTATTGTTACCCTTTCAGATGTGAACGTTCAGAGCAATCGTAAAACCTTTAATGTTTCTAGTGACTTTATAACTGTTGAATAAACAGAAGCATTGTTGTTGCAATCAAAATAGAGCGGTGGCAAGCACGACGGAATTAACGTATTGAGGCACGTACATATAAAATTATTAAATCAGTGTATTTTAAAAACAATATAAGTACATTTTTTTTGTAAAAGGTGGTAAACGAGCAAGCGGCCACCTGAATCCACCGAAATGGAAAGCGACCGCTGCCCATAGACATCCGCAATTGCAGATGCGTTGCCTACCCTTAATTGACGGAGGAGGAGACGCACATAAAGAGGACATTTCCCCTTCCTATGCGTCTCCTCCACCGTCAAATCCACTTTTCCTTCCCATCCTTTCCTCTTAAGAAAAGAGTGGAAAGGGAAAGGAACCAAAATTAGGCCTCCGGCACCACACTCATCAGACGAAACGCGGAATTGCTTTCACTTCACGCCTGTCTTCTGTGTGGTCGTGGTATTACACCGGGCGAGCCGACCCATTCGTGCGAAGATGTTAAAGCGGTCTCTACCACTGTTAAAACGTACATTGGAGAAACAGATAATTTGCATGACTTTAAATATAAACCTACTATAATCGGATATTAACAACAAACTCATTCATTAAGTTATAAAACCTGCTAGTCTCAAAGGCCAGATGAATTGGTATGACTATAAATCTGAGCCATCTTGTAAATGTCTGGACGGTTTGTACTGTGTCAGATTTCATTCGATAACTACTTGCTAATAATATGTAAACGCAAACATTTTAAATGGTCGTATTCAAAAGTTTGTTAATTAAAATAATCGGCCAGCGATATTAGACGTTCATAATTAATAATCAGCGAAGGAATTCAGACTAAAAGAAGAATAAATAACGTTCGTATAAGCGGTCTATAGCAACATATCAAATATGGACATTAATATCGGTTTCGAATTCGAATCTGGTAATTAATTAACATTTTCTGATATCACCAGAAGCCGAGAGCCCGCACTATTCGGTATAAACTGTTGAATGATGCATGAGATAAACGTTTTAAAATTAAATAGAAATCCTGCGCTTTTAATGCAGATTAAAGGAAAATGTTTTGGCCAGTATCACGAACTATCGAGAAAGATGCTATAATTGAAAATAGACAGAGTAAAGCTAAGTTCAGGATTAAAGTACATAATGTTACATATAGTTTATTTCAACCGAGGACCCTAAGTCTGTAAAACACTTGTCAAGGAGAGAATCTTTGTGAAGATATTATGGCGATTGGTTCAAATGTGTTGTCTTAGGATAACTTTTAACTCTACTTAATTTAATTATTTCATCAATCAATTGCAATAAAAACACGGAGGTTAAATCAATAAAGTGTTCTCGTTCAGTCGAAATGTCAATGCGCTCTGTGAGAACTAAATGGCTGTTTTATGGTAATGAGCAACTTGCGACGGTAACAATGTAGAGCTACCTAATTAACTATGTCTCTCGTTCCATAAATTAACATGAACACCACCTGCCTATATTATCCTCTAAAATAATCAAGCAAATACTACTTGAAATGTGATATGTACCTGTCTATTTTTGTATTTGGTCTGTGGACTAGACATTACTTCTGACTTAGCTTTTATATTGGAATATTTTTAGTTTTTTGGCATAGGTTATTTATGGCTTTGTTTTTGTATTTTGAATCACTTAAAATCATATTTTTTTTACATTATAGACTGTGATGTGGCAACGAAATTTCGCTGTCCAATAGTGAAAGCTTTAAAGATAAAAATCAATAATTGACTTAAGTAAACCGCTTTTTCTTTTCGGAAAGAATTATTTAAGCAAAACGAGATGCAAGCGAAGATATCGATACTTTTAAAAATAACGTCAAAATTTTCATGCTCTACATCCTGAGCAGATTTATCGATTGTTATTAAAGATTTTAGTATTCAATTACTTTTTTCTTTTTCAGATGATTTATCGTGCGCAATGTCGGACAACGGTGGACCGGTTGTATCGCGGGCGTCCACTCCTCGCCCCGCCGGTGACAGTCCAGTCACGGCCCCACTACGTTCTAGACATGACCAGTTTATCGCAAGCTCAGCCGAAAGGAATCAACAACGGCCGCCATCCAGCGGTAGGAATCAGAGCGGCAGCTACGACGCATCCATACCCTACCACCGTCAGATAACGACTGGTTCGCTCCTAGCTGCATCTCACCGCGAAACCTCAGCCTTCGTTCCCGTCGTACCCACTAGGGCGATGCATCCTGTAATCTACCCCAACGAAATGCATCCAGCGCTAATGCCTTCGGAAATAATCGAACGCGAACGAATGCTCGACAGAGATAGATCGGAGCCTGCAAAAGGTTCACCTGATCGGAATTCTGCCAACTTCACAAAGAGGAACTCTTTCGATCTGATGGCTATGATGGTAGAAAAACGGAAAGAGGTAGCATTACGTGAGGCTGCAGCAGCGATGCTGTTGCCCCATCACAGAACACCGTCAATAGACGGAATGATATCAGACAGTTCGTCGCAACCGCCTATATACGGACCACCCGGTGCTTTCCTCGGGGCGCCGGGGCCTTCACCAACAGCCGCGAATACTTTCACATTCCCCGGGGCAGGGCTGTTCCCGCCTGGAGCAGGGCCGCACCAAATGCATCCGCATATAGACAGACGGTTGCTGAGAGCGCCAGGCAGAGCATCAAGACCGAAGAAACAGTTCATTTGCAAATTCTGTAACCGACAATTCACCAAATCCTACAATCTTCTTATCCATGAGAGAACTCACACTGATGAGCGACCTTATTCATGTGACATCTGTGGCAAGGCATTCCGAAGACAAGATCACTTACGAGACCACAGGTAAGACAATTAACATTATATTTAATTAAAACATCTTCCAACTCATTGAAAAAATATCTAAACTTAATTGTAAAATTAACATTTACAATGAGCAAAAACAGAACTCACAAATCTAAAATATGTTAGCAGTTTATCTAATCTTATAATCTCGATCAATATAAAAAAAACAATTTTCTTAAGAACAGCGCCATCTACATAAACCTAAAAGAAACTCAAGTGTGAACACTTGCTTTGCGAGTTTTGGTTAGCTTTATACTTAGTAATTACTCTTGCGTTTTTAACAAAGAGAAAAATGTACATATTTGATACTAACCCTTCATCCTTCACTACCAGAGCGTGACTCATATTTGTATTTTATAATTCTGTTAGGTCTGGCGATAAGTAGTGTCTTTATATGCAAGCGGCAGTCGGTGTAACTCAAGTTGCAGATGTGCAGCCGACCGTGGCCGCATCCGGCTTCTACTCGGAAACAGAATATTTATAACATTTCTTGATCGTAGTTCTTCTTGGAAATACAGTTTAATAGAAGATTAAAACAAACCTGTACGAGTCTATGTTAATGAGCATCGGAATTTTAGCGTCAACCACTAATTAGATATCGATTACAGATAGCAAATTTACGACATAATTTGCTTAAAAGATTGTTTTTATGACAAAACTGTCAATCGATAATCTAAAATCGGGTTTTAAACTTTAAAAAATATTAGCTTTTCCACCGCTTTTCGTAATAATGATGATTTTATGTTAACTACTTACAAAAACCTATTACATTTTAGGGATCTATCCATCGTATATTTTCTAATTTACTTCTCTATAAACACGTCTTCAAATAGCGTTGTATTTAATCCGATTTAAGGGATCGTATGTTCTAAATGTAATAAGCCAAGGCTCGTACCGCGATCCGGGTCGATGGCATTCCGAGTGATTCAGATCATTTTATTGCACACTATAAAAAAGTCAAGAGCTCTTTGTAAGAGGCTTCTGTTATAACGAATGTTAAAATATAACTTTATTTTTAACTAGCTTTCGCCCGCGACTCCGTCCGCGTAAAATAAAAAATAACAAAACTGAGTAGCCCATGTGTTCTTCCAGAGTATCTTCTACATCTATACCAAATTTCATTGAAATCCATTCAGCCGTTTAGGGTACAAACTCTAACAAACATCCATCTAAACTTTCGCATTTGTAATATTAGTATGATTATAATATTATTATGATAGTGAATTTTACTTCAGCTGTACTAACGGGCATATAATTTTGATGTTAAAAAAGTTTCACTTTAGAACTTTGATAAATAAAATAACGTCTATTACTATATATTTAATGAGGTAATTTTTCGGTCATCAACAGAACGTCAGGCATAAATTGAATCTCACTTGATTATTGAGGAACACAAGTTTAAGAATCCTACAAACATTGATAGAGTTTCGATCGTGGGAACCTTCTTGTCATAAAATATAAAAATAGCTTTTTAACAATTTTTATAGCTGGCAATTTACTCGCTATCTAAAATAAACGTAAATTAAAACACTTTACCTGTTTTTTTGAAACTTCAATATGTCTGCAACTTCAATAAAAATTGACAATAAAAACGTAGACTTGTGCATATATTTTTATTAATACTTGTCGTTAAAACAAGACCAATTTTATAGTTAAAACCAATTAATAAACAGCAAACTCGCTCATGAAGTAAGGAATCACTTGATATACCAAATAAAAGCAACAATTATAAATTAAATTACTTATAATGACAATTTAAAATACTTTCATATTAACTAATTAGGTAAGAATCCTGTTTCTTACGAACATTACATCAGTAAATACCTAACTAATTCTTAACATACTTCTATCTTTAAAATACAATAGCTGTTACCCGTGACTTCGTTCACGTGGAATAAAAAAAATAGTTTAAAAGTATAGCTTAACTATGTTACTCAGTGATGAACCATTGGTGTAAGAATTTTTTAAATGGATCCAGTAGTTTTTTTTTTAAATTCAATACATACAAAAATACAAATCTTTCCTCTTTATAATATTAGTATATTCCCATGCTATATATGTTTTTGTTGTTCATCTAATTATCGACGGCTTCACCCATGGAACGCAGCCTTAGTGATTTTTGATGAGTCTCGAAATTCGACTAAGTTATTCGTCTCGCATTCAGTTGCGTTGCGTTTTTTATAACGCGGTCCGTAATTAGTTTAGAAACCGATGACTCATCTGTTTCTATTGGTCGTCTCGGTAATGGAAGGAATAGGAACGTACGGTCAGCAGATTTGATTCATATAAAGTTTTGACTGTTATAATATTAAAAAGAATACATTCATATTGAAATTCTTACATAAATACATAATTAAATAGCACTATTATTTGATGTGTCACATTAAAGGTTACAAGATTACATTTACGAGTTAAAATTTTGCTTTTTTTCTGACGCTACCCTAGATTTAGAAGACACTCTTTGAAGTATACTATGTATTGGTCACAAACTTTTTTGTATGTTTACTCGTTCTAAATTGCTTATAACATTTGTAAGTAATCTGCTGTAAGTTTTAAAAACTTATCCAGATTTGACCAACATACAGCATATTCAAAGAGAGAAATTATAAGAAGAAATATATCAGTATTAAAGAACCGAACGTCCATATAACATGTACAAATAATAACAAAATTACGATGCGTCGTCGCAATGTTTTCGTCGCGGCCGTAATTATGTTATGATTGCCTTAATAATCGAGATGCAAAGCATAATGGCAGGTTATTTTATACCCTGCTATAATTAATATCCTCGCAAAGAACTGACGCCTTTGACCCGCCAAGGACAGACAAGCTGCACGCTGATTTCACGATTCGTCGAAAAATTTGATATTCCATCACGACTTGATTATATCCGTAGCAACAATACTGTGTTATTAATTATTTTAATATCCAATTAGACACGCTTTAATAAAAAACATATTCACAAAGTACAAGACATTAAAAAGTTGGCTGCTGTACCTTAGTGTTAAACTTTTTTTCCAATAATCAATGCTATTACAAAAGTACATATCTAGTTAAAGTTTGAAAGGAAACTAAATTCAGCTTTGTAGCAACCTGTACATAGGTAACTTATATTTGTTGTTCAATAGATGTTTAGATTAATGTAATCCATACTAACATTATAGAGAGGAAAGATTTGTATTTTTGTATGTATTGAAATAAGTCAAAAAAAACTACTGGGCCGTATTCAAAAATTCTTTGATCATTAAAAAGCAACGTTATGTTTTTATATCAATTTCATGTAGCCGAAGTCGCGAGCAACAGCTAGTAAATAATAAAAAGATACAATATTTGATGCTAAGACGATCACAAACATACACTCGAGTAAACGTTAACAATTTAATGTGCTTAAAACTTCTACGTTAAAAAATCATACATAACTAAAGATTATTTTCATAAAAGATGGGAAACTATTAAATACTTTACTATACGAGCAACGTTCTCACCATAAACCTGTACTAGAGTTGTGAGGTATAAAAATATGCCGCCATAAGCGTGAGGCAAATTGATATAGGCAATAACGATACAAAAAATGTATGCTGTAAACTATACCTACAATTATTCAAAGTTTATTATATAGTACAAAATATTGTGATGTTATCGTTAATTGTTATGAGAAGGGATGAATCGCATGTAACAAGAAGGACGTTAGTTATGAATGTGGAGGGGTACACCGGTAGAGGTAGACCTAGAAAGAGATGGATGGATTGTGTGAAAGGTGACATGATCAAGAAGGGAGTGATGACTGAGATGACGGATGATAGAGTGTGGAGGACAAAAACCTGTCGCGCCGACCCTACGGGAGTATGATGATGATGTTAGCGTTAATTGTTATTTATATTATTAAAATAAATTGTACAATTTCGAATCCTTTAACTGCAGATAAACAAACGGGAGATTTTGCATTTACTGATTGCTTCCTTCATACGGTATTATTTCAAATCCTGAATTGCTTTAAAAAATTAAAAAGCTTAATTTTAAAGCTGACGAATTTCTTTGACTTTTAATTTGTCTTTTTTTCTTTATTTGTTCATGAGTTATTATCGTATCGGAGTTTGCATTATCTCAAGGCTCATATGCAATTATGATTGGTCCGAGCCCACATATAATGGGGACCGGGCAAACCTCCATGCGATCGCTCAAGGGGCTGCAGCAAAAAGGGATATCAAATTAATACTGAATCCATAATAAATCAAAGGGGCAGGTGGACGCGAAGTGAATTTCGCCTACGGATATCTTTAGAATCGATCGTGTTTGGTTCTTTGCGTGATTCTATTTATTTCGATTAAATATTTAAATTATATATCTGGAATTTTGAATATTTCGATCTTAATATCATTTTTTTCATTCTTTCAAAAGATATAATCAGTTATCATATATGTGACACATATAAATCTAATTCTTTATTACTAGACAATCCTATTATATCATATTCTAATGAATTATTTTTTCTTTTAAAATCCATAGCTATTTAATAATTTGTTCTTGCTCCAACAAAACGGTAATTGTTACTTCCTTTACCATTACAAGTGTTTTAACTATTTGGAACTATCGCAGCTGTTCATTAAAAAAGAAACATCAATCCAACAGATATAGAACTGGTTTTAACTTACGTATAACGTCCATTTGAAATAATCGTGACCGTGGTTGAAGAATAATTAGACAGAAACGTTGTGCGCGCTCCGATCGCTGATTTCACAGTTTCTTATTGGATTTTGAAAGTTCTGTTTGATAGAGTTGCTGCTTTTGTTGCAGCAATTTTAGTATACGGAGAATATTTTTATTTAAATAGCCAGTTCACCTGCATCGAAGAATTGAGGACTGTCGTTTATTTATTAAGAAATACGTCAGTAAATTGCCGAAGGGAACTTGATATCGGAACAACAATCTTCGGTGGCGGAATCTGTTTTTACAGAGAAACTCGAACGGACCAGATTCGTATGCATATGAATTGCAAAATCGAATGTTAATCTTCAATATAATGCATATATATAATCGAGAACACCGAAAACATTTAGAGCGGACATTAATTGGTCTATACTTGAATAATTCAGATGCCATTATTTGGAAATCGATAAGGACGATGTGGAATTATTTAAATTATACTTTTGAGTTTGGCGTGTCTGGTTGCAGAAAACTTTTTTGTCTTTAAATTCCAACCAATTATGATTGCGTGATTTGAATCTTTAGATATTCTGATTCCAAAATCTGTCGGTCAAAATAAAGAACTGTTTTGGAAATTCGGAATTCGAAAAATTCAAAATGTAAAAAAAAAAATTGGAATACTTGAAAAAACTGGTTCATATTTATTAGGAGTTATGCCGTAACACACATAAAAAAAAAAAAAAAAAAAAAAAAAAAAAAAAAAAAAAAAAAAAAAATAAAAAAAAAAAAAATTTGGAATACTTGAAAAAACTGGTTCATATTTATTAAAATGAAGCACAGGAGGCTCAATTTAGTAACAATAAAGTTATTATTAAACATTAAAATATTTTGAAAGTATTGGATTATCAAAGCTAAGTAACCATACTTAATTAAGCTGTTGACTAATCAGGTAGGTATATTTACTTAAATATTACGTTATTCCATTCCACTTATAATTCCTAACTAATGAATCAAAACAGTTATCAAAACCACTTCGTTATTAATTTGTCTAATTCCAAAAAGAATTTCTCCTAAATTCTCGAAGAACATATGAATGTTGTTCCTTCTACAATTTTAAATATCAGTATAAGGGTTTTAATTTTCAATTAACATTCTCCCGATATAATCGCGTCCATTAATCATGCTTTAGTAATGGCAACAGAGCAGCGTTGGATCGTAAGACCTGTCTCATATCTTCACTACTTATACCTGGGCTTGATAATGTCACATCAATATGAGACCTTTTATTCAATTTAAATTTAATCTCTATACCGTATAGAATATCGAATAATTTATTCTGTATCATTGAATTTAATTTAACCTTAAGACTTATGAAGATTATTATAATTAGAGCTCTAACTTTTTAATATTCAACGAATACGCAGAAGACTAACTATTTATTGAACAACTAGCTTTCGCCCGCGACTCCGTCCGCGTTGAATTAAAAAAGCAAGTAGCCTATGTGTACCTCATGACTATCTTGTACATCGATGCCAAATTTCATCGAGATCCGAGCAGTTTAGGCTACAAACTATAACAAACATCCATCCATCTAAACTTTCCCATTTATAATATTAGTAAGATTACTTTTTTTTCGCTAAATTGTGGTAATTTTCTATGTATTAAGTATTTCTTAAAATCTGCATATCTGATCTGAAATTTTTGACTGATAGCCACGGATGATAACAACAAATCTACTAAATTACAAAATGTCCATTCGGTACAACCGGAATGTATAAATACATTGTGCTTTCAGACAGTGGTATTTTATGTTGCCCTGGTACTTCGATTAAAATCTAAAGCAACTTCAACTTTATGCCAATGAGATAAAACGTAAAATAAATCGTGTCCACATAAATCTCTTAACGCAAGCGTGGGTTGACAAGACATAAGCTTATCGGTGCTTTAGTTATATTCTGCTACTTAGCATAGTTTTTTTAAAAGCCATTAAGCTTGTAGTAGCAGTATGCAGCTAAGTTTTATGATACATTCAAACAAAGCTGGTCCATGATAGAAGACATTCTAGGTTTTGTCTTTCACTGTGTTTAAATAATTCACCTGTACGTAAGTACACTAATGTTACATCCATGAGAGCTTACATTTAATAATTTCTCACATCTTATCCATGAAAGAATTTAGTTCTGTACTTCACAATAATCTTAAGCATTCTAGTTGAGCATGCGAGCACTCGCGAGAGCTTCGATCAAACATTTCCGAGTAGTTTTGAGGAGTCTCTGAGCAAACAGTGACCGGTCTTATACAAACACGTGGCCGCCGGTACCTACTCGACGGCCTCTAAACCTCCAGCCCGTAACCAAACAGTATTTACATTGAATCCTCAACTTGAATACGAATAAAATAATCTTCAAACATTTTAAAAACTTAAAATCTTTTTTGTCTAAACTTTATCAAACAATGGGCTGTGAAAAAAATGAAAAACGAGTTTCTAAAGTATCCAAAACCTTAGATACTATTGTCATTTGTAAATGAGAGTTGGAAAGGCATCCCGGCGGAGACTGCTCGTCATTAATCATATGACGACGTGAGTAGTTAGATAAAATCCATGGAACGATGGGACTGTTATACGAGGACGTGCGCGCACAGCTTTCTTATCTTTTAGACATACAATATTTTGTTTACTTGTGAAAACGTATATGAATAACTTTTTTTCCTTTTTTTTTAAATAACATAAAATGCCAGATTAACTCGAGAGAATACTAGCGTTTGTAATAATAACATTGGTTTCTGCTGAGATAAAAAATACTCAACTATGTTCTTCTGTATTGTCATTATTAGGCATATCTCTTATAGTACGTATGGCAAATTACACAATGCTTTATACCAAGCTAGAATTAGCCTTTAGTATACCATGGTTGGCAATATATTGTCAATTGAGCTTAAAGAAAAAACGTGATAAACAAGTGGTGATTTAACTTTATTTCTATCTAATAAGAGTCCTTATATTCCTTGTATAAGACTTCAACGAACATATTTTCATGTAATTAAAAACATCGAAAAGGTAAAGCCATTATAGCCGATGTTATCAAAGGTCTTGGATGGCCGTCTACGTTTGAGATACTGCGTTTAACCGGTTATCCTTGGTAACTTTAACCTCTGACCTGTAATTTCTTTCCCATATCGAAGTAACCACGTGTGTTAAATGTTCCGTCTTTTAATCTTGCATTTTATTTTTTTAAATACTCAAAATATTAAACACATTATTAAAAAATTCCGTATATACCTTTCTTATGGGTTATTGTCAACTTAATCCCTTGATATTTTTTTGGAAAAAACCAAGCTCGTAGACCAAAGCCAGTTTTGAAAGAGAATAATCGTGTTATTTATTGCCAACGCTCCAAAGAGACGATATCTAATCTTTTCTAAGCACGTTTAGGCTCATTTTATGAGAGATTAAATCTGATCGTTTTTTAAAATGTTTCGATTTTAAATAGCAAAAAATAGAAGTTTAGATTTCAAATTAAAGGTTTTAAGAAAGTCTTATGTTATTTTTTAGCCAATGTTTAGGCATCTTTTTATTTCAATAGGAGTTAAATCAAAATTGACTAATTTTCTTTCACAGTTAAAACATAAAATCCTCCAACACGGCTCGTAACTATATACTACATACTAAGAGCGGACACACACCTTTAACTAAAATATCGCACAACTGTTGTGCCATTGTCGATTGTCAATTGTTTCGCAACCAAATCAACTGTTTAGTTGCACAACTAAAAATCGAGTAGTGACCTCCATATAAGCTCATAGGAATCAAAGCGAGATCAGTTGTGCGATATTTTAGTTTAAGGTGTGCGCAAGCTTTTATGATTTGAAACGGAAAGTTTATTTTATGATACTCAATTTGGTTGCTAGCCTTATGTCAAGTTTAAATATAACATTGGTTATCAATTAATACATTTTATGTGATTTCATTATTTCATTTAATGTCATTGAACCGACATTTATATACATATTTATATACATTAGTCAATTAAGATGCGTATCTGCATTGGAAATATGTTAATTAAATTCGGACCAGGATTCATAAATGTCCGTTTAATTATACGATAAGCGAAACGAGTAAAGCCACATGAAAGCCGAATAAAAACATATAAGTAGTGAAATTACTCTCAATTACTAACGATACTTAAAGTCGATTTACGATGAAACCGAAATTAACAAACGCCTTTTACCCCGTTGGCCTAATTGTTAGTATGGTGGCTCATAAATCATATACTGAGCACAAAATTGTAGCAAGGATTCAGTCTAATTGGATCTGTACATAACTTGGACCTATCGATGTACATTGATTAATAGCATCTGGAGACCTCGATATAATTGCCAGCTGAGATCGTCATGAATCAACTGCCAGAGTTATAAATCTGATAAGTGGAACTCGTTTCGAACGAGTTGTACACCACTTCCTAAACTACTTCGATCCGATGCTTTTCTTACTGTTTTATTTCTCGGTATCTAAGTCGTTTATTTTTAAATTGCTTCGAATACACTCTCTATACTCCATTAGTTTCTTTTTTCAATTTATATTAATGAATGTATATTTATTAGAAACTGTAAAATATAATATCCTAAAATAATATTATAATTTGCATTCTACAACACTTCTAAATTATTATTTCTATAGGTAAAAAAAGGTGCAATATTCTCCAACAGTCTGCGCCTTCGTTCAAACAACTGTAACAAATGAATCGATTAATAAAATGTAATCTTTAATATTTAGCAACAAAAACAGTACACGTATTGAATTACGCGAAACCAAACGAATAAAAAAAGGTATCAGATTGTATTTCAAAACTATCCAACCATGCTCATGTTCGATATCAACTATCCAATTTTTTCTACCAAACCTGGCGCCATCATTTGTTTTTTGTAGTAAATTTTCTTAAATACATAAAAAGAATCATTTTATAGCTACATTATGTCACAACAATTAAGACCAGTGTCTATGTTATGAAGCTATAAAAAATATAGCAGGAAATGTGTTTAATGAGCTACTAGATTTAAATAACGAAAGGTGTAATAAAGATGGTAGATTGTCGCAGCTGTTTTAATTCGATATATTAAAAGCTTTGTTTTATTTGTATTTAAAGTCATGACATTGATATCAGAAGACCGAAAATGTGAAATAAATAAAATAGCCTTACACAGTTGATAAATACTGCAGACTTCATCTGTACACATACCCTCTCTCTCAACGTGGATGATGGTTAACGTAATAAGAGGTTAAAAATAAGACGTGTAAAGTATTAGAAGAGTTAGATGTAGAACACAACACTCGTAGACTACACACGTAGCAGACGGTCAGCTGGACACCTAAGACATAAAGTACTTTATACCAAAAACACTGGACTCGAAAAACATATTAATGTAGGCAATCTTAGATGGGTGTTTAGTAGAAACTTGGCAGTACGCAAGGTACAGCACCTGACATGTGGTGCCAGCCCACAGCTGAGTCAAGTCTGCAGCGCGATGAATGTTTGCGTCAGTCAGAGGTGAAATTGAGTGTGAAGCGGCAGCGGCCAGCCGTCGCTCCCATTACGTCGGTCGCGCTGCGCCCAGCACCAAACCGGCTGCGGACGCGCTATTGTATGTAGCTGCTAAGACATTACATGGGAAAAATAATAAAACCATTACTTATTTTTCAATGATTTTAGAAGTATCTCTGTAGTCCAATTTAATAACCAAGAAGCAGCCCATCTGCGTTAATTTGAAGATTGCTTTAAAAACTTACAAACGTTTTACCAGACTCCTGTTTCTCATTTTAATTAAAATGACGTTATCTTCAACAAATTCCTTTAAGTGAAAACCGTATTTTAGATTTACTGACGCCATACCAAAATCATATATTAGATATTTTTTCATTAAAACAGAACGGGTTAGAATAACTTGGCAGCTACATACCACAGCGCGTCACGGACCAACCTCCTCGCTCCGCTCCATTAGTATTTTCCATTTATTTTTTGTCCACGTACCTGTCCGAGTTTGGGGATTTGACTTTTTTTATCAAAGCCGCGCGACGAATACAAAATTTCTTTGATATACAAAGAAAAATAAATCATGCTACGTTGAACTATGCTAAGGACCATTTGTTATTTCTCGATAAAGTTTAGACAGAAATGTTAGTTAAGGAACTACGTAAATGTATGAAATTTACGCGAAGCTATTAAAAGTAAGTCGTATAAGGCGGTAAGTTATTTACTTGAAAAGCTACGCAACAAGATTGCAAGCTCTTCTTGCGCTGCTCGGAACATTAATGACTCATTGTAATGCGACTATCAATTCACTACTTAACAATCTATTAAAGTCCGCGTAGGCTTCGATCATGAATTTATTGCCTCGAGCATTTGAATATTATATAGTGGAATTTATAATGGAAGGGTTGTTTGAGACCAACGTTTTTTTTTTTTTGCTGTTAGAAAGATTTTGTAAGTTTTTATATATTTTTACATCTCTCTAGGTGGCCAGTGTATTTTAAAACAAACTGGCCATTTGATTTTTAGCACAAAGTCGCAAGAAAAAATGAAGAATAGTTATTCATAACATGTTTGCAGAAAATAAAAAAATATCCGCCACTTAAACTTCCCACGATAAATCGCTACCAACTTGTGTCATTACAATTCTAAAAAAAAAGAACGAAAGCATCCCAGCTAACTGACAAGTCATTCTGTTAAAAGCCGGCGAGCAAAAAAAAATAGTATTATGAGAATGCTAATACTCGGGTCGTTGCGAAAATGTTCGCGCGAATGCTATGCCTCATTTACATTATGTCACACTGCCTTGTAATCGTTCAGCTACTATCCATACAACAAAGTATCTTAGGTTAAGCTTTACATGTTATTGAGTGTTTATTATTTAAGTCTTGGGTATACCTTTCCTACTTACTTTGTCGTACGTTCAATATTAACTAGCTGTTATTCGCGACTTCTTCTGCGTTAAATTAAAAAATAATAAAAAATGTACTCTATGTTACTCACTGATAAAGTAGCTTTTTTATGGTGAAAGAATTTTTGAAATCGGTTTAGTATTTTTTTAATTATTTTAATACATATAAAATCCAAAAATACCAATCTTTTCTCTTTAATATATTAGTATAGATATAGATTGGCATTTATTGATTTTTTTTTAACTTTCACTTCGTTTTTTAAAATCGGGATGATTTTCTTTTTAGAAAATGGCACATTCTTATGAAACTGCGTAAAATAATAAAAAGATAAGTTATTTTTTAAATAAATAAACAATCGCCAGAAATCTACTGCTGTGTTGTATCGAAAAGAAAGAAATAATTTTTTGATACAAGTATTTCGATTGAAAACTCCGTTAATTATATACTCGTATATCAAACAGCCGTTTCCAGTTAATGATCGTTAACTTACTATAAAGATAAAGTTATCTGACAAACTTTTACGTTTCAAGTCAATAGACATGAAAAGAAAAGGTGTATTTTATTAGATCTACTAGCTGTTCCCGTGCGACTTCATCCGCATGAAATTATGAAAACTTTATTTTATTGTTTACATTTGTATAATTGTCAATTGCAAATGTCAAAATTACCGTTACCATAATAACCTTGCTTCCTTAATGTTGGCAGCTTTAACTTTATGGTCCCTTGCCCACATGAAGGTTTTTTCTAATTTATTTAACCCCGAAGTTCAATAGCGTGAAAATGTATAGCCTAAAGTGTGTCGTAAGTGTAGGGTTTTTTTTATTAAAGCAAGAATTATTCAAAAATATGCTGCGATTGCTGACATCCTACGCCACAAAGTAATGTGTGTTTACGCTTTATTATATTACAATAGAATAGAAGAATAGATTACGGTCGAATAATGAAACGAATCTTAAACACTTCGTTTCGTAAACGACACTGACAGCCTAAAGACGTCATAATTGTAATAGAATTTATATTCATATTTGGTTTTAAACAGAACGTAAGAGGTATATGTTTGTTTTTCTAATTGTGTTGAGAGTGGTAACCGAAAAGAAACAAACATTCATTGCAAGTAATTTTCAAAGATAATCTTCGATAACATCATAATATTGAAAATGCAAAAGTGAGGATGGGTGGATGTTGATTGCTATATACTCGTACGTCACAGTAGAAGATGGAGAACATAGTCTGGAAGAACACCTAGGCTACTTACTACGTATTTTTAATTGCGGATATAGTCACAGGCAAAAGCTAGTTTTTTTATATAGTTGAGGCATGTCATTCCTACTCTTCCGTAGTGTGACAATAAATCGTGTTAAAGGTAACCGTGTTGCTTGTAACTTGATAAAAGGTTGCGTGGGCTTGGACGGTATTATGCAGCAGCTGGTAAGCATGTAGCGTAAGCAAGCCGAAATTTTATATCATAATCCGGATGGATCATACGAATAGAAGCGAGATCATTTTCCTCTTACCTCATTAGCCGTTTTACGATCAATTTATTTCTAACCTGTTTATATCATGCACCATAAATTTATAATTAAATATTTAATTACTAATGAAGATTTTTGAGTTGTGTTGATGTTTTCAATCTTAGTTTTGTATCTGAAGTTTTTAATAAAAGAAATAGAGAAGAAAATTATGAAATAACGCCATCTCTTGGAATTTACACGAAACAGTTCTGGTACATTTAAGTTGATTATATTACGTTGCAAACAGAAGTAAAATAACAAGCTATTAAGATTATATTCTAATAATATATGCTGAATGCCCTAAAATAGTACGTTATAAGAGTCAGCTAGTTTATTATACAAATCGCAGGTTTATGTAAATAAATACTATTTATAAGCGGTTTGATTTACTCGAGTGTCGCCGTGCGCCTTGTAACCGTTTTACAAAATAAATTTATGTATTATTTTAGCTACCGTTTTGCATTTGTGTGGGTTTTCTAAACGATTTCTGTTTCCTTATGTGTGAGACAGGCATTATTTTTGTTACGGTAAAATTAATAAATCTTCTAGAATCTATTTTAACTAGATAAATATAAGTTTTCAATATTTAATAATTTAATCTCAATTATCTTTTTTTTAAATTAAACTGAAAATTAAATCGGATTGTTGCTTCAAGTAAGAATTAAAAAAAAAGCTATTATGATCCTAAAATCTGAATAATTAACAATGCATCTCTACGTGTTTAAATACTCAAGTAATCTTTCTATACGTTAAAAGTTCAATATCTCCTTCGACAGATGGTTAATATTAAAATCTATAACACATCATTTATCTTCGTGAGAAAATTTAAGTAGTTATAAAAAACTGCGAAAACATTTGTATCCGTCGCTTTACTATCATGGCAATAACTAAAGTTCGGTATCATTAATCTAGGCGATAGAAGGCTTAGATGTAGAGATGAGTTGGGCAGTGCGGGGCTACGGGGTGCGGTGCGCGGGGGGGATCGGCCACTGACCCGCCGCGGCATTCCGACGCGCCGCGGACCTGCTCTCTTTACTTTTAAATAGAAAATATATAAAACCTCCATCGATGGATTCGAAAAAGTTTATAGTACAATAAATTTAAAAAAAGTTGATGTTCTTTTTTCGAAATAACCAATCTAATCGGAATGAGTTAAGAAAGGAAATTAGAATTTGAATAGACAGGTAAGCATCCAATAATAATAAGAATAATCTCTTAATCGTGTTATTGTAAATACAATATCGGGTTTTCTAAAATAGAAATAAAACCTAAGTTACTACCAAAAAAATAATAATACCTTATTACTAACCTTACGCACTTAATATACAGGGAAATGACATAAAAAATATAACACATTAAGTTATCTGCGTTCTAAAACTAAGTAGTCTATTAAAATAAGATAAAAACACTCGTATTTATAGCGGCCTGAATTTATACATTTAGCATTGGTGTATTTTATCACTGTCTGACAGTTCTGAGAAGTTATTACATCTGTCGGTAACGAAAACCAGTCGATAGGCAATCTAAAGCCCACGATTCAATTGAAAAAAGAAATGATATCTCGCTCGCATCGATTTAATACCTTCGTACACTTTCATATTGATATATCCACTATATTCTTGACTAGCTGTTGCTCGTGACGTCGTCCGCGTTAAACTAAAAAATATGCAAACACACAACTTATGTTACTTACCAATAACGTAGCTTTTTAATGGTGAAATATTTTTTTAAATCGGCCCAGAAGTTTTTGAGTTATTTCAATACGGAAAATAATACAAATCTTTCCTGTTTGTAATATTAGTATAGAAGTTTAGATATAATATATGTTTTTTTATTGAGACAAATATAAACAAATACATTTTATAGTATGTGCTAAGAATGGTTAAAAAGTTCCAAAAATAACAAGCGGGCAAACAAAACGTTTAAATGTACATATATGGATAAAACCAACCAAGAGTGCGTTAATTTTAGCGACGTAAAATTAACTAAAAAGTAAAAAAACGAGTCCCAAAAAAACGTCAAGAAGGAATTTGACTTCATTTTTGGAACACTGTCATAACAATCTGTTTGCAAAAATCGAGGACGGTGCTCGGGAACCTGTTTTCGCGCAGACTATGTTCGGTACGTTTTCTCAATGAATTCGCGTTCTCAAAAATAATAACGACGATGTTTTTTAACCGCTTAGTTGACTGACCGAAAGTTTTTGTTCAATAACACCGTGCAAATCCGCTCGACGGTTATTAAAGATTGAAATACACAGTTTTTATATTCGTACTGTCAAATATGAGTCACTTCCACGTTTTAGTCGGCGCCATCTCGAATTCTAAGTGTAAATTCCACTTATTATGCGACCGGTATACGTAATTGAAAATTTTAATGTAAGCCATTAACGCTCGAACTCCTCTCGGTAATTTCGGGGTCCACTTTTTTATCTTCGTTCTTTACCTTGATGGGATTCTAAGCGTCTGTCCATCGCGATGGCTATCTCGAATCTCGAAGCATAATATGAAAGGACAGACGTTACTTATATTTTATTTAACGTCAGAATTGATCGAACCGCTGCGATAAGACGGCTGGCGGGGAAAGATTTGTTTATGTCATTAATTATGAATATTCTTTACGATTATCTCGAATTTAAATGTAGGAGAATTAAAAAAACGCCTCTTCTATCTTGACCAAACTCCATCATTATTAATAAACTAGATACAAATGTGGATACCTTTTTTATTTGACGTCGACAGTTGAGATTACTATAAACATCATGGTTCGCTCATCTTTATTGTCATAGTTTATGTCGCTCTTCTAATAACTAATGGATTTGGCGGAATTAAAAAAAAAATCATTATTGACAGCATGGATCAAAATCCTATGTCCTTATTCTGTGTTTATAGTGAAGATGTCCAACTGTTAGTGAACAACAATGCATATACTGGTAAAATTTCGAGAGGATGTTATGTTTAGTCAGAATTTTTATTGTCTAGGCCGGTTCGGTGCGAGCGTTTTCAAAGTAACTCGGTAATTGCCTTGTTAATTTGAATACGTTACCGGTCGCTTTGATCTCTGTAGTCGTCGGACCGGTGCGGAATCCGTCATCCGACTATAATCGTGCATAGCCACGGATCTCTTGATTCAATTCAAAATTGAGATATCGCCTTCATTAGATATTTCTAATTTATTGGAAGTAATTTGATGGTTGTCTAGCTTTTTTTTAATTGGATCGCTTTTTCTGCATCTGTTAATTAAACGAAACAGGATTCAACTTGAGAACAGGTGATTTAGTCACGGTTGATTTGCAAATAACGGTTTTGCTAAAAATTCTCTGTATAATATTTTAGAAACGATCGTAAACGCTTAATTTTCGATATCTAATCAATATTTTACAATATGCTGTATTTTGGTCAAGGTATGAATTATTCATTTGGTCTTTGTTTTAATTGGCAACATAAAGGTGTCATTGGTTACTGGACAATTTACAAGGATACAAAGCAATCTCATTTTGACAGTATTTTAATTGCATGACATGTTTACAATTATTGGTGTACCAAAATATTTAAAAAAATTATGTGAATATAACAAAATAAAGTAAGTTTGCAACAAAAGAAAGCTCATCCACGAGCTCGTATAAACGTCTATTTCAATAAAACTATTTTCATTTACCGGCAAGGTGCAGGTTACTATCCATAATGATAACATCAACAAGAAAGTATTAATATCGAATGTGGATGGCAATAAGAAGAAGACCAGAGAAAGTATGAACGTATTGTTTGAAAGAGGATATAAGGGAGTCATCATCCACTTGCCCTTATCCCTTACGGAGGGTCGGCACAGTATGTGCTGCTCTTCCATACATCTCTATCAGCCGTCATATCTGAATCCACTCCTATCTTAAGCATATCCTCTTTCACACAATCCATCCATACTTTCTTCGGTCTTCCTCTACCTTGAGGAGTGAATTCAAATATGACGACTAATAAAGGTAACCAATCAAGGTAGCTGCTAAATGATTACAAATTATGTTCCAGTGATAATTCATATAGTAATGTTCTTCGCATTGGTGAAACGTAGTAACACCAAGAGAATATCCATGCTTGCGCCATGAGTTAACAAGTCTTGCTTTGTCAACACGTAACCGGTCCTCGGCCGATTCAATATTTGCACTGCCCGCTGTCCGTGTCTCTGTCTTGTACCCCATTCAGGGATTCAATCCGACTTTCCATTTACTGTGTATTACAGAGTATTAGTGCTAAAACCTTGTTTTAACTAAAATCCAAACAAGGAACAATTTAACAGCGCCATAGCTTGTTGCTAATCCACATAGGATTGTAAGAATTTATCTCATAACTAGTTATAGTGGCAGTGGCCATACTTAGTGACGTTTGATGGTTGTTTAAACAGTTCTTGAGTGACAATTGGTGATACTAAATCTTCCCTAGTGAACTGGCAGTTAACTGTAAACGCCTTACTATTAAGGTTGACAAGCAAAGTCATCTCTATCAACAAAATTAATACATTTTACAGTTTCTTGAAGTTCAAGAATACAATTTTTACGTAAGTTAACTTAATGACATCGTCTGTTGATCGTGATAATGAAATATTTCGGAATCCGCGCCGCTGCAAAGGTATTTTGTGAGAACTTGATACGAGATTACATCGAAATCTTGATGAAACTTTAAACCAACGACTAGTTTGAGCGGTTAAGATGCATTTACACATGTTAAAATACCAAGCGAATACACAACCGGTACTATAAATACACTGTTAAAAAAAGTTTTAAAGTATATAAATAAGTTTGTTGATTCTAAGACCAAAGAAATAGATGACAATATTTTTAATCACACTAACCTGTATTGTCATCATCAAATCTTATCTTACTAATATTATAAATGTGAAAGTTTAGATGGATGGATGGATGTTTGTTAGAGTTTGTAGCCTAAACAGCTGAACGGATCTGGATGAACACATATGATACTTACTTTTGTTTTTTTTTATTCACGCGGACGGAGACGCGGGCGAAAGCTAGTTATAAATATTGTTAATTATAATTTTGCTAGTAATTTTATTAAGTGACAAAAAACCTTTGTAATTTGGCGTACTAATCTCAAGTAACTGTCACTTCAGAAGTTATCAGGGATAAAAAAATGTGTGTAGTGTAGCATTAAAATAGTCTATGCCGTTTCTTTGCGATTGGAGCGTATCCTAGCTTGAGTGTAAACTTGTCTCTGGAAAGGGGTCATTAAACTTTTTTGTTTATCTTGCCATAGAGTAATGATATATTATTTACGCGTCGCATTCTCTGCATGACAACGAGCCAGTCTGTAGTGACCATTAAATATACGCCGACACCACGCCGCTGCTGTCCGATGGTCAATTTGGTTTTTTCATACGCTTCTAAGAAATGTTTGAGGTTAAGTTTGAAATATTCATATTTTCCCCCCTCTCGACTCGATTCACTTTGAACAATGTTTAATTTCTTATTGAGTATAGCGATGCAGCAGATTTTTATTAGTTTACTAACATTTCTTGTACCATTTCAACTAGGCTCTGGGTTTGTGCTATTGATATGGTTTACGATAATAGACGGATGGCGGGTTTCGAAACATCTACGTGTTCGGAAATCTGTACCCTTAACTATTGGACTTTTGACAGTCATGTGTTTTGAACGATTATGTCAGTGAGAACTTACTGTTAAAATGTAATTGCTGGGGCTGTTCGTAAGCATTCTCGGTTGCCTTTTTTATAATGTAGTTAATTTTAGGATTTACAACTTCCGATATTTTTCTAAATTGTCTAGATATTTGCATTTCATTTAATTGGGTACGTATTTATCTTCAGTAATTCGCAATTCTATACTAAATCGTGATAAGTTACTTCAATGCAAATAAGAATTTATAAGGAAATCATTTATTAATTACTTCCGATGTTTATCTAAGGATCCTTGTACATTTCCTATATTAGTATTGTTGTAAATTTCCGATACAAGTTCAATTTGCGTGATGATAATTGTATAAATACGTATATATTGAAAGTTTCGCCAACAGATGACGGTGTAAAATCTGAAACATATTTATATGCGGCAATTATCACTATATTGTTGGCTTGTCTCCTTCTTCATATCTAGAATGACGTCACATTCCTTTTCAATCCAAATATTATCCATCAATACAAAATCCCAGATACGAGAAATAGAATAGTAATTGTTAAAAAAAAAGTAATTTAAAAAAGTCAGGACAAAGTATCGGAACAATGATTAAAGTTTATCTCGAAACTAAAGCTATTTTAATACGTTGGCCTGGCCAATCGAATACCGCCGTTAATAATATTAATCGAAGCGATTGCCCACAAAATGCTTTTAAGTTGATTCGATTCGGCCGCGTTGGCAACACTATACGAAAACCAATTTATTCAGACCTCCATTACCGGCTAACGTGTATAATTTTTACACTTAATGGGAAGAAGTATAGTGTGTTTTAACGGTCTGAAAGAACTGGTTGTAAAGACGCGTCAGTATCGCCTTGAGACTAGAGTCTCGTATTACCCGGATCACGTTCAAGGTGCGCTCGGCTAAAGTGGTGGTCAGCGACGCTTGAACGTATCGTATGTTACCTTAGTATCGATACATTGCCAATATTTTATTTATGTTTGGGTTTCGGAAGGACCACCAAGTATTTTTGCAATACTTACATACTGAATATATACGAGTGTGTATAAAATCATTATATACATTGATGAATGTGAGAAACTTATATAAATGAAGTTATCGAATGCATTAAATATTAGTTACTACATCAAAAAAATAATCATATTCATGTTTCTTAGAATTTTAATTAAACAATAAAAAATGTGCTTAATTTTAATTAAATTATTAATCGAAAGACATTCTTATAATTACAAAAGGCATCTATAAATTCAATTTGAATAAATATTGAGTTAAAATGTTTCTTTACGCCCGAACACCGTCCGCTCGATAAATATAGAGATCTCTTTAACTTGTATTGGACTCCGCCCCTAAGACATTAATTGTTGGTTACATGCAATAGAGTAAATAATAAAAAAAACATACGGAATAAATTACAGTCAATCCATACATAATAAGATTATGTTCCTTTGTTGCAGGTACATTCACTCGAAAGAAAAACCATTCAAATGTACAGAATGCGGAAAAGGTTTTTGCCAATCCCGTACTTTGGCCGTCCACAAGATACTTCATATGGAAGAGTCTCCACATAAATGTCCAGTATGCAGCCGAAGTTTTAATCAACGATCAAATCTGAAAACACATTTACTCACCCACACGGATCACAAACCGTATGAATGTAATTCTTGTGGGAAAGTATTTAGAAGAAATTGTGACTTACGTCGACACGCTCTGACTCATGCAGTAGGGGATGTGCCTCCTGGTGACGTCCTAGACGTTGGCGAGGAGGACATTGGTAGACCAGGATCACCAATCGAACCGGGATATGAAGACGAGGATCCCGAATTATCGTCACCAGAACACTCACCAGTTAGAAGAGCACGATCATCATCAATTGAGAGCGTTGGACGAGAACAAAGTGAAGAGAGACCAAGACGGCCATCACCATCGCCTGTGGAACGTACCCATTGTCATCATAATGAACCGAGAGACAGGGCAAGCCCATACACAATGCGTCCCCAATACATGGAGAAGCATAAACTATCTACATCAGACTTATATGAAAAGAGAAGATACACTTCTGAAGAAATCATAGAAAAAGAGATGCGTTACACTGATATACCGGAACAGCAAGTGAGACATCCTCAATTACAGATTCGAAGAGATTTACATCAAGTGCAGCCGCCAGATCCTTCGAAAATTGGACACATTACAAGTCCGCCAATGGATCCAGGGCCTTCTGGAATGTATTTGAGTTCGTTCAGAAAAAGAACGCATCCCCCTGATATCGGAGATAATATAAGATCTTGTGCATCAGTTTATCGAAGTCGATCTCCTGAACCTACAAATCTTACAATGCCCCGTCCGCCGATTGGCAATGGCGATGTCGTAGTGGCAATGCCTCCAACAATTATGGGCATACAAACGTACCATAAATTCGGCCTTCCTATGCCCCCACCTCATCCTCAAATACCATATGGATCTGTGCCGCATACAGTATTAGGGCCTCAACAAACTGTCGCTCAAGATTTGATAGTGAAACATGCTCCGCCAAAAGACACTGTACCTAGCACATCGACAAGTGTCACTAATTGCAAAGAACTGCCGCCGTCGCTGCCGAAAGAGTCTGAAGAAACATGCTCAAGTGCGATCGCCAATGGTATCAAGAATATAGTGGGAATACAACCGCCGACAAATCCGAAGCCAGGAACGAGTAATTCGAGTGGTCCGAAAAAAGGTTTTAGTATAGAAGATATAATGAGACGTTAATTTTGTGAAAGTTATCTTTTCAACTTATGTTACTAGAAGGATTTTGTAAATAAATTATTACTTTGTATTATTTGTTGTAAGCTATTTTAAGTTTGAAAGTATTACTAGGTCAAGTTACTACGTAAAACAATACTAGAGTTACGTTTGTCCGTAAGAGCTGTAAGGATTTGGTTTTCGTGAAGATCTCATAAGGTTTGTTTGTGCAGTGTTTTGTTTACCTCCAAATTTTAAAAGTTAGTTATCAAAATTTTAGGCCATACCTATTTTTATTTTGTGTGTTTATTTTTAATATGGATTGTATTTAGGAAATGAAATAGTATTGTTTCAGGTGCTTAAGTTTGTCCTGAAAAATATATGCAGATCAAAAGTATGAATATGACTGGTTCAAATGTGTTATTTATTGTTTAGTTACTTTGTAATTATTGTATGACTAAGTTAAGTTGTAATCCTGTAAGTTCGTGTAAGAGTAGTTCTTTTGTTATAAGTACTTACATTTAAGTACTACGACTGGTGTATGATTAAAAGCTTTTATAAATGTGATGTTATTAAGGAATTTAATATCAGATATAACTATATTAAACTTTTGTTTACTTTCGCCATCTTTAACTAAAATAAATGAAGAACATTTGGCATTAAAACAAATAAAACATCATGTTTTTGACTTCATAGTCAAAGTTAGACATAGTTAAGTAATTGCTCAGTATATCATGTTTAAGATACAACTTTGAATTTATTTACTTTCTGTAAATTCGTATTTTTATACTAATAAATTATATCAAGTAATGTTTGTTTAATTTCAAAACCTTGTAATGATCACGACAAATCATTTTGGCTTCATGATCTATTAAAAAGAGTTAGTATTTTTTTTGGGAATGTTTTGTATTATTGTGGCCTAATTTTAGTCCCGTTCCCTTTCCACCCTTTTCTTAAGAGGAATGGATGGGAAGGAAAAGTGGATTTGACGGTGGAGGAGACGCATAGGAAGGGGAAATGTCATCTTTATGTACGTCTCCTCCTCCGTCAATTAAGGGTAGGCAACGCATCTGCAGTTGCGGATGCTTAAGGGCAGCGGTCGCTTTCCATTTCGATCGATTCAGGTGGCCGCTTGCCACCTTATATTATAAAAAAAAATTGTCTTTTTGGCAGTGGTTCTCTTCATTGCACTTCTACAAAATGTGATCTCTGATGTAGCAGCACCAGCTAGTTACTATATAACCACAAATTATCTCATTCGTGTAAAAGAAACTTTCTTTAAAGTTGTCTCATCCAATAGTAATCTGAAATAGGAGATCCATACATACATAAACTAGGACTGAATAAAATAATAACTAAATGATTGACTCCTATCTATTTAAAACGAGAAAAATAGAATAAAAACTCACAAGGGAACTTCTAAAATTTACATTGCGCCAGCAAAGTATTGTTTCTGATTCACGATAATTCTAAGTAACTGTCTAATACCATTATAGAGTGACAAATGTGCAGGTGATAGATATAAATATTGATCACATTATAGCAATTTTAAGCCAATATCTGGCTTTTTGTTTAAAAAAAATGGGGATTTGTACGAGATTTACGATTATCCTTTATGCCTTTCCATATATTTGGCTATCGACGCTCCTAAACATTATAGAGACTAGCTATTCCCATACGACTTCATCCGCATGAAATTATATAAATTTCATTTTATTGTTTATATTTGTCAAATTATCAATTGCAAATGTCAAAATGACATGACATGATGTCAAACCATGGCAACCTTGATTCCTTGATGTTGGCAGCAACTTATGGTCTCTTTCCCACATTAGGGTTTTTATCCAAAATATTTACCCCTAAGTGTAATGACGTAAAAATATATAGCCTAAAGCGTAACGGAAGTGTAGGGCTTTTTATTAAAGACAGAGTTATTCAAAAATATGCTGTAATTGCTGACATCTTAGGGAACAAAAAAGTGTGTGTTTACGCTTTATTATATTAGTATAGATATAGATGATATTTTAACACCGCCAGTAGAAATCGTGATTAAATTTTATTTCTTGTTTTATGCTTCTCTTGTCTACATACTTATACTTTGAAGGCGTCTCGTTTTAAATAATGTTTCAAAGAAATACTTACGCGGAATATAAAAGATTAACCGGCCACGATCCTCACGTAAGTACTTCAGCTAAAGAAGCAACCGTGTTTATAAGCAAAAAGGTGTTTTAACGACCGAAACTTTATGAGGGGACGCACGAAGTCCCTCTGAGTCGCACCGACTGCTACTTGGGAGTTTATGCAAATCGACCGCCGCCCAATGAGAAATAACAATAAAAACGTTTTTACGATCGAATGTCGGTCCCCCGATATTATAATTCCACGTGAGGTGAAAGTACGGAATGTTAACACTGATCATACTGTACAGGCAAAGCGTGGTTAATTGTTGGAGCATCCAATAGATCGCTAATAACTACACGCTGCTTTATAAGAGTAATTAAAACTGAAACAAACTCTCTGTATAATCTTTCTCTTTTTCTCTCTCTCTCTCTCTCTCTATTTGTATAATAAGAGTAAACAATACGGCTTTTACTGATTCAAATTGTTGTCTTCGTAAGAACGAAAGGAAGTTCCTGGTTGCGGTTCGTTAAAAATAGAATAGTAGGTATTGAGGTAGGCCTAGGCTTAAACCAACTTGATTCATGTACACTAATATGTACATAGTTTTCTTTGTTCCCGATACATTCGCCATAAATCTTCAGCCAGCATACGTCTGTTGCAAAATTAGGAACAGTACCTACAGTCATAATGAGGAAACAATACCTTTGTGGGTTTGATACTTCTAAGGACTCATTGCCAGTTCTTGCAGTAACTCGACGTGTCATCATTGACCCGTACCCGGATCCGGGCAGTTCTATATAATCATAAATCTAGCCCACGTGCGCTGAATCCGAAATATAACGAGCATAGCTTTGCATAAAGCAATCCTCAGCGCGGGAAATCCGTACGGGTAATCTAAACCACCGCGTTATACGTGATCAGAAAGTTTAGGTTATATGGTAACTGTTATATACGTGTATATTGTTATCTTTTCTACACAATTGCAATTTAGTTAATCATCTTCTTGCCCTTTTTCGTACGGGTCTCCATAGTATGTACTCTTCAATCTATCAACTAACCCTTCTTTCGTATATTTACTTTCACAAAATCTATTCTTACCTTCTTCGGTATTCTACCTTCGTCGCTATCTTATGGGGTTTAGTTAAATACTTATTTATTTTTGATATTATGGCCCTGTGGCGTTGTATCTGGCATGCAACGACTCGACTTCGTATGTCACGGATGGGCAAAGAATATAATGTCATTAGGTTACATGACTAGAATTACAACAATTTAAATTAATAACATAAATTAATATTAACAACCCTTTTTATAATGGAATCTATTCATATTAAATGACCTGACTTTTTTAAATCTACAATAACAACCAAATAAGAGACACATTCACAGCAGCTGTTGATAATGTTCATATATTTTAAATACTTTCACCTGAAGCCAGAAAAAAGGACACAAGATGTGAAAATTACCCAGATAAAGAAATAAGGTGAATTTTAGATTATAGCAAGTATTGTGAAAATTTTCTATGCTGCAATTGACTCTATTGTTGTCACGTATAAGCTGTTGGTTTAAAAAGAAATTGTGTCCTGACTACATTGTCTACTTATGACCAATATTTCAAAGAAATGCTCACTAACCCTTTCAAGTTGAGTAATGTATGAAACTTAGGTAAAACCAACGTTAGTTTCTTCATAGTTATTGTGAAAGTTTTTTTTTTATTAGATTTCGTCCATGACTCCGTCCGCGTGGAATAAAAAAATAAATAGCTCATATGTTCTTCCAGACTATTCTCTACATTTATGCGAAGTTTCATCGACATTCGTACAGCAGTTTAGGCTACAAACTCCAACGAAATCCATTTAAACTTACGTAATTATAATAGTAGTACGAGAAGACAATTGATCAATTTCAACTTTTTACATAAAAAGTAGTCAATAATTTGAGTTAATACGATGCTAGCTCAAAACATTACCCGTTAAGGTATTAAAAAAAAAGCAATTAAATACTTTCTTAACTTTAAAAGCTGACAAAAACAAAACAAAAAACGCATGATAATAATGGTAATTGTCTCCACGCTTTATTTTACGAGGTCCATAAATGTTACATACGCTATCTTTTTTCCAGATCTTTGTTTCTCGAACGTGTCTTTTTTCCGCAAAAAAAAAAAAACATTTCGCGCCAAACGTCAGACGCAAGCGGTGTGATCATCAATCGACCGCACCAATGCCACCGGATCGTCTGTAATTAGTTTTTTTTTTACATCTATCAACTTTTTGTCCGGACAGGTTTACGTTCGTTATAAAATTGATCGACGATCGATATTCAAAACAAATTAAAATCGTTGTTTTATAAAGACTTCTGCGTAGGATGGATTCGTATTGTAATTATTTTTTTTACGACAAAACTGACAAATCTTGGGTAACTAAGCAAAAATATCATTTATCGCATACATCTTCTTTATATTATTTATAAAAACTTTACACGTATAAAATTAAGTGTTTGTAGCCCAAATTACTGAACGGATCTCGATTAAATTAAGCGTAGATGTAGAGAATTGTCTGGAAGAACACGTTGACTTACTTATGTTTTTCTTACATCCACGTGGACGGAGTCGCGGGCGAAAGCTAGTTACAAATACTTGTGAAACTTGTTAACAAGCTTTTACTGTCATTCCTCGTTTACTTCCTAGACTGACAAATAAACAGCTCCATCGATAGATCCAACGTTTCATTCGATCATGTACATTTCTCTATCGATACATTATGTATTAATTTTATAAGTAGATGCTTTAAACATTAAGCAATTTTAAACTGTAAAACAAATGAATAGCGATTATTTTACAATACCGTTTGTTAGGAATGTCTGCTCACAGTCTACTGTGCTTGTAAAGTTAATGAACGTAGGCTTTAGAAATACAATTGCGATGTGATTAAGATCTCAAGCGTCGGTCAGTGCACAAATAGCTATTTCTGAAATACTAAATAACTGTTTTATGCACGCCAATGA
The DNA here is from genome assembly GCA_029286645.1 of Papilio protenor. Lineage (NCBI taxonomy): Eukaryota > Metazoa > Arthropoda > Insecta > Lepidoptera > Papilionidae > Papilio > Papilio protenor. The sequence goes on along the minus strand of JAGSMZ010000019.1, from coordinate 5,552,724 downwards.
ACAAGGAAACTGAATATGTTATCTATAATCCAAAGGTTGTATACAGGGAACTTAATTAAGTGGTTCGTAATAACATAACTTCATTACTGCTCTAAATTGTATGTTGCTATTTATGAAAATGAGAATTTCTTAATCAACATTTTTCTTTTTAATGTAAACTATATAAAGGTTACAATAATTAACCACAAGAACCACTTCTAATGAAGCAACAGAAAAGTACTATAAATAAATGCAAAAAAATCCAATTATTTCGCATTACATCAATATAAGAAGTATTGTACAAGTGAAAACGAGTATAAAGCTATAATAAAACGAAAAGTTGTTGCTAACAATACATACTCATACCATATTACAGAAGTAAGCTTTCATCTCCCGTGTTTAAGTAAAGCAAAGCAAAAACGATTCTTTTTATTATACAAATCTACATATACAACAGTAGGTAACAGATGAATCATAAAATTACGAAAATAACTTTGTTTATCTGTAACATAGCTATAAAGTTGATGGTAACCGCTATTATAGCTGCAAGAAGTATCGATGTTTTGGTATCGGGCGATCTCAAACTGGTCGCATGGCGTGGCCGTTTGCAACTAGACTAGATCGCGTCTCGCCGTATAGAGTTACTACTTATAACTACGAAACTGAGACCTACCACGATACACCACCCACTTAGGATTTTACTTCCATATTCTAAGTCTAGATGCACTCTTGTTACACTACTGTAACTACGAACTTGGGACAACGGTATTAATGAAAGTTAAAAGATCGGATAATGGACTACAGCAACATTTTCCCGTCTTTCTTTTTTATAGTAGAAAATGGATTCCTGATAAATAATTAAAACAATTATCGAAACCATTAAGTACTACCAAGGTAATTATTAAAATTATTTTGTTACCAATAGACGGAGTCTTAATATATATGTATCTCCAACGAATGTATATACTCGAAAATATCCTATTAAATGCTAATACGATTTACCAAGTCCGAAGTTAACGTGATGGAATTGCGTTGTAGGTACACATTACCTGAACAGCGCTGGTCAGTGGATCGTTTGTATGTGTATTTATATTTTGCACATTTTAGGGTTGCCAGTCGCATACATTTTAACATAAGAAAAAACATTATTTTAAAGAAAGGGAAAACTTGGACATCTATTATTTAAATTACAAATCTATTAATAGGTAAATTCCGAAGTGACACGTATCTGTAAAAATATTTCAAACAAGTTAGTACAACGAAAAAAAATCAATTTAAACATATACCGTCTTTACATAATCACTCTTCACAAAAAATCACGTAACTCAAGACGTTAGCAACATTATCTCTCAAGATTCCTTCCTTATATCTTTAACCTCATTAACTCGAACATGGTTTTTTAAATAATGGAATCCACAGAGTTTCCCAATCTTCTGCATTAATATCACATTTTTCAAACACGAGTACATCAAAACTTTTGATTAATATCGTCCAAAGATTAAGTAGACACGTGATTTACTAACGAAGTGTCAATATTTGAACCTTAACGTTTTTGACATCAATCAATGGCACTTTGCGAATTGAATATGTAGTCATTTTAGAGATAAGGGTACCATGAACTCCGGAATAGTTACCACATATCTTATAGCAAGACGATGTATTTATCTAAATAAATTACCTAAACTTAACCGTGATTTCATCAGTCGCATCTGTATGAAATCATGTTAATATCTCTCTTCTTTTAAACGGAAAAGGATGGGAATCTTATTGTTATTCTAACGAAAACTAACCGTCAAATGTTTCTCAGTCAATGACCAGGAAAATATTTTGAATCTATCTAATTTTGAATTCTAACCTAACCTTACCTAACCTATCTGGGGACGCCTAAATCGCCTAGTACCTAAATGAAACGTTCTAGTATACCTACGCCAAAAAATTAGCCTAAATTTTTCACAATTTGAAGTGTTTTATATTTCTGACTAATCAATACAATATCTTAACTATATCTATATCTATGTTCATATTATAATGAGGAAAGATATGTATTTATTGTAATAACTCAAAAACTACTGAGCCGATTTAAAAAATTCGTTCACCATTAAAAAGCTACGTTATCGCTGAGTAACATAGGCTATATACATTTTTACATTTCACGTGGACGAAGTCGCAAGCAATAGCTAATTCAATGATAAGTTACGCTTATTTTGATATTGTGCAATATTTATTAAATTGTTTCACACGTGAAACGTTACAATTACTTTGCTCAAAGTAGTAAGATATGAATCTTATAATACTAAGGTATTATAAATGTGGCTTATCTATTAAGTTAAATATAAGATGGAATAAATTGCAACAGCTGTATTGTTAACGCGTTTATATCATGTAACAATAACTTAGGTTAGTCGAGTATAATATAGGGAGAGAAACAAAAAAAGTTATCAGCCTATAGTTTTGTTATGCATTCAATATTATTTCACCCAATTATAAAACTAGTCATAGACGGGCTGCCTCAATTTTTCGGTGCCAACCGCTTCAAGCTGGTGTTCGCCTATCGGCAGCTCACGTTCCCTATTCGCGGGCATTTATAGTCGTCTTTTAAAATACTGCTTGTCATACGCCGACTGCTTTAGAGTAACAGAAACAATCAGTCGACCATTGCAACGAATAAAGGACAAAATAACCGATAAATATATTCCATGTTGTATTTAATTTTCACAAAAATAAAAATAAATCAAGTGTTTGCCAACCCTATCTGCAGCATCAGCTTTCGGATACATTCAGCCGCCTAATTAAAACGGTGCAGGGGACCCTTTTATCGGTACCGAAGATACGGTTAGTGGTCTGCGACACGCGAACTCTCGGTCATTTTCGGCGTCGTTCGGCGCCGCCTGGCACAATTCGATCCAATGGAACGTGAAAGGCCGATTGATGCAATTTTTAAATTTGGAAGCGGATTTCGCCAAGAGCTCATAGACGCCTTTTCTTGAGATAAGCGCAAGTTGCGAAAGTTATAGTAATTTAATTCTTATAAATGTTATTACGAATGATTCGGATAAGGAAGTGTGAAATTGATTCGTCAAATGTCGTAACGGGAATGGTAAATGTTAGAGATTTATGTAACCGTAGGTTTTCATTGATGGAACAACCGAATAAAAACGAGATTACGAGACGATGACAACACATTTTTCTACATGTGTTTTGGCAATGTAAACCACAGCTATTACAAAGGCATATTCCCTGTATACTAATTCACGTTATTTTCAAACCCATTGTAACGTATTTAAGCGCTTCTGTAGAACATTTTGAAATGTGAAAATAATATGTAAAAATATATGTAGATTTTTAAAATACTTTTGTTTATCTCTCGTACTTGCTGAAAGAAGTAGTTTGAGATTACGGCCTTTCACTTTTACATAAATATCGGCCCACATAAAGCTCTGTGCTTTTATCGACAAGTTCAAAACCTGAATAATTTATTAAACCACGGTTTTAATTTCTTATTTTCATTAAGAATTAGTATATAATTTATAAACATCGAAAACTAGATAAGGATTTAGTTAAATTTAATATTTTTTTAATTTCATTTAATATTTTCTTATTTAGCCTAAGTGTAATTAGATTCATAACTATTATGTTTGCTATTTGACAATGGGTAACTGATAACTAATGCAAGCCACACACGTTAGGTTTGCATAACGGGTGTGACCTAACCTTATGTGATGGTATTAACAACGTGTGCGGCCGGCATAAGAATCTTACAACAGATTTATTCTACTAATCCGGATTTTATTGCCTCAGACTGCAAGTAAAATGTTAAAAATAATACGATCAATAAAACATATTCGATCCTGCCGTTAAAAAGGTAAATCACCTTAAAGATAATTAAATAAATTTATTGCAATATCGGCCGGTGTCATTACGATCGATAAAACATAGTGCATTAACTGCTTGAAATTTTAATAAAGCTTTACGATTTGTACGAAGTACATCACTAAATAATATAGTACGGATGTTAAGTATTGGTATGTGAAGAGGTCAATTTTATTAAATACTAGGTGTTGCCCGCGACTTCGTCCAATATTAAAATAAAAAAGTAGCATATAATATGCCTGTCTCTATCAGCTACCCTTTAATATTACAAATAGACACCAATTTTATTATATGTATAGTTAGATATAGAAGAGGTATAGTGATAGCTACGGTAAGAATAACAACAACAAAAAACCGACTAACTATACTCGTGTACCTTAGACTAAATGTATGTTTTCTATCTTTCTTCTAAATATTGTATTCAATTTGTTTTAATTTCCTTGAATTTATTAAATAAATCAAAAATACTCACCAAGAATGTTGAAACTGTAAAATGTAAATTAAGAAAATTTTTACATCCAGTACCAACTTGAAGTTATCTAGCACATAAGCTTATCTTACATCACGTATACAACATTGATTAATTCGCTAAAAATTCAAACGGCCGTGTCTTTTCGGATTTATCTATAAAATTAATGAAGATCGCCATACTACGGCGAGACACGCACGAAAATCGTAGGTAGTTTATAATATCTGATCGTAATAACACCGCGTTGCTTAATATGGGATATGTGATAAAGATTTAGCTATAAGAATATATATATATATATATATATATATATATATATAGTATAGTATATATATATGTCGCAATCAGAAGAAGAAATCAATTTGAATTTAAGTCATAATTAGAACACGAGCGCCGCCGGGCGACTTTCGAGAGAACTTAGATCATTCTGAAAATAGGGATCGTTGCGAGAACATTGTTTGAACGATAGGAGCTTGGTAGATCGATGATATCCTGACTGTAGTATTGTGAATGTATTCCTTGAATCCGACTTTACCCATGGCCGCCCACATGTGATCTCGAGTAGTAGTAATTCTGATATCGTGCTAGCTCAAGCCGATATCAGAAGTGGGATCGCTGTCGGATCAAGTTAGAAATCTAAGATGGGAAGATGTCATGAAAAAAATAGGAGATCGAAGATGAGCGCAAATTCAATGGCATTCGTAAATTTCTGTGAAATATGGCATCTAAAAAGAAAAGAATTAATTTGACGTTTCCGTCCGTCATTGTGAAAAAATATTTCAATTACGAGATATTTTGTAAAAACGGAAACGATAAACGTTGATATGCAAGATCGTAAGGGGATTATACGCTTTTGTGCACGATTTAACAGTTTCAGTATTTGAAAACGCAAATACGTTTATGAAGTATGTGTGCGTCGTAAAATAACAGTCGAAGGTATACGTACACGGCATACAAAAGACCGTTAACGTGATTTGGAAATCATATGGTGCTAAACAATCAAAGAAAAGTACTTCAAAAAGGAATTATGCGAAAGGAAAGAGAAATCCATCGCGCATGCGTGGATCTGTGACATTAAGTTTCGAAAAAGATAAATGTCAAGAAAATAATTGAAAAATCATAAAGTCGTTATTGTTGTAAGATTACGCAAAATTAAATGATAGCCAAGAAAATAATAAGCCACCGAAGATATGTTCGGAGTCAGGATGTTTATGACTTCCGAATCTGCGCTAGTGCTATAGCATGGACATTGGATCACTGTTCAGAGCAACTGGGAATTAAACCAAGCAGTTGATATAATGTGAAAGGGTGCAAGTATCCGCAGGTCTCCCAATAGCAGTTTATGCAAGCATGACCTATGGTATGGTTTCATTCAGCGAGTGCGTAAGATGTCCAACTTGTTAAAATCGACAAAGTATTGATGTCTCAAGGATCCGGTGAGTTCGTTCCTTTAGTAGTTTGTGTGTTGGACTGTAAGATTACAGGGTAAAGAGCGTAATGTATTCTAGTATCCTTAGATGATTTAAATCTAAGTAACTTGAGATAGTTTGTCAACTGAACAATAGTGCAGTTCGGTATTTCGGTTGTTAGTATGTTGTAGTTATTATATTTACGGAAATGTTTAGTGAATTTGTTATTATTGCTACAAATATTCCCCTTTATTTATTATTGTTAATTGGTAATTATCAGATGTTATTTTAATGAGGGTGGTACTATTTGGGGAAAATAAAATTGTCTTGTTAAAATAATTTGAAATAATACTTCGAGTAATTTAGATGTCAAACATGTCGGTTATGACAGTTTTAATAAAATTAAAAACATTATTGAATTAAATCATGTGACGTTCCCTGTACGTGTTATCAATACTCTACTGACAAAAAAGTGAGCAATAGTTCAGCGTGCTGTTATTAAGAGTAGTTACTCGTGAAAAGTTATTCTCTTTTGTGAACCTTAGTGAAAAATCTAGCATTAGTGCACAGTAAGTCGCAAAACCTGTCCTAATCGAAATATCGAGTTCTTAGCTCATTACTAGCCAGTGGTAGTTTTACTAAAATTGATGATCTGAGATCGGCTCACAGTTCGCGCTAGTGAAGGGTATCGGTGAACCGGCTCGCGGATCAATTCAGTTTATACCTACATGGGTTATAGTTCGTGTGAGCGGGGAGTCATCGAACGGTTAGAGGCTTATGGGCACCCATAGTTGTGGTACATCGCGGTGAGCGGTGGGCTGCTAATTTAGTTGTTGAGCTGCAGCTCATCGGTTTAAGACTACGTGAACTGATCTGTTATACCGGTTCTAAGCTGATGTACACACAGCTACGCATTACATTTATAACCGCTGACGTAGTTTTAAACAATTGTGGAATTTTAGCAAGCAGAACCAAATGATATCGGATAGCACCGCCTGTTTAGGTTGTAACTCTATTAATAAAAATTATTAGTTAGAGATTAAAATTGAAGTGGTTGATATTAACGTTTGTTGTATGCAATTGAACTTAGCAAACTGAGAACTTGCTAGCCAACTCTGCTTTGGTCATTATTTAATATGATATTTAAATGCTCTTTCTTTGTGTATCGGCTAATGCAGTCTTGTAATCTGGAACATCTTTGTAATTTCAAACTTTTGCTTAAACCCAAGGCATAGTCATAGTAATGTTAACGTAACGCTTGAATTCGGGATAAACGCATCGTCCGGAATACGATTCTTTGACACGTGATAACTTCGATGACATTGGTAGTCAAAGAACTGACTGTACACTTTCCAATTATAGAGCTGGTCGTATAGCTATTAAGTAAAAGCGAAAATGTGTTTAAGCGTAATCAGGTTTAATTGATCCGAAATATGGTTTTAAGTTACGATAGCGAGAAAATGAAAGAAAAGGTGTGTTTGGAGTTAGGGATAATAGTATACCATGTTTTGTTTACCGATTACTATTCCCTTAGTTAACGTCATGGCTTTAAGATCTGTAAAATGAAAAAGGAAGTTTGGCTTCTACTAAATTTAAGAAATTTGATATAATTAACGTTTCCAACTGAGCTGACAAATGGTTGCAGATTGGCATCATATGGGTCGGTATGGAATGTTCACAGGAGGTGAATAGTATTGGCCGTGTGTTGTGGTTTGAACCTTGTTGTCATAAGTTGGTAACGGAGATGTAATTTTGTTTTGGGAGATGTTTGCATGTTTGAGGTCAAATATTCTTACAGTTTGTATAGCTTAATTATTCGTGAACGAAATTATTAGCTGACCGGAGGGAATAACAATCGTAATAGCACTTATAATGTTAGGATAACACTAGTGGGTGAATGCAGTAAACTCTGTGGTTTCGTTGTCTTTACTCTCCTAATATGATGTTTGATAATCTGAAAGACCAGCATGCAAATAGCACTGGGACGTGCTAATGTCAGTATGGCCGAGACGTGAAAGACTTATCGGTTTAAGGCGCGGTAAGATAGCGGTTGGTGTTGACCAGCGATGTTACAAAAATTCGGTTCATCCAGTAAATGACTATGTAATCACTAATGACGTGAAGAGTGTGTCCGTGACAGCACTATGCGTTGGAAGAGGTGCGTGGTGACTGCTTTGTATGTTCGGTACGCTATTTGCGAGGAGTAGTACTGATGTAAACTGAGATGGTGGTTAGTAGTTCGCATGGTGAGTTACAGTGTGATGTACTTGCAACTGTAAAGTGTTGAAATTTCGTAGTTACAAACACGTACACGGAGTTAAAGGATGCCTGTGAGTCATGTACCAGTCGATGTTGACGATGACGAAACTCGAGTAAGGGTCTTTACCGTATTGTAGTCGACCGTACCAGAAGTTTTAACGTAGCCGTAGTCCTTGGATGTGCGGTGCGCGGTTAACTCTGGCGGAGGTCGGGGTCTGGAGGACCGTTGTGTGTAGTTGGCACGTCGGAGCCGGACGTGGAGAGATTTGGCCGGAGGGCCGCGGTGAGAGATTCGGTGGGAGAGCCGAGGCGTTAGAGGTTTTTACTCGGTGGAGTTTGTGTGAGTTGAGAGTATAACGCTGAAAGTACTAAAATTTGAACGACGGTGGTACATGTCTCAGGTGTGTTAGTGTTGGCGAGTATGAATTAAATTTCTAGACTCTACGAGTATGTATGTTGTTGGTTAATAAGCGTAGTTAGGCCAGGAGTGGCCGAGCGGAACGTGAGTAATATCACCCGAGGACGGGTGTTCGCAGGATGGCCGTGTCGCAATCAGAAGAAGAAATCAATTTGAATTTAAGTCATAATTAGAACACGAGCGCCGCCGGGCGACTTTCGAGAGAACTTAGATCATTCTGAAAATAGGGATCGTTGCGAGAACATTGTTTGAACGATAGGAGCTTGGTAGATCGATGATATCCTGACTGTAGTATTGTGAATGTATTCCTTGAATCCGACTTTACCCATGGCCGCCCACATGTGATCTCGAGTAGTAGTAATTCTGATATCGTGCTAGCTCAAGCCGATATATATATATATATTTAAGTAATTTTTCTGCAAATCGCTTATATTATATATATATATATATATATATATATAATATAAGCGATTTGCAGAAAAATTACTTAAATTTATCTTTATGTTTTAACGATATCTTGATAAAAATACTACAGAAGAAAACAAATGTACACAAATGATTATGATTGATATTGTCATTTTTAACAGAGCAAATAATTTTGGTGTCCTTATTATTGTTGTTGTTTCTTCTATTTAGGTAAATAATGTAACAAAGTACATTTCGTTAAAAAAAGAACATAGACAGCAAAAAAAGTAATGCAATATATTTAGAACTAGCTTTCGCCCGCCAATTCTTTCGCGTGGAATTAAGAAAAAGTACGTAGCCTATTTGTTCTTCCAGGATATCCTCTGCATATCTGCCAAATTTCATCGAGATCCGTTCAGTAAAGTGCTGGCTACAAACTCTAACAAACATCCATCCATCCAAACTTTCGCATTTATAATATTAGTGAGATAGTAAGTAGATTAACATAAATCACTATTTATATCTAGAATACTAAATTTATAGTGGAGTGATAAAAATATGTCAATCATAGTAGCGAGAACCATTTCCTTACAAGCCCACTGCACTGAACGCGGTCTAAGTGTCCATTTCCACTTAGCGGTTTGCCGCGCGACAAAACCCGAGCGAGTTGCTCACAAGACTCCATACAAAAGCAGCCGCGCATGGTTAACGTCGCGCTACCACTCGCTTAGTGGAAATTACATTTAAGTTTTGATGGTAGGCTACGGTTGGGAACCAGTTTCGTTCCCTTTATAGTGCAGACCGCCTGCGCTGCAGCTTGCGTACAGTGACCATGAAAATTTCCAATATATTTTAAACCATCTGATATCTGATATCGTCTTTAGTGTTTATTTTATGTTATTTCTATGTCCGTTCTTTTTAATTCTGACCTAGGTCCTGCCTAAACGATTTTATAGATTGAAAAGTGAATTTGTATTTTTCTCAAAATTGTCTATAAATTGTCTAAATAGTAGGTACTTCAGTAAATAGCAATTTTTCGTATATTTATCCAAAATGTACGCTAACCTTACTTATGATCTGTTTTTGCTTTCTTCCAAATGAGTTTTATGAACATAAACATCAGTTAATAGTGTCAAATATCATATCCCCAGACCTTGTGAACGATTGTCACCCTAACTCCATTATATACACGTACTGCCTGTTGTAATGAAACGAAACAGGCTATTTTCTCGGGCTAGGTTTAATAGCGTATCTTGGAGGCCTTTAATTATAAAAGTAATATAAATTAACGCAATTAAAATAATATAAACTCTCTTTAAACCCGCCATAAAATATATAAAAGCGTATATACTTTATCTACATTAATGTTGTAACTTTATCTACAAAAAAATTGTACATTTAGATTTTTATATGTATTGAAATAACTAAAAATATACACGTATTTCAAAAATTCTTGCAACAATTTTTTAAATATTCTTACTAAGTAAGAAATATCATTTAAACAGGACCTTACACAAGTCTGAATTGAATTGAATACATTTTCGGACATACAAACTGTTTTATTAGTACTATTAGATGAAATATAAAAAAATCTTGGTCTATCTAAAATTATGAAACAATGTAATTAAACAACTAAAACCAGTATTCTTTTTTAATGTCGTATCTATACTTCTATACTAATATTATAAAGAGGAAAAAATTGTATTTTTTCATTTTTGTATGTATTGAAATAACTCAAAAACTGGGCCGATTATAAAAATTCTTACACCATTAGAAAGGTAATTTATCTGTGAGTAACATAGGCATTTTTAATTTCAGGCGGGCAAAGTCGCGAACAACAGCTAGTTAGTGATACTAAGATAAATCTCGTAAATCGTAATGTTAGTAAGGAATCCGCGGCTGTATTAAATCTATAGAACGCAAGTATAGTTAGGTCATATATTAAAATTATGTTCATAAAGTAAGTGATTGTAAATAGTTCTCATCAAAATTAAAAAGGAATAGTGCACGAGTATTTATATGATAAATCGGATCATAATTCGTAGGATTTGTATGTCTAAATAGCCTTCGCATCAGAACTCTCATGTTATTCTGTCTCTTTTACACCTCTGTATCGAGGCCTATAGCTGTCCTTATTCACAAACAATGCCGTATCGCCTACCATAAAAAGAATAAGTTATGATAGTGATTGCATTATATTGTTATTAAATTTTATCGACAATTAAATTTACTACCAATAATTTTATTCAGAGGTAGTTTAATTATTATTTATTGACAAAAAAACTACTTAAATTACGTATTTTTCTAAATTACTTTATAGTTTCACATTTTTTGGAATTAACAAATAACATATGATTGTATTGCAAAGTAAATGCGTTGGGCGAGCCATCATATTGAAATATTCAAAAGAAAATATCGACGATTAAAAGAGGCAGTTGCTAGTTCCTTGAAATAATCCTCTTTATCGACGTTAATTTTTTTCGTCATGCAACAAAATATGCATGTCTAAATGTCAAGCTCCGTTTAAAAACTTTCACTTAAAGCAACCACTTTCTCGATATCGATAAAATATAATAAACAACACTGGCCCGCTACCGCCACAAAAAATATTTTATGGTGCACGGGGCAGCCTAAAAAAACAAACGCCCGGTAAGTCACTCGCGTCGCGTGACGGCCAGTGAGAGGAAAGTTATTATTTTTTTTGTCACAGCCACGGGCTTGTTGCTGGTCTACTTTGTACTGATGGCTCCAAAACTTGTTAATTATCTTCTAGCTTTTGGCTGCCTCTTCATTAGCATTTTAAAACTCACAGCTTAAAAAGTGAAAAGACTGAACGTTACTGATGATACTGGGATGGTGTAACTTCCTATGGTCCTAGCCTCCTGGATTTCTATCGTATCTGCCCCTTAGACAAAGTGACTTTCGATTAGCGATATCGCTAGTGGAATCGACAAAATGTGTCAAAATGTATAGGAATGAATACGTGACAATCACGTGACTTATAGAATGTTGTTGTTAGTTTCATATTTGACTTTTCGATCAGCGAGAATCAAATGTTATTATACTTTGTCTAAGTGGGTTGTACTCATAATATTTCGAATGTGATACACATAACACACGATAATCAGTTGATTAATGAACGGTTTTAATAGTAGTAGCACCCAGTGCGAGATTTATAAGCCCCCTTTTGGGCCACCGTTACCTAAAACAGGATAAACTTTAATGCAAATTGTAATGGCTCAAAGTCGTTTGCAATTTAAAGCAATATAATTAGTATACATTTCTGTGTTTTAATAATAACAAACATTTAATCAGCTCAAAAATACATTGCAACATAATAAATACACTTGAACATAAAATACAAACGAGAAAAAAAAAGATATTAACTATTTATAATCAAAACTAATGACTAAAACAAATTGCCGAGAGAAAAAAAAACTAAACATACTAGACATTCTAACCATGTGTTGCAATGTAGAACTGATAGGGAATCTGCTCAGCTATATGTTAGTACCTCTGGGGGTAAAAACGTCTAAGGACATCTTAAAACATATAAAGAGTCATCAAGGATTCGGATTTTTTGTCCACCAACAACCGTACTTCATTATTCAAATATCCTTATCTTAAATTTATCTGACTCTTTAAATAGTATCATAGACAATCAAATCATTCCATCTAGTCGTATCTTCTGCCATCTTGAACGGGTCAAAGATTACAGAGCATGCGCGGCCGTCCCCCGTGGAGAGCCACGCCCTGTCACCCTGGGGGGTGGTATCAGAGGGGTAGACAAGGGCTGAGCGCTAGGGGTGAGTAGGAGCGTACAAGGGATGAGAAATAAATATACAGTGAAAAATTGTTCATTACATAAGCGAGCAATTTCCGCGACTTGATACATTTGTACTATGATATTGTCGCCAGATTTCACTGCCGAAAAACATGTAAAAACATATTATGGCTATTTTAAACAAGATGAATGACAACGTGATTTTCTAAACAGCACACTCATAATAATGATGCTTTGACCTTTTACCTACATTTTATTAAATCAAACGTTTCATTTTCATCTATTTTCTTAATATTTAATCTTTTTGGGACCTTCAAGAAGAGAGCGTACACTTCCCTTAAAGGCCGACAGCGCAACTGCAGTTCCCTTGGCGTTGCGGATACTTGTAGGCGTTGGGTCAATTAATACTGCTCGTTTCCTATATAAAAAACATGCAAAATAAAACATCATCTCTCGGCGCTTTTCCATACGAAGGATCAGTATCAGTAACTATTACTTTTTCTGCCAAGCCTATAAATTAAAGAACTATAAAATAAATAACTTTACAATCCCTGGAGATGCAACAATCACACAAAATATAATAGTGACATCTGTAATAATAAAATTAAATCGTATTGTCGAAGTGCCAAATGAGTTCACATGTATTTATCTAATAAACACGAGCTAACACTGGGTAGGTAATATAGATGAATTGTTTGCGCCGACAGTGATTTGCGAGGGAACGCTACTTAATCAGATTCATTAGCGACCGGCCCTCGTTCCGCAAACAAACGATATATTATATTTACAATCGCACCGAACGAGTCGATTTCACCTCGAATCGATATATTGTATCGTACGGTAAGTTTTCATTGCGTAAATTCCTGGAGTTACTGTAGAATATATTTAAATCATTTAATGTAGCTATTTCTCTTTATAATAAATAGCTGTTGCTCGGGACTTAGCCCGCGTAAAATTAAAAAAATAATAAAAAACATAGCCTACGTTACTCACAGATAACGCAGCTTTTTAATGGTGAAAGAATTTTAGAAATCGGTCCAGTAGTTTTTGAGTTATTTTAATACATACAAAAATGAAAATCTTTCTTCTTTATAATATTAGTATAGAAGAAATGCAAGCTATTTAGTTTGAATGTCTTATTACAGTTGTATAATTTCAGAAATAAATTATAGAAAACAAACCAAGGCCAACTGGCCACTTCTTAGATACCTCAGTTCTTGAAACCTTAATTCAATTATTATCTGGCGCGGAATGAATTCTAATCTTTTTATTATTGTAATAAATGGACTATAATAATAAAAAATAATTATTATTGTTATAGTCCTAATAATCATTAAAATAATAATTAACAGACAAATTTGATATCAAAAGTGCTCTATTTCGTGCTTTATTCGGACGACTTTTGGAAGGTGTTATAATTTATTATTACTAATAATAATAAAAAGAATTCCTGTCGCAAAGTCTTTATTACTAACTTTATAAACATTATAACAACAGATTTTCATACATTTGTAGTGTTATAGGAAGAAAATGTAAGAATTTAAAAGCATCAATTTGTCCAGAAATGTGAACATAATTATTAAAAAACCAGACAGATTTCATTTAACATTTTATTTCACTGACAAAATACAATGTTTCAAGTAAACTAGACAAGGTATAAAAACTTATGTTTAGAGGTGAAAATCCTCATTAAATGATATCTCTGTAGCCGCCGACTTGACCGCTTGCCGCCGCCGACAACGGTTAAAACAAGTACAAGATGTCACATTGCGTTGCTGATCGACGTCGTTGTCAAGAACTGTGCCACTTTTGCGACGTTGCGCTCTTTATAACTATTACAATCTTTAACAAGAAAGTATTAAGATCGAAGTTGGCTACATAGGTAGGGGAAGACCGAAGAAAGTATGGATTGTATGAAAGAAGATATATGTTTAACAAGGGAGTGGATTCAGATATGACGGCTTAAAGAGATGTATGAAAGAACAGCACATATTGTGCCCTCTGTATGGACAAGGGCAAGTTAATGATATAACTATCTTAATATTACTTCTTACTATAATTATAAATGCGAAAGTTTAGATGGATGACCAGTTAGTACATATGTGTCTCCAGAACGGTTTAACGAATCTCACTGAAAGGCACAAATGTAGAACATAGTCGAGAACACATAGGCTACTAAGTTTTTTTTTATAACGCTCGGACGGAGTCTCCGGGAAAAGTACGTATATACATAAATAAGATTATTGTTTTTTGACCGACTTCCCAAAAGAAGGAGGTAGTCAATTCGTCTATATGTATTTTTTTTAATCTCTTTTTCTAACTAATCTAAGGTCTAATGAATACAACGTTATTTTGAAATCTGATTTGCATAAGTCGTTGTTAGGAATTACTTAATCTGTCATCGGATGACCTTTTATAAAGAAAATAGACTAACGAATAAGGAAATGTAAAATTAAATCACTCCAAATTGTATGAATGTGTTGAGATTGTCGAATTTAATAGATTTTAATACAAATTTTATTACTTCTGAGACTACTTCTTAAGTTAGGTTATAACTCTAAAATGGTAATAAACATGTATTTAATCAAACTGTCTGTCTTACTAATATTATAAATGCGAAAGTTTAGATGGATAGATGTTTGTTAGAGTTTGTAGCCTAAACGGCTGAACGGATCTTGATGAAATTTGGCATAGATATAGAGGATAGTCTGGAAGAACACATAGACTCACTTTCTTTCTTTTAAATTCCACGCGAACGGAGTCACAAGCAAAAGCTAGTATGAACATATTATAAATAATTAAGATAGAGTGGTCAGAGATAGTGACGCAGTGAATAATAATAATCAAACGACAGTCGTCAAATTGTTTCTTTTTATAGGCCAGTGATATTACAAACTGACGATATAAAAGCCAACTTACCAACGTTATTCAGCTAAGTATAAACTAATATAGGAGGTTTTATCAGTAGGGAGGGTGCGCCTGTCGAAATGTGTCCGCAATTTACGACGCAGCACCCTTAATGAAAGCCGGACGCCGCCGGGGCGCAAACACATAAACCCCGACGTCAAATTAGACGGATAATTCGGGCAACACTGACGATCTATTGGCAACTAACGATCCGTTTCACGCGTGCCCAATAAAGCGGCCATTATGATTAACTTGTTTGAGAGCTGTCGGACGAAGTTTCGCTCGATTTGTTTGATTAACTTGTAAACTTTGTTACTTGTGATGTTAGTTTAGTAATATAAATTAATAAAGACACTTACAATGTTACACAATTTCACTTTATAGCTCACGATGAAAATGTGAAATAGTCATCATAAATCAAGACCGTGCCTAATAGAGGTCCGTGGTCTCTGCCTACACCCTTGCATTTAAGAGTTTTAATTGCTTCGCTATAGTATGCGTGTTTTCTTTATATGTAATGTACCTTGGGCGGAAATATTATATCATGAACACACTAAAACAAAAATGCAACTCAATTTAAATCCTAAAACAAGCTTTACCTTAAATTTATTTTTAATCCCTTCCTAAACAAAAATTTACTAAAGCGACATCTATCCGAAGACACAAAAAATGTAAGTAAGCTCCATTCGATAAGATCGATAATCGATTTTTGAAGTAGAAACAATTCCAGTCGCTAGATGTCGCTTAACCAAAAAAGAAAACCAACAATGATTCTTTTCATTTTTGTATTGGGAAAATATCGTCAGATTCATTTAAAATGTTTTAAAAACAATACATGAACAGCAAATTCATCTTTCATATCGAAATTGCTCGACGATAATATGACAAACTAAAGATCGAAATATTGTATCTTTCTGACATAAGATGGCGCTGTCTTTTAATTTCTTATGATTAAAACTTTCAAAAAAAAAAAGGGGAAATTGAAGCTAGATATGTTGGGAATATCTTTAAATATGTTAAAACAAATTAATATAACATACGATAAACGTGATGTTAAATAAAACAAAGGTTTTTCATCGTTTATGGAATTACTAAACGCGCCAACAGTATAGAATAGATCCCACAGTGTCTCACAATCGCTAGTCTAGAAGGGAAAAAACGAACGATTTTCATAAATCAGAATGACCTCTTATGCGAATGTTTTATACAAAACATATACATGTTTTTTGTATACTATGTGTATTCTTTCAACAAGTAATTTTAACTGTTTCTTACATTTCATTCCATGTAACTTTGATAGGCAAAATTTCAATCTCGTCGTTGCTTCGCAAAAGTTTGTAAATTTGCATGCAGAAGCGCCACTTCAAAGGTAATTGTTAAAATATTATTTTAAGGGTACCAGAGTAGACTTTCAGTCAACATTCAACTTTAACACAACGACATAAGGTATACAGTTATAAAGGGACTTCTGGAGTTTAAAGGCTTGTTAACTGACATGCAAAAATAAGTATTTTTGCCAAGAGAATAAGGTATAGTTTGCTATAAACGTAATGTAGATGTTACCGTTTCGTTACGAGGGAGTAGTAGATCAGTTTATCTCAAAAGCGGGGGTGCCGGAGGGTGGTTTAACTTGATTTTGTACCGGTGAATGAGTTTTTGGTAGCCGCCAGCAATGCTTTGACTATATGCAGAGTATTCTATTTACTTGCTATATACCATTACAGATAAAACAATTCTATACTAGTATATACCTACTTTTGTATTTTGTTGTCTATATCTATATCTATACTTCTATACTAATCTATACTCTATACTAATAATATTATAAAGAGGAAAGATTTGTTTTTTTGTATGTATTGAAATAACTCAAAAACTACTGGGCCGATTTTAAAAATTCTTTCACCATAGAAAGGTAATTTATTTGTGAGTAATATAGGCTATATTTTTTATTATTTTCAAATTTCACGTGGGCGAAGTCGCGAGCAAAGCTAGTGTATTTTAATATTTAAAAGAGGAAAGGTTTTTATTTTGCCTTTTTGTATGTATTGAAATAACTCCACAACTACTAGGCTGATTTTAAAAATTCTTTCATCAATAAATAGCTACGTTATCAATGAGTAACATAGGCTAAGTTTTTCTTTTTTTTATTATTTTACGGGGACGAAGTCGTAGTTAATACAGCGTGATTGCGTAGTAATCTATTAGTAATATTGGCATGTCTTAACTAATAACATTTGGTGTGAATTTAACTAATCAACTGTTCTAGAGTTGACAAATGAATCTCGTCGGGTGGCGATACATTTGCGATAGTATTCAGCGATAAGTCGGTAACGTGTTGTGCATCTGTTCAGTGACGTGACGCCGCCTGCCGGCGCGTGTCACGTCGATCTCTATCATGCTGTCCCGCTGATTCTATTTGTAAATCTAATTTTTAACAATTCATTTGATAAAAATAATAAACCAAGTATGTACCAGGACACCATAAGAGTTGGGATTGAACTCGACATCCGAATTTCATAGTCAGTTACTGATTAAGAATCTAACTTTGAGTATTACTTTAAAATCTTACTAATATTATAAATGCGAAAGTTTAGATGGATGGATGGATGTTTGTAAGAGTTTGTAGCCTAATGGCTGAACGGATCTGGATGAAATTTGTCATATCTGAAGAGGATAGATTGGAAGAACACATAGGCTACTTACTTTTGTTTTTTATTAATTCCACGCGAACGGAGTCGCGGGCGAAAGCTAGTAAATAATAAAACATGTTGCGGTTGTTATCTTGTTACGAAGATGGATTGTGACCCGAATGTTTAGTACCAGGAGAGCATAAACGATCACAGTTCCCAATACTGAGTGTATTGGGAACTGTGATCGTACAACCGTCGGCAAACAGCAAGACGGCAGTTCAATCAACTGTGATAGCTTCAAGTGTCAAGTCGTCGCTGCCAGTGTACTGATATTCGACCGCTCAAGTAGTCGCTGTCAAAATGGTCAAATAACTATGTAAATATTGATAGGAGATTACATTCCCACGCGTGATGTTGCACGACACAGCTCAATGAATACAGTTTGTACCAAGTCAATGCCTAAACTTAAACACGTATGTAGATACTACTTATACTCGTAGATATAGGAGGCGACCTCTATACTTTACATTTAAACCACCCAGTACCAGCTTTAAGGTAAGACGCGGTTGGAGTTGGAAAATATTTACTATGACCACCCGTTACGCCATTTTGACATCGCGGAATTTAAAAAAAAAGTAGCCTATAATATGCCAATCCATGTCAGCTACTCCAGTGAAAGTGCCGTCGAAATCGGCCCAGCCGTTTCGAAGATTACCCGGAACAAAAGCGGCTTGCGAACAGACAGACAGACAGACAGACAAAAATTAAATGCGATTTTCGTTATCGGCAAGGCAAATACATCATCTTCACGAAGTCTAGAATTTTTCTGTTGATATTAAAAGACCTAGAAAGAGATGGATGGATTGTGTAAAAGGTGACATGATCAAAAAGGGAGTGATGACTGAGATGACGTATGATAGAGTTATGTGGAGGACAAAAACCTGTTGCGCCGACCCTACGGGAGTAGGATAAGGAGATGATGATGATGATTAAAAACAGACACTCTAATTTTATTATACTCGTATGTATAGATAGATAGCTAAACACTAGCCTGTCTACTTTCCTTTAAATTGATGTTTGATTAAATCTAAATACAAAACCGTAATTGAATTAAATACATTACTTATCGTTAGTCATCTTATAATTAGTTAAAACATTCGATTTTATAGATTAAATTAATTGATAATGTTCCATGAAAAATTTTACAATCGGAGCATAAAACTATTGTTTTTAGAATCGAAAGTGACGAAGACTATGAAATCATTATAATGATTAATAAAAAACGGAACTATGAACAATGAGGAAAATAAGTTTCCGAATAATCCTCATCAGGCAGTAGGCAATGATAATGCACTTAAAATAATGATACGAATCGAACGATAAAAAATGATTCACTCAATTGGTAGGAAATTTACATGATTTATTAATTATATTTATCATTGAGTTATTTTTATAACTAGCCTTGTTATTATACTTCTAAAAGAAAGTATTAGAATTGATTATGGATGGCTTCACACTTAGAGGAAGAATGAAGAAATTATGGATGGATTTTGTGATAGAGGTTAATGCGTTAGAAGGGAGTAACTTCACATATGACGGCTGATAGAGATGTAAAAAAGCGCATACTATGCCGACCCTCCGCAGCGACACTGGCAGGTATTAACCTGCATCAGATGATGATGATTATTAAGGGAACATCTAGATATAGCCTTACCAAGAATATTAAAAATCCTAGACTTCACTTCAATCGACTTCTTTTTTCATTTTTGTTTCTGATCAGGCTATACGTTCCAACTATGAGAGTGCATGCATATTCTAATATCATAGGTTTAAAATCCAAAAATAAAGTTGTTCATTTATTTTTACACAAAACATAAAAATTATTTTAAAAAGTCAAACGGACATGACCAGCCATTATTACAAAGTGTCAGTCCACTTGACTGATAACGATAAAGTGATGATTCGGTTCCCAGGATGTGAGGAATCAACGGTAGCTAACGCATATTTACATTTACGTAACGATATGGACGTGAAATAGTTCTTCAAATAGAAACAGTTACTAATATTACAAACTGCAAATTCACATGAAATCATACCTTTATCTGCTTTCTTCTCACCTAAAAGATGAACAAAGATTAACAATCTTTATTTATTAAAGTAAAATTAGTTGCGTCAGGGTTTCGATATATAGTACCAAGAAAACTGTGAATAGGCTAATGCCGAACAAATGTGAAATAGATGATAATATCTAGATAAGATCGAAAGTTGACATCATCAATTGCTAGCCAAACACAAAACAAGCCACCTGATGTCGTCAAAGCAAAGTGCCCGTTACCTTACAGATTGCAGCTAGTTAAAAGGCGCTAGAGCAGCGACCCCTAGTGGGTCTTGGCCTTCAACATAAGGGAACGCCAGCGTCGCCACTCTTACGCCATCTCCTGTCAGTCGACTGCTTGCAGATGTTGGGCCTAGCTACATTGGATAGAAGAGAGGATCTACAAAAAATAATATTCACTTCCTACCATGATTTCCTTATATCTAAGAGTAACAATAACGAGCTTTATTATAACGATAGCTGTCGCCCATGACTCCGTCCGGGAAAATAAAAAAAATAGTAGCAGATGATTTCTTCCAGACTATGTTTTATGCCGTATTTCAGCATAATTCGCTGAGCCATTTTGGAGATACGTAGTAACAAACATTCATCTAAACTTTCACATTTATAATGTCAGTAAGAAGTAAGATAATCTTATATTGAAGTCAAGTCGACCGTTATCACTTCTCTAATCGCAAATTCCGAAATGAGGATTCCCCAGAAATATTTTCTCACAGAGCTGTGAGTGAATAAACATCGCGGATATCTTTCCAAAGTTAAACAACCTCTTATCGGCAGATTGCTTGCTTCACGATTATTTCTCACGGAAGTCATACATTTTAATATAAAAGCTACTTACAAGTTATTCTAAAGTATAAAAATAAAGAATTTGAAACTGTCACCTTTGTACCGGACGATTTAAGAAACAAAGGATAGGAATGGATCCTATCACCTAGTAATTATGAACATTAAAAAAATATTAATGTTTAGATCTGTTTTCTTTTGTTTTTTAATAAACACAACGAGGCGTGGTCAGGCTTAACCAGTCAGCTTTTTCACGAAGATGTCTTAAAACATTTTGATGGTAATAGATAATTTTGTATGATGTATCTTATCTACAAATATTTCTATTACTAATGTCCTTGGTTTTAACGGTACAATAAAAAGACAACAGTCAAAGCATATAGTCTATTGTTCCGAGATTTTTTCTCCCATCATGGCGTGCTCCGTCCACGCGCCGATGTCATAAAACAATTTAAATTACACAATACAATAATAAATAATACAAAAATATTGTTAATTCTTTACGGATAATAACAGTGAGATGTTTTCGGAAGGTCTAAGAACTAATGGTCCGCTCGAGGCAAGAAATGTTTAGTATTTCGGTGTTTATTGCGACTGGACTTTTTTGTTTGCGCAATAAATTCTAAGGAGGGACTTGCTTACTGGCGACCTTATAAAATAAGGACTTTGTCCTTGTATCTACTACTAGCTGTTCCCGTGCGGCTTCATCCACATGAAATTATGAAAATTTTATTTTATTGTTAACATTTGTCATATTATCAATTACAAATGTCAAAATGACATGACATGAGAAACCTTGGCAATCTTGCTTCCTTGATGTTGGCAGCAACTTATGGTCTCTTTCCTACATTAGGGTTTTATCCAAAATATTTACCCCCTAAGTTTAATGGCGTGAAAATATATAGCCTAAAGCGTGACGCAAGTGTAGGGCATTTTATTAAAAAAATAATTATTCAAAAATATGCTGTAATTGCTGACATCTTAGGCAACAAAGAAGTGTGTGTGAAGCTTTATTATATTAGTATAGATATAGATAGATAGTAAGTATAGATCTACTATTTAATAGTATATTTAGGTAAAATAATATCAATATTGGACATTTAGAGGGCGCGCACACTTTTGACTAATTTACAACTGTTGCGCGATTGTCAATTGTTTCACAGTCAGTTCAACTGTTCAGTTGCACAACTAAAAATCGATTAGTGTACGTACTTCCACATAAGCGTATAGGAATTAAAACGAGACTAAACAGTTGTGCGATAGTTTAGTATCAGGTGTGAGTACGCTCTTAAAGTTTTTCAAATTACGTCATTTATTGTGACGTCATTAGAGGTACGTAACTTATGTCTAGAAAGATTGGCCTAAGTATATGTAGGTGTAGGAACTGAGATTCCAAACAGTTTTCATCTAAGTATTAAGCTACCCAAGTGTAATAAATTATGACTAACTTATTCACTTAGTTATTTGTATATCTAAATATGTCTGGTTCAAGGTTGTAATAAGTTACATCGGATATGCATTTAAAAACACAAGCTGGATTGACAATTATGGCGCGTGCAAATTGTAAATTCAGGTAAAAATTGGTTTCACTTTTAAAAATTAGCTACAGACAATATAAAGTATAATGAATCTTAAATACATTGTGAACTTAGCAAACAATAAAATGAAATTCGCAAAACAGCACTAAACAACCGAGAGTTGTTAAAAAATGGACGACACCTTACAAGCTTCTTGGTACGAGGATATAAAAAATATTGTTTAATTTGTGGCACGTGACTTGAGGAAGAATTTTATTTATATACATTTAAATTCCTATACTTAAACAAAGAATTTATAATTATGATAAACTTGGTTTCGCCCGCGACTCCTGCCGTGTAGAATTAAAAAAAAAACGAAAGTAAAGTAGACTACGTGTCCTTCCAGACTGTCCACTATACCTATGCCAAATTTCATCGATATCCGTTCAGCAGTTTAGGCTACACACACTACCATTCATCGATCCTTCCATCTAAACTTTCGTATTTATAATATTGGTATGATGATTTTATATCAGAAACGGTTGGTGGTTAAATATGTGAAAAAATTTACATTTTAGTTACATTAATATTTTAATGTTTAATTAGACATATATAAAGGCCGATCTAATGATATTTTGATCTAAAAAATTATTATAGACCAAAGTTAAAGCAAGTAGGAACCTACACCTCCATGCTTGAAGCTATTGAAATAATTTTAATGCGTGAAAATAGTGTGTTAAGGTAAAAAAGAAAACAACGGTACAACCATGAAGACAAATCAGTACTTAGAATTACTTTGACAAAGACCGAAATCAGCAGGATACGTAAACAATACTTATAAACACAGTTAACACGCGTTAAATGCACGAAATCAACTTTGTGTGATATAATATGACCATTAACAGGGGATTTTAAAGCGCGTGACACTATACCATCAATATTGCTATCTCTGTTCGTTTTCTAAGAGAGTGAGGAGGATAGAAATACTGTAACATCGACAGGATTCAGCGTGACGGCGACCCATTAACTCGAACAATGTCAACAAATGTAGACAAAGGCTCGCTCATGTCCATCTCATTGTTTGCTAAGGAAAACCATTAAAAATTATTGACCGTCAAATAGCAACATTGATTTTGTGACATCCTATACTCGGAATCGGTGTGTATTGCAAAAAATAAATGTTATAAACGATTCTTCGAACTAAGAACTGTTCTAATCAATTTTAGGCAATAATGCACGGTCACACTTAGCCAGTACAGTTGAAGAGTTCCGATGGCAAGTCATAGATTGTATGAACTCCCTGGTGCAAGATAGCGTTCACACTGTACCAGTTGACTGCATACAGGCCAAGTGTGAACCGTGCATTATAATAAAAAAAATCAATCGCAGTGCCAGGTTCGCGAATAAAGCTCGTTATAAATCCCGATGAAGAATAAGTCGACGAGGTCAAAAATACTCGGTATCGACATCGAAGAACGCCAGACCGAAGCCGTGATTTTTAATTAGAGTAGTATAACGTCTTACAAACGTTTTATAGACAAAATCACAATAACTCATAACATCACCTGCATAAGAATGATCTGAAGCATTCTGTTCAATAACTGACTGAAGCATTAAATTTTGTCGTCAAACCTTAAATAAAAATGTGTCAATCATAAATAAAACGCCTCAACTTAAGATCCTACTGTTTTTATTACAGCAACCCTTCTGTATCGCGACTCGAATCGATTCCAAATCGATTTTACAACGAAGTCCTGACTAAAATAATAATCGTAAAAGTTTTTGCTTGAGAAATTCAAAAAATTTACAGCTCGATTTGCTTTAAACACGTTTTGTCACAACGTACCCTTAATTTTTTCAGCGATTGTAATAAAAATTTTCTCCTACAGTCGTGTTACGAAATATCAAACCTTATAGGTATAGATATAAGAGCTAATATGTATTTTTTGAACAGTAAAAACAATTTTGTAAACAGTATAAAGTGTTCCCTTGATTGACATTTTACGACAACTAGGTACTAAAATCTAAATTTATAACAACGATAATTCGCGGAACGGCGGAACACGTAAACCCTTTTCCGTCGACATACAACTGGTTACTTCGTTAATTTGAGCCAGAAAAGCCAGGTGAATGACAACGATGTAATTCTACAATAATTCAAACAAGTATTTAAAAAAAACTAGAATCTTTTCATTTTATAAAACATTTTTCACAATTTCGTCAAGGCTAAAGCGTCTAATTCATTAATATGGAAAAACGACTTTGGTAGCGATTCTTAAGCGACGTTATATCCACAGCATTTTTTTAGAAAAATAGAAATCACAGAAGAATATTACGCTGTAAATAAATAAACTAAGTAAATCCATTATTCGTAAAAATCCAGAATTACGAACCACAACAAATATTTTGTCTGTGAAATCGCCATTTTACTCCATATAAAAATAGAATTAAAACATATTTTTCAATTCATATCTTACACAGTTTAAAGAAAAAAAGTGTCAAAAAACTAAAAGCAAAGTAAAAAATTCTATTACTAGGAATAAAAACTTATAGACCTCCGCATGTTAGAACAAAAAATACATTTTAAAGTAGCTCAACAAGCTAATCATGAAGTTGTAAGGACTACTTAAAATACTCGAAAAACGCGAACCACATGTCAAGAGGCATCTTAGAGCGTCTGCCTTATCGTACACAACTTACAGCAAGAGATAACATCGTAGATACTTACACGGTACAAGAGGCTTACCCCTATTTATTTAGCACTTCTCATCGTTAAGCAATTAAAGCGCTTTAGGTTTAATTCGACTAGCAAATGAGAGCATAAAAGGACATTACTATAATTAAAATTATAATAAACAATCTTATTTCGCTTTCGCCTTAATTACATCAAATATAATGACAATATATTCATTCTGACATATCGCCAAGATAGTACTGAATAATACTAAAGGATTCCAAGATACGTACAGTGTATTTCGTCTAAAATACGCTTAAAAAAGCGCTGTTTTTGCTTGATATGTGTCGGGTACCACTTCATAGTGTCAGGGGTACTCTAACTTCGATAAGGGAGTGAAAATGTTCACAGGGAAGGTGTTCAGTTTTTAGTGTTAACGTTTATTTTTGACGCTAAAGTTGAGAGGATCCTTAATCTTTGTGTTGAAAAGTTTAGGATCTAACAAATGTTTCGCAGAACAGATCTTTATCAAAAAATCGTGCAAAATTTTGGAGAGAATTAAAATAAATTCAAATCAAATATTAAAAAAAAACAATATTTCCTTATTATTATTTTTTAAATTTGATCTAAGTAAGCCACTTATAGTCAAATTTTGATCATCTAGAATTTTATTTCCTTTAAAGGTTCTAACATGAACTAAAATTCAGTAGTTTCTATTGAAAAGTTAAAAAAATATGTTATTGCATTCAATTCAAATATTTTCTTCATACTATTGCAACATTATTTTCATATTGTTTATCAATATATTTGCTATACGCGCTCGTTTTGATCGTATTCCATCACAATACAGTTTATTTGTATTGTGGTAGCATTAAAGCATTATAATGTATCCGCATAGAATCGTCTGATAATGTCACTCAAACAACGCGATAAATGGTAGCCCAGCATACTTAACATAGTCCATTGCATATGGACGTTTGCTTCTGTCTATCATCTATATCTATACTTCTATACTAATATAATAAAGCGTAAACACACACTACTTTACGGCGTAAGATGTCAGCAATCACAACATATTTTTGAATAACTCTTTTTTTAATAAGAAGCCCTACACTACACTACACTTACGGCACGCTTTAGGCTACATATTTTCAGGCTCTTAAACTTAGGGGTAAACATATTGGAAAAAACCTTCATGTGGGAAAGGGAACATAAATTAAGCAAGGTTATTATTGTAACGGTAATTTTAACATTTGCAATTGAGAATTTGACAAATGTAAACAATAAATTAAAGTTTTTATAACTGCATGCGGATGAAGCCGCACGGGAACATCTCGTTTTATAGATAAAGAAGATGTATAGAGTAGTTTAGACCGACAAAATCTCACCACTTGCACGGTTAGAATAAGTGAAATCGTAATAGGCCTCCTTATATATAACAAAAAGTGCCAAAATTACTTTTCTAATTAGTTTTTACATGTATTCTGACAAAACAAACCGCGATAGTATCTCAATTCACCAAGCCAGATAATTTATAGCATTGCTTAGGTTTTAAATCTCACATAGCAACTATATTAAGCAGTAAATCCGATAGTCTGGTCGGCTAGAACATTACGTAGGCGTATTTCCCATATTAGTGTGATGTGACGTAACACATGCAGGCAGCGACTGCTGATAAGGGAGCCAGATGCGAACTGAATTGACTGCCATCCACCCACTGATCGTATTACAAGTATTAACCAAAATCACTTCATGTTAATTATGATTTCCTGGTACTTGTTTGTCGATAGCATTCCGTTATGTCAGTATATCGTTTATGATGTCATAAGTAATGAATTCAGGCGATAATACTTACCCTATTCTTTTTTAATATTATAGCTTTAATCTTACTAATTTTATGCGAAAGATTAGATGTATGGACGCTTGTTACTACATATCTTTAAAACGAATTTACCGATCTTAGTGAAATTTGGCAAAGATCTAGAACATAGTCTGGAAGAACACATAGGCTACCTAAGAAATTTTATATCCGCGCGGTCGGAGTCGGGGGCGGAAGCTAGTCCTGGTATGACACGGTTAACCATATGATGAATACCATAAAATGCAATGCGTAAAGTTGAACTGATAAATCAGTTTGATATCGTACTATGTAAAATATCTAATTATTATTTAAACTAACATTGCTTCTTGTATAATTTTAATAGAAAATGTCAAAGATAATTTAAAAATCAATTAATAATAACTGTTGTGCATTGACAATCGTTAAAGCTACCTATAGTGATTAAGTACAGTTATAACAATTAATTTCTGTTTAAATAAAGTTTAATTGAATATACCGGTTTGTTTGATTTAAATACTGTATGAATGTAGTATTTTCATGACGAAATGGTATAATTTGCGGTTAGTATACGGTTTTTGAGAGATTCGGTAATTTGTTATGCAACCAACCAACTTTTCTCAATTCATTCACTACATTAAATACTTAAACCGAGTTGTTCTGGAATAGCAATCATACACATGTAACATAAAGATTCTTCTTCGTATATGTTATGAAAAGAGGTTTTAATAATTTTCTTTTCTCCAAACTGTATTTGAAACCTTCCAGAAACTTCTACTTTATCACATGAATACATTTAAAATTGACTAATAGTAGCAATTTTGCGTATTCGGCTCAAAAATAAGTTTTTGTACCATCTCCCATGTTCCAATTCTGATCGTCACCTAATCCTACGGCTAATTTTACGAACGATTTGCTCTCGGGATGATCCCTTACATTTCGTTGAATTCCGTCGGCATTTTACGTGGATACCAATCGATAGTGACAAACGCGATGTCGACTCCCGTTTGTATTGAGTTTCGAATTTCAAACTGTCGCATGTGGTTGTCATATTTTTTGTTTTAATGACATGCGTGTGTTCGATTTTTGAATTTGACATTAGACAAATATATTACTGGCTACTGTTACACATCAAATCTAGTTAAGTTTAAAAATAAACGATTTTTTATTATGTCTGTGAATAAAAAATATTTTTTTATGATAGGCTACATGGTCTAGTTCAATAATATTAAATCAATATTACTATTTCTTATAAGTATTCTTTGATTTTTTTGTTTTAAATTTACATTAAAAAGTATGTATTCATCGTTCAATACCGTCACCGTTTCAAATCACAACCAACGAAAGTAAACAATAATTACCATTGCCAGTGTTTGCGTCCATTATAAACATGTCAGCGCATAAAGAATTGAAAATGGGCCCGTTCACGCGTATCAGTCAGTATATTGTCGCACGCCAACATCCCGCTAGGCAACAGTTAGAGACCCATTGGGTCGATAATTACATTGGTGAACAATATTTTTCTATACATTCATTGTAATTGTCAAAATAACGAAGGCACGCTTATATCCACGCGCCATTGTTTGCACGTCTCTACGTTCTGTTTGACACCGCATTATGTCAAAATTTCGGTTTCGTTTTTCTCAGAAAATAGGTCCGTTCGTAACATTTGTAACTTGTCTCGGCCCGTTACCGCGTTTCGTCTCGCGTTGTCGACAGTTACACAGTTTTTTTTTAATAATTTATGATGGCTAATAAATATTTTGAAATTGGAACACTTTATTGGAACTGACTTCCTTGGTAGTGAATAACTGTTGTTACTTTTAACTAAAATGTTTGTTTCTTTTTGTTCATTTATTTGTGCTATTAATATTTTCGCTTTCGTAGGTCATATTTTTTAATGTTGCAGTTTTTGAGAATCGTTCGTTTTACTTTCAGTGATGTGAACAACTTATTTTTTTATCATTCATTCCTATTTCGGGGAAACAGATATTGTGATCTCCAAAGTCTGTTGTGAATTCGATACTAATAATTACAACTAAAATGTATTGGTAATAATTCTACGATGATTATTGTATAAACTCAAAGATTAACTAAGCTAAAACTTGACATAAATCTAAGTTACTTGTTATCATTAATAGTGAGTACCGGTACTATATTTAAAATTAAACAGAAATTAAATCACTAAAATAAAAAATTGTTTGGTAACAATTTTATTGAATATCTAAATCAAATGAACACAAACTTTTTACCTTCTACTGAAAGTTAACTTAAGTAGTAATTACACACTATGTAGTTTTTAACATTGAATTAAGGTGAATCAATTATTTGTTTTACATGACAGTTTTAAATGTGTTGAAACGAATTGAATAAAATATTCCAACAACAAAAGAAATATGTAATAAAACGTTTTATTTGTTAAGTTTAGTATCTAGAGAAAGTAAGATATTGGAAATTTCACGTATAAAAGCATTAAATCAATACAAAATGTTCTATTTAACTGGAAAGAGTCCAGTGAAAGTAAGCAAACTCTTTACTTGATACAATAACCGTTCCTAATTTAGTATAATACACAACGGGATTTCACTTTTACATCCTAATTACCCTTTCTCAGACAATTCTTTGACTGTTAGAATAGTATTTATGGCCACATTTCGCGCAAAGGACACAATGTTTTCTATAGAGATTGTACGGTTCGTCCCAAATAAATGCAATCCTTTCTTTACAGTCATTTAGCGGTCCTTTTAAACCGTTGTTTGAAGACCGTTCGATGGCCAGTTACGTTCAGCTAAAGGGTAAATAAAAGGGTTTCAAGAAAACTCTTTTGATAATCTAACAGCTATTTTGTACCTTATTCTTCGAAGTTAGAGTCTAATATCGTTTGGCTTTGTTTTCGATGTGTCTTAGATAACCTTGGATACTTAATTACTCAATGTAATGTTGCAAACAGTTACACGTCTCTATGCGAAATTAGATGTCGTAATATTTATTGCATTTTTTCATGTTCGCAGTTTTTAGCGACTTTTTGCCGAATGGGTTAACCGTTATTGTATTCCCTTCATTTTGTTTCGTCTTTTTAAATTTTAAATAAAAGCCTTCGTAATGTGTTTTGCCAGCAAAAGGATTGCGAAAAGGGTTGTAAGACAATTGTAATTTTCTATTGCTTGCAAATTGTTATTTACGACTTCATTTATTACTTACAGAAATAAAATAGCTTATTCTATAAGAATTCTACGAATATCATCCACTAAGGATTTATCACCATCACTAAAGATTTTAATGTTAAAAAAGAAAATATTAATTTAAGAGACCAACTTTATTTTATATCGAATAATAAAAAATTTTAAAAGGTGGACTTCCCCATATACAAGACTTTCTACTTATATCATGAATAGCTTTCGCCCGCGACTGTGTTCGCGTCGAAATAATAAAATGTACCCTAGGTGTTCCTCCAGACTATGGTCTACATCTATGACAAATTTCAACGTGATCCGTTCAGTCGTTTAGGCTGTAACCGCTAACAAACTTCCATCCATCTATTTATCTAAACTTTCACATTTATTACCAAGATCGTAAGAAAGCTTGCTAGATGAAGGGAATACTATTATGGTTGTCAAACTGAATGTAAAATAGGTCAGTATTAATTCGGTTTCTAACCTTACTAATACAAACAGATTTTTCAATAGGCTTTTTGTTGACCTAGTACTCCATTCAGTTTTAGAAATTTTGTAGTAAAATTATTGTTCATACGAATGAAATAAGAAAAAACAGGTCTTTATTACCATTTCCCGAAATGCTCTCATATCTTAACTTACATTTCTTGTAGCTACGTTTACTAATTATTAGCAAAAATTTCACATTATTGTAGTAAACGGTATTTCTTGTTTTCTAACAAAAAATAGCAATATCGACCTTTCCTTATTTTACAACACCGTTATTACTTCAGGCTTTCTCAATTGTAATCACGTGAAACTGTAACTGTCGGTGTTTGAAAGCAATTTAACTGGAGTAACGGAAAGAAAGTAGCCGGTTATAAAACTATTGAAACGGTTGCGCCATAAAGCTTCCTAATATTGCCCTAATAGACCCCTCTGTATAACGGGTATTCCTTGATTTGAACACAGAAGGAAACGAATGGCTTACTGAATTTTAGAAGAGACAATTAAACGGCTATTTCTACTATATTTTGTTCTTCTTCTAAAATTACTAAAAACTCATAAAACGCTAAATGTATTTTAAGTTTTAAAATCAATATAACAAATATACAAACTTAAATTATTTAAACTTTCGTGAGACATTTTATAACTAATTATTTTACGGCTCTTACTCACGTATACTTGAAACTGTCGGTGCCGTCACCGAAAAAAGTATACGTGAGTAAGAGCCATAAAATAATTAGTTAAATATACAAACGTACAAAATATCGGTTTTAATTTCTTGAATATCTGCTTTATATTATTTAATCTTGTTTTATAAAAAAAATACCTATGTCAAGAAAAAAAAAATAAAAGAATATTTCTTAATTCAATTAACATGCCATATGTATTTATAATTAAACTAGCTTTCGCCCATAGCTTTAACCACGTGGAATTAAAAAAAAAAACAAAAGTTAAGTAGCCTATGTGTTTTCCATACTGTGCTTTACATCTATGTAAATTTTTCGAGATCCGTTCAACATTTTAGGCTGCAAACTCTAACAAACATCCATTCAACAAAAGTTTCACGTTTATAATATCAGTGAGATTAGTAAGATTAAGGGTATACTAAAGATATTTCTGAAATGTTAATAGTAACTATAAATAATACACTTCGTGTAGCAAATATTTGTACATGTTAGAGAATCGAAGCTTTGGCGCTAGGGGTAAATTGTTTAAAATATTGCAATACAATGCAAGTCATTTAATAGAAAGCAAATAATAAAAAAATACTTTTAAGAGTACAAAGTACAATTTAAAACAATGCAAAATTTAGGTACACTTCTTTATTGGAAATTTCTATTCGAGTTAAAAAGCAAACCTTTTGCGTAATAAAAATTTCACCAACGTCCAAGTTTTGCCAGGTCGTAAAAATATTTCAACATATACGCAATTTTAGCTTTGCAAAAGCGTCAAAAAACGATATTTTTCGGTGCATTTCTAACCTTTGAGTTTGCCGCTAATTGCAGCTATATTACAATGCTTTACAATTCGGAAGTTTACAATCTATTACAATGCAATGCAACAGTAGGAAAC
The DNA here is from genome assembly GCA_029286645.1 of Papilio protenor. Lineage (NCBI taxonomy): Eukaryota > Metazoa > Arthropoda > Insecta > Lepidoptera > Papilionidae > Papilio > Papilio protenor. Next base: position 5,520,436 of record JAGSMZ010000019.1, on the reverse strand, counting down.
GAATTACTTTATTGTAGGGGAAAATAGATGTTTACGATAGTGTATTGTTTCTTGTCGTTTAATATTCCGTCTTTGAAATTCCAAGGATGCCGAGGTCGATGTTTTATATTCAGTTGCACGTATTAGCTTTTGTTTTAGTTGGCGTGTACTTAGAGTAATAGATAAAACATTTTATTCTTAATATTGAGTCTGACAAGTCTATTAGATCAAGTAACATACCAAATTAACAAGAAAAGAACGAAGACAATTTGCGGGAAATACCAGTGCCAAAAAATCGACGCAATATAAGAAATAAAATCAAGTTACTCAATCTTACTTCTTAACAAAATTATAAATACGAAAGTTTGGATGGATGGATGTTACATATATAGTACACTAGCTTTTGCCCGCGACTCCGTCCGCGCGGAATTAAAAAAACAAATGCAAGTAGCCTTTATGTTCTTCCAGACCATAAAGACTTCCAAATTTAACCAAAATCCGTTTAGCCCTTTAGGCTACAAACTCTAACAAACATCCATCCATCTAAACTTTCGCATTTATAATATTAGTATGAAGTATGATTAGTATGAAGTATGATGTAAACGTCAAATATGAACCTTTAATTTATTGGAGCTTTTAATGTCTACAAGTTGCAGTACAAACAAGGGAATGCGATATAAACACATAATAAAACATGACTTTATTCACCAGGACTTAAGGTTTCAAGTTGAATAATCTTTTTTTTAATCTTTGTTAGGAAAAGGGGGATAATCTTTTTTGTAACATTTATCGTAGGAATGACTAAATTTTATATTGTATTGTATAAGTCACGTTCTAACTTAATTGTACCAAACTAGTTACTTAACTTATGACTTAATTTCTTTTTAGTTCAAGGAGAAAATCGAACGATCTCAACATGAAAATTGAATTTTTGATTTAGACGATAACAAAATAAATATTTATTAGAATGATTTAACATTTTTACTTGAATTTTACTTTTAAATCTATATTAACTGGCTCAAATAAACCATAGTAATTTTGCATAGGTACACTCAAGTAACAGGTAACCTTGTGCGATATGACCTTTCTACGAACTGCAACTCTGCTATTGTTTATATTTTTTGCACAATTTGTTTATACAATGATAGCAGATCGTCTTTGAAACGCCGACTGTTTAGAATATTGGATTATATGTATTTACTGATAGCAAGTGTCTTTGTGCAAATCCCTTTAGACACCTCCATAGTACAAACCAAGTCACTATCCGCTGTCCCTATGTATGCTTAGATCTTTAAAACTACGCAACGGATTTCAATGCAGTTTATTTAATAGATAGAGTGATTCGAGATAAAGGTTTGTTTGGAAATTACGTGTATAAAAAAAAATTAAAAAAAAAAAACATACAGACGAATTGAGTACCTCCTTCTTTTGGGACGTCGGTCAAAAATTAAAGGTACTGATAATTTTAGAGGTTTATAATGTGATGTAAATAAACACATTTTCATATAAGCATTGGACCCGTGCGAAGTCGGAGCTGGTCGCTAGTTCGATATGCTTAAGCTTAGTTTACTTATGAGGGTTAACAGATCAAGGACTTGTGTACTTATGCCCCTTTTACTTGTATCTTAAATCTTATATTTATCACAGTTTTTCTTATATTTCTTTACGTTGATTATCAATCCTGATCAGTATCTGTTAATTTTGGAAAATTCAAGAAAATTAATTTTTTGAAATGATTTAATATATTTTTAAATCGTTAAAAAACTAAATAAAACATTTTTTAAAACCACATCAATTTTAAGGTAAAATCTCTCGATGTATCTTGTCTCAAACGCATCATTTGTAAATACAGTTTTTAATTATCGATTAAAATCGATTTCATTTATATAGGAATCGATAACACTCGAAATTAACAATAGAATTATCCGCCCCATGCACTTATACGTACAGCTTTAGAACTGACACTATTACAAAGGTGTATAACAAAATGGTAGTGTCAGGAAACCGAATTTTTATAAAAAAAACCCAATACGAAGTGCGTATTAGAGTAGCGGGATTAAGAGAACTCAAGATGCGTAAAATTGCGTCACATTTAATCTATAGTAACCGAATGACAATGATTTCAATACGATAGGCGTCGTTCCTAAGCTTAGGGTAATCATTCGTTAAGGAATTGTCATTTGGTCTCGTGTAGTTTCAAATGCACAATCAATACTATTTGCTATTATGTAAGTATTTATGTGGTTTTATTAAGACCACCCGGCAATCGTCGGCTACTTTTATTTGGACTTTTTTTTTGTAAAATTTTAATGAAGTAAATAATTAAATAGTATCTGGTTCTTCTAGTGTCAAGTTAGAAGAATCTTCGTAACGTAGTCTGTGTAAAAATAGTTTATATTGAATTTGATACTTTAGGTTAGAGTCAAAAACGATACAACTATCTATACCAATATAATAAAGCGTAAACACACACTACTTTGTGGCGTAGGATGTTGGCAATCACAGCATATTTTTGAACAATTCTTTCTTTAATAAAAAGCCCTACACTTATGACACGCTTTAGGCTATATATTTTTACGCTATTAAACTTGGGAAAGGGACCATAAACTACAAGCTGCCAACATTACGGAAGCAAGATTATTGTGGTAACGGTAATTTAGACACTAGCAATTGAGAATTTGACAAATGTAAACAATAAATATTTTTTTATAATTCCTAGCGGATGAAGCCGCACGGGAACAGCTTGTATTTAAATATAATATACGAGTATATTTAAATAATATATATTTAAATGATTATTATTATTATAAGCGGGTGAGCTCACGATTAAATGGTTGTTGAATAATTATTATTCATTTTTGATATTCGTTTCAAACTAGGAAAGCTACTTTACTATTTGTATTGTCACTTTATGTCTTAGAAAACAAAACGTAACCGCTTATTTTCACAGGTCCCCGTCTCAAAATAAACTCTAAGATAATCTTCGATGCGAAAAAACCCTCTGCTTGGGTGGTCTCGAGTGGCGTTAGGATGTGCCAAATTTTACATTGTGTACTTAAACTTAGGGTAACAATGTGAAATGGATTTTATTTACTGTACGTTAAGATTCAAATTTGCGTTCCAATTATTCATTTGTTGTTAGACACACAAGACAAATATTTGATTTCGACTTAATTTTATGAATGAATGTTAGAAATCCCAAAATGGTTGTAAGGGTTCAAAATTATGAAGTAAAGGATGTTCATGCGCTTACTTAGTACAATTCTTATAAAGACCTAACCCACTGAACTAAATCAGTCAGTTTATGAACTGACTAGTGTATAATTTAGCCAGTGCACACGTCACAATATTTTATACCTAAATCGAACATGGGCTCAGCAACCTCACACCACCACTTTTCTTATCAGGAGAGAATGGGAAGGGGAAGTGGATTTGACGGTGGAGGAGATGCATAGGAAGGGGAAATATCCTCTTTATATGCGTCTCCTCCTCCGTCGAATAAGGGTAGGCAACGCATCTACAATTGCTGATGTCTATGGGCAGCGGTCGCTTCGCCATTTTGGCGGATTCAGGTGGCCGCTTGCTCGTTTGCCACCTTATTTTACAAAAAAAAAACCTCTTTTCATTAATGTAAGTTTTTTTTTTCAAATTAGTACACGACTATAGTAAAAAAACTTAAGTCAGCGTCACTGTTATATAAATAGTTACGTACTCAGCGGCTTACAATAAAAAAATAAATTATTGATCTTTGCAATCACAATGACGTGCGTGCTAACTTCCGAACGAAAGAAGACATTAAATTATGTGTACTTAAGCTGGGTGTACACGATTTCTGGTATTTCCTTGATAGATATACCGACTTGAAAAATGGAAAGAATGTTTACTAATTAAAATCATTACAACAATCTTGGGTTTATGTTTAATTTGATTTTTAAACTAATGTAAATTATTATGAAAGATCAAATTACTTGTTAAAACTTTGTCCGTGAGTACTAGGTCTATAGTATCTAGGGAATATCACAAAAATAAAAGATCTGTTAGTTAAAAAACGCAAAAGTACTGAAACGATTTTTAAAACTTATTAAAACAAGTGATATAATACAGTTAAGAAAAGAAAGCTGGAGTACCTAGGCCACATAATGAGAAATGCCCAATTCGAACTACTGCAGCTCATCGTACAAGGCAAGATTCACGGAACGCGAAGTATAGGAACGAAGAAGAACGTCCTGGCTCAAAAACCTACACCAGTGGTTTGGAAAGAACAGCCGTTCAGTTTTCAGAGCCACGGTATCAAGAACGCAAGTCGCCCTAATGGTCCCCGAACTTCGAAAGAAGATGGCACTTTAAGAAGAATAAGATTAAAACAACGCTTTTAAGAATATAACGTAGCAGGGTACATGAATGTGATGTCAAAGCGGGTTGGCAATGAAAAGGTTTTCAAAACTAGAATTATTCTGAACTAACCTTTACCGCAATGCGTGTGATAGCGCAAGTGAAAAGCACTTCTGGCTATAACACGTTGATTGCGTCCCAAGTTCCATTACATTACAACATTGACACATTAGCCGCCGCTATTCATTCTAATGAAGACGCAAGTTACAAGCGAATGGTACACACGAAAATGTCTAGAAATTTTATTGAAAAGTCAATGTAAATTGTTCTTAGGAAATTAACCTTTTTAGTTTTTTTGTATTTACTATTTTTATCATGTTTTTTAATTTGGTTCATGAGTCTTTTGTTTACTTACTCTGGTCATATCTAGTCTAATCATGTCATATTTTTGATAACTGCTTTTTATTGACTGACTGCAAAATGCAGTTTAATCGAGCTCGTTATAAAAACTAGTTAGTATTAGCGTATTAACTAATGTATATCCATTTATAATTATATTTTCAATTCCTTAATTTCTAACAGGAAATCCAATAATGATAACCAATATGTGACTTAAGGTGAGGTCCAACTGCTAACTATTAGTTGATAATTATTATATCACTAGTTTTCGCCCGCGACTCCATTCGCGTGGAATTACAAAAAAAAAACAAAAGTGAATTGCCTATGTGTTCCAGACTATCCTCTACATCTATACAAAATTTCATCGAAATCCGTTCAGCCGTTTAGGCTACAAACTTTAACAAACATCCATCCATCCATCCATCTAAACTTTCGCGTTTATAATATTAGTATTAGTATGATTTCCCACATACTCTTTGAAAAAATACGATATTGATATATTGTTGTACAGATGTGAAATTTTAAACATACTGATATATATTTTGATATGAGAAATCGCTATCAGAGTTTATCTTGTACCGCCGCGGACATTACCGCTGAATTTCCATAATTTGCGTCCACTCACCGCGGTCGATACCGTACCGTGCCTTTGATAATGACTGTCACAATAGACCTGTCAACGCTGCTATTTTTATTGCTGTCTTTATTTGATAATAGCATGAAGGATACAGTAATTGGCACACATAGATATGAGTTGGGAATTCTTGTGTTATGAGTTAAATTTGTGACGTTTTTCTGTTAATCTAATACTCGTATATCTTATATCGTCATTTCTATACTAATCTTATCGATGGTTTAATTAATAAAAAAACAAACAAATTATTTAGTTGGAAATTTGGATTAAATAATCTTAAGGGTTTTTTTATCTCATTTTTTGTATATCCGTGATAACAAAGACGACTATTTTTGTTTTCTCTAGTACTGAAAGTGAATACTAAAAACGTGCTTAGTCGCCAAGTTATTTTTAGTTTTTTTTTTTAATGTATACAGTATGATATAAAACATACACGAGGTTCAGTTAACAAACACAACAATAAAACCTTCATTCTAACCATTACTGGCCGTTATCAGCGGTCGCGATAAAAAAATAAATCACTAAGATTAATAACAATTACACGTTATCATGTGCGCATTAAAATTTTCTTGTTTCACAAGGGCTTTTACAGAATAACTGACAAATGTTCGAGAGGAAATTCCATAGATTTTTTTAATAGATAAACACACTTCGTTGCTTTGTATATAAATTACTGACATTAATTTTATACGTAAGCGAGTAACAATGACGAAATACATTTTTTTTTGTTTTAAATTTTTTTTCTTAATCTTGTTTTGGAAAAAATACAAAATTTTCCTGCTTCACAAACTTGCTTTCTAAAATAACGAATATGTTCGCAGCAATGTCTTCTGATTTTCGTGAGATATGGCTCTTTAAAAAATACTCTTAACTAACCGTTAATCCGACTGTAGTTTCTGCCGTTTGTCTACCAATTTTGTATATTCAGCGTCCCTCATTCCATTACCATACAAACAACGCAATGACCGCACGTGACATCCTTGTTAGAAAAATCTCATTTCTTTTTAATCTGTCTTTCTGGTGTTCTTAGCGTGATATTGAAGCCAAACGGGCGTCACCTTAGATTAGTCGATTATCGATACGTATCGACTTAACATTATCAATCGGGCGGATCAAAGGTTTTGCAATAAAAATATATTGGTCTCATACCAGCTACCGTTACAGTTGTCGGCGCTTTTGATCCACTCTTATCGACTGTCGGCTCTCTTTGATCCGATATCGGATACTTTGAACTCTTATCTATGACTACCTGTGCATTGTTCCGTCTAACACGCTCGTAATGGACAGTGTGCTCTGATAAGTAAGAGTCGATATTGCACTACCAATGTTTGCGGAAACATTTTTATATATTCCTAGAATTATTTTTAAGTAGGGCAGAGTCCGAAAAGATACGTATAATTGCAAATCAGGAATAATATGCAACTCCCGTCGCCATCGCATTGCGCTACTTTACGTTATTATTCTGTGTATTTAATTCTAGCTTTTGCCGCGAATCCGTCAAGGGGAACTAAAAAAAACAAAAGTCAGTAGCCTATTTGTTCATCCAGACTATCCTCTATCTCTTCGTGAAATTTCATCAAGATCCGTTCAGCAGTTAGGCAACGCATTTACTCGTAAAATAAGAAAGATTAACACGAGTCGATTAATATGTTAAAAAGAAATGATGCTATTAGATTCGTTGTATATTGTATTTTACTTCAACTTCGTACGAAGATATTTAGAGGCTATATGTCTACAAAAAAAAAATATAAACACCGAATTAACTAATCCGGTAAAGGTTACCAAATAACTTAAAACAATTTTGTTGATGTAGCTTTTAGTACTCGTAGTTCTAAGTAAATTCCGCATTAAAAAATCAAATTAGTCTTTAAACAATTTCTTCGTAGAAAGGTCAGACTATGCTTACAAAGGTTAAGTTACCTGTTATCAGTTAAACAACGAAGCAATTAAGGATATAAGTTTCAAAGTTAAACTCGATCCCTTTGTTTGTGCCAACCTTTTGTTCTAGATAAGGTGCCTAATAAGTCCAAGTCGGCGTCGTAAACAGTGGCAAGTAATGTGCCTTGATGCTATTATATCTGCTGTAAGTATGTTTACAGTCCGAGGAAGGTTTTGTTACAATTGTTTTTATTAGAATTTGTCGGCTCGTTTTAAAAGTAGGAAATTACAACAGGCGAGTCGTATGGTGAGTAAGCTTACCTGTCGAAACACTTCCTGTGGAATCGTGAGTTTTGGTTGGTTTGGTGTGTTACTTAAGTTATCGGTAAAGCAAATATAACATTTCCGTGAGCTAGGTGTCTAACCGTTAATTATTCTTGAACCAGGGATACTAAGGCAAGTTTTCTGCAATATGTTCAATTATTATCCTGACGTAGATCCACTATTTTTTTTATTTTATGAGGAAAACTATTTAACTACGCCGTAGTCTTTGACTCCAAAAATCAAACAAAAAATAGGACCCACCTGCAAGCACTACCTCTCGGATAAAAAAAGAATTTTCAAAATCGGTCTATCAGGGGCAGAGTTATGCCGTAACACACATAAAAAAAAACATACAGACGAATTGAGAACCTCCTCCTTTTTGAAGTCGGTTAAAGAGAGTAATGCTAAGTTTCTGCAGTTACGATTTATTTCATCATTAAGAAATTTATTAGTGTTAGGTTGACCTATGTTGCAACGGAGTAAAACTCAAGTTACGTAGTTCGGAAACGTATTTCATTAAGTTATCGAACCAAAAATACTAACGAATGGTTAAATGTAGTTGGGAAATCGGCTATTAGAGGTCTAAAAGATGGCCTGAGATTAAACAGTTAATAAACATTCCATATATCTCATATACGCTACGACTTGGTGACGGTGTTAAGGATAGGACACAGAAAGGGGCGTTGTATAAATCTCGCCCAGGGCGTTAATACCGCTAAAACCGATAACTATAAGTGAATTAGTCGTCAGTTTTAATAAAATGAAACATATACCATACAGTACGTTATTTTTACATAACTTTGACAGGAAACGTACGACTCTATTTAGAGTGATATCTCACTCGTATTGCTCTAATTAGTGTTAATCTTTCTTATTATCTCAGAGCAAATGTAGAAGTTTATTGAAGGTATTATAAACATTTTTGTTTGCGCTCCGTTTCGGGGCTACGTCATTTGTTAAATAGTTAATTTAGCTCATCTAGTTGTCCGGAGATATAGATATAAAGTGCGTTATAATATTTTCTGATATTTAAGGTCTTGGAAAGGTTTTAGATTTAAATATTTTTGGTTCGTAATTTAAAGTAATTTCAACGGTTATCAAAATACTATTAGTCATACCTTTGATGCTTTAAAAGTATGAAGGTTCATTTAAATAACGTAGTTGTTCATTTATTTCACCCTTCATTGCTTAAAGCGAACAAAGCTTTGTCCCTCGCAATTTTAAGTTCATTACAATCTCATATAAATGCTTTATAATTGACTTTTACAGATAATAAATATTTTAAAAGGCAAATAAAACAACGCGAAAATATCAATTGATATTATATTATAGTATAAATTATATTAATAGTGTTAAGAATCCAAATATTGTTTGAATCAAGACATAATAATATAGGGACTAATAATGGGTACCCATTAAAGTCCCTATATTATGAAATATCACATATGATACATAGATATAGTATTCATACCACAACTACACACAATGAAGACAAAACCATATGGATTTCCTTCATCACTCTACAATGGATAACAATGTCAATCATAAGGATTCAGTCATAAAAACAAAAGAAAAACGGAACGCCATCAAAGAAAGAAAAACCCAAGCAATTACACTTTTAAATAATCCAAGAACGTATTTCCCTGTTCATTAAACAGTTGTCTAAGAGTGGTTATAAAAATTTTTAGCTCTACAAGGCTTAGATTAAAACATTATCACATATCGAGGGGCCATAAAGTAAATTGTCTAGACAACTTCATCATTTTTATTGTTTTAAAACAGTTTCTTGCGGGTATTATAACGGGCTATTTGCTTCTAAGTGATCCGTGTAGAGTAGTGTAAACATAAATGACTTTGACACAGAAGTCGTGTGTAAATATCATTTTATGTTTAGGTAGGATTAATGTGACAAAGTTTGATATATTTTAGTTTGGTTTCGGATAAAATATGAGCCTCTGTAAAATAATTACGAGAGTTTTTTGTGTTTAATTATGAATGTACGAATCTTGATTTGGTAAGTCATACATAAATGTTACTTTTATACATATTTTTTTATTTCAAATTATATTTCTCGTCTTAAAGTTCAACATTCATTGCAACAGTACATTTTTATTTTATCATTAATATTTTCAAATACGTTTTTTTTTAAGCGAGATATATTTTTACTATATATTTGACATAATTCACTCAATTTTAAGTTTTGGAATTGATTTCTAAGTAATGCATTAAGTTTTAAAGACTTTAGGTGGTTCTAGATTCTAGAATAACGTTCCAAATAATTTTATCGACTTGATTCAATAACCAATAGCACTTTTAATTATCTTTCTCTTTAATTTTGCCGACAATAGCACCGCCGAGTGTAGTAGTTATTAACTGTTTATAAAATAAATCATACAACGAGATGCTTATGCGATTGGAGTTACGCGTAAACTTGAGCTTTGTAAGAGACCTCTATAATATATAATCTATACTATTATAATAAAGCGTAAACACACACTTCTTTGTTGCCTAAGATGACAGCAATTGCAGCATATTTTTGAACAATTCTTTTTTTAATAAAAAACCCTACACTTACGTCATGCTTTAGGCTATATATTTTCACACCATTAAACTTAGGGGGTAAATATTTTGGACAAAAACCCTAATGTGGGAAAGAGACCATAAGTTGCTGCCAACATCAAGAAAGAAAGATTGCTAAGGTTTGTCATGTCACGTCATGTCATTTTGACATTTGCTATTGATAATTTGACAAATGTAAACAATAAATTAAAGTTTTTATAATTTCACGCGGATGAATCCGCTCGCGAACAGCTAGTTATTTAATAATTCTAATTCAAATATACGGGTATATGGATAAATAAAACAATTGAGGAAATCATTTAAATATTTAATACCACAATGTAGAGTTAGTTTCTAGACATTCATTGTTAGAAAGAACACAATTTAAAATTGAAAACAAGTTATTTCTTTTTACAGATTGTTTTACCAATTTTTACCCACTTTAACTGTATCTAATTAAAAGTGTATTCTATACTTAAATACAGCTAAAAAAGTAAAGAGCAAATGAAATTGCGTCTTTCATACGTCCACAGTAGTATACTTGTATACTTGTGACTATAATGAATATTTTCGTAACAATTACTTAAACTTTTGTTGTACAATCAGCTGCATAAATATGTCTTCATCTAGTAAATTTTAAAAACTTGTAAAACATACGGTTTTAAAAATACGCAGCACATATTCGTCCGTAGACTTCCAACCAACAAAACATGATTATGGATGATCTTTGAAAGTTTTGTAAATCGGAACATTTTTATGGAGCTGATTGTACATTAATTAATAGCCAGAGACCCAAGCTACGTGCTAAGTAATTTGTAATTCTTAGTTGTATATGTTTGTAATAATTATTTGTAAGTATTACTTAATACCGGTTAAAACATTCTATCAATCAACATAGCAAATGAATTAAGCAGAGTAAAGTCTTCATTGACGCTTAGATTTATTCAAACAATAGCACAACTTTCAACAAGTTAACTGTTAACTTAACAAGGTGTCTAGTGGCACAGCCGGCGATCTTCACTATAACAATAATGTAACAAACGATTAAACATTTTAAGGTCCCTAACCACTGGTAAGTAGAGAACATATTCGCGTTGCAATATGTTAGGATGTTGTGTTCGCCAGTGTTTGCGTCGGCGCCTTTGATGTCGGTATAAAGGGCGCCGACACGCGCCTGACCGCGCTCACCTGACCGATGTTTGCGCGCTACACGACACACACCACGCGTCACACAATGTGTTTGTACAATTGCCATCAATGACCATTGTGTTGTTTCGATGCTAGTATTTTATTTAATTTCGTTTCATTTCATTTGTTTTTTTGTGCATAATTCACTGTTATAATACATAAAATTTACTTTTGAATTGGCATTTGTCTGCCAGTATAAATAACTAGAAGACTTAGTTCCTCTAGAGACTGTAATGCTAAATGCTAACAAATTTTGGAAACAAAAGCTTTCATTATTCTTAATATCTTCTTATATGTAATATGGGCTTAACTTTCTTTCCATTGTATTATCTTGTTCATTTTTGTCTGACAAAAAGGACAATATGTTTATGCATGTGGGTTTGTATTTATATGAAATCTGTTGTGACGGCTCTGAGTATAAGCGTTGGAACCGATTTTGACGAATGAGGTGACATTCGTTTCGACTTCTATCCCGAACTAGCTGTTCGCGTGCGGATTCATCCGCGTGAAATTATAAAAAACTTTATTTTATTGTTTACATTTTGTCAAATTATCAATAGCAAATGTCAAAAAGACATGACATGACAAACCTTAGCAATCTTTCTTTCTTGATGTTGGCAGCAACTTATGGTCTCTTTCCCACATTAGGGTTATTATCAAAAATATTTACACCCTAAGTTAAATGGCGTGAAAATATTTAGCCTAAAGCATGACGTTAGTGTAGGGCTTTTTATTTAAAAAAGAATTATTCCAAAATATGCTGTAATTGCTGACATCTTAGGCAACAAAGTAGTGTGTGTTTACGCTTTATTATAATAGTATAGATAGATAGAACGACACAAAACACGAATACCTAGTAGGTAGACTTAGGTATGTTATCTACAATTTGTTCGATCATTTGTTTAATTCGGCTGCGTTTTCCCCGTCAAGATCAAGTAGGTTATAAATTAATATGTATTAAGTTTGTGTTATTATATAATTTATCCCTTAGTTGTATGGTTGTGAACAATAATGTGCTTTCATAAAAGTTATAATTCTAGTTTAATATTTGAAGTTCAAACTACTTGAATGAACACGACACACCTATCTTCATAATTTTAAAACTTAAAAATTATTTGTACTTAGCTTTGAAGACTTGCCGATATTTTTTTATATGTTTCGACATTCACTACAGTAAACAATGTTTTAGCGAGGACGATTCAGCGAATTTTGCAAGTGTTTGACAAAAGAATTAACGTCTTTTATTGACCTCTATTGTGATCATTACCTTTAAACTTATCCAATTGTTTAGGTCAAGAACAAAAGAATGCGTAGACAAATAAAAAAAATGTAAAAGTTTAGTGGAACTAACGAAATTTTGTTTGTGTTAAAGTAAAACTTTTTTGTTCATTCTTTCCGCGAATATTGTAAATAGAAACAAAATAGGCCAGAGTTCATAATTATTGAAAGCTGAACCCGAGATGCTTTTCTAACTAATTATGCAGGCGATTTACAAAACGTAGGAAATAGGTACAAATGTAAAATAGATTTTGTTAATTTACTTTAATTTTCAGATTTATAATGAAAACAAAAACCAGTTTATTTTATTAATATAAAGCTATACTTTGTTGGTTAGTTAGACACATCTATCACGCGCTTGTAGTCAAATTACAAAGAGAGCCCGAACAAAGGCATTAAATTCAGTATAAAGACTTGCCTACGAGACGCAATTACTGAAGCAATCTGCTCACCTAATAGCTTCACTGGGGGACGCTCTGTCACCAAAAATTTGCATGGCATTAACTGAACACAATATCAAAGCGAGACAACACTTAACTTACCACTTAGACAGGGTTCCAATGGTAAGTCGAGCTTCGAAATCATAGAACCTTGTTACAGTTAGCAGTGGGGTGGTTAAGTCGATTCGCGATTGTTACAGATCGATACTGAAGGCCGTGCCGCGTATGCCCCGCCCAATGGGCGGCGCCCGGCCTCTTCGGGAGCCGACACAAGCGCCGACCGGCGCGGCACCTTTGATGTCCTCCCTCCGCGCCACGCGCCTGCGCGGGCCCCGATAGCGAACGCACACAGGCTCATAACGCTCCGCGCGCTCACCTCGACCGGTTGTCAGTTCACAAACCGGTTTAGCAGTGACGACAGGCACAGTGTTGATATACCAAAGTGCAGAGTTCGGTGTTGTGTGCAGTTCCGATGGATTGTTCCGTTCTGGATATGGAAGACAAACCTTACAGTGTTGACAGTTCTGACGATATTAATATCGAAGAAGAAGAAGAGGAGCATATTGAAGAAAATCACAGTAAGTAGAAGGAATATTTCCTTATTGTGTTTGTTTTGCATAAATTATAAAAAGATATTGTTTTTCGTTATTGAAATCTGCATCAAATAATTAACTTGTACGATTTCATTATTCCAGTACTTTAGGGTAATAGCTTTTTTTTTTTATTTTAACTTTTTCCATTGATCTATGTTGCGTTATGCTTATGTTGTACTTTTGCTTGCAGGCTATCCGGCTGACTTTCCGCTGGAGGCGCTTGTGAAGCTGGAGCGGCCGTCGCCGCCGCTGCCGACGCCGCCGCGCACGCCCACCGACGACACGCCACCCGCAGTCGTCATATCGCGTCACCAGCCCGCCTGGCCGCCGGCCTACGCTGCCTACCCGCGCCCCGCAACAACCATGCAGACCCCATACCCATATGACAAGGCCCCGCAGAGCTACTCCCATCCTATGTCCGCGTATATGCAAGCTCAAGTCGCAACCCTACCTCCTACAGCCCCTTACCACGCTATGCTGGTCAACCAATGGATCAGAAACGCTGCCCTGTACCATCATACGCTTAGATACCCAGGAGCAATGGCACATCGATTACCAGGCAGGAATCCTCCCCCGATGAGAGCGCCCGGCGTGCCCGGCGCAAGGCCTAAGAAACAGTTTATCTGCAAATACTGCAATCGGCAGTTCACCAAATCCTACAATCTGCTGATTCATGAGAGGACCCACACGGACGAGAGACCTTATTCGTGCGACATCTGCGGGAAAGCTTTCAGAAGACAGGACCATTTACGAGACCATAGGTGAGTTGAAGTTACAACATTTAATTAACTTTATCTTTAGCCGTAGATGAGTATACATTTTTTACTTCTTTGTTTATTGTGTTTACATACTGATAAGTCTTAATTTTCAATATAAATTGACCATATTTGTCCTGGTTAAGTAGATTTCGGAACATAAATATGTTGGAAATAATTTGAATCATTTTCTTATTTACTAAAAATTTATGAAATAACATAAGATTTGCACATTTAATTTACAAGAATTAAACTCTCTATTACCGACGGCGTTAAAGTCTTTTTTCGCTAAGACTTTGTTGGAAAGAGTACATAAAAAAACAAAAGTGTAAAAGTTTTTGTGAGGTCGCGTCGGCGCATCGCACGCGCATCGACCGGTTCCGTTGCTTCGTATCTATCTCGCTCCGTCGTCGAACAAATTACTCCTTATATTTCTTCGCTTTTACGAGACACACTCATTTTTTTTCCTTTCAAATTATATCCACTGCCTAATGCGCTTAATGTGGAAATGCCTTAATTTCATTCGAAACACGTATTATAACTTCAAATCCATTAAAGTCGTCTTATTTGGTTTCGTTAACTTTGTTTATACAACATTTCGACACACGATATTTATTTTTGTTTTTTTTATCTTTCCAGATATATTCATTCGAAAGAGAAGCCATTCAAGTGCACGGAATGTGGAAAAGGTTTCTGCCAATCGAGGACATTGGCGGTACACAAGATTCTACACATGGAAGAGTCTCCCCACAAATGTCCAGTTTGCAGCAAAAGTTTCAACCAAAGATCTAACCTGAAGACACATCTGCTAACACACAGTGATGCGAATAAACATCATCTAGAGCACCTCGAGGGTTGTCAGGAAGTGTCATCGACAAGTCAAGTCGCAGAAAGTCCGCTTCTCGACCTTTCACACAAACCAGCATCACCTCCAGTTCAAGTTTACCAACAACAACCTTCGCAAGCTAATTTACAATCACCAACAGAGCCTCCCAAAAGACCGTTAGGTTTTTCAATAGAAGATATTATGAAACGTTAAATGTTAGATAATAAGGCTTTGTAGAAAGTGAACTTGTCATTCTTCATGTTGAACAGGTTTAAAGCTCGATGTATGGACGTCAACGAACTTGCGATTCGTCCAGTTTCACAAGTGTTGATCAAATTTACATCGACGCTAACAGCAATGAATTAGAGGCATTATTACTGTATGTTAGTATATTATAGCCAAAGAATTCCTTTATTGTACTAAATATCATTCTACTCTTATGTAAAATGTTTCTCGAAATTATTGTTTGTAATTACCAATTCTAAACTAAACTTCATTTAGTTATAACTTGATCTTCTTTCAACTATAAAAGACTGAAATTATTGATTATTGTTGTTATGTTTCTTAGAGATTTATTTATTGTGATAGTATCTCAAATAGGCCTAAGTTACGGTTAACTATAGTTACCAAAAAGTATTACCTAAGTTTTAAGTTCCATTCCAAAATTCCTGGCTATGACAGCGATATATAAATAGGAGAATTTTGACGTACCTTTTAAATCTAAGTTAGAGTTAAGTAAATAATGTAAAATTAAAGATTCCAAGTTTATATACCAGTACCGTCTGTACATTAGGCTTATGCTAGTATAATTTGAATCTTAATTTAACTATTGTAAATATGTAAAATACTTAAATAATTATTGTAAACAAGGAGGCTAAATATAAAAGAAATAACATAAAGAAAAATTTGAAATTTATCTCTTGTTTTATTTTGAAAACTGATTTCAAATAAACGGCAATTTTAGTTTAATCATTAATTAAAACTGTCGTCAAACTTGTATTAATTTGATGGTATGTAATTAATATTAATTAAATTATGCTAATTTAATAACGCCTACTAATTAATAGTAATAATGAATGATTTATTCGAAAGAATTTTATGTGAAAATTGATTCACGAAAGTGGATTATTATGTTAATTATTCAACTATTTTGGAATCAATTACCGTGAAATTTAAGACTGTTTAAAATGATTCTGACTTCGGAAAGTATCCGTTCATCATTTCATAATAAACTACGCTATATTTAAATTATTAATAACTAGCTGTTCGCGTGCGGATTCATCCGCGTGAAATTATAAAAACTTTATTTTATTGTTTACATTTGTCAAATATCAATAGCAAATGTCAAAATGACATGACATGACAAACCTTAGCAATCTTTCTTTCTTGATGTTGGCAGCAACCTATGGTCTCTTTCCCACATTAGGGTTTTTTTCCAAAATATTTACCCCCTAAGTTTAATGCCGTGAAAATATATGGCCTAAAGCATGACGTTAGTGTAGGGCTTTTTATTAAAAAAAAAATATTCAAAAATATGCTGTAATTGCTGACATCTTGGGCAACAAAGAAGGGTGTGTTTACGCTTTATTATAATAGTATAGATATAGAAGTAAAGATAAAAAAACGCAAACATAAGTATTATTTCTCTAATAGTAAGTTACATTAACCCAGTTAGTTTGAGTTTATACATGAACTATTTGTTACCATCTTGCCTTACTGAATGTAATCCGACGGAATCGTATAAAAATGTAGATTGCAAATGCCTTTCGGATAAAAGCCAGTTTTTTTTCTTACGGACTATAAACATAATTGTTTGTACTATTTTCACACTAAAATATTCACTGAAAATATGTAACAAGTTAGTCTCAGATACAACTATATACTAGGCTACTAAAAATGTGTTACTAAAAAAGGTTTTATGCACGACGACCAGCAAAATATCAAAGCCCGAGAAGCATTAAATATATCAGGGACAAATAAGCCTAAGAAATTAATTTAGTCTTGAATTTAATGTCTATTAAACAGGATTTACTAAATTTAATGTATTCGTAGCGTGTTCATTCCTCCATTAGAGAGTGGCCCGTGGCGTGACGTCACAGATCGTGCGATACCGCCATTATTATAATGATAGTAAGGAAATTAATTATAATTATAGGTTATGCTCTGATTGAACAGTTTCGGAGAAGATTCGAAATTCTATCTTAAATCATATTCAAACGAAACTGTTATAATTTGTGGTCGACATTTTTCAAGTTTTTATTTAAATTAAAGTAGGTAAATAAGTTAAAATAGAATTTCCATGTATAGCATATGCATACAATGAATATAAATAAATATATTAGTGTAAATTTCATTCTTAATATTAGAATAATATTGTATTTATAATGAAAATAAATGAATATAGCACCACATTTCTAAAAAAAAATTACACGCTACAATTGTATTTAAGGACAATTCAGCGCCATCTAGTGGCAAATGGCTGCACTAGAATATGTCCTTAGTAAAAACAGGATGTCGCTACAGGTCTTACGATGAGTTAAATATGCCAATAGATGTGCCCACTATCTGTTTGCTTGACGTGCCTGGGATATATGCAATTAGGAAGGAAATTTATTGCTTTACAAAAACTTAATATGTGTTTGAAACGGAGGTCTGTTTTTAATCGTTTAAACAATACGGCGATCGTGATAAAACGTTTTCAATTAAACTATCTTGCGTTTATAACGTAACATACAAATTAAATTAGTGCGCTGTTAAAATTTAGATTGGTGTCTTGTTTTTTTTTTTTTTTTTATAATATAAGGCAGCAAACGAGCAAGCGGTCATCTGAATCCACCGAAATGGAAAGCGACCGCTGCCCATAAACATCCGCAATTGCAGATGCGTTGCCTACCCTTAATCGACGTATACCTTATAAAAGTCACGTATTCTGGGTTGAATTGCAATTTTAATTCTTAATGGATAAAATTATCTTAGCATCAAAATACAATAAAAAGGAGGAATACTATCGAAGGCATACAAGCTCTTAAGTGTCGATAATTGGAATTTATTATTAGATTTAATATTAAAACGCATTTGCCACAAATATTTACAATTATGAAAAAAAGAGAATTACAAACGTCGTTATTATAGAAACAAATTCTGATTCTCATGAATTCTGAACTTCGAAAGTGGTAATAAAAGAAAACGTTTCTTAGGTACCCTTTAAAATAATTAGAAATTAATTTGTATTATTTGTGTAATACTATAATTGACATGGATAGCTCTTACCACTAAATCGTTGCAACTAATAGCGCTATTATTCACAATCTGATACCGTACCTTAAGTGGTATGCAACTCTTTGACAGATGGTACAATTTGATGTTGCCAAACGTTAGTATTCCGCAATTTGCCAGTCAATCGAAATTGCAACGGATCCCTCACGATTGAGGTCTAATCGCTGACGAAATGGTACAAAATGCCGAAATCTCCCGTGACTATTCCGACCGAATGATTCCAATAATCGTTCAACGCTTTTCCTTCTTTTGTTCCAATTAAAAGCAATTCCCCAGTGGATTAAAGTTAAATATGGAAGATTCCTGGGTACCTCTGAAGCGATTTAGTCTGTCATGCGGCTGCGATATTTATTGACGTTTTGATTTATTGTTCTAAATCGTTGATTCATTGTTTTTAATATGATCAAAATGAATTTATTAGTCATTGCAATAAGTACATACCATGGTTATTGGCCAAATTTCTAATCACCAAATTTTTTTTAAATTTCTATAGGTGAGGAAACAGTCTCCGGATCGCTTAATGCACATCTGAATCGACAAGGGAACCACAGATGCGTTGCCGGTATTTAAGGGAGCAGTACGCCCTTTCCCTAAGTTGTAACTGTACGGATGACGGAGGATAATACACCGCGCCTGTGCGAATTAAAAAGTTACACCAAAACCTTGTCTTTGTGGAATTCCATGCGTTGAGATGGTAACGAAGAAATTTGGTACTCTGTCGACTTATTCAATGACGGAACTCGCTTGTGTTTTATTTTGAATGTTAAGATTTCTAATGCAAAAACAATAGACTGATTTTCGATTAGAGCATCGTAAATGAGATGAAATTGTTTTTTAGCTCTGGTTAAGAATAATTTGACTAAAAAATTCAGATCTCTGAGAGGTCGCGTTATTTGACCCAGTTTACGAGTTCAAAATGTTAAACTACTCTATGATAATAAAAATAAATGTAACTTAATGAAGATTGCATTCGCCCTCTGGCTAAATGTAACGTAACGATCACCTGAAGTAGCGCAACAACTTTGGGGCATTATTTGGAGATTTATTATAATTTGGACGGCATAATTGAGTGTAATATCAATGTTTCTTTGAGGAAGATTTATGTTTCACCTTTTCTGTAACGTACAGTTTTTGTAGGTTGATTTTATAATACGTTTAATAGCTGAGAGTTATAGGTTTTTGTTGATGTGATGCAAGGATTTATTCGTACTTTTGTATTCAGAAATCTTTTAATAATAATATGAAATTTGTAAATATTTGTAAAAATAATGAGATAGCAAAAAACTTGTATCAAAAAGACAAAAGCATTAATTTTAAATCTTAATTTATATAAATATATTAATTCGTTTTTAATGTTATATTTCTACTAAAGAATTCCTTGTATGTCGACATTTATTTTGGTTATCAGAGCATAGTTTTGCATCACTTTAAAAACCATAAAAAACCTCTTCCAGTTTTGATTCGATCAGAGGTAATAAAGAGATCCTTAAAAATCAATATTTCATCGACCAATTCCCCGCGGCACGCGCCACCTCGCGGCAAACACGCAACACTGATTGGCAGCTGTCAATCATCAGTATCAGAAAATATAATAGGTTCCATTTCGGCCAATTAGATATTTGTAACCGCACCCACTAGGGCGATGAAAACTTTTGACATGTCAGTTGATATAGAAAATAGTAATTTGATGTGACGAATGACGGAGTAAAATGTTCCATTATAATATTTTTTTTAATTTAAGGCATGGTTGCAGCGAATCAATAACTAGAGAAGTATTGTAAAAAGCAGACAAAGCAAAATGTAACTTAGCTTTAAATTTATTAATTACGTTTGATACTTTGAAGAAAAAATAATATATTAGGTAGCTCTAAAGAAGACTTTTTTAATCATAAAATACAAACTTTTAAAAATATAAACAAAAATTATATTTTGAGGAAAAAAGTCGTTGAAATCTTTTGTATCGAAATGTAAAAAATAGTATTATGCATTCGAGAACAATAAAAATGTCTATTTTCAGTTTCCATATTTCTAATAACATAAGGTAACGTTGACTGTTACGTCTGTGTGCTTCATGTCAAACATATCAAACAGATTGACACGTAGGCGGGTAGACGAAAATCACCGTAAAACCAATGAAATCAAGCAACAAGTAATACTGTATTTTGTGTAAATAAAAATAGAGTTGATTTTATTTTCCTGGCTTTCTACTGAATTTTGAATATAAAATCTTAAAAAAAAAATTGAGGTTTTAAAAGGGGTATTTAATTTGTAGTGTGGGTATTTATCTATTAAAAATAACCGAATAGAGGAGCAATTATAAATTCAAACTGCATGCCTTTTAATTATAACCCATAGGAATTATCTTTTGGATACCATTTGACAACTAACAATTACATTAAACTATTCATAAAAAATAGTCTTCATTTCTGTAGATAAAAATTATACATAATTTAAATAAAAACGTAAAACTTAGAATATAACTGTATATCTAAAAAACAGAGCTTTTAAATAACCGTAACATAAGCTATTGAAAAGCTATCGATAAATATTCACCAGTGACAGTTTTCATCAATAGATGTCGTTAGTAGTAAATTAACTGCTTGCAAACTTTTTACATATTAGTTAAGAAATCAAAATTAATACAAAAATATCAGAAAACTATTACATCATTTTCTTGGACTAATTTTAAGACAATCTGAAACCGTAAAACCTTCTGAGTAAAATCAGGTAAACTAAAAATACGGTCAAAGACATATAATTATAGAAGATCAAACGCGGCCAGCGATGTGTAGACCAGTTATTAAACGCAACGTTTTAAAGCCAAATGTGCTTATAATAGTTCGTATTTACTAAAATAGAACTTTGTTATTTTATTGTGATTAGAAAAAAATCAGAAGTAATTACTGTTTATTAGGATTCTGTATGAAGGACGATTTAATTTCACTAATGTGTGGTTAACATTTATGATTATAATAATTGGCATCGAGAGATTTATTATGTCACATATGTCATACAAATTAAATAAAACGGAAAAAATGTTTTTTTCATTTGGTGATTCAGAGGAAGTTTGAAAGTAGCGCCAGTGGTGGAGAAATTGAGAAGCAAAAGGTTAGCGTGGTATGGACATGTTATGCGACGAGACGTTGGGGACATAAACCAGAAAGTGTTAAGAATGAATGTGGATGGCTACAAAGGAAGAGGAAGACCGAAGAAAGTATGGATGGATTGTGTGAAAGAGGATATGCTTAAGAAAGGAGTGGTGTCAGATATGACGGCTGATAGAGATGTATGGAAGAGCAGCACATACTGTGCCGACCCTCCATAAGGGATAAGGGCAAGTTGATAATGATTCAAAAATGGCGCAATTTTTGTTGTAATTCGAAACTTTAGTAGATGTAAGAAGTTAACTTAATGTTTGACAGCCAAATAAGTGATTTTACTCAGTTTATCCTAGTATAAGCAGTAAAGACAGGATCTTGTTGTTAAGAATAGGTCTACTCGTATTACATATTTACCTGAAAACGGGACTAGATTTCAAACTTCTATATTTGTTGTTCGCTAGGAGACTTGTAACATTATTTCACTGTACGAATTATCTAACAGAATCGTCGAAGCGAAATGGCGGCGGCGGTTGCAACGCGTTATTCATCTTGCACAAACACTTGCACTTGTAAAACTTTTCACTTTTAGTCCTTAAGTCAATTTTACACTAGTTCAGACTAAAATTTCAAGTATCCTACCGACTGCGCCATGTTTATTAATAATAACGTGGGAGAGGTGTGAAGAGATAAACGAGTGGAGTATCGACTCTTTTATTTCGAAGTACCGACCTTCACCTAACATTTTAATAACACATAAAATATATGAAAGGTGTCATTTGTCTAACAATAAATAGTACTTTAATTAAAATGCGTGATATGTTATTGAATTTGTTTAATAATGATTGCTCTCATTTTAAAAGTAACAGACTTTCATCATCATCATCACCAGCTCACTATACGTCTCCACTGAGGGGCTCGAAGACTACCTTAAATTAGGGTGATTAGGCCTTAGTCAACCACGCTGGCCCACTGCGGGTTGACTTCACACATATCTTTGAATTTCTTCGCCGATATGTGCAGACATCACGATGTTTTCCTTCACCGTAACAGACTTTACCTGTTATAAATGCCACATCGCTCAATACACAGATGTGTAAATAAGCAGTTGTGTCAAAATAAAAAGGAAACCGTGAAGAAACTACCGATGAGAAATAACAAATTCATTGGCGCCACTCCGCGCGGCTCCTTGACCACCGCAACCGCAAACTAATCAAACACACCCGATTATTATACCATCATTTTTCGGAATGACCCCGAAGGATAGACAATGAAAACCAGTAAAAGTTTGACTTAAGAAAATATAGAAAGGACATTGAAAATATACATATTTTAAAGTAAATTTTTCGGTTTGTTTTTTTCGGTTGTTTTAGTTCCTTTTTGTTTGTTTTTTGCCTCTAGTATCTAATTTTATTTATTGTAATTAATTTATACAAAATATTCTGCCTTACGATGACGGAGTGGACACTAACACAGATCTTTAAATTGATGAATTCTATAATATTTGCACAAATAAGCGGATTATTCCCAACCGTGACCCCGCTCTGTCCCCACGTGGGAATAAAAAGTTTCATCCGTCCCACCTTTTAGCCCCACCATCACCAATAAGGTGACAGACGGAACCGTTATGAAATAAAATAAGTTCCAACCGTCCCCTCGTTGCATAAGGTGGGACGGATGAAACTTTTTATTCTCATCTGTCTTCACGTGGGGACACAGCGGGGTGACGGTTGGGAATAATCCAAATAAGCTGTGTGTCTTATTTAGAGTATTATTTTCATTTTATATATTTACGAAATACAAATAAAAGTACCAAATAAATACACCATCATTGTCAGCCTCAGGTCGTCCACTGCTGAACGTAGGTGTTGTCGATACAAAAAAAAAATACTTATTTTATACAAATATGTAGACTCTGTAAACTTTTAAGTACTCGCCAAAGTATAAGTAGTTTAAATCTGACATGTCAAAAATTACAGCGTCCTTTATTTGCTGCGATCATTCTAAAAGCAAACCCATAATTATTACGAGAACAGACGTTAGTTTTTGCGGCAATTTATGAATGGAAGCATCGATGGTCACGGTTGCAATTTTGTTTCGTTCATTGTATTTTACGATAATATTAAATTTGAGTCAGAACTATTTGAGACGTATAATTAAGTTGCTGTTATAATAAAATTAATCTTGTTATTGTTTTAACGAGTAAAACAATGTTACATTTCTAACAATGTAACGTTCGATTTCATTTTAAATATAAATTAATCAATTATCTATAAAAACTTACGCCTTGATAGAAAGTGTAGTCAAAAGACGAATTTTCATTTGGCGTAGTAACGGATTTGTTGTCATAAACCTTACTAATATTACTTAATATTATAAATGGGAAAGTTTGGATAAATGGATGTTTGTTAGAGTTTGAAGCTTAAACTGCTGAACGAATAGTGTTGAAATTTGACATAGATGTAGATAGTCTGAAAGAACACATACGCTACTTACTTTCGATTTTTTAAGTCCACGCGGAAGGAGTCGCGGGCGAAAGCTAATCTATAAATACAAGTACAACAAAATCTTCTTTAACAGATTCATTTCAAGCAATTAAATTGTTAGTTAAAAAGAGTTTTCTCAAACCACTTGAATAGTTAAATATTACAGTAGGTACAAAGTAATAAATATTTAATTTATCATATACGTCCTGACATTATCAAGACATCTTTATTTCCATCATTAATGACGTCCAAGCAACGCGTGTTTCACATTAAATTTTATCATCCACGAAATTTACTATAAAACGGTAGTTAAGGCCACCTATGAAAGCAATCTGGTTAATTTATCTCACTCGTTCTTCAACATATGATATCTACAATATTTATATCTCAAGATTCACGTGAACTAATCCCAAAATCGTGAGGTTACTTTAGTTACGTTTATATTTTATAAAATTCTTGCGAAGTATGTGGAATCACTACATAGTCTATACTATATATTATAAAGAGGAAGGATTTGTATTTATTGAAATAACTCAAAAACTGCTGGACTGATTGCAAAAATTCTTTCACCGATAAGTAGCTACGTTATCTCTGAGTAATATAAGCTAAATTAATTTTTTGAACGGTTTTACCCCACATCCATACTTCTAACAAAATTACGTAAGTAAAAGAGGTCAACGAAAATAAAACTAAAAAGAAAAATGAAAGATCGATCCTAGAAGACGTGGTCGACCCAAAAAAGACTCCGACCCTCAAAAATCACCTGCAACAGTAACACCCAAACATTAGCCCGGGGTCCTTCACGACTGGCCCCGAGCCAAGTTGCTTATTAGGGACGTACCACGCACCTGTGTGAATATTTTCATAATCCTCCTAATTAGAGGTTTGCAGATATTCCCAAAGAACGCCGAAAGCAAAACGGTTGTACCTTACTGTGGAGGTAATAAATTGTTCGACATTTGACCCCGCACACTGGCTTTTTTTATTGAGAATCTGCCCTGCGGCTAACTTGATCCGAAGCAGGAACGATTTGGAAAGTTTACAGAGTATTACAGATTATTAGAATAAATATATTTTAAATGATTTTCTATGTTGTTGGTGAAAGTTACACCATGACTAAAATGTTTGGACTAGTAAGCAATATTGCTTGACACCACGCTAGTGAAGAACAGGCAATTGCAAAATTAAAAGGTGATAAAACCTGTAATCTATTTAAGTATATTGCGAAATAAATTTGCCAAACTTAATAAGAATAAATAAGATGTAACGTAATGTTGTATTGGTTAATTTCAGCTGAATTCAAGTACAAGATAAGAAAAAAAAAAAAATTACAAGCTAATATAACAAACGTCCTTAGAAGTCGTGAATATTTCGATTCGCAGTTTTGAAAGTGTTGGAGTGAATCAAATGTAAAACGAAATCAGATTTGATCCCACATAAATCTAGACGCGGTGAGGTAACCTACTCTGTGCTCACACTAATGTCGGATGAATTTATCGCGGTGATCGTCAACCGTGGCCGCAGGGCTGCCCGCCTCCACTCCAAGTTCCCACGTGCTCCGAATGCTTGGATTGCGTGCCGTAAACACAACCTCATCAGCAACTTAACCCATAACAAAACTACCAAACACACAGTATCACAACACAAATGAAGGTTATTCATTTAATCTGTGGCTTTGAAGTTTTTTCATCTAACCTTGTTTGAAAGTAGATGCTTGCTGCTTCAGTAGATCTACTGTTTGCTGCAGGCTCTTGGTTCTCACCTTGGTCTTGGGTTTCGGTCGTGGGAATTGACCCAAGAAGACCTTAGATTGAATGATAAAGAAAATCATTTTAAAAATATATTATAATGCCTTAGTCATAGACTATTATGAACAAAGTTTATAATTTGTTTTTACTCTTTTCTTACAGAATGCAATATTTTAATAATAAACGTAAAAAAGGTATTAATTATTAGGGTTTAAGAGAGAATTGTATCTCAATAGAAGATTTAAGTACTGAATGTATAAGTTTTTAGAATATTAATATCGAAACGTTGTGAAAAAATTCTTACTATTAATAATATAAATGCGAAAGTTTAGATGGATGGATATTAGAGTTATCCGCTTAAACGGCTGAATGGATCCCTATAGAATTTGGTATAGATGTAGAGGATAGTCTGGAAGAACACGTAGGCTACTTAGTTTTGTTTTTTAATTTCCACAATGATGAAGGTGCGGGCGAAGCTAGTGATTTTATATATAACTTTAAACTGTCGTGGTTTTTACAAACAAAATGTTCTTTTAACACTACTTTTTACTGCGTCGAAATATCGGGAGCTAAAACAATCCAATCATGGTAAGAAACTCGTATCTTACGAATATGATAGTTATTTTATAAATTTGTAGCGTGACAAAGGTGTAAAGATCTATGAGAAAAGTAACATGGTATATGAGTAATTCTTAAAATCTGAATTCCTTAGCAGGATCGGTAACATAATGGAAGCTTGTATAATAACAGCATTCACGATAATGACTATACTATGAGATGAAAGTGATTACAAGCGTTTACACGCATTTACCGAATTATTTGGTAATCGATCAGGTACGCGCCGATATTTGTGATAATATCCAAGGAATTCTTGTACGTCTGTCGACAAAGGGGCCGGTAATAGCGGTCGTGATATTGGAAAGATTTTGGATTTTTTTAACGTAAATATACGATATTAAGTTTAAACATTTTAATGAGCTCTTTTTTTGTATCAAACTGTATATGAATTCCGCGGTAGTAAATGTTTGTAGTACTATCCTATATTGCAAATTTAGAAGTAACGATTTTGGTGGTTTTGGAATACTGCGGTTTATTAGTATTGGACGTCTCGGATAAAGCATTTTTGCATTAGTGAATGTGGATTTCTGACCATAATTTAATTCTAGTAGTAGTTTTGTAGATCATCATCACCAGCTCACTATACGTCTCCACCGAGGGGCTCGAAGCCTACTTTAATAAGATGTGACTAGACCATAGTCTACCACGCTGGCCAAGTGCGGGTTGGTTGACTTCTCACATATCTTTGAAATTCATCGCCGATATGTGCAGGATGCATCACGATGTTTTCCTTTACCGGGTAAATTATGTACATATGAAAATTCGAAAAATCGAAAATCACATTGGTACATGGCGGGATTCGAACCCAAGACTTGTAGATTACAAGTCAAGTGCTTAAACCACTGAGCCACCGACGCCCTCGTGTTGTAGATATTAATTTTAAATTAACTTGATCCAGTATTTGCGGCTCAGTAGGCCTACCAATTAGGGTAAATTTTCGGCTAGTACAAAAGGCCGGGGTTGTCCCAAACATCATTGGTTGGTAATTAAAACAAATAGGATCAAAAAGGTCCCGCCCGAGGCGCCAGGGGGCGGCGTGCGCGCTCGCCTCGCCGTCGCCATGGCCCGACAACCCCCTCATTATAAACATAATCTAATTATTGAATTCGTACAATGTTGTGTTTACATTTTTTTTTCTAATTTTCTCCACTATACTTAAGAATCGACGCGTAAGCGCTAAATGGCACGTTTAGGGTAATATATCATATGAAAGCGAGTCACTGTTGTGCCGACGGCTTTTTTCTCACGCTTTAATGTAAGATTTGAGACGTTTTGTCATTAAATTAGTGAGCGACGCCGGGAGAAGGAATGTAGTCGATCTCGATGGCTCCTATAATTTTAAAGTTAAATAGCCATATTGGTTATATTACATTTTATGATCGTTTCGTCGATTTTAACTGCCACCGAACCTATGTCCGCCTCTTATCAAGATTAAAATGCAGTCGTTGCTACGGTGATCGGTTTTAAAGATTGTTAAATAATTTAAACTATCTCTACTGAATTACAAATTGGACTTTTGACACGTTTTTATTAACTTGACCTGCAGTTACTATTTATTTATTTTCATTATACGATTTATTACAATTGATTCTTCGTTAATTGTAATAAACTGTGACAGATGCACACTTAACTTTAAGGTCTCTCCACTTTTAGATCTAATGATAAATTGAATGCAACGCCATCTAGTTATAAATTGCAAAACTAGAAGTTGTTATTGATGTTATAAATAATTTATTTTTTATTTACAAAAGTCACATAGTAATAATTAAAATCTATCTACGTATATTGAAAGTTAAAGCAATCAAGTTATTGACAAGTCATTTAAAATTGCTAAAGCGTCCCAGCTTCATAGCTTGAGGCTTATACCGTCTATCTCCAGTCCACCGCATCGTGTGAACGCAATCCATCATGTTCTGTAACGAAGTTCATGCTAAACTTGTGAAGTTACCGTCATTTTATAATTTACGACCGTTTGGGAACCGTTCCGTGGAAACCAGATCTTAATTAAATGTTCGCAACATGTACTATGAAGACATTGCACAAGAAAACTGGCTTATCGTAATTCCTTTTGCTTCCTTAACCCTATCTTTTCTTGACCACGCCTGACACAAAGATTATTTTGTCTCCCTTGTAAAGAATTGTGGCGATATAGCTCAGAATCCGTGGCCTGATGTTCTTCTTTGAAGTTTCAAGAAACCCAGATCCTGATCGTGAATTTTTTTTTTATATTACAAGGTGGCAAAAACGCAAGCGGCCACCTGAATCCGCCGAAATCGCGAAGCGACCGCTGCCCATAGACATCCGCAATTGCAGATGCATTGCCTACCCTTAATCGACGGAGGAGGACACGCATATAAAGAGGATATTCCCCTTACTATGCGTCTCTTCCGCCGTAGAATCCACTTTTCCTTCCCATCCTGGTGGGAAGAAAAAGGAACTAGAATAGGGACATATGCCCCTTTATCAGTCTACATTTACTGTGTAGAACTCACACACCATTCCCATCTATACCATGATAATCACACATTTAAAGAACCATTTATTTGGTTGCTACATTTATAGCGGTTTCAAAATATACTAATCGCTATGTAATTCGAACCAAAACTCATCGAAGCTGACTATTTAAAGTTGTCTGAACTGATTAAGAGTCACCATTACTTCTCACGACTATAGCTAGCTAATGGATATTAAATTTTATTACATACGAGATGAATGCAATGGTACATTTACGTTAGTTAATATATTGCTATCCCTTTCTCTCTATTTGAAGTAAGTGAGACAATAATGTTACCATTATTGTACAGTAACAAGGCGCTGCTTTGCGGTTAGTTCTATCAGAAAGTATACAAAATCTAAATGGGAATAAAAAAGCATAAAAGGACAAAAAACACTATAGCTACATGAAAATGAACTTGTATCATTTTTAAGATATTGAAAGGAGGGCGCTAGTGAGTCATTACCACAAATTATCTCCAGAGAAACACTTTAAAAAATAGATATAATATGGAAGGAGCAAGATCTTCGCGTCCTTTAGCATTTCTGAAATAAACGGTCAAGCGGACAATAACGACGGCGCAGCAATGCGCAATGAATCAACTCACGCGAGTATAAATATACGGCACCAAAACGTAATTGGCCCGTAAATA
This sequence comes from Papilio protenor, assembly GCA_029286645.1. Taxonomy (NCBI): domain Eukaryota; kingdom Metazoa; phylum Arthropoda; class Insecta; order Lepidoptera; family Papilionidae; genus Papilio; species Papilio protenor. Next base: position 5,490,879 of record JAGSMZ010000019.1, on the reverse strand, counting down.
TTCCGGCAAATGAGCATTAATGAGCCCGACTCAGCCTTGTCTTCATTCCTTATTCGAAATTTTAATTTATGACAGTATTCTTAATGGGATTTCTATCAGTAGGAACGATTGTTTGCTTTATAATTTGTGTTAACAGTCATTTCCACTAGTGATAATACTAATACTGTGAACTGGAATTTCTGGTAAGTCTTGTCCATATAAATAAAAGCAGGGACTTCTAATTTTATGTCACCATATTTAATGTACCTTACAAGTGAAATTGTGTTAGTTGTAGTTCCTGAAATGACATCCAAGAAAATTGTCGTGACGATCTACGAATCGTCCGATATGTCTTTTTTGACCGACTTCCCAAAAGAAGGAGGTACTCAATTCGTCTGTATGTTTTTTTATCTGTGTTACGGCATAACTCCGCCCCTGGTAGACTGATTTTGAAAATTCTCTTTTTATCCGAAAGATAGTGCTTGCAGGTGGGTCCCATTTTTTTGATTAATTTTTGGAGTCAAAGACTACTGCGTAGTTAAACAGTTTAGCTCCAAATCGCGCGACGAAAATTAGAGGTCTTTTTTCTACGTTTGTTGTTCTCCGTTTTTTCATTCTTTATTGTAAGGATATAAAAAGGATAACTACAATTCTATCCTTATAACATTTTTTAGCTTATTTACCTTGCTATGTTTATCATTATCACTTCTGTAAAAGTATTAATCTTTGGCTGAATCTTTGGCTTTAAATAACGTAGGTAAACCGAATTGCGTGAACACAATAGTGGGTAATATAGTGGGGGCAACCTCTACCTACGTAAATCTAGATCGGCTAGATACCGCGGGCTCCCGTCACAGAGCGCTGGCTTACCATGGGAAGTGAACCACATTTCAAACGCAAGAAACGCCCACTAACAATCAGATAGTAAGGTTTTGAACGAGCTTTAACATTTAACAATTCTCCTGAGAATTACAATATGTATTAGGAATTCTAAGAAGTGGTAAAGCAATATAATCATTCTATCCTGATAGAACAGAAGGATGAGCGATAAGTTGACCACTGTTCCGCAAATAATTAGGCAGTAAAAAACTAAATCAAATGTCAACTACGTATTCCTACGAATTAAAGGATGATCGGATATAAAGAAAGGCTATTGAAAAAGGTCCTTTTGAAAAGGTTTAACGTGTAACATCTTCAAAACAAAAGACTCGTGTGTTCTTTTGAGCTGGTCATTGGGTTTACACAATTTCGAATAGTGGTATATCAAAAGCATTAGCAAATGAAACGCTTAGAAATTCAATGCGACCTATGACTGTCATTATGTGTCATATGGGCGAGCGTGATTGCTGTCATGTGGTCACGTGCGTCGCCGACTTGTAATTTGTGCGGACGACGTGACGTGGCGTAGGGTTCTCGTGTCGGGACCTGAAACGTTTTTACGTCGTTTGAATGCAACCGTACTTCTTACTGTATTCTTTGCGGTATCTTTTGATGTTGGTATTTATATCTATGACATATGTTTTTCTACTTTGGATAATAGTTTAGTGGTTTTAGTTAAAATATTTCGCAGCACACGAGAGAATATGGTGACCATTCGATTCTTGGTACAACCATCGCCGTATTAACGCACAGATTGAAATGTGAGCATTAAGCATAGATCATATAGTATACATATGATCAAAATATTTCTAACCGCCGAAAAAAAAATAGATAATAAGTTTACAGAGTTGGCAAATATCAAAGTATTTTATGCTATACCACAAAGTGGCCAATTCAAACTGCAGTAGGTATAAATTTACTTTTAGTACCATCCCTGTATTGTGACTATCTACGGCAAGTCATCGCAGTACATGCGGGTGGAAAAGTGCATAATCAGTGTTACATAAGGCCGATCCGATAGCGTGGTGCCGGGGCGTGACGCCAGAGGGCGGGCGGCCTGCTCTAAATTCAAATCGCCAGTTACAACTCACGCATATAGTTGCTTACACATAGAATTATATATTTTTTTAATTTGTTTACCGTTATTTTCATTTATTCTATGATTATTAATATTACATCTAGGTATGATATTTTTTATAAGACGCAAAACATTAATAAATACTTTGTAAAGAGGAAAAAAAAAATAAAGCGTAAACACACACTTATTTGTTTCCTAAGATGTCAGCTATTTTTGAATAATCCTTTTTTTAATAAAAAGCCCTACACTTACGTCACGCTTTAGGCTATATATTTTCACGCCATTAAACTTAGGGGGTAAATATTTTGGATAAAAACCCTAATGTGGGAAAGAGACCATAAGTTGCTGCCAACATCAAGGAAGCAAGGTTGCCATGGTTTGTCATCATGTCATGTCATTTTGACATTTGCAATTGATAATTTGGCACATGTAAACAATAAAATAAAATTTTCATAATTTTATGCGGATGAAGTCGCAAGGGAACAGCTAGTTGTAGATATTTTTTCTTATTGATCTGGTATCCCATTCCGGCGGAATCGGGCCGATATTAATTTCCGGGAAGTGCGATTTAATATTTTAATCTGGATAATCTGGCCAGGTTGAGCACGACGGCAAAACCCACCTGTCAGGTTTAAGAAGGGTAAAATTTAAAGAAATCAATGAAGAACGTCATGCTTTTTTGCAAATGTTATGACAACTCTAATAGAACCAAACATTTACTTAGCTAAGTACAAATTTGTAACTAAAAAGTACGTTTTACGTACTTACGTAACCCTTCTGTGAAATTAAAAAAAGTTTAACACAACAAAACCAGAGCCAGCTAGTAGACATAAACATTCCTAAACAAAATATTTTTTATTCTATGTCGTTCATATCTAAGCATAAATCACTAAACAAAAAACATATTTAGGTACACCTGCGATCGCGTGTCTTTAACCGATTAACATCGGCTACTCTCGTTCGAGCTTAAGGATAACTCAATCGAAGGTATCAATAATTGATTGCCATAATAAACGTCATTAGTCAATGGAGGCAGTGCTTAAATCAATGTACTTATATCGCGTGTTACGAACGCTACCGTGTTCGCACGCAAACTTACCAACAGTAACAGTGGAATTTCAATTTCACGGATGCCTAATTTTAATCTTTGCCAATATCACCTTTTTCGTACAAGGAAAGGCTGAAAAGGGCAAATGGATTTGGCGGGTGGACCCATAGGTAGAGGAAATATCCTATTTCTGTACATGCCTCTGTTAATTAAAGGTTGGTAACGCCTTTGCAAATGAGGATGTCTATGGGCAGTGGTATCCTCGCTATTGCGACTTCCAGTTTCCACTTACTTGTTTGTCACCTTATACTATTAAAATATACTTGTCATCTATTTAAGAAACAAAAGGTTAGCAGGAGGAGGGAAGAAATGAAAGTGACATAAGTTTAAAAACGAATACAGAGAGTTACATCAGTAGGGGTAGAAGAGTGTAGGAAGAGATAGATGGATTATGTGAAAGGTTATATGATGAAGGAAGACGAAAGAAGAAGGAAGACAAACATAATAACCGAATATAGATCAATCTGAAGATGGTATCTAGTACGCTGATTCTATATAAATGGGATAAGGACAGAAGATGACTTCTCTTTTGTCTAAAAGATTGAAAGAGATATCAATAAGTTTGTCTACAAATACGTCGACAGTGTGAGCCAACACTAAGTAAAGCCCACAGGCTATTTAAAAATAACACTTCAAAGATATTAGCTGTGGCGTATGAAACAGTGGTCGCTAAATATTTATTCAATTTATATGATAAAAGGTGACATGTGTACTTTACGAGAAATTAAAATTATTCTTGATCACGCGAGGTAAGTGTAGTTGATTTAAATAAAAATGTAAATTGATATAATACAACACGCGTCGAATGAAAGACATGGTTTAATATTGTTAACCGAGACTGAATTGTGTTCAATATTTTTTTTATGTTTGTTAACCTAGCGCTTGACCACGATCCCATCTAAAGAAAGTGATGATGCAGTCGAAAGATGGTACACGCTAGCTTAATAAGTAGCTGTTTACTCTTCTTTTGAAGAAATAATAAAAGCTTATGGTCACTATCATACTAATATTATAAATGCGAAAGTTTAGTTGGATAGATAGATGTTTGTTAGAGTTTGTAGCCTAAACGGCTGAACGGATTTCAATGAAATTTAGTATAGATGTAGAGGATAGTCTGGAAGAACACATAGGCTATTTACTTTGTTTTATTTTAATTCCACGTGGACGAATTCGCGGGCGAAAGTTGGTAATCTATGAATAAGCAAATCTATATAAAAGTTTTTATTTAGAAATGAAGACTAATTTCTCGTACTAACTGTTTACATCACATGGTTTCATTACGATTTTTGGACAAAATAATAATCGCAAAAAACATCCATGCATTTCAACAACCTTTTCCGAATATAATGCTGTATCAATGCATATAATTTTGTCCATTTATAATAGGCTCCAAGCTACCAACAAGCGTTTTTCTCACAAGCGTACCCTGAGAACTTCAATCAGAATAGCTATTTTAATGGTCGCGATTATCTTACAATCAATATCATTTTTCCTCCGCAGTGTACTGTCATTAGGTGAGCCTGTAGTTTATTTTATTGCTACTCTTGTTGCTTTTTACGTTATCACTTAACTATGTGATGTGAATATTTTCCACAGAAACTCCAGGCACTATTAGATTACGAACTTTAAGTAGTTGAGAAAAAAAAACAATTGGGTAATTCAAGTGTGAACTGAATTAAAGGGCATTGTAAAAGACACATGAAACTTTTGAATCATAACACGGGTATCTGGGTATGTAGCGTTATAAATAAACTTGATATTACAGTAATCATAATCATAATTAATATTATAAATGCGAAAGTTTAGATGGATGGATGGATGGATGTTTGTTAGAGTTTGTAGCCCAAACGGCTGAACGGATTTTGATGAAATTTGGTAGAAATGTAGAGGATAGTCTGGAAAAACACATAGGCTACTCACTTTTGTTTTTTTTAATTCCACGCAGACGAAGTCGCGGGCGAAAACTAGTTCTTATATAATTATAATTTGTTCCTTCGAAATATTGTGAGGGAAGAAATCTATGCATCACCAGCAATGGATCGAAGGAAAATTAATCTCATTAAAATAATAATAAAATCCAATTATCACACTTTAGAAAATACGTCATTAACGTTTATTCTAAAAGGGATAAATTATGTTGTTAAAGTTTATTTAAAACGTCACAGACGATAGTGATTGGCGTGGGAACTAAACTAACAAGTACAAAAAGTAACGATTTTGGCCAAGCGCATTCCTGTCGCAATGCATCGCCTTTGGAGCCACGCGTTTATCTTACTAAAGAATTATACAGAGCTGTTAATGTAATAAACTTTGATTATTAAAAATTTTAAAATACACTTGTGCCTTATAATAATATCAAATTTTCTCGACATTTTTTTTTAAAAACTAAATCTAATTAGATGATTATTCTTTTAACAACAAAGTTAAGGTACGTTGTAATTAAATGAAGATACAATTTCACCCACCATATATCAAATGTTTTTAACAATCATAAAGAATGCTTTCTTTATACAGTTTCCTACAACAAAAGCACGTCCCTTATATTGAAATTAACGTTTTCTGAGCGATTCATAGATTATTTGGTAAACTATACGTTTGCGTAAAATTTAAATTCTGTAACTCAAATATGTAAACAATTACTGTTAAAACATTTACATATTATAAGTTATATTTAATTATCTACTAACAAATGTTTTATTCGTAACATCTTTATTCCAAAACCTGCGACATTGAATATAAATATTTTTTAAAAATTTCAATTTAAATGTGGTTAATACAACTCTATATGATTATCGTACAAAAATAATCGATTCTTTTTTGTTTCGGCCGCGGTGAGCACGCGCTTTGTGGGTGTATTTTTTCACGTTTCTCCGCGATTAGAGTTCCGAACTCCCATAGCACGGCTTTATTGTTCCGACAACCAAATACCGGTAACATATGATTATATACGTATTAGGACCGAATTTAATATCGACTTCATTTTAAAAGATAATATTTTAATATTTACTCATTATTGCAATATTATTTAGTTCAATCAGTTACTTTATAAATATTAAATAAGCTATAGAAATAATTAGTCTATTTTAAAAATACTTGTCGAATCGCAAGTTTATTGTTCAATTTACATACGCAAAAAGACTTACACGAAAGGTAGAATACGTCTATACTATAATATTATAAAGAGGAAAGATTTGTATTTTTGTAAGTAACATAGGCTAAAATATTTAATTTCACGCAGGCGAAGTCGCGAGTAACAGCTAGTTCCTAATAAACTCACAGTACCTATTCTTCACATAAGAAAAAGTCAGTATATAAGATTTTACGAAGTAATCACAAATCAAACGATGTAATGATCTCTCAGATTCGTTTAAAGTTTTGTGTTAACTTCTCTCCGTACGTTCAGTATGTCAAAGTTGTGCAAACGTACATTTCAGACCTCCGCCATGAACATGTGTAACATACATTCTCAGACCGACTTCAGTATGATTCGAGCTTTTAAAATGTTAAGGCGAAGCATACCACGCATATCATGCACTACATTAAAAGCGATACAAAAGATATCTATAAATTATTTAAAATTAATATACAGTTTTTTAATGATTTTTTTTCTGTTTCTGTTTTGTTTCAATTTTACCTTATGCAAAGAAATATGAATCTTTTTAAAATTAAATAATTAACTAGTTCCATATTGCTTAAAACTAAAAGCAATGTTTTTGTTTGCTAGATTTAATTACATCTTAGTTGAAACATTTTAAAGAGTTGTGTCCAATTTCAGTTCTCAAATGCTCTCTCATTTTTCATTCTTGCTCTTTTTTTTAATTTCAAAGCAATTGGCAATTTAAACTATCATATTCTTATTTATTTACTTATAACGGATAACTAAATTTGAATGGTCGTTTTCTTAAAATATGTTTTAATTACAAGCTACAGTTTGAAGTACTTCGCCTTAAGTGACCCGACGCGACCTAGTGCCCTTGCGCATCGCACTCGGGTCCTGATTGGAATTTATCGCCCTCCTGCCCTGTAACTTTGCGCGCCGTGCTTGCACCTTTTCCTTTTTTACACCATGTGGTAAGCAATAATTTGAAGTCGGTACTTTAGGTATGCTGTAAAGGTCAAACAAATTAAGATGTTAATTCTTAGTTAATTTTGGGATACGTGGTATTAAAGTCTATTTCTCTTGACCCAATTTTATCAAAAATAAATTTGCTAACGGTACAAACTAAGTTTAAAAGCTAAAATGGTTTAAACCTATTCGATTAACTGTATTCTCTTTCATACGTAATTGTTAATGATAATAATATTGTTAATGATGATTGATAATGTTAGTGATACATAAGTAATTGTTTGAAAATATATGTTCAACTTCTTCGGCAATATCAAACATAGATATAATTTTCCATCTATTAGGAAACTCTACTTCATATAAAAAAATACATATCAATACTTTAGTTTCTTCATCATCATCAGCCTTTATCTGCCCACTGCCGGTATTATGGTATAGTTTGTATTGACATGTCGACTTATATTAGTTAGAATTTATTGTTAAAAGCTTTCAGTCGTTAATCTAATAACAACGGGTAAAGACACAAATCGAATGAGCCCATCACAATAACGGCACAGTCCGCAGTACAATAAATTATAAATTGTCAGCGCCATATAAGTCGGGATGGTCCATATTTCGGTGTGAACCGGCGGCAAATAAGTCAAGGGTCGTAGCGGAGTCAAGCGATCGACAAACTGCGCCATTGTAAAGCTATTACAAAGCTCAACGCTGAACGCGCAAAGGGAGGTAACTGTATTTTTCTTTATTGTTCACATTTATTTAAATTTCGAAACTATTATATAATATTATTTCCAATAATCTTTTAAAGAAATTTGCTTGTCTATTATTATTTTATTCATGGCATTAGAATTACTGAAATAGTAAAAAGCAGTGTTTGAGGATGGCTCCTGAAGCTATTTATCTTATCATAATTTGAAAAATATAAGTAAAACAACTCTCAATGTATTGATTATTATGGAATGGGACAGCTACTTATTAGTTTTTAAAACTTCTCACAAATGGCGTTAGAGATGCATTAAAGTTCTAATGAAATAAAAATATTTATTACGATAACACATCTAGAAATAAGTTTAAATTACTGAGCCAAAACCTTAATGTAAAGAAAAAAAGTTTCTTTGTAAAGTGTACCTACCACGAAACTGTATACATTTTGGAATAGTATAGGACTCTCTTCGCTTTGATTTTTATGTAACTTCGAAATCTCCAGTAAAAAATAGTATTATAGCAGATGCTTTGTGGAAACCACTAACATACCCTATCCTAGTTTATCAAATGTATTAGATTGTATAAGAATGACGAATTAATAGTAAATTGTGCAACACCTGTAATTGATAGGGTTAATTCGTCGTATATTCACATATCTTAGGGTCCTTCAAGAAGCGAGCATATCATTTCCTCAAAGGCCGGCAACGCATCTGTAGTTCCTCTGGTGTTGCGGATGTCCATGGGCGTCGTTGACCACCTTGGTGTTTTCGCCGCTCGTTTGCCCCATTTGTAATAAAAAAAAAATCATTTTCGGGCAGTGTGTATCCATAAATGTATGAATTGACATCGAAAACTAACAAATTGATGCTGGTTAGTTTTTAATCAATAAAAAGTTAAACGCAGCTGTATTTTCATAATGAACATAAAGTATGTTGAAGATAGAATGCTGAAAAGATCCTAGCAATTATTTTTTGAGTGAATATCTGTCTTCTTGTATTAAAAGCTATGATTATATTTCATATTCGTGTAATATTATAGTATTATTTAATCTTTGAAAATTCCATTAGCGTAGTTGTGCGCATAGCCCGAGGCGGCTCTCGTCGGGCGCGTCGACAGCTCGTTGCGTTTCGCCGCGAGCGCATATTTGTGAACGCCATCTAGTGATCTAGTTAGACGCGAGTTACGATGAAGCAAAGCTTTGAACATCTTCAGGTTATACGCACGTCAGAGTTTATTGCGCGTGAGAACTAATTCTATTTCAAATCTATTGCATAAGCCATACAAGGTTTATTTGAAAATGTTGAACAAGACTAGAACACAATATAAACTGCATACATCTATATAAAATTAAGGTTTCTTGAAAGGTCCTATTGACTTCCATAGACTTAAACATGACTATAGAATGTACCTTTTCTCAAAACAAAAGTGTCTCTATAATTTAAATTATTTTAGAATGTAAAACAGTAAAGTTCGATCCAGTCGTCCAATGACAAAGCTTTTATAGAAAATGGGTATAAAATTCGTACCGAAAACTATCTGTACCTACACATCCCGTGAAAGTTGTACTGATTCATTATAATATGTAAAACACCGAATCTGAACGTGTTATCAGTGTTGCAAGCACCTTCATTGTTTTCCCCGGCTCGATCTTATTTGCATACAGCCGTCCATCTGCATCGGGACGCATTGATCGATCCGGCATCGAGATTACATCGGTGTTGCCCTCTCACTCGTTTTATTTTCCCTTCCGCTGTTCATTCAGTGATGCATTGAAATTTTACACCGTGAATAAATAAACGTTTCGTCGATGTAGGTCCGAATGAAATAAGGTTAATTCTATTTAAATCGATAAATAAGCGCAATTCAAAATCTACAAACCAAAGAATGGTTTTGACTTTTTACGAATTTTAAAACGAAAATTAATTCCTAAATCATATCAAGGTACTTGCTTTACTGCATATTTTAGTTTTGTATAAATAGTACTCAATAGTTTCTTTGTATTGTATTAACATTTTTTCGTACAGATTTCATTCTGCGAAAGTATAGAAACCGGATAGTAAGATAAAACATTTGTTTGTCAATAGATCAGTTATTTTTATGAAACTTGAATTGTGTTCTAGCCTATATACGGTAATAAGATTAAAAGTATGCAAGACATATTTACATAGTATGTTTTTCCTACACTCTTACCTATGGTAAGATTTGGTAACATAAATTGTAGTGAAACAAGAGTAAAGGGGACGTTTTGTTATATTAATTCGTATAAATGTTCCGTGCAGTTTAACGTAAACGAAACTCCTTGTACTGTTTATTTTATAATGCTTAAAATCCTTCAATTTATTAATGATACTAAATTAAATGAAATCCGGTACGGCACCGTGCTAGGAACATCACTAGTCCGCGCAGGCTTGCGTGACCTCTGCCCTTCGCCCGCGCGCCGCCCTCCCCCCGCGCCGCCCCCGCACGCTCCGCGCAGCCCGCCACACATGCCTCGCCCGGGGCGATCCCGCCCCGTGCCTTTTTAGTATCAAGGAAAAAAGAATCGATACCGAACAAAATCTTTTACTTAGAGCATTATGATAGTGCGATTTGCTGGAGTTATTTTTAAAAGTGAGCAATTTGTTTTTGCCGACTGATATAATAATTCTTTATTATGCAATATTATTAAAGGCGGACAGAGTTTGGGTTGTCTGGGATAACCTAATTTTTGTTAAGACTTACACGCGTTGTAAAGTAACTATAGTTCTGTGGAATTCTATCTTTAACAGTTAGTAACTAATCTAGGCAACATTTGTGAAAAGGTTCAAAAATTACATAACAAAATGAGGCTAAGAAAACAAATTATAACATCTGCGCTCTCCAAAAGCTCACGATTTGTGAATAAAAAGCGTAGAAGACAGTCTGAAAAGGGTGTAATTAATAAACAATAGATCCGCCTCGACAGTGCACATGAAAAAGAAAAAACTCAGACATGAAGCACGCGATGCCCAAAAAACATGTGTTGATCATTAAGTCTCGGCGAGCATACCTCACATTCCATACATTATTCTTTGAAAGGTATTCAAACAACAATGCCCGATAAAAGTCGGCTTGACTCAATTAAATCTTAATTCGTACAAAGCAGTCGATTAATGAAATTATGTCGGCATTTACTCGAGCTAACCATTCGACGGACACAATGGACGTCTAAATAGTAACAATCGAGTCAAAGGATCGTTGAGATCACGCCGCAACAAAAGGCCTAACTAACTCAGCTCGCTTTACGGTGACTATTAAAATTTAATGACATGATTTATTCCGAAAAAATAAAAACTCACGAGAAAAGGGTACGATGTTACGATCCATTTTTCATAAAACGCAGTTGGTAGCAAATGGTCAAATAAAAAATGTTTAACCGGACCGACACTTTATGAAAAACGCACTCCGACTGTGAGCGGCTTTGTCATCGCTCGGGGAATTTATTCATGCTTACCTGTTGAGCCCCAGCCGTGAATAAAATATTAACAATATTCCATTTTTCTGGATTCATATTGCATAAGGCGCAACGGCGAAACGAAAGTTCGAGCGTGATGTTCTCAACAGATATATACTTTATAAGTGAACAATAACTAATAGCTCTATATTATAATAAACAACACGACGTTAGTCTAATAATAAATATAATTAACAAATTATTCCTTGAACAACCAACTTTTATTATATACCTCGCTGTGTAACGTAATCGTACACGATTTAAATAAAATTGAAGTCCATTTTAATAAAATTGAATAATTTTATTGATTGGCCTATTGTATTAGCGGACTCAAACAAATGACAATGTCAGCCCGATCTAAACAAAAGACTGTAGTAAAGGTTTTTATATGATTCAAATGATTAATGTTTAGAATTGGCTATTTATTAAATTTTTTGCTTATTCAAATTTTTAAACAAGGAATTCCTTCATACAACCGAAATACAAATTGATTACGCCTTAGAAAAAACATACTTTTACAGTCAAAGTTAAAAAAAAAACTACCTTTATAAATATTTTCAGTAGTTACTTGCTATAAATTTATACCCCAATTTTACTACAAAAAAAAAACTCTTCGAAAAGTAAAAGAAACGAAACATTATTAAATCGATCGGAACTTTCGTGCCCCTTTACATCGGAAAATAATATTTGGTCATTCACTTGGTGGTAGCCATCTCATTTATAATATTTTATAGAAATCAACAAAACACGGTCGAAAACATTACCGTGGCCCATACAAAGCGCTGTGCCCCGATTGCTTACGGCATTTTTATTGAGAATTAGTTATGATTGGTGTGACTGTGATGTTTTCAAATCTTTTTATTGTATTTTAGTTTACGTAAGGGATTACATTCGAAGTATTATGGTGATATAATACCATTGTTAACGCATAATGTTTACAATGTAGTTGTTAAATATTGTTACAGTATTTTGTTTAGTAAGACATTATATCTGTTTTATTATTATTTAATTTTTGAATAAAGAATTGTTAGATCAGATTGTTATAAAAGGCTAGCTTTCGCCTGCGACTCCGTCCGCGTGGTATTAAAAAAACAAAAGTAAGTAGCCTATGTGTTCTTCCAGACTCTGCTCTACATCTATGCCAAATTTCATCCAGATCCGTTCAGCCGTTTAGACTACAAACTCTAACAAACATCCATCCATCCATCCATCTAAACTTTCGCATTTATAATATTAGTTAGATTATCCGAGACAATATTATACATTACAAATATGGGCTGATAAGCTCATGACGGATTTCATTATTTTTAAAAGACTTGATTTGAACGTATTTACTTTTACTAATATTATAAATACGAAAGTTTAGATAGATGTTTATTAGAGTTTGTAGCCTCAATTGCTGAACAGATTTCAATGAAATATGGCATAGTTGTAGAGCATAGTCTGGAAGAACACATTGGTTACTAACTTTTTTTTTTATTTCACGCGGACTGAATCCCGAGTGTAAGCTAGTAAGTCATATTAGGAGTATGTACTTCGATTACAAGCGTTCTATAAAAATAGTTCTGGATATCCTAGTTGTATTAAGCAGAGTAACATTGAAACGATATCTAGTTTAAGCTTATAAATATTTTTTGTAAATGAATTATTAAACTACTAGCTGTTGCTCGCGACTTCATCCGCGTGGAATTAAAAAAAATGTAAAAAGTAGCCTATGTTACTCAGTGGTTACGTAACTTTTCAATGGTGCAAGAGTTGACGGATTTGACGGTGGAGGAGATGCATAGGAAGGGGAAATGTCCTCTTTATGTGCGTCTCCTCCTCCGTCAATTAAGGGTAGGCAACGCATCTTCAATTGCGGATGTTTATGGGCAGCGGTCGCTTTCCATTTCGGTGGATTCAGGTGGCCGCTTGCTCGTTTGCCACCTTATACTATAAAAAAAAGAGTTTTTGAAATATAATAACTAAACTAATACAAAAATCCATCAAAATATAAATCCTTCCTCTTTATATCAGTACTAGCTGTTCGCGTGCGAATTCTTCCGCGTGGAATTATAAAAACTTTATTTTATTGTTTACATTTGTCAAATTATCAATAGCAAATGTCAAAATGACATGACATGACATGACAAACCTTAGCAATCTTTCTTGCTTGATGTTGGCAGCAACTTATGGTCTCTTTCCCACATTAGGGTTTTTATCCAAAATGTTTACCCCCTAAGTTTAATGGCGTGAAAATATATAGCCTAAAGCATGACGTAAGTGTAGGGCTTTTTATTAAAATATGAATTATTCAAAAATATGCTGTAATTGCTGACATCTTAGGCAACAAAGAAGTGTGTGTTTACGCTTTACTATAATAGTATAGATAGTTAGATTTAAATTTTTAAATATAAGAATGAACAATTATTTTCTCGTTTGTAATTAATTTTTTCTCCGTCCATAAATCGGTAATGTTCCACCATACACGTATTGTAACGGGACATTTAGATTGTAACGAACTCTACGGCTCTAGGAACATGATCTTTGATAATAATTTAACAGATAATTTATGTTTGAAAACATACCCGTAAATAAAAGCGCGTGGGCAGTCGATACTTTGAAAGACAATACTAAATTTTTTATTAAAATACCATTATATTTTTTATGATGTAATAACAGTAGGAGGAATGCGCTTATTAGGTTTGGAGAAAGAGTTTTTATTACTTTTTGATAGAATAAAAACAAGCTCATAAAATGACGTCACAGATGAAAATCATAACTTATAACTTGTTTAATTTCTCACAAATTTAAAACTAACTGCAGTAGCTACCGGCTATAACGTAAGTATGTTTACGGTATCGGAACTTCTGGATGTTTTTAAATACTAACAGTGGAAACCTAGTGCTCTGCGTTGAACTTTAGAAGCTCATACAAAAAGCTTACGACAAGTGGGTTGAAGACCAGAGGAGAAATTAGACTTTTAAAAACTGCAATGTGGGAAGGGTTGACATTTAATTTCTTAATAACCTGACTTTTATGAAGTCACAATTTGCAATTATTATATAAATAGTAAATCAAAAAGATCGCCTGATAGAAAGGAATAAAAAAAAAAGAATTAAGAAAATGGTAACATAAAACACGATTTATCAATAACAGTCCGTGTAATTATTTAACAAAAAAAGGAGGTAGATTCAGGATTCACCAGACAATGAGTCGCCATCAAAGCATAAAGCGCTACACAAAAACGTGGGTAGAATCAAAAACTAAGCAATCAGATCTTGGAAACCATCTTCGCGACTTCGCGGTGGAAATTTGTTAAAATCACCATGACTTATACTATTTTATCTACACCCACATGTCACCATTCTATTGTAAGGAGCCGAAATAGTAGCGAATATGACATTGACAAAGGGTGTTGGGATAAACTCTTACGTCGAACAAAAGTTTTTTTTTTCTCTCGAGTGGACGTAAAAAAATTAAACGTCGAATTCATACGATTTATGAAATGGGAGCACCTGTCTCTAATTACCACCTTTTGGCGGCGATACCTTTTGTGATGCCAAAAAACGTGAGCATTATAAGATTCTTTCAAGAAGGCATGAGATGATGCATAAATAAAATTTATATAACAATGATAGAAAAGTTACTGACTATTTCATTTAATTGAAGTTCTATTTCATCTCTTTTTGAATATTTTTTTATTTTTAAAGGTTTACATCTTATTATGTTGAGTCTAGTCAAAATAAAAAAAATCACAGAAGGTAAAAGACACTCCCCTTTTTCGTCAAAGAAAATGTCTTAAGAACTCTTCTTACTATTTACTTTTTATCTATACTTCTATACTATTATAATAAAGCGTAAACACACACTTCTTTGTTGCCTAAGATGTCAGCAATTACAGCATATTTTTGAATGATTATTTTTTTTAATAAAAAGCCTTACACTTACGTAACGCTTTAGGCTATATACTTTCACGCTATCAAACTTAGTCGGTAAATAAATTGGATAACAATCCTAATGTGGGAAAGAGACCATAAGTTGCTGTCAACATCAAGAAAGAAAGATTGCTAAGGTTTGTCATGTCATTTTGACATTTGCTATTGATAATTTGACAAATGTAAACAATAAAATAAAGTTTTTATAATTACCTGCGGATGAAGCCGCATGGGAACAGCTAGTTTGCTTATATTTACAACAAATCCATCTCGGCAAGAATTAAGATTATAATGCCATATCCATTGCATGTAAGTGCAATACTTATATATTTCAATATTAAGCATTTCGAACTTTATAATATGCGGCTAATATACCAGGTCGTGGATCTTACGACACAGTTAAATCTTCCGCTATTTTTTACACGCTTCATGTTTACAATGTACAATTACCATCTACTCAAATTCGAAAAAAGGCGTTCCGAAACGTACCTCCTAATGAACTACCAAAGCATAAAGTTCCAAAAATGATTCGTAACATCTGTCGACACGCGGTCGAGGGTCACCTGCCCGTACAAACCGAGACAGTAATGTTATGTATCTTTATTCAATCATAGTTACGCCTCGTGTTCAAATCAATCATCAATTTGAATACATTCCCTGATAGCGTATCGGCGTCCATCTTTAACTAGTGACTTAATAAAAAAAAGTATAACGATGCACGTGGCCATGTTTTGATCGAAGGATATATGGTAATAAAATGAACTCAGGGTCAGATTGTTTAATTGAATAAAAACTTTTTAGTTACTTAAATATGTAGTTTTATTTTCAAAGAGCAGTCAAAGTTGATGTCAATTGAATCTGTTTTTTACACATAATAATAGGGAATATAAAAAAACATTAATACCAACTTTGGTCCCTTTTCCTTCCTACCCTTTTCTTAAGAGGAAAGGATGGGAAGGAAAAGTAGATTTGACGGTGGAGGAGACGCATAGGAAGGGGAAATGTCCTCTTTATGTGCGTCTCCTCCTCCGTCAATTAAGGGTAGGCAACGCTGCAATTGCGGATGTCTATGGGCAGCGGTCGCTTTCCATTTCGGTGGATTCAGGTGGCCGCTTGCTCGTTTGCCACCTTATATTATAAAAAAAAATACTTGCCTTAATAATTGCAGGAATAGACTTCAATGGTTCCCAGTACCATATACAGCTTCAGTGACAAATTTTCTCTACTAGATGGCGTTGTCCTTTAATTTAAGGTAAATAATAAACGTTATTTAAATCTACAGTCACTTGATAACTATAAGCAATTTCACATCTATGTAATTTTAAGTATCGGAAAATCAAAATAGTATATAGCTAGTTAAAACAAGTATAAAGTTGATATAAGAAAACATTATTGTACTCACATATTCCATAGTATTAACGAACCATAAACCTTCAATAAAAGTCACCGTAGACAATCTCCAAGCAAACAGAGAGCGATAAATGACGTCATTTATAGGCGTACAGCACGCACCGACCCGACAAAGCGTAAAGGCAATTACCTCTAATAAAGAGCACGCTCGTCAATTATTTCTGTTTGATTTTTCAAAGCAATAATAGCGTAGAATTCGTTTTGATAGGCATCAGGTTTCGTCTACAATCTTTAATTTTAATCTTACCATAATGTTTATATATTTATAGAGAAATCTACTCGTGATATAACATATTTTCTTATTCAATTACTAACTAAACTGTTCATGACAGTAATTATTAAAACTAATAAAACATAAATCAAATATCAAGCTATTTAAATGGAAGTCGAGAATTCGGATGTTGTCGATTTTATAATTAGAGTTAATAAGATAAATATTTTAACAAATATGGCTTTCATTAACATAATTAAAGAACTCTTTCTGTCATTAGTAATGCATTAAATAATAAACATAAAGTATGAAATCTATCGCTTCACTAATTCCATGTTAACAAATTAAACGGTATTTAATTACTTTTACCCGTGTAGTTCTGTTAATAGGTAAAACACCCACGTTTGCTCGGCGTAGTTTCCGATTTCTAACCGTATCTGACCATAGTATTTTAGAATATCATGGTAGAGTATTCCATTCCCGTAAATAACTAGAGGTTTAGTTTTGTTTGGAACAAGCCTAGCTGCCCCGTACCCGAATGTGTTAACGGTCCAAACACACCATAAATAGATCCTCAGCAACGAAACAGCAGGGCACTAATTAAAGATAAACAACTGAGTAAATTCTACCACTGTCTAGGGTAATTGCTTCGCATACTTTACGATATACAATTTTGAATTTTAAATTCGTAGTTACACAGTATGCGGCCGACTTGAACGAACTCATTTGTTTCAATTGTAGATTAAATGTCACAATTGTATTGTGTTCTATATTTAAAAACATGATTTTTAATTCATAATTTTATGTCGTCGATCGATCGAATGCACATTTTGAATGTTGTTTTCTACATAAAAGAATAAGGCAAGTGTGTTTAGAAAAAATTTAATTGTCCCATCAGTACCAAAATCATGTCATACTAAAGGTTATTAAAATTTTATATACCTACTAAAAAGTTTTATTTTTTGGTCCTTACTTAATCAAACAAACTTAATGAAACATAATTTCATTGGCTGTCCACATTGAGTCTTTTAATTTAAAGTTAATTATTAAAAAAAAAACAGATCATGCCATTCGGTCCAATTATAGCGGTTGCTGGCAATGCTGGAGATGTAACATATTGCGTTTCCAATTAAGGGTTTACTCCCTGCTGGGACCACGTCTACCGTGGGCACCAAGAACACGATTTGACCTGGTTCACTAAGTCAAAAATTGTCAATGAAAAACAATTCATATGTGACACGTAATAAGATTCGAAAGAGTAATAGAGTATAGTGATACATTTACAAGCAAGGTAAATTTGAAATCTTTCAATGATAAACATAATTAGCCTTAAATGAAGAAGGCTATAGATAACTAACGAATTTATATTCTCTATCTGTACAGTCAGCTGCATAAATATGTAAATATTTACAAATTTTAAAAAAAAAAGTTGTGTACATTCGGTTTTAAAGTTATGCATGCATGTATCATCTTTGAGCTCTCAACGAATTGTTAACGAATATGAACAAAATTTTTGAAACTAAAATCCCATAAGCATCTATAGATTTGCAATGTTTGTGTGTGCTGACTGTACCATTAATCTAGAAGTAATGTTCTCAAATTTTACGAACCGAAACATAGATTAGATTTTTGAAAAACAATGAGATGAATTAAATAATTACAAACAAGCACAAGTTGTTATTTGTTCTAAAAGTATCACTTAAAAATAATTACACTCCTAAAGTGTTCCCACAATTGGTTCCGGGTCAAAATTTCGCCTTCCCATCCAATAAGTTCCCGTGTACATCAAGTGTTTGACAGTTGATGTTAGTTAATTAATAGTAAACATAAAATACAATGTGTATTATCTTTATATGAGGGCAATCACAGAAGTCACGAGTGAAGCGAACATAGCCTAGAGCTTACTTTGATGGATAGAATTGACTATGCTTCAGCTATGCACAGAGTATGTTAAAATAGACATACCTGAATTTATGCATTGATTGATGATGCTCGGCATTTTTTAATTTAAAGTACTCTGACAGTTTATCCTATTAACACGATTTATAGAAGGGTATACTAAATATACAATACGATTGGATTTATTTATGGTTATCTTTTAATTTACTTAAACTGCAAATTACCCTAGTTATGCAAAAACCTTTTCTTATTCGAGATAACAAGAGCCTTTTATTATTTATTTTGAGTGTACTTTCTGTTACATAATGAGATCTACATTTTGCGAATCGATTGTCTCTGAGTTTCATTACACTGTACAAAATTCATTCATTAGTTTCGACCATTTGTAACATCAATTAATTTCTTTGTTTCAATGTGTCAGTTGTAAATTGAGAAGCAAACACTAGTTACGAAGCTGTTGGCTCCTCATCGGCCGAGACAAACAATGTGTTTGAGAAACGACCTGTCCGCTGATATGACGCGTAATGAACTCTGTAATAGTGCGGTTGTAAAGAGGTTAACTTTATACCTATACGTATATTTAGTGCGCGTTTAAATTTATGTTAATAATTTTAAGATTAACTTCCCTTGTGTGGGTTCGAAAGTAATTAAGCGGTTAGTTGCTTATTATTTTCTTTAAATGAAAATAGATTTTCGTTAATGGTACGAGCGAATAGGAAATAATGTTATACTGCAAGATTTTTATCAGTTAAGTAACTTTTTGATAATCTTGACTGTTAATAAAAGTTTCATTTTAAAGTTCCTACAACAATAGGATTGTGTACATCTGTAATAAACTGATTTTACAAACACAGAAATTTAAGTGGAATATTTGATGCCGCAGGGACGATATTATTTAAATCTCAAAAGACTCATTAAATAAACACAAATACGTTTTTTCGAGACGACAATGGGCCGTACTGCAAGCGTAACATCTCGAAGATAATGCACATACATAAGTGTCAAAGCAGCGAGTAAATCACCAGCGATCGTAACAACGAGTAATGATTTATATCAAGCAATTAAAAACCGATGTTATTAGGGGTCATTTAATTTAAAAAACGAATTTGCAAGCGAGATATTAATATTCATCGACGAATAAAAGGGACAGAACGAGATCGAATCGATTCGCTCCGCCGCATCGTTTTGGTAACCATAAAGTATTTTTGACATTTTTTTAAAGGAACCATTCGCTCTGTTAGAATTACGACGTTGGTGTCCGGTAAATCACCGGAGCTTGAGGTTTGGCGCATTACTCGAGGTTTTAGTGAAAATGATCGCACGTGTTTGAATGGAGTCATAAAGTCTTGAGAGTCTCGGCCCTTGGGGCCTCACGGACACGATTTACGAAGCATTGTCCTATTGATTTTCCTAAACTTCTGTGTAAACAAACGTTTAACTCGATGTCAATATTCCTCTAGATGTAAGTAAACAAATAAATAAACAGAACTTCCAAAGTAAACTAAAGCTATGGTGGGACGTTTATGGTTATTTACCACATGTTATTTATTAGTTGTCCACCAAAGATGTCACTTCGGATTCAGATGAGCGAAATATGCAAACATATTGTCACTTAAAAAATTGTCAATACTTGTGATGTTTGTTTGTTATTGTTTTGGAGTAGGAGTACATAAACTTAACATCAGACGACACCATTCCCGTAACCCAATTGCTATTACCCTCAAAATCTTCAAATCATTTTTTAGATCTAATTGTGTTTGAGGAAGGATTTTTAACAAGTCAATAGATAAAACCTTAATCACTAAAACTACATAAATTAATCACTCTCTTAAGCATATTCAATGGACTGGGGAAGAAGAACAAATTGTTTACATTTCAAACATAGAAGCAGACAGGGCGGCATAAAAAAACGATATCATTAACCACGAAAAATAATTATATTTTATAACATCTCCGCCTATTTTTGGCTACCAAATCCACTCCCGTTTTGAATTCCATTAAAACTTAATTAACTTTTCGGGGAGTTATAAATTTTAAATGAGCTTTTACACCGTAAAAAGCTTCTTCGATTTGTTTTTGCTATTCTAAACGTCACTTGAACAGATGATAAATGTATTTTTTGGTCGATGGAAATTGCATTTAGCTGAACGCCGACAAAAGGCACCGTCACGGTCGTTATTGCCAAACGGCGAACGTTTACTGCGAATCCAAACTAATTTAATCTCAATCTATTTGTTTTCCTATACATATATCTCATGTTCATATTATTGATACCACTTATAATAACTATAAGTAACCCTGAGTGATAGATGAGATTCCTATAAGCAAATCAGATCTACCTACAGGATGATTTATTTAACTAATGTTACAAAAGCCACTAGTCAGTGATACACCTCTCCGACAATTTACCCAAAAAGAAATATCACGGTATTTTTTATAAATAAAAATAATTATGGTCTCACGCCTTTTTAATTCATTAAGTTAAAGTATTTAACAAAAATTATCAATGTGTTTAACACAAGGTAGGACGGAAACGGAATAAGGCTACGCAAAACAGCTGACGTTTTTCCCAAGAGGTAAACGAACGACTTAAAAAAAAACTAAGCAGATGGGATTCGTGCCTTCTAGTCTATCACTAGCAGCCCTATACTTCTAGTATCTTTGAATTTAAATCGTACCTTACTTTTGTCTAAAGCCATAATATAGACAAAACACCTTTTTCAACAATAAAGTTTTTAAAAGCTATAAAGATGCATTTTTTGTCTATACCCAAATTTTATCAACCAAATAAAACTATTATTGATTGCACAATGAACATCAACGAAGAAAACAAGCTATCTAATTTAGGCTATAGAATAAATAGCTTCGCGTTTAGAGTAGGGGCTGTAAGAATTCGAATGACGCGGGCACAGCCTGCGGGGACGAGCTCCGCCGCGCCATATTTCACGGTGTCGGCCGAATGGTTTCGGGAACACCCGCTGTGCTTCTGAATTAAGTAAAAGCCTTCAAGCTCTTGTTTCTTGATACCTCTAGTTGGTGAATAGGGCGCGATCACACGAAGTTCCACACATTCACAATATCTCAAAGATCACAAAGCTGTTGCACTCTTTTTTTTCAAATAATTTTTAAATATTAGTAGACTAAAACGTAGTTACGCAATCTATAGCTAAGTTATGGACACGTCACATCCCCACGATAATGTTGACATTATCACGAAATACCAAAATCTTATCTTCACTTAAACAGTTAAGATTATCTTCATTTTACTATCTGATCTCATCATCAACACTAAGATCATAATCTAAGGCAACATTCAAAACATACAAAATAAATAGATAAAAAGACAAGCTTAGATATCGTGAAGCAAGATATCTTATGGTTCTAATAAGATTTTTTAATGCAAAAGGAACGGACAATTTAATTAAAACTCAAATGTAGTCACAGCCTAAGCAGCCTTAATAGATGTCTCGGTCCAATTTAACATTTGACGTGTTTTTAATTTAGCGTCCGCGCCCGCGGCTGCCGTCGCCGCGCCGGGCACCTAAATAACGTGCATACATTACGGGAATCACAAGCCACTCATTACCGCCCCATTTGAATATTCAAACCATGTGTATAGCGAACTCGTTTGTTGTCCTCACCTGCTTATATTCTATTCAAAAAGTATGCTTGCATCATTGTTTTGTTACCAAATTGTAGTTTCTGGTGAGCGCATGAGAAATGAGTGTTTGATCCATAGTTAAATTGGAAAGGTGACGAACGAGTCAGAGAACGCATGGTTTTGCTTGTAAAAAAAATGCTACCCAGGCATTTTTAGCGCGCGCTTTAATTCCTATAAGTTTATATGAAGGTACGCACACTAAGATTTTTAGTTGTGCAACTAAAAAGATGAATTGTCTGCGAAACAATCGACAATTGCACAACAGTTGTGCGATAGTTTAGTCATAGGTGTGCGCCCATACTTAATAAGTTAAAAGACAGGGGAGGAGACATACAGAAAGATATACCCTTCCTGTACAATACATTTTCCCCGTCAAAAATATAGCTGAGTCCACCAATTTGTAAAAAAAAAACGCGTAAAGTTTATCTTTAAACAATAATAAACTTTACACTTTGTTTGAAATTCCTCGTGTTTTTTTAGTAATGTCACTTTCGTAAAACGTGCGTGACTTTTACATTGACCGTTGGAGACGAGTCCGCGGGGTCAACGGAGGTCAAACGCTCAACTTTGACCGGACGCCCACAAGTTTTACATTCTAGCACTTTTACTTTAAATTCTTGTTATAAATTCTCATAAATTGTACGTTTCAATTTATTACATTAACGCCTGATAATATTTTTATACCACGTTAAGTGATTTGATAAGCTTTTATAAGACTGAATTTGCACTGATTATTGGTAAACATTTTAGTCAACTGAACACAAAGGGTTCATCTTTTATTGAATAGAATACTGTTTAATTTCTATACTTTAGTATAAAAATTTTGTAAAACTACTAAATAAATTATATTTTTTTATGATTTTAATTATCTATAATACTTTTTAGAAACAATTGCAATTTAAATTCACTCACAATGTTCCATCATTATTATAAATCAAAACCAGTTAATCACTAGTAACCCAAGGAACAGTATTTAAGCATAAATTGTAAGTAGCTAATGTACATTGCATAATATTACATAACGAATATTTAAATTACTCGCGAGTATAATCCCCTACCATTGGTTGCTAACTAGAAAAACCTGAATATTTACGACGTGTTAGCGTCGACATGTTTTTGTCTAATCAAATACTCGAATTAATAGATTATCCTTTTTATTGCTAAAACCAACGTTATAATTAATTAAAGTGATTTGAAGGCGATGTATTTTTTTTATCGAAAGCGATAAACGAATCACTAATTCTCTCTATAACTTAAAAATTAAAGTTGGACTAACATTTTTGCGGTTTTTAAGCAATCACAAATTACACTTTTAAGTCGAAGTTAAAGCGCAAACTAGAGTTGATTAACACTTCATTATACCGTTTTCAATTCGAACAATAAGTTAATATTACCAACAAGCTCGTAAATTAAACGTTAATCAGCGTTTAAATCATACATTTGCCAAACAAACACGATCGCACAAAAGACTAAAATAAACAGTAAACTAAAGACGACTGTATTCAAAAGCGAATTTAAATTCCACGTCCTTTGTCAGGCAAACAAAAAATGTCGCGACATAAAAAAACAACGACCTTCCATTTCGCAATGGCTCATCAGATCTTTATATATTTATCACCACCCTTCTAAGTTGAAATCGCACCAATACATTTCTTGTCTGTGCCTAAAACAAACAATTTGTAATCCTGAATTATATGCTGCTGAATGCATACATTTAAAAGATATGAATCTATAAAATAAAGAGATGTGCAACTTCATTTGCTGCTGTTAAAATGTTATCGATGTTTTATCGATTAAAATTTACATATTCATTTAATATAAAAAAGACCACATAATATTAGCATATTAATTACATCGATAATTTCTGTTATAAAAATAATACACATTTCTTTAATATATTTATTGTTTATTAATTACGACATATGGAATAATATCGATAGTATGCACAACACTATTATTAAGTCATCGACTTGGTTATAAGAACATCGATGTGTCGCGCTGCACGGACCTTTCCAGAACAGCGTGACTATTTGTCACTTGTACTTGACTCCCGTACGAGCTCGCCGTGAACATGCTGATTCTCATCACTGCTCGAACATTTACAGTAACAAGAAGAACATCTCTGTATTCAAATTGCGACTTTATTTCTATTTTTCTACAGTACAAAATTAAAATGATCGGAAAGTGCAATACAATCGAATAGATTTTGTATGTCGCATTCGCTAAAATTATTTCCATAGCCCACGTTGTACTACCACCGCTATCAAGTTGACAGAAATTGTCTGAATTCTCAAGCATTTGGATTGCTATCTAACTCTACGTGATTTGGAATAGTTTAAATTTGTACGTTCCTACCAAAACTTTAATTTGATTGGTATTTTGTATAAACAAGTCCATCTATACTAGACTAAAAAATATTTGTGCTTACATAATAGTTTGGAAGAATGGATGGGTAATTGTTACTTTAATTTTTTTAGTCTACGCGGACGGAGTCACAGGCAAATGCTAGTCATACTATCATACTAATATTATAAATGGGAAAGTTTGGATGGATGAATGGTTGTTTGTTAGAGTTTATAGTCTAAACGTTTGAAAGAATCTCGATGAAATTTGGCATAGATGTAGAGGATAGTCTGGAAGAACACATAGGCTACTTACTCTTGTCTTATATAATTCCACGCGAACGGAGTCACGGGCGAAAGCTAGTAACACATAAAATTGATTTACAAACTTATTAGATGGACGTAAATAATTATTAATGTATGTCGAAATATTTGATCAGTTGATTTAAAATGTAAATACTACTAATGATCTTAAACAAAGCTATTTTATAATGAGATATGCGACATCAAATCTGAACTAAATGAAGTCATAACAAAAACTTATTGCTTGATGAATAAACATTTTTCATATTCAAATGTTCTGTATTCTCAGAGCAAACGATGGTACAATTCGTTCATAATGAAATGCATAGAATTCTGTAGCCTGAGTTTCAATTGGTATAATAAAAAATCGGTATTCAAATTCAAATTTGTTCCAACTATGAACAGTTTATTGTTCTTTGATGGCACGATTTTATTTGATAGTTACTTTATTTTCAAGTTAAGAGTTTGTTTGCTTACATAAATATATTCAAAAAGTACCGAATTATAAAAATAATATGCTAGCTAGTTATTGAAATAATTATCTCATATCAAATTTTTCTAATGTATATTTTATGACGCTAGTATTATGTTCTTCAAACATACTTTACTAATATTTTAACTGCAAAAGTTTGGATGGATGGACGTCTGTTACTATGTATCATAGAAACGTCTTAAAGTATCTCAACAAACTTTAGCCGACATGTAGAATTCAGAAAGAACACATAGGCATGTTAAGCTTTTTTTTTAATTCCGCGCACACAGATTCAGCGGCAAAAGCTAGTAATCCATAAAAATATCAAGTCATTGAATTTACAAACCAATTAGTGATAGTAATTTTATTTTGAAGTTAGAAGATTACAATCACGCAATATACCAGAATTATAACCAGTTAGAAATGAAATAATCGCCTTTGTTCTATCCAATATGGCACGAATCCGCGTAGGTGTAGAAAAGACGGCATCTAATGAAATGAACAGTCCGTATCGAACGACTCTCGATATAATTGTTTAAATTTATCTCCACGATGTTTATAACCTCGTGTAAGAATCTCGCATAATGATCAAGCGAGATTCCTACACCACGCCCGCGTAGGACACGAATTTAAAAACATCGATATAGGCATCGTAAAGCGCGAATCGAGTTCCGGCTATCGGTAATCGAATTAAACTTAATTATAGACGAGCATGAATAATATGAATGGAGTCGTAGTGAATTGAGCATCATAAATAACGAACAGTCAAATCTCGTATTAAGTTGAGCACCGCAAGCTGTTCCACCATTACTCTTCATAAGGCATCGTACTCGTCTAATGATTCCCAAAACTCCGACTACCGAACTAATAAACATCGATCAAAGGCTATAGCATTAATAAAACGAATCAATCACTGTATTGTCTATAACGAATTCGATTTTATGCAAACAGGAGAAACAAGAAGACGGGTATTAAAAATTAAACGGAATAACGTTTGACGTGTCCCTACTGTGCAATATAAGAAGGAATCGATTAGTCATTATTTGATTTAGTTCGGCGAGCGCTGGGCCCCCGCGGCGCGGCGGCGGGGGGCGGCCACGAGCGCCTGCCCGCAGCCGCACTCGCCTCATCAGCGGAACCTTCGACACTTTATATATGGTACTTATGGAAATGGATGAGAATCCATATTGAACCTTACTACAGATAATTAAAATTTTTCAAATGTCAAATGTTATCCCTCATCAATACTACTACTTGCCGAAATCCCAACTAGAGTAATACTGGATGATTTGTTATACCTCTTTGAATATTTTTCATTTGACTTCAACTGTGAACGCTTTTTACCACTTAGTAAAATAGATTACTTAACACGACCACCAATAATAGCATAAAGCGATTCACGATTCGATTTTTATAGAAACGTCGAAGGTTAATGATAAAATGTCCAAATATAACGATTTTCACGTCGAAATCACATATTCATTTCATTCGATCTTCAAAGGCTCGCAAACCGTGAACTGCACAATGAACTGACAGGTATTATGAAGGTGCCAATAGAAGCCAATTCTAAGCAACAAAACTGCTTGCACACTTGTACAGAAGTAATAAAACATCGAGGGGGGTTAATTATGAATAAGCAACTCGGGTTATAACAAATAAAAAATACAAGTAATTTGAACTCAATGCAACATAATTTACCAACTTTACATGCTCATTTGTGATTAGCCGGCGCGAAAGGGCAAATCCTGCATTAAGATAGGTAATGAGGTTAAATTCTAAATACAATGACATAAAGGCTCCAGTTATTCAAACGCGCAGAGCAAAATATTCCCTATGCAACGCTGTTACAGCCCATACTGGTGGTGAAACATCAGAACTTGCTGACGAGAGTGCGGTAGAAAATTATTTACAAAAAGGTGGAGCACTTAACAACACATAACATAATGTAGACTTTATATGGATAGTAATAAAGTTTATAATGTAACCGATATTCTTAATGAAAGGAAGAAAGAAGTTAACGATGGATTGTGTGGTAAGTCGGCACCCTGCTGCCGCGGCCCCCGACCGCGTCTATCACGGACAAGACATCGATTAGTGATCGAGTGAATTCAATTGCTTGGCGAGACATGACTCGATACCGTCGACGAATCGAGAGACGAGACGGATCGGATCGGGCGAGATTTGTATTGTTCGATTTTTGAAAAATTTGCATTTTAAGAACGTCACGTCAACGACAACGCTGAGTCATTTGACAAATGAAAAGGAATTGATCGTGTCCCTGATATCGAAATGCGTTGAACGTAAGCCCTCTTATTGTAATACTAGTTGTTCCCGTGCGGCTTCGTCCGCATAAATTTCTAAAACACTGAGTACAAATTTCGTAATATTTATGACAAATTTACTTACCAATCACTAAACTGTAGCTGTCCACAATCATTTACCCTGTGAAACCCATTATTTATTTCTTCCACTTGTATAGATATATCATAAGTATCCTATGACACTGTTGATAAATCTTTGAACTATAAATGTAAAGTAATGACAATCCGACTTTATTCCGGGGTTTTAATAATACGATGTGTTTAACTAAAACTAGCTCAAATTATAATAAATCTTTGCGTAAAAACCTAACCTAACTTTTTTTGTGAAAATATTTTACCCAAATTACTTTTTTGCCAGTATAATCCGGGACAATGAAGTATGGTTGTGATAGTTTCTTGGATACAAGGATAAGTCCATAACAGCATATATACGAGGGTATATACTATATATTCACATTCTGTACACAGTAGGACTCCTACTGTTAATGTAATAAAGGAATTTGAATAACGTCATTAATAACAAGCAACGCTTTCCGCTCCTATACCGGTGCCTTTAACATTGTGCGGATATTTTAACGTATGCTTATTTGTAGGTTATATTTTAATTCAATGGTTTCTCGAGACTGGTTTAGACAGTTACTATAGTTTTTACTTAGAATTAGTAACTAGCGAATTTTATATCATGCTGAGAAATAAATTATTAGTTATTAAAACCATTGTGCGAAACAATAAGTGTTTAAATGTTTTTTTTAATAATATAAATCTACAAAGAATATCATATTTAATCTCAGCACCTAAAAATATTTTTATTTAAATAAAAATTAGAAGGCACTTCGAATTAAGACTGGCTGGTTATAGTTATTTACACAGTACCAACATAAAAAACTTACCAATTATTTAGTTCGTCGTTGTAATCCGTTTTGATCCTATTTATAATCTGTGGAGACTTCGTGAACTATTAATCGTGTGAGTGGACGTCGATATGTTTTGATCAATCCAAGCGTGCTAATCGAATTAATTAAGACAAGCGACATTGTGAGGACTGGCAGCAGAGCGCATCTTCTTGATAAACAAATCGAATTCGGTTTATCTCAAACCGGCCGCTTCAGGTATGTTTTAAATTTCATTATTTCATTATTAACTTAATAGTTTTAGTAGTTTACATCAAGTTTTGTTAAACCAATAACAGTTTTTGTTAAACTTACCTCAAATTCAAAAGTCGTGTTACGTAATCTTTTGTTTCAGTACTTTTACAGAAAACTTGTTTTCGCCCGCGATTCCGTCCGCGGGAAATAAAAGAAAAAAAAAACAAAAGAATATAGTCTATGTATTCTTTTATGCCAAATTTCATCGGGATCCATTCAGCCGTTTAGGCGGAAAACAGTCATCCATCTATACTTTCGCATTTATAATATTAGTTTATTATTGTCTTCACTATCCCTTATTGTTTACTTTTAATTATTAAAAAAGTTTTCAATTGCAAAAGTTGCTTTGTAGGCAGAATGTTGCTCGTTTTGTAACAAATCGCTAAGGCCGAGGCGATCTCTGTTTACACGCGGAACGAAGCCGCTTTTAATTGCACAACAAAAACTTACAAATAAGACATTGTGCTAAGTAATTAGATTAGCGCGCGCAACAATTTATCTGATGCCGGTACGAAGTTACCCGTTGGGAACTCTTATAGAGTTCTTAATGCCCCCATATTAATCTTACGCCTTTAAATACGTGGGCAGAGTTTAATTCGTCGTAATTACAACAATTTTGTTGGTGTAGTTGTAATTACAGACTCTTTAAAGTTATTATATTACATTAATTTTATTCCAAATACGGAATGTCTTACAAATTAGACGTTTAAATATTTATCACTTTATTACTGAACCACTGTACGTATAATGGAAATTCAGAAAGTAAGGCTAGCTTGTTTAGTGTACTCGGATATAACCTAAAAATAGACCGAGATGAAAAAGAGCGTTAAATAAAGTAATAATAATCAGTTATTATAGTATAACTATAGTTTGCAAAATGTAAAGTTTTACATTACCGAATTGACAATGAAATTTAGACTTTAATACCATCTTGTAAGTTTGAAATTTGATTGTTCATGCAATTTACGAGTTACGATGTACTCTGTACTTGGATAGTTTTATGATTACCTCCCGGTCACGTCACTAAACATTGTTATCGTTAACAATAAATTACTAATTAAATCACTAAATGTCGAATCATTTTTGATAATGCTCATACACATAAATCGCGAGACGGAGATAGTGATGACTATAAATTGGATCTTGAGATGGTCATTACATCATTTGTATCATAACTGACGTTATCGATATATCGATAAAAAAACAGTTTTTGTTAAATCGGCTATTAAAAGATATGAATTCGGTAATGCAACTCAATGTGACATTATAAAAGGTGGTGGTCAAAGAAGAAAACATGGAAGAAGAATTATCTTTCAAGTCAAATGATAATAATTGATTATTGTAATAACAAAACTTTAATTAACTGCACAACATATTGTCTAGGAGAGTGAGAGAGAGAGAGAGAGAGAGTGAGAGAGAGAGAGAGAGAGGGGGGGAAAGAAAATTGTGTCTCTATGTCAAAAAAAAGAAGACCATAGATAATGTCCAAAGCGCTCACCTATAAATCCATATATGATACATATTAGTCAAAAAGTCCATAATTCAATAGCTAAGCCTTCAATCTTTTTCTTAGATAATAGTTTACAAAAATAGTATTATAATAAAAATATAATAAAAGCATAATAAAAGCATTACGTTTCTCTTACCAACACTAATCTTACTTTTCATTTTATAATTAATACGTACCACATAAATAACCAAGTCTTTGTTCACACATTTATTTCAAACGTTTTATAATATCTCATATAACGCCGTTAACTTGTTACCATTACCAGCCGTGTCATAAATACATCGACATCGACGCCCCAGCGTGTCACAGCCCATCACTATTTCGAAATCGTGTGTGGTATAAAACAAACAAAACACCTCAAAGGTTTTATTTACCCAAATGCGGTTGTAAAACATAAAAAATCGTTTTCCACCAAACTTTAATTGCCGGCAGTGAAATAATTAAATGTGACAATCGTAAAACATTGAAGTCCTATAAAACATTATAGCCGTGTCTTGTCGAGACCTCAAGCCACATACAATCAGTTAAATTCCTTCTGGATTGTTCACTGAGAGTTGAGACAGACAATTAAATACGCCCTTGTTGTTTACACAATTATAATGAAAGTGAAAGCCTTCCCTAATAAAATCACAAACTTGTCAATTTAAAATGCAAAACAATTAGAACCTCATCATATAACAATTTAAAGCAGTGTTCGACTCACTTTTAATAAATGTTTTAATATACGTCTTTTAGGGCCTGTTCCACCAAATTGTAAATTGTCTGATAACAATCAAACGTGAAAAATATGTGATGGAAATATCAGTTTTTGTTCCCTTATCTGTTTGACGTCATTTTTAAGCTATCTGAGCCTCTATCAGCCATTAGTGGGACAGGCCCTAAATAAAATGTTATTCTGAAATACACACCGACTAAAACAAAGCTTTTTAATTGCTGCCACAAGTACTACTTTAGTAATTTACGAATCTATAAAATGTTTCTTATGTTACTTATTTTATAAGATATTTTTACGACCCTATCTAATTACACTATCTATTATACATTAATTTATAACACAATAAAATTAAGTATAAGTTTAACATACTACATTTCTACGATATCGAGATAGAATATGAAGGAAGCCAGTATAAAAATATAGGTAGGGTTGCGGAAAATCGCAGTGTTACACTTCAGAAAAAAGTCCCTTGTTGATCGCAACGAGACAAACTCCGCTTCTTCCTAGAAATAATAAGATAGCAGTGAGTGCAAACGAAGGGACAATAATAAAAAAAAAACTAGTTGTGTGTCGGATGAAAGGAGAATACATGTAGCGGAAATGCGAATGTTAAGATGGATGTGTGGGGTAACACGATTGGATAAGATACGAAATGAGTATATTAGAGGAAGTTTGAAAGTAGCCTTAGTGGTTGAGAAAATAAGGAGTAAAAGGTTAGAGTGGTATGGGCATGTTATGAGAAGGGATGAATCGCATGTAACAAGACGGACGTTAGTTATGAATGTGGAGGGGTACACCGGTAGAGGTAGACCTAGAAAGAGATGGATAGATTGCGTGAAAGGTGACATGATCAAAAAGGGAGTGATGACTGAGATGACGGATGATAGAGTGCTTTGGAGCACGAAAACCCGGTGCGCCGACCCTACGGGAGTAGGATAAGGCAGAGGAGATGATGAGTTGTGTGTCACTGACTTTTTTTCATACAGACATTTAAAATCTGCGTTTTATTGATTTTTATTTCGCGTCTCCTTTCAAAGTGTTAAAATACACGCCACTAGTACACTATTACACTCTACATAAACTTGTAACACAGCACCCGCGGACAAATCAATCACATGGTTTTTACGGGGCTATATTTGTGTATTTTTTTGAATTGTGTTTTTGTAAAATTTCAATAAAAAAAACGATTGTAACTTTTTCGTTAGAACAGTTTCCTCGACTGTACATATCTGTAGAAAAAATTATAATACTAAATTCGTGCAATATTCTTTTTGAAAGTTTAAAGCAATATGTAGGTAATATACCTAGTAACCTTCATTTCAAAAGATAACATTAACATTTATTGTAAAACTTAAACTGTAAGAAAATAATTCACAGAAATTAGATTAATTTCAGGTTTGACTATAGAATTACATAATATTTCATACAAACTTGTAATAATACTGAACGCAAATAATATTCACATCGATTAGTTATTTGCATGTAGCAAGTCTAATATGCGAGAACCGGTTTAGTGTAATAAAGCCCGCCGTGGGTCGGAGGTCACAAGGTTCGATTCCAAACCCGTGCTTTACAACTGAATGCATTGGAAGTTGAAGTTACTGAATGATTTAATAAGTACGATTTTCATAATTGTTTTAAAAGTATAAAATACTAGCTTTCACCCGCAAAACCGTTCGCATAGAATTAGAAAAAACAAAAGTAGCATATGTGTTCTTCTAGACTTACCTCTACATCTATGACAAATTTCATCGAGATCCGTCTAACCGTTTAAGCTACAAACTCTAACAATCTAACATCGATTCATCCATCCAAACTTTCGCATTTATAATATTAGTAAGATTAGTAAGATTCAATACTACTACATATGTACATACACTAATGTAATTTCACTACATACTTTGTAATTCATGTGTTTATTTGCAACTTTGCTATACATCAATTTCCTTTCATAGTAACTTGTATACTTTTCATTTAATTCTTTATTTGATTATATTTTGTTTTGTACAATATAGATATTATGCACTATACTTTACAACATAATCTATTACAAAAAAGAGCTTCACTTCCTATCATAAGTTCCTGTCGGATATTCAAATGGAGGTCTCAACATCAGAAAAACTTGTATCATCATTGTTACACCAATATTTTTTGCATTTTCAATTAGTTGTACCTAGAACTTCTATCGTCAAATTTTAATTAACAAATCAATTTATCCTAGAAATGTGCATCGTTATCTCTTGTGATGTTAGCAAGTAAAAGTGCAGAGCTACACGCTCGAGGCTTAATTCCGATATCGGCTATCTATTAACAAGATACCTGGGATCACCATCTCATTCAGGACTCGCGGACAAGACCATCTTACACTAAGAAATACAGACTATTATTAGCTATAAGGACTTATTCAGTGTTAGTTGTTATCGTTGAGTCGTGGCATAGATTATAGAATGAATGTAGAGGTGCGGCAGTGACTGTTGATGTATGCACTGTCGAATTATTCTTAAAGCTATTTTGGAGTCTTACGGCACGCTAGTAACTAAGAAAATAATTACGACTGACTACATTACCAGGATATAGAGTTTTTAATTTACGCTCGTTAAATTCTTCATTTTATCTGCAATGCAAATTGAAATATTGGTTTTAAGAATTATTTGTGAAGCCAAAACAAACTCTCCGTCATATACGCGTGCTGGACGTGGGCGAGAAAATTGCAGATAGAGTCGGAAGAAATTTCTTATTAAACCTTACTGTATCGTCCAGCTAATAAATCTGTTTGTGATTTAAATACGCGATTTTAATGTTTTATTTTTAAAATAGTTTCTCAAAATGTCTAGACTGGTGACATCACATTGAGAAGAGATAGATCGTAACAATAATAAAAAAATATTCTTTTAATACTATATTTTTATGTTTTATCTAACTTTTTATTTTGCATCATCTATACTATTATAATAAAGCGTAAACACACACTTCTTTGTTGCCTAAGATGTCAGCAATTACAGCATATTTTTGAATAATTATTTTTTTAATACAAAGCCCTACACTTACGTCAGGCTATATATTTTTACGCCATGAAACTTAAATATTTTGGATAAAAACCCTAATGTAGGAAAGAGACCATAAGTTGCTGCCAACATCAAGAAAGAAAGATTGCTGAGGTTTGTCATGTCATGTCATTTGCTATTGATAATTTGACAAATGTAAACAATAAAATGACATTTTATAATATTATGCGGATGAAGTCGCATGGGAACAGCTAGTGTAGAAATAAAAGAACAAACCAAAAAAGATATTAACAACAACCAGTTTTTAAAATTCATTTATCACCTTGAACCCCTACTGTTACAAAGATGTTTATAGTTTTAAATTGAATTAAGAATTTGTATAAAAAGCATCTAATGATAATGATTGACTTGAAAATTATAAAATGGCTATCACTGTGTGATATATTTTCTTGTCACGTATGACTACTAAAGTAGTCGTGTTACACTATTATCTATGTCACCGGCAAATCGTGTTCCATTTTTTTGTAATGCCTAGGCAAATCTTAAAAACCCTGAAAATTTTACAACAAACAAGTTCATTAACAAACTATCGAAATTATTAACGTTTAAATTATATCAATTTTAAAAGTGAGTGTTTAATTGGTTTGATTTGTCTAGGCAAATTATAAACAGGCGAAGTATACATTTTTCCCGTAACGTATGTAGAAATATAAGGTCGTGGGGTTGTCGTGTATCGATTTGGTAACTGTCAGATCGACTAATGAATATTCTAATTCGATCAGATAACGCTCGCAATTTCAATTACGCACTACTTACTGTTGAAACTGATAAATCGATGTTATACATTTGTCAAAGTAGCTTGTGAAACTACCAACCGATTTCATCATAACACTGAATAGTGGTAGTCTTAGAGCGTACGCACACCTGAAACTAAACTATCACACAACTGTTTAGTCTTACTTTGATTGCTATGATTATATGGAGGTGGGCACACTACTCTATTTTTAGTTGTGCAACTAAACAGTTGAATTGACTGCGAAACAATCGACAACCGTTAATAGCACAACAGTTGTGCGATAGTTTAGTCAAAGGTGTGCGCTCGCTCTTAGCTATTATAAAAAAAACAATTATTTATTAGAATTATAATTTTGTAAAAAAATTAAGTATGCGTTTACAACAACATAATACGCGAACGTAACTTTGACCACCCATTACGATTTGGAATATTTATTTTATGTTAAAAAAGTAAACTTTAAAAAGATAAGTAAGGAATAAATTACACATTCATGATACTATAATAAAATAAACGGTACAAGAGTTACTGTCGAATCGAAAGCCGAAAATACTTTACAAAATTACTCAAGCATCAATCAAAAATAACTTAAAAACAAGAAACGGTAATAAGAGACGAGCTTAAACTAAAATGCTCAATAATTTACAACGTACATAAAAACTCATCTCAACGACCGTAGGGCAATTAACCGTTCCTACTAAAACCAACGGAAACCAAACAGCGTGTTTGGCAAGTTAGTAAATCACGCGATAGCGAGGAGAAAGCTCAAACCAACGACTGCTTAATTTTATCACGCGTTCCCAGTTAAGGTTCTAATCCTGTTGAAGCCAAAGGTGCTGAGAACAGGGAATTTACAGATAATGTCTATTTATTTTTAAAGTTCAGATTGATAATAATTTATACTCGATCCTTTAATTCTATCGTCTTAAACACCGCGCTCTGTACATCCACATTTGTTTAAATAAATTCAATGAAAATGAGAAATTATATACTCATGTCACTGGCTTGCAATGCTATTTGTTTTTATGGATTTATTTTGAAAAGATTTACTGTTAAAATCGAGTTTTTTGATGTCTGCTTACTGCCTTATTGAGATAAAATGTTCATATTGTTTTGGTTTCTCTCCAACACTGTACTATCTAACGCCTTAGTTTCTATTCACACAAGTCACAAACTCAAAAATATATAAATCAAAAGCCATACCCACGTAAAAGTTTTTCTGCACAAGCGTAGCTTTAGTTGGTTATAGATAAATTAATTTTATATGTGGCGCTGGGAGTCGTGCGCGCCCGGTGCCCCCGGGCGCTGCGCCGTGAGAACGGACTCGTGCTGCAGCCGCTAATGCCGGTGAATTAGCTCGCCTGCCCACTAAACAACTTCAACCGACCTCTATAGAGCACAATTTCGTCTACAACATCGTAAATGAAGAAATAAAATATAAAATGTCCAGACATTTGAGTCACTTGAGGTAAACCATTGTCAGAGATTAGAAGGTCAACAAGGCAAGAGGAACTACAAAAACCATCTACTTAATTATTATGTATGTTCTCATGTCTCCTATAACTGGTATAGTTTTAACGAAGACCAATGTGAAGGATAAATCGCATGTTACAACGAGAACGAGTTATGAGTGTGGAAGGGTACACCTCTAGAGGTAGACCTAGAAAGAGATGGATGGATTGCGTGAAAGGTGACATGATCAAAAAGGGAGTGATGACCTGTTGTGCTGACCCTACGGGTGTAGGATAAGGAGGATGATGAAGAAGACCAATGTGTGATTGGTGGTAGAAGAAAGCTGAGCAGCTGAGCAGCTAAGCTGAGCTTCGTTTCTTGTGCTTGTAGGCTACAAGTAGTATCAAATATTTCAGGCACATAGTGTGAATTAGCTTTTCCGCTTGGACCTCTATATTAGAAACTCTTACCTACTCTTAGTTGCGAGTTTACTAGTACCGTCTTTTGTTTTATCGTTACCATGAGTTGGGATAGTTGTGTACTGATTTCTTTGCTGCACAAAATAAGTATGTAAGACTATTGGACTAAGACGTTTGCATCTCCGGTCCATTTTCCTGTTTCCCATGTCAATTGTTGCAATTTTCACGCTCTATTGGAGCATGGGGCTTTGTCTCTGGTCGGCAGCCGTGACTGCAGTGCGTGGAATTACAGAAACTAGACGCTTTATCTCCGACTTACGCTCTTTATCATAATTGAGGAAATTGTATAAAACTGAGCATTAACCGTTAAATGCATGATCATTTCATTTTTATTTAATTATGAAATAAATATTTCAGTATAGGTTTTGAGTCACAGATTAAGGGAAAAATAATTGAAAAAATCTTGGTTTCAATTAAAACTATATTTTTCTTTTTGGACTTTTGGCAACAATATTCATTTAAGGGTTAATATTGAATTTCTGGACAAATTTGCGACTGCAATCAAATGCTTTATCATCTCAAATGTTAGAATAAGGAAAACCTTTAAGTTAATTAACAAGATTGTTGAATACAAAAAACATGTGTCGAATTATTAAACGATGTTTACTTTGTAAACGCTCAAAGAACAAACGTAAGCAAATATTATTATGTGTACATCCGTTTAATTTTAACCCAGCAAAAGTAATAAACACATGTGTACAGAGGATTCTGTTCTTTTTGTGTTTATTTCTTTGTTAATTCTGAATACACTGGTAATAATATGTAGAAGTAACTTGAAAGAAAAGATAATATAAATTTGATTTATTTGTTATTTTTGCAAATAGTGCTTAGCAATAAAAATAGTGAGCAATACAAACCTATAATGATTTAGTTTATAACTTTACTATATAATATGTTAATGTACTACATAAATCAGTTGTAAATATGCCTGATAAACAGCAACCCATGTTTGTCAATCATTTTCACTATTATAAAATACTTATGTTATAACGTAATATTGGCATCAAACAAGTTTACTAAATGAGTTAAGCTTTTATTATACACCTTGAATATAAAACCACCTGCAACAAAAATGATGTCTTTCAAAAGCTTTGTCCGCAGTGTATAAACAAGAAGGGGACATTTGCAAAGCTCATACGGTTTTGGTTTATGTCCACTTTTTGTCTTGACTTTTATCTCATTTTTATGACTGTATTGCCACAGGATAATTAATATTTTTAATTATCTTATGTGTAAGTACTTAAGAAAAGATTCCTAAGTTTAAAGTAATTAAAGAATATGACAAACATTTGTAACAATATGAATAATATTACAAATAAAAACAAATATTCACTGCACAGGCTCTTTCTGACCCACTAACAAAACGAGTCGACCGATAGCGGTGAACATTGTTTTCCCATAGCCCAACAAATCCATTCAGAATCTCATTACACTCGTAAGGGTTACAACAAATCTGGAACGTCGTTCTCATGGACGTGTCTGTCGTTAAGGCGGCGTGAGGTGACCATTACTAAGTACAAAGAGTTGCCTAAAATAGAGAGCTTTTGTGAGGCGGGCTGAGCGCGGGGAGGTGCGGGGAGGCGCGGGGCGGGGCGGGGCGGGGGCGCGGCGCCGCCGCCGGCTCAGTCGCGCCGCGCCGCACGACCACCTCGCACGCCACACGCCCGCGCCTCGCTCGGCGCACAGCGCACGCGCACGCGACGCACCAGCCCCGCACCTCCCCGCGCCGCTAGCGCACCACGTGTACACACAAGTGCTCATATGATATTCAACGCTTAGTTCATTCTACAATATGCAAGAGCAAAGCTCCTCGCGATCCAAGACCACACTGAACTCGCTGGAGAGCGCCATCATCAAGTTGAAGAACAACCTGCAGATTCAAGACAACAAGCCCTCGTCGGATATGAGTGGATTGACTGTCGAACCCTCGTCGATCGACGATACTAAAGGAATAACAAGTAAGGCTAGCAGTTTGTCTCCTTCGAATATAAACTTATCAATAGCGTCTGCAGCGCTCCTACAAGAAAATATGTTGCAACGGTCATTACAAGGAGTCGTTCTTTCGCTGCAAAATGCAATGATGAATTCTCTGCAGCAAGCAGCTTTGTTGCCGTCCAACTCTGCAGCTGCAGCTGCACTTAATCTACAAGCACTAGAATCTTATTTAACACTGCAGCGTTTAACTTCTGTATCGACCGTTGGAAATTCAAATCAATCAAACGTCACCGAAAATAGTTCCACTTCAAAACAAGACATCTTAAGAATAGCAACTGCGAGCGCAAAGATAACAGAAGTCGATGTATCAGAAAATACTAGAGAATTTTCACCTAAAACACCCGAAGAATACCCGTTATCTGATGCTATTGCTGCTGAGGATGTTGATTTATCAGAAGAAGTCGAGGAGGATCTAGCTTTATTGGACAATGAGGATGAATTCACTTTAGAGCAACATCTAGAATCTACATCAAAAGGTTATGGATATAGTTCACAAAATTTAGATAACGGATATCCTAGTTTACTCATGAACGCGATGTATCAGCAACAAATGAATGGCAGTCCGACTCAGCCGCCTTTATCACCGCAGCCTTCTAATTCCTCCAGTTCAAAATCAACAAACAGTTCAACATCTTCAACGGGAAGTAGTATTTCAAATAAACAGAAGACAACAGGAAGCGGCCCTAGGACAAAGAAACAATTTATCTGCAAGTTTTGCAATCGACAGTTCACAAAATCATACAACTTACTAATACATGAACGAACGCACACGGACGAGAGACCTTACTCATGTGACATTTGCGGCAAAGCTTTCCGACGGCAAGATCATCTCAGGGACCACAGGTAATGAAACTTTTTATTACAATTTTATTATTAACATTTATTCCAGTATCCTCTATCTTATCTTTTAATAGGTAATAATATCAATACTTCTTATATTTTATGTTAACTTTTACGTAAGTTTTTAGTTCCATTTCCTATTTACTTTGACCTTTACTTTGAACTTTAAAGTTCAAAATAGTTGCTGCGACTGGGAATATTCAATACGTAGTTTTTGTTATTTCCGGTTAAGTAGTACATATTTTTTATGTAATAAAGTTAAAGATAAATATTTGTTGTGATACATAAAGTTAATATGTAAAGTTTTATAATTACAATGTTATATAATTCTATTGTAATGGTTTACTATATTTGTAGATAATAGAATTGACGTGAGAAGTCAATTTATGTTTCCTTTCCACTTATCAAAGCTTTAACACCGAATGTTGCAACAACAAGGCTTTTAAAATAGTAACTAACGCCAATATCTCTGAAGTAAAGATAAATTTTGTTTATAGATGTTGTCAAGTATTAAATTATTTGATACTTTATGATACTTTTGTTAGATTTTATTTTCATCAGAAAGATGAAAAGAATTTGATACAATGTAATAAATAATACACCATATTTATGTATAAATAAATGGTAACAAAAGTAGGATTCAGTCTCGACTGCTAAAAGCAAAAAGTTATGAAGCATTGAGTTATGAAGGTGAAGAAAAATATTTAAAACAAAAAGGGTTAAGTATCGCTCGAGCAGATGTTATCAGCGGCTCGTCCGTCACGCTCGTAAATTATTTCACAAAACCACCGCTAATCTCTGACCCGATGTTTTAATTTAATCTTGTTTTATCCTTTTACTTTCCGTCTTCGGATTCTCAATAAATCCGCGCGCATATCTTTTTAATCTTAAAATATCTCTTTCAATAAAAAAACACGACCAATACAACTCTAATTCAGCTCTAAAACAACACAAATTCCAAACGTTGTTTGTCGATAAATAATGCCATTACATTTATTGTATGTATGGCTTACAACAACATTTAATCTGCGTTAATCTATTTCTCTACTTATCTGTACGAGGTCCGAACCAAAAAAGTGGTAAAGGTGTTGAATTTTTAACACCTGTCCCCTCCAAGATTTCCTTTCGAATTGTCGTATCTCAACGGCAATAAAATAAATTTGGTGTAGACGCCGGAGGGTTAACCCGGTCCGGGCCGGGCCTGTCGATGTTCAATCGATGTCCGTTGACACGATACATTATAATGGACCGAGGCGAGACTCCGATGGGCCATAACAAAGCACGTGGTGATCCTGACGTGAGGATTAATATGGACTACAAAAAAAACTTATAAAACCGCGGTAAATATTCTTCGCATACAAAATTAGGGTTCGGTTCTCGAACTTCAATTGTTTTTTTTTATATTTGAAATCGAATTAATTTATTGCTTGTTTTGAAATCATTGTTATTATAATCATATAGTGTTACTGGATGTTATTTTGTTATTAATAATGCATACAAAAGGAATAATAAAACATGATGTTTGAAATAGACTGTTTTCGGTTGATAAATGTTGGTATTTTGCATATGTTACGTGAAATCAAACATTTTTTTTTTAATTTTAACCACTCTTATTTATTAACGATGATCAAATTTCAAATTTATCTGGATTTTATTTTATCTACATAAACAACGAAACCTAAATCAATCATTTGTATATGAAACAAGATATGCACTAGCTTTTCTTGTTACTAGTTCACTTAATGATTCTCTCAATTTGTACAAATTGTCCACCGTCTATACTAAAATACGTTAATTTGTTTACATAGTTTGCGATCTTAATGAGAACATTGTATCTTATTTTCTTAATATTTCGGCGTAACCTTATATTAAGTCGTTGACTATAACATTTCTAAGATGATCTCATCTCCATGTTCCTAACGCCATAGCTTTAATATCGGAATCCTGTTCCATTCATTACCGCTCTTTATCGTCACAAACTAATCTCGATTATTACTCGTATAATGTTACATCGAACATGTAATCCTTACCGTGGAATTCCATTGTATTAAAACATATTGCTGTGACGGTTTTCTTCAAGGGAATGAGAGGGACGATAATATGTTTTCTAAGTCAGTGGAAACCTACAGATATAGATGGCTTCGGGTGTGTTTGTTTAGGCTATTCAGATTTATTGACTTGGTAATACGAATGCTTGTTCCTAGCCGGTATTATTGATTATAGTTATAGCGTGTTAATTATAGGCTGTTCATTATGAATTCATTGCCTTATGATTTGTTTCGAGTATAAATTTTATTGAATTCAAAATAATTGACTTCTATTAATATAAAAATGATCGATACCTTTGGAATTTTTATATGTATTTTCTTCATTATCATATTGGTTTACACGTTATAAAGACTTTAGGCTTAAATTTAGTTTTGTGACTGAATTTTCTATACCACATTTAAGCATTGGTGATTATAATTTAATAAAAAAATCATTTCAAGTTACAAGTGTCGAATTATGCGAAGCTAATTTATTTATTTTCATTCCAGATACATTCACTCTAAGGAAAAGCCGTTCAAATGCATGGAATGTGGCAAAGGTTTCTGTCAATCGAGAACTCTCGCTGTTCATAAAATTCTACACATGGAAGAATCTCCACACAAATGCCCAGTTTGCAGCAGAAGTTTCAACCAACGGTCGAATCTCAAGACTCATTTATTAACACACACTGATATCAAACCTTACAATTGTTCTTCTTGCGGGAAAGTATTTAGAAGGAATTGTGATTTAAGACGACACAGTTTGACACACAATCTTGTTGGAATATCGTCGGTTAATACTTCACCCAGTGGTTCCAATGGAAAGAGTCCAATATTGAATCCTAACTTTCCAATCGATAGTTTAGATACTGAAGACGAAAATTAATGTATTAAATATATTGTATCGAAATTGATTATATTATCAAGACTGAATTACTTTTTTAGAGAAGTGCCTTTTCTATACATATTAACAATTCTGTTTAAAAATTTTGTACCTTTGTGTACTTTTGTAAAACTTAGATTTTTCGGAGGAATACTAAGAGAATACTTAAGTAAGCAGTACGACTATGAGTCTAGCAATTTTTTTAATGTGCAAATCAAAATTTGTTCACTATTATTTTTGTACTTCTAGAAACTTTTGTCATATATATTGGTTAAGGTACCTTTCATTAAATATGAAATTATTTCGAAATTTTTAAATAGGTACTAGATATATTTATGTTTATTTCTTAAAATCTTGTAAATTATCTGATCTCATATTGTAAATGTATGTAAAAATTTAAGATTATGTGCCTTAGTCATCGTGTAAATTCCATCCGTCCATAGATATAAGAATATCAATAATAATGATGTAAGAGTAGGCGCACACCTTTGACTAAACTATCGCACAACAGTTGGTTGTTGATAGTTTCGCAGCACAATCAACTGTTTATTTGCACAACTAAAAATCGAGTAGTGTGCGTACCTTAAGCTCATAGGAATCAAAGCAAGACTAAACAGTTGTGCGATAATTTAGTTTCAGGTGTGCGCACGCTCTATGATTTATAATTAGTTATATAGTGACAGTTTTTATTTAATTGTTTTAGAACCGACTGAAGTGTTTTTGTACAATATAGAAGTATGAGAATGGTGTAATTAAATTCATAATATTGATTCTTGTTTTCTTTACCTTTTTTACACTTTGATATGATCTTTAACGATTGTATCTAATCTTTATATTACTTATCCTAAAATCCAAACATGATTAGTGATGTAAGAGATACCCCAAATTGCTTTGAATAATTTTGTTTGCAATTCATTAAATAATTCTGGGAGAAAAACTGTTCAAGTCGTTAACCTGGTGGTAAAGGGGTTGAATAAATTAAAAAAATGATCAAGTTTTAAAATTTAGATATTTTTAAAAATGCCATAGAATTATTGCAAAAACATTTTTTAGAAAGTGATTCGAGAAATGTCATGTATCCTTACACTAGCTGTTCCCGTACGGCTCCATCGGCATTAAATTATAAAAACTTTATTTTATTGTTTACATTTGTCAATTTTTTACTGAATATGTCAAAATTCATATGCCCAAATGACAACGAAGGCCTCTGACATTGGATACCAATTACCGTACCATGGCAAATTTGCTTTCTTGATGTTGGCAGCTTGAAGTTTATTGTCCCTTTCGCCCATGAAGGATTTATTCCAATTTATTTACCCCTAAGTTTAATAACGTTTTTTTTTCTTTTTCTTCTACAAAATTGGTTCATAAAAAATGTTCCAACCAACATTTTTTGCAATATGCCTATTCGTCCTTATAAAAATCAATTTTCACTGGAGAAGGTGATTTCAGAAAGCTTTCTACTATCTGTGTATTCAAATAATTTTAATGCATTAAAACTGTATGAACAGATTGTATAAAAATTTTTGATAGACCACAAACGATGTATTGAAGTCTTTCTTTTTTGTTTAATTAAATGTAAAGGATATTAAAAAAGAAATGACACTACCAACAAAAGATCTATCCGCCTAAAGAGCTTGAAATATCGATTCAATTCAACAGAGATCGTATAGTACCAAATCAAAGACTTCCACATCAATAAAAGGACCTCCATTGTCATACTCCCTTACAAAAGACTCTTAAGAGTGTATCAAAACGACATAAAGCTTAATTCTTTTTCTAACACAAAACCCGTTCACAAAAGCCCACATGGATATTAAGAGGTTTTTTTCTTTTAGATTTCGAAAATTGATGACGTGTTAAAAAGGTAACAAATTGAGTCCGTCGTTTTGGGGGCCGATGTCGTCTCTAAACACAACCGTCATATTTTTAAATATTCGCATTCGAAATTCGAATTTAACAGCGTGATTCGTTACGGATTTGGCGGGTTTTTGTGGTTTTTTGATTGCGTTTTTTTTATGGTTAGACAGTTGGGGCACACGCTTGATTGCTTTCAAGTCACGGATGCGATCGATACTTTTTTATACTTATCAAGATTTTTATTTAACAGAAATATGTGTATTAGGTGTTTATCGATTATCTCGCTTGTTTCAAATCCACGTCTTATACAACACTACTACTGCCTACTGCTATTTTGTTTAGAATACCTATTTAAAAAATAACGAAGCAGCGCCCATTGCATAAAATGATTTAAACCCATATTTTTCTTAACTAATAATAACACTAAAATT
This sequence comes from Papilio protenor, assembly GCA_029286645.1. Taxonomy (NCBI): domain Eukaryota; kingdom Metazoa; phylum Arthropoda; class Insecta; order Lepidoptera; family Papilionidae; genus Papilio; species Papilio protenor. Next base: position 5,445,921 of record JAGSMZ010000019.1, on the reverse strand, counting down.
AACAGTTACAGCCCCTTGGTGGGTACAAGAATATAGACATTTTCTTAGCGAGTATAAAAGAAAATCTTTCGAGCTAAACTGATATTGGAATTAACAAATAAATTTGACTGGTCTTAACCTACGTTTTTTAAGCACGGCGACAATAATGGCACTGTATATCTTACAAATCCCTTAAAGACTCGCATTATTCACAAATTACATAGCAATCACCCCAATCGGAAATCCCGCGGGGATAAACAAAGTGTACCTTTTGCAGTGTTACCTTTTTTTATCTTTTCACTTGCACCACATTGTGTGACACCGATATTACCGACGATTGTCACAAAGGATTATGTTTGCCATCACCGGTGTTTGAAAAATATTTGTTTTCTCTCAAGTGTACATTATTCGAATTCGCTTACTAGTGATGTGCGTTAAACTTGTTATCGATGTTGTTTACAATTTTTGGTAAAATAAATAAGATGAATTTCTGACATTTTTTAGTATTTCAAAATCGAATAATCATAGTTTTTATAGTTCACGTTAATTTCACTTTAACAATCGAAGTTACAACAATGAAAAATTTAGCTCTAATACAACGATTTTTTTTTATTAAGCATGATAGGTTTTCAATAGTTTGGATACCACTTAAAGCTTACAATTAACTTAATTAAATCAAATAATTTTCTTAAAATTAACTTGTCGTTAAAATCGACTCATCAAATATTGTGCAATATTAAAAAAAAACATTAACTCAAAAACTTAAAGACGTAAATTGAATAAAACAAATGTTATTAATTGTAAAAAGGTTATAATTTCGCATAGTATGATGTCACTTTTGTTACCTGATTTCGATATAAGAGACCATATGTCACAGCACTAGTAGGGCGCTTTTATTCGCAACGACCACACACAGAACAACGCGTATTTTTTTTTACTTCTCGCTCGTGAAATTGTATAAGGTGTTTTGACAATGCACTCCGAACGTGCGTTCGCGAGGTCTCGAGTGTTAAGCACGGTTTCACTCGACTTATTTGTCTTTATGTGTCGATAGCTTTTCAACAAGACTTTCAATGCCTTTATTATAAAAGTAACCTTTAATTCTAAATGTGTAGTGGGAACATATTTTCTTGATGGAATTAGAAATACGCTCTATATATATCAAGAGCATAAATGGTCTGTAGAATTGCTTAATCTATGGACAGTGCATACATTTTGTCTATGGTTGTTATGATCTTTGCGCTCTAGATTTGTAGACGTATAAAAGAACACAAACTTATCTGTCTATGGTTTCACTGATTTTATTAACTGACACCCGCAACTTTGTTCGCATGTAAGTAAGGTTCTCATCTGTCTCTGTTCCGAATTTCATCCAGATCCGTTTAGTCCTAGAGTTCCCAGGTAACAAACACCTATACATTCAAACTTATTATGCCATCATAAAATAGAATTGAGTGTCTGTTTGCTTCCTTCTTAGTCTCTAAGTGCGTGTATTTCATTCATATTTAATGTCATATGATATGTTTATCAAATTGATTTCGATGCGAGCACTCGGCGTTCAACTTGCGAGCACTAGTGGCGCGATATCAGCAATGCGCGAATTAACTGCGACAATTGTGATTGTGAATGCCGTTTGCATATGCTAAATGCAATGGTCATAGATTAAGTAGAAACAGACTGGCATTGTATATCTATACTAATATTTTAAAAAGGAAAAATTTGTATTTTTGTATGTATTGATATAACTCAAAAACTACTAGGCCGATTTTAAAAATGTTTTCACCATCAGAAAGGTAATTTATCTGTGAGTAACATAGGCTATATTCTATTACCACTAATGTTTAGGAACTATTAATAAACATCGTGTTTCTGAACGCCGGCGTTAAAAATTCACTAAACTTTATTTTAAATATTTTATTTTGCTGCTTCTTCTCATAGAAACTTTTTTCTTTTGACTTATAAAGGACAATATTTAGGTCACTTTCATTTAAAAGGTAGTATTTGATGTATAAAATACAAATAAGGCCTTACAGCGAGATAGCTTTCAATGTGCAGGCAACATAATTTTTATAGATTCTTTTCTTTATAAAAACTAGCTGTTTCCGTGCGATTTCATCAGCATAAAATTATTTTATTGTTTACATGTGTCAAATTTTCAATTGAAAATGTCAAAATGACATGACATGACATGACAAAACTTGGCAATCTTGCTTCCTTGATGTTGGCAGCAACTTATGGTCTCTTTCCCACATTAGGGTTTTTATTCAAAATATTTACCCCCTAAGTTTAACGGCGTGAAAATATATAGCCTAAAGCGTGACGTAAGTGTAGGGCTTTTCGTTAAAGAAATAATTATTCTAAAATATGCTGTAATTGCTGACATCTTAGGCAACAAAGAAGTGTGTGTTTACGCTTTATTATAATAGTATAGATAGATACATATTTAATATGTATAGCTTACCACAACACTATTTTATATCTTCAATTATTTCTATTTGCTGCAGCTTTACAAATATGAATGATGTACAATAAATTTAGTAGACTATTTGTCAGTAAACATAGGTTTTTTTAATTTTCTCACATTTGTCGCATCTGGGTCTAGACATCTTTGTCCGTTGCCCACGCGCTATCGTGTCTCGCGGACAGTTACGGCGTCGCGATAGCCCGCTAGATATCGGCTGCGGCCGCACACGATGCGTACACAGCCTCTAAACACTGTGTCCTTTGCCATTGCGCCGATAACACCTGACAAATTACCTCTTACCTCTTTAATGTCCGCCGTTTCTAACACACCTCGCTAACTGTTACTTAATCTTTGACGCGTTTCGAGACGTTCTTGTAGTTATTATTTCGCTTGAAAACCTTTTATTGGCTATAAACACTGAGTGTCAATGTAATAGATGTGATTGAAGGTTCAGTTAAAGACCACCAAAGGTACTCGATTAAATTTAAGGCTGTTCTATAACAAATTGCTTTTAACAAGCAAATTTGTATTTTTGTATGTATTGATATAACTCAAAAACTACTAGGCCGATTTTAAAAATTTTTTCACCATCAGAAAGGTAATTTATCTGTGAGTAACATAGGCTATATTTTATTATCACTAATGTTTAGGAACTATTAATAAACATCGTGTTTCTGGACGCCGGCGTTAAAAATTCACTAAACTTTATTTTAAATATTTTAAAAAGGACAAATTTGTATTTTTGTATGTATTGATATAACTCAAAAACTACTAGGCCGATTTTAAAAATTTTTTCACCATCAGAAAGGTAATTTATCTGTGAGTAACATAGGCTATATTTTATTATCACTAATGTTTAGGAACTATTAATAAACATCGTGTTTCTGGACGCCGGCGTTAAAAATTCACTAAACTTTATTTTAAATATTTTATTTTGCTGCTTCTTCTCATAGAAACTTTTTTCTTTTGACTTATAAAGGACAATATTTAGGTCACTTTCATTTAAAAGGTAGTATTTGATGTATAAAATACAAATAAGGCCTTACAGCGAGATAGATTTCAGTGTGTAGGCAACATATTTTTGATAGATTCTTTTCTTTATAAAAACTAGCTGTTTCCGTGCGATTTCATCAGCATAAAATTATTTTATTGTTTACATGTGTCAAATTTTCAATTGCAAATGTCAAAATGACATGACATGACATGACATGACATGACATGACATGACATGACATGACATGACATGACATGACATGACATGACATGACATGACATGACATGACATGACATGACATGACATGACATGACATGACATGACATGACATGACATGACATGACATGACATGACATGACAAAACTTGGCAATCTTGGTTCCTTGATGTTGGCAGCAAGTTATGGTCTCTTTCCCACATTAGGGTTTTTATTCAAAATATTTACCCCCTAAGTTTAATGGCGTGAAAATATATAGCCTAAAGCGTGACGTAAGTGTAGGGCTTTTCGTTAAAGAAATAATTATTCTAAAATATGCTGTAATTGCTGACATCTTAGGCAACAAAGAAGTGTGTGTTTACGCTTTATTATAATAGTATAGATAGATACATATTTAATATGTATAGCTTACCACAACACTATTTTATATCTTCAATTATTTCTATTTGCTGCAGCTTTACAAATATGAATGATGTACAATAAATTTAGTAGACTATTTAAATTTATAACATTTGTCGCATCTGCGTCTAGACATCTTTGTCCGTTGCCCACGCGCTATCGTGTCTCGCGGACAGTTACGGCGTCGCGATAGCCCGCTAGATATCGGCTGCGGCCGCACACGATGCGTACACAGCCTCTAAACACTGTGTCCTTTGCCATTGCGCCGATAACACCTGACAAATTACCTCTTACCTCTTTAATGTCCGCCGTTTCTAACACACCTCGCTAACTGTTACTTAATCTTTGACGCGTTTCGAGACGTTCTTGTAGTTATTATTTCGCTTGAAAACCTTTTATTGGCTATAAACAGTGAGTGTCAATGTAATAGATGTGATTGAAGGTTCAGTTAAAGACCACCAAAGGTACTCGATTAAATTTAAGGCTGTTCTATAACAAATTGCTTTTAACAAGCTAGTCTATATATGTACTTGAACGGCACACAGAGTATACACAGTTTTGTGTATGATAATCTTAAATTATAAATAAATGCGTTATGATTGTAAGACTCTTTAGTGAGATGAACTTAATAGTACTCGTATTATAAATGCGAAAAATTAGATGAATGTACGTTTGTTAGAGTTTTCAATCTAAATGGCTGAACGCATCTTGATGTAAATTGACATAGATGTCAAACACAGTATGGGAGAAACATAGGCTCTCCTGGACGGAATTCCGGACGAAAGCTAATAATGCCATAAATAAACTATTCCCGGGTAATATTATGAATGATTATTTTAAAAACTAATGTGATTCAAAGAAGTCACATTTAATCTGGCACGTGTTAAACTCAAGCTTATTGTCTAAGTTGTACCAATACGGAGTACGACTATACTCTGCGCGCTGGTGCGCGTGACCTGTTCTCAGCTGATAAAATTTGCACGGGCTCGAATCGTGACCGGCGTCGCGTCCGAAATCGCGAGGTCAACCGCCACCACATCTGCTAACCGACAAATCTATAGAGATATGCCACACGAACGTTACGTTGTCGCAGCGACACAATAGGAATTATAAAAAAAAATATCACGGTTCGTCAAATAGACATTGCTGCAACGAACACGGGGTAACATAATTCAGTATTTTTATGGTATTAAACTTTAACTCTATTGGCATAGACTGTCAGTGATAATGTTCTGCATTAATATCCTTCATTTTCCGTTACCGCATGTTAATCCGTGTGGCATCTCTCTTGCAGTTTTTTGAGGGAAATACGCGGATTTCACATGTAACCGACTACCAGTAATTAAATTTTCGGTTATAAGCTCATCTCCTACATATTAAAGCGTTAGAGTAAATTATTATAGACTTAGGTTATATTTTTGTGGCGGGATTTTGTTTTTTAATTTGTTAGGCTATATTTTTTAATTATTATAAATGCACAATATTTTCTCACAGATAGTCACGATTAGTTGTCTATATTTTAAGTTTGAGGCATCCTTTTTTGGCGAACGTCTAACTTAATCCGATTAAAAGTTGATCGTGTTCTTAGAACTCCTGATCTAAGCTGATTTTGCCGCTTCATATGGAGTTAGTTTATATTTCGTACCTTTACAACGAACCGTTTATAGTTATGTTACTAAAATGAGGCAGTTTTGGCGGAAAACATAATAAGACAGTAACAGTTTTTCTTACAAAATAGTTTTTTTTAATTTGTGTATTTTAGCAATTAAGTAGGTTATTGAAAATTAGTACACACCTTCATTTCTAATGTCAAACATTCTAAGTAAAAAAAAAACTTTAAACCGTTTGATTTTTACATATATTTTAAAACATTTTGTCAGAATGCAAAAATTTGACGTAAAGCAATAAAAAGTCAACATTAAGTTAGTATGAAGTTTTAAGATTATTATTCTAATATAAACATGTTGAATAAAGTGGAAATTATCTCATTAGAAGTAATAACAAGAACGGGAGCGGCGTGCGTGCGAAGCGATAATGTGTTTCATGTAACAGCTATGTATGTTGTAATGCATTAAAATGACTGCGTATAAATTGATTTTAATCAAAATTTTAATATTTAACTTATGACAACTTAATCGGACAACTTATAAGGAGAGGATGGGAAGGGGAAGTGGATTTGACGGTGGAGGAGATAGGAAGGGGAAATATCCTCTTTATATGCGTCTCCTTCTCCGTCGAATAAGGGTAGGCAACGCATCTGCAATTGCGGATGTCTATGGGCAGCGGTCGCTTCGGCATTTTGGCAGATTCAGGTGGCCGCTAGCTCGTTTGCCACCTTATTAAAAAAAAAACTCATATATTCACATACTGTCGAAAAGACGTTAAGTTGTCTTGTCTTTCGAGAGTAAATTTAGTATTAGAGTATACCCCGACTTGAAACACATGACTTGAAACACATGACTTGCATATTTGACGGTGTAACAAATGGAGATGATATTCGTGTTTTCATCGAACAAATAGCTCTGCCAAAAGTTGATAGTTTCAAATATTTAGGATCCATAATAAGCCACGACGGAAAAATAGACGAGGATGTGTATCACAGAACCGCCACAGGATGGCTTAAATGGCGACAACTCACAGGCGTTATGTGCGACTCTAGAATACCGTTAAAAGTAAAAGGAAAAGTTTATAAAACAGCAGTTAGGCCAGCTTTGCTGTATGGCTCAGAATGTTGGGCCACTAGCAAACAACACATGAACCGGTTACACACTACGGAGATGCGCATGCTACGCTGGTCAGCGGGTGTCACCCTAATGGATAAAATTAGAAACGAATATGTCAGAGGAAGTTTTAAAGTCGCTCCCATTTCGGAAAAACTAAAAGAGAGACGTCTACGTTGGTACGGCCATGTTCAGAGGCGACCTGAAGATCACATGGTCAAATTAGCTTTAAACATGCCGACGACGACGCGAACTCGCGGAAGACCACCTACCACTTGGCTGACGACGGTCCAAAAGGATATGAAAGAAATAAAACTTGACGAACAAGCCTCTAAGATTCGTGCTGTCTGGAGACTTAGGACAAGGAAGGCCGACCCCAAATAACTGGGAAAAGGCGAAGATAGAAGAAGAAGTATACCCCGACTGCCTTACCCCTTAGTGACCACTTAACTATTCTGAGTGACTTATGCTGGGTTTTTGAAGTTTCCACTTATTTTGGCTTTATTTATTAGTGTTTGGTTGACCTATATTTCAACGGAGTAAAACTCAAGTTACGTAGATCGGAAACGCATTTCATGAATTCATCAAACCAAAAATATTAACGAATGGTTAAACGTAGCTGGGAAACCGGCCATTAGTGTGTAAGTACAGTTGGTATCTGACAGTGTTTTACCATAAAAGCTACAATTATTTGAACGTTTTGTACGCATTGAAACAACAACAAACATTAACCAATAGTAAAGCTTTAAAATGTGTCTGTACGAAAAAAATGACGATCAGTTGGCTAATTGCTTATTATTACTTCCGTCGTATTAGTAACTTTCTGCTGGCTAATTGGTTATTTGTAACTAGAGGCGGAGTTTTCACGGCAATTCTTTTGTAAGTGAAACACTGCGGATTTCCGCCATTGTACCATTCAGTATTGCCGTCGGCTTTTAATTATCAATTCAAGGTTTTAATTAGATACATTAATTTTGTACTAAAAATATTTTAATTCTTCGTAAGTATTTGTAAATACATTCATATATAAATATGTAGTCAAAATGTGTGGTTAATTTCACTATTATAACTGTAATGAGACTACTGAAAAAAATTGTTTTCAGTATTGTTTTATTGTAATTAAAAGTGTTGCAGTTCCCTAAAAACATATCTATTTTAATGTACTGAATTTATAATAATTTAATATAATAAATATAAAATATGCAAAATAAATTTTCTTAACATATGCAGCATTGGTTTCGCTTTCGTTTTGTTTACTTTTATATGTTATTGCCGTTATTAGGATTTTGACTGAAAATCTTAACTATCAGAGAAGCTTACAAAATTAGTTCTGTCAAAGACATTTTTAAGTAATAACTTTAAACAATGAAATACGCTTGTATCACAAACAGTCGAATATGACTCTATTATCTGGCAATACAATGCTAAGACCATGGTATGGGCGGGGGGCGGGTCTTAAGCAAACTCCGCCCATTCCCTCCCAACTCTCTCTGTTATTGGCGGAGCTTAACCTGCGCGTGCGCCGAGATCTTGCGCCGGAAGTTAAGCCGATCAGTCTCAAATGCACTTTTATACGTGTAACATATTATAATTTAATTAAATTAAAGAGGATAATACTTAATTAAAGGCTTTGTATGTTGGTTTGCGATTTTTAAAAACCAAAAGTAGCTATAAGGAACAATTGTAGTAAAAAAAACATTAATTGGTTCAACTCATTGCCTTACACCGATAGGATAGGATAACCTCTAAGAAATCTGTTTCTGAAACCTCTTTGTCTTTTATGCAGATAATATTCGCTGAATATTCTACATTTAAAAAGAGAAGAATACTTCACTCATTTACATCAGCAATTAATTTTTACAAAGCCAAACTTACCACAACATATTAGAACCACTTTATTTAACCATTTTGGTTACAGTCGTAAATTACCATTCGCCTTATAACCTGTAACACGCAAATCTGATTCCTTTGCAGCCACATTCTTGTCTATTTAAGGTATTTTATCATTGCATTACAATATTCAAATACTATATCCGGTTATTTACAATAGATTTATTCGACACCAGCGCCGCCTGTCGGAGACATTACGAAAATTGGAAACGTTAAGATTGTACAAGGCGATTCGTCTTAATCTAAAATCCATTGCCGTTTTGTAGTGGATTTTGCAATTCTGTTTATACAAATCGCACCTTCCTACACGATAGTGATCGGAGTTTGTTCGTAAGCGTTTATTGATGTGAAACTCCGCTAATACAATGTACGACAACTTCTATAAGATTAAGCACATTTGAATTTATTCTATGAACATTACCGAATGCTGTTTTGCGTCTTTAAAATGAAAAGAAGCTAAATATGAGTATACAAAGACGCTTTCCATAGATAGCAAAAGGTTACGATCATAATCTTTCTTAAAATTGCATAGAAGAATTTTTCACCTATCAAAAAGTAGCTTCAAAAAGAAAATAAAATCATACTAATACCTATTATAAATGCGAAAGCTTAGATGGATGGATGGATGTTTGTTAGAGTTTGTAGCCTAAACGGCTGAACGGATTTCGATGAAATTTGGCATAGATGTATAGAGGATAGTCTGGAAGAACACATAGGCTACTTACATTTGTTTTTTTTTAATTCCGCGCGGACGGAGTCGCGGGCGAAAGCTAGTCTAATATAATTTAAAGAAATATCAATATGTATCATTACGTGATCTTGTTTGGCGCTTTACAATTTATGTACTTACTTAGAAAAATTAACTTTTCTAAATTGTTTCTTATAATGTAGTTATGCACCTGTTGGCTAATTTATCTGTTTTATGTACATGTTCTATTTTCCTATGTAATTGTGTGATTAAATTAGCCGTTGTGTATACTTATATGAATAAATAAATAAAGAATCTTGTAACTGCGATCTCCAGAACGACTCAACAGATCTCTCTTAAATTTGGCATCAATGTAGAATATAATCTGGAAAGACAAATAGGCTAGTAATATTTTTTTATTCTGCCCAGATGGAATCACGAGCGACAGCTACTATAAATAATAAAACTTTATAAGTAGTATTTTTTTCATATTTTAAGAAAACTAGTGTTTATTTACTTTTATATCTCATATTTTATGGCCGCAATTATTACAGGAATATGTTTCTTAAAAGTTTAATTTAAAAAAATACAATAAAATCTTTATCTACAACAAGTATTGAAACTGTTCAAGCATTTAGCGCGAACAAACAGCCTCTGAGCGATGTAATAAGACTTCGTAAAGCCTCAGCAACATTTAAACGCACTCAGCCAACATGGCCTACTACATACATGTTGCCTTAATACATGCAGACGAAAACAACTAAAGTAAGTCTATTGAAAACCTTAAATATCTTTATTGTCTATTAGCGAATATGACCGCGTGGACTTAAAAAAAAGGGAGTAGCCTATGTCTTCTTCCAGACTATTTTCTAAATCTATACCACATTTCTTAGAAGTCCATTCAGCCAATTAGGCTCCAAACTCTAACAAACATCTATACATCCATCCATTCATCTAAACTTTCACGTTTATAATATTAATATGATAAAGCATTAACAATATTAAAAGATATTCAGAGAAATATTGAAATTAAAAGTCCGAGAAATAGAGCGATAAATACATTATTTCGAAGGCATTTCTAAAAGATCATTCCTTTAAGAAGTATATTAAAATCAGTAACAAAAAGTGCTCTACATGACCTCTTGTTAAATCCCTCTATTACACAATAGTGTACTGCTTTAAATAACATTAATTGCAATTATTTAACCATAATATAACAAACACATTAATGCACGTCATTACTGTATTTGTCTTTTTTATTATCAATATTTTTTATAAAAACATCGAAGTCAACAACCTTTCACAGTTTAATTATATACTCAATGCGTCGGCTTCTCATTATATGGTCGCTATAGTATTAGTTATTACTACATAGGTATAGACCAGAGTCCTTCCTTTAAAATTAAAATTTAAAATCTCGATATCTTAAGATTCGAAGTCCACCACCATTTATTTCAAGATTATTTCACAGCAATGAAGTGAATTGGTTACACTTCGGTGTGATATAGGGCCAGGACAGCACGCGCTTAGCGCACTGAAAGGCATCCATCTAGCAAATATTGACACCACTCCGACGCCCATTGTGTCGGCACCACCTAAAGGTTATCTTATCAACTGTTTGAACTACAAACAGAGCATCGTATTTGGAGACAGGCGCTCGCGTGTCTGTCGGTTTGTCTCTCACTCCAATGTCAAATAAGACCTTATCTGCTTCATGCCGGTAATCGTATTGGTTGTGTGGATTAGGGCCGCTTTTCTTGCGAAGTTTCCGGCCCTTTTATATTGTACAATGGTAAAGGCGGCAAAAAGTATATTACGCTCGCTTAAGTATTTTACCTTCTCTTTTTACTCATGGTTTCCGCTGGACACTTTTTTATTTATGCTTTCTGTTTAAACTTGGGTAAAACCTAGATACGTAATGAATCCATGAAGAAAAGAACATAGGCAGCAAAGAGCACTCACATCACATATGAATTATGTAAGTCTAATGCAAAAGAAGAAAAGTAAATTAAAAAAAAATCTGCACGTCTTAATGCTTTATTTCTAATGACTAACAGATATCCAAAAACTGTTATTTATCGTTGACGCAGTTAATGGGGAACGATAGTCCTTTTATTGTAGATACAAAAACACTGATTTAAATAGCATAGAATTAATTCATTTATAATTGCTAGAAGGCAAAAAATGTTCGAAGCGCAATATAACTTTAACTGCATAAACCTTTTAACAGCCTCTGCAAAAACAGCTGGTTATCCACATTAATTGGTCAACTCATTTAAACCGTATTTAGTTGTCTTATTATCCTGAAAAGGTTCAAGTAGTCAGGGTTTATCGTTTTATAACACCCAATAGCATCCGAAGTGCCTTCTTAATTAAGATCTTTATTTATAAAGAATTAGACCACCGTCCATCCTCACTAATTAACATATATACCGACAAAATAGGGATATAATTAAAATGTTCTAATTTTATTGGACTACCTTCGTCTGTTTACTGCCCCTTATAAGCCCTGTAAAGATACTAGAGGTATAATTTGAAAAGCTTTGCGTGAAGATATTTATAATGAAAGCTTGTTAGGTACATTTCTGTTTAATTAATTTAATTTAATAATTCCAGCTTAAAGCTGGTTGAAAGTATTTTTGCATTTTGAAAAATAAAACAATGAGAGTAATAATTAAAAATTATTTTAATAACAAAATTGCAACTGCGTAAGATTATTATTCTTAAAAACACTATATTAATTCCCCGAAAAAATTACATCAAATTAACATTGAAATATGGAATTTGTTGGCGGTTGCTAAGAAGGGTACCTTTTTATGATAAATGTTGGCATAATTACAACCGATGCCGATTAAATATTTCCTTAAAAAACCTCTTATAAATATTATCAACTAGATTTCGCCCGCGACTCCGTCCGCGTGGAATTAAAAAGAAACATAAGTGAATAGCCTATGTGTTCTTCCAGACTATCCTATACATCTATACCAAATTTCAACGAAATCTGTTCAGCCGTTTAGGCTACAAACTCTAACAAACATCCATCTATCCATCCATCCATCTAAACTTTCGCATTTATAATATTAGTATCATTGTTGTTACTATATTTTAAAATACGTGTCAACACAGTGGAAAATATAATATAAAAATTATTACTACCGCTTTAAATTAATTAATTTAATTTTAAACTAGCTTTTGCACGCAACTTCGTCCGCGCATAATTATAAAAATTCTGTGAAAGAATTTTATAAATCAGTTTAGTAGTTTCCGAGGCTATACAATGCAAAAAATCAAATCTTTCCCCTTTTTAATAATAATATGGATAAAAGTGAGAAGGTTTATTACAAGACATGTATATCTGAATAAAAAAAACTTGCTAAAAAGATTTTCGAAAATTACTCCATTAAGACTTCCTGCCACAATTCAGCTTATGTGAATATTATTTTAAAAATGTATCAGGAAATAAAATATTCGCGATATTCAAAAAAAAAACCTTTTATAAATATAAAAAGCGTCATTACAATACATTTGAAAGGATGTCAATTGAAACGATACGCGTGAGTTTACTTTAGGTTTTTTTATCTTAATCGTTTTGACAACGCGAGCTCTTACAGCGTTCTTTACACAAAAGTTCCTGTCCCGTTCAGAATGCATTTCAAGAAAAGAATAAACACTTATTGAATTACAATTTCAATCGCATGAGGAACTATTATAGCATACTAGCTTTCGCCCGCGACTACGTCCGCATGGAATTAAAACAACAAAACTGAGTTACCTATGTGTTCTTCCAGACTATCCTCTACGTCTATGCCAAAATTCATCGAGATCTGTTCAGCCGTTTAGACTACAAACTCTAACAAACATCCATCCATCCATCTATCTCAACTTTCACATTTATAATATTAGTAAGTAATATAAGTAAGAAGTAAGATTAACTCTCCTAGAAAGAGATGGATGGATTGTGTCAAAGATGACATGATCAAAAAGGGAGTGATGACTGAGATGACGTATGATAGAGTGTGGAGTTCAAAAACCTGTAGCGCCAACCCTACGGAAATAAGATAAGGAGGAAGATGATGAGGAACTATTATAGCAGGGAGAAATAATAAAAATTAATAAAACTGAGATGCTAAATAACTACTTTATTTCATCATCAACTTGCCCTTATCCCTTATGGAGGGTCGGCACAGTATGTGCTGCTCTTCCATACATCTCTATCAGCAGTCATATCTGAATCCACTCCTTTCTTAAGCATATCCTCTTTCACACAATCCACCCATACTTTCTTCGGTCTTCCTCTTCCTTTGTAGCCATCCACATTCATTCTTATCACTTTCTGGTTTATGTCCCCATCGTCTCGTTGCATAACATGTCCATACCACGCTAACCTTTTGCTTCTCAATTTCTCCACCACTTAATAATTACTTTATTTAAAGAAAAAATAAATATTTTCTTGAATGTGGTATCAAAAAGTGTAAAAGACTTTAAAGAAATCAGTGAAATAATTTCAAAAAGTGTAAATAATAATCCAACTAAGTGTCCTCGCTCGTCCTTACTACACAGATAATAGTGCCAATAAAAATCAAACCGAACTGTTATAACCTCTTTAGATGTCTGTAATGAAATAATTTGCAACACTTTATTACACTTAAATGAATATCAAGTTATCGACTTAGCGGGTGGTAATCGTGTAATGAGCGGCCTTTTAACGCAATCAATTTAGCTTCAACGTGCACGCGAAACTCGACCTTATATCTAAGAGTTAAATGTCACTTATAATGAAGTTTGTCAAGAAATTAAGCCGTTTATCTTGGAGAGACGGTTGCGCGAGAAAACTAATTTGTAATTAATTAATAAGTCTTTTGTAATTTATTAAGACGAATCGCTTTGAAACTGAATGAGTGTTTTTCCTTAGATTTATAACGCGTGTGTTCAATATATTATTGACACCTACACTAACATTAATATACAAAACAGTGAAATAAATGTTTTACAAAAGTGTCTTAAAATTGTACTAATTTTAAAATTGGAAAGGATTAACACGACCGAGTAATGTTCGCCCCATACGATCACTTATTTTGTTGTCTTGCAACACTTTCGAAGTGCGTGTAAAAAATGTCGTAACCACACTTCATCACACAATTAAATTCCGTCAAAGAAAGGGTATCGATGGTCGTCCATTATGGTACCTATTGTTACCATTCGCCTCACAATACTTTACTTATGGCGCGTTTAGGACATGAAAAAATAAATGGCTAACGCCCGTGACACACTGCTTTGAACTTTGTAACACTAATGCACGCACATGGATAGTAAAAATCAACATTACGTAAAAGCTATTTGTGACGATCAAAGACAAGCTAAGCTGTTGCTTCATATATACCCATGGGAATGTAAATTAAACGCATTGCACCATCTACGTATTTATGTAAAAGAATGAGCTTTTTTTAGTAAGTGGATATCTAAATAATTTACATAATCCCTATTTTTAATGAATTTTAATTTTTGAAACACATACAATCGGTACATTCAATGTAATCAATATATCAGAATATTAAAGAAATTAATAATAAAATGCAATGAAATTTTCTTCTTCAATTCAGAGCTTAATGTGTTAGAAGAACTCAGCGGCCGTGTGTAGCAAAAGTTGTTTCGGACCATAACAAATTCGTCAGATCAACGCGGCGAGCTTGACGGCCAGTTATGGATTCCGATGTGTGAATATTATGTTGCGTACTTATTGTTATTAACACAGCTCGGAGAGCACGGGACGTACTTTGTTGTTTCGTTATATTGTAATACGATTGTTTTACCGTGAGTTTCCACTCACGATACAACGGAGATAGCACTATGATTTTGTAGATGTATTTTTGCAATGGAAATCCACGGTTACGTGTCGCCGGATATTTTCATATAACCTTAACTTAGTTGCTGTGTTTACATCTTTACAATACAGAAGAGGATTGAAATATAGTACAATCAAAGTTTAGAAATTAGAATAAAGCTATTTATAGACAACTTATTAAATTTAATCGACAAATATGAAACAAAAAAGTTTAAAATTATAACGCTGAGAACGTAAGCTTAAATGTGTCATAACAAACATAGTTTTATTGTAATAAGATGGAAATGAACGATCAGTACTTTATGTGGTCTATCAGACCCAGTTATATTCAGTAACCAAATTTCGAATATCATTCGAACCAATTCTAATACATCGCAATCAAATAAAGATGGCGTCCAAAGTCAATCGTACTTTACCGTACATATTTGCCGAAATAAAAGACGAAAAAAACATAGAATAAATGACCTTAGGGCTTATGAAATAAGTGTTGTTAAGACAGAAAAAAGGACTTTATAGCCGGACAATGTAATGGTATCGTAAGGACCGCATGACAGTTGATTAAAAGGGGCCGAAAGCGGGCCGAGGTCGGGGGCCCGCGACAGCGCCCCGGGAGCGACCCTGCGGGAGGCCCCCCTGATGATTGTATTTAAAATAAATAAGTACCTCAATGAACGATTGTCCGCGCATTCCCGCGGCCGCAGAGTGCTTTATGGACGGCCGTGATTGCGCCCACTGATTATTTATGCGCTTATGTCTGATACGACATCCTACCTAGCGTATTCAGATGACCGAAGCTCTGGTAAGGTCGCATATCATTATTTCGTGTTTATTTTATTAAAATTTAACGTTTGTAAAATAATCAATATATTTGATAAAATCAGGTGCTTTGCAAATCATTATATCTGATCGGTGTAGCGACCTGGACTTTTCTATTTGAATTTTTTTAACGTCTGACGCCGAGCAGTTTCTATTAGTGGAGAATATTTTAAAACTACAACATAAATTGCTTCTTAGGATTCCATTTGTGTCATGGAGCACTTCAAATCACGAAATAGGCAGGTAAAGGGTATTAATTGTAACCGTAAATCTATCACCCATACCCTAAAAAAACTACAACAAAGATTAAATAATGAATAGAGCGTCCATTAAGCGTTACCTTATAGTGCATCTGTTAAAGGGTAGATCTATTTATAATGGTTTTATAATAATCTACATAGCTCCTATAATCATAAGATTATCGTCTATTCTTTTTTTCAGTGCTTTGATCATTAGTTGTAATTCATTCACTAAACATGTAATCAGTGCAATGGGTTCTTTGCGGCAGTCATTTTGGTAAATACGTAATAATAGGTTAAGGATAATTTAAATAGAATCTTATAAGCTTTGGGCGACGAATATACGATAGCTATTAATTTGTATTGAATTAAAAATAAAACATTTGAACCGTTTAAACAAGGAGTGACTGTTTTTTTATTGTATTTGTTTTGTATTTCAATAAGTTACCTTAATGGTGGCTTGATATTTGCAAACTAAGGATGGGAAGGAAAAGTGGATTTGAAGGTGGAGGAAACGCATAGGAAGGGGAAATATCCTCTTTATGTGTGTCTCCTCCTCCGTCAATTAAGGGTAGGCAACGCATCTGCAATTGCGGATGTTTATGGGCAGCGGTCGCTTTCCATTTCGGTGGATTCAGGTGGCCGCTTGATCGTTTGCCACCTTATATTATAAATAAAACGAATGCGTAGTGGAATCTTTGCTATATTAGGAATTTAGACCACTTTTTTTGCTTCTACTGTAGAAAAACACATTTAGCTTTTTCCTACAATTGTACTATAAGGATCGGGTCAAAGTCTACCGATGAGGGAGACGACAAGAGAAAAGACCTTTTTCCTTTTTGTAAATATTCGGTGCCGCATGATAAACAGTGGATTACGTCGGGTCTACATATTTATATTGAAACAGACAATATTTCACCGAATCATAAATTTTACGGCCCGTGTTCCACGGAACCGCGAACAACGCGCCTAAGTAGAAACTTGTGTTTGTTTATTTTTTGATAGGACTGTGTAACCGCGTGTGCCTTTTCTCTTAAAACCTTTTTTTATACTCTTTCGCGTTTTTTATTTATGTCTCCAATAAAAGAGGTGGCCTTTTTATAGCTTGCGACCTCCGCTATTATTTTTTGAATGTTTTTTCTTCTATTTAAGAGAAAATTCGTTCAAATATACCTTGACCTTATACAAACGATATTAGATTTATAGTTTACTTAACGATTGATTTATGATGAGACAAAAAAAGTTATCTTAAGTTCACTATTTGATCTATTTCTTCGATTAGGAGTCCTAATTTTAGTCCCTTTCCCTTTCCATCCTTTTCTTAAGAGGAAGGGATGAGAAGGACAAGTGGTTTTGACGGTGCAGGAGAGGCATATGAAGGGGTAATATCCTCTTTAAGTACGTCTCCTCCTTCGATTAAGGGTAGGTCATCTGCAATTGCAATTGCCTATGGACAATGGTCGTTTCGCCATTTCGGAGGTTTCAGGTGGCCGCTTGCTCGTTTGTCACCTTATAATATAAAAAAAACTTTTACATAAGTAATGTTCGTCTCTACATCAAGGTTTACGCTTGTTCTATCACAAAACGTAGAGAGACATATTCCCCTTGTCTCAAGAATATCTCTATATTATCATCCGGATTGGAAAAATTTTGGTTGTAGTTATCGATCTTGATAAAATGTACCGTCATCAAAACTATTTTATAGGAGTATAATATAAAGATTGTTTTAGACAAAAAAAACTCAACAAAGGCTCAGTAGGATTCCAAACAAAATTAAACACATATAATCTGATATCTTGCTCGTAGATCCGTGTTAAAGTGTTAACAATGAATATTTGTAAGACTTTCGATCGACTTTGGTTAGGGTGACTATGAAATAGTAGAAATAACTCCTGTATTAAAAATCATCTCTTATTTAAAAAAAAACGATTAATATTAAAAAAAGTACAATAAAGAATAATGTGGATGTACACCTAATAGATTCAGACCTTACATAGATTAGGACAAGTGCAGAAAATGATATGAAAAATCATACTTTGTACCAATTTTGTTATAGGTGTTTAAATTACGTTAAAAATTTTTAACATATTAATAAAAAAAAGCTTCAATTTTACATACAGTTAATACCATAATTTATAAACATATGCTACAGTTGAATTTTTAAGTTAATAAAAACCAGTCCCTTTTTATATAAACATTATGGTGATACTATTGGCGTTCGAGATGCTAGTATTTGATAGGAACGGTACGGGTAGCTAAGAATGTCGTGGGATTTTTACTAGGGATTACAGGTGATTCATAGTTGTTATAATTCGATGAATTTGTTTCGATTTACTTGCTCACAAATTGAGACAACATATTTTATGGCTTTTAAGAAATTTAGTAGAGCATCTGTCTATCTTTGAAGTAAGTAATGGTTAAAATTACGTCGAAGTATGGAGGTGTAAGGTGTGGTAATTAAATTAGGTTTTTTTTGTAAATTTCTTGATGTCTAATTAATAAATGAAAAACCTTAAGCAACGTTAATTTTACACATACATTTTAAAATTGGTGTTTATGATTAACAAAATATCATAACAATGTCTAACCATTTTAATTTTTTAAATCATAACTTACATTTTTTAATAACTTATACGAAAAATGTTAATAAAGGTCATGTAGTGATAATGTAGACAAAACAAAAATATTACATCAATTGCATCTTAAATTGACAACTCCATTTTATCCAAGACAGTAAAATTCCATTGTCTTATCCCAGTCAATGCCGCACTTATTCAAGCCTTTGTCCGAGATCGAAAAAAAAAACAATAAAAAAGATTCCGTTTGACAAATCGAAAAACATAAGGCAAGCTCAGAGGGCGCCACCTTGTTGCCTGTCAGCGCAATTTTTATACGTCCTCACTCCGCAGTTGCGCCATGAATCCCAGGACTTTTGACAATAAGATAAAAAGCCCTTTATTTAAAAAAAATACCGCAGGCTTTAGTGCCTTATGTTTTCTTTAGATGTGAATTTAGTACATAAAACAATTCATTTATGCCTCTAATGCGAATTTCAAATTCGAAGAACATGAGTTAAAATAAATCGCTCCCTTTGAATTGCAATGCATTGAATGGGGCCCATTTATTTGGGCACACAATAGCCGTACGTGGCGAGTGTACGCGACGGGCCGGGGCGGGGCCCAGCGACCTGCGATTATGGCAGCTTTTTTATTTTCTCCGCCGTAGATACCTTTTACATCGCCGTTCAATTACCGAGACGCGACTGCAGGGGATGTTGGAATGTTGTGGATAAGACCTTGAAGTATTCAAATATTTTTTGTAAAAGTAGACCATAATGTACGTGCAGTTTAAAGCGTATTTTTTATGAAATATATTTCATTTAGCTGAAGTGATAAAAAGAAAATAAAAAGAAAACACTGTTAATAAGAAAATATTATTTACAAAATTTAATTTATTTGTACACTTTACATTATGTCAAAATATCTAACCAAGTGTATGTATCCAAATTACCTTCAGCAGCAATTTATAAAATAAATCGTAACCAATTAAACAATTCCTTGCATCATGTTCGTTTTACTGTTTTTAAAATGTTTAAACAAGGTTTGTATAAAAGTACGTTGCATATATTTTTTTAATAATAAAAATGTCACATCCATGTTATACCTTACGCTGCGCCCACGCACTCTGATTGCGGTCCCTTGACATCGCAGTGTCGTCCATGCCCCACGTCCCGCCACAATATGCACCGCGCGGGCTCGCATGCGCTGAATTAAAATCACAACACTAATAATTTATCAACTAAATATTACTTATCGGCCGATTTAATTCAATACTGAATGTCACTGCACACATAAATAATACCAAATTGTTGCCGATAGCTGAACGGTTGAGAATTTTAATTGTTATTATAATTGAATTTTAAATGGACATCTTTATAAAACATTTTCTTTACAATCCTATTAAAATTTTCTTGGAAAATGTATGAACAACGACTTGATTAGCATTGGCGATGGGTCGATTTTTACTGTTTTTAGTTATATCTCTGTTAATTAATAATTAAAACATTCAAAATTAATTAAAAGTTGGTCTAGACTACGTATTAAAAACAAAATAGCTCATTAAAACGTAACTGTTGAAAAACACATGCCCGCTTTCTCTTCAATATACTAATAATAGACAACAATCACAAAAAATATAAGTAAAAGAAATCTTAACACGTTGAAACCGCACACCGAGCATTCGGAATCTCGACAATCAATGCCTGTCGATAAGATAAGAGGGCTCCGACCAATATTACACGACCAGTATCACAGACCTTCATGTAGCGTTGCATACTATGACACTAGTACGTGGCTTGTTGGTTTTACAGGTCGTAGTTAATTGGACAGAATTGATGGGCAGCCGAGTCTTAATTAGCGTCTGCGGTGACCGTCATCGCGTATTAAAGGTTCGTTACATCAACGAAGTGGGTTTCTGCATGAGAGAGCTCGCCGGCGCCTGCGCAGCGTCCACCGTACCTGTCCGGCGCCTTTCAAGGCGCTCTTATCTCTCCGACTATACATCGATAGGTTAAGATTGTGTTACGGACAATTTTGGTTACTAAACGTCATCTTAATGGATTTGTTAAGTTACAATAAAAAAAGTAAAAAAAAATCAATGTTGTCAGTTTGGTAAACTTGATATAGGGCTTAAATATTTATTTGTCACATAAAGAAAGTAACTATAATCGTTCTTAGAGTTCAAAGTAAAATTTAATTTATTATTTAAAGTTTATCAATCTGCATATATTTTCACATTGCAAAGATAAATAGTGTTTTCGTTGTTAATCGTTTCAAAAACAGACACCATTAACTTAAAGATTAAAAAAACAAAACGGCCGCTTTGTCAGAGTTATCTTAACTTTTGGAAAGCGACAACAATGAAGACAGTAGCAACCTTTCCTTTCCTTTTTAAATAATAAATCAATCATATCAAATCTGGCACACGTTGACTGAACTTGCCAAGGAAATTTACATCTTATTCCAACGCGATAAGAGTATTAAATAAAACAATGTAGAATCTAAAAAAAGAGTCACACAGTTGTAAATCCATCATGAGCAAACAACAGACACAATACGTTTTGTTTTATTTATGTATGTTTCCTTAAAAAAATCTCACGAAACGACTTTTCGCCCGCAACTGTATGGGATTAAGTATTTTTTCTCAAACAATATATTTACATAGAAAATCCGATTAACTTTCGTTTGGTAGGATGAATCTTTTAATCTCCCATACAAGGTGGGAGAATGACCGTACGCCTGATCCGTCCATTTTTTTTATCCCGTGGGATAATGAAATCATAATATGTCAGTTTGTTTGCGGTTGTACGGTAAACAAAGGATTGAGGGAATCTTGCTTTGTATAGATAACTGCTTGACGTGTTAGTAATGAGATTAAGGTTAGCGGGACCGTCTGCTTATCCTATATCTCTGAATAAACTACGAAATCCGAACGCGTATTGAAATGGCACGCTTCTTTAAAAAAAAATACAAAAAACATACAATTTTGAAAAATTTCAGCCAGTAACATTGTTTTTTTTTTTAAATCTGGAAGTATACATCAACACAAGTGGCGAACATAGATTAAAAATAAATTAAAACGGCAAAGAATGAGTATCGTGTTACAGCACACATTTGGTTTTCGAACTTTACCTCGATGTCGTAGGCCGTTGACACAAAATAAAGTAATAGCCGACTGTGGCTCGCCGCCCTATCGCTCTGTAATCGTATATATTTCGTGAACGTCATTATTATGGGCCAGCGCCCGGCGGTCCCAGACTCTTACCACAAGTTATCGCTCAATTTACAAAAGAAATAAATTTGTAATGAAAACGATTCTTCCTGCAGCACAGATACAATCAACATGCGATGTGATCAGCCGTTATATATCTAATGTATCGCTATAGCTACGCATTCTGTGTAGAAATAATTTATTGCTAAACACATCTCAAAATAATATAGCTATATATGACTTCATCCTATAATAAATACATTCCAGAAATCATTAATTAGGAAATTTCATTCATAATACTTGACTTGGTCCTTAAATAATTTATTTATCACCTAACAGCAAACATATTACAGTATCGCAGTAATTTGTTAAGACCGGAAAACAACCCTAAAAATAGGTCCAGCATCTACTTCGGTGGTCCTCTTATCGACTGTACGTCCTCCGTCGCCTCTACTGAGACATTTCACCTTTTTTATTACCACGCTCTTCGCGACTTTACAATACAACCAACATGATTTTACTGTTCTATTCGATGTAGATAGCTTCTATTGTATAAGAGTAGGGACGAAATTGCAAAAGCAGCACGTAATGGAACATGGGTTTGAATTTGTGTCGCCCATAGTTTTATCTTCGTCTACTTTCTCACTTTTTTACGAGGTAACGTGTGAGTCGATGTGTCAGAGATACAATTATCGATTAGGTAATTTTATCAGGTCCGATCTATTGTCTTCCGGTTGATTTTGTTGACTTGGGCCGGTTTTGTTGTAATTTAGTGGCGCTTTGGAGGTGTGGTGTTTAAATTGCTTGTTTCCTGTTAATTTTCTATACTTTTCAATTACTTTGACAAATATTATTAAGTTACACCTTACCCTTTTTTAATACTTGTTGATTAATGTATAAAGAACTTTCAACTGCTTAATTTTGTGTAGACTTTCATATTTTTCAATTTCTTATTGATTTGTTATGAAATCCTTATTAATGTACATAAAATCTGAACCAAGTGTAATCAAAGTAATAAAAATAACTTTCCGTTTAAATAATCGTAAACAATATTGTACTTGGATACTTACTTCATGAGATATTAAAATATTTTGTTAAAATATGCGAAGTCCTGAACTTCCTACAGTATCACTTCATTATCACAAAGATAATCTTATATCAAGACACTAACTGCCACAGTAAACTTGAAACAGAGACTAATATCTTTGTCGGAGTAATTCCATAACTTGTTAAGGATAATTTTTCGCGCCGCTCTCAATGCTCGGCTACTTCAGTATGAATAGCACGATGTAAATAAAACCTTTCGGAATCAAATTGCATAAATACAAGCTAAAATATGCGCATATTATTGCTTTCATACGTTGGTATAAAGACGTCAAAAAGTACGGCCAACAAAACAAATCCAAATTACATACAGGAATCATCATGTGGTTAGTTTCTAGCTTCAAGGAATACATGCTGATGGCAAATCTACTCAAATATTATTGTTAAAAACAACTCTTTTGGTAGCTTAGTTTGTTTTTACTCGATTTTTTACGATTCTGTAGCTACTTTTAATCCCTGATATCTAAAATCCATATCCATTTGTCTAATTTTTAAATGGATTATAAAAAGGCTTGCTACCAGGTAACCAGATTTGCTGGAATTAGAGACGTCGAAATCTTAAATCCACTGTAAGATGAAAATAAAATAAAGCAGTTAGATAAATACTCCAGGAAACATACGAGGAATTTCATCTAATAGTTTTTGATATTTTTATACAGATTTTGTAGCAAATAGTTTATTAATGTTACACTTTGAAAACTCCACATAATTATTTTTGCTGACCATACATGTAAAATAGTACATGATCTTGCACAAAGGACAAGCGAGTACTGTTCATACAATATCGTCTAACTGCATCTTTGAAGCTACTACCTTTATTTTATCCTGGTTTTCCTGTTTGCACGACTTTATCTTTATAAAAAACTTCGTAAAATATTACCTTTTTATAATATTTTCACTGATGCTAAAAAAGGAAAATTATCCTATAGTTTTAAACAATCCTTACACCTCATTTGACTGTTGATGTGTTTTAGGAGAAAATGCGGGTCTTCAAATCTTCTCAAGTAGTGGTCTTTTTTAACCATTCACTAGTTTTGGATATTCAAAATAAAAATATTTTTTTCGTTCAAATTCAACTTTGTCTTGAATGGGTTTACCAATCGAACATTTTAAATGGGCAAATAATAATTTATTGCATTATGAGAAATACCGAAACAAACACGGCTGGGGATCATTTATTGAGTAATCCGATGGTATGAAACGAGCCGTATAAATTTATTGCACATTAGTTATTACACATAAAATATACCACACCTTTGCTTCAACTAAAACGGCGAGACTAAATAATATTAATTGTTCTTCTAACATATAATTAGTTGGAGCAAAAACATTTCAATTCACACCTCAGTCATCTCTGACGCATGTTGCTTTTATTTTATTTTTTTAACTTAGTTTACGTCTAGGATTAAAACTGCGATAACATTTTAATACTTCCTTGATTTTCGTTCCAATTATTAATTAGCTCGTTTCAACTCAATCCAACATCATCACTGATATTTTAATACGTTGATGTTTTATACATTCTTTTTGTGTTATCTAATCATTTATCTTCATCATCATCATAATCATCATTGCCAGCCAGTCGTCAACTGCTGAACGTAGGCCTCCCCCATCGATAACTAAACTTACCTTACGAAATCAATACGAATTGTATCCCAATTCAAAGGGTTATTTCAGTTAACAGACGTGTCATATCATGCCTAGTACATAATTAATTAATTAGGCATGTATGGAACAAATCTTTGTCAGACGTGTGCAAAATCTAACGCATACAAGGATATATGCAACTAGTTGAACTTGAATAGTATGTATGTATATACCCACGGTCATGAGCGTGAAGTTTATCTTTTTTATCTTTTATTGTAATCTAAGCAATAGGTCAGTTGAGGCGTCAGTGATGACCGGACCACGCTCGGGTCGTGATTTACCGCGAACGCGTCTTGTCCCCTGTCCGCCCAGCGCCCACACGCGCGCTTATCATCAGACGCGAGTTCCCAACTAATCTACTTCCCAACTCATTTCGAATACAACGGGGGAATTTTGCAGTTCGAATCTTGGTTATAACTCTTGTATGAACAAATCAATTGCTGCAAAAATATATACTGAATTTAAATCTATGCTTCCTTTTTCGTGACGTCATCAAAAGTCGACGATGGGAAGGTTTTTCTCAACAAATACTTACGATGTCTTTTCTCGTTCTTAAGTAAGATAACACTTCTGATTGACGAAAGCACATGTCTATTGATACAATAGCTCTATAATTAAATGTTTAAACGAAGTATGACAAATAATGATGTGCAAGTCTGATTATTCAGGCATGTCGATACAACGTCAAAATTAATCAAAATATGTCCATAACATACACTTAGGACAAATTGCCGGCGTCGAGACAGTCGGGGGCGACAAAAAATTCGCTCCAGTTTCGACAAAAACGATTTTATTGCGACTAACAAGCGACCCTGATGTTATCGGCCGTATTACTTTCATCCCTTATCGAGAACCGCGCCCTTATAATTGGCTCCTGCTAGGTTTACATGGTATCGAAGATTTTGTTGTTTTGAAATACTTTTTCGTAGCAAAATCTTTAACTTTATATTTTACTGTAACTGCATAAATGTTTTATGAATTCATATTTTGTAAACTTTAGAATATTAATATTGCAATTCATCGAATTATCTCAATTTTATCTTCATAATCACAATATAGATAAACCTGTTAATTTATTGAAATGGCTAATAGAAATCGAATATCACATAAATTCATTTCTTAAGCCATTTCTCAGATATGAATCCTAAAATAACAATATGAATTTAAAATGATGGTTTATATTATTCTTTTAAATGACCTTTTCATATTCGGTTTGATTGCTTTTGATTGATTTTGAAACAATTTCCACCTAATTTATTGTTTCTGTTTGAGTCAATTTAGTAATAATTTCAATATCTCTATCATTTTTTTTCACCTTTCATCTAAAACCCAGATGGATTTAAATATGGCAATATATCTAACATATTTATTTCATTTAACATGGTTGTTATTGGCATAAAAACTGACACATGATATAAAATTGAATTGAATATTAGCGGTATGTAAGCCGACCTTTATATTTTTTGTTCTATAGGTACCGATAATCATGTCACACGTTTTTTCCCCCAAGCCACACAGGACAAGATGGCGTTACGATCAGATTATCATAGACTTGTGGTCGGATTATTACTTAATTTTTTTTTAAATCTCCTACCTGTCCGGAACCCAAGAATTTGTGGATAGACCGAATATCCTGATGCAGTTGTCAAATGACCACTCACAGTTGAACCCAGTTGGAGTGTCAAAAAGGAACTAATAGAGGGTCTGTTTTAATGGTTTATAATACAGTCTGAAAGGGCTTCTTAACCGGGTGGATATTTTATTTACAATACCTATTAGAGATTTGTCGAAACATTTTGGTCGAGTGTGTTAAGATAAACATGAATATTTCATTCTTATGCACGTTGAGCCTATTTGAGGAGTTTATTGTGATGTTGGCTTAAGTATTTTGACCAACGTCGCGATAATCAGGTCAAATATTTGAAATTTATTGTTACTAAAAGTTAAATACATCGTCCATCTTTTTTGTGTTAAAGGTACTTTGTCGAGAAGACTCACTTTTTACTTTGAAAGCCCTAGGTCAATTAATGGTATTCTTACTAAGGAAGTTAGTTGGTTTACTATAGTTTCAGATTCTCTGATTTCAGTCGAAGAATCTCAGCGCTATATTAGTTTTATATTAGGATGATATACATAATGTTATTTTATTACTTTAGTAAAATGAGATGATGCAATGTTATAGCCAGAATATAGAGTTTATTACATAAATTATATCTCAAATAAAATGTTTATGGCGTAACCCTCATAGATAGATCACACTAAATCACATCAGCAATTTTATTAAGACGTTCAATGTTAAATCAAGGACAAAATAGCCGAATAAGTGATTGTATATTTTGCATTAATTCGATGCTTTATGCATTATGATTATTTATGCAAAATTTTACTTTTATAGCTTTTTTACGAGTGTAACTACTTAAAATAATAATCAAAACATTCATTCTTGACATTTACGTCTATTTTTAGTTGTCTAAAATTATAAATAAAACAAATATTACTTTTGTAATACTTAATAATCATTGTTTGATCGTTAGGAGTATTTAAAAAAATTACGACCTCAAAAGAAGAAAGAGAAAATTCATAGTACAGATTTGAGTTTTGGCCCTCTTATAGTCATATCGGTATATTGGATACAAAATCTTCTGCCTTGTCTCTGAGGTAATCTTGATCTTGGAAAAGATTATTTCATAGATAACAGAGTGGGTGTTGGCTGCATAAAAAATTGCATTATCGTTAACCGGTCCTCACAAACGCAGCGGCGGGCATTCCTGCCGACCTCAATTTCGCCGACGGGGTCGTAAAGCCGCGAGCCGTGTAAAAAGCCTATAAAATTCAATTGACACCCGTTAAACCGATAACGTACGGCCGTCGGACGTCGCTCGTGTTAACATAAATTGTAAAGATTCCGATGAGTCTAACAC
Source organism: Papilio protenor (assembly GCA_029286645.1). Lineage (NCBI taxonomy): Eukaryota > Metazoa > Arthropoda > Insecta > Lepidoptera > Papilionidae > Papilio > Papilio protenor. The sequence continues at coordinate 5,418,234 of JAGSMZ010000019.1, read as the reverse complement.
TTGTACAATTACCGCAAATTTCCAAATAATGTACAATCAATGGATAGTCTCAAAAATTTCAAATCAGGAATCTTAAATACTCAAATTAATGCTTCAAGTACGTCCTGATATTCAGATACGAACACCATGTTTAGAAATTCATAGCCATCATTTTAGAAAATACAAAGTTTGTAGCAAAAGAAATGCTCCTTGTGTTTACAAAGTCTGGGACCGATGTATGTCATGTTTAACCCTTAACTTCACTTTGTGAATACTAGGTTTCTACTATGGTGTAAGATATTCAACGCCGCCATAGGATCTCACTTTCATTCAAATAGTATTTTGAACGTGTTTAAAGCTTTCTCTTTCGTGTAGAATGTTGTCATTCTATTTCTCTATTGCATGATGATTTAAGAAATATAGCGTAATTGTTTTTCAAAATTAAAATGAATTTTCTTACAAGACCAAATACTGACATACACCATATTGTCGAATATTCAAGCTTGACCATTCTTACTTCTTACTTCTTACTAATATTATAAATGTGAAAGTTTAGATGGATGGATGGATGTTTGTTAGAGTTTGTAGCCTAAACGGCTGAACGGATTTCGATGAAATTTGGCATAGATGTAGAAGATAATCTGGAAGAACACATAGGCTATTCGCTTTTGTTTTTTTCAATTCCACGCGGACGGTGTATTGGTCGAAAGCTAGTAAGGTAATAAATGTCAATACAAGACATCAATCTCCGCATCAAATCGATTTAGAATATACTTTTTTATCGAAGCTCCAACACAAACCATTGCCTTCTTATGCAAGATGTTGGGCAACGAATCAAACCTTCTAAGGTGACATAAAACTTTTACGTGCGTTTACTAATAAAGATAAAGAAAATACGTCAGCAAAACAATATTATCTATCTAAATGTCCATATATTAGAGCTGGGTTTAGAGTTTTAGCAACCGGAGAGCTTCTGCGATGAAACATCGTCGGAGTTTAACGACAAACTAGAATGCACAATAAAAGTAGCCCAATGTGGGTGTTCTGAGTATCGTCTTTGTTTTATGTTTATAACGTTTTTATATTAACTCGGAGCCATAACGTGTCGAGAGACAGATAATATATTTGTTTATCGAAGTACTCCGTAAGTTACAGGTACATTTAGCTGCACTAAAATAAACTTTACAATAATTTCAATAACATGAAAACTGTCAATGATATGCATTAGATACGTAACACCGAAATCTTTATGTTTGCCTTAAAAATAATTCGCATCGTAAGGTTTCCGTTTTATGATCCTCAAGTAAGGTGCGCCGAAAATTACCGACTTATTTTTGCATCCGGTAGTCAAATATTATTAACGAAATATGACCCTTTGCTTGTAAGCAAGTTTACAACGCTCGCTTTAACCACATTCAATCTATACTTATTATAATAAAGCGTAAACACACACTTCTTTGTTGCCTAAGATCTCAGCAATTACAGCATATTTTTGAATATTCCTTTTTTTAATAAAAAGCCCTACACTTGCGTCACGCTTTAGGCTATATATTTTAACGCCATTAAACTTAGGGTGTAATTTTGGATAAAAACCCTAATGTGGGAAAGAGACCATAAGTTGCTGCCAACATCAAGAAAGAAAGATTGCTAAGGTTTATCATGTCATGTCATGTCATTTTGACATTTGCTATTGATAATTTGACAAATGTAAATAATAAGATATAGTTTTTATAATATCACGCGGATGAATTCGCACGCGAACAGCTAGTACTTAATAGTTTCCTAAAACATGATTGAATTTTTTAACTCTTGTAACGTTAACCGGAACAACACTATATGAAGGTAAGTTATCTATTTGTATTATAGAAGAAATGATATCGAAGATGAGTGAACAATTGCTCGTTCTACAAAACAAACAGTAAGTGACGTAATTTAAAAAAAATATCTCGAGGAAGGCAGCTCAATCGTTGAATGGAGTGGGTTATTTATTAGTGTAGATTATCGCAACAAATCACTCCGTCCCCGAATCATTTCGTGTAACCCGAGAACGCCCCTTAATTTTGATGATTGGACAAATAAATATATTTCCCGTATCCTGTTTATCGAGTTTGGGGTGTTAATAAAAATGTAGGGGAGCATGGGGACAATTGGTCCCGTTTATTTGATCTTACTTCTGTCTTAATCTCGCAGCAATACGCGACATAAGCGCAATTTTTTTGAAAATGTACAATACATTATTTTTTTTTACAAAAACTATAGTGTGAGAATAGATTTTACTTATAAATAACATAAAATTTAAATCTTTTCAATTGTCAGAGTAATTGACAGCTAAACAAAAGACTACGATTTATCTAAGATGTAAAAGTGATGCAGAAGTAGAAGGTAAAAAAAATGTAAGGACAATTCTAGCCGATACCCCCCAACGATGTGAATGGGCCCGTGGCCGGGGTGGCCGGCGTCCGTCGTCCTATCGTTCCTAATAAATTAGAAGCCACTAATACAAGCCGTGCCCTTACAGAAGACTGGTCGTGTCAACTCGCCACTAATGTAATGCCGCGATAACACGTTCAAAACCACTCATGTACACATCGCCGCTGCACTAAGGAGACTTCTCCTTGTTCAACATTCGCAGATTCACCATTGTTATAAGGGTCAGTTTGATTTTATTAAGGATCAGACAACTCTGGCCGTGTTTAAAGCACATTCGTTGTATTAAGGTGCGAGGAAATGTTACCTCTTTTATATCGTTGGTTTAGGATTCGCTGTCACGTGCATCGTTTGTGTAATGTAAATTCTTGCGTGCTTTATTGTTGACAACGACTCCGTAATTGATTGTGCTCGGATTTATGGCTGAATAAGGTTTTTTTTACGATTCTTTATTAAATATTTGCCATATGACGCATTTAGTCGATTGCACCTAAAATTTATATGATATTCATATAATACAAAATTTTATTACTCACCGTTAAAAAGTCATCTTTCTGACTTTTTACTTAGACATTCGATATAGGTGCTTCGGATTTACTGCACCGGATTTAAATCCAGTTTACATTGAAGATATAACAATAATATATCTCAAAAAGGTTACACGTAAAAGTACAGTTCAATGGTGAACATTTTTAATGTAGGATGTCCTTAACCCTTCGGACGCGACAATAAAACGTTAAGAAAAATATGGCTAAAACAAACTCGTACTTTATTCTGTCATTTCGATGGCTGTATTTGAATATTCATTGCGGTGGATACGCCGTTTTTTTATGTCGTTGCAAGAGCAAGCGATCGGTTACAATACTAATACGTTAACGGATAGGAACGGACGGGGGCGCGCAGCGGCGCGGAACGAGCCCATCTTGCGATTTGTCGCCGCGATCTCGCCGCGATAGGGGACGCGCGGCCAACTAGCGTCAGCCGGTATAGCTACAGCGGACGGCTTTATGCAATACTGAATTATGTAGGTATATTAATTGTACAGAAACAACCTTTCAAGATATAGGAAGAATGGCAATGGCTATAATTGCCAATGTGCTGCGCGACAATTTTGCGGCAATGATGCGATTACTTTAATTGACATTTAGAGTATAAATAGCTAGACTTTCTAGCAATTATTCACCTTCTATAAAAAAGATAAGATATCCATAAATCTTCGACTTACCAATACTAACCTATTTTTTAAGATCTTTGCTTTTAGTATGCTTTACTAACAACCAGTATATACAAGATCATGCTATTTGTAAAAGAGTTGAAATGTGAAAATCTAAATATATCACTTCAGCATAACGCTGTTCTTTAAGAATAAAAAGTGCAATATAGCAAGACCGTGTTTGTCTCTTGTGCGCTGCGGCCGCGACGCGGGAACATCGCGCGACCGCTCGTGTGTAATCGGACGACGACGCATCGATGGCCATTCAATGATCGAAACATGTCGTTGTCACTTCACCACTCACCACCTTTCACATTTAGTTATTACTAGCTTTGGCCCGCGACTTCGTCTGCGAATTAAAAAAAAAACAAAATAAATATATATATAAAATCTATAATGCGTTAAAAGACCAACTTTTATGGACGACTGTAAAGTCCCTTTACAATGTAAATGTAATCGGAATATTGTAACATATCTGTCAGAATGGTCAGGCAATGGGGACGCCTCTCTGTACTGACGATTGATTCTTATGGGGTAAGGGCAGTTTTACGACTGTGTGAATAACGCAGATTATGTTTCTTGACCTCGTCAATATTATTTATGTACGTACATTTATTTTGTTGTTTGCAGTACGTGTGAAACAGCTTTATCTGAGATGAGGTGCAATCTTGTTGCAAGTAGATGTGATATCTTAGTTTACGTTTAATATTTTTCAATTATCATCTAAAGCAGAATCAAGACATGAGGATAGGGCCTGTATTTATATATTTAATAAGTTATTTTCACTGCCTATTTGGATATCATGAGTCGATTTCATCTGATGAGTTAATTTCAAAGGTTGTACTATAAATTAAATGAGTGAAAACCAACGATTAAAGTCAAAATAGTTGCAAATTAAATTAGTAATTTGTTTTTATAGCGGAGAAAAATGGAAATTTCGTTTTAAAGATTCATTTTAATTAATAATAGCCTTCCACTATCACGACTTCGTGTGTTCAAAATATTTTGGCGTGCGCCCTGACCTCGCCTTTGCCCTAATTATACCAAACGTCTAATTAACTTGCACCGAGCTATGCCCCATCAATCATTCGAACTGAACAATCGTTCCGCTGTATGCTGAAATTATATCAACAAAAGCTCGCTATATTTGTAAAGAAGTTACAAGTTCGAACTCGGATAAAACGCTTTAGGAGTAAAAGATTGTTACAGAAAAACAAATGAAAGTCACATAGATTATGCATTTACTTAAATACGTCTAATAAACTGAAACTACCAAACTCATTTTAATAAATATTATAGAAAGAAAATAAAGTATGCAAAAATAATAAAGTAGAGTAAAGAAATTCATTGACTGATATTAATCAACGTGACGTTCAAATAGTCCATATAACAAAAAATATTCTCGATATAAAATATAACACTCGGAATAAACTTTACGTTACATTTTTCTGGTTGAAAGTAAGTCACGATTATGTTAGTTTGGACAGGTGCCACGCCCAATAGACGATGCATTCACATTCATTAAGAGTATGATCCTGGCGTGTACGTGGTGAGTTGCGACACAAGGTCGTGTGAACGGGCGCGACTGAACAATGCCTGCGAGACATCGCAACGTAACTCGTCTTTTAACCTTTGCTTAATGCACTGTCTATCCACGCTGATAGCCAAAACTTGTAATTAGTGGTTGATTAAACTCCTAAGTCTTGCTCCCACGATACAACGCCGATACGCTTCTCAGAAGTCACTTCTCAAAACGGCTAAAAGGTTTTAGATGTGATAATTATATGTAAGGGTATGAGTGATAGTCACTTTTTTCACCGAGGGTGCCAAGGGTTGAGAATGTTAAATTATAATAATGGATCCTATGATTAAAATGGAAGCTGTACGTTTATCTACAAAGCAGTAAAATATAGGCGTAACAAAATATAGTAAAATATCTGTAGCAAAATATAGGCGTTTTATAAAACTATGTAAAAGCAACTGTTGTTTAACGGACAACTCCGTGAAAAACTTCGTGGCAAAACTTAACAATGTAGTTATAACACCTTTTCTGAATCGAATGCAATAAATATGTAAATCTGCTGCAAAATAAGTAAAAAGACACGTTAATTAAGCATTTAACAACAGCACTTAAAGTGCAGTTTAAATAAAAGTAAATCGATTTAAATTAGCAATCCTGTGCGATGTTAAAGTGGGATGATCGTTTTAAATGCAAGCTAAGGAGCGGTCATTAGGCGCCGTCCATTTGCGAGGGCTTCTGTTACACCTTTTTGTGGCCAGCGCTCGATTACCTGATAATGTATCGAACGTAACGCATCTTTAGATACAAATGTATGATACAGCGTGATACAAAAACCTATCACAAAATTTTACATAAAAAAGTGACCAATTTAGTTCATATAGATATAAATTATTTTTTTATATATATCAGACTTCTTTAACTTACATAATAACACTTTGAAAAACGTATGGAATTAATAAAAATGAAATTTGAGATTCAAAGATTTCGGACGCGATTAACGGACATCAAAATAAAATAAACAAAAAACTATATGAACTTTATAATTTGTTTCAGATTTCTAAAGAGTAATTTTATATTAAAACCTACATGAAAAGTTTCGTATACATGTTATTGACATTCAAATTAAAAACGTCATATTTCTTGTTAAATAAAAATGAACACCCCATATACAGACTACGGAATAAAATGCGTAAGGCTTGTCAAAACGACGTAGTGGCCGCGTCAATCAACTAGTCGACTCACAAAGGCAAACAAAAAATACGGCTATCGCCAATTATTGCAGTTTTACCCTAATGGGTTTTACTTGTATGATGTGAAAGGTCTATTATGAGCTGTTGCTTCGGATTTGTTTTAAAATAAACGTTTCATTGAGTTAGATAACTTAGGAGTTTGCTGCCAATTAAATAAAATAAACATTACGATTTTTGGATCGTATTTTAAACTTACATCTTGTAACATTCGTTACTTCTCATTGTAACTATATTTTGGACAAGGATTATGTTCTACAACTATTTTAGCCAAGTATCTAATATACATTATGAGAAACGTAAGCTAGTATAGTAATTATTTTATTTTACATAACAAAAACAATATCTTGACACTACACCGTTTATAGTGGCATTGTATTTTTTTGTATACAGTTGGCATCGTAGTGAAGTTGTAATAATAGGTTCTATGGGACGGAGTCCGTCAGATTTGTATCTAACGCCACTGAAAGACGTTTTGACGGACCGACAGAAATTTTAATTATATGTTAGTCGATTTTACCAACCGTAGCCGATAAATGTAGGGTAAGATTGTGTATTATAATTTGTAAAATATTCAAAATATGTAGTTATCAAATTAATATTGTAAAAAACGTGTCATAGTTAAATATAACTTTATAATCATTTCCTGATTTTGAATTGAATTACAAAATTTTAGGGCCTGTCCTACCAAATTTTAAATTGTCTGATAACAATCGGACGTGTAAAATATATGGAAATATCGGATTTTGTTACCTTATCTGACAGGGACGTCATTTTTAAGCTATCTGAGCCTCTATCAGCCAGTAGTGGGACGGGCTCTTAATGTTGCGTATATCATACCATGTATTTACCATATCCAAACATTAGCATAAATTATTGAAGTGAATTTGACGGAGGAGGAGACCCATAGGAGGGAAAATATTTTCTTTCTGTGCGTCCTTCTCCGTTAAAGATAACGCATTTGAAATTGCGGATGTCTATAGGCAGTGATTGTTTCGCTATAACATCGAATTCATGTGGTTTGCTTATTTGCCACCCCATGATAAATGTAACATAGTTTTATTACTAACTACAATGAAAAGATCCCGCCCCATTATCCAAGTATCGATTGAACATTTAATTGTTAAAGGAAATAGGCAAACAATAACAGATCCAACACCAAAGTCGTTATAAAATACCATAAAAGCACCCGATTTCAAATATCCACGTGTGGAACAAATGTTACAATGAAAGCCGATCGTTTTACATGTGGATAGCGCTCACACCGACTGTTATTCGATTAATTAAAATTGAAAAAATAAATAACCCGACGCGTGAAGGGGGCGCACAATAAAATTTGTTTTTTAATTATACTTTATTAAAGTAAATTGGCTTTGTTTTTTTCATTTCTCGTGAAAGAGCAAGTACCGGCCGCCTTTGTCGATTTCGGTTCTATTGATGATTTTATAAGGTCAATAATTATTAACTCTGATCATATAATTAACTAGAATCGCCGAAGGGTTCGAAAGGCGCTATAATACTAACAGCCCTAAAGGGTTACTTTTAGAATGATTTTACGGTAGGAGAATTAGATAAGGTTAACATTGGAATAATTGAATATTATATTTGAAACGAGTTCATTATAGCTACGCTTAAAGCTTACTAAAGTTTATGTTTTAAGCATTAAGTTTCTTAAATCATAACTAACGGATTAACGGAATTTGCTAAATCTTTAACAGCTTTCAATTTCAAAAAATCATGTAATTTACTATTATGTAATTTAATAACTCAAAACGTGAAATAAGAATAAAAAAATCATTATTCAATTACCACCAGTAACAAAGAATAACTAGTAAATGTGTAAATGTACAGCGTCAATTACAGAGTATTAAAAATGGCATATTTGACCTTTTTACAAGATATGGTAGATACAAAAAAAGTTAAATAATCATATTATTGTATATGTTCATCTCTTCGTTCCGAACATACGTATCTAAGATGACGAAAACAATACAAACGAATGTCAGAGAACGTGATTCAAGCTAATGGCTAGTATTTGTCTAAAGGCCACTTTGTCTCGCGTTACTAATCACTTTACAATACAAAGGAGCATCGCCTGCAATTCATAACTTACGTAAGTGAAACACGTGTCTCGATGACCTTACACGCGAAAACATATATTAAAGTAAGAAAAGAAACAAATCTGTCCTTTAGTGGATTCCATTAATTTCACTAACACCGAGGTGGTCAGGGCCGATAAGCGTGTTTTGACATGTATTTATGCAGTATTGGGACATGGGCCTTATCTAAATTACGTCATTGGAAGCCCCGGACATATCTATCCGAGATCCCGAGTCAATTAAGAGAGCCGTTTCGCTTTAACGGACGACTTTATTTCGTGACATTTATGTTATATAAATTCTTCTTTTGTTTATTATGGACATCACTTCATTATTACGAAGCCATCGTCGGGTCACGACCCCTTTTTATACGACAACACGACATTATAGACAATATTTCGAACGATAAAAGGAAAATTACAAACGCATGCTTCGATACGTGTATTGGTACAGTGCTGTAATAAATGAAGTAAAGTTGATAGAATCGTTTGATAATGTAATGACCGTAGTTAATGGTGGCTGTGTTAGAGAATACGTCATTACATTTTATTTACATTGATGTAAGCACGTTTATTGTAAGACGTATCAGACAAATATGTCCCGATACTATGTGCGTCATTTCGTTATTTTCTTGAATTGATGCCACTTATTTTTTTACCTTTCTTATTCAATATTGCGGCAAAGAATTTCCGTATCTGTGCTGACTAGCAATGTTTTGATGTTAGATGGCCAATTTGCCTCATTCCTAACAATGTGGATCATACTAATATTATAAATGCGAAAGTTTGGATGGATGGATGTTTGTTACAGTTTGTAGCCTAAACGGCTGAGCGGATTTCTACGAAATTTGGTATACATGTAGAGGATAGTCTAATCAAGAACACATAGGCTACTCACATTTGTTTTTTTTTTAATTTCACGCGGAGGGAGTCGCGGGCGAAAGCTAGTTTGATATAATATTTTACATCATGTAAACACACCATTACACCGATATCAATGTAATCAGTATGTAACATAGGGACTGGACCATTCCAAAAAAACAAAATGCATTCCCAATACCGTGAGCGACAAATTAATTTCGTTAATCAAGGTCTGCGCAGGTGCAATGTATCACGGAGACAGGGGCCGACCGATAACATTCCCTTGATATACGGCTACCCAAATGTGTCCGATGTGTGAAAAAACATACGATGGTGAAGACAATCTTTTTGCGTGCATTTGTCCGAATATTTCACCTTGTATTGGTTTGTTTGGAAAATACCTGATAAAGTGATAATTTTAAATCTCTACAATATTAGAAACACTCAGTGTCGAACAAAGACGTTTTCCACGCCTTTAATTCAAATATCTACCACGAAATAAAAAAAAAACAACACACTTACCTTGGCTACTTTGGCATCTCCAGAAGGGGTACTAGGCCTGGGGGTGGTAAAGTTGATATAAAAAACTATTTCGGAAAATACTATGTTAATGGTAGCTGGCCCCCCCCACTCTTAGATAGTCTAAATCATCGACTGGCGACGCCCATTCTTGTCACATATGCCTATTAAGCTAGCGCGTACCATCTTTCGACTGCATCGTCACTTCCTTCAGGTGGGATTGTGGTCAAGCGCTAGCTTAGCAAATAATAAAAATAAAAATAAACATATTCTAAATTTTTGTGATGGTATGCCTATATGATGCTTGTAATTTGTATGTAATAATGAAACACATCAAACCAAGGGGCTTTATTATTTTATTACAAAACCATTATAAATCACACAAATGGATTGGGACATTAACAAATCGTTTACAAGGTTTTGCTATTTGTCGCCGCCATATTTAGCGAGTTAACGGTTACCTCAGAAACTATTGACTAATTGGTGATTTGAATGTTGATAAAGATGTTATTTTAATATTCGATGACAAATTATATACGTTATTAATACTAATGTTAATTTAATATCTTATAACACCGTATATTACATAGAGAAATTGATGCATAAAATTGCCTAATTACTATATTCTCCTCTAGTTAACAGTGGTAGAGCCCGCTTTAACATCTTCGCACGAATGGGCCGGCTCGACCGGTGTAATACCACGATCACACAGAAGACAGGCGTGAAGTGGGAGCAATTCCGCGTTTCGTCTGATGAGTGTAGTGCCGGAGGCCCAACTTTGGTCCCTTTTCCTTCCCACCCTTTTTCACATAAGAATAGGATGGGAAGGGAACGTGGATTTGACGGTGGAGGAGACGCATAGGAAGGGGGAATATCCCCTTTATGTGCGTCTCCTCCTCCGTCGATTAAGGGTAGGCAACGCATCCGCTATTGCGAATGTCTGTGGGCAGCTCGCTTCGCCATTTTGGCGGTTTCAGGTAGCCGCTTGCTCGTTTGCCAACTCATGATATAAAAAAAAATAGTAAAAAATATCCTTGTTAAATATGTATGCTTCTGTTGTGTTTTACTTAAAAAAAGATGTGTAAAGTGGTATTATTTAAATTTGTCTCGAGGCATTATGCTCTGCAGCGCTGCAATCATCCCGCCCGCTATCTAACCCGATGACGGATCGCTTATTGTCCGCCGGCTACCGGTCTTACGCCTATTACAATGTCACAACTGGAACACTTCGTGCAAATGAAATAGAACCTTATTGCCAAAGTCCGAAGTATAAATTCACACAACTCGTCATTTGCTATAGTCGACGTATGAATGCATTAAATCCAGCTACTGGTGTTACACGTGAATGATTTAATGGAATAAGACACGTAAGGTGTTTGTATTAAAGATTATATTTAAATGATCTTTTTATTGAAGGTTTGAATTGAAATTATAATTTAATGGATTTATATCGTTGTATTACCATACTATTATAATGCATTGTTCATACGAATAGCCGCATCCCAACCGCATCAGATAATATTCAACATTCTGACGTTGTTAGATGCTTAAATATAACTTCATAGTCTTGATACGTGATTGTAAATAAGTTGTAATGTTAGGTTACAACTCGAAAATATTGAATTGGATAATATTCAATCGATATTAGAAAGATGTATTCATTAATTTCATAATTGGAACGTTTAAAGCAACATTTATAATAATTTAAATCAAGAGGTTAAGTTAAAGAAAAGATCATTAGAAAACATTTATTCTATAAATATTAAACGATTGTTGAAGTTTTTGGTATAACTAACTAAATTTAGCATAAGTCTACGTTATCCAATGGAAAACTTGCAATTTCTTACACATTATTTCAAATAATAAATAAATCGAAACATCACAGATGCGTTATTATATCGATTTAATACAATCGAGACGAATCGCTCGATACTCAAATGCAATGGATTTTGTGTAAAATTATAATAATCTGTGTAGACAATGGAGGGCGGAGACAAGGCGGGCACCGGCCACGTACAGACAGCGCCGTGCGGTGACAAGCGTGCAACCTGACGCCGTGGTGGACATTTGAGGAAGACAAAATTTCACTCTGATAACACCTTTATCCTTAACTTACGATAATAAGCTCTAAATGTGGAAAAGGTAAATGATACGTTCAAATTACGTTGAATTAAAAAATGTTGAGGTAAAAAGTTTTGCCGATTTAAATACAATTTAAAGCATTTATGCTGGGTTTCTGAAGTTTCTACTTATTTTGTCATTACCTAGCGACTCATTAGTGTTAGGTTGACCTATGTTTCAACTGGGTAAAACTCAAGTTACGTAGTTCGGAAACATACTTGGGAAACCGGCTACTAAACTAGTAAACAAAATTGTGCTTATTGAGCAGATTCAAACAATAATTACTGGTGTTTAATCGCTTGTACTTGAAAAACCTCTAATTCTTCCTCTTAGACTACTTTATTTTAACTTAGCACCCATATGACATTTTTATCTAATAATACATATATACAACAAAATTTGGAAATAAGCAAACTTTGTTAGGTTTGTGTTTCCGTTTGAGTAAAACATTAACTTAGCTGATTTTTTATTTACTCATGACAATATCCGGTTACGACACATTTGAGTCAACTGAGGACTTGTTAAACCCTTGAATAAATATAACTCATAGACGTGTTAAACTTTATTTAGTTAGTATGTTATTGTTTTTGTTACCGGCGCGCTCTTAAATCTTATGTATTGAATGAATAGAATAGATTTAAAAGATCCTTACATTGTCGACTGAAAATGAAATAGCATTCGACATTTAACTTGCAAGTCTATATATTTAAAGGTCTGTTCCTCTGGGACGGCTTGTGACCTTATGTTGTCGCACGCTTAGAGCGAAAGATTGCACGCGCTTCAATTTAATAGGGATGTGCTTTGGTGAGCTATTGATACTATCGATAATTATATCCGGGAAATAATAATTAAAAGAGCACTAACAAATAAGTGTAAACTAAAAAACATTCGTCAAAACAATGCTTTATTAAAGCAATTTTGTAAAAAAAATATACTGAGGATCGACTATACTGGATCTGTAACGGATAAATTTACCAACAAAAAATATTCTACCTGTAACTAATAAGTAGGGAATAGCGATAAATATGTAATAAATTATTAACAATGTGTTTGCGCAAACGTAAATTTAACTGTTGCAGCAGCTCATATTTTAAATAAATGTACAGATAATTCAAAAAACACTAGTGAACTATCGATAGTTTACAACACTAGAGTCGCCGCCCACGCAGGTCGCGCGCCGCGCACCGCCCCGCGCCGTGACAACATCGGGACGTTCTATACCTTTCGAAAGCCCTCTCATGTTCGCAACCTTTCACATCAACCGCAAACTACACCAAATAACTCTTTCCAAACCAAAATTTACGGCCAGAAAAATCAACACGTCCAAATTGGCTTTTACAATCGATATCTCATCATCACACCCACCACAAACATCGACAAATGATTATTTACGCCGCCATATAATGTTAACTTCATTCAAGATCCAATTAAACAAAACCATTGACTGCTTCACAACGGGACCGTCCAGTCACAATATTGTAATATAATATCAGATCATTAAGGCACTTATACACGGAAATGTGTGGGTGCGAAACCACCGTATCTAAACTATAATTTGAGATCTGTCCGACGGTCCGTTATATACGTCTGGTAATAGCCGTGACCGCGTGTAATTGTTGCCGAGATCGGTGATTTGTTGGACTAAAAGTTTTTAATTGTTAACACGTGCGTTAAATTTTGTATACCGTGCATCGTGGCCCATGACATACAATTGATTGTTGCGCCTCTAAAATAATGGAGTTGATACTTTCCACGTTGGAATTTAATCTTTTGTTTACCTAGATATGTTAAGTGCAACTACATAACTACATCCGGCCATCAATCGTTCTCATTTAACACATGAATACGATTTAATTCTTGTCTCCATATTTCATACGCCCACGCAATCAAAATAACGTTTTAATTAATAATTTATAACATTAATAATGCCATCAAAAACAAAAAATCGAAGCATGATATAAACGACAGAATAGTTGTAAATAAATCAAGAACAAAACGATGCGACCGATCGTAAAAGATAATTATGATCAATAAATTCCATTTTTCACTCGGTTTCCAACTTCTGCAAAACCCCTTTACATAATGCGTAACGACTAGTCGACGACATGCGCACGACTTGCTAGCAAACCGCCCAAGTGCCCAAGTGAAGCGCTCACATTTATTCAATGGAGGTAACGTAGACATGTATCGATCGGTATTAACATATTCCTTTCAACTTAGGGTTATCACAAATACTTTAATATCGTAGTTTTTTGCAAAAAGGTTTTATCAATGCGGATTTTTCTAATCACTCTGTCTGTAAATATATGTACAACAGTAATGTAATTGTAATGTAGTTGTGTAATGTAAAATAATATACCTATGTAAAACTCGATGTCATTAAGCACATGTAAACGAAAGGGAAACTTATCTAAGGCCATTCAAGTTCTGATGTCCTTTTACAGTTTACGTTGGATAAAAAGGCAAGTTAGAAGTTCTCCGCGGACGCTTCTCAAACTAAAGTTACTTTTAATGTTCCAGTGTTAATTATGAAAACTAAAAAAACAATTAAACAATTTTGGAAAAAATACACATTCAAAAATTTAATTCACATAGAAAAATTCAAATTTGTTTCTGAAAATTGGAAAAACGCAAAATTTTGATTCAAGTTTTTAAAACTATATCTTCAAAGTACGAGTAGAATAATAATCACAAGAACTAAGGGACTTTCCGCCGCACTCAAAATGAGTTACTTAAGCAGTCTCTTATTGAAGCTTTCTCATAAGGGACTCCCAAATTGCCTAATTAATTACATTGGCTGTGGCAGAGAGTGCGGAATTAGAATGGCAAACTGCTTTGAGGTAGTTAGATGTGTTCTATTGCACAGCCCTTCCGAGAATACGAATTCCTTTATCCATGGTGAATGTGGTCCAGTAAAGAGCGGCGTGTCGGACACGGTGTCGGCACACGGCGTGTGTCGCGCGTGCGCCGGCGTCTCGTAGTTATTTATGCGACATGCTCCAGACCGCGGCCGCGCTCGCAATGCTCCAATTTATTTTGATGCCACGCTTTTGTTTCTACGATTCATTGTCCTATCTACAGATGACAGTCTTTTTAAGTTCATAGTATTTATGGTGACTGCTGATGCAAAGACATAGATTTGACTTAGCTTTTACTTTAGAAGAAATTGATATAGCATTCACATTGAAGGAATGGTTATTGTTACGTGCAACACTAAATTAAAAGTGCAAAAATTGTCTATGACAGTAAAGTTAGATTGTGATGCGAATAAAGGTGATTCTCGGACTCCACAGTTTTAATATGCCAAACCCTTTTTTTTCTAATTATTACGGTGCAATGGTTTCGCATTAGCACTGGTCCAGGTATTTTTGATATCGTACAATCATCGTTCTTACTTATCAAAATCAGAACCTATAACTTAGTAGGCCAAGAGATGTCTCGGCTGCTCTTATAGCTCTGTTTCCACGAAAGTCAATTTCATGGGTTTAGCGGATTGTCGCAACCGCAACGCATCAGTGACGCGACAAAAGCAACCGCATTGAACTTTGTAACTCTTTAACTGTATTGATTGCTTTGTGGTTCAAATCAAATGTTATACATAGATCTTCGTATGTGAATGAACGAGAGAATCAAATCGATAACTCAATAATGAAACTAATTATTAATAATTAGGCCATATGGAAAGATAAAGAGCTCCACGGGAGGTACTACAAGGCTCTTCATGGACCTTTTGTAGATACCAAAACATCCCTACACTGGCTACGTTTCGGAGATCTCTTTGGAGAAACCGAGGGTTTTGTCTGTGCGATACAGGATCAGGTTATTAAGACCAACAACTATCGGAGATACATCCTAAAGGATGGCACCGCCGACATTTGTCGGGCTTGTCGTCGTCCCGGTGAATCCCTTAGGCATGTTATCTCCGGTTGTTCGGCGCTTTCTAACACTGAGTATCTGCACAGACACAACCTAGTAGCCAGGATTGTCCATCAGGAGCTCGGTCTGAAGTATGGTCTCCTGGATGTAAGACTGCCTTACTACAAGTACGTGCCGGAAGCCGTGCTCGAAAATAACCGCGCCAGGCTCTACTGGGACCGGTCCATCATCACAGACAGGACTATTCATGCGAATAAGCCTGACATCGTGCTGATGGACCGGGCACAATCAGGGATATTCTTGATCGACATAACCATCCCCCATGACGAGAACCTCGTGAATGCCGAAACAGAAAAGAAAAGGAAATACCTGGACTTGGCTCATGAGGTTTCCGACATGTGGGGTGGTTTGTCGACTGAGATTATCCCGGTAGTCGTTTCTGCGAATGGGCTAATCCCAGTCAGCCTATCCGGGTATCTGAGGAGACTGGGACTCCGGGACGGTGTGCTCTCAGCTCAGATGCAGAAAGCGGTGCTTCTGGACACCGCCCGAATTGTCCGCCGGTTTCTCTCCCTTTCACCCTAACCCTCGGCCGTCTGGTCCCCCCTGCCGAGGGAATCCCGTCTGGCTGGTATTATTTATGTATTTTATTATTTATTATTTAAGTATGTTTTATTATTATATAAGTATTTTATATAAGTATATATATAAAAATATGTTTATTTTATTTATTTTATTTATAAAAGCCAGCCAGATGGAGACAAAATAACTTAAAAAACTAATTAAATAACGCTTATATAAGGGGGCATATTAGATTTATCCGTATACTTACATGAGTATTATGAAAACTTTTAAATTGTTTAATTTATATTAGAAAGTTTCCACTGCTCGTACCATAAAGAAAATTATTACCTTTGTTTTTTTTGAAGAAAATAGAAATGTTTTAGGCAAATGAAATCTAAAACATTTTTATCTGTGTCTTTAATTTCACAAAAACATAAGAAAAACTTGCAACATTGCTAAAAAGAAATTGTGTAGTTATAGATTTTAACCGTGCGTTTAACTGAAACAATTTTCGACCATAAAACGTTGTGTATTTAATATTGCTATTATTATCACGTGTTTATTTTTTTTATTCTAGTAGCATATTTATACCAAAAAGGCTGGTGTTCATTGAGCTTTGGGTCTAATAACCATGAATGAACCGGCGTCGACTTCACGCATAATGATCGTTTCACACGCAACAGAACTTTGATATATATTGCGTGTGTATTTACCTTACATAGCACATCTATTTAAATTAATAAAGAGTTTATTTTGATTATTCTCAATAAGAAAAAAGATTTATGAAAGAACTATTTACTAGAGAAAAATAAGCTGGAATAGAGCACCATCATAATACACCTATACGTTCATATTGATGCTGGAAAAGGACACATTGAAACGACGTTTATAATTTTTATACCATAAAAGTTTACATTTATAAGCGACCTTGCACGAATAATCTTCGAATATAGAGTGAAACTACATTATTTTATTAGAAAAGGTGGCAAACTTGCAAGCGCCCACCTGGATCCGCCTAAATGGCGAAGCGACCGCTGCCCATAGACATCCGCAATTGCAGATGCGTTGCCTACCCTTAATCATCGGAGGAGAAAGCGCACAGACGATATTTTCCCTTCCTATGCGCCTCCTCCACCGTAGAATCCACTTTTCCTTCCCATTCTTCCCTCTTAAGAAAAGGGTGGAAAGGGAAAGGGACTAAAATTAGGCCTCTAAAAAATGATTACCTAATACTTCTTATTGCGTGATATTCTCGGCTGATTTAACCATTTGCAGTTGTTGCACATCGAATCCATGACCCGCACTAAACTGAAATCCTAGTCACTCTAATGTCATTTGATTGAAAAAAACTCTGTATATTTCCACTTCATCTAAATAGCGGTTTTGATTGTTTCGATCCATATGGACAATTCACGGATATTCCATTGACCGAGGAAACCATTTTATTCAAATGTTGGCAGTAAAACTATTATGTGTAATTATAATAAAAGTTTTATTAAAGGATCCGTTTATAGAAAATCGTTGGAACCAAAATAATCGATTATAAAAGTTACCGTACGAAAAAAAAATTTAAACATCAAAGGAAGCATTCGTTTTAGTAAATATTTCCATTTCGATGTTAAATGCCGTTTGATTATCGACACGTCTAGGATAAAGGATTGGATCGGATTGTAAACCAAATATTCATACTTTTAAGTAAGTATTCAGTAACCAAAGAACGTTTACACGCACGGGAGCCAGCCGATGAGATAAGGTCTAGGGGGAGCCACCAATATGGTACATGCTCTAATTTTTTGTAGACTTTACATCTATTTCATATTGATTGAAATCTATAGGGGGTAGTTAAACCCAGTTGTTGGGCAGTCGTATTTTATTTGATGCGCCAATAACCTAATAATCAGAGTAAGGACATTTTATTACGTAGTCGAAGTTAATTCCATTCGACTATTATCATGACGTTACACGTCCAAACAGTTACAGTATATTTAGGTTAAACTCTTCTTTGATCATTTCTACATCTGTAGTATTATTTTAATAGATATGTGTTGGACTTCCCAAGACGTTAAGGCGTTACAAAACAAATAAACCCTGCCACGATTCACTGGCTTGGTGCTAATTCCCTTTGGGCGGCGATTCAAACACAATACGCGGAAGGCAGTCGCGTATTGTATTTGCAATAAAGTCAATTTTATTTAATTTAGTTATAACATATGATTTCTCACATTGTAATTATTTTCAAACTAGCGTTCGCCCGCGACTCCGTCCGCGCGGAATTAAAAAAAACAAATGCAAGTAGCCTATGTGTTCTTCCAGACTATCCTCTACATATATGCCAAATTTCATCGAAATCCGTTTAGCCGTTTAGGCTACAAACTCTAACAAACATCCATCCATCCATCTAAACTTTCGCATTTATAATATTAGTTTTATTTAATTTAGTTATAACATATGATTTCTTACATTGTAATTATTTTCAAATAAGCAAAAATAGGACTGTTACAACACACAATCCTAGACGACCCAAACTAAAAAATCTATTTAAGATCATAAACGATTTAAGAAAAGTTTTAGTTAATTTCAGACTAAATTCTCGTTATTATGAAGGATTATTTTAACAAACTTGGACCAGTCACGTATATTTCGTTTTAATTAAAAGAGAAGAGAATTTAAACTGTTTACATCCAGTCGTCTGCAAGATTAATAACAAAACTGCGACAAAACTGTCTCGTTGTATAACCTAATGAGTTAGGGTGTCGTGTTTCTAAATCTATACATATGCCAGTGTTTACAAAGTAGTGAAAGTACACTTGTATGTAGTTGTTAGACGACGCCGTATAATTGGGACATAAAGTTGTTCTAATCAGTCGGGTAATAAGCCGAACACGCGTCGCCGAGCGGCCGCGTAGGCGACCGTGGGCGTTCGTGTATTGTATAACGAAGTTCCACGCATGTTTTAAATAACAATACAGGATTAAAAGAATCGAAGAGTACTAAATTCTAGTTCAGTTATCATTAAAATGATAATCTATATATTACGGCATTAAGAAATCGTTGTGATCAATTTTAACCAGCCATAATCATGGTTAATTCAACTCTCGAAACACTTACTCAAATACGATATAACCTCCAAACGGCTTTTTACTTTAGGCATAAATTAAACACTGACCAATCTGGAACAACAGCAAAATTCAAATTGTAACAAACAATGTATATCTATACAAACATTATAAAGAGGAAAGATTTATATTTTTGTATGTTTTGAAATGACTCAAAAACTACTGAGTCGATTTCAAAAATTATTTCACCATTAAAAAGCTTTTTTAATTTCACGCGGGCGAAGTTACGAGTAACGGCTACTTTACTTTATAATTTGTACCTACGATAGTCATCAATTAAAAATTTGTTATAGCTGTTTTCAAATTAAAGAATCACAAAACTGTTGCATGTATATGAATGATACATGATGTTAACTCTAAACGCCTGTAAATCTGTACCACAGTACCATTAACTTTAACATGCTGTATATGAACATGAATCGAATGACACCTCACTCTTCAAAAAGACATTGCAAAGAAATTGACAAACATACATTCAACTCTAAAACCTTGACGCTTCATTAAAAATTTCCTTAACTTACGTAAGTAGCACGTACAATTTAAAGGCGATGATACATCGCGGAACCAAAGCCGTGACTAACGAGTGACTTGCAAAAGCTAAACTCGGTGCAATATTAGAGCAGAGCCGTGGGAACACAGCTCGGATGTGAGTTACAGCATAAAAATCCAGCTTTCTCGCCGGAGGAGGCTTCCGTTGGAGGAATCGGGTCGTAGATATGATCACAGATGGACGATAGGGTCCGCGAAACGAGCGACTGACTCACGCCTCATCCGAAGGTCGGAGGTACTATGTCGTAATTGTTACAGCCTTTAATGTACGTAGTCGTTAAACATCTTAACGACTCCTTTAAGCCGCTTTGGACAATGCCATCTCACAGAGGCACCGTTATACAAACACGAATCTGATTAAGATGCTGACATCAAAGTGAAACGTATAGTCCCGTGAACGGCTATGCCTTACAAAGTTCAATTGTTTTTGTAAAATATGGTCGGTGGGTTCTTTTGGTTAAGCATAGATTCTTCAAATTCGCTATTATAGGTGCGTTTAGATCTTCTTTTAGGCAAAATAGAATTTACTCTCTACACATACCACGTCACGACCAGACTCGAGATTATCAAGAGAATTAAATAGTAAATAATAAGTATCAAAACTATGAAAATTTAAATGTTCTTTGCTATTGCAGAACTTACAATTTAATTTTGGATCAAATCTCTGTACAGTAAATTGATTTGATTTTTTTTATTTCTTTTTCTATTTTTGATTAATCGACTGTCTACAGTATTCTTGTCTGTAAATATATTTTTGTTCCTTTCAAATCCAAGTATTGAAGAATTTAATTTACTTTATTCAATTCTATATTAGTAGCAAGTATCAGGAATCGATCGAGTATTGTTTTGCGATGTATCACGATGTGTTTTCGATTGTTTATAGAAGAAGCCGGTCTGGCGATGACTAACGCCGCGCCGTCTGCCACCGCGTTACACTCGGACCGGTTCCCAACATCGATACACTTGTTCCGAAATTTATTTATACCTTTTAATTTATTGTCATACGCGATCGGGATTTTTAATTCAAGGTTCCAGTCTTTGTTTTTCATCAATAACTCAATTTTAAATGGCGTAATTATAGCGCAGCTTTTTGTTATTTGACAAATATTTCTATATACTATTATCGATGTATTGTAAAAACTTAAGACTTGGGTTTAACTCAAATTCATTCAAACTAACGCTCCACTAAATAAACTATGGATGTTTTTTTAAGACATACCATCAACAAGGGATTTTAAATGATTTCAAATGAAACAAATAATCATTATTCAATATTTATTATACTTCGTCTAGAATGTAAATGGATACATACGTACATAATTGTAACAATGAAAAAAATATGAAATTTTATACAACTAAAACATTATATTAAAAAATATGGCTACACGACAGAATATTCTGTCCTTTATTGGCACTTGGAATGTTTTTTTCCTTCAACTCTAAATTTTAAATGAATAATTATTAAAGCATATAATATTAAGCAAGTTACGTATATCGAGTCTTATATGACAATTCATATATAAATATGTTTATATATCATGTATAAAGACACATAAGTAATACTGTACCGTATTTCGCGAACAAAACGAAATAAGGCAAAGCATATTTTCCTATCATATTTTATTAATTTAATCTAAAATAAATCATTGAAAATATATACTAAACTGTATTGTGGAATGTCTTATTTTAGTGTATACATACAAATATATGCGTACAGTTCAAAAATATGATATCTTAGTATTCGAATTCAGAGTTTCACAGATGAAATTCGGAATGTTGCATATAAATTCTTATGCTAGGGAGCTTGATATTCAAAATGAGGAATTTAAAATGCAAAAGTCTGAATTTGATTTGACAAATAAGTATTGTAAGTTTAAAATATATTTCATAAACGACGAACTATGCTCATCGAAATACTCTTAAGAGCGCGCGCACCTGATTCTACACTATCTCATAACTGTTTAGTCTCGCTTTGATTCCTATGAGCTTATATGTATAAACAGTTGAAGTGGCTGCTAAACAATCGACAATCACACAACAGTTATGCGATAGTTTAGTCAAAAGTGTGCGCCCACTCCAAATAATAATATTCAGCAATTTCGAACATCGTAAAACTGTCAATTGTTTTTCTTTTTAAAATTGACAAACATAAATTATTTAACGGTCCAATGAATTCTAAAACATTGAAAATTAAATTGTGTATCAATTCAGCATATTTTAAACTAATAATTACAAAATTAAAAAGAGAATTTCAACGAACATGTTTAGCTTAAGAAATAATATTTTAAACATGGAATGACAATAAAAAGTATTAATGCAATATTGCATGTACGTTGCACGTATCAAAGCTTATAATAATTATAACAATATTTTAAATATTTTATAAATATTATATTACATTATAAAATAGCTAAGCGGTTAGAAATGTTTAAATGCTACCGTCGCTTACTCTAATAAATACTATTTACAAAATCACCAGAATGTGTTTTACATTGAAATGGATAAGTACCGATTACAAATCGCGATGTTTGATTTTATATATTTCCAGATACCATTTTTCAAATAATTAGACAAAGAGAAATGTATTGTTTTTTATAGTTTTAGAATATTAAAGTGTTTCTACTAAGCACGACATCAAAGTACAGTCTCGTGCATATTTAAATAAAACCGGTAACATTTGCTTTTGATTTAAAAATTGGTGACTTGGTTATTTATAGCTCGAATTTGGTATCTGAAAGTATAACATCTTTTTATTTAAGTAAAGAAGTGTTGGTGTTACAATAATTGCAA
Organism: Papilio protenor; assembly: GCA_029286645.1. Lineage (NCBI taxonomy): Eukaryota > Metazoa > Arthropoda > Insecta > Lepidoptera > Papilionidae > Papilio > Papilio protenor. The sequence goes on along the minus strand of JAGSMZ010000019.1, from coordinate 5,395,352 downwards.
TTTCCCATTCTGGCGGTGTTAATGAAGGCACGAATACTGTAATGTAAAATGTTGAATCCTTAAGTGATGTGTGACGTCATAGTTTTAGTGATGTCACCACCTACACGTGGTCTCCTTTGTTGGATTGATGTGTTTCTCTGCAACGAAGATTTTTTTAATTAATATCAAATAATAAAATATGTCAATGGTTTGACAGTGCTTGTACGGCGTTTAAAGGTGCGATTTCGCGAGACGTTTCAGACGACAAATGGCAGCACTAGTTGTCATCTACATGTGCCGCAACGACAGACTGCATTAATTTGTTTTATTTTGTATGATTCTGATATCGTCCAGCGTTTAACCGATTGCCGCGTCGCGTGAAATCGTTCCTTAAATTGCACGATCTATTTTTTGTGTTTTAATGTTGACCCTGAATACATATCGATATTTATAGAGTAAATTTATAAATGGATTCTTACTGCATGATGTTAGAGAGACCGCTGTTGTTGGATCGTGCAAACTTCATCACCTTCACCGCCACAAGCATTGACTACATCTATAACAATTGAGAAACACATATTACCATCAAATTTAATAAACCTTATCTAAAATGTATCCCTAATTACATACGAGTACATAAAAAAAACAATATCATTCTGGAACAAAAATCATATAAAGAATATTAAACGTATCTCAAGGAGTAAATAATAATCGTGAGTATTCTCTTCGTATTAAAGAGGTTCCGGATTCTGACACAAATAACTCACGAGCCAATTTGTTACAACACAGTGAGTTCACGGTAGCTTCGAACATTTAACAGAGAATAAACTGCATAATTTGCTTATAGCGATTTCATTTTATTTCCTTAATATTACATACACTTTAACTATAGATGCTTCTGATTAAGGTTTGCTTTAATTCTAAAAAAATGCATTAGAACTTAGTAAAACAATTAACCACAAACAAAAGAATAACAAAAAGATTTTTTTAAGACAACCGTTACAAGACATATGGTACTGTCACGCTAGAACCCGTAAACGAAACACAATGCTATTAATTTTCTTAGAGATTACAGTTAAAACGTCCGTTAGAATGCCAACAACGAGATAAACCCCGACAAAGGGAAAGCAACATAACAGTTTGATCTTCAAAAATCCCTTATTTATTAAAAATTACTTTAAAAGGATTAACACGGCCTAAAAGTTACCAAATTATCTGCTAGTATACAAACAACTTATTAATTTTCTTTAAAAACTCAACAGATTAAAATCTTAAACCTTGGACTTAAAAACGAAACTTGGCTGTACGAATAGTAATCCTTTGCCTTTACCTCGAAGAAAAAAATTAAAAAGTTAAAGTGTCAAATGGAACATCTCAATTTAAATTTTAAATACTTCAATTGTCAAAGTTAATTATTCACAATCGTGATGAAGATATTAACTTGGTCCTGTGCTTATAGATTTTTTTTAAATCATGTCATTGATAAAGGACGGTTGGAAGTGTTAATACGTTAATGATGTCGTATTAATTAGGAAGATGTTCGATGTATCGAACTGCATAATACGAGGGAAAGGTGCCTTTTAAATGGCAAAGATGTACAAGAAACGGCATTTAGAAATATCTTTGCTAAATAATGATGTTGCTTACAATGCGATAGTTTACAGCGCACAACTTATAGTCAACTTTGGCATCTATTATTTGCATTGTAATAATGAAATAAAGTCACTTTATATTTTACTAAGATATACGCGACATAAAATTTCGGGTTTACGTTTATATTTATAGTTACTAAAATTAAAAGTCTATCAACAAATATTAGTGCAATTTGAATTAAATGCGTTTCAGCGTGTTAATGAAAAATGTTCCAAGATATTCTATCTCAGTGTTATTTTTAAATACAATTGTTTGTCAAAGTATAAATATTATAAAGTCCGTAACTGTTTACCAAATTCAAAACAAAACCAATGTACGCAATATTGTATGCACCTTTATAAACTTTTTATTTTTAAAACTCCCTGCCGTTAAACAAATTTCGATAGCATTTCGATCTGGTTCGTGCGCAAGAGGATTTAGCCACGGCGATGCAGTTTAAAGGTTGTAGGTGACAGCGGCGGCATTTATCCACTTCCGTGGAACAAGACTGGGTTACTTCGTGAGCACACACCCCGTATGTGCGACTGTGGGAACAGAACTCTTTGTTTCTGTATACAGGATGTTCCATTTTACATAGCATAATATCCACTACAACTACGTTTACGTAAACCTACATCACATAAACAACAACGAATCTATACATTTAAAGGTTTTAAATAATTGATTTTAACATCTTTCTTTTTAGTTTTAGAAAGCTCAAAGGGATATTGAAAAGAAGATATAGAACATCTTTTAGCTTATTGTCAATAACCTCTTCATCGTTTTTTTTAAATAAAACACTATTATAGGACGTAAGTTTAGTCGTCACTGAATGCTTTATCGAGGTAATTCATAAATCTATAAATAAAGGTGTGGTATGAACATTTTCGTAATGTTAAAACATACTGTACATGGAACAAGATTTCTCAAGCCTAATTAACGGCGTTCGCCACCTCGGTCGCGATGCGCGAACAATTGTGTACGAGGAGTGTTCTAATGCACTATTATATCGAAACGCTAAATCCTTAGTCTATTTAAAAACACCTCGCTTCACTTCGATACCTTTCCTACACATACTTTTATTTAACAAAAAATCTACAACTTAAATAGAAAATTTCTTATCGTTTTGAAAACTCGATACCTTTCCTACACATACTTTTATTTAACAAAAAATCTACAACTTAAGTAGAAAATTTCTTATCGTTTTGAAAACTCGATAACTTATAAATATAACACGGCAAAATTCCATAAAGCAAACAACAGTTTCTGAATGCTACAAACAGTTACACAGGCAGACTTGGTTTTGTTCTCACATAAAACAATTGGAGGAATAAAATCGATATCTACGAGTGGATTCTCGCGCGAATCGTGAATCGAAAGGATCGACCTATCGGCGACACGGCGATGTGCAAGCGATAGGGCACCGCGGCCTGCGCCGATGACCCACTGCGCTAACTTAATGGTACATCGCACTCTCGATTCCGTTTTGATTCATTAACTTCGCTTCCCGCTTTTGTTGTACGTATTTAGACAGTGGGAAAACCGTAATCGATTTAGATAAACTCAAGTTCGTTGTGCACCAAAAACGGTGGAGTACAATTGCATTCCAATGCGAGTCTAACAATTTCTTCACAAGTCGTTAGAACGATTTATGTCTTTTAATTAGACTAATATTTAGTATAACACAGGCGGATTTTTCGTCGAATGAACGTATATTTATAGTAGTCGACTAGCTTTCGCCCGCGACTCCGTCCGCGTGAAATTAAAAAATAATATAAAACATAGCCTATGTTACTCACTGACAACGTAGCTTTTTAATGGTGAAAGAATTTTTAAAATCGGCCCAGTAGTTTTTGAGTTATTTCATTACAATCAAACAAACAAAGTTTTCCTGTTTATAATATTAGTATAGATGTCATGGAAAAGTAATAAAATCTTACGGAACACGATGCAAAATAAGGGGTAGTGTAAAACTTCGTGTGAATCGCACGTCACCAGTCGCGACGTGAGCGCCCCTGGCGGCAGATACCGCTACCGATCATTTTGTTAAGTACACATATGTGGTCGTTCACCGTTTACAATGACTTACAAATCTACTTGTATTAACCTTATTTCTGGATAAAATCTTATTTATTTTTTTAAATTATCAAAGCTCATTTTTTATCTTCAATGTTAATTATTAACTACCTAATAAAATTTACTAACGAACTGACTTTGAACTCGTAAAGATAATTTTTATATTAGCTTTTGGGACTAAATCAAAAACCCTAAAAAACGTTCATACAAAGATATCTCATTAAAATGATGGACCTTTAAATTTCAAAGTTGACATGATCGTTTGATGTTCACTTTACTTATCTCTAAACATTTTTTGCAGGGAGTATTTTCCTTGATAGTTTTATGATAATATTAAATTTGCATTTGAATTCAAATCTTCTTGCATCACGTAAAACGACAAATAAAACTAACAAACAAATCATTTGATCCACCAATCGATCATCTTTTAAATGTTACGAACATTTGCATCTCCAAATGGATTTAGAATCGGATATTATTTTATGAGATTATCAATGGCAAGATTTTAAGATTTAATTAGAAAAGGCACACTCGGTCCTTTTCTATTTAATTAAATTTTACCAGCAGCCAATGAGATTACTTTATTTTATATTTTTCATATAAGTAATTTTCTATAAAAAGTTGTTTTAAAATTTTTGAGTCGCCTCTGAAAACTTTCTTACACATTGCAATATCTGGAGAGGTTAAGTGTAGTGCACACTGTTTTTCCGCATACGTACTAGGGTTGTCAGCAAGCATGTTAACCCCATATTGTGATTTTATTTCTCTTTGTAAAAACTATAATATCTTAATGTTATGCTAGTTATGTTCGATTTTAATACAAATTATATCAGTTAATTTATTATGTTTGGATCCTTTGTAATCCTTTGAAACCCAGTTAATATAATTATTGTATCATCATGACCTGATATGAAAACAGATTGTAATTTGACGTCTACGTGTTAATACTCGTCCTTTCATAAGTTAGTAAAATGTTTCGATTAACTAGTACGGAATGGAAAGTGGCTGAACAACCCTAAGTGGTCGAGATCATAACCTGCAAATTATACCGCGGCGGTCACGTGTGGTTCAGTCCCGCAGCCTCGCGGTCTCGCGGGCTACCGTCCACGTTCGCACAGTTTCGGAAGCATTAGGGCCCATTAGGCACCGTTAACACGGGGCCGCGTCACGAGCGCACGACTCGCGCGTGAGCGATCTATCGCCCATCTCTCGGTAGCCCGGATGCGGTCTTTCACACGGAACCTTTTGTCGGAACATGTTACGCGTGTAACCTACCCATCCCCTCATTCCTCTCTCTGTTCCATGTTACTCCTAAGTCCTCCAAGGAAAGGATAGTGAAGTGTGATATGCAACTACATAATAGGTCTTGTTCCAATAATCAGACAAGCTTTTAAGTCTTATGATTTAATAATCTTAGTTTTAAAATAACTTTAAGGACTACCAACGTTATATAAAATTATGTTTACACTAACTAATAAGCATTAAGTTTAAATCAGCTCCTGCTTATGTTGTTTTACTGTTCATTATGACTTAGTCGTGACTTTAAATTGAAGTGATGTTCACTTAGTGCTTAACGCTGAGCTTACGATTTATCATAGCTACATTGTACTTATATGTTGTTTAACAATATTTGCCAATACTAATATATATAATCAAGTTATTTTAGGGGTTTTAGATTATAAGGCAACTTCTATACCGCAATTATTTTCGCGAGGATTTATTTAAATTCATAAGACATTCCAAAGATGATCCTTTTCCTGATGGGGTAGATTTTTTAATAATTAAAAATTCAAAAATATATTCGTACACGTACATAATTAAAGGTACACTGAAATTAAACTCGTGACTCGTACAATTGTGAAGTCTCTATTGCTTGCCGTAAACAGACAGAGCAAAAAAGCATTGAAGATGTACAAATATGGTTCGTGTTGACTTCATGTTCACGACGCGACATCCGCGACATCTATATCCCTGTCAACCGTATTATAGAAAGTTTCGTAACTTCTTATGCTAGTTTCACACGACAGCACAGAGTAGGGTTGTTGCCAAAACAGTACTGTGTACGAATGGTAGCAATACTGCACTGTCTACTGCACTGTACTACCCTCGTGTGAAGCTAGCATTACTCAGATGATATTTGCATAGTGACAAGGAGACACGTCGCTACTAATACATTGTATGTTAATTAGGTTAAAATAAATTGATGCAGGACATGTGAGAAAGGGAACAAGGTGTCATTTTCGTTAACTTTTTAATTAGACCATGTATTACCTCATGATTAAAGGTCGTATGGATTACCTCGTTAGTACTTAATAAAATTGCATTTCTAGTATTAAAAGTTTTGACAACAAAAATTTCAGTAGCTTTATTTATTTTCTGATTTATCATTAACTATAAAAGTCCATTTAGAATAAACGATTTGACATTTAGTAATTAAACCGTGGAGCAATTAAGCTTGCAGTTTTTACGGGCAATTTTTACGTCGACGGTAATCGAGGAGATGTGTTTGACAATAAATTGTGCGATCTAAGAGCTCAATATAGATAAGAGAATGAACGTGGTCGGATTTTATTACACACATCGCTTATTAACAGCTCAATTATTCAATGTCGCGGGGATTTGATGACTGAGACATAAGCATACAACATAATATAACTCCCGCATTATCAATAGAGAGTTTAAATACCACATTTAGAAATTAGAATAGATCCAAAGTCTCTAAGAGGGGCACTTAATGTACAATTACTCCACATAAAATGACCTTTAAACCCCTAAGAATACGGTTTTTGATCATTTTAAACTTAATATTGAAAAACTGAATCTAAACAATCCAGGACCTCTTGAAGTACTGTGGAGTCTAATGAGTTATTTCAATTTACTTGCTATTGTTTGGTACTTTTCCTTCATTTTTGTACGTATGATAACTTTGTTTGATTAAAACAACCGTCACTACATTTTATTTCAAAGGTTTCAGACGAAAAAAAATAATATTGTTTTCTTATCATATAACAATGTACAGTGAACCAATATAGAGCTAGTTTATTGCGTATTCCTTGCGGTCGCAACACTGTAACAGTAGGAGCTGATGATTAACTGCCTCGGAGCGTCACAGCCGAGTGCTCCCGAGATCGGCGAGACCCTAATGCAAGCTGTCAGCTCGCCGCGGCCTTGTCAATATCGGCTGTTACACTAACCGCAATATAGGTCGCCTTGTTGCTCTACTGCTATCAACTAGCTAATTAATATGGTACTTAGGTAGTCTATTTATATTTTAATAATAATATAAACTAGTAATTTAAAAAAAAAACTGACTGGAAACTATTGCACTATCTGGGAAAGGCTAAAGGAGTCAACGAAGCAGAAACACAGTTCATCAATTGAAATAAAACAGTGTGTTGGATAAATAATGACAAAGTTAGAACTACCAGAATTCGAATCGAATTGATTCTTGATGAGCATTATATGGTACATTGTATACTCAATTCATTTACACTCGACTGTACTGAGCAATCACGAGGAAAAGATTTATAAAGACCTTAATTGCTTTGTTGATTAAAGATTATTTTGAATTGCAAACATCAACATCTTGAAAGTATTTTTACAATCGTGTTCATCGTAAAAAAACTTTATGGCTAAAAATTACTTATTCACGATGCAGTCGCATACCGCAAATGTTCAAACAATTAAAAATAAAAAAGCCCTGTCTAAGGTCACCTTTACAATAGTTTTATTGGCGAATCGCTTAAACACTTAAACTGTAGAACGCGAAATATGTGAACATCAAGAAAGTTCTCATCCTACGCAAACATTACTTAATATTACAACCAGAAATCAGTATACCCTATCAGTTCCTATACTTCGAGGAAAGATACCTCGTTTGAAAACTTCAATGTCGTTAAATTCATTCAACAAATCATAATAACAGAATACACATCCCAGACGACTTTGCCCTTATATCATGTGGGTTACATTATGTTAGTAAGTATAGGTCTTTTCAAATACCTTTGGGGCTCAATCACCACTTTACACCTGTCATTGAGTTCATACAATGACCTGAGCCACCAAGATATTTGACAACCTTTATACATGTGAAGTGTAATCTCACCTGTGTTGACGCAAGTTATCCTGCCGCTTGAAACTTTTCCCACAGACCTCGCAGCTGAAGTTCAGCTCCGGGCTCTTATGGGTGCGCTCGTGTATCATCAAGTTGTAAGACTTGGTGAATCTGCGCTGGCAGTACTTGCAAACGAATTCGCACTTGGGGCGCAGTTTACGCCTAAAGTCCCGTGTATGATCCTCGTCGATTTGCATCACGGCGAACATTTTGTATGGTCTATGGTGCTTGCGCGACGTGCAGGGCTTGGAAGCCTGTGGAAACAATCACATGTTAATCGCTTAATCGATTTTGTACTCTATCACAAGGGATTAAGGTAGGAAATCAAATGTGGGTTCGTGGAACAATAATGAAGGATTTTAATACATTTGTACATAATTTGATTTAAGAGATTGTTGGAAATAACTTAATAGGACATAAGTCGATGATTAGCAAGTTAGACGACTTAAGACTTCTAAGCTCTTAAATTCGTATATGAAAGTTGCCAAATTGGGGTAAATTCCATTTAGTTAGTTTACACTAAATAACTAAACGTTTATTGTCTCCGTAATAAATTGTAACATATAAAAAAGTAACAAACTTATATGATGCATGTTAGTGGATGTTATTACATCAATTACTATAAACTGTTTAATAACGTAGTTGCACCGAATGTTTATGTAAATTTCCATCAATAATTTCACGATTATAGAAGCTCTTTGACGCATAATTAACATGTAGCGAGTTATTTAATATCATTATCAAATACGCACCTTCGACGCGTCGATTACCACAGATATAATCGACCCTAAAGCGGCGGTCACACCTACCTAAGGCACTTTCACTTTAATTTATTACTAACACTGACATTTGAAAGGCGTACCTAAAACTACAGAGTTAAAGATTTTGGAAGTGTCACTTTGTTGGTTTAAAAAGGAGTATGGAAATAGAGCGACTAGATGTGTCAGTGCACGTGCGATCGGGAGCGGGTGCGTTTGGCAACTGCGCCGGCGAGAGGGTGGTGAAACTACTGATAACGTTACGCGGAAGGCGCGTAGCCCCCACCACCTGCACGAGTGAATGAACAGGTAGCGGACGGTAGGCCCGCGTCTGCGCCAGCGACCGCGCTGGGAAAATGCGAAATACGTTCATGTAGTGACGTCACTGATCGCTAAACTGCAGCGACGGAGCAAATTAAACGCCATCGAATAAAGATAGCCATCGACTATTCTAATATGAATTTGTCACGAATTGTTACGAAATACCGTTACATTAATTAATAGTTTAATTTAGTTAACCACTGCAATGTTTTATTACTTCAAAAATGTTAATTATATATTTAATTAAAACACGCAAAACTATCGCCAGTACTCGTTAATTGTCTTTGCTATAAACGGAACCACTTCAGTACATTACATGCGTACAATCTATGTAGTTACATATTTAAATTTAAATAATTACCGTAACCAAAAGAAAAATCTCGTAACTAAGTAGCTGACATGAGCTATTATGACCAAATGCGTAGAATTATTCGCAATACCGTTTAAAAAGTACTTATATCAATTATACTGCATATGATACAGTATGGAGTACCGATGGGAAAGGTCCCGGTTGTTCGCGGCGCCGGCGGCGAATTTCACTCACGATCTCCCGACCCTCGGTGATTTGGGCACAGGCGAGCGGTAATTTGGTCATTGTTTTGCGGCTTCTGTTACCACATACCCTGAGGCGAATGGTTAAATTTCACATTTTATTTATACCGTTATTACCATAAGTGAAATTTAAAAAATAAAATAAAGAAAAAATTAATTGAATTGAAAGAAAATATCCAGTAATAGTAATTAGCCACTAGAAAAGGTTTAATAGTATCGATTCTTTATAAAAAAAGAAGGGTTTACTTTGTGCATATTGACAACAATAAACATTATTTACAACGCGTGGACAACTAAGATTTAATGTAAAACAACGCTATAAGTTAAAGCTATTGAAAAATCTGTTACTTAAAATGTATGTTAAAAAACTTTTTTAAAGTATAGAATTTTATAACATTTCATCATTTACAACACATGGTATATGGTCTGAATCTATCCGACGATAAGATTTACTAACCAAGTAACATCACGACCTGACCGAGAGGTACTTAAGTATGTCAAAGAAGCACAATCTTTTATAATCTGTGGTACATTTCGGGTACCTCCTTTACGGTAACAAAGGCAGCGAATGTATTGAGATGTATTGATATGAGGCGGTCTTTATTAACTCCTCATATGGAATTACAAGACGTAGTACAATGCGCAGGAATTTGCACAAACCGAAAAAGATTAACTTTATTTTTATTTCGATAAGTCTAAGTATACAATTATGTCAGTTACTAACGTCGTTTATTTTCCACGAGGGCAGAAAATTATTATTTTACCAGTAAGAACGCTTTCAAACATTAGCAATACCGTGGTGTTTTGGTATTCCTCAATGTTGCCTTCGTGTGAAACAGGTACAATAGCCCTCACATGTTTTAATTATTTTTTTTTTGGAAATACTGTTGGCATAAAAGTACGCGGCCAGACACAATACAACAAGAGTGCGATAGTTAGTGTATTTAAATTTATCAATATTGTGGGAAAGATTAAGAATCATAGTTTTTTGTCAAAGCTATTATCTTAATTCACAATCGTTTAAAAAAAGCTAAACTTCCCACCAGTCATCTAAGATTACCTTCGAATATGTAAATAAATAAATACCAATAAAATATTTTCGCATGAGATTTAATAAAGATAAAAAACATTATGGCATTTTTGTTATAATTATAGATGAGAAATATATTAATACAAATATGTTTTATAGATTATAGAAACATCGTTAATTTAGGATATTTTATGACCTTTTAATTGTGAAAAATAAATTAATAAATCGTTAAGTGAGTAAACATTATTTTTTAATTTTATTTTTCCAGTTTAAAATTTAAAACTAGCACTTTAGTTGTAATAAAAATTTTACGTTCTTATATCAATAAACGATGACAGTAAAATTATTTCTAATTTTTATGTAATTTTAATGCTTTCCTGATTTTTTTTATTTAATTTTTATTACAAATTAAAATTAACAATATCTTCTAAAATTAAGCTTAGGGTTATTAAAAAGTCACATCTAGTAAATTATTTTATATTAAACAATTATAATTTGTATTATAATCGCGTACGTTATTAATAAATAATTTATAATCTTTCCTGCACAGATAATATCTCCGCTCTATGGTTTATGAAAATTAGTCTAAAAATTACATGCGGATCTTCACGTGAGTCAGATCCCACGATCTTTGTGACGAACGACACATGAATCATTTTGAACCGTGATTTGAACTATTGACAATTCATAGAACAATTGATCATGTATGAATGAACTAATAGACTGAGTTTTTTTAGAAACGGTTGTTCATTAAAAAACGTGTACAGTCAGTTGAAATGCGTATGGAATTCTAGGTAATAATACTAATTTCACTCTACAAATGGGTCAACCTTGTTTATATTATATCATATAGCGTCAACCCATAGTCCAATAACGGGAATAAAGTACAAACTGGCATATGTCACTTTAGTGGGACAAAATATGGTGCGTCAAACTCATAATTATTCGATAGAAAATCTTTTTCCTTGTAATGAATCTTAAAGAACGCATAATCTATTAATTGCCTTTTAATTTAAATATTGATTATCAGTTTGCATTATTTAATACGTCTGAGAACATTAAGAATTTCGATATAGTTCTAATAGGTGTTAATAAAGTTATGATCGAAGCTATATATAGTTTAAAACGTTTCCCGCTATCCTGAGATAATGTCAAGGACGACAAGAAATCTCAGAACATCCTGTAGTAAAATTAAATGACTTCAGAATACTACGAGCACGCTATAATAGCAAGAGATCTGTGACGTCACAGTGGCATACTTATATAGCATACTTATGCAGTGTGAAAGTTTTTTTGCCATGTCCCAACAGATCACCTAATAACACCTAAGTCTTTTTTACGTGGGCGAAAGGAACAAACGAAGGGCGGAAACATCGACGTACTCAATCGAGGTCTATGGACATCGGTAACACCAGAATTACAGATGCCTTGCTGCCTTTAAGAAATACGCTTCTTAAAGGATCCTAAGCCATACTTGTTTGGGAACATTAAAGTCATGTTTCTGTATTCATATTTTCGTAATAATGTTATTACGACAAACATTTACGAGACTCGACAAAATGTTTATCGTACAATAAAATACAACAGTTATGATGCGTCACTGGAGGTGAGAATGTTTGCGGTTACGGTTTTAAAACTTCTGACTCAAGTGACAGTAATTAAGCACCCAGTGAAAGGAATGTCGATGACATCGAAATAACAGCCAAATTTTCATGAAAAACATACGTACAAAAATGAAGGACTATAATTTTTGGCACATCCTTAATTTCGTATCACATTGCATCTGAATGTGAATACTCTAAATATCGGTTTTGTTTATTAAAAGAACAATCCGTTTGTATCGGTTACATACATAGGGCTGAGAGTTTATTCGTTCATTCCGCCTCATTAAGAACATTGTAGTGAATCTCGCACATTCATAATCTCGAGAGCCTCTCTCGCCGGGACCTCTTAATGACCACAAAAACTTGCCACTTCGAACTTAATTACGCAAAATTCCACAAACGAATAAGCAAATGGTACTACTAAAACCAAATTGTTATCCGATTGTTTGCAACATTGTTAACGCAGTGACTTTTTATCTATCAATAAACTATACGCTCATCATTTCGCGCATTACACGCGCTCGTTTGGAACAGTGCTGTTTTAAAGCGGCAATGGACTGCGAGCGAATGGGAATCTACGTTCAAGTTGAATTGGTTGTAAAACAGAACTATATAATACGGTTGCATATTTTTTATGTTGAACTATTGATCGGGAGATGAAATGGCAGCAGTAAAGTAAGCTTTTAATTCCTGATATAAAGGATAACAACTTTTAACGATAAAATAAGGTTTAAAGTGAGAATAGCTGGGGTTATTCTTTTAATGTTTAAATTATAGGGTCGTGTTTTTTAGCGTTTATTTCTATTTATTTGGACTTAGAGAGATTTCATACCAACTTTAACTCATACGTACTTCTATAAGTACACATTACGATATCCCACGAAATAATCAAGGTGGACTTAAAGCCGCGTGTAGGACTAAGCGTGTATACGGGTTTTTAAATTAGTATAGATTTTGATAATATATAACACCAATTAAGTTAAAAATATCGATACAATGAACGGAATCACGTCTAAACAGTAATATTTATTAAGTGATTGTGTTTGTGCGTTATGGCCGCGTCTCTGCTATTGTGCTACAAGAGCCTCCGCCAGTCACCCAGTCAGCATGACTCCACGGCATCCTGCCGAGATGTATTCGAAGAATGTCTATAAATCAAACCCGAAATATTTGATTTTTCAATATTTTTAATAGTTCAACTATTAGTTGTTAAAATCGTTTGATCTTTGTTTCATCGAAAGGCTACTGATGAGCAATTCGTGAAGATATTGAAGTAAAAAAAATGCAGTTAAAGGATTTACTTCTACTTGGTGCAGAATTTTTGTTATCTTATTTCTACAGCAATAATCAGTTATTTGTGTATAATTTGGAGATTTTTCCACCTGTTGTTGGTAGCCATCGTGCGTATCCTATAATGAACTTAAGTTATCGTAGTTTTTTTTTTAATTTATCAAGATATTTCGTCTTTGTCAGTCCTCATACTTTGTATTGTACGTAGGTAATGTTTCCTTTGAAAGTATTGTTTCTTTTTTTCTGTTGTAACATCGGAACGTATTCCGAGGCGCGTGCGCCGCTCTTGTGCATTCAACATCAAATTTTGTTTATCATTCTATTTGACATTTTTACCGAACAATGAACATTATCCTCTCTCCTTCTTATCGATAGCCATCTGCATTGTAATGAGCAGGACGGAATGCAATTGTTAACTCGTCCTTTAGTTTTTGATCAAAGAATACGAAGTAATGAGCTGAATCATGCTATTACAATCTCGATTTTGTTTTTAAATTATTCATTGTTATAAAAAAAATAAAGCGGTCTTAAATATTCAAATATCTATAGATATCACTATTTTTAAAAGCCATTTAAAATGTTTATAGATGTGTTAAAATTTTGTCTGAATGAGGTCAAATCGTATATCATTAAATAAGTTATGCAAAATTTTTGGTATTACGCACAAAAAAACAATTAAAAGTGAATTTTGATGTTTGATATCACTTATATTTTGCATTTGACGGACGATAACAATTTTATGGCAACATTAATAGCTTTCTTCCCACGGTATTGTTTTGACATTTCGCGAAAATCATTCTTGTTATATCAGAACAACATTATAATTAGACATAAATCTGTTGCGAGTTGAAAAAAGTCGCATAGTTGATATAAATATATGTATAACAATTTAAATTGAAGTTCGCCGGCCCGAGCCGAGGCAAGGGACCAAATTATAATATACAAATGAGCGGGTGAGCAGAAATAACGAAACAGTTTATGTCCCGCGCGTTCCCACAGGAACGGTATGCGCCCACATCAGAACACAGAACTCTGTAGAGTCGATACGATTATTCTAAACTAGCTTTCGCATGCGATTTCATCCGCGGGAACAAACTCTAACAAACATCCATTCATCTTAAATTTCGCATTTACAATATTACTAAGGAGTAATATTTTATTGAAGTTTATTTTTAGCTTAACATTATTTTTTAATCCTCTCTTTATATCTAAAACCATTGGTAAATAAGTTTTTTTTAATCCATACGCCATTACAATCCAACAGTAGGCGGAAGATTTAACATTTTACTAAACCAAAAATTGTTAATCACGACATTCATTTTTACAGTTCTTTATGCTTCATATTTTACTTTTAACTGTAATTTACAAATAATTTCCATAATCTATTTCGGTTTCCTTATTTAATTTGCATTTAAAACATATACCTCTATTTGTAAACGCCATTTTAAAAAAATAAGATTTTTTAATAATAAATTTCAGTCTATAGCGACTCCATGGAATCGCAGTTCCAAGGCGCAGAGTATCGGAGTGCCGGCTGATATATCGTGTGCGCGTAGCCTCCGGCGCAGCGGCCAACGCGCCCACAGCACCAACTAAACTCTTATATAGCTTTCATAATCATATATTTTAACGATTCTATATACACATATTGTTTTTAACAGTGTAAATATATTGTTTGCCTAATTTTAGTCTCTTTCCCCATCCACCCTTTTCTTAAGAGGAAAGGATGGGAAGGAAAAGTGGATTTGACGGTGGAGGAGACGCATAGGACGGGGAATTATCCTCTTTATGTGCGTTTCTTCCTCCGTCAATTAAGGGTAGGCAACGCATCTGCAATTGTGGATGTTTATGGGCAGCGGTCGCTTTCCATTTCGGTGGATTCAGGTGGCCACTTGCTCGTTTGCCACCTTATATTATAAAAAAAATTGTTTTAATTACCTATGTTTTCGCGGCTAAAGTATTTAACATTTCTTAGGACTCGAGAATTTATGTCAGGTAGGAACGTTTTTAAAGGCATTACTAACGACAGAGAGTTTTACATTTCTAGTTTAGAGATTAGTCATATTATACGCATAGATATTAAAAAAAGATATATATAAAGACTAAAACAATAGAACTTTAATTTTTGTTCATATTCTCACATATTTCGATGGCTCCTATGATCCTATGTAAATAATCGTAACCCAAAATATTGCAAATTGTTAAAATGGCGTTTTTGCTTGTGACTTTTTACTAACAAAGAATTCAATGCAAAAACTGTGTAATAAACATCGTTAGATAATAAATACAAAACAAATGAATACTAAAGTGTTTCAATTAACTGACCTTTAGGTCAATTTAGTTGAATGCCTCAATAATTCTTGAGATAGTGTAAGTTGATCAGCTGTTTATACCGTTAACATTAAAAATAAGGCATTTAAAGTCGATAAAACACGAATAAATAGGTGAGATATAATCTAAAAGTCAATGAAATAAAGATAGAGAACCGGAACATTTATTCAAACGGCTCTAACAAGTTTCTTTAGATAACCCAAATTCGAGATCTTAATATATGTTAATTAAAATCAATTAATCGAAATTTGATTAGTCATAAAATCGATTATAATAGTGTGAAACGAACTATAACAAAAGTTTTTTTTTTATTTAAAGATTACAAGAAAACACTAAATTCATTAACAGAGAAGTCCTAACCGGGAATACTCATACAAAAATATTACTCAATCTCACTTTGAGAAAGAGATCGATAACATACTTAATAAAGATGTTTCAACATTAGAAACCCACTGTGTATTCCAAAACCAGAGATCCCCTCTCCCAAACACACCCATATTAAATTAAAACCACCTCTTCACATCTCAATCCCTCTTCCCATTTCTCCCCAATTCCCTCCGGGATGGGCGGACACAGTAGCTCGGTAAATACGCACACATTTACATCCTTGTATAAATGTGTGGGATCCGGCTACCGGTTTACGCGGCGGCCAATCAAACGTGTAGGTAAAAAAGTAATGCATTCAACTCTTATATGGTAAGAACAAATTGCTTTAACGAATGATAGTGGGTGGTTATTTTTACATTGCCCATATTCAATGAAGGCTATACCTATGTTTTTTAACTTGTACCAGCTACTATTAAGGTTTATCTAATATAATAAATAAGATGACGTAAAAAAAATAAAAGACTTCGTCAATATTAATAGCTTTAACGTGATAAACTGAAATAAGAAACTTTCTAAAGTTATACAAAGTAATAAAATGTAGTCATCTAATTATGTGAAATTATATTCAACAATGCGAATTTCCTCAATATTCGTAGGAAAAACAATAAAATGATAACAGTTTTCTGTTCTCATTATGAAAACCACCACAAGCTAAGGATATATATTGTCTAGTTATTCTCAATTTTCGGCAGTGGGACGAAGAATAAAAATTGTAGGTTAGAATTGTAGACGTTTATCAAAATAGAACCTAAAATCTCAAAGAAAGATATCTAATCTTTGCCCGAATTTCGAATCGATATTTGAACTCTTTCGGTCTGTACATAACTGGCATGTGGCATGTGCACACGCATTAAAAAAAATCAAGCTACCGTTCAACCAATAAGAAAGCGGAGGCGTGGCGCGTAACCCGGAGGCGATCGTTAAATCCAGTTTATAAAAGGAATATTCCTTTTTTACGTTTTTCAATTTACGATAAGCGTGAGAACGTGGGTGGGACTTTCTATTGCCGGCGGTTATCTCGTGGGACGTCGGCAATGTATCAAATCGTAGTGGACGCTAATAGGCGGGTTCTGTGCAACACTGCGGTATGGGTGAATTCATGAGCGCGCAATTATGCGTAGTCACTTCTGTGACGGATGACTTGTTCCATCCAGTGTGGTCCCCTTCAGTATTACTATCGAACGCGGAAGATGTATAGATTCTTATTTGTTTTGTAATTTAAGTCTGACATTAAAACAAAAATAATCTGCTTCAAAATCTACATTTTCCTATCCCAGAGGTTTTGTATCTTTCTATTAACTGCTTCAATAACTTTTTCGTTACAGACGTAACTGAACGATTTAAATGTAAATTCCTGAATGCCAGTATTTTTTACGCCAGTAAATATCTATAAAGCTATTAAATATAACAAAATGAAAGACGAATACAATCCAAACACTCGAAATATTCGACCGCAAACAAATAACAGGTCTAAATAGATCTAACTTCCTAAGCACACATTACAAAAAAACTGAAGCAGGTAGAACCATCACCTGTGGCGCTTGGCCGCAAACATTTGGTTATGTTGGGCCAACGGTCAAGCAAACAAGTCGGTGCGAAATAGCCTCATCAAATAACTGACTCAATGGCAGTGTAAAATGAATGAATGGGTGTGCTTTGCGGCGCTAATGAAATGCTCAGACACAACTCGCCCATTAATTTTCTTTGAAACGACGTCCAGTGATCGCTAGAAAGTCTACTAATCAGAGACGATCGTTAAAACGTGCTTACGAGACACATCATGTACTCAGATGTATGTATCAAATCGTTGTTAATTGTACTTCTTTGTCGTTAGCAAAATAAGAAACTAAACTTTGAAAGCCCTTCTTTCAGGTGAATTTAAAAAAGCAACTACCTCAAAAGAGGTAACATGTTTTTTTTAGTTGAAGTACCCAAAAGTTCAAAGCTCGATTTCTGGCAATTTTTACTAGAAATGAGAGTAACTTCCTAAAAACACTTTCATGTGCGTCAAAACCTAACAATGTTATCAGACACAAGAATTATTTTGTCGGCATAACTACAAAGAAAACAAACCATTCCTTGAACAAACTGTTGATAAAGAAATAAGAAGAAAAGGTTAACCTAATAACGCATTAGGCATGTTAATAATAGCTTCTATTGTATTTAGTTTTATGACCGATCTATTTTATTTGCGCAAACGTAACCAGCCAGTGTTAAAGAGCAAGTTATATGACCTCTTTTCAGCAATTCGCATTAAGTAAGGAGCTAAATACCAAGAAACAAACCTCATTCTTTCAGTATAAGATTTTATTACAAGTCAATATTTAAAGACACTTTAATCCTGACCTATTTCTATATAAAACCTAAATCATTATCGAATAGAATTCCTTGCCAAAAATGCTAAGACTAGAACATGGGCAATTTGAAAAATTTATTTTTTTGCCTTAGAGCTATATGCATAGGAGCCATCGTTTTTATAAATTATAGTTCTGAAGGCGATATTTGTTGTGTTGGTTAGGCCGGTTTGGCGCTCGTTGGCGCTCTATTTGTTAATATTTAACACATCCCAAGAAAGGAATTCGTTTATCTACGGTGTCGTAACCGGGGTTACCAACAGATAAGCTTAGCCGAAACTCGACCAAGCCTTTGTCTTTTATCTCGTTCAAACAAAAGTTTCCTGTGTTAGTTACCATCGTTTGTCGCTTGGGACAAATCGTGTAAGATATACTATGTACCAAACATACTTATTGACTCTTCTTGTACGGATGTTTAAATACTTGTTTCCTTGTACATTGTAATAAAATATGCTAATAACTAAAGGTGTAGAAAAAGGTTATTTAAGTAACAAAGACACTCATTATGACGTCATATTAAAGGTGTAATGTTGCAAGGTGAAAGAGGTCTCAAATAACAAAGGTCGGTACTTAAGTAAATAAAGGTTTTAAGTCAATTATTTTAATAGAATATTTTAAAGCTTTGCCGTGTTAATGTACTGCATAAGTTACTTTTCGAATTTAAAGCTAGAGAAATTGAAAAACTGATTTTCTAATATTCGTAATTTTTCTTTGAAGACTAACTACATCGTTATTATCTACATTTGCATACAGATCATTGTAATACATTTACATAAAAATAAAATTTTTACATGTTTCTAAGATTAATCTGTGGCTGCAATTTTAAACGCATTTGCCTTCATTGGTCGGTTTTGTTTGCGAACAATGTGACCTGTATATAATCTACTGAACCGTTTATTATCTATACTAATATTATAAATTGGAAAAATTTGTATTTTTGTATGTATTGTAATAACTCAAAAAATACTGAGCCGATTTCAAAAATTCATTCACCATTAAAAAGCTATGTTATCAGTGAGTAACATATGATTTACCTATATTTCAGTTTAATGCGGACGAAGTTGCAAGCAACAGCTAATATTTAATAATGTGATAAACTGTAAATATTTGAACAACAATTATTAAAAGAAAGTATCGATCGAGCGGCTGAATCAAAGGATCGTTCGACAATAAATAATGATTGTCTTCGAAACATATTCCACCCTGCGGTTCGTAAACATCCAGCGATGTGTTAATATCTTGCTGGATGTGACAAAGAGGAGGTTTTTATTTCAACGTTAAGGTCCGTTCGGCGGAGTTGAAAGAAATAAACGCGCACCCCGCGGCGAGTCCCTGAATCGGACGAATATTTTGTTTGATTAATGCAAATTTTACTATCAAAACTATTTTTGAATATTATAGATGAAGCATAAAATCTTACTTCTTACTAATATTCTAAATGTGAAAGGTCGTATGGATGATTGTTTGTTAGCCTAAACGGTTCAACGAATCCCGATGAAATTTGCCTTAGATGTTGATGTTAGTCTGGAAGAACACATTGGCTACTTACTTTTGTTTTATTAATTCCTCGCAGACGGAGTCGCGAGCGAAAGCTAGGTTATAAGGGAATAGTCTCTAAGGGTATTTGTAACTAAAAAGAGACTAAACTAATAGGTAAAGGAGGACAGTGTCTAGGTCTATAGGTATGTGCAACAAATAGCTTCAAGAGCAAGTTTAAAGGATAATCAACACCTTATTTTAGAAGCAATGAAAGGCGAACTGCGAAAGCTAAGTATCTACAAATATCCAGTTAAAAACTAGTTTACACGTTTTAAGACGCCAGAAGATGAAAAGCAATAAAAAAGGTAAAATACTATAAAAATACAAATGATAATTTAGAAATAAATTTGTAATAAAATAAAGTCGCATGTTCTATTAGTAACGTATTGATCTCGTTATTTATAAAACCATAAACAATTTTATAACACCCACTTTCATACAAGTTAAAAGGGAATCCGCACATCTGAACATAATTTGCGATCTCTTACCTGAATTGGAAATGAAAAGGCGCGTAACAACCCGCTACCGTGTTACTCTTATAGTCTAAGATCCTGTCATTTTATTACAAGCTTTTTTAATATCACGAATTTCGTTACATGTTTTTTGTTGTATTTTTAAGGCATAAAATATATCTAGATCATACGAGTACAATAGTAAACAGTATGTACTTACGATTAACGCTTTTAAACTGATTTAAGTAGTCTAAAGCGGTTTGTTTTTAATTTTTTTTTTAGAAATGTGCTGGCATAATTTTAAATCGTGATGAAGGATTATAGACATTAAGACAAAGAATTATTTTCTTTAATCGATTGAGTTTTAATAAGATTATTTAACTCTCAGACTACAAAATTTATTTTGTCAGTAATTACGGATGCAAATTGGTTTGGAGCTTGAAGCTTTAAGGTTTTAAAACACACGCTAACACTGACATCCTAACACAAAAACGAGAAAATAAAAGGCCTCGTTTTAAAGATATCTTGAAGCTGGTACGAATTCTGGGATATACTGTTTTGGCTTTAAGTTTGTAATAATTGTCGGATTCTTTATTACAGATTTAAAATATTAATAAAAATTATATATCAAGGCATTTTGAAAATTCCTTCCAGCTTTCTATATCACGATATTTTTATGGAATCCGTAATACTATTTTTCAAAACAATAATTTACCTTTAAAATCAAGTTTAAAATCAACGTTTTTTAAATGTTGAATTATAATCTACTATATGCTTTTTTGCTTCAAGTGCACTTTGGACTTTAATTATCGAGTCTATACTAGTAATTATTTTTCACCTCTGTTTGTAGGAATCACGACTATTTTAAAAACTACATCCAATTTATTGCTGCTTTTAAATTTATTAAAATTGAATGTTATAATCAAAATTGCTGTTTTGTCTCAAAAGTTCTGCCCATTTCTTTATTGTTTTACTAATTTGCGTATTCTGAATTAAAAAAATATAGGATTTTTTACAAATAAAATTTGTAACATGATATTGACCACGAAATTTTTGACAGCTTCTAAAATGAATTCAATATACTTTTTTGTACATGAACGTGCATTTTCAACAAGTTGGAGCTCATGGGAATTTCTGTATGAATTATGAATAGCTTCATGAGCTAATGATGCATGGAATTCGTAATTTTCGCTTACAACAAAGGCAAGAATCGATAATATACTGTCCGCTCTCTGGTTCTTAATCGTTTCGAAAGCCCGTTTTTTGCCAGTTCATTCTTCTTTTATTGTTAAATAAACCATAAATCGTTATAAAATGGTCACTATTGGACAATGAATGGTGCATCGAAGTCGGGTGCAAGGTTTTTGTTGACAAAAAATCCCATAACAAGGACAATAATTTTGACTAACTTTTTTTTTCAATTCTAGCGCCAAGCGAGGCGCTAAAGGCAATTTACATGATAATATCTATGATTATTTGAATAATATATATCCGTGGACACGATAGCTTAAATAGGTTTTTATCGATTAGTTATCATATTTACGATTTAAATTCGATTCTGAGAGACTTCTATAGTAAAAATAATTTTGTAATAATTTACCAAATAAGACTGAATTAATGCAATGTACACTTGCATATGAATTAGATTCCACATAAACATGTAAAAATTATTATATTTCAACATAGAAAATAAAAGTTTGACATGCACATGACGGTGAATAAATTAGAAATAAATAGAATTATATACACTTAAATTGCAAATTGAATCGCTGGCTCTCTTAATCTTTATTATTCCGATCTCTTAATGTTCTGAGCGAGACCAGAGAACGGCATCGGAGGTTGGACGCAGAGTTCAATCAGAACCGCACAAATTAAGAGAGCGTGGATTGGGAAAAGCGTAAAGGCTAGGAATACTCACTGTGTTCGGCGCTAACGACTGCGTTTATTGCTGATTAATGTTTATTTGTACGTATAAATGAGTCGGCTGCGCGGCGGAGACTGTTCGAGTGCAGTAAAAAACAGTAATTTATTAGTGTCGACTTCTCGTGTTGGCGCGGGATTAACGAGTGCGTGTCGTGTCGGGCGGCTGCGGCGGCGCGGCGGATAGAAAAAACTGGCTCGTCTGGT
Source organism: Papilio protenor (assembly GCA_029286645.1). NCBI lineage: Eukaryota > Metazoa > Arthropoda > Insecta > Lepidoptera > Papilionidae > Papilio > Papilio protenor. Next base: position 5,372,806 of record JAGSMZ010000019.1, on the reverse strand, counting down.
GCGCGGCTCCGACAGCAGTGGCCTGAGGAAGAATAACCCCAGGAGTCGATGGGAGCTGCCACCGCTTCCGAACGCGCCCCGCACCCCGCGCCCCGCGCTCCCCGCCGCGCCCCGCGCCACCCCGCCACAACGATACAGATCACGCATTTTACGAATACCTTTAGGCGCGGCACCGACGACCGCCCGTCATCCTTTTCCCTCCCGCCCGGCGCGAAGACCGGAGACGCGCGTTCGAAGGGGGCCTAATGGACGTTTTACAGCAGACGACGCTTCCTAAGTTCACCGAGTAAAGGTCACACGGGCCAAGCGAGCCGGTCGCCGCGGCGTGCCGGTCGGCGCTGAGCTCGAGCGCGAGGTAGCTGCGCGCGCGCAACACCGGCAGCGCCCACATCGCCCGCCGTTTGCACGTTCGACGAGCGTTGAGAAATATCATCGTCTCGCTCATCCGCGGCATGTTCGCCAGGGCTCTCGCTCGCACGCGCCGACGTGGAAAAATGTATCTAGTTCTGTGGAGGCGACGCGCAGTGCGGTAGCAGCTCAGCGTTTTTTTTTACGTTTTAATAAATTTGTGGTCGTACGTATCGCTTAGGCGCGCGCCCGGGGCGTCGTCGAGCGAGACGGCCGATTGCCACCGGGTTACGCCTTCCTCGCGCTCGTCATTATGTAGGCCGGCCGCGTTAGAGCCCGCGCCCGCGCATTGTGCGCCCGATGTATAAAATATAATAATGCAGTAAACACGGCGCCTGTTTCCGTTGCGGTCAGTTATTTATGTCCGCCCGCGGCTGCCGCGCTACGCACCGATACCTTACTTTCCTTTTATATAACTTACACGCCTACAACCATTAGCAGTCGTAGCAATTTAAATAACAATAACATAAACGAGTTGTTTTACTTTAAATTCTAACAATTGCGAACAATGAATACATTAATTGATAAGTTTCTCGACGTATTACAAGTCCGATATATTTATTTTTAAATGTCTTTTTGGAAATAAAATTCTGTATTTATTAAGTTTAATAAGAGAAATTGTATTCGACATTTCGAAGAGATTCGTTTTGTTAAACTATCGAAATCACTTTAAGACGATCAAAGCGGTAGTTTGGTCAACATTAATCTATCCATCGTCAGTTTCGGAAGCCGTCGCTACAAGCATTCTCCCGCCGCGACATCTCCAATGAAAGAAACACGTTTTCTGTATATTAACACCTAATAAAATGAAAACATAACGAAACTGAAAGTAAAAGCAGAATTCATTCTTGTATATCGTTAAGATACCGCTTATTTTGATTTATTTTTAATTTCACGGATATATAAGAAATATAATTTGTATCAAATATTATAGAAATGACTACATTCTACAAAATATCTACTAAGTTTATGTTAAGTATGTAGAATTAATTCAGATTCAAAATGCCTCATGTGAAGATGAAAATTATGTAAGTAGGTACACAGTAAAGATGGAAACGTCCAATGTAATAGACGCTACGGAATTAAATTATGTTATTTACGGCTAACAAAATAACAATGAATAATTTTACAATAGAATAAAATAACATGACGTGAACAGTTCGAAAAGCAATCTCGATAATCTCAAAGTAACGGAACTCGAAGAGACACGACACGCGTTAAACGTTTCCTAAAGTTCTTTTACACTACGTTGAATAAGCCATACAAATCGACAAAACTCCATTCAAACCCGATACGCTTATTAAATACCAATCACATAGACAACAGGCAGAAAGGTGACAATGGTCAAAAACATCAAAACATATTAGGAAATTTATTGTTTAAGAAATTGGACTGCATTATGCGAAACTACGGGAAGCTTATTGAGCTTATTGAGACATTGTTCTATGTTATGGACTGAGAAGTGTCACGTAACAATGGGGCCCTAAAACCGTATGTTGGCAGACATTGTAGCGAATACTGAAGTTTTATGGACAAAGAAAAAACAAAGATTCAATGGCTGTCTTTTGTTGAACAACGACCACACCGATTCGGATAGGCGTTGCTAATTCTAATCGTCAAACCATCAAAATAATTAAAACATTTTCTTAGTACAAACATTAAACTAAACGCAAATTTCCACATATATTTTGAAAAACTTGTAAATATTAATTGCTAGAAATGAAATGTCCGTGATAAAGTACGACGAAGTATAATCACAGTTAAGTTATGGTTAAGTGATAGTTAAGTAAAAACGTAATTCTTCCTCTTCTGTGCATATTTTCCGATATTTTCCTAACAAAAACAATTACGTGTGTATTATAAAATCTTCATGCAAGGAATCTCTACTTATTCATATCTTTTAGGGTATATGATTTCACAAAGTGAATTAAAAATAAATATTTCGTATGTTGTTTAGTAAACTAATTTATTTTATTATTTTCTACAGTGTTATATCGGGCATAGTTAATCTAATATATTGGATCATTTACAAACTAGTCTGCCTGTTCTATAAAATAAAATTAACACACCGTAAGGTCAGTGTGGTCAATGAAAGTGTTTCTGTCACACAAATTGATTATACCTACTATATTTCAATTCAGTTAACATTATTCAAAGATAATCGATTTGCAACCGGTCTTTCTCAGAAACTTAAAGCAACAGAGTATCGTTTTATGTCAACTTTAATTCGATGAAAAAAAGGTCAAACACTATTTTAATTTAGATTTTAAAGCAACTAATCGATATTGAATATAAAAAAATGAGATTATAAACTTGTTAACGATTTTTCAATTCGTTCGAATTGAAATAAATCAGTTATCTGGCATCTGGTAACACGGCGGAATCGAAGGTTCCAGTTGTTTATAGCTTACATATTAAATTAAGATTTTAATCGATTGAAACAACTAAGTAGATGTCGTCGTGTGTAATTAGTTAGAGATCAACAAAAAATGATAATAGTATCGATATATCGACACATTCCCTAGGGATGTACCCGTACAAGACTCGTATCGACAATCTCAGTATGCTACCGGCGCCATAAAAGCGAATATCTTTACAAAGATCGAGTGTTGCCCTTATACAGCAAAACTAGACATCTAAAAATAGTGTTTTGGCTCATCATTAGTCGGACAATGCGAGCCGATCGCTCGATGCTTTGTCTTTTTAGTCGGTGACGTAATACCGAAACGGAACAATAAAATGTTAAAAAAACCCATCGAACGAATGTAAATCTTGCCAAACAAAAATTAGAGTTTGAATTCCTTTCTTCGTAGTAGTCGATCTTCGAAAGAATTGTCCGTTGACAACGGAGACATCGATGCTATTCTTTTTTTGAATATCGATTGTAAAAAGCATTCTCATGATGCTGTGAGAACTTTCGTGCAGTGCGGAGCTTAAATTCTTTAGCCTATTGAACGAGTGTTCTTTGTGTCTGTAACACGTAAGCCTGTCAGTGATCGTGCCCGTAGCTGCCCGGTGCTCGTCCACGGCGATTGTACTCCGCTATGCAGATAGCAGCGAGATCACATGTCTATTCGCTGTGTCTGTCACAGTCCAGTCAATGCCTCAGTAAAGTTAATCAGTTAACCGTTACGCCCTTGTTAAATTAAAAAGAAAACCACTCCAGCCCGCGTCGCTCGCCGCCGGCGGTTTTCGCCTACGCATATATTTCACCGAAACAAAAAACATTGTCAGCGTTTCATTTATCGATTTTAGTTATCGATTATTTAATATAAAAAGTCTAAAAACTTTTTCATATGAAATCCCAAAGGAATTAAAATCAATTAAAAAATATGCATAAAAGGAATTTCAATGCAAATAACTCGTTTGATTAATGCTACTAATCTGCAATCTGCCACCGGATTCCTCGGAGAATTCTTTGTATAGCCTTCAACAGTCCCCATTAAATCATGCACAAACGACCGCTTTTAAAATCAACATCGATTTTATTCGAAGACGAATTATATTTTATCAAATTCTCACTAAACATCTAAAATAAATTCGAGAAAAATAATTAAATAAGCAAAACGTAAAAAAAACTCACCTGTTCCGTTGAGCACCATTTTCACAAAAAAAATTGAATTAGCCCGAAAAAGAAATTAAAGAAAATAATAAACTTTTATTAAAGTCGGAGCGTATTCGAGAAATGCTCCGATACGACCGTTTGACAAGGAAATAGTGACAATATTAAAGTGGATTTTTTCGAGCGCAAATGTGCGACTTTACAGGACCGCACCGAATCAAACTGATACGAAAAAAAAACATCGACATTTGGCCACACGGCCGCCGAATAATTGCGCTTTACAAACTATAAGATATAATAAATAATTCAATTTTGCGCTCCACCGCTCGGTTATATTACGGACTTAATCCATTCGGTGTGATGCAGGGGACAATAAAAATGCAAATGGCGGCCCCGACTATGTTATAATTTACGTTGCTGTTTTAAAACAATCGCGCCTGCACAACACTCGACATGGCAACCTTTCGATGGGGATTCACAATTTTTTGCTACTTAAATCGTTATAAGAAGGTAAAACACACCTTCTATTCATTAAAGTTCCGCCTCATTACCGCTTCCACGTACGTCGCACCTTGATTTGTAAGTATTGTAATTTAGATAAGTAAATAAAAAGAAGGAAAAATCCACCGACTTGACGTGTATTCTGCACCTTGAGTTAATATTTGTTTTAAATTCACATAGTTCTGTAGATAAGGTCGATAAAAGCGTCTTAAGTGTTTGATAAGACAGTACAATAAGGTGGGCCGTGTTATCATTAACACTACCTAAACTTTGCTTTTATTCCTATTGGTATATATTGAAGGTAACACAATTGAATTGATATGATATCTACAAAAAGATAAATATCACATGACTCAATAAAATAATAAACCTATTAAATGTTTACTTTGCAGGAAGTTATGAGGGATAATTGTAAACTATAATTTACTCATTTAGTTATACGTAAGAATTTTCTTCTGGTTACTGAAGTGTCCCGACCAAAAATGTTTCTCACCACTTTTTCTCTACCTTTGGTGAGTTGATTCAAATTAATGTTTTGTTTTATTTTGTTACTGAACAGTACTTAATAAACACAACTTATGTAATTTTAACGTCATATAAATTGTTTGTTCTTTTGTGGTTTTACATGTGTAGTATTCTTCCTTGGAATTAAAAATTCAAGGTTCTCGGTTTTTCAAATTTAATACATATTTAAGTCCTCGGTTAATGAGACAGAGTTTCTACGCAAACGTGTTGTGAGCTAAGATTTTACATTATGTTTTGTTACATTTATTTTAATTATTCTTAGGTCTACAATATTGGCTTAACACACAGGTGGCTTAATATACAAATAATCATAATAATTATTTATAAAAACCCGGATGCAAGCTAATTTATTTATTAGCATAAAATTTATGACTCGATAGATTTGTGTTGGATATTTTATTAGATAATTGGTTTAGGTAACCGAGTTCTTTTATACAAAATAAATTATAACCAAAATGTCCCTGGGATCATTTTAATGTCATTTTTTTTATATTATTTCCTTCCTTGTTTGTGTTCAAACATATGTTTTCTATTGTCGAATATTAACTTCATATGTCACAATTCAATAATCAATTTACATGTTATATTAATAAGTTTATGCAGATTTAAATTCATTAAATACTAGATATTAATAAATCTATCAAGTCAATAAGTCACAATATTGGTAGATCAGGTCAGAACTGAGTTATTTTTTTTCTTAATACACACGTATAGACAAGTTAAGAAGTAAAAAGCAACATTTTAGTTGACCGTCTACTTAAACCAGTTCTATTTTATTATTTCAATGTCAATCTAAACAAAATACTTAACTCTGGTTCATAACACTATGTGTTATCCCAAAGAATTTAGTTAGACAATGTTTCGTTAAGCACTTGTTTTAATTCTGATCGCTTCTGATTTATATTATGGACATCAACGTGTTTTCTTGTTTCACTAGGTACTTACATCTATCACTGCACTGTATTGTTTACTAGATTTTGCCCGCGATTCCGTCCGCATGTAATTATAAAAAAAACAACAGGAAGTAGCCTATCTGTTCTTCCAGGCTATGCATTACATCTATGCCAAATTTCATCGAGATCCGTTCAGTTAAAACTACAAACTTTAACAAACATCCATCCATCTAAACTTTCGTATTAAGTAAAGCCCTTTAAGTTGAAGTTAAGTTAACAATCAGTAATTAAGACTGAGTTCTTTTAAGTTAACATTCAGTGGTTTAATTACCAAGAAGATGTAAAGATTTTTTGTTATGAATATTGAGATATTTCCATTACTTACATTCGCGTCATAATACAAGTAATAAGTTTTCTTTTTTTGTTATGTAACAGGTTTACATATTTCAAAAACCACTTAACAACCAACAACTATGTGAACACTCAATGTTAAAGATTTTTCTAATATGTTTATTTTTTATCTTTTATTCACATCTCCATTCTCACATCGATCCAAGTACGGAAAGTTATCATAATAATTACAAGGATAAATCTTTTGTTTCCTAAAATATGTTGACACTTTAGCAAGGTCGGTGCGAAACACTCGAGGCCACTATCTTTTATCTTGAGAACACATAATTCACGATGTATTTTCATATTCATCGACAATAAATATCGTATTTAACACGTCTTTTTAACACCATTAGAGGTAAATGTGTCTTGTATTATGTTACAACATTCAAACAAAACGCATTCAATCATTATCGATACCTAAAGCTATTTTATTGTTATTTCTTTAACATTTAAACTTATATTATTCTTGATAACGTTCTTAAAAGTTTCCATTCCAAGATATTAGAGGAAATATCTCCGATTTGTCTAAGCATTTATCACATTATTAAATTCTTGTAGGATTTGATTACGATTTTATTTTCCATTTATTTAAAAATATAAACTATTGTTTAAATTTCGCATATTATTTTAGTACATAATTTGTGAAATCACATTTTTACTACAAACAAAACCTTGTTTCAAAACTTACACATTTTTAATATGAACTTAGATACCAATTTACTACTATTAATGTGGAAAGTCCTCTATAAATTGTGTGTTGTGTGTGTTAATTGATCGTTAGAAGTTAGAGTAAATTAAATATTATTAGATCACTATTAATAATATAGTGTGTATTATTTTTGTACAATATTTAATGAACATTACTATGAATCACCTCTATATTCGGAATGGTCGATAAAATGCAACAATATTATAAATATAAAATGCAAAATAACTGAATTTTAACATAAAAATCAGATATCGATATGCGCAAATAAAACTGCAGGCGACCGTGTGGTAGGTATCTAATAAAATTATGCATAAACACAAATGTTACGATGTCGAGGTGTGAGCTAGTCGTAAATACAAAATTGATCGCTTAATTTTCAACGCTATTAGACAACAATTGGGCTGCAACACTAAGCTTTTTTACGACCTGTTGATTGCTTTGCCAGTGTAAATAAATGTTATTTAAAGACAGATGTTTAGGTGCAGGTGTGGCGATTATTTCAATTCACCAATTTTAAAAAAAACTAGATTTATTTTTAAACATTTATTTGTTAACTGCCATTTCCATATCCTAATTAATGGGTGCAAATTCTAAATTCAAATATGCGTGAAACAAAAGAACATAAAGTCTATTATTAAAATTAAAACTTGGTATATGTTATAATACAAACTTTGTTAAGTAAAACAAATCTTAGTCACGGCATTCTTTAATTTTCCCATTTGCTAACGTAGTTTTTCCGTGCCAACGGATGTTCGAGCAAGACTATTGACTCGGCGACACGGGAAGTCTATATTTGTGTAGTTACTAAGCGTTTGAGTACAGATACATATCCGTTCGTCTGTTACCGAAATACGAACAATCAATACAAATTCTTAGAACTGCGGAAAACCGATAGGGTGTCTTTATGACCGTAAGGAGTAAAACCGAGTGGATTTAAATTGCAAACACTTTGTATTTTGTGAACCTTATGTGGGTGGTTTAAAGGTGTATAGGTTGGCTTTAATTGTAGTTGGATGGATTGGGTTCGGTTATTGTGGTCGTCGGTGGTGACGTGTCGCAAATAATGTAGCGGAGGTCCCGGACCGCCGACAGGGTCGGTGCTTTGACTCCGCGATGCCTTCGCTAACCGCCTTGGGAGGCCTGTTTCGTCACTTACTATATTTAAGTGAATAATCCTTCAAACAAATGCCGATCAGTGTAAACAAAAATACATTTTCCCAACCATAATAAACTTTGAGGTTAGAAAATTAGCTCTCAGAATTTTTTTCTGTTAAAATAGATTGATTTTTTTCCGATCAACATAACAATGTTTACAAGCTTTTCTATGTTTTTTTTTAATTAAATCGAAACAAACATGAAAACTAATCAATGTTTACTTGATTTAATTGACAAATAAATGTTAAAATGAATGTTAATTTATGTGTTATAATATTATTGGTTAATTTAAATACTGACATTTTGATTTTCAGCATCACACGAGGAAATATAAAATAGCGCCTAGATTCAGAAATTTACATAAAATATTATAGTAAGATGAGCCGTAAATCTGTTTAAAAATATGGAACTGTTCTATATATCAAAGCACAGTATTGTAAAATATTTTTTTATATAACTGAATTATGTATATTTAATTTTAGGTTTAATTATGTTAATAGCTGAATAATTTAATATGTTAATTTGATATTTTTGGTCAATTAATTGCAGTTTAATTGTTTTTATTAACACTATACTAATGGAGTTTGTTATTGATTTTTCCTTTTCATTCATTCATAATTGACTTGGTTTTATATAAATTTTGTCGAGGAAAAAGTGACAGACATCCCTACAGAAGCTGTTGTTTTTTTTTTTTTAAAACGAGCAAGCGGCCATCTGAATCTACCGAAATAGAAAGCGACCGTTGCCCATAGACATCCGAAATTGCAGATGCGTTGCCTACCGTTAATTAACGGAGGAGGAGACGCACATAAAGAGGACATTTCCCCTTCCTATGCGTCTCCTCCACCTTCAAATCCACTTTTCCTTCCCATCCTTTCCTCTTAAGAAAAGGGTGGAAAGGGAAAGAGACTAAAATTAGGCCTCCGGCACCACACTCATCAGACGAAACGCGGAATTGCTTCCACTTCACGCCTGTTATCTGTGTGGTCGTGGTATTACACCGGGCGAGCCGGCCCATTCGTGCGAAGATGTTAAAGCGGGCTCTACCACTGTTTATAATAAATACAAAATACTTAAGGTTATTAATTTTATAAATGTAAAGATTTTACTCAGATTTTTATCATAAAGGGTTTTAGGTTAAGTTACGTTATAACTGTTTGCTCTCTCATTTTGTTTGAAAAACAGATTTTTTTTTTCATAGTAAATAAAATTTGTTAATGCCAAATACTATCAAAAACTTCAATATTTTGTATGATTGTGTATTATAAATGTGTCATCCTTGTTAACATATGCCCATGAATATTAAACTGCGAACGAACAGCGAGCCGCTTGTAATATAGGGCCGTAGCGGCCGCTATTGACGTTGGTCATCTCTTGCCTCCGACGATACATGACGCGAACGCGCTCATTTATTCCAACCGTAGTCCTTGTACACACTAGCGACTTTCTTACAAATACAACACTTACTAATGATGCAATTTATAGGAAAAGAACATCAATGGCGATAAGCTAGGGAAGGAAACACAAAACCTATTTCTAAGACTATGTTAATAGCAGAAACGGTGAAGAAAAACATCATGATGCTACACATATCGGTGAAGAAATTCAAAGATATGTGTGAAGTTAACCAACAGGTAGCGTTCCAGTATGATTGACTATGGCCTTATCACCCCAACATAGAACTCGATGATGATAATGAAGGTAGTTGCCACTCTAGATCTAGCTTATATCATTAGCTGGCGATTTCTATGCAAACTTATCCAACCAAAGATTTTTAAAAAGGAGATTTTAAAATGATTGTAGACAGACAGTCGCAAGTGATACCCCAGCGCATTTTCGTCTCGTATCGTGTGACGTACGCGCATAAAAGCCGCCGCCGGCACAATAGGAGGACAGGCAGAGTGTACAAGCCGTAACATGTATAGAACCATGGCCATTCATCTCGCGGTGCCGATGCCTCAGAAACTAAGGGGTAATGCCCCCATAGTACTAATAATTCCCATACTAAGTACAACTATAAAATTTCACCGAGCTTTTGATGTAAAGCGAAATGATGCTGGTAAGTTACCTGTAATTACCAACACTTAGGACCAGAGAAATAACTATTTACTACAAGATCTTTAACATTTTTTTTATGTCACCGACTGGTCGTGAACTTAGGGAATTTATAAAAAGACTAGACATTTCCTAAAGGCAAGAAAACACACGACTACGTTTGCATTCAACTTTTATTGATCATCGTTCTGTAATTTTTCATTAAACATTCTTATCCTTATATCTACATGAAACTCCGTCATAAAATATGGATTTATTATTTCAGTTAATTTAGTAACAGCTTTATACAATAACAACTTGTACGGAAGACTGGCACTTGTGCTAAGTTTTTTTATATAAATAAATTGTAATTCCTACTTAAGAGTGTAACTCTGCACTCATATATTTCCCACGTAACATTACCTACTGATATGCTAGAAATGTAACATATAACGTTACACCGCGTATCGCTGGTCAGTCGGCACCGTAACTTCCATTTTTATTTTCATTTCCACCATATAAATAGACAATTAAAACATTATTAAGTGTCCAAAGTTGTCTCTCCATTGAGCCGAATAAGGCATTAAGGCGATCTGACGGTGGTTTCAGACCTCACGAGGCTATAGCCGCGGGCGCCGTTGCGCGCCGTGGGAACTTACCCCTCCCCTCTCAACCCCTCCCAGTCCCCTCAGTCCGCACCCCGTACCCCTCACCTTATACTAATTGGAACCTTTAAGTTTAAGCTGCAAGATCTGCAATGTAACCAATACCGATTCGTATTAAATAATGTTACTATTAAATAAAACGAATTGGTATCGGGTAGGTTAATGGCATTGTTATTTAAATATAACGTATTTATGATATAACTACTTTAGACTCATATTACTGTATGTCCTAAACAACTAGCACTAAGACAGAAGAACCCTGGCTCCTACAAGACGGGCCTAGAGCCTAGTGTAGGAACCAGGCGCTCAAACAAATTTTGAAACAACTTTTATAAATACCTATATCTAAACTCTCCGTTACAAACGAGTAAAAAGCGTCAACTTGTAAAGATCACATGTAATTCTTCCGCTATAGCGGAATAAGCGGACTATTATAGTAGTCCCAATAATAGTAATCAATACAATGTAAACTTGAACTGTAACTGTCAGGTTCCACTGCCGAAAGACCTCGGTACTGCTGTTTTATTTACAGAATGAGAAGTAACTTCCAATATGTAAACAACGAATTATATAGTAAAGATATGCTGTATATCGTATGCTTCATATGCGTTGTTTCACTTCACCTGTATTTTTTTGTGATTATTCACAGTTTCTTATTTCAGATTTCGTCATAAATCGAATGTCTATAAAAACAAGAATGTCGCAATAAAAAGATATGTGAATAAAAATGATCGTTTCGTCCGCCACTCGACGGGCATCCGAGCGATTTTGTTGCAATAAAACAAAGGAATAACTATGCAAATAAAGATATGCGCAGGGGCACCTTGTTTATACGGACTCCGCAGGGCTCCTCACGCGTTAAACTTTATTGCTAGACTATCGGTAGACTAACACGTCCTGATACACTAACACCACGAATATAGACTCTAGTTCGTTGTAATAAGAGTGCTGTGTTAACCGTGTAATCCTATCTAATTGAATTAAGGTGTTTATTAAGTAACATCGAATGACTCTTAAATAACAATCTGTAGCCATTGATATTGTTCGTGTTGTTTTGTACTGTACTGAACGCGGCGTTCATAACTTGTAACAAATTGAATAAATATAATGCTACACGTATTTTTTAATAACATTGTATATTTAAAAAAATTTAATTCAAAAAATAAACAGTCATTTTCACCAGATGTCGTTATTCATTATGGCCGATTAACATTTAAATCTTATATCAAATGCGTGTGATGAAGTTATTTTTGATCGACTTCCCAAAAGAATGAGGTACTCAATTCTTTTGTATATGTTCTTTTTTTTATAGTTTAATAAATATATAAATAGTTTGTCAAACGCGTCAAAATTCTTTTACCAGGCTTTCAGGAGCTTTTTATCAGCAAAATAATTTTTCAAATCTCTTAATCAGTATTTGTACCTAATGACTGGCGTACTTAGAGCAGTTTATTTGCTTCTTAAATACTTGGTTAGTGTAGTGTAGTATTTTTCGTATTAAATTTAAACTAAAACACTCCTTAGTGAACACTAAACGAGCGGCAGCATGTCTAGTAAAGATCGGTTAAACGCCTTCATCAATCTAATTAAGCGGCTGCCAATTTAAACCAGCTTCAAACAAGCAACCACTTTTATACATCAATCATTTCTTATTAATACTTCACTTTCACTAGAGAACAGTTCATTAAAACATTAATCAGAGACACAACTAGAGAATAATAAATCAGTGTTCAAATTAGATACCTATATTTTTTTGAACATATCGTTCCCAAACAGATAAAATTAATTTTTGTATGTTCGTGGCATCTACAAAGGAATTTTCCTTTAGTTTTAAGCTGAACAAAGAAAATTTTGTTTTACAACTTAATTAAACTGCAGAAGTTTTTTTGTTTTTGTCTACACGCGACAGTTTTAACTGAATTGTACAGTGCAATTAAAACTGAAGTTGTTTTGTGGTATTTATAATTTACACGTCTGAATGTAAATTTCTATGATCGCCATGATTTGATTATTGTGCCCGATTGCTTCCTTAAGCTGAAGTCATCAGTGTTTCGAAAAAATATATATACGTTACATTGAATTTAAACTATTACTTGCGGTCTTTGTTAAGGTAAGATCGACATCAACGTCAATTAGTTTCCCAATCGATATTATTAAAAGTATTTTTATATTTTTAACCCCCCTTATGTTATGCGAAAATCCATAACACAGTTCACTATTCAAATGTTCATGTTGGATTTGGCTCATGACTTTATCGTAACATCGAGAACAAAGTTGGTACAAGCGATCTGGCGGCCGACGTGCCTAATCTATGCCGGTGTGCCCGCGACCATCCAAACACACCGTGTGTGGGTGTGCTTCGTTTAACGCAAGAGCCAGTCCATCAAGTGCAAGCGAGACGCAGCTATGCCCGCAGACAGAGACAGAGGAGCACGCAGCCCGTGGGAAATGCACAGTAGTGGTCAGATCAGACTGCGCGCGCGCCGGCCCAGTGCACGTATTATTGTAGTCACATCTTAACAATTTATGAGAGCTTATACGACACACAACCAACGCAATATAGGTATTTAACGCTTTAAGTTAGAGTTGATATTCCGTTGCGGTTTCAAGGGAGTTGTAACGTTTTCTATTGTGACCTTTGTAGGTACGCGGCGAGTATAATGCGATGAATTTTTTTTAGCGATCGATTGAGTTGGTTTCTGCGGCGGCCTCGGCCCGGGATGCAAATGCGGTATTTACGGAGTCGCTCAGGCACACGCCTAGTCGGTATATTGTAAAAACTCTTCATGATTTAATAATAAGCATGTTATTGCTCGAGCCCGCATATCGCTCGCCTTTGCCGAATACATGTTTAAATTAACTTATGGACTGTACTCGGAACTTTCGGATGACGAATGGTACAGAATGAGACATTGTTTAAAAATGTTCAACGTTTCCGAACACTCCTATATTATAGGTACGGAGGAAGTTACGATTTTTCAAACTTCTTGACATCACTAACATTGAATGCAACGGTACGAAGACTCATGATAAATTAAGATAAAACTTATTTTGATATTATTGTCAATATCCGCATTACTTCTTCGGTCAAATTAAAACAAAAAAAACAATTCCACACAACCCGTCCGATTGGTAACAATGGTCTATAATTCGTATCGTCAACCCACGCGTACGGTGTTCGACACTTTCAATTAGAGAAAAAAGCAACCAAATATTTATACGATAGCCTCCGCCCATGCTCGGTTTGGAAACTTTTCTGGTAGTTGCCGACGCTTGAGGATTTCGTGGGGCGAGATATAGCCTACTAGTTTTAGCCGGCGACTTTATCCGAATTAAAAAAAAGTGAGTAGCCTATGTGTTCTTTCAGACTATCCTCTACATCTAAACCAAATTTCATTGAAATCCGTTCCGCCGTTTAGGCTACAAACTCTAACAAACATTCATCCATCCATCTAAACTTTCGCATTTATAATATTTATATGATAAGTATGATAACTTCTGACACATCAATTTTATGATTCAGCTAGCACATTTAAAAGTTTAAAAAAATGGCGCAATAGATTTAATTAATTCGATATCAATCTAAGGGCCTGACCCACCAAATTGTAAATGGTCTGATAACAATCCAACGTTTAAAATATGTGATGGAAATATCGGATTTTGTTCCCCTATCCGACAGTGACGTCATTTTTAAGCTATTAAAGCCTCTATTAGCCAGTGGTGGGACAAGCCCTAAGACTTGCTATTCAAACTTTTCATTAACAATTACGCTGTAATCAGTATATACCATTTGGTATTGTATGCATAATTTACGAAGAATTAGAACCTGTTTCATATTTTATCTGGAAATACAACTGCGTCCTTATTCTGTACCCGACGTCTAAATGGCTTGATCCCGGGCCCACAAAAGGGACAATAGCGATCGAACAACAGTGGGTTGTCTCATATCGGTTACATATCTTAATTAGCCCTCACAGGGCGCTCATCGATTCCGTTTTTTTTTAAACATCCGCTCGCCTGCGACCGTGACGAATATTTGTATAGACCAACAAACTTACTTTATCAACTAATTAAATTATTTTAGAGCTTAATGCTACATTTTAAGAGTTATTTTCAAATGCGTTGGAGGGAAATTAATGTTTGCGTTAAAGTTTGGTGATAATTAGACCGCTGATAAAAATCTTTTATATCTTTCAATCTATGTGCCTGATATGGACACTTATTGGCTATTGTTTTGATATATAAGGTGTAATATAAAGTAAATAATGGCTGTATGTAAAGATAATGATAGCAATTTTAGTGAACTTTTCTCGATCTACCTTACCTATTGCTTAGTATGTAATCAGTTACTAGCTGTTCGCGTGCGGATTCATCCGCGTGAAACTATAAAAACTTTATTTTATTGTTTACATTTGTCAAATTATCAATAGCAAATGTCAAAATGACATGACAAACCTTAGCAATGTTTCTTACTTGATGTTGGCAGCAACTTATGGTCTCTTTCCCACATTAGGGTTTTCATCCAAAATATTTACCCCCTAAGTTTAATGGCGTGAAAATATATAGCCTAAAGCGTGACGTAAGTGTAGGGCTTTTTATTAAAAAAAGAATTATTCAAAAATATGCTGTAATTGCTGACATCTTAGGCAACAAAGATGTGTGTGTTTACGCTTTATTTATAGTATAGATATAGATATAGATAGATAGTATAGATAGACTAGATGTAGTTCGCGACGTTGTATGAGTAAAATTAAAAAAGAAAGTAAAAAAACATAGCCTATGTTACTCAGTGACAACGTAGCATTTTATGTTAAAAGATTTTTTGCAATCGGCCGAGTAGTTTTCGAGTTATTTCAATACATACAAAAATAACAAATCTCTCCTCTTCATAATACTAATATGGGTTATTTTAAATTTATATTATCTGTTTAAAATCAAATTCAAATCATTGTATGATCTTCAAGTAACCATTTAAATTAAAACAATTTCCCACAGACATCAAATTACGACACCGCACCTCAACATCTCTTCGCCTACTACCATAACGTTAGATTATGCAAATTTCATTCATCGCCGTGTTTACTTCAGTGAAATGAAATCTTAAGAAATAAAGAAGCAATGTACTTCGATAATATATTTTGTTACACATTTTCATACGAAAGTTTACTAGTGTGAGAACAATTCACATCGTTCTGAACGCCGCCGCCTGTCTCCTGTCAAACAAACGCTTCCAGGGAACTCTATTCCGTGTAATTGGGGCAACTAATTTTAAACTGATCGCTTTAGAGCGAGTGCACACCTTTGACTAAATTATCGCACATGTGCGATTGTCGATAATTTCGCTGCCATTCAACTGTTTAGGTGCACAACTAAAAATCGAGTAGTGCGCACCTCCATATAAGTTCATAGGAATCAAAACGCGACTAAACTGTTGTGCGATAATTTAGTCAAAGGTTAAAAATTTGTTGACTATTGGCAATACAATCTATCATTTTGAGAAGAAAATTCAAGCATATAAATGAATTGAAGTAAGAAGGAATGTTTTGACTTTGATTTCTCAAAATTAAAACCTTTATTTTGTCTGTCTTAATTTATTAAAAATATTTTATTTAAATCTAGGTCAGTGACAATTTACTAACAAGCGTTTAATTGAGCACACATGTCTAGACCGATATTGCAGTTTTAAACATATAAAAACTGCAGTGATGTTGAAATTCAAGGCAACATGTCGCATTCAACGAACCTAAAATAATTGTTATAACAGAACATGTTAGAAACATTAATTTCATTTCACTTACGATAATAAAATAATCACGAGATATCTATTTCATTTATCTGAAAATTTAAAGATATGGAGATATCCTAAAGAAATAGGTTTTCGCCAAAATACGCATTTAATCTGGTCTTGGTAAATGAATGTCTTATAATTGGAAATAAAACAATAAAAACATAGACATCAAGAGATTTAATCAAATATTCTTACAATTATATGGCCAATATTAGGCTAGTAACAAAAAAAATGATTTAACCACGGACAAGTTACCTTCATCCATAAGTATTACAAATTAAATCAACATTACAACTTAGACCAAACAACTCTTAATAAAAACTTATATGGGATCTACTATAGTAGATCAAATGTCAAAAATAACCGAAACATTTAATTATAAAGGTGGCTACACACTAAGGACGCACACTTTTGCATTGCTCGAAACAATATCGAGATTTAAATTTTCAATTTCTTGCATCGCGAATACGTTATTTCGTGGAACTAGTACAGTGTAATATTTATTTTGTAAATTACTATTATGTACAAATAATAGCCAGGAAAACTATTCACTAATATCCTTGTGATTTACGTATTACAAACTTCTTGAAATCCTAAAAGAAACCATTTGGCATAGATGTAGAGCATAGTCTGGAAGAACCGCATATACTACTCACTTTGTTTTTTTCTATTCCACACGAGATGGATTCGCGGGTGAATGTTAGTGAAGCTAGTGTATTTATATTTTTTCCTTCGCCACGGTCGACTGAATTATGATTCGCGAACGACACGTTACCACAAACGCTTTAGGGAACTGTAATTTCGAGCATACGTAAATAGTGTGTACTCGCCTTAATATTATATACAACCTTGTGTTTATTTGTAATCGGAGATATATCCAACCGTGAAGATATTTAAAGCATTCACCTTAGCGTGGATTTAGTAAGAGATATCCACACTAAGAGACTGCTTAAGTAACAATTAGATGAAATTAACTCACAATGTCTACAAAATCTTAAAATATAAAACAAAACTTTAGAATTGATTTTAATACTTGAACATTTACAGTTCTATACAATACTAGTTCATAGTATCAGTAATACTTCGGAAATAGAAATTATATACAATAGAGATTGCTCCAAAAATATCTCCTAATCTACTTTAGATATAGTCTTAAGTAAAAGAAAATACCTGCCTCGTTTCTTATTGAATCATCATCATCACCAGCTATACCTCACCACTGAGGGGCTCGGAGCATACCCTAATAAGGAGTAACTAAGCCATAGTCAACTACGCTGGCCCACTGCGGGTTGACTTTACACATATCTTTGAATTTCTTCACCAATATCTGCAGGCATCACGATGTTTCCCTTCACCGTAAGAACGTCGGGTAAATTATGTACATATGAAATTCGAAAATCACATTGGTACATGGAGGGATTCGAACTCAAGACTTGTAGATTACAAGTAGGGTTGTAACGGAACTCTGCTTCCGCATCCGCAAGTGCGGAACTTCCGCAAGAAATGGTAACTCCGCATCTGCATCCGCTTCCGTTATTTCTTATGCGGAGTTATAACGGAGGTTAATTTACGTCTTTAACGCGAGTGGGGCGATTAGGTATCGTTTATGAGGCCCGCGCGGGCGTGCTAGGTCAACTAACTATAATTGTTATACATTATATTTGCATAATGAACTGTATCTTGTAATTATGTACCAATCTGTATTTTGAATTAAAGTAGTTTTAGTTTTTATTTCTTTAATAAATCGCAATTAATATTTTATTATTGGCCTCCGCTTCCGCTTCCGTTAAAATGGCCTCCGTTACAACCCTAATTACAAGTCAAATGCTAAAACCCTTGAGCCACCGACGCTCTTTCATATAAATAGTATCACTAAAAAAATGTAACAAAAACAATTCAGTATTTTTAATTCTAAAATTTTAGTCATCTTATAAATAAAAGATACCAATTTTTACAACTATTTCAATTGTATACAATTTCGAAGATATCTAAAAATGTCACAATTGCCCTCATTATTTCGTGGCATATAAGTTTCCTTCATATCAACATTTACAGATACACTAACGCTTACAACAGAAGGGTAGGCAGAGATTGCTGGTTTGGCACGGTCCTAGTAACCTATTCTACATTTATACATCGACGCAAACAATAATCTATGAGGATACTCCTAATACCGCTTTTCTTTAGTATATCACCAATCTAAACGGCATAAATCCGTCTAGAACTTCGTCTTTCACAATTACCTCTCGTTTTTATACGTTTGTGCTCATTACTGACATTTGCTTTAGCGAAATCAATGTACTTTTTGCATAATTGTACAGCATAGTTGTACGTTTCTTAATTTAATTCAATGTTACATCTTTGAGCAACACAAACTAACACTAATTCTAGTTTAATCGATCAGTACACTTAGCATACATACATCTTAATTATTACTGTTTTTTTAAAATTAAAAACATGAAAAACCAATGATTCTTAATGATTCGGAACCCCCTGGGGTCAACAGAAGAATCGTAGGTCCACAATAGCTGTAAGCAAAACTGGAGGTCCACGAGTTGTAAATGGGGGTCCATAAGTTGTAAATGGGGGTCCATAAGTTGTAAATGGGGGTCCATGAGTTAAAAATGGGGACCCATAAGTTGTAAATGGCAGACCCCTAGTTGCAAATGGGGGCCCATGAGTTATAAATGATGGTTTATATCCTAAACCACTCCTTATTTGGCAGTAATAATTTTATCTTCTTGTCTCATGGTACATCTTTAACATATCTTTATTCTACATAAGTTTCGTTCTGACATTCATAAAGCAAACTGTTAATAAATCTATACTAAAAAGAGGAAAGATTTGTATTTTAGCATGTACTAGCTTTCGCCCGCGACTCCGTCCGCGTGGTATTAAAAAAAACAAAAGTCTATGTGATCTTCCAGACTATCTTCTACATCTGTACCAAATTTCATCGAAATCTGTTCCGCCGTTTAGGGTACAAACTCTAACAAACATCCATCCATCCATCCATCCATACATCAAACTCAAAAACTACTGGGTCGATTTCAAAATGCTTTTACCATTAAAAAGCTACGTAATCAGTGAGTAACATAGGCTACAACATTAATTATTTTTTAATTTCATGCGGGCGAATACGCGAGCAACAACTAGTAGTTAATATTTATATTGTTCTTATGAAATTATGATAAATGCGATCTCTCGGTGGTTAAGTTTGGATTTAATACAATTTCTTAACAAATTAAGTATTACTTTACTATACTAGTATGCTACAAATAAGAATGTTTCCGTCGATAAATATGTCAAATTTCGCTAAAAAATTTAGATTACAAAAAAAAATATATACAAGTTTTTTTTTAATTCGGAGAGGTTTTTATAATTCTGAGATTCAGAAGTTTTACTGCCTTTATAATTATAGATTTCTTATTAAAAACACATATGTAAATGAACTATGTCTTTAAAAAGCTCACACAACAAAACCAGTGATTCCCAAACACTAGGACGGCAAATAACTAAAATATTTGAAAGTCCCATCAAATCAAAAAAAAAAAAACGCAAATTACATTTTCACATTAAAAAATAATGTACAGGATGTTTATTGTTTGCTTTGGGCTAAAACAATAAATCAATTTAGTATTCAAAATATAACTGCATTAATCTCTAACCATAAAGCCGTGCAATGGCTAAAAACAAAGTGGATTTGACAGGAGAGGGAATAGACAGGAAAAGTGAAAATCCTTTTCCTGTCTCCTCTATTTAATAACATTATGCAACGGATATGCAGATTTTTTATTTGCTCGTTTGCCACCTTATACCATAAAAATCTTTTAAAGTTTATATATGTTTTGTTTCGGGAATCTCATAGTTAGTAAAGTTTAGAAATCGCTGCTCTAAACATTTTTTACCTAATAGGGCAACCTATACAAATTATTATCAACTAAAATGATCTTAAAATAATGTTAGAGAAGTTTATACATACTTATTAATATCAAAAGTGATTTGAGGAATCATTGCGTGATTGTTTTTTTTTCAGTCAAATCTATGATTAACTTATAATTATAAAATCAGCCGCATCATTTCAATTATTTACATTTACAATTGTCACAATTTGACAAATATAGCGATAGTCACAATTTAAATTAATAGATAAATATTTTATTTCTGACTGTACTTATTTTATAACTACGTAACTGTACTTGCGACTTCGTGCGAGATACAATTGAGACAGTCTTGGACAAAAGTAAGATATAAATAAGTGACGGTGACACAATAGTTATCTATTTTCTTCTTAACTGTACTTGTGACTATACACCTGGGATTACTACTGAGGAATTGACACACATTTGGTACAGTCAATAGCAAAAATGCAATCTATAAGAAGAGCTTGTCGTGAGCGTGTTCGAAAACCGCTGGTGTACATTCGACATAATAACTATTTTCTTTGTAACTGTACTTGTAAGTTGGAGCAAGACACATTTGGTACAGTCAATAACAAAAGTGCAATCTACAAGGAAAAACTACTTATCGGTGAGCGGATCCGACGACACCTGATCTATTTTCTGTCCGACTACAATCAATGACTACTTTATTTGTAACTGTAGATACATTTTGTACAGTCAATAACAAAAGTGCCATCTACAATAAGAACAGCGTGTCAGTGAGGGAATACAACAGCTAATGTATTTTCTGTCCGAATACAATCAAAAACTATTTTTTGTAACTGTACTAGTGAATCGGAACTAGATACATTTGGTACATTCAATAACAAAAGTGCCATCTACAATAAGAACAACTTGTCGGTGAAAATATCCGACGGCGTATTTTTTGTCTGTTGACAATCATTTCTTATTTTCTTTGTAACTGTACTTGTAAGTCGGAACTAGATACATTTAGTACAGTCGATAACAAAAGTGCCATCTACAATAAGAACAACTTGTCGGTGAAAATATCCGACGGCGTATTTTTTGTCTGTTGACAATCATTTTTTATTTTCTTTGTAACTGTACTTAGATATAAATACACTTAGTACAGTCAATAACAAAAGTGCCATCTACAATAAGAACAACTTGTCGGTGTGTGTCCGACGACAGTCGATGTAATTTCTGTCAGATGACAATCAATAACTATTTTCTTTATAACTGTACTTATGTCAAAGCTAGATACATTTAGTACAGTCGATAACAAAAGTGCGAATTACAAGAAGAATAGCTTATCAGTGAGCGCGTCCGACGGCGGGTGATGTATACTCTGTCCGACGAGGTAAGCCAGCTTGTGCGCGTACTGGCACGGCGCTGGCACGCGCACGGTGCCAGGCCAGTTGTAGTACAGGTGGCACAGCTTGTACGTCAGCCGCTGGCACTGGTCTGCTGTCATGCCGCTGGAGTCGTGGATTACCACATAGTGTGTGGGCGTCACTGTACCTTGGTTCACTTTCTGCGACACGATCAGGAAATCGTACCTGTAATGATGATAAATTTTATTCGTACTACATTGAACGGGAATATTAAAACTTTTTCTATGTTATGGAAAAATATGCAATTAATCAAAGCACTTAGAAAGTGATGTGATAAAGGTTGAAGCGTTTCCAGCCTGGATTTTTATATTCTAGAATTATGTATAATTCATAGTATGATTTAGTAACTCAATGTGAACCATAAACCACAAAATTTAGTCAAATAATTTTCATAAAGGTGTTTAGTTAATTTATACGTTTTTTCTTGTGTGAAAATTCAAAAATCCACAATTTCCCATTAATTACAATCTATTTTTAGTAAAGTTATTAAAAAAATCAATTTTAGTGAAGTTTTTAACTGCCTCAAAAATGTCATTTTCTTTCTCTTATATATAATGGTTTATAGCGAATAGATTACATTACTAGAATCTATTTATCTACACTAATATAACAAAGCATAAACACAGTACTTAGTTACGTAGGATGTTAGCAATCACAGCATATTTTTGAATAATTCTTTCTTTAATAAAAAGCTCTACAATTACACGCTTTAAGCTATATATTATCACGCTATTAAACTTAGGGGGTGAATAAACTAATGGTAACAAATAAACACTCACCAGTCCCTTCTTGTAATACAGTGATCCAGAACAGTCCCGGGGTTAGGGTTTTCGAAGCCATTCCGTGACTTCATGAATATCCTGGTGTTGATGCGTTTCTGCACCACGATGTATGTGAGCGTGGGCTGGTAGGTCGCGCCCAGCACAGAGAAGCAGATCTGCATCTGAGGGATCTCGTAGTCTTGCAGCAGTTTCAGCTGACCATCACCGACTCCGTCTCTGGAATTACAATAATACATATTAGAATACTATTTTTTTTATATCATAAGGCAGTGATTCTCAACCACTGTGCTGCGGCACATTTGTGTGCCGCCAAATTTCAAAAGTGTGCCGTCAAATTTTGCATATTTTTGTCATAAACTATTTATGCAGTGTGTTTTCTTTGTGTGTTCTTTTTCTTTTTGTTTGTGTGTTTTGTGACGCAACAAAAAATAGGTTGAGAATCACTGTCATAAGGTGTCAAATGAGCAAGCGGCCACTTGAATCCTCCAAAATGAAGCGACCGCTGTCCATAGACGATGTGTCGCCTACCCTTAATCGACGTTGGAAGAAACGCACATAAAGAGGATATTTCCCCTTCCTATGCGTCTCTACCGTCAGATCCACCCTCCCTTCCTATCCTTTTCTTATAAGAAAAAGGGTGGAAAGGAAAAGGGACTAAAGTTGGGTTTTCGGCACCACACTCATCAGACAACGCGGAATTGCTCCCACTTCAGAGTACCAATCGTAGA
The DNA here is from genome assembly GCA_029286645.1 of Papilio protenor. Classification (NCBI taxonomy): domain Eukaryota; kingdom Metazoa; phylum Arthropoda; class Insecta; order Lepidoptera; family Papilionidae; genus Papilio; species Papilio protenor. The sequence continues at coordinate 5,349,367 of JAGSMZ010000019.1, read as the reverse complement.
AATTTTCAATCCTTCCAGTATGACCCATACTGCCATCACTTAAAAAAAAATAATTTAATCTTCTTACCTGTAAATGATAATTCTGTCGGGTAATCTGCCATTAACACGTAGGTAATGTTTCAAAGCATCCACGAAGCAGGATTTCAGGCTGTCAACGATCTCCTGCCCTCGCTCTTGTAACACCACTTTGGAGTACCAGTGTGTCATCATTTGATTGTAAGATGCTACAAATGCTGGAAAATATTACAAGAAAACTAAAAATCGTGATAAGCTATTAAGAAATAGAACCAACAGTATTGATGCACAAACAATAATAAAATATTACATTTGAATATTCAACTATTAGAAAAGTTTTATTTACAAATGTTTTTATAAAGTAAACAAGCGAAGATATCTACTAGAAACGAATAAAGACAACAAAGAAACAGATCCATAAGTTAAGATAAATCTTTGTATCCCTTTTTTAAATACGTTAATTGATGAAAGTTAAACTTGACATCGTTAAATTAATGTCCAGAATTACAAAGTTTTTTTTATACTAATAATCTCTAAATGTTTGGTTAAATTTAGCGCCAATAGCCTAATGGTTTGGGGTACGGACTACCGATCTTAAGGTCGAGGGTTCGAATCCTGCCATTCGACTATTGTCGTGAACCATATCCTAGCACAAGCCTAGAGCTTAGTTGGAGTGGTTAAAGGAAATATTAGTGAATTAACAAAAAATCTACTAATATTTTTAATTTAAAAAAAAATATATTTAGACCTCTAGTAATGGACAAAATTTAAAAATAATCTAAAGATATTAATATATTAAAGCAATGCAACGCATGGATTTCTATATATTGGAAATGCAATACCTCAGTTGTAGCAGATATCTCAGATCAAATAATAAGTAACCGCTACTTGTATACCTTCTATAAATAAAATTATAATAAGTGACTTACCACAAACACTTCTTTTCTTCCTACCAGCATCATGGTAGGAGTCGATGCCAATGACCATGGCGGACTTGAGCGGGACGCTGATGCTCCACAGCGTGCCGCCCAGCTTGCAGTTCATTTGCAGCAAGATCTTCTGAGTTATCGAACGGATTTTCTGACTGTTCATTAACGTACGCGCATTCACCACCTACGGTTATTTTATTTTAATAACTAGCTTTCGCCCGCGACTCCGTCCGCGTGGAATTAAAAAAACAATAGTGAGTAGCCTGTGTTATCCATCCTTTGAAAATAATACAATATTTCATTTTCATCAAAAACTCACAGACGAATACTGAAAGGAACCTAAGCTAGTAAGCGCCTTTTAATGTAATTTCAACGTCGCCTTATCATTAAGGACGATATTTAAATGTTTCAGTACTATGTCGTTAGCTATATTTATTGTTCTAAATACATTCTACACAAATGCTCATATCTAATTTTACAAAATAGCTAACATTTATCAACGTATCCCAAAATTTTAATTGAACCAGCACATCAGAATATTGAAAACAAAATAATTAAACGTAAAAATACATTTAATACAGATCCGTTAACTTCTGTTACGAAGTTCATCATCACCATCAAACATTCATCTAAACTTGTGCATTTACTACAAGAGTTTGTAGTTGAGTGTGGAGGTAGACCTAGAATGGTGCAAGGTGATTAGATCTAACAGTGGTAGTGCCCGCTTTAACATCTTAGCACTGCAGGGCACGCCCGGTGTAATACCACGACCACACAGAAGACAGGCGTGAAATGGAAGCAATTCCGTGTTTCGTCTGATGAGTGTCGTGCCGGAGGCCTAATTTAAGTCCCTTTCTCTTTACCACACTTTTCTTATAAGGAGAGGATGGGAAGGGGAAGTGGATTTGACGGTGGAGGAGATGCATACGAAGGGGAAATATCCTCTTTATATGCGTCTCCTCCTCCGTCGAATAAGGGTAGGCAACGCATCTGCAATTGCGGATGTCTATGGGCAGCGGTCGCTTCGCCATTTTGGCGGATTCAGGTGGCCGCTTGCTCGTTTGCCACCTTATTTTATAAAAAAAAAGATCAAGGGAGTGACTGACTGACGACCCTACGGGTGTGGGATATTTGGGGAAGATGGGTAAGTGTTAACAACTCACCTGCGAAGGTACAGGATTATCAACACAGCATATCCTCTTAATAGCTGAGTATCTGTCGTCGCGCGCGGTGGGGCAGACAGCGACCACCAGCTGCAGATTATCTATGGAGAACTTCCGTAGCGCGGCCACGTACGTGTCCGTGCGGTCGTTGGGCAGTCGCACCAACTGCGGCGACGACACGTTCACGCCCATCGGAGGGGCGCAACGCTTTAATGTATCGATAAAGTCCTGGAAATAATTATCTTTTATATGTTAACTGGCAATTACTAGCAGGAGCATATTTCCTTAATCTGTACTGATACAAAATGTAAACCCCCTTTATTTTCTTGTTATTTAGGATATCAGTAATCACAGCATATTTTTCATTATTATCTTAACAAAAATCCTTACACTTACGATAAGCTATATTTTATCACGCAATTTAATTTAAGGGGGCAAATGAATTGGAAAAAATGTCATTAGAGAAAGAGACAAAAACTTCCAAGACAATAGCAGCAAAGAATATTTCTATAGTAACACTAATTGGTACTCAATGGTAGACCTTCATATTCATTTAAAATTAAAAGTTTTACAAATATAAACAACTAGCTTTCGCCCGCGACTCCGTCCGGGCAAAATAAAAGTAGCTTATGTGTTCTTGTTCTATGTTCTACATGTACGCCAAATTTGGAAGATCCATTCAGCAGTTTAAACTGCAAACTCTAACAAACATCTATCAATCTTTCCATAGAGGATAGTCTGAAAGAACACATAGAGTTTTTTAATTCCACACAGATTAAGTCGTGGACGAAAGCCAAAACAAAGATAAAAACACTTACAGTAGTGACATTTTTATCTCTATCAGTGAAGAGCACCACCCATCGCAGTATATCGACCGCTTGCATGACAGCGTTCCTGGCCACGTCTCCATTCCAGTCGGCGTTGTCTTTGCCGGCCACTTTGACGTTGTTGCCGAAGTACAGCGGCTCCGGCGGCAGCGTGCGGGCAGTGATGTCCACTGTCTCCGCAGCTATGCTCAACCCCCACCCCGTTAAACGGCTCTTTGCCACTTCGTTTGACATCAAGTTTTGGATATACTATAAGGAATAATAGACATTTTTAGTGGGGCGCCATTTCTGACATTATTTAAAAGCCGCCATCTTTGAAAGTCGGGCATTCGCTCGCTGGCTCTGGTAGCGTCAAGTCGTGTCAAAGTGTTCGGTACATTTTGAGGTTGTAATTGTAATTAGTGGTTGATTCTTTGTTCCTCCTAATTATTGTTGTAAAATTACTTTAAAACAGATAGATTTTGTGTCCAATCAAATAATAAAGCTGTTCGCCATCTCGTAATTCTTTTTTTTTAATAAAATTCGTTCGTAGTTGCTAAAAATACTGTGTATCAAAATAAACGTTCAAACTGAAGGAATTGCATGAATATTTAAGAGTTAGGATTTATCACATCGATTAATTTGTATGGATTTTTTGTTTACATACACTAGATAAGACACTTCACAGATGTCATAAATTGCAAATGTCAAATAGAATACTTTCTCGCAATTTTTTGTTCTAGACTATAATAGCGTCATTAGAAAGTAGCAACATACTTTTTTATAACTGTCATGTTAAATTGAAAAAAAAAATTCATTACCTAATGTTAAGAAGTAAATGGTACAACACTAGAACATCGGCATATACGTCCCTTCCCTATCTGACAGCTGTCAATGTCATTCAGACGGGATCAGCAGCTCTGAGTGTTTAAGTTAATTACGCATTACAATTATATTAATATCCTTTCACTAGACATATATAAAAATTGTGAGGTAACCTACATGTGCCAAGAAATTCATATAACTAAAATGGAAAATATATATATATATAGTACCTTAAACCTTAAATGCATGATGATGCATTTATACATCAGTCTTTTCTTCCTTACATAAGACTAAAAAACTATTAAAAAAAAACATTTTTTTTCTTTATTTTCCCTTAATCTATGTTCAATTTATGGTATTTAAAAAGAAAAAATCATGCAATTATGGGTTAAGCTTGTATTACCTTTTTGAACGCAGAGTGTCGTTGGTTGGGCGTGATGCGGGTGTAGGTGGCAACGTCCTTCATCAGCCTGAAGTTGTTGCGCTGGTCGTCCGTCAGCCCCGTCAGCTGGCACAGCTCCGGCACCAGGCAGATCATGAAGTCCGTCGTCTTCTCGCTGCCCGGCAGACGCTTCGTGGCCCTGAACAACACCACCCTGACCTTGTACAAGCAGTATGTACTGCTCTTCTATACCTCTCACTCATGTCTGAATTCACTCCATCACCAGCTCACTATACGTCCCCACTGGGGGGCTCGGAGAATACCCTAATATGGGGTGACTAAGCCATAGTCAACCCCACTGCGGGTTGACTTCACAGATATCTTTGAATTTCTTTGCTGATATGTGGGGGCATCACGTTTTCCTTCATCGTAAGAACATCGGGTAAATTATGTACATATGAAATTCGAAAAAATATAAAAATCACATTGGTACATGGCGGGATTCGAACCCAAGACCTGTAGATTACAAGTCTAGTGCTTAAATCCTCGAGGCATTGATGCTCCTTACTGTGTGAATTCACTCCTTCCTGAAGCATATTGTTGTGGATTTATAAGGAGGTTTGAGTTATAACAAGCTAGCTGTTGCCCGCGACTCCATCCGCGTGTAATTAAAAATAAAACAAAAGTACATAATGTTTACAACACATATCCTCACCATCAATCCATACTTTCTTAGGGTTTTCTATACTTTTTTTAGCCACATTCAGTCTTAATTTATTAAACGACAGATACATGTGTTATAACAATATTTTGTTATCTTACTAATCTTATAAATGCTAAAGTTTAGATGGATATTTGTTAGAGTTTGTAGTCTAGTTAATTTTTTATTTAATCCAAGCGGACAGATTCGCAGACGAAAGCTAGTTAAATTATAAACTAAGCAACCAAAGCTTTAACCGTGTGGTTTTTGTACTGCTTTAAAATTGTACACATTTTCAAATTTGTTTTTGTCTAATTAATTTTTAAAAAAATTAAACAGTGTTTCAAATACATTTTAGCTTAAACATACGTCAAACATGCCCAGCAGTGGGCAGACAAAGGCTGATGATGATGATGATGATGATGATGATGATACGTCAAAACTTAAATAAACACGCGTATTCTTGCAAAATGCGATCCAAACCATACCTTGATATAAGAAGCGGTTGATCCCAATCCATGATATGAATTCCATAATTATTCTTATAGTAATCGATAAATGAGATCTCAGAAGATTGGTCGTTTTCTGTCCTTTGGAATGTAGACCGCGGCGTCATTGTGTCGTCTATACTGTCAACACTGAAAAAATAAACACAATTAAATCTACAACTTACAAAGAAACCAAACGAGATAATATAATTATACATTTTTAGTAAAAATATTTCAAGTTTTGCATTTAACTAGAAATAAGATTTAGTTCGCATTTTTACTAATTTAAGCAATCAAGAATAGTCATACTTGAATAAATGTTCCATATAAATATTTCAGCTTAAAATTTAAATGGTCAATATTCTTAAATCATTTATACTTTATACTAATATTATAAAGAGGAAAGATTTGTATTTTTGTATTTTTGTATTTTTGTATTTTTGTATGTATTGAAATAACTCAAAAACTACTGGGCCAATTTCAAAAATTCTTTCACCATCAGAAAGGTAATTTATCTGTAAGTAACATAGGCTATATTTTATTATTACTAATGTTCAGGAACTATTAATAAACAGCGTGTTTCTGGACGCCGGCGTTAAAAACTCACTAAACTTTAACTTTTCTCGGCTTACGCTGCCTAAACCGTTAGAGGTATATAAAAATGATGTATGAAAGAATTGTAGATCTTAAAAAGTTCTACAGAAAAGTGCGCGATAGCATATATCTATCTTTAACGGTTTTCTTACAATAACCACTTTTGTGTTTACAAAATGAATTAAAAACCTTACGCTATTTGCAGCGTTCTTTTATTGGTTTCAATATTAATCCTTATCCAAATAAATGCGTTTGTTATCAGGAGAATTTAATGTAGAATAAAATTGTCATTTACAGTATTAAAATTGGACTAATAGTTTAGAAGATATCGCGAACACAAACAATAAGGGTAACCGAAAAATCAGCTTACAAGCTACCGGACTTAGAAATTTGGAATCTTGCATCGGTAGATTTCTGTTATTACGTATTAGATTACGTAGATTAACGTAATAGGTTATATTTGTAATTTCACGCGGGCGAAGTCGCGAGCAACGGCTCGTAATATTATAAAGAGGAAAGATTTGTATTTTTGTATGTATTGAAATAACTCAAAAACTACTGGGCCGAATTGAAAAATTCTCTGACCGTTAGAAAGGTAATTTATCTGTGAGTAACATAGTCTATATTTTGTAATTTCACGCGGGCGAAGTCGCGAGCAACAGCTAGTCATTTATATTTCTATTTTAAACAAATGTGTAAACTTCAAGTTCATGAATTATTTTATGTACAGTCAGCTGTATAAATATATACATTTACAAATCTTAAAAAAATGTATAGACATTTAGATTCAGAAATATGTTTGCGAGTATTTGTTAATCTATACTAATATTATAAAGAGGAAAGATTTGTATTTTTGCATATATTGAAAAAAAACTACTAGGCCAATTTCAAAAATTCTTTCAACATTAAAAAGCTCTGTTATCTGTGAGTAAAACAATCTATGTGGGGTGTTTTTATTATTTTTTAATTACACGCGGACGAAGTTGCGAGCAACAACCAATATATATTTATGGTCGAAAGCATATGAACGAATACTTACATATTTAAATTGTATAAGGGCCTGTCTCACCACTGGCTGATAAAGGCTCAGATAGCTTAAAAATGACCAACAGTCAGATAAGGGAACAAAATCCGATATTTCCATCACATATTTTACACATTGCATCATTATCAGACAATTTACAATTTGGTGGGACAGGCCTCTAGTTTCTTAACTAAATGGAGCTGACTGTACATAAAAATATCTTGTACACTCACCGAAACATTTTCTTATTATATGTAGTCATAATGGAGCAGCCAACAAGTTTGTCTGTCAACGCTCGCTTCCAGTTGGCACCTTCGCACTGCACCGTCTCCTGAATGAGAGAGGACACTGTCTGCGTGCGCAGTACGCGGTGAGTGGAGTCCAATGTTAACATTAGACCTCCTTCATATTCATCCACGGCTGTTACATATCTAAAAAATATAAAAATGATTAAAATGTTTAATATTTCCTGAGATATTTTAACTAGCTTTTGCCCGCGACTCCGTCTGCGTGGAAATTAAAAGTGAGTAGCCTATGTATTCTTCCAGACTCTACTCTACGTTAATGCCAAATGCCATCGAGATTGTAGCCTTTTAGTAGCTTCTACTAGCGATATCCCTAAACGAAAGTCACTTCATCTAAAGGGGTTAACGCGTGACAAAATAAGGCTATAGGCAAAGCTTCTGAATATATTTGTTTTAGAATTCCATAGCTTGTACATAGAACAATCCCATTTTTTTCTATATGTACTAGTATTAAAGGTGGTAAGATTTGTACTTTTGCATGAATTACATGCAATAATATAAATCTCTCTATTAGTCAAGAAAATTTTTAATAATTCTTTTACCATAAGAAAGCTACATTATCACTAAGACAGAAAAAATAAAACACTTTCCTATAGAAAGGATGAAAAGAGAAAGAGATCGAGAAAGTGGATTTAGTAGGGGAACATACAAATATCCTCTAATCCCCTCAATTGAAAAGATAGGCAATGTATCTACAAATGCGTATATCCGCAGACATTTCTTCGCCGTTATGGCGAATTCCAGAAGATTACTAGTAAAGTATTAAATAATCTCACCCGGGCCACACTTCTAGCTTATGTTGTGGTATTTGTATAGCGCTGTGTTCACTGAAGTACTGCCGTCCGAACCTCACCAGTTGTAAATCCTTCATTATGTTTTTGAACAGCACATTGTATATATGTATCATTTCACTCAGACGACGAGTGCGACGGAAACTTATCTGAAATGTAAGAAAATAACAAATTTACATAATATGTTGGCTTCGGATTTAAACGCAAATCTTGTTTGTTAAATGTAAAGAATGGTGGATTCCGACTGTCAAAAGACCCATGTAATAAAGTTAGCTTGGTTTTATAGAGTACACGAACTGTTCCCGTGCGGTTTCATCCAAATGAATTTATATATACTTTATTTCATTGTTTTCATATGTGAAATTTTCAATTGCAAACATCAAAATTAATATGCATGTATGACAACAAAGGTCTGTGACATTGGATAACAATTACCGTTACCATGGCAACCTTGCTTCCTTTTTATCAGCTCGGAGTTTTGGTCCCTTTACCATTTTTTTCCAATTTATCTATCCCCAAGTTTAATAGCGTGAAAATACATAGCCTAAAGCGTGTCGTAATTGTAGAGCTTATTATTAAAGAGAGAATTATTCAAAAATATGCTGTTATTGCTCACATCCTATGCCACACAGTAGTGTGTGTTTACACTTTATTATATTGGTGTAGATAAAAAAAAACTTACTATGACTTGAACTTTGCTATTATCATATGGATTTGTTGAAACAAGGTTCAAAGCTTCTTCGGGCAACATATGAGGAACATATAATGTGGTGCCATCAAATGTTCTAGTTTTAAAATATTGATCATGTTCTGTAAAATAAAACATTTATTGTTAATTTACCGTTCTTGCAGTAAATTTAGTAGATACATATTCTAGAGAAACTTTTGCCAGTGAATTCGTCCGAGTGGAATTAAAAACAAACTTAACAAGCTTGTGTACTTCCAGACTATGTTCTACATCTATGCCAAATTTCATCAAGATACATTAAGCAGTTTTTGATATATGTAGAAACAAGCATCCATCTATCCATCCAAACATTCATATAATATTAATGACTAGCTGTTGCTTGCGACTTCATCCACGAGAAATTAAAGATTTTATTTTTAAAGATATTTCCAAATAGCGGTTGTTAGCAACATCGCCCGCTTAAAATTAAAAAATAATACAAAATATAGCCTATGTTACTCACAGATAAATTACCTTTCTAATGGTGAAAGAATTTTTAAAATCAGCCTATTAGTTTTTGCGTGAATCAAATACATACAAAAATGTAATACAAATTCTTCCTGTTTATAATATTAATGATAACATACCATTTAGAAGTTTAAAACATAGACTCTTATAATCTTGCTCAGGGTTGTACTGCACTTCATACTCAAACACGGAATCTTCTTCAAAATTAAGTCGGATAAAATTTGCCGTCACTTCACAAGGTCTTCCTGATTCTCCTTTTCTTACAACGGGTGGTGTTTCTTTAATCTCTTTCTGAAATAATCAAAGAAATAAAGTTTATTCAAAGTGATAACAATATAACCCTTAATTTTAATTTAATAATCTTTTATTTTTAAAGATATTTCCAAATAGCGGTTGTTAGCAACATCGCCCGCTTAAAATTAAAAAATAATACAAATTCTTCCTGTTTATAATATTAATGATAACATACCATTTAGAAGTTTAAAACATAGACTCTTATAATCTTGCTCAGGGTTGTACTGCACTTCATACTCAAACACGGAATCTTCTTCAAAATTAAGTCGGATAAAATTTGCCGTCACTTCACAAGGTCTTCCTGATTCTCCTTTTCTTACAACGGGTGGTGTTTCTTTAATCTCTTTCTGAAATAATCAAAGAAATAAAGTTTATTCAAAGTGATAACAATATAACCCTTAATTTTAATTTAATAATCTTTTATTTTTAAAGATATTTCCAAATAGCGGTTGTTAGCAACATCGCCCGCTTAAAATTAAAAAATAATACAAAATACAGCCTATGTTACTCACAGATAAATTACCTTTCTAATGGTGAAAGAATTTTTAAAATCAGCCTATTAGTTTTTGCGTGAATCAAATACATACAAAAATGTAATACAAATTCTTCCTGTTTATAATATTAATGATAACATACCATTTAGAAGTTTAAAACATAGACTCTTATAATCTTGCTCAGGGTTGTACTGCACTTCATACTCAAACACGGAATCTTCTTCAAAATTAAGTCGGATAAAATTTGCCGTCACTTCACAAGGTCTTCCTGATTCTCCTTTTCTTACAACGGGTGGTGTTTCTTTAATCTCTTTCTGAAATATTCACAGAAATAAATTTTATTTAATTAATACTTAAAGATAGCGATATAACCCTTAATTTTAAAGATTTTATTTTAATAATCTTTTATTTTTAAAGATATTTCCAAATAGCGGTTGTTAGCAACATCGCCCGCTTAAAATTAAAAAATAATACAAAATACAGCCTATGTTACTCACAGATAAATTACCTTTCTAATGGTGAAAGAATTTTTAAAATCAGCCTATTAGTTTTTGCGTGAATCAAATACATACAAAAATACAAATCTTTCCTCTTTATACTATTAGTATATACTAGCTGTCGCCCGCGACTCCGTCCGCGTGGAATTAAAAAAAAACAAAAGTGAATAGCCTATGTGTTCTTCCAAACTATCCTCTACATCTATACCAAATTTCATAGAAATCCATTCAGCCGTTTAGACTACAAACTCTAACAAACATCCATCCATCCATCCATCCATCTAAACTTTCGCATTTATAATATTAGTTAGATTAGTTAGATATAGTACAGAAGTATAGATGAAGTAACATTTTTTTTAATTCCATAAAAATTGGAGCATATAGTGAGAAAAATTAGTAAAACAACCTACTTTAAATACCTAAGTAACCATGATCTAATCAAGTGTATGTCAACTTATTTTAACTTAAATGCTACTTACAAAATGTTTATTCTTTGCTACAGTTGATGATTGTACAGATGATATCGTACTCTCCGCCATCTTCTCTGTTATTTGTTTAACTTCCGAACCTACACGTGGCTGACTTTGTGCCATTTGAGCTTTCCTGTAATTAAGATACTTTCAATTAAAAAAGGTAATTCAATTATGGATGAATACTGAAACAAATATTTAAGCATGTCTAATGATAAAACCACTCTTAGGGCCTGTCCCACCAAATTGTAAACTATCTGATAACAGTCCAATGTGTAAAATATGTTATAAAGCTGGGAGTCCCACACGAAACTGTCCCTGCTGCCTCCGCAGCACGGACGGTGCAGTACGTAAAATCATTCCCCGCGACAACAAAAAAAATGTGTAAAACATGTGATGGAAATATTTTGTTCCCTTATCTGACAGTGACATCATTTTTATGCTACCTGACCCTCTATCAGCCAGTGGTGGGACAGGCCCATATTCTCTTAACTATCAATAAGATTGTAGTATTTTAGTAAGACAGAGTATAAATTTACTAACAAATTCTGAAATAACTTCATGCCTCTGCCAGCTCCTACTGTCGATGCTGAAGGGCTTACATCTGATGCTGGAGAGAACTGCATTTCTGTGAAATACAAAGACATTAAAGAAATACATAGACTAGGCATAGTGAACATTTTTTCACTGTTAATTTCTCTGAAAGGTACTATATCAGTTGTCAAGTGTAGTGCCACCACAAGTCCTTGTGTTGACATATAATAAAAATTTTACAAAATTATAATAAGCTCCACGTTTCATTATTAAATAAATAAACTAAACAGTGTCTAAAAATGAAATATAGCCATTTAAATATTATTTAATGACACCTATTGGCAATTAATTATGTTGACATTTGGTTTGAGGATGTATTAATAGATAGTGTTAGCGAGATTATGTGAGAAATGTTTCAAATAGTGACAACTATGCCAACACTACATACCGTTTTGAATCCCTGGTGAAATATAATGTTTTCTCAATTATAACATTTAGGAGGGCCTGTCCCACCAAATTGTAAATTGTCTGATGACAATCCAATGTGTAAAATATGCGGTGGAAATATCGGATTTTTAAGCTACCTGAGCCTCTATCAGCCAGTGGTGGGATAGGCCCTTAGTAATAGATAGACAGTAATTTACACCCACTAATAAGTACATTCATAAAATTGTACTATATGAATTAAATTTTTAAAGTTTGATTATGGTAAACTTTTCGGTGCCCTGAAACACAATTTTAGGTGTATCAAGTTGTAAAAAGAATGCAGGGGTAGGTGAGGGGCATTACATAGCATGCATTAAACCTTAAACCAGGGGTTCCCAACCTTTTTGTACTCTAGAGTACATTCTAAACCGTCGGTTGAGTGGCGGGTACCACCTATTTTTAATCTACTAGCTCCTTCTACAGATTTTCTTATATTCATCATTTATAATAAATAATAGACATAAATGTTAATAAACACCAAAAAAAAGTTAAAACCGGCAAATAAATAAAAATAATTCTCATATTTAATTAATGTTTAAGAAATCAGTCTGTGTTGAATAGTGGCGAGCACATATGAATCGTTCCGCGCACATAATTCTGCCGACGGGCACGAGGTTGGGAACCTCTGCCTTAAGCCATCTCAGATTGTAATAGTTAATACCTCTAGTTTGTTGCTGCATCTTCGATAGCATCATAGCTGCAATCCTTCCTCTGCCCCCAATAATTGTTGAGGACATGCCTGTAGCAGCACTTACCTGAAAATTGTAATAATTCTACACTTAATAGTAACTTCAGCATTACATGAAACTTCAAGATAGATTGATATATTCTTATATTGCAACATTGTACAATATAATGGCACATCCATGATTGAAAATATCCAAAAGTAAATCTGGAAGAGATTAGGTTTAACTTCATGTTTTAAACAGAATTTCAGTGAGTAATCATTTATTCTAGTTTAGTTTAAGCTGTACATGAGTAAACAAACATTTTAATGAAGGTAGTTTGTTAATATGCTATTAACATTTAACATAAACTATTGGTACTGTTCTCATAAAGAATAACAAAGATATCTTTCTATCAGCACACTTACTATACTTGATGGCACACTTGGAGGTACACTTGGAGGTACACTTGGACGAGGGATCTCCTCTGTAGAGGATTGGCATGATGACTGAGAATCAGCTGCTAGAGTCTTTTTAAAGTCTTTAAATATTGCGAACCCTCGACCACGGCCTCTACTTTGGTCCGCCATCGTCCTAAAACATTTATAAATTAACAATCACCAATGTGGATAAATGGCTACGATATCAAAGAGTATTCTGTCAAGTTCCAGGAAATATTAGAACTGGAGGTCTGGAATTTTAGTATCGACAAGGCATTTAAAAAGTTATATTTTACTTTATACCTCGTTAAAAACACAAGTTGGAACAATTCTTTGCAGGTTTACTTTAAAATCTGCATTTAAAACGATTGTTAGCATACCTTTCTTAATTTTGGTTCGTACAAATCAAAGAAAAATGAAAATATCAAGGTTTTTTCCGAATACTCTTACAACAACATGGAATAAGGAAAGGAAACTTTTGAAATGCTAAATTAACCGTGAACTAGACGTAGCGTTATTTCAAGTCACTAACTAAAATCACCAGTGAAGAGATATGTAACGGCATGACTCGTTTCGAGTCAAATTATAGGTAGTGATTTTAGTAACTACGTTACTCGGGCGTGTTCGGTTTCGGAGTGATTTATGAAATGAGTTATTCGGGAGAGCTCGATTTCGACGTAGTCATAGTGATTTTTGTTACTGCGTTATTCGGGCTCTGGAGAGCACGGTATCGACGTAGTGATTTTTGTAAATGGTGATTCGGGCGAGGTTGGTCGGTCAATAGGGAATATTTCTTCTATTTAACTTTAATATGTAACGGTACTTTAGTTAAACGCCCCATTTTTATGCTGTGTATTTTGCCTATGTCTGATTAATTTTTGTGCCGTACAAGTTAGTATGATTATTATATTTGATAGTTGTAAATGTTTGTTTTAAAATTTTGCGGGTTTTCCTTTTTTTTTTACAACAAGAATATCTTAGTCATCATTAATTTGTCAACCTATGTGTGTAATAGAAAGTTAGAATGTTATGTAGTGTTCATTTACTTTATACAGTCCACAATTGTTATGATTAGACTTTTAGTTTACAAAAGACTATAATTTTACAGGAAGAAATATAAAACGAGTTTTTTAGTGAGATCGTCTTTTTGTTAGTGATCCTACGAACATAATCATAATTAGAAATAAGAAAAGCATTAGACAGAAAGCTTAATTATTCAAAAAAGCAAGACAAATGACAAATTATGATCATTTTACATCTATAACATAGGATTTATTTTGATTGACTATTATTCTAGCAATGGAAATAACTTGTTACAAAAATCACCAGTGACGCCGAAGAAATTATTAGTTTCGTTACGTTTCTCGAAAATGACGTAACGACTCACGTCTACCGAGAACGTTTTTCCTCAAAACACTATACCAAAGAGTATGTTACTACTTCGTAGCAGTATTGCCAATGAAAATTTTTACCCCGCCGTGTACATCGTGTAAAAAAGCCGTGTTTGTATGGGAAAAGATCATCGGTGGGCTGTAGCACCAGTAAAAAAGAAAATCTTTTCAACGTTAGCTAAACGTCGCTATTTTAACTTTTAAAATCAATGAACTGTGTTAAAATTGTCCCACTTCGTTTTATATCGTCACTATTTTATTTGAATTTCATTATTCCCAAAATAAGCAGTTGACTTGTAATCTACAGGTCTTGGGTTCGAAGCCCGCCGCCATGTACCAAAGTGATTTTCGATTTTTCGGATTTTCATATGTACATAATTTACCCGACGTTCTTACGGTGAAGGAAAACATCGTGATGCAACCTGCACATACCAGCGAAGAAATTCAAAGATATGTGTGAAGTCAACCAAGCCGCACTTGGCCAGCGTGGTTGACTATGGCCTAGTCACCCTAACTTTAGGGTAGGCTCCGAGCCCCTCGGTGAGGACGTATAGTGAGCTGGTGATGATGATGATGTGATCAAAATAAATTATGGGTAATAAACAACTTTTTTCACTCGTAAGCTATTTGAAAATGGATTTATTAAAGAAAAACAGTAAATTATTCTAGATCTTCAAAAGGCCGTAGATTCTGATAGGGCCTTAGAGTTCCGGCTTTAGGCCGTATTGTAAATTGACGGCCCCGAAAGCCAAAGAACACGACAAATGTCGTAGCATTGGCAACACTGTTTCGTAGTAAGAGTAGGGCCTTGGGAATCTGTCAATGGTAAATAGTTTGCCAGGATAAAAATATTTAATTTAATTTTTTTGACACAAGGAAAAAACAT
Organism: Papilio protenor; assembly: GCA_029286645.1. Classification (NCBI taxonomy): domain Eukaryota; kingdom Metazoa; phylum Arthropoda; class Insecta; order Lepidoptera; family Papilionidae; genus Papilio; species Papilio protenor. The sequence goes on along the minus strand of JAGSMZ010000019.1, from coordinate 5,333,993 downwards.
GGACACCAACCTAACTAAGACCTGGAATGAAGGTTCTTATTTAAATCAATTTAGTAAGTTTCATAATTCGTATAATATCTTTGATATGTTAAAGCTCGCGAGTTAGGTAGTTTGAAAAATAATTAGATAAAATACACCGTCTATTTTGGCGGTACCTTCGCACATTTAGTTCGGACGAGTAAGGCTTCTACGGTCAGGGTAACGGTCGCACAATTGTGATTGATAATCATGAGATAGAGTAAAAAAGGATATTTACCTAATGATAAATGTTATGTTTGTAAGAAACGGTAACAGAAAATGGGCAAATAAAATATGGATATACTAAAAACAAACTGTATTTCCTAAATTATAATTTTTTATAAGTTAGATACATATAACAAAAAGTTAAATCAATTAAAAATATCTATACATATTTTATTAAAATTCTACATAGACTGTTTTACTCATTTTTCTCTTTCGTTTTCAATTGTTCAAATTCTTTGAATATTTTCTCACTGAGTTTCTCTCCATCGTCATCTATTTGTTCAACTGCTAAGACTTCTGGTATGTAAAATTGCATCATGTTTTGTACCTGAAAGGTGCACAAAATATTATTAAAACATCAGATTAAAATCACTATCTACAACTTATGGTCACCCTAATATTCTTTACATGTTCATGTACATTTTTGTTAGTGTTACACTTCTACAAAAACACAGTTATAGTTTGTCTAAATAAGATGGATTAGTTTGACAATTCATTTGAAATTTAGTAGGGATGGGTTGTGTAAAATCAGTCATGAACCTTATCGATTTTCGATTTTTATTCTTATAGAAGTTGAAATTGATAGATTCATAGTTATTACTTAAGAATTAAAAAAAATCACTGTTTTCTCAAATTAATAATGACCTGCAGAACTATTACAAATAATGAGAGTAAACAAATATTTATTACTACTACAGCCGTACGTAATCGAATTGGATTTCGCTATTATTATTGACATCGCTAAATTCTCTACACTATAATCAATACTAGAATTGTCCACTAAATTAGTTAATAAGAAAATAATAATTTTAGTTTAGTTCGATAAATTTTATTTAAACTGAATATCGATAGTTCATAATTGTTCACTATGCATGTTTGTTTCGTCACTACAATACCTGTCTATTAGATATGGTATTTCCCTTCATACAAATTTAATTCGATACTTCATATGCGCCAATTATCAAATTAATCTATCTTATTTAGATAAACTATATCACAGCTATTTTCTTAAAAAACAAATGAAAAGCGTTTTAAAAAATGTGTTGACAGGTTTTAGATAATACTATATTATTCAATACTAACTCCATTTTTCAAAGTAACAATAGAGCTAGGACATGATGAACAGGAGCCTTGCATCTTAAGTCTGAGCACTCCATCTTTGAAATCTACAAACAGCACATCACCACCATCTTCTTGCACTGTCGGTCTGATTCTTGTATCTAGCAGTTCTTTGATCATTTGAACTATTTCATCATCGTCTTCATTTATTTCTGTAAATAAATTCAGTTTATTTTTATTTTGTACAGGCATAGACCATTGGAATCATCAACAACCTGCCCTTGTCCCTCTGAAGATAATATTGTAATAAGATAATTAATAAAAACATCAAAGCAGCTGTTGCTCGCGATTATCCGCTAGGAAGTGGTTACAAAGTTTTTTAATGGTGCAAGAATTTTTAATCAGCCCAGTAGTTTTTGAGTTCTTTACTACTTACCTTCTTAAATACTTCACCTCGGTGAAGTGACATTGTAAAATAACAAAAGCTGGTATGTCAGATATGAAATTTGGGTACAACTAAAAGTTCTAAAATACATACGAGTATCTCCCGATGGCTTGGCATCAGTTACTATTGGCAAGCCACTGGCGAAGAAGTCCATTATTGTTGCAAATATTTCTGGTTTAAGTAACTTCCATTCAACATCATCATCTTGCTTTGTAACTGTTATAAAATCATGTCCGAAAAAAACTGCTTTCACACCATCAATGCGGAATATCATTTTTGCTGCAAATCATTGTAACAAAATATCATTATATAAAGTAATATTCCAGTTTTCATTAATTAAATAGTAATATTGATATATCAATTGAATAAAGATTTATCAATTGAAATTAATAATTAGCATTTACCTAAAGGACTGCACTGCGCAGCTCCAATATTAGGAAAGTCAAGTGTTTGACCGGGTTCAAGAACTTTCGTACCAGGCATAAATTTTAAACTGTTTGGATTAGGTGTGTCTTGAGTCTGAATAAACATTGTTCGGCATTGACACGAGTTGAAGACTGGTTCTTTACGGTTTCTTGTTTCAATAGGATATTGTAATAAGGCACTAAATTGTTTCGCTTGACTAAACCTGTGTACGAAAACAAATCAAATTGATAAATCGATACATTAAATAAGATTTAACATTACGTTGTAGTGTTCACTAATTTACCTGTAAGCTATTCCTTGACGTAGATGACGACATGGATATCCTATCCTAAGCATTTTAAGTGCATTTCTTAACATTTTTACAAGGTATAAATTATTTTTTTTCGTTTAATAACAACTTTTAACACTACAAATCAAACTAATCGCAATACGGAGATTCAGACGAAAAATATACCAGATTATGTCAATGTCAACAAGAAAATGTCAAGTTGGTGTCTGCTGACAGTGACAGTTGCTTTTTTTTTGTATTTCATAGCATAGGCTGTGTGTCTATCAGCTACAATGTTATTATCTTTTCTTTTCGAGACATGAATCTAAATCTAAATTATTATTTCTCCTGTCGATTGTAATCATATATTGTAATCGCTAAGAACTCTAACAATATTTATGAAATACCGTACCGATGGATAAAACTTACAAGCAAATGATAGATGGATAAAGGATTGTGGTGCAAATAAAACACTAAATCGCATATTTCGTTTATTATTCTTAAATTTATAGGAAAAATATAAAAGTTTCTACATTGATATTAAGTCTATAATATTCATTACGTAACATCATGAACAAGTTTTAACTAACATTTTCACTTTAGTTCACATACAAGTCAACCAGAATTTGTACCCTTTCGAGGAAGTACGAATTATTAATGCTATATAATAGACTTCACGGCTATTTTAAACTATGTAATATGTTATATTTTACTTAAGTATTAAAATCAGACAGTACAATATTTTATAGTTACTGTTTTTTTACATTATCATAGCAAGCAAGTAAAGAATATTTCTTTTTTCTTATTCTTAAAGTATAGCCACAAAATAGAAAACATTAAAAATTATTTTATAAATAAGAAGACATTATTTCCTATAAATACAAAAAGTATCTCTTGGCTTTTGAATATTTACATTTAAAAATAATTATAGTATATTAATTCATTGTATTAAATGTTCTGTAATTTCTTTTTTTTTTGTCATCGAGTTTAAGAAATAACTAGAAGAAAAAGAAGTAATATAGTACTTGCTATGATTCTATAGTTTACAATTCCATAACAGTTTTAAGTGTCATTTACTATTCTTTTGTAGTTTACGGGTCGCACTGGCACACGCAGCACGAAGGGAATAGGAACCAGTCCATAAATATGCCCGCGCAGTCGTTGCTTGGGTCGTAGGCGAGCAAACGATGCCATTTGTATTTCTGCTCACAACTGCAATCGCCGGAACATCGAGACGTTGATTTCTTACTGGTAAATATAAAAAAGGATTATTTTTTACATCACGATTTAATAAAAAATTTGAAATTAAAAATTAGATTTTAGTTTGACGTCGTCCTATCACTTCTCTCGATTCTCTAAAATTCATTCATCTCGGTGCGATCGACGGTTTCGGGTACTGATTTTTTTTATTAAATAAAAAGGCCTCATCACCATAAAACAAATGCTACTAAACGTAATTCACCAACACATTTGGTAGATGTCAAAGAATAGCTTGGGTAGATTAGACACGAATTACACAAACAACTGGTCAGTCGGGATCCTCTCACCCACGCTGCGAAATAGAACTTCAAACGAGTTTGGACACCTTCACCACGCCCAGTCTGGTAGTTACAAGACAAAATTTATGCATTTTGAATGTTCCTTTGTCCGTATATAATAAGATTTTAATTTTGTTTTAAGCTATTTAAAAAAGGGAGTTGATACACAAACTAACGAATCTCATTAAGTACATGCTATTCAGATACTATATGGATGCATTACCTGCAAACTTCTTGATGTATAGCCTGTTCGAAGTGCATTGTATTGACAATTGCTCTCACTTTCTTTGCCGAATTTAAAGCCCAATATGGTGTGATTATTTCCGTCTTGCTTTGGCACGCGTCTATTCTGGAATATGAAAAAAAAATATGTTACTGACATTAATTATGACGGTCGATGACGAAGTACGATGTTAACAAGAACTACTTTATAGTCTGGTATTGGTGGTTGCATGTGCAACACGTGACTATTGTGAAATGCACTACACACATAAGAAGATTACTGAAGAGTAAAGTTACGGTAGTACAGTGAACTTATTGCCTCTGGACCTTGACAATACAAGAATTTCTTTAGTAGTATCAGACACACGGTAATCTTTCGCCAGTTGAAACTCACGGTTAAAAGCATTAGTATTTTTAAATTAATTAAAAGATGTTTTAGTCAACTTACCGGCCAGTGCTATTGACCTGAGGGTCGGGTAGCGTGGACTTTGAAGCCTGCCGCACGTGACGGAAGTAGGAGTCTCCAGAGTGCATGTCGGGTACCCCCGGCGCCCGACGCACCCTCCCGCCTCCCGGTATTGAAAACGAGCCGTACATCCTCTTTATTAACGCTTTGTTCTCGTCTATGAACATTTCTATTTTGTCTCTGTAATATGAAAAGAACTCTCTTATTTCAATTGAACGCCTAAATCATGTGAAATAATTTTATATCATAAGCAGTCTTGAGCCTTCATAGTAACGCAATGTTTTGCGTATTTGACATTGAACATTGATGTAGATTACTTTGTGTTACGCACAAAAAAAACCGCCACTGGTTTTCGTCGTAAAGGCCCATACATGTACTTTTGTTTCACGAATAATATTTTATTGTTCGCAAGTCGTAGGAGACTAGTAACTATGGATTTAAATAAATCAGTCAGCTTCTTGTATAAATCGATAAAAGAAGGATTATTTTAATACTTTTATAAAATATGCGAATATAATTAAACTCACATAGGGTAGGTGTTGCCAGCGGTGGGACAATAGAGTTGAAAGTTTCGTTTGACGCACGGCACGCCTCGGATTATTTGACCTTGAAGTTCATAGCCTAGTGCGAGTGACAGTGCTGTCCAAAGAATCTGCAAAAAAGTATAAAATAATTAAAAATATATCAATAAAACTATCAAAAAATTGTCAATAAATATAAGACAAGGAATTGGTAAATGATTTATGTGTTTAAATTATTTTTGGGAGAACCTAAATAAGCCTGTAGACAAGAATCCTAATGATGTCTGTTAGATATGCCAGGTTACTACACACCAGTGTATGATTCTATATTTTTAGTAATAAAATAAATTACGAAACAAATTCATACACGATTGCCGGGCCTTGAATCTTAGACTACCAAAGTTTATTGGCGCCACTATGCTAGCAGTATCTACATTTGACAATTAATTATGCACACGAAGCTACTAACGATTTATCTACGATTCGAATTGCGTGTAAAGTTTTATTGTTAAAAAAACACAACAGGCAAAGGCATTGTTCCAAGTGTCTATTAAAAAAATAAATTCGAATTGATTATGTAAATACAAAATTTTGCATTCTACCGTTCTAATCACAGTATAGTAAGTAGGTTATTTCAATACAATACAGTATTCGTATAAAAAACAAAACGATACGATCACGATGCGAAGACGAAGTGACAATTTTAAGTGAGACAGATTAAAAATAAATAAAACATTAATTAGACGAAGAAGACTTACTATGTTACGATGTATTAATAAATCCATTTTATACGACGACCTACCGCCGTAGAGTTCGCTAATTATCTAAATTAATTCAAAACAACTTAGCAAGTAACCGGCTACCGAAAAAAGGCGTTAATCTCGCCACGCCACACTGCACAATGACTAATATCGTCAGATTCGTCCCGCGATTCCGCTGCCATTTTGATTCTGACGTCTTAGTTACAATAAAAGAAAAAAAAAAAACAGTATATTTTACCTATTTGCCAACAAGTAAGCATTTATTATATTTAGATGTAGAACGTCGTCTTGCATAAATGACAACCATAAAATGTTAATTTAAATTCAAAGTAGTATCCGCCACAATAGACTATGCAGAATGAATATTTTTTATTCTCTGTAGCATATTATTATGTATCTCGATCAAACTTAAATGATTTATTGGCGATCAATTTGTCCATTTTAGGAGTCAAACTAGATCGTCGCAAATATTTGGCAATATTTCTTTATTTGGCAACAGAAAATTAATTGTGTACATTTTAGATGCATCTATGTCATTAACCTTGCAAAGATAAGATTTACATATTATATTTAGTGATGTATTTATATTTGATTACATACCTCCTGCGGTGTTTGATATTTAGTTGATCTAGTGAACTTTAATAAATTTTGCTGTTTTATAATTTATTTGTTCACAATATCAGATTACCTAATCTTGATAAAAGATATGAGTCTAGTTTTTGTCAGACCAAAAAGTCTGTAATAATGGTAACTAAGTTCGTATGGTATATTTGAGGATTATTAAAATCAGAATATAATTACAATTACTTTTTAATCTAAAAAAAGAAAATTGAGAATTAAATGTATTTTATTTCTGACTTGCGGTTGCTCGCGACTTCGTCCGCGTGAAATTAAAAAAAAAAACAAAGCCTATATCATTCACAGATAAACTACTTTTCTAACCGTAAAGGAATTTTAAAAATTGGCCCGGTAGTTTATACCTGAGTCGAATACATATAAAAATCCAAAAATATAAATATTTCCTCCGTATTATATTAGTATAGATTTATAACTAATTATTTAACGGCTATTACTCACGTCTATTTTCCCGTTGGCGGCACCGACTAGTTATAATAATGTCTCACGAAAATTCAAATAATTTAATAGTATAGCTTTCATATAACTTGAGGTCAATGTGTAGCTTAGAATGTTCAATTAAATAAAATCTGAATTAGGTTATTGACCCATTAGATGTGCCAGGATTATGTTATGGTAAAAATAAGTGACGCCTAAAGTTCCACTAATGCGATCAATAAAAATTCTTTCGCGCCATTCGTATGGTAATTCACTTCTATGGCAATTGTACGCACATGTTTTATGGAATTGAAAACTTGTACAATTAATAATATACATAACCTCTAAATCATTAACACCAATGTTGTTGTTTTTATTTACTACAAGGCTTTATAACAACAAATTTCGATGGACAATAACTGAGTCAAAATGTTTGTACCGTTTATGAGACAAGAAAATATTTTATTAATTTTATTGCTATGTTAGTGCATGGCTGGTAATTGACAAATTATTGAATTATTAGTATTAACAATGTTAATTGTCTTTCTTTCTAGTTTCATCATCAAAATCAATTAAAAATAGTTTTCAATTAAATGCGGAATTCCGCTCGTTTTTATCTATAGCGGTGCATCTCGTGTCAGTATAAGTAATTTAAGGGGCAATTGCTCGTTTGAGATGCAACTCGCGATTTCACAGAATCTCCGCAGTACTCGATACATAAAAGCCGAAGATTCAATACACGTAAATGTACCTGAACGTGACATTTTAAAGTGACTCACGGACAATGAGTTCATTTACTTTTTGAGTTTAGGAAATGAAATATTGAACGGAATGAAAAAAAACGAGAACGATGTAAAAGAGCTTTGGCCATTTAGATATCAAATTCAAAACTTTTGATGTTCAAGAATTTGGGTTATTTTGGCTTCAATAAAATGTCAATATAATATCATTTTGACAATATCTATATCGTAAAAACTTTTTTGAATGGAACGTGTGCGACAACATCTTTAGATATGTGTTTATTTAAAACTTATGTTTGTTTTTTAATACAGGGGTCAATGAATTTAGATTCATCTTATCTTACTTCTTACTTAACATTATAAATGCGATAGTTTGGACGGATGAATGGATGGATGGATGTTTGTTAGAGTTTGTATCCTAAACGGCTGAACAGATCTCGATGAAATTTGGCATAGTTGCAGAACATAGTCTGGAAGGACACATAGGCTACTTTCTTTTCTTTTTTTTAATTTCACGCGGACGGAGTCGCATGCGAAAGCTAGTGCAATCTAAAATATAAAATGCTTTCTTGAGTCTCAATTTGGAAATACCTACCTACAATGGTGTAAGAGTTACATCCAGTCAGTCAAATAACCTCTAAATTATCGTCAGAATGACCGGTAGTTGTCAAGGTTCTATCACCATAAGTAAACAAACGCCTTTGCTGTCAAAGGAACGAATTGTTACTTCCTACGTAATTACATTTTAGAATAGGTACCACGTTTTTTTTTATAATATAAGGTAGCAAACGAGCAACGCATCTGCTATTGCGGATGTCCAAGGGCAGCGGACGCTTCGCCATTTTAGCGAATTTAAGTGGCCGTTTGCTCGTTTGCCACCTTATTGTATAAAAAAAAAACACTCATCAGACGAAACGCGGAATTGCTATTTCACCGAGCGAGCCGGCCCTTTCGTGCGTAAATGTTAAAGCGGGCTCTACCACTATTAAACTGTCGACGTTGGCCGAAAAGCAGAACAAACAAATGCATACTCCAAATCAAAATGAAAAGCAACACTGGCTTCAAAAAATAAAGTCTTTGGACTCACCGCGCCAGGGGGAGAACGAGAGGGTGGTATAGCACCACCCATAAAAAAAAAACACTGGCTTCATACTACTAGTTCATCTAGATTAGTAATAAAAGCAAGGTGAACGCACTAACATTGTACAGAATCAAATAAGGACAATAGTTATGGAAAACATTGAAGTAAATCATATAAATCGGTCACGTAAACTTTATCAGTAACAAGCCCACGCGTGTGACTAATGTGTGTACTAAGACGCTTCCTGCGCTCCAGCAAACGCCGTCGCAATTCTAATAAGTAGTGTCGGCACGTACTAAAAGATTCAAGACTTTGCTACTGTTTGCTACTTTTGAAAAAGTTTTTGATACGACTTGACAAAACACTTTTATATTCCTTCTTAAAAACCTAATTGCTTTGTTTCGCTTTGCATCGCACTATTAGCCTTATTTTCCCAATGTTATAGGTGGAATAACATTTCCGCAGACCAATAGTGACCTCTTTAACCCTTAATGTCTTGAAAAATGTTATGCCATTCGTATCCCTAATTGTTATAGAAAATTCAGCTGGATTTTTGAACTTTGAATTTATTGTCTTGTCTACTAGACAAATATTGACTTAATAGTCAATTTATCCTTGATGAAATTAGATCAGTAGTGCCAGTGTTAAACTTCTGTAATGAACATACAAATACCACATTGCAATACTTCAGAGAAACTTGTTACTACACCTATTTGCTAGACTCATGGTGCTAGTTCTATTACGTAAATGAGCCGAGTTGATGAATTGCAACGACTGTGAATCATTGTTTTCCCTCGGCTTTTTCATTGTCAGCTTTTCGATACTGACTCATCGATCAACATCACATAATTATAATAATTGCAATAATTGACGTAATACGATCTATGCCTCCAGTTTGAATCAACAGTATTTATAAACATTTACGCATTTTTTTTGTGTATTGATGTACAGAGTTACACATTTAAGGCGCTCGGCAGACGAAGCGACGAGTAGCACTTTTGCTGTATAAATTTCAATAGTATTCGTCAAGTTAGTTTCGGTTTGTTCTTATTTTATGATAATTTTGCACAGGACATGTAATAATTACTCGAGTCAGCGCCACTACTCATATCCTTTACATATTGATTTGACAAATTAGACAGTTGTTAATTGCCGCAATTATCATTAACTTAATAATTGATACCACGACTAATAATTTGTTTCAAGCATCTAGATGCGACTATAGTTGCTCCGCCTGTAAACCGCCTTAATGAAATCATAGTTCGTTTAATTCGCATGATTCAATATTTTTTGTACACAATTGGTGTTGGTAATTATTGGTGTGATATAACGATTTATATCGGAAGCTACCGAGTTAAGAATGAGTCACGGTAGCGTATTACCTTCAAATCTGGGACACCGATTTAATTCCTAAAAAAATCACTGGTTAATTTGGACGATATTTCGGACAAAAACTAGTATATACATAATTTAGTATCTATACGAAAGGGCTTTTTAAGTAACCATCAAGCCACTCAACGCAGCCACTACTTTTTAAGGATTATTTACTAGCTGTTGCTCGCGACTTCGTCCGCGTGAAATTAAAAATAATAAAAACATATACTATATTACTCACAGATAACGTAGCTTTTTAATGTTGAAAGAATTTTTGAAATACAAATCTTTCCTCTTCATAATATTAGTCTAGATTACCAATTAACAATAACTTTATATTTCAACGTAAAACAAACATTTTAAAGTGCGACAAGCCCAAGGTAAAAACTACTATAACTCTATGATTACAATTTGTTAGCTGATTCATAAAGTATCACTTATCTCCATTACTAGTTTTTGACCTAGTTGAATGTTGCTTATTAATTAATTCTAGTACTATTACGTCTTGGTATTTACTATAACACTAATTCAACAGAAACCCGATTACTAATGTAACCTAGGTTAGACCTATAGTGGGTTGTTAAACTATCGTGTAATAACAGTTATTTAGTACAAATTAATGGTTGCACCTGGTTTAGTTAAACATGTTGTACAAATGAACGTAATTCCCACAACTGTAATTAAATGCGTAATATACCAACTACTCGGTTCGCTTTTGCATTAGGTATACATAAGGTTTTTTTTTAATATTATAAGGTGGCAAACGAGCAAGCGGCCATATGAAACCGCCGAAATGGCGAAGCGACCGCTGCCCATAGACATCCGCAATTGCAGATGCGTTGCCTACCAGAGACGCACATAAAGAGGATATTTCCCCTTCCTATGCGCCTCCTTCACCGTCAAATCCGCTTTTCCTTCCCATCCTTACCTCTTAAGAAAAGGGTGGAAAGAGAAAGGGATTAAAATTACGTCTCCGGCACTACACTCATCAGACGAAACGCGGAATTGTCCCACTTCACGCCTATCTTCTGTGTAGTCGTGGTAGTAATATACGAGTAAGTTATATTTCATTGAAGTTCAAACACATGCAAAATACATAAGCATTTATATATTAAGTGGCTAACAACCGAACACTGAAACGACATTAAAATTTGTAACACCCTCTTAAATATATGGCAACGCTTAAAACCCTAATTTCATTAGAAGTTGACATCTGTTAAAATGTAAGCGGTATTTACGAAGCGTAGAAATTAATATTCGTCACAAAATTCGGTTGTAAGAATCGAGCGTTGACTAAGATTTAGATACGCAAGATAGTAATTTTGTTTTTCTAAACATTTTATTAATACTACTCTCGCTTTTTAAAAAAAAATACTTCCAATACTAGCTTTTGCCCGCGACTCCGCCCGCGTGGAATAAAACAAAAACAAAATAAAGTAGCCTATGTGTTCTTCCAGACTATGCTCTACATCTGTGCAAAATTTTATCGAGATCTGTTTACGGCTAAACGGCCTTAGGCTACAAACTCTAAAAAACATCCATCCATCCATCTAAACTTTCGCATTTATAATATTATTAAGATGAATACTGAATGAATACTTACTGGTATTTGGTAGAAAGAGCCATTATTGACTGTAGGGTAGGAGGTGAGAGGTACGACAGGCACAGACCCGTTGCGTAGGAGTATAGGTCCTTGCAATGGCGTTACTGCCGGCAGCCCCGAATCTGAAATATTAGAATTTTATTAGGTTAAACGTATCGTTTTTTAAGGTATAACAATTGGTATCGAAAGGCAATTGTTTTTTCAATACATTTACAAAACATTATCGAGAATCTTTTGTTTTTAGCACCATTTTTGTTAAATTATGATAAAAGTATTCCGACCTCAGATATTACTAAACAAACTTTGGACTAACTTTTGAAGACCTAATTCTCAGAGGATTATGCATTTGTTGTAACTGATAAAATCTCAATGTATAATTATTAAATTTGCGTTTTGTTTCATGCAAAATTAATAATAGTGAATTTTTATAATATGAAACAACACAATTGTCTCTGGTAATTTAAAAGCATAAAGAAAATGTCCATGTGTGTGTTTATGTCTGTGTATAATTTATGTTTGATTTCAATAGACATTAGTTGAGAGACAAGTTTAATTTCGACACGTGTGGGTGCGTCACGTCATTTTATTCGGATTGCGAAAGTGTTCGGTTCTTTTTATAAGTGACTGATTTTAATGAGTCATTTTTATATCTATTAAATACATTGATGTCTACATTTTTCCCTATAGGACTAGAATACAGTAATAATTTTACCCTGTTGGGTTCTTTACCGCTAGTAAAAAAACGTTGTTTTAAATTTTCCTGTGACATTCAAAGTTGTGTAATATTTTTTATTGTGTGGTTCTTTTCTTCACCTAAAACAATTTTTATCGTAGCAGTTACAGGGTGTAACCCTTTATCTGCTACGGCATCAAAAGTCTTTAGATATGTTGTGTCAGTTACCAATACGAGTTCAATTTTTCTTTTTCTTTTTTTAAACAGGGAAAGGGAAAAAAAACTTTATAATTACTGTTGTCATATAAGCTTAATGTTAGAGCCGGCAGCAGGACATTCTAATCGCCAGTCATTACCGTTCCCTTTGTCACCTTGCGAAGTGTTTACTATTTCAGTGTAATTGTACCAAGCACAATCGTTGCAAAAAAAATGTAGCAAATGCGTACTTTAACATAGTTTAATATATATTATTTTAAGTCAGCAAAGCACATTTAAGCTAGTCAGTTTAAACTCAAAGAAACGTGAATACTGTGGCAATGAAAGTTAATTGGTCTTTAAGAACCCTTAGTGGAGATGTCCCACTAAAGGCCGTATACTGAAACGACATTTAAATAAATAACATTGCAGTTTCTTGATAAGACGATCGACGCTTATACTACAAATTCCTCAGATCGTAAGTGGCTTTTATGAAGCAAAGTGCAACATTATTTCAGTATTCGGCCGTAATTAAAAATACTTAGAGATACCTCGTACTTAATTTGAGTACGGCGCGACTGTAAATAAACAAAATCTATACTATTATACTATTATTATATAATAAAGCGTAAACACATACTTCTTTGTCGCCTAAGATCTCTGCAAGTACAGCATATTTTTTAATAATTCTTTTTTTAATAAAAAGCCCTATACTTACGTCACGCTTTGGGCTATATATTTTCACGCCATTAAACTTAGGGAGAAATATTTTGGATAAAAACCCTAATGTCGGAAAGAGACCATAAGTTGATGCCAACATCAAGAAAGAAAGATTGCTAAGGTTTGTCATGTCATGTCATTTTGATATTTGCTATTGATAATTTGACAAATGTAAACAATAAAATAAAGTTTTTATAATTTCATGCGGATGAATCCGCACGCGAACAGCTAGTGATTTCATAAAATAATTTAATGTTTTCTTTAAAATAAATAAATATTTTATCTCCGTCACATCATATTTATTAATTAATTTCTTAAAAGGAAACAATGTGTCATGTATGATGAAATATTTGGAGTTGCATCTCCATAATTTAATTTCAATAAATACGTTGCTAAGAACAATTTAATCATTAAAATATAATAAAATACATATATTACATTAAAATCGTGCCATTAACTAGACAATGATTTAGTATAAACGTGAACTAAGCCTTATTTGGCTTTAATATCAATGCATTTTGATACTTTTACACAATCTCCGTTATACATATTATATGCTTTTTGTTTGAATAAATCCATAAAGTTGTGTGAACGGGCAATGCATAAATTTGAAAGCATTAGTATAGTATTTAAATAGACACATAAAACTGCAATCGGATGGACATAAAACGGCACTCCTACATCAGATCTCAGCGCCTAAATGTTAAGTAAGATATCTAAATTTAAACTTACATTAACACCGCCAATATATTTATTAACAAAAATGTTATCTCTATTTTTACCAAAGAACTAGAGGTGGATGGCAACATTTATGTCCATGTGGTTCGACAACCACAGTTAATTTGTACGTAGCATGCACAATCTTACTTTAGGGTAGGCTCCGAGCCCCTAGGTGGGGACGTATAGTGAGCTGGTGATGATGATGATGATGCACAATCTTTATTAATATTGAAAACAATAACAAAAAATAATAGAAAATATGTAAAACTCCATTGCATCTTAGACATAGACGCAAATTTCTTAGTGTGAATCTATAAAATAATTTAACAATTAATTATTTTACGGCTTTTACTCACGTATACTTTTTTCCGGTGACGGCACCGACAGTTTCAGACCCTGCGGGGGTCCTTCTTCAGGGCGAGGGTTAATGGTGTTGTGTCGCGGTCGCGTATAAAATGTCTCACGAAAGTTTAAATAATTTAATTTAACAATATTATAAAGAAAAAGAGTATATTTCCTAATATCAAATCTTTTAAACTATTATATACCAAAGTTTATCTAAATTGAATATCACACATCGATTTAATTTTGCATTTATAAGTATAGTAAAAGCCGTAATTAAATGACCAGATAGCAATCGCTTTTTGTTTATTTAATATTAATATTATCATATAAATATTATAAATGCGAAAGATATAGTTCGTATGTTTTCTAATACCACGCGGACGAAGTCGCGGGCAACAGCTAGTAAAATAATAAATGAAAAACTTAATCATGGAGAATATTGTTATATATTTTTTAATTTATTCACAACGTTAACGTGTTTAACGTATTCAAATATAGCATTATAATACTGATTTTCGATAATTAACATATAAAAAAAATAAGTTAGAAATAAAAGTGTACTTAAATTAACCTTCATTATTATGAAAGTCGTTACATAGATGTAAACAAGTATGTTAATGGATACATACATTTCGACAGATTGACCTGGCTTCCGACACGACCGACAGTCCATCCGAATATTTTTAAATGTTTCAGACGTTTACATAAACATAAGGTATCTTTCCACTGTCACAACAATTTGAGCAACATAATGCCACCTCATTCACATTACAAAAATAAGTTAGAAATAAAAGTGTACTTAAATTAACCTTCATTATTATGAAAGTCGTTACATAGATGTAAACAAGTATGTTAATGGATACATACATTTCGACAGATTGACCTGGCTTCCGACACGACCGACAGTCCGTCCGAATATTTTTAAATGTTTAGACGTTTACATAAACATAAGGGTATCTTTCCACTGTCACAACAATTTGAGCAACATAATGCCACCTCATTCACATCACAAAAACAAAGATTAATGTTATTTTAAAATATAAGTTTCAAGTTCAATTACATCGCAATTCATGTAACCTGATAAAAAGACTTCAACGCGCAAGTGACAAACTTTTGACACCACCAACTTTCACACACCTGTTTTACTCTCCCTTTAAACAATTAGGAAAACTATTAAGATCAATTGTACTAATAACTCTTAACTTTTTAAAATACATGGCTTAAGACATAGCCAATAAACTTTATAAATGAGATCAAGATATGCAGTATTGTGCAATTTCCGGTCGCGACGGATACGTAACAGTTAACAGAAGATATGCTAATTAAATTAAAACACGTTGTAATAGTCAATCCTTATCGGTATAAAAATAGACAAGATGATGTGAGATTACATTAGCATCCGAAAAGAAACTTCATTCAATTTAAGAACAAATTAGGAAAAAAAATTGCTTCTTACAAACTCACTGGTTATTGCTCGCAACTTTGTCCGCGTGAAATTAAAAAAATAATAAAAGATATAGCCTATGTTACTCATTGATAACGTAGCTTTTCTATGGTGTAAGAATTTTTGTAATCGGGTCAGTAGTTTTTGAGTTATTTCAATACATACAAAAATACAAATCTTTCCACTTTATAATATTAGTAAAAGTTCCACGAAAGTTCGAAAATTATAACTTAATATTCGCAACATTAAAACTTTGAAAAGACATGTTCCATGCGTGTTAAAGTTAACAAACTTTACAAAAGTAAGTACTTAGAGAACTGTATACTCTGTGTTTCGTAATTGTGTTAATGATCTAAACGTAATAGTCTTACTTGACGTGCCATCTTGTGTCTCAAGGTGAAGAGCTTAAGTATAAGCTAGCAACGTGTTAATTCTACTTAGTTTGCATCATACTAACTTGCATAAACGTATAAAACTATCGGTGTAGCCAACCGGTGAGCTAGGAGGGTAATAATCAAGGGACGAAGTAGTACAAATACTTTTATCTTATTCCCAAATTGTGGTCTATTTTTTATTTTAAATTAAACACTGCAAGTCATTTTTGACTTATCTCTAGGGATCGTAGGATTAATAGTAGTGTGTTAGTATCAGTACAGAACAAATATTACTGGTTATAAGAAGCGAACAAGCCCTAAGTAGAACGCAATACAGAACTGACCTTAAACACGTTACATCATTAATGAAGTTGAATGTTACAACCGGACCGTTATCAATAGAGCCTTCGCATCATAAATCTTGCAACTGCAATACGCAGTTGTATATTTCTCGTTCGATATTACATACTTTAAGGGACTGTCCCACCAAATTGTAAATTGTCTAATAACAATCCAACGTGTAAAATATGTGATGGAAATATCGGATTTTGTTCCTTTATCTGACAATGACGTGATCTTTAAGCTATCTGAGCCTCTATCAGCCAGTGGTGGGACAGGCCCTTAATCTTCTATTAATGTGGAATTCTATTGCCGTACAGTACTGTTATCTCATTTTTGTCAAAGGAAAGGAGCAGGATAACAGCGAAAATACACAGTAACTCAGTAAGTTTTCTTAATTTGTTGTAACGTTTCCAAGGAAGTGTGCAATTCAAATTTCGATTCAATTAATTCATCGAGACTTTGGAAGAGGGAACACAAAACCAGGCATATTTTATACGTAGACAAAGAGAGCTTGGTTAGTAACCTTAATAATAAACAATGTATATTGTAAATAAATACAGTTTAATAAATCCTACGTAACCGCCCACGTTGACATCTCTTTGGTGTCCACAAATGGCAAGAGCACTGGATCGCTTGCTCTAATTTTGTTTTTTATCTCCATCTAATTTTAATTCATCTTAGCTAGACTAATAAGGAAAACTTCCTAGACTTCAATAATTTAAATTAGAGCTATTAATTAAGTTTGCCAATTTTTATTGCACAATTATTGGGTTATAATAAATTATTTGCAGAATTTTAAATATCTCTCAGTTATAAAAACTTTAATTTATAAACTGGAATATTCACGAATTATTACGTACCTATACTTAAAGAATGTTTCAAGTATTTAAGGACTCGTTCGTATCGCTATTCGATTTTTCCTGCTATTTTCGATGCCCACGATACAGGCATTGCCTAGTGTGGGCATCACCACATCACATCACATCACATCACATCACATCACATCACATGTCACATCACATCACATGTCACATGTCACATGTCACATCACATCACATCACATCACATGTCACATGTCACATCACATCACATGTCACATGTCACATGTCACATCACATCACATCACATCACATGTCACATGTCACATGTCACATGTCACATCACATCACATCACATGTCACATGTCACATGTCACATCACATCACATCACATCACATGTCACATCACATCACATCACATCACATCACATCACATCACATGTCACATGTCACATGTCACATCACATCACATCACATCACATGTCACATCACATCACATCACATGTCACATGTCACATGTCACATGTCACATCACATCACATGTCACATGTCACATGTCACATGTCACATGTCACATGTCACATCACATCACATCACATCACATGTCACATGTCACATGTCACATGTCACATCACATCACATGTCACATGTCACATGTCACATGTCACATGTCACATGTCACATCACATCACATGTCACATCACATCACATCACATGTCACATCACATCACATGTCACATCACATCACATGTCACATCACATCACATGTCACATGTCACATCACATCACATCACATGTCACATGTCACATGTCACATGTCACATGTCACATCACATCACATCACATCACATGTCACATGTCACATGTCACATCACATCACATCACATGTCACATCACATCACATGTCACATCACATCACATCACATCATATCACATGTCACATCACATCACATGTCACATCACATCACATGTCACATCACATCACATGTCACATCACATCACATGTCACATCACATCACATCACATCACATGTCACATCACATCACATGTCACATCACATCACATGTCACATGTCACATCACATCACATCACATGTCACATCACATCACATCACATCACATGTCACATCACATCACATCACATGTCACATCACATCACATGTCACATCACATCACATCACATGTCACATCACATCACATCACATCACATGTCACATCACATCACATGTCACATCACATCACATCACATCACATGTCACATCACATCACATCACATGTCACATCACATCACATCACATCACATGTCACATCACATCACATGTCACATCACATCACATCACATGTCACATCACATCACATCACATGTCACATGTCACATGTCACATCACATCACATGTCACATGTCACATGTCACATCACATCACATGTCACATGTCACATCACATCACATCACATCACATCACATGTCACATCACATCACATGTCACATGTCACATCACATCACATCACATGTCACATCACATCACATGTCACATCACATCACATGTCACATGTCACATGTCACATCACATCACATCACATCACATCACATCACATGTCACATCACATCACATGTCACATGTCACATGTCACATGTCACATGTCACATGTCACATGTCACATGTCACATCACATCACATCACATCACATCACATCACATCACATGTCACATGTCACATCACATCACATCACATGTCACATCACATCACATCACATGTCACATCACATCACATGTCACATGTCACATCACATCACATGTCACATGTCACATGTCACATCACATCACATGTCACATCACATCACATGTCACATCACATCACATCACATGTCACATGTCACATGTCACATCACATCACATGTCACATCACATCACATCACATGTCACATCACATCACATCACATGTCACATCATATCACATGTCACATCACATCACATGTCACATCACATCACATCACATGTCACATCATATCACATGTCACATCACATCACATCACATGTCACATCACATCACATGTCACATGTCACATCACATCACATCACATCACATGTCACATGTCACATGTCACATCACATCACATCACATGTCACATGTCACATCACATCACATCACATGTCACATCACATCACATGTCACATGTCACATCACATCACATGTCACATGTCACATCACATCACATCACATCACATGTCACATCACATCACATGTCACATGTCACATGTCACATCACATCACATGTCACATGTCACATCACATCACATCACATGTCACATCACATCACATCACATCACATGTCACATCACATCACATCACATGTCACATCACATCACATCACATGTCACATGTCACATGTCACATGTCACATGTCACATGTCACATCACATCACATCACATCACATGTCACATGTCACATGTCACATGTCACATGTCACATCACATCACATGTCACATCACATCACATGTCACATGTCACATGTCACATCACATCACATGTCACATCACATCACATCACATGTCACATCACATCACATCACATGTCACATGTCACATCACATCACATCACATCACATCACATGTCACATGTCACATGTCACATCACATCACATCACATCACATGTCACATGTCACATCACATCACATCACATGTCACATCACATCACATGTCACATCACATCACATGTCACATGTCACATGTCACATCACATCACATCACATCACATCACATCACATCACATCACATGTCACATGTCACATCACATCACATCACATGTCACATGTCACATCACATCACATGTCACATCACATCACATGTCACATGTCACATCACATCACATGTCACATCACATCACATGTCACATCACATCACATCACATGTCACATCACATCACATCACATGTCACATCACATCACATCACATGTCACATCACATCACATCACATGTCACATCACATCACATCACATGTCACATGTCACATGTCACATCACATCACATCACATCACATCACATGTCACATCACATCACATGTCACATCACATCACATCACATGTCACATGTCACATGTCACATGTCACATGTCACATGTCACATGTCACATGTCACATGTCACATGTCACATCACATCACATGTCACATCACATCACATGTCACATCACATCACATCACATCACATCACATCACATGTCACATCACATCACATCACATCACATGTCACATGTCACATCACATCACATGTCACATGTCACATGTCACATCACATCACATGTCACATCACATCACATCACATGTCACATCACATCACATGTCACATCACATCACATCACATGTCACATGTCACATGTCACATCACATCATATCACATGTCACATCACATCACATCACATGTCACATCACACATCAAACGTCAAACGTCAAAAGTCAAACGTCAAACGTCAACGTCAAACGTCAAAAGTCAAACGTCAAACGTTCAAACGTCAAACGTCAACGTCAAACGTCAAACGTTCAAACGTCAAACGTTCAAACGTCAAACGTTCAAACGTCAAACGTTCAAACGTCAAACGTCAACGTCAAACGTCAACGTCAAACGTCACACATCACACATGTCACATGTCACATCACACATCAAACGTCAAACGTTCAAACGTCAAACGTTCAAACGTCAAACGTCAAAAGTCAAACGTCAAAAGTCAAACGTCAAACGTCAAACGTTCAAACGTCAAACGTTCAAACGTCAAACGTCACACATCACAATCACACATCACATGTCACATGTCACATCACACATCAAACGTCAAACGTTCAAACGTCAAACGTCAACGTCAAACGTCAAACGTTCAAACGTCAAACGTCAAACGTTCAAACGTCAAACGTCACACATCACACATGTCACATGTCACATCACACATCACACAGCACACATCACACATGTCACATGTCACATCACATCACATGTCACATCACATCATATCACATGTCACATCACACATCAAACGTCAAAAGTCAAACGTCAAACGTCACACATCACACATCAAACGTCAAACGTCAAACGTCAAACGTCACACATCACACCTCACACATCACACGTCACACATCACAATCACACATCACAATCACACATCACATGTCACATGTCACATGTCACATCACATCACATCACATCATATCACATGTCACATCACACATGTCACATCACACATCAAACGTCAAACGTCAAACGTCAAACGTCAAACGTCAAACGTTCAAACGTCAAACGTCAAACGTCAAACGTCAAAAGTCAAACGTCAAACGTCAAACGTCACACATCACACATGTCACATGTCACATCACACATGTCACATCACACATCACCATCACACATCACAATCACACATCACACGTCACACATCACACATCAAACGTCAAACGTCAAAAGTCAAACGTCAAAAGTCAAACGTCAAACGTCACACATCACACATGTCACATCACATCATATCACATGTCACATCACACATGTCACATCACACATCACATGTCACATGTCACATGTCACATCACACATCACATGTCACATCACATCATATCACATGTCACATCACATCATATCACATGTCACATCACATCACATGTCACATCACATCACATCACATGTCACATCACATCACATCACATCACATCACATCACATCACATCACATCACATCACATCACATCACATGTCACATCATATCACATGTCACATCACATCACATGTCACATCACATCACATCACATCATATCACATGTCACATCACATCACATCACATCACATCACATGTCACATCACACATGTCACATGTCACATCACATCACATCACATGTCACATGTCACACATCACACAATCACACATCACATGTCACACATCACACATCCACACATCACACATCACACATGTCACATCACACATGTCACATCACATCACATGTCACACATCACACATCAAACGTCAAACGTCAACGTCAAACGTCACACATCACACATGTCACATGTCACATGTCACATCACACATCACACATGTCACACGTCACATGTCACATGTCACATCACACATCACACATCACACATCACACATCACACATCACACATCACACATCACATGTCACATGTCACATCACACATCACACATCACACATCACACATCACACATCACACATCACAATCACACATCACACACACACATCACACATCACACATCACACATCACACATCACATGTCACATCACACATGTCACATGTCACATGTCACATGTCACATGTCACATGTCACATCACACATCACACATGTCACATGTCACATCACACATCACACATCACACACACACATCACACATCCACACATCACACGTCACACATCACACGTCACACATCACACATCACACATGTCACATCACACATGTCACATCACACATGTCACATGTCACATCACACATGTCACATGTCACACGTCACATGTCACATGTCACATGTCACACGTCACATCACACATCACACACATCACACATCACCATCACACATCACACATCACACATCACACATCACACGTCACACATCACCATCACACATCACACACATCACACGTCACACGTCACATCACACATCACAACATCACACATCACACATCACACATCACAATCACACATCACACATCACACATCCACACATCACACATCACATCACACATCAAACGTCAAACGTCCAAACGTCAAACGTCAAAAGTCAACGTCAAACGTCAAACGGTCAAACGTCAAAAGTCAAACGTCAACGTCAAACGTCAAACGTCACACGTCACACATCACACAATCACACATCACACGTCACACGTCACACGTCACACGTCACACGTCACACGTCACACGTCACATCACACATCAAACGTCAAACCTCAAACCTCAAAAGTCAAACGTCAAACGTCAAACTTCAAACGTCAAACGTCAAAAGTCAAACGTCACACGTCACACATCACAATCACACATCAAACGTCAAACGCAAACGTCAAACGTCAAACGTCAAACGTCAAACGTCAAACGTCAAACGTCAAAAGTCAAAAGTCAAACGTCAAACGTCAAACGTCAAACGTCAAGCGTCACACATCACACATCACACATCACACGTCACACGTCACACATCACACATCAACATCACACATCAAACGTCAAACGTCAAACGTCAAACTTCAAACGTCAAAAGTCAACGTCAAACGTCAAACGTAAACGTCAAACGTCAACGTCAAAAGTCAAACGTCAACGTCAAACGTCAACGTCAAACGTCAAAACGTCAAACGTTCAAACGTCAAACGTCACACATCACACATACACATCACACATCACAATCACACATCACATCACATCACATCACACATCAACATCACACATCACAATCACACATCACACATCACATCACACATCACAACATCACACATCACACATTCACACATCACAATCACACATCACATCACACATCACAATCACACATCACAACATCACACATCAACGTCAAACGTCAAACGTCAAACGTCAAACGGTCAAACGTCAAAAGTCAAACGTTCAAACGTCAAACGTCCAAACGTCAAACGTCAACGTCAAACGTCCAAACGTCAACGTCACACATCACACTCACACATCACACGTCACACGTCACAGTCACACGTCACACATCACACAATCACACATCAAACGTCAACGTCAACGTCAAACCTCAAACCTCAAAAGTCAAACGTCAAAAGTCAACGTCAAACGTCAAACGTCAAAAGTCAAACGTCAAAAGTCAAACGTCAACGTCAAACGTCACACATCCACACATCACACATTCACACATCACACATCCACATCACACATGTCACATTACACATGTCACATTACACATGTCACATGTCACATGTCACATGTCACATGTCACATGTCACATGTCACATGTCACATGTCACATGTCACACGTCACACGTCACATCACACATCACACATCACACATCACACATCACACATCACACATCACACATCACACATCACACATCACACATCACAATCACACATCACACATCACACATCACACACACACATCACACATAACACATCACACATCACACATCACACACACACATCACACATCACACATCACATCACACATCAAACGTCAAACGTCAAACGTCAAACGTCAAAAGTCAAACGTCAAACGTAAACGTCAAACGTCAACGTCAAACGT
Source organism: Papilio protenor (assembly GCA_029286645.1). Lineage (NCBI taxonomy): Eukaryota > Metazoa > Arthropoda > Insecta > Lepidoptera > Papilionidae > Papilio > Papilio protenor. The sequence goes on along the minus strand of JAGSMZ010000019.1, from coordinate 5,309,315 downwards.
CCAAACGTCAACGTCACACATCACACTCACACATCACACGTCACACGTCACAGTCACACGTCACACATCACACAATCACACATCAAACGTCAACGTCAACGTCAAACCTCAAACCTCAAAAGTCAAACGTCAAAAGTCAACGTCAAACGTCAAACGTCAAAAGTCAAACGTCAAAAGTCAAACGTCAACGTCAAACGTCACACATCCACACATCACAATCACACATCACACGTCACACGTCACACATCACACATGTCACATTACACATGTCACATTACACATGTCACATGTCACATTACACATGTCACATTACACATGTCACATGTCACATCACACATCAAACGTCAAAAGTCAAACGTCACACGTCACACGTCACACGTCACATCACACATCACAATCACACATCACACATCACACAATCACACATCAAACGTCAAACGTCAAACGTCAAACGTTCAAACGTCAAAAGTCAAAAGTCAAACGTCAAACGTCAACGTCAAACGTCAAACGTTCAAACGTCAAACGTCACACATCACCATCACACATCAACATCACACATCACACATCACACAGTCACACATCACACAATCACACATCACATCACACATCAAACGTCAAACGTCAAACCTCAAAAGTCAAACGTCAAAAGTCAAACGTCAAAAGTCAAACGTCAAACGTCAAGCGTCACACATCACAATCACACATCACACAGCACACATCACACACACACATCACACATCACACATCCACATCACACATACACATCACACATGTCACATGTCACATCACACATCACACGTCACACGTCACACATCAACATCACACATCACACATTATATTATATATATTATATTATATATATTATATTATATTATATTATATATATTATATTATATATATTATATTATATATATTATATTATATATATTATATTATATATATTATATTATATTATATATATTATATTATATATATTATATTATATTATATATATTATATTATATTATATTATATTATATATATTATATTATATTATATATATTATATTATATATATTATATTATATTATATATATTATATTATATATATTATATTATATATATTATATTATATTATATATATTATATTATATTATATATATTATATTATATTATATTATATATATTATATTATATTATATATATTATATTATATATATTATATTATATATATTATATTATATATATTATATTATATATATTATATTATATATATTATATTATATTATATTATATTATATATATTATATTATATATATTATATTATATTATATTATATATATTATATTATATATATTATATTATATATATTATATTATATATATTATATTATATATATTATATTATATATATTATATTATATATATTATATTATATATATTATATTATATTATATTATATATATTATATTATATTATATTATATATATTATATTATATTATATATATTATATTATATATATTATATTATATTATATATATTATATTATATTATATTATATTATATATATTATATTATATTATATATATTATATTATATATATTATATTATATTATATATATTATATTATATTATATATATTATATTATATTATATTATATTATATTATATATATTATATTATATTATATTATATTATATATATTATATTATATTATATTATATATATTATATTATATATATTATATTATATATATTATATTATATTATATATATTATATTATATTATATATATTATATTATATTATATATATTATATTATATTATATTATATATATTATATTATATATATTATATTATATATATTATATTATATTATATATATTATATTATATATATTATATTATATTATATATATTATATTATATATATTATATTATATATATTATATTATATTATATTATATATATTATATTATATTATATATATTATATTATATTATATATATTATATTATATATATTATATTATATTATATTATATATATTATATTATATTATATTATATTATATATATTATATTATATTATATTATATTATATATATTATATTATATTATATTATATTATATTATATTATATTATATTATATTATATATATTATATTATATTATATTATAAATGTGAACGTTTAGATGGATGGATGGATAGATAAATGTTTGTTAGAGTTTGTAACCTAAACGGCTGAACGGATTTCGATGAAATTTGGTACAGATGTAGAGGATAGACTGGAAGAACACATAGGCTTCTCGCTTTTGTTTTTTTTTAATTCCACGCGGACGGAGTCGCGGGCAACAGCTAGTTTTTCAATAAAATTATTTCTATTTCTATCGCTAGGTCGGATAAAGTCGGTAAAGTACAGTCGAGGTAATTTATTTCCTATCCATCTCAGTTAAATTTTAATTGTCACAGTCACTACGCAATTAGGTCTAAAACTTATAGCAAACACTCATATGAGTTAAATAACTCTTTTGGTAGCAATATACAATGTCGATCTTAAATGGGAAGGGAATTTATTTCTTTAGCTATACGTTTTAAATAAGCGGAAGGGGACATAGTGCATTTACACACACCTTGATTATAAGTTATAATAAATAATGTTCGACAGTGAAACACAAAGAAACTGGTCCGGCGCTAGCGTAAGGTCGGTATTTGAAAGGGCGCGGCGACGAAGGTATTTGCGGTCATTGGTCATTTACTTTTCGTGGTCTAAATGCATAAGCAATTAACTATTATAATGGCGCTTTGTCTTACTACTGTTTAAGGAAAATGCCATATAAATTTAAGAAAAATAATATTCATAACATTACTGTTAATGTGAAGCTATTTATTGTTCAAATTTATTTAGGACCTGTCCCACCATTGGCTGATAGACGCTCAGATAGCTTAAAAATGACGTCACTGTCAGATAAGGGTACAAAATCCGATATTTCCATCACATATTTTACACGTTGGATTGTTGTCAGACAATATACAATATGGTGGGACAGGCCGTTAAACTTTTACTTGAACACTGGATGTAACAGATTAAGTAATTGAAACAAAATATCAATTCTCAAAAATAAATAATGAAAGTTCGATGTTTACTTAATAAAAAGCCTATTGCAAAGTTCAGTAACATCAATGTAGAAAGTCAACATAACAGCAAAATATTAAATTAAAAGCATCAAAATACATAAGTATGTTATAAGCTCCTTTACTTAGAAGACGTTATGTAAATACTTTGCATATGCATTTAAACATTTACGTAAACAAAGGTATATCAAAACGCACACTGATTAAAGACTTCTTCAAGTCTTGCGACATGTCACTCGTACTTGTTTCACATAAACAATACGGCAAATGTACTGTATAACGAGAGATGTATAAGATATCTCAGTAGTGGCGAGAATATATATGTTTATGGGCAGCGGTCGCTTTCCATTTCGGTGGATTCAGGTGGCCGCTTGCTCGTTTGCCACCTTATTATATAAAAAAAAAAAAAAGAATATGAAGGTCGTAAAATTATCTACGTGCCCTTTTCCTCACGAACTTGAACTGATAAATAAATAAAATTGAAATAGTTATACATATTTTCAGAATAAAACAGTTCGAAATTATACAACCTTTTAAAATTATCACTAGCCTAAAAATAATAAATAAAAAAAATGTATAATCTCATCGGAAACGTTTATAGATTCGAAAAGTTTATGCGGATGTTAAATTTAATTGGTTTTCAGGAAATTTTAACCGTTTAAAAAACGGTTTTAACTGCTAATTGCTTTTAAGTGTATAATGTTATTGTAAAATGGTAAATTTCGTTAGTTCATGATCCCACAACTTATGTAAACAAGCGGAAAAATGTGCAGTCATAACTAATTTTTATATTAACTAACAATGTTTGGCATGGCATTATTTTCTAAATAACTATTTTGCCCGATCTGACTAAATTAATAATTTAAAGCTCTTATTATTCTAAGTGAATAATTTGTTTATTTAACTCCGATACCTCGTGTATCGAAGTTAAAATGTGAAATTATTTAATTGCGAATAAATAGGTTTTTAGGATTACATACTAACGATATTTATAATTTTACGGTGACATTAATAGCGTAATAATCATATTTACGTACTTAATAAGGATAACGGTAAGTGACCGATTCTGAGGTAAGTGTACTTGTACAAGTACTATAACCTCTCGAGATGAGTTGGAAAGTGAAACCAAGGTCGCGATGTCTGCTCGATGCGGGGACGCTGACGTATCGCCGACTATGATATTAGTGTTAGCTTGTGATGTAAAAATGCTTTTTAGTTAGGCAATTTTTAAAACAAGTGGAATCTTACTAACAATTTGTAATTTACATACGTGAATAAATCTATTACAAGATGATTATTGTAACATGCTGTTTGTTCTTGCTAAGAATTTATTTTTCAATCAGCATCATTGAAATGTTTTTGAATTTTAACTAGATGGCGTTGTTCAGATCAAAATAATTAAACGCATATCATGTGCTACAGGTACCATCCACATATAAATCGCTTTAATAGAAGTTCAAAACATACGTAAACTTAAAATATCTAAATATTTGTTTTGAAATGCACATATCCGATATGATATTTATGTCAAACTTATTTACAGTATACAAAGCAAAAATAATAAACAGAACTTTACAATGTTTGGAATTAAGTTGTTAAATCGAAGTGGATAATTTGCAGTTATAACATGTATGAATATGCAAAAATCTATCAAGCAAAAATAATAACAATTATAATTCTTACTACAAAAACTTGTTGCTTTAATTTTTGATACGAATATCATATTTACCGTGACCAATGTTTAGTTCAAAACGTTGCAGGATTCCTCTACTATAGAAGGATGAAAGTGTTATATCTGATTGGTGAATGAAACACGCTATGAAATAAACGTTATTTAACAAGTTTTGAAAACAAAAGAGCATCTGTAACCTAGCTTCGATATTCAAATATATCCGAATGCTCTTGTTCTACAGATCATAAATCTTCATTGCAATTTAATGACGCGTATCTTCAAAGCGGCTTTGGGACCTTAACATTTGACATTGTAAATCATACAAAGTGTACGCGAATAAGAACATTTAATTTGACTTTGAACTTTACGAGTATTTCTGATCACGTTTCTCTACAGAAATGGGGCATGTTCTTTATCCTCAATTGCCTTGTACAGCTGAATGTGGTTCGCTAGAGAACTCTAGGACATTAGATTATGAATCAGCGTCCTCAGTCCATTGTTTGTATGGCATTTGGCATTGGTTTTAAAGTGACCAAAGACCCTAAGTAGACTCAAGATAGAAATACAAACGACCCGTACGTAATACGACCTTGTGTTATGTCGACTGATGATCGAAAACTCAGACAAGCTCCGTTTTGTGTCTCGACTTTTTAACGTCGATTTTAATGTGTAATATACCTCTGCACCACTATATGTTACACTTATGTATAGTCATGCAACTCGATTACAGTCGTAAAAAAAAACAATTGAACAAAAAATAAAAGCATTAGAAGATAACTTCTAATGCTTTTATTATAAATTTTAAAGTAAGAATATTTTGTGAGCACTAGCTTTGTTCACATTTAATTTTCTTAGATGAACGTTTGAAGTATGGCTAAATTGTAGAAACTTAAAAGTAAGTGTTGAATTACCTGATCCAGAATCGTCGTCGTAATATTCATCATCATCGTAGTCGAGCACAGCATGCAGCTGTGTTTTGCCACCTGCGCCGCCGCTCTCCACCTTTGTGAACCCGCGAGGCTGGTCAGGGGGAGCATTCACATTGCTCCGACCTCCCGCACTATTGCCATTGCCACCACTGTTACCACTCTTAGTCCCCGCATCCGTTCGCGGCCGTTGCGTCGGTGACGTCACCGGATTATTCCCAAAGAATTTGTTAACTGGTTGATTTGGTACTCCATCCAATCTTCGACTAGACGCTTGGACAGGCGTAGTTGCAGGCGGGTACGGACTATCCGCGTATCCTGGGTTGTAAGGTTGGCGTGGTGTACCGTCTTTATCTCTCCTTTGTTCATAATCATAGTCTCCGGTAGGATCATGGACGTACTGCCCTGTGTTGTCGTACTGTGCGTTGACACGCTGATTAGCACCGCCTATGTCGAGTCTAGTGTTCCCTTGGTACATTTGTGCTTGCATTTGACCAGTGAAAGGGTTGACTGGGATATCTTGACGCTGGTATTGTGCATATTGTTGCGGAGGAGGAGGAAGGTACGCAGTGCCAGCTCGCTTTTTTAGCTTTGATCGTTTTGGCTGAGCTTGACTTTGGGGTGGAGTAAAAGGCTCATTACCAGGATATTGTGGCGCGTACTCCTGTTGATAGTCCGCTGGGGAGTACAATAAATCATCTAGATCGATGTGAAGAGGCGAAGAAGTCGTGCCTAAAACCGCTGGGGTCGCGGCGCCAATGGTTGGCACCGAAAAATTCGCTACAGCCATTTCTCAATATTCACTCGACATAACAGTGCATTGTCAACATCCAAAGCCTCAGCTGAACAACCGTTACAGATTAATTAGCATAGTTATGTCAGGCAACTTGTTTTCTTTACGTAACTGAACGTCTCCTCATTGTTGCATATTGCACTATATGACACTCCGAGAAATCTGAAACAAGAATAGAATATTTTTAAATGTTACTCGAAGTATTATTTTTGTTATGTGCCAGTTAACAAATGTGATACTCTGGCGTTTAAACAAACGTTTATTTCTGGGTTTCCCTTATTCATTGACATCCTTGCGACTTAACAAATGGCACTGTTGTTTGAAAGGAGAATCGTGACGCCTCTTTATGAATGTCGACATCGCACAGTTTTGGACTCGAAATACGGGGAAATCCGACATAAGATATGCAGTTCGAACTCTAGAATACCTTTCACCTTTATGCCCTTGAACATACGATAAGTGTTATATTACGTCATAAATCTTATTTTTAATAAAATTAAACTTCATTATTATTTTAAATGACAATGAATACTAGACATTCGGTAGAAATATCTGTAATTATCTCGATTTTTTAAGCAGAATTGACAGTAAAATCCACAGCAATAATTTGTACTTTACATATCGTGAATTCATTTGTTTTGCATGGAATAATTTGTAATAATTTGGAATAATTTGTTAATAAATAATAACAAGCGCCAATAGCCTAATGGTTTGGGGTACGGACTACCGATGGTGAGGTCGAGGGTTCGAATCCCGCCGTTCGACTATTGTGGTGAACCATATCCTAGCACAAGCGTAGAGCTTAGTTGGAAAGGATAAAGGAATTATTAGTAAATTAACAAAAATCTACTAATATTTTATAAAAAAAAATCCATGCAAGGATTTGTCTCTAGTATGCAAGTTATTCGTGAATGTTTCTAATTTCGGCATAATTTGTCGCGTTGTCCTCGCACGCCTCACAGATCGTATCTGATCACGATGCGGGTATGTGGGAATCATACGATGCTATGTGAACTAAACAACTAATTACTAGTGAAAAACATTCACATTGTTGTGTAACGCGGTTGTAAACTATATCAGTGTTTTATGTCTATATTTTGAATTATCACCCATTGTTGGGTAACATTTTAATTTCTACATGAATTCATTTTATATGTCTTTTGTTTTTACATAACAGATGCTCTATACTACAAAATTATAAGCGACTAGCTGTTGCACGCGACTTTGCCCGCGTAACAAAAAAATAGTAAAAATGCAGCCTATGTTACTCAGTGATAACATAGCTTTTTAATGGTGCAAGAATTTTTGAAAATGGTCCAGTAGTTTTGAGTTATTTCAATACATACAAACATATAAATCTTTCTTCTTTATAATATTAGTAAGCGATAGTCTGTTTTTGTTTATTTATTTTATAATGTCTAAATAATATTGTCGTCTAAACATCCTTTCGATTATAAATATCAAGTCGTATTTGATTTGAATACATTATTCGTCTCGTGATAGTCTTTTACATAGCAAACATTCGTTGACGCAGTGTGCTATGAATTTTTATAACCCTTTACGATTTTCATTTCACATTCTAGGAATTGTATAGTTAAAGGTAAACGTTAAAATATTCCCCGCAAATGACTGCATTTAATTTACCTTTACCTATCATACTATCATACTTCATACTAATATTATAAATGCAAAAGTTTAGATGGATGGATGGATGGATGGACGGATGGATGGATGTTTGTTAGAGTTTGTAGCCTAAACGGCTGAACGGATTTCGATGAAATTTGGTATAGATGTAGAGGATTGTCTGGAAGAACACATATGTAGGCTACTCACTTTTGTTTTTTTTAATTCCACGCGGACGGAGTCACGGGCGAAAGCTAGTTCTATATAATTTCAAGTTGAAAATAATTTGATGTCTATGTGAGGTTTTATATACTAGTTATGTACAGTGAACCGCATTACCAAGGGTTACGTTCATAAATGTGCCGCAAATACCCGAACCGCTACTAAATATTTTGACATGAATACAGATTTCGTATTATTTTTTTTTAACCGAAAATTTTATAATCAGAATCGCGGATAAATTTGTTTGTACTTTATACTACAAGCCTACTAATGTCTAATGAGTAATCTACCGTTGTAATAGTCTAATATATCGTCACAAACAAAATATCAAAGAAGTAAATGTTATGTAAACACAGTTTTGATGTATTACATAAATTTTCAATCGAAACGGTCAATTCGATTGAGGACGACAATTAATCATTGGTATTTATGTAACTTAAACTTGTGCGCTTTCGTAGATATTTAAAGCGAATTTCATTGTAAATATCAAGAAATGCAATTTTGAAACCGTAATCACGTTGGACTCATTTTCACTTTTTGACATTTTAGAAAGAACAAGATTGTATAGGATACAACCTTTCGCCCGCGATTCCGTCCGCGTGAAATTAAAAAAAAACAAAAGTGAGTAACCTGTGTGTTCTTCCAGTCTATCCTCTACATCTATACCAAATTTCATTGAAATCCGTTCAGCCGTTTTGTAGCTTAAACTCTAACAAACATCCATCCATGCATCTAAACTTTCGCATTTATGATATTAGTATGATGGAAAAACTTGAGAGGTTTTTGCTACACAAACTCTACCATATGGTTGCCTATACATTATCTGTTTTATCCAGAGATAAAGTGGAACTATATTCCTTATAGCCAAAGTTTCTTGTTTTCTTCCTATTGGTTTATTCCATCATACTAATATTATAAATGTGAAAGTTTAAATGAGTGGATGGATGTTTGTTAGAGTTTGTAGCCTAAACGGCTGAACGGATTTCAATGAAATTTGGTATAGATGTAGAGGATAGTTTTGAAGAACACATAGGCTACTCACTTTTGTTTTTTTTAATTCCACGCCAACGGAGTTGCGGGCGAAAGCTAGTTCGTTTATAAAAGCTTTATGTCTCTTACATAAAATATCTCCTTCAGTATACGATATGCAGAATTCTAAAAACATCTTCGAAAGTGGCTCGATGACATCATAACGAACAAAACATCAAGAATTATAACAGCGTCTGTTCGTTACGCAATCGTATAAAAGTCAGTTGACTAATCAACTCGAGATTTTGTTTTATCAAGGTAGCGGTTGACTATTTGATTTTGGGACCGTTTTTCTGGAGATATATTTAAAACTGATGAAAAAAGTTACAAAATAATTTTATCACATTCATTTTCCTTGGTAAAAACTGTGTTAGCTCGCTATCGCAGTTTTTTACATTAATCCGTGTTTACGGGTATTTTGGTAGCGGAAACTTACTTTCAAACAGTTACGATTTTAAAAAATCTATAATACTGTATTGTAGTAAATCTGTAAATCCTTAAATCAATTAAAAATTTAAATAAAAAATGGAGGCTTTTTCCGATAATTGAATAGGAAAAAGGTCTTTTTTAAGGAAAATTAAAGTTTTTCCAAACATTGGTACAAAGAATAGTGGGGGGAATTCTTGACACATATTTTTAAATTTAGCTTTTTCAATAAAAAGAGTGTCTGTGATCACTTAAAAGTGATCTAATAAGTGAAGTTGTTGCATTAAATCAAGTGTACGAAATAGTTTGGACTGTCAAAAAATATAAAGGCGTTACTTAATGGTGCTGGTGAGTATTATACGATCGAGAGATTGTTCATATAACTTTTTGTCGTTCAGACAGAGCGGAACAAAAAATATGACAATGGTCATTCACTCTTCGAGTCTATGAATGGGCAATGTCAAATTTTCTTTTTTACCATTTTCCGGTATAAATTGCGTTCTAATTTTAGCGATTCATTTTATATCACGAATTTTATTAAATACTGGAAAGCATTTTTTAATAAGGAGAAAAACATAGATTACATAAATAACCCTTTGCTAATTTTAATATGTAAAAATTTGATTAGATTGTAAAATATATTTATCGTAAACAAATAATACTTTTAGTACATAAGAATGAATACGCAAAAAGACTAACGACCTTGTCGTTATATACTACGTGTAGAATATATAACAAGTCCATTGGAATGTAACAATGACCGTGAATGTGTAACAGTCGGAAGATTTTTTTTATAATAATTGTTAAAAAAATATAGTTGTCTTTCGACTATCTTTTTGTCGCGACCATAAAACTTGTTCATGTTATTATGACGTGGGCACAAAAAAAAATATTGAATGAATTTAGCTTTTAGACACATAAGAAATTAGTACAAGTATATATTAAAAAGTTCAAAGGATCAGTTCAAAGCTTTTAAATAGTTTTTATAAAAATTCTATCAGAACATACTATAGAATGTTCCAGTTGTTACAAACACTTTTTTTGTTAACATAATCGTTGCCATGGCAACCAAAGTCGTTCTACATTTAAGTTCGCCTACAGTATCGCACTCAAATATTTTGAATATAAATTAGGCGGTCGTTAAAGAGCTCTATATTTGCTTTACTGTGCTAGTGGCGAATATTAGTATATTAGGTTAGTTTATCGTATTTTAAATATTTTAAAATACTCTACGTGTAAAGTTTTCCTGTTGTGAAGTATAGACAAATATAAGGCAGTGAAAACCAACTGTTTAAAAAATTATAACACGACGATTATGCAGCTGTCAGTTTTAAAACCCGCAATTTAATTTGACATGTACATGATTGATGAATAAACTGAACTTTAAACGTTGTAATATTTCATATAAATGCACTTTCGTAGTATCAATTACAACAGAGACGAATTTTATAATAAAATAGCTTTCCCCCGGGAGTAGAATAAAAAAAAAGGTAAATAGCCTATCCTATGTGTTCTTCCCAGAACATGTTCTACATCTGTGCCAAATTTCATCGAGATCCGTTCAGCAGTTTACGCTACACACTCTAACAAACATCCTTAAATCCATCAAAACTTTCGCCTTTATTAGTAAGATATTATGATTATAATATTGTGTAATTTTCTGTGACCATAAGTTTCTGTTTATTGTTTGGTAAAATATTTGTACGCTTAGTAACAAACATGTGTAAAACAAATACAGAATATATTCCTATATGTTAGAAGGTGCGCTGACCTACTTGTATCATTGAGACAAACATCGACTGCAGCGATGTTGACGATTTGTCTTTAAGGAATAGAATATTATAAAGAGGTCATAGGTCAAATCACAAATCTACAAGTATACATCGTATGCCCTTTTTAATGCATTTGAATTTTAAAATAAAATTAAATAAGATTCATTTTCTGTTATTTTACGGTCACATTATTTATGTCATCTATACTAATACTAGCTTTCATTCGCGTGGAATTAAAGCAATGTCTATGAGTTCTTCTATGCCAAATTTCATCGTTATCCGTTCAGTCGTTTAGGACACAAAAATCCATCCATTTAAACATTAATATTTGCAATATTAAGAAGTAGTTAGTAAGATTGTAAATATAAAAAAAAATATCTGATGATGTATTATAGACTGTAATTATATCAATGTTAATTAGAGTGCAATTACATTTTTTATTGCCCAATATAAATGCATCGTTGACATTTAGCTGTCGAGTGCAATCGAGGTGAACTTTTCTCATTATCAGAATGTGGTTTACTTTAGATTATTATGAAACAACGCTTTCACTTTTATATTAAGCCATGTTAAGGTTAATGCACTTATGAACTCTTGCATTAAGTTTTTATTAAAGTAGCCATCCTGTGCCTTATTTTAACTTTTAAATTAAAAAAAAAACTGTCTGTGATCTTTGGTAGTTTTGAGTTGATAGCACAAATTGGCGCTTAACATTGAAGAAAGGTTGTCAAATTCTTGACAAATTCAATTTATATAAACTTTCTTCGCGTATAAATTCAATACATTCAAAATATTTACTTTCGTAACTTTAGGTCAAAGCAACATTACCTGTAAGGTGAAGATAATTTTTGATGATGCAAGTCTAATCCCTGTTAAATTTCACTTTAACGCTAAATTTGGGCTTTTAATTGTGTCAACTGGTGAATGAAGTGTTATTATCGAAAGTTTTGAGGAGGCAATGACAGTTTTCACACGTTCGTTTGTTTTTAATTTTAATTTATTCCGTCAACCTTTAACCCTTAAAAGCATGATTTTTTATTTAATTATGAAATAAATATTTCAGTTAAGTTTTTGAGCCACAGATTAAAGGAAAAAATAATTAAAAAAATCTTGGTTTCAATAAAAACTATACTTTTGTTTGTAGACTTTTGGCAACAATATGTATTTAAGGGATAAATATGTACAAGTTTTTACCTACATCCTTAAAATATATGGCATTAAATATAGGCTATGTTAGTAATTCTGTAGCTTCCAAATGACGATACAATATTTAAAATCGGTCCACTTGTTTAACCTATAAATCTATCCTCTTTACAATATTAGTAGTGTTCAACCGAAATTAAGGCCAAAACTAGATTTTTGGCCGAAACCGAAAGCTCGGTCGGTCACTAAATATTTGTATAGATAAACAGTATTTTCCAGTCGTACCAATACAGGACGTAGTCATTTATATCATTTGGATTCTAAGAATTAATATTTATAACTTTTTGAATTAATATTTTGTATGACAACATACAAACGTTTCCTATGTGCGTTATCTGAAACGTGTCATTTGTCACTGGACTGGCTCGCGGAAGTCTAAAATTAAATGTCAGTGGCACTATCACTATCATTTATTCGCAGGCTTTGTGTATGTTTGCAGTTTTTATCTGACCACCGGTTGAATTGGAACAACCTTGAGTCCGGTGTCGCCAATACACGTGTTTACGCAAACACAGCATCTCAGCGTTCATAGGCGTCAATGACAAAACCCTAGCCTCTCGACACCATGTATTTTAAATAATAGATTTTATAATTATTTATGTTTTACTTATGTGTTGTAGTTAATAAACATTGTCTTGTTATTTTGTATTAGGTTTTTGAGATATTTCTATTTAATTTGGTTTTGTTTGATTCAAAGAAGTGTAACACACAATAAAATAATTCAAACCAAGGTTACAGTTCTAAAAATATTGTCGCTAGAATTTTAATTACGCGTAAACAATTTAGAGGCGGTTGTACTAAACTAAATGAATCATTATCACATAATAAAATCTTTTACCTTATTGTCCTCGTTTACGCCTTCGAGCAAACGTAAAAAAAAAACTCAACGTAATGTTTATTTTGCTTGACAAACCGAGTACGGTTTCCACAGACTATAACCGAGGTAAACTTTATTGCGTTATTTTATCAGACGATGCGTTTCGTACAATTTGGCGGGCTTTGTGTTTGAAAATGGAATATTGAACGCGTCCGTTCGCGTCAACGGTTACGCGGGCACTGAGTGGTGACGCGAACCTTTTACTTCTGTGATAGGCTCACAAGTGTCACCACGGCGGGCAGTATACACTGTTGTATAAACTTCCGATAGCGATGTTCCGGTTGGGTACTAATTACCGTGAGGTGTCGAAGATAAGCGGATGTTATAGTGAATCGAATCGACTTGAATGATGCTAAAATTAGCCGCATCTCCTCAAGGGATGTACACTCGATTATAAGTCATTGCTTTCAAAAAGATATTCCAACATCCTTCGGTGACTCGAGGCTTTGTAAATCAATCGTCTAGCAAATATAAATTGGCAAAAAATAATGCGATACTGTTTATTTTTTCAAGCCAAGTTACTAATTAAGGTTTTAATTAAGATTAATGATATCCATATTAAAATATATGGATATTAATCTTAATTATCTGATAATTAAATCTGTATATTTGTTTAAAGTTATTGTTAATGTACGAGTAGATTGCAAATGCAAACTGAAATCGTTCAACGAAAACGAAAACTGAGTTTTGACCGAAGGTAAGATGGTTCGCTGAATTCGAAAACTCAAATTCAATCTTGGTGGATTATTAAAATTAATGTTATTAAATTGTTCAGTTTGACGTTGAGACAATAATTTTACGTTTCTACGTGTAAGCTTATAAATTCAATGTTTGGAAGTAAAAGACATCAACGCTCGCGCAGTACTTTTTTAATAATCAAAGTGACACATATTATTTCGACATTAATTAGGGATTACCTTGCATATTTCACTACCCAAAAATTTTTGTTTTCTTTTTTAACAATACTAAGATAATTTAAAAAAATATCCATGAAATGTAATCGTCGTTTCCATTTCCAAGCTATGATTAAGTAACCAAACAGGTTATTTGTATGTTTAAGCGTGACAAATAAGTTGTTCCGTACAAGAAATGAAGATGTACACGTAATAGGTTTAGAGACGGTGATACAACGATTAAATGCATGTAACAATGAAGTTCATGCGATTACTTTCTAGGGTTGTACAAAATTTATTTTTATTACTAAAAATATAAAAAAATAAAACAAGTTATATAAATTAAGTTATCTATCTATTAGATAATGTAGATATCAACTATATCTCACATCAATCTTTTCTCTTTTTTCATTGAAATAAAAAAAAACTTTGTGTTCTCATGCACGTATGTTTTCCCTAACTTAAGAAGGCTCGATGTAATTATGCAAATGTAATGTGTCAATAACTAATTAATTAGCTATTAAGAAATTGAATTATTGCATCTGTTGATTTTACTTTCAGAATTGACATTATCACACTAATTCCATGCAAGTTTGAATGAATATTGATTGAACGACAGTTGTTACGAAATAAGAAAATATGCAGCAGAATCTGAAGGCTGGTGTAAAAGGTTAGATGTGTAGAAATTATTTATTGCCACATTTGTATCAACTAATAGTCTGTAGACGAAACACAGATGATTAGTGTAAGCTATTCGTATTCTAGATTTATTTAGAGCTCAGAATACGAATACATTATCTAAATGTCCTTTGTCTTGTTATTTTAATTTTTGTTTAAATACTTATTGTTGTATGCAAATACTGAACGTTTATACCAATTTTGGAAACATGAATAACAGAAATTCGTATTCAATTTGGTAATGGAAAATTATTTACTAATTAAAATAATTAAGCGATTGTTCATTTATGGCGATAACTCTACTTTCTTTTTGCAAATAATTTAAAAATTAGGTTATTTTAATTGTTGCTTTCTAGTAGATAATAAATAGAATGCACACTTTCGTGATAATCGCTGTATATAACTATTTCTTAAATCTTTTGTTAGGTTTATCAAACATTTTACCGCCCAGATTTATGTTTGCAATTGACAGAGCTTAAGCTCTTAAACAATGTTTTGTTACAATAATTGTATTGTAAAGATAAAACCTTCAATACATTTGAATCAGTAGACAAATGCATAGATACCTAAGATCATCATCAACTTGCCCTCCTTATGGAGGGTCGGCACAGTATGTGCTGCTCTTCCATACATCTCTATCAGCCGTCATATCTAAATCCACTCCTTTCTTAAGCATATCCTCTTTCACACAATCCATCCATACTTTCTTCGGTCTTCCTCTTCCTTTGTAGCCATCCACATTCATTCCTAACACTTCTTGGTTTATGTTCTCGTCGTCTCGTCGCATAACATGTCAACCATAGATACCTAAGGTAGTAGTTTATAATGTTTATTTACAATACGAGCCTATAAATAGAGTAAGCGTTCGTAAGATCCGTCAACTGTAACGAAACGCCGATGGAAAAACCAACAGTGGTACATAAATTCATTGTTTGCTCGAAACAAGTGACAACGCACCACGAGACATGATAAAACTGGATCCGTATTAATGAAGGCAAGTTTTTTATTCTAAATATTTTACGTCATAAATTATGAATCTGTTTAGCTCTAATTAAAGAAATAGAGCGGTATTAGATGACAGTTTGAATTTCGGTTTGGTCGTAATTCAAATGAATTTACGATTTCATTTTTTAACATGACAACACTAACCAAATATGCGGATCATTCAATGAAAATGATATACAAAAATAATATATTTTTTTTCATTAAAACAAAATAAAACCCAATAGAGACCTTCAACTTTTGTAGAACAGACATCGAGAGAAAATAGTAGCATTGATGAAAACCGTCTAAAAGTTCCGTCTAAGCATTTTGTTATTTAATGTTTTTCGCTGTAACGTTCTAAGCAGGATAAAGGAAATTAGAGTCAATATCGAATCTTAAAATACAGTTTAATTACAGCTCACGTAATTCTTAGTCACATTTAAGATTCTACGAGTAATTTGCTATATTAGTTCTCAGTTCTTTGTGCGTAATTAGTATTTGATTAAAATTATCCAACCAATGGTTACTCCAATGACGTAAATTGAACGTCTGTTAGTATGAGTCATTCCATTTGAGTTCCGCGCCAAAAAATTACATAGTTTCTAGAATTAAACTTTTAAAATATTGTAAAAATTGACATGTGAATGAATGAAAAAAGAATGACAATGCGATTTTAATGCGAAAGTGAATGGCAATCGAAGCTAATAAAAAACGATCAAACTGGTGACATTAATGCGATGTTAAGAGTATAACAAAAAACAATGTATGGAGAAAAATTTACAGGTGCCAAAACAACAATAGAATATTCTAAAATTATTACATTCCTAATCTCTATCTCACCTTAATTCGTATGAAATTGTGTTTCATTAACATTTTTTTGGTTGGTTTATATCGTGATAGAAGTTGACTTTAACCTCACTAAGGTACGCAAACTTTTTTAAGCAATCTTTTCGTCTATAAATATTGATGTTAAATAACTAAGCTTTTCCCCATAACAATAGAGCCAGTAACAGACAGAAATTTAAATAAAAAATTGCTTTAATCCATGTCCAAGACAAATACTATTAATAGTTTAAAATGTATCTCATTGTCCGTCTATTAAGTTAATTAGATGCAATAGAGCAAAACAATGAGTGTACGTACATAGTAAGTATACTGCAACTAGATACAACACACAGACTAAATTAGTCTCTACAAAATGATTCAGCATTACTGCAGTATATCAATAGAATTGTATAAAAACGAATTATTGCATTCGTAATCTAATTGCAGTGTAATTCCGTCTCGCATCTTGTAATCACATTAGCCGATTGTCAGGGTTTTTATGGGATTTCCTTACTTCCGTAACATGCTTGGGATTTTCTTCAGCTGGAGTTTTTGCTTCGCGTTCCGTTCTCTTAGTAACCGGACATGTTTCTTGGAATCGATGCGGTAGTTTCTGGTCGCAGACTGACCATGATTTTGTTTTTTATCAGACTAAAGTTCAATTAGGAGGTATATAGTTATTGCATAACAAATCAACTTTAGGACAATAAACTCTGCGGTCAGAATCGTTTAACTATGTAGGCGTTGTGACCGCTTTTGAACAACGCCTTTGCTCTATATTTATGGTTATCGTTCAACAATAAATCGATATTAACAGGTATTTATTCAAATGACAAGGACATTATTTTTATCAATGATTTATAGTATCAAGAGAACGAATGCCTTTATCCATAATGTTGGTCCGTGAAAGACAAACTAATCAGATCGGATTTTAACATTTGTAGAAGTTTTTAATAATAAGCACAGGTACAGTTGTAAGACAATGTGCATGTTCGAATATTACTATGACCACTATTTATGTTGGAAACAATACATATAATAAAATTGGAGTGTCTGTTTGTAATATCAAAAGAAAAATTCCAGTTTTCGGGAAGATGATGTATTTGCGTTGCTGATAACGAATAACGCATTTAAAAAGTTTTTGTCTGTCTGTCAGTCCGCAAGCCGCGTTTGTTCCTGGGGAATCTCCGAAACGGCTGGGCCGATTTCGATCGGTCTTTCACTGACGGGTAGCTGACATAGAGGGGCATTTTTTTTTGTGACTGATTGGCCACTGTTTGCCTTGAAGAGGCATTTACAGATTCACCGGGCTTGAGGTGGCCGAGCGCAGATGGCGCTTAGCCTAAACCTCGTTTATGAGTAACTAAGCTCGAGGGCTCCCTCAGGAGCCTCGGCACGAGCCGTTACTTCGTTATTATTACCGGATTGGTGGGGCATATTATAGGCTCCTTTTTTTTAAATTCCGAGCTGTCAAAATGGCATAACGGGTGGTCCAAATTTGCGTTAACGAAGTTTACGGGCGACAGCTCGTCGTAAATATGTTCTGTATTTTCTTTTTGATTTTGTTTTGTTTATTCAATGTTTATTAAGGTTTTTACATTAAGAGAATTCTACATTACTTTGTATGCGATTTCTCTCTATAGTTGTTTAGAATTTTATATTATATTATACTATATCCAATTAATCTATACAAAAATTGATAATAGGAAAGATTTGGATTTTTTGGATTTTTGTGCATACATCCACGTAAAGATTACAGCCGATTTTAACAATTTTTTCACCATTAAAAAGGTAATTTAGATGTGAGTAATATAGGCTATGTTTTTACTATATTTTTTAATTCAACGCGGACGCAGTCGCGAGCAACGGTTAATAAAATATATATTGTTTGTTTTATACTGATTAGTTAATCAAAGGTTATTATAATATTTATCTAAATTATATCCGGTTATGGCGCAGTGCTCTATAATCAATCGGCTATCGGTTAGTAATAAGAAGCGATTGAAAACAGCGACAGTTAATATGTCACGGCTTGACAGCCGATCAAATAAGTCCACATACTCTGACGAGTATGTGGACTTTTTTGATACGAAGACGTGTAGTTAAGGCGCAGAATAGACCACAGATAAGTTCTAAGACTACAGAGCACAGGTATAGTACCATTCAATCTTTTTAGCGGCTCGCAAATTTGAACAAGATGCTGCGTTTACACAGTACAAAGTTTTGGTATCGACAGGATGTACTATACGGGAGAAGAGCACACTCCTATGCAAATGCGCAAAATGCGTGTAAATACACACATACACAACTGAAGAAATGACATTGCAGCTAACCACCAGCCACCAAGTAATACAAATCGTTTATTTAATGTTCTAATGTTACACATATGTCCTAATAAATTAATTTGTTAACATTAACACAATCCAAATCCGCCCTCTCATAATCATAAAGGCAATAATTTACGCTTAAGGACTTATCAGACAGGAACTTTTTACAGAGAGTCATAAAACGGCCGCGCCTTAACAATGTCGGTAGTGTTCGCTTTTTATTATAATCAGGGCGGGGCACGTTCACTGTCCGTTCACAGCCTATTTGTGTATGAATTTATTATACAATTAAAACTATTCGGAATTACCTGATATGTAATTAATGTGTAAGAAAATGTGCTCACGATCAATTATTAAATACTGGCTTTTGTCTGCGACCCCGTCCGGGATGAATTAAAAAAAAAAAACAAAAGTAGCCTATGGTTTGCAGATTATGCTTTACATCTATGTCAAATTAAATCTAGATCCTTTCAGCCGTTTAGGCATCAAACCATAAGAAACATTCATCCATTTAAACTTTCGCATTGATAATATTAGTAAGAAGTAAGATATAAATAATTTGATAACCATAAGTTTTTAATCTTTTACATTTTGGATTATTTTCTTCATTGCATTGCATCAATAATAAAAAATGTTTTAAAGAACACTGGCAGCTTATTTATACTGATAGAAACTGAAGACAAGCGTTTTTATCTGAGCTCATATCTTAACATTTACTTCTATAACGTACATAATGACTACAATTTCCTTGCTTTTCTTTCGGTCTTTTGTTTAAAAGTTGTTTATTATCTGTGGTCATTATTAAATGTTTTTCCTAACTGGCCGGTGGCATATCAATGGCGTAGTTAGTGTTGATTAGAGAATGCGTTTAACCTCCACGTAATTGTCTTGTGCGGTAGTAAAAGCAATTATTCAATTAATAGGCTTATAAATATAATTACATTCCTGTCCTGTTATAGTGATAATATGTTCTATGACAAAGTTTATAACAAAATATGTTAAAAAAATATTTCTAATTAGCTGTCGCCCGCAAACTTTGTTAACGCAAATTTGGACTACCCTTTACGCTATTTTGACAGCGCGGAATGGAAAAAAAAGAAGCCTTTGTGAGGAGATTACCCGGAACAAACGCTTGCGGACAGGCAGACAGAAAATTATTAAATTCGATTTTCGTTATCAGCAACGCAAATACATCATCTTCCCGAAATCTGGAATTTTTCCTTTGATATTACAAACAGACACTCCAATTTTATTATATATATAGATATAGATTGTCTGCTATCGTAAGTTTATTGATTACAAATATTACTGTATATATCTGAATTTTAATAAAATTCAAAAGGGATTTCTAGTCACCAGTGAATACAAAATTTGCTTTTAGTTATTGACTTTTATTATATAATAGTTATACTTCTGTTATATATAATAGTTATACTTCTGTTATAGTTCTGATATAGTATCAGAATCGATTAATATCCGTCCTTACAGGGCTCACAATCAAGATCTAAATGCGAACTTTCAAAAAGCTAACAAATATCATTCGTGACTGGCGCTGTTAACTACGGTCAATTCGAACGCATTTTCGTTCGAATTAATTTTAATTATTCAACGGCCAACTACATAGATATCTATCATAATGAATGTCGAAGTATTGTCGCCACGGGCGCGATTATACTGTAGTTGTCGAGACTAGAACTGTAATGCTATGCTGACGATAAAAGAACGATTACAAACGCCTTAGATCGGACATACACGGACTGTTAACCAGCTAGTATCGCCAGTTTCAAGCGGACCATAATAAATAGTTGACCCTCGCTATATATAAATAGCAGTGTTTTAAGCTTGCAGCTGTTAATTGCGTTTTCTTGAAGTAGTCCGTATATGTGAGCATTTAAAGACACCAGCTGTGAAACAAGATTTCTGAAAGGTTAAACATGACACGGTTATGAATGAACGAACGTTATTAAACTGATTACAAAGAAAGAAAAGATTTAATTTCAGTTGTTTATTATAAAGTTATCTAATCTTATTTACGGAGCTGTCGCCTCCAAACTTTGTAAGCGCGGAATTAGAAAAAACGGTTGTCTATGATATTCGCGCGATTATTAACTGTTTTTTCCATCAAATTGCCTTAAAATCGGTCTAGCCATTCCGTATTTCAACCATATTTCCACTGTATTATAAATTAGTGTTAGTAAAACGTTCATAACTTGTAGCGTCTTTGCTTATCCGATTTGTAACTTGGAATTTATGACGCTCGTGTAATTCGTGCGGAATATATTCAGAGATTCGACTACACCGCTGTCGCAGGACAGAGACAAATCTTAACGCAATATCAAGTATATTGAAATATTAATTTTAGAATTCAGCTTCATCATATATTAAAAATATTAAAACTGAAATGTAGATCTCAAATTCATACTTCATACCAATGAATGCGAAAGTTTGGACGAATATTTGTGATTATGTATCTCCAAAACGGCACGAATCTCGATGACATTGACATTTAGCATAGATATAGAGAATAGTCTGAAATAACACAGAAGTTACTAATCCTTTCAATTCCCCGCGCATAAAATTGGGACCGCTAGTCTTATAACAATAAAGGTTCCCTGATGAGTGGTAAACGTTAAAATCATGTCCACAGAGTATTAAGCCTTAAGCCTTTAAGCTATTACAATTAACTACCGGATCGGCATAGTTTTGTCCGCGTGTTGATATAAATATAAGATTACATTTATAATTAATAAGCCGAGACGGAACAGGCGTGAATTGACCGCTCGAGCAATTTGTCCCCCGATGTCAGTCTCCAAAAACATATACCACCTTCGAAATGTCAAGCCACCAATTAGTATAATGCATGTTGCGTTAACTGTTACCGACCGAATAAATTTAACTTCGTAGAATTGAAAAGGTTAGTAAATCTGTTTACTAACTATCGCACTTATCCGTTTCAGAAACGTCTAATTGTGGCAAAAAGGGAGAAAAAAAACTGCTATTTAACATAATTACAAGGACATAATTAACATAATTATTAAGGAAATAGCAATTATCGTATTTAAATTGGGGCGGGTGCGAAATACATAAGTTCAATTATTAACGGCGGTAACGTTCAAGTTGTCTTGAAAAAACGCTCTTGACTCTTATCTTATTAATATTATAAATGCGAAAGTTCAGATGGATGGATGGATGTTTGTTAGAGTTTGTAGCCTAAACGGCCGAACTGATCGCGATGAAATTTGGTGTAGAAGTAGAGGATAGTCTGGAAGAACACATAGGCTACTCTCTTTTGTTTTTTTTAATTCCACGCGAACGGAGTCCCGGGCGAAAGCTAGTGAACTTACAAAAAATCGCGGGTAATAACACTCGTTGGATCTTTGTAAAGTATGCTATTTACAATATTAAATTAAAGTTAAATTCTACTAAGCACTAACATTACTCTTACTTAAATCTATTCTCCACCATTTATTATTTTAAACTAACTTTCGCCCGCGACTCCGTTTGCGTAAAATTTAAAAAAAAACAAAAGTGCAAAGCCTATGTGTTCTTCCAGACTATCCTCTACATCTATACCAAATTCCATCAAAGAGTGTTCAGCCGTTTAGGCTAGAATTTCTAACAAACATACATCCATCTAAACTTTCGCATTTCTAATATTAGTATGATCGTTGGCAAAATACGCTATCTTTAACTTCTTTGGCATACATTTTCCTTATTCATTTTATTTCACAAGTTCATGTGCAAAACGTTGAATTTTATTTTATTCGCTTTCTGTTAAGATTATTCGGAATTCCCTGTACTGTATGTTAGTTGGTTAAACTTACATTAAATATATTTTTAGGAATTCCCCTTATACTTTATCAAGAAAATAAAAATAACCTTTTGGTACGTCAGATAAATATGAGAAAAGAAACTGACTGATATATCAACGCACAGAACCAATTGTCGGGTCCAGAGACTTGACATTATGCGTAGGGAATAAGTATTGTTGCCATAACACTGAGTACTGAAAAATGTTTGGCTTATTTTTATAAGAGAAAGGAGTAAACGTGCGACGGGACCATAGAGGTGGTCAACGACGCCCATCCGCAACACCAGAGGAACTACAGATGCGTTACCGTCTTTTGAGGAAATTGTAGGCTCGCTTCTTGAAGGACCTTAAGTCGTACTGGTTTGGAAATTCCAACTTATTGTAAAACTTTATAAGAATTCGAGTTCGACGGGGATACAGTTTACAGCGGATCGATTCTATTTTCTTATTCAATATACGTAAAGTAAACAATGTTATCGTGCTCGTATAATTTATTTTGATCGCGAACTACCAGGGCAGTAGAGCGTTACGTGTATACTTTAGGCCGGTGTAGAATTATTGCAATTTATTCCTTAACCATAAAATTCTACTGCCCTGATTGCTATCTCTGTTTAATACAAAGAGAATAACAAGGATGGGAATATTGTCGTTGTACAAATGCTACTTCAGTGGAGACTGACTGTTGGGTTAATTTGCATAATATAGATACGTTCATTAGAGTTTATTGTGGTATTTCCCCTCATTGTTCTCTTAAACAGTGATGTTTAAATTGCTGAGGTAAAGTTAAATACACGCTACAAAATACATTGTCAATAGTGCCCTTTTATTTAAGAAATAAGCTCTGAATTTTAAATTACATTTACTTCTTACTAATATTATAAATGCAAAAGTTTAGATGGATGTTTTGTAGACTTTGTAGTCTAAACTGCTGCAGGGATATCGAAGATTCGGCATAGATGTAGAGGATAGTCTGGGGAAACACAAAGGCTACTAACTTTTGTTTTTTAATTCCACGCGGACGGAGTCGCGGGCGAAAGCTACTTTTTAATATTTAAATATTGTACCTTTTAGTTTGACTTATTAGTCTATTCCCAAATCAAGTATATAAATCTTTAGTTTTAACTATATTCTCTTACATAAAATATGGAGCATAATTCGATTTATAGCGAGTGATTTTTTAGAGCTTAACGTTAGCACGACATGTCACCTAAAATAAAAACATTACATTAGTTAAGAATCAAGATCGTTTAATTGTGAGTGGCTAGAATAAGGTCGAGGCATAACTCGTAGATTGCCCTTTAAATATCTCTGGAGAAGTGAGGTTAGTTAAGTGCTGTTACATTGGGCTGTAACGTAACCAACAAAGCTGCCGATCATATAAATTATTATAAATGTGAATCAATTATAAAAATGTGACAATTTAAAATCATTTATGTTAATTACGATTCGTATTTTGAATGGCTTCCTCTGTTTAACTGAACTTTAAAATGGCCAAATATCTACGTAAGTACATCTGTTAGGACCGTTTTAAAATAAGAAAATCTAGTATTACATATAGTCTATGTTATTTAGTGAAGTAGCTTACTAATGGAAAAAGAATTTTTGAAATCGATAAACTAGTTTTTTTTTTTGAGAAATTATAAAAAGCATGATATCGAAAAGTAACTTTATAGAAACGTCACTAATCCTTAGCAAAAAGACACTCGTATAAGATTATTCATTTGCAACAGTCACCGGTCTTTTGACCTTGAAAATTTCGATCACAGGTCGCTTGCGACTTGGTGCAGTTCCAAGAATTAGTTTCGTGACATTATGCTAGTTTCACACAAGGGCAGAGAAGCTGTACAGAGCAGTACTGAACAGTAAACATTAGCATTTATGCACTATCCTATTCAGTGTTCCTGCTGTCGTGTGGAACTAGCATTACAGTGCGTAATGTCGAGTGAAAGGATTCAGCCTGATGTCGGGTGCGCCAGGAATGTCGGCACTGTAAAATAACTTACCATGCTAAGCAAATTTCAATCTAACTGTAGGCTATATTAGGATCACTTTATATTGATTAGGAATGTAATGAACACGTAAATGACATTAAAAAATCTGTACCGATTGCGGTTTGTCTAAATCGATTATTAAGTCTGTTCAAGTAATTTATGTTTTTAACTTTAACCATGATCTTGTGGTTAACCGTTGCGTTAGGTGACTTATATAAATCAATTATAAAAGAAGTTCTCTTGTAAGGTGTATTTATTGTCTTATAAATATGTTTTAAGTGGTCAAATTAGCTATAACTCGCTAAATGATTATTTTTTAGCCACCAATCTAACATACACCTAAAGTAGGTACTGAAGGGTGGTGAATGACATATTTAACATTCTTAACATGCGTTTTCACTGCCGAAACATATAATAAAAAGTACAAAACGTACATAATCTTGTACAAAATCGTACAAAAATAAATTATCAACTCTGTCTTTAAAAAATCAGTGGTTACAAACATTTTACATAAAGCGATCGTGGTCTCAATAACATATTACTAATACTACGATTAGTAATATCCGTCAGTTTTTAATATTACCTTAGTTATCTATTAGCAGTAATTAACCTTGTTCGCGTTATAGATTTATAATTTGTTAGAAATGTTGCACAGAATTTACTTATAAGGGCAAGTTCTTATACATTGAGTCATAATCATACCAACGTGCAATAGACAAGTGTACTATGACATTATTACATGATTTAATGACACAAATTGTACATTATTAATTATAATTTTAGTTAAAATTTACTTTAACAACGTATTAACAAGAATTATTGAATAATATCAGAATAATTCATTTTTCATTGAGCAAATAATTATTTAGCATTTCCATTATTTCGACCACAAAAATAAGCTAGCTAGAGTCTTACACTTGTCAGGTGTAAAGTTCTAGAGGAATAGACGTGGAAAGTAAACGTTTAAGTCAGAGCCTCAAATTATTTATAATTATTAATTCGTTAAAACATTTGTTGCCTTAATGTCGATTCCGGATCTTGTATTGTTGAAATATTCTCCTTAACTTCCTTGGATAATAAAAACTCGATTCTATAAATAACAAACTCAATTAATAGTTGACAACTATTAAAAAGATTAAAGTATATTTTGATTTGTGAATGTAAAGCGAGCGTGTAATTTAAATATAGCAAATATAAATATAGCTTGTCGACATTTCGTGTGTTATCAAATGATTTAGTCTAGGGAGAAATAACCTACGAGAGATGGTCAAGTAGAGATATCTCTATAGATAGAGTAATTTATTTTCTCGAAATCCAATGTAGGAGAGTTTTAAACTCACAACAGATTAAAAATATCTGTAATTGTTAATTGAGAGGATTTTTATTCGAGAGCACATAGTATGTTTGTCTAAATCATATCACCACCGTAAGTTTCCGCTGAATTATTAAATATAAAATAATTAAAAACATGTAAATGACGCCTATAAATAACCGATTCAAAATTGAAATTACTACTTATCGATAAAGATTATAAGAGCTTTCGTAGTTTTCTCAAAGCAACAATGGCGGTCGGCCTCGGCGAAGCGGGAAGCTGGTGAAATGATCAATCAGACCCCCGCACCCCCCGTGCCCCCCGAAACCTCCGCCAGACGACCTCGCTCTGGACCCGGCGACATGTCGCCCTAGGAAATGTTCGGATCTGTCTATCAACACCATTACTTACTTCCATTATTTTATTGCGTCAGATACTATACTACTATAACGTTCCTATGAACTCTTAAGGGCCAATGTAGAAATAAGTCACGAGTTTAAAAAATGCATGTAATATAAAAAGATGTTAAGAAAAAAGTAAACACGTCCACCAACGTTATTTTCAGAAGTAGATTTTAAGATCTGCAAAATAGTAGATGCTTTGCTAGCTTTTTTTATATTCGTGGATTTTAAATCAGAGCCATCTATTAATAACTTTCAACACTAGTGTAAAAAAATACTCAATGTTTCACATCAGAAATACATAAATTGCAATTACAACAGATGGCTCTTGTTTGATATGTTACAATTTGAGTTACACTCGATTATACTTACGGCGTTGGGATAGGGCCCCGTTGATCGACCGCCCAGGGCACTGGACAGAGAGAGGACCACGGGTATGCGAATTACGGTCTCACATAACCTATAATCCCCTGCCACCAAAGCATAGCAGAAAAGGGGGTGCCGTAGAAATCTTGCCCAGCGATGTGATAGCACTAAAATAGGTACTGAATAATGTGTTATGGAAATGTGAATAATAATAATGTTAAATGGACGTAGATCCTAAGAGACTCGCAAATCTTATAGTATTTCACCAACTTAACATTACAGGGATAAAATATGAATATAAAAGCTTTTGTACATACAGTAAGTATCTATATCAAGAAGAAGGAAAACTTTTGGAGATAACAAATCAATTTACCAAGAAAACATCGCGTAAACAAGAAAGCCACAAATTGTTTTTGAGATTTCCTATTGTTTTCGATAACGCTATTCGACATATTTTGCTGTTATCCTTATATCTGATTATTGTTTTGGTTATCCTGGATTATCTATATCTATAATCTATAATCTATATCTATAATCTATATCTATAATCTATAATCTATAATCTATACTAATATTATAAAGAGGAAAGATTTGTATTTTTGTATTTTTGTATGTATTGAAATAACTCAAAAACTACTGGGCCGATTTAAAAAAATCTTTCACCATTAGAAAGGAAATTTTTCTGTAAGTAACATAGGCTATATTTTGTATTATTTTTTAAATTTACGCGGGCGAAGTCGCGAGCAACAGCTAGTTTATAATATTTATGTATCTTGATGTATTTTAACAGAACATTAAAACTCATGGGATTTTATTTAAAGAATAACGTTAAAAAAACAATAAATTACGTCGTAGTAGTACACGACGACATGGGCGTCACCACTCGATGATCTTGGCTATGTTTATGGGTAGGAGTTTTTCTACTATTTATAAGTATGTCTTATTCGTATTAGTTTATATGGGACTCCCATAAGATACATGTAGTTTAACAGAACTTTAAAACTCATAAGATTTCACACAACAAATTTATCCAATAAAAAGTACCACTAAATGACGTCACAGTATACGACGCCATTATATTTCAGTACGTCTTTACGTAAAACAAGGCCAAAACGAGGGGGTTTTATTAACAATATTCATCGTATTTAGGTCGGATGACGTAAGTTTGTTATAGTCGAGGGCGTCACGAGGTGTTAAACTTTTTTGGCCAAATAGTTCGCGTCATTTACACCTTAGGATGAGTACTGACCAATGTTACGCAGAGAGTATTCATGCTATAACACTGTACCCTTACATTTCCCACGTAAAACATCATTCTGACTACCATGAAAGCTTGCAGAGTAATATGTTACATTAGCTTTCGCCCGCGACTCCGTCCGCGTGGTATTAAAAAAAAACAAAAGTAAGTAGACTATGTGTTAGTCTACACTATCCTCTATATCTATGTCAAATTTAATAGAGATACGTGCAGCAGTTTAGGCTACAAACTCTAACAAACATCCATCCATCTAAACTTTCGGATTTATAATATTAGTAAGATTACATAGATCGGCTTGTAACT
Source organism: Papilio protenor (assembly GCA_029286645.1). NCBI lineage: Eukaryota > Metazoa > Arthropoda > Insecta > Lepidoptera > Papilionidae > Papilio > Papilio protenor. The sequence goes on along the minus strand of JAGSMZ010000019.1, from coordinate 5,280,514 downwards.
TTTTAGAAATGAAACTGTAATTAGGGTTACCTATATCCCAGTTCATTTAACACTCATGGGCGTAAAAATATGATGGAAATTATGGCCTCAAATATTTTTTTAATAACTTTTTCTATCATCATAGCACTTATTACAATAATATTAGCTTAAGGAACGAAGTAGATATGGTAGTTAAAAACTTTATTATTATAAACACGTTTTGAGATTCAGATTTTAAATGAAAACATAAGATTATAACTTCTGCATTGAACACTTGTATTATAGTAAACAATTTAACACTACTGCAGTTTTTCGATACTTTTTAAGTTTAGCTCGTGACATACTTTCAAAGAAAATTTTTGAACAAAGAACCAACTCATAATTTCAAGCCAAGAAGCATACCACTGGACTTTCTTAATAAAAATAAAATGTAATACTACAAAAAGTAAGAAAACACACAACAATGTTGTTACTACTTTCATGTTATACGAGTACTTAAAAATAAAATATGGAACGTGCTTTAGCTGCTTCTGACTAAAAGGCAAATAATACAGCTCGCATTATTGCTATAAATAAAAGACAGGAGCAATAAAAATTATGTGTATTCTGGCAATAAAACAAACATAAAAAACAGCGGCATAATTAAGTATCAACTTTTATTTCGTTCTGAGCGAAAACATTTTTTACTAGAGCCTAAGACTTCACCTTAAAAATACCGAGCAACGCTTTGTTTGATTGGCTCGATTTAGCTGACCTATAAACGTAGTTCGTATTTAGCTAGCTAAAAATAACACTCATAAAATTTCAGCGTACAATGCATTTAATAAACACGTTAACTACTATTTAATAATATATATTGTTTAATATATAATATATAATAAAATTTATTATGCTCGTTTGGGGTGTGCCTTACTAATATTGTAAATGAACTTGTGATGAAAGAATTCGCAACGAACATCCGTTCGTTAGAGTTTACCACCTAAACGGTAGAACGGATCTCAGTGTAATTTGGCATAGAGCATAATGTGGAAGAACGAATAAGCTACTATTATTTAAGGCGGAGTCGTTCGCAAAAGCTAGTTGTAAATATATACATTAAGTGTGTAGGTACATCGTTTTATCATAAAGAATATCAGTAAAGTGTTTTGTCCTCAGTGAGGAAAACTTTTCTACCTAAGGTCGTTGGAGAGTAAATACGAGTAATACTCAAACTTGTTCATTTCCGTTACTTGTTATGTGTTTATGAGGCGTGTCGGGAAGTGCTTTAACAAGTTGATTTCCTAAGTCGTTCGAACTATTATCGTTAGAAAGTTCTAGAGAGCTTTCGTAGGTAGATTTTTGTAACGGAAATTGTGATAAAATATCTATCATGAGTAAAACAAAATATTTGTAATGACTTTATTGTGCCTATGCCCGACTGACAGGACTCTATGGTCCTCTGTGTGTTGGATTGTCACTTATTATACTGGTACATTTAATTAAAAGGCTGAACCTATATGAAAATTTAATTGTTTTTTCTATTTGTGTGCTTCCTGGATTGATTAAGGGACAGGGTTTTATTTGATTGTAACAATTGCCGTTTTTCACTTGTCTTACACGTCTAACCATAAATAGCACAAATTATGTATACAGGGTGTATAACTTTGTTAAATTTAATGAACACCAGATACGAATCTGACATTTACGATATTTATGGAAGTAAAAAAGACAAGGTCGCATCGGGTCGAGTTTTACGAACATTACAGACTCAAAGCCGGCGCCAAATATCCTACACGTAGATAATGACATGACTCGGACAATAAACTGAAAAGTAATGTTACCAAATGACTGAACAAATTGAATTAACTTCGCCCGTTGTCATACAATGTGAACTTCTCTTTGTGGTATTGAATTACGCTTGGTTGGTTCATGTGATTTTAAAATAAATGGAATTATTATCACCCTGTATTTGTCGCACACAGGGCGATAAAATACATTACGTATAACATCTAGAATTTAATTATTAATCCAATTTAAATCTATGAAATTAAATTCAAAATAGAAATTTAGTATAAATTACTAAAAACTCGTTTTTTTTTGTCTACACAACATATCGATGGGTGAAACGCTATTTGTTTTAAGCGCCATTAGCTTAAATGTTCCGAAGATCCATTTAAAGTTTTCATTTTTAGAAAAAAACAAAACGGCAAATCCTGAAAATAATTTCAATTGTAAGATTTTCAGACCGGTTCTAGATTAAAATTACTATAATTCTGCATACTTCATTATTTATTAACCACGCAGAAAATTTCAAGTCAATGTCGTCTAAAATGGCGGTTTAAACAAATAGCCTTTCACCCGTCGATATAACTTTTTCATATTTGTCTATAGTCAACTGTATTAATTATGGTTAACTGATATAAAATGATTCACACTGTTTTCGTCCAGACTATGCTCTAAATGAATGACAAACTTCATCGAGATCAGTTCAGCAGTTTAGGCGGCAAACTCTAACAAAAATCCGTCCATCCATCCAAACTTTTGCATTTATAATATTAGTAAGATTGTTTGCTACCAATAAAGAGGCCACACAGTGGCCCTGCTATGATTATTTATAGCTTTGTTCCTCTAAATCCGCATAAAAGTCGATGTTTGTTCCGGGACCAATGTTTACTTTCTTATTTTTCGTTTGTGTCTGTTTTTACTCGTGATTTATGGGCAATAGTTTTCTGGGTTTCTAGGCATCAGCAGTTTTGGAATTAATGTATAAATAAAAATATCTTATATGAGTAAAACAATATGTTAACTATTCATGACGAATTATCGAAACTTATAAGGAAATGTAACATCTCCTTTGTTGTTAGTTGATAATTTCGAGTATGAACGAATGCATAATGTAACGTACTTGAAAAAAAAACACATCACCATTAATAAATAGAGTAGTTCCAGCTACATTCTGATTAATTCATGATACCTGTTCAGTGAAAAAAGGTATACTAAAAATGTCCTTAGTGACTCACAGTCACTTTTATCCACTTCAGTTTATTGACGCTCTTGTAATTAGAATTTACGCGGCAACATAAAAAATGAGGTCAGAACGAAAGCATTTTATTAACAACACCTCTGACCTAAAAGCCGTAGACTTTGTTGTTTCAAATTGATGGACATCGCAAGGACGTAACTTTCACCTTCACAGATAAAATGCGATTAGAAATCTGTTGTAAAACAACCTTTTCATTACTGAATAGGTGGTTTTTAATAAACCGCCTAGACATGATAAATTACTGTGTAAAGTAAGGGTTAGAATGCATTACGACTTTTTTCGTACGATGTTTTATTTTAGACTAGCTGTTGCCCGCGACTTTGTCGGTTGTTGTTTAAATCGGCCCAGTAGTTTTTACGTGAATCGAATACATGCAAAAATACAAATCTTTCCTCTTTATAATATTAGTATAGATATGCAATATTTAAACAATTGTGTACGCACTTGCAGTGAAATCTTGTGATTATTTTTTTAATATCAACAGTATTTTCAACTTAGTAATATTATGTTCTTGTACTAATCTAATTAAGCTAGGTGTGTGCTAAGATATGGTACAGTGGGATTCAAAATCTCGACCATCTGATCGTAAATCCGTACCATAAACCATTAAGCTGGCTTCACTTCTAAGAACTTTATATTACACAAGCTGTTGCCCGCGACTTCGCCCGCGTCAAATTATTAAAAAAAATAGCCTATGTTACTCGTGGATAATGTAGCTTTCACATGGTGAAAGAATTTTTTAATTACAATCAAACAAACAAAGTTTTCCTCTTTATAATATTAGTATAGATACGTATTTTAAAATCGCTCTAAAAACGCAGTAAATACTCGCCCTGAAGAAGGACCCCCGAAGGGTCTGAAACTACTCGGTGCCGACACCGGATAATAAATACGTGAGTTAAGCCGTTTTAATTTTCGTTTTAAAGTAATGTCTCACGATAGTTTAAACAATTTAACGCAGTAAATGCCCGCAAGTTGTTACGGACATAAAGGAAAAGCAATAAATTTCATATTTTAATTTGCAGTAGACTGAGAGAAATGTATTTACTAAAAGCTTTTTCTCTTTGATAAATACTATATCATTATATCTTTAATCATATAAAATTGCGCGCATCATACAGGTGAAATGGCTTTGGCCCAAACCCAATTGTTATTAGATGACTTATAGTGGAAATTGTGAACTACTTACATTCCATTCTATGTCATATAAATCATACTTTATTAATATTATAGGATCCTATAGTATTTTTTTAACTTTAATTTTATTGTAATAAAAAAGGTGTACGTTTAATCGTGAATTATCATTATAGGCTATAGCCTATACATATATATGTTTCACGCTATTAAATTTGTGGTGTAAATACATTGGAAAAATCTGTCATTCGAGATAGGTCCGAAAACTACAAAGCCAATAACTGTAATATGGTAATTTATTAACAAAGGCATGCATTATCATTTAACTATTTAAATTTTGACAGTTTTAATCATACTAATATTATAAATGCGAAAGTTTAGATGAATGGATGGATGTTTGTTAGAATTTGTAGCCTAAACGGCTGAACGGATTTCTATAAAATTTGGTATAGATGTAGAAGATATTCTGGAATAACACATAGGGTGCTTTTGTTTTTTTTTAATTCCACGCGGACGTAGTCGCGGGTGAAAGCTAGTTAAACCTAAAGTAAACATTTTTTTAATATTACCATGCGGATGAAGCCGCACGGGAATAGCTAGTTTTGTTTTAATATAACTTTACATGCGATGCGAATCATAATACTGATTAATGCAAACACGGCCAGGGTTATGTAAACGTCATGCAACGTTCATACATCATTCACAATGCATTGCACTATCGCGGTTTCACCCTGTAAACAGTGGAGTTGATTGTTAACTATTACGTAGTGCTTTGACGCCTTTCTTTCGCTTACCTTATTTACATGGGCATGTATTTCTGAAGGCTAATCGAAGCATATCATGATTTAAAAATTGTTTTCAATATTATTAAGCATGAAATAAAATTAAAAACGATATTTTATGAATTGTCAATGGTCCAACATCAACATTTTTTTTCCAATTTGCTGTGTTGTTATTCATTCCTACTGCTTTCAGATAGGTACAATCCAAGTTACTGTAAAGCTATTGGGCGTTTACAGAGTCACTTTATGGTGATTAAATTTCATCACCTGCTATACGTCCCCACTGAGGGGCAAGGAGCCTTCCCATCAGGGTGACTAAAATAAATTAAATTTGGATTTCTTAAATTAGGTCGTCATTTACAACTTTCCATGTTCAAAATGGTAAATGCACTTTTCCTAGGGTCCGTTCGGACATACCAGTGCGTCGAGTAAGGACGACTTTAGTCGCAAATAAAAATGAGCTTAATGCTATTGAAACAAGATTAAATTTTACTATTCACGTGTTTTTTATGTTTGTTATTGAAATGAAATGTGGTGCAAAGAAAAATTAAACCTTGTTTCAATAGCATAAAGCTCAATTTTATTTGCGATAAATATCTTCTCTGCTTTACGCTCCGGTCTGTGTACGGGCCCTTAATCAGCTGTCCGGATGCAATTGCCGACCGGAAGGTTTGAGCTTTTCACGCGATAAGAGTACGCAAGTGGTGGATGTTTGAATACACTTATTTAATGAATTGCAGATATTATAGTAGCTGAGCTTTGCTTGTAATTTACGTACTTGTTAATAATTTGCGGTTTTTATTTGCGGTACGATGAGTGAACTGAATCATTACTTAATTCATAATCATTAATGTATGGCTTAACTTTAATATTTGTCACTTAAATTTTTATAAATATTAGATATCTTCATTGTACGTCAATTTATTAAAAACATATCCACCAAGAGCAAGTTTCGTTATTTTAATAATTAAACAAAGTCGAAAGAGACTATTAGTATGCGCGAGTGTTACCGATTGTACATAAATTTTGTCATTTCATAACTGGGCTAGAATTGTAAATTTCACGAATCATATACAATTTATTGATTTGATTTCCGTAGTTTAAAAATGGTTCATACCATTCTAAATTAGTGAATTTAAGATACCTGGTAAGATTAAAAACTTCCAAAGTTGGCAATTTATCGGTGACTCATTCAAGGTTTGCAATAACATTAGATAAACGGCAGAATTGATATGAAACTTTAATGCAGAGGATTTATATTTTCCATATATCACAGCATTCCTTATATTCGTTCACAGGGAATTAAAAATAAAAACAAATTTAATTTAAATAATCTCACGACAACGACTTAGATTATGCAGAGATAAAATATAGAAGAAATACTTAAAAAAATATATAAAATCATACTTCATACTAATATTATAAATGCGAAAGTTTAGATGGATGGATGGATGTTTATAAGAGTTTTTAGCCTAAACTGCTGAACAGATCTCGATAAAATTTGATATAGATGGATAGTCTGGAAGAACACATAGGCTACTCACTTTTGTTTTTTTTATTAAATTGCACGCGGACGGAGTCGGGGGCGAATGCTGGTGCTTTATAAAGACAGTTCTTATGGCCTATAAAATACAATTACAAATTATTGTAGAGTTTGAATTACGATTACAATTATGACCTATTTCCAAACAATGTCATTTGAATAGAAATATTCATTTAGTCGATGAGTTTAACATATTTTGGCATAGAAATTGTTCCCCAAATGTTTTTATAGGTGTTGAAAATATTTTACATTCTTCATATTTAAAATGACTTGGAATATTTTGAAGTTATTTGTGCGATGGCAAATAATTTTCCTCTTCATTAATATTAACTTTGTCTTTAATATTTTGTCTCTTTAGATTTTCAAAATCTGTCTGTTGGAATGCATTTAATGACAAAAAAAACCAAACTTGTCTATACTCGATCAGTGAGAATACAATTCCAGTCTCATCTAAACTTCCTTTACAAAATCCAATACAATCTCTGATATAAAGTAAAGCTGATCCGTTACACAAGAAGTCTCGCTGCTGACTCGAATCTAATTAACTGGCAACAGGACGCCGACCTAGTTTCACCCCCCACCCCCTACCCTTACTTCATCCTCGTCGTTACAAATACATCGACCTCCCACGCTATACAAAGTTCGATGAAAACAACCCTCTATAACAGGGAAACTTGAACATCTATGACAAGTTACATTTTTATTATTTAACCAATATATTGATTTCAAATTAAAAACAATCTTTTTAAACGTTAATGTACTTTACATTGCGAATAAAAATCTCTCTTTGATATAAGATAACGTAACAAAAAGACAAAAGACAATAAATTCAACTACAACTTTAATAAGTACTAGCTGTTGCCCGCGACTTCGTCCACGCAATATTAAGATAAAGTACATAAGTACCCTATAATATGCCCCTCTATGTCAGCTTCAGTGAAAGTCCGGTCGAAATCGGCCCAGCCGTTTCGGAGGTTACCCGGAACAAACGCGTCTTGCGGACAAACAGACAGACAAAAAAAATTTAAACGCCATTTTCGTTATCAGCGACGCAAATACGCCAACTTCCCGAAATCTGGAATTTTTCTTTTGATATTACAAACAGACACTTTAATTTTATTATATGTACGGATAGATTTAAGTAAGTTTTGTAAAATAGACTTTATTAATCGTTACTATTATTTTCAACAACCTTTTTTATAAAGATAATGTTTATAATATATTGAAACCAAAAATGTTTTGTATATCACACATTGGTAAACCGCAATACCGATATTCGGGAAACAGCGCATTAAAATGCTGAATACGATGAATGTGAAATAATAAATCAAACTAAGTGTTGCACAACAGTCTGCAAAATAGAAATGAAAAACATTTCGATGATTATCGTTAACTAGCCAAAAATATAGTGTTTTATTTCAATACTAGCTTTCGTCCGCGACTCCGTCCGTGTGGAATTATAAAAAACCAAAAGTAGTAGTTTATGTGTTCTTCCAGACTATCCTCTGCGTCTATGCCAAATTTAATCGAGAATTGTTCAACCGTTTAGGCTACAAACTCTAACAAACATCCATCTAAACTTTCGCATTTATGTATTATATAATATTACTAAGATTAGTAAAAAGTAAGGTATGCTTGGTGTAAAGTGGACCTCATGGAGTAGAGTGAATTATTTGAATCTCTAATAGCTTTATTGCATTAAAATTAAGAACATTTAGTTACAATTGTTGTAATTTAGTATTATTGACATATGGTTGTAACCTTTAGTAGTCACTGGTTAAAAATCCGAACAAAAGCAATTTATAACTGTGTTACGTTCTTTGTTAAGTGTTTAAATATTTGTAATTATTACATTTAATAAAATTAATTGATTAAATTAAATAAAAGTTACGTTTAGTGTTTAAATCATAAATGTCCTTTAAACTTTTGGTTAAATTAGTACAAAGTACATATAACTACAAGTAATTCACCTCTTGCACACGTCCTTATCACTTCCGCTACTTTGTTTAACGAAAAAACATCCTACTGCTATCGCAAAACCACTACGAAAATGTTCTTATCACCTACAAAAATCAAAATTTAATGAACACCAAATATTTTGTTTTACATGAATAACTCCACACAGAGGATTTATTCTTAAAAAGAAAATAAAAAGTAAATCCATTTTTTAATTATTGATCATGTTTTTTCTAATTAGCCATAAAGACTAATTAACTTTAAAAGTCTTTAATAGACAAGAGGAAAATAAATGATTTTAAAGAATACCTAAGAAAGATACGTGTCGATAAAATATGTTGTAATTATTCTCTTCTTTTTTAGTTATTAGGAAGTATATAAGCAAAAAAAAATAATACTCCAAGAGTATTTGATAGACACAAGTATCAATAACAATTTAAGAACCACAAACTTTGTAAGGATTTTCTTGGAACAATAATTTCGATGAAAGAATTCGTTTCGCTTTTCTTCGCAACTTTATTTTTGTTAACTTTGTTGCTACATACCTTTTATATAGTCTTGTTTCTTTGTTGCTAGAGTTATGTGGCTAGATTTATGTCTTTTGTTCAGCAGTTCGAGATTTATTTGTAACTGTAGTGTTTACTAATTTTTAGGTTTATATAGCTGTTTAAAAATCACTTAATTTTTTTTAATTCAATTAAAAAATCTTGGTTGTTTTACTAAACTGAAATTAATGTAGTTTTTTTCATATATATGAATATTAAAATTCAGTTCGAAAAATGAAATATAAAAGAAAAGGTCGAATAGAAAGGTCGTTGAATAAATCTTTTAAATTTCCATATTTCTTTTAAAAAACAGCGTAAAAATACGTAAATGAAACATTTTCCCAAAAAAAAGTAGATGATATATTAGGACGTAACATAAAAAACTTTGAACTGTGGTTATTGTGTAATACTGCTGGATTACGAAGGATTGTTTATGCGCATGTTTTTCGAGATTTAACAAGGACATTTGTGTCACTGGATCAAAGAGGAAAATACTTTTACGTATAACATAATATTTGACTGGATCTTGGGATAAAAAAAATTGAACGAAACACTTGGAATTAAATACAAATTTAGACTTTGGTCCAGTCCAGTTATCAAAATTGATCGATCTATTAATTTAAAAAGTGAATAAAAAAACGTCGCAGCTAACCAAAGTATTATAGTAAGAGATTACCGATTTCTGCCATCTCTATTTCTCTATAGGTCGGCATATGTACTTATTTAACATACTCTATGAGTCAATACCTACATAATCATCATTTAACTGACAATTTACTACGAGAGGATGTACAGTATCACTCATAATCTTCGATAATTTTCATACCATTCTCTTTCACACAATACATCCGTCAATTCTTCCTTGGAAAAGTAATTTTTCGCATAAAATAATCTTTGTCCACGGAATATGTAGAAATTATTCCCACCCTATTCGGCGTGTCGATGCGTTGGCTGGCGTCGGAGTGTCGACGGTCGCCGGTCGCCGCGACGCGTTCCCTCAGTCTAGCTCACCCACTGAGAGGGTTCGCTCGTACCATAACAATCACCATGGCCCGTGGATTTGCTGCCTTGAGTATTGCCGTGCTACTAACGGCATTCGAATTCGGTACGTTTATTTAACTATTATTTTCCGCAAAATTATTTTATTTAAATAAAATTTGCATTTAAATATAAATTTTGTAAATATCTGAAACTATCCTCTTCTAAACTTCTAAACATGTAGAGTAATGCTTCGATAATGTAAACAAATCTTCTGTTTACCTTTAGTTATTTTAGGGTATGTAAAATTTGTTCGTTTTATCATCATTTTAATATAGAATTGTATATGTTCTTTAAATTTTACTTTATAATTATTAATATTGTTTATCTTTATATGTTCTGTACATGTTTATATTGTTTTTAGTTTACTTTTTATTTTTAGAAAACTTTCATATAATATTTAAATATAACAGCTAGAGCAATATATTAGAAAAGCAACATAGAAATAAAGTTGGTCAAATACAATTAAAAACAAATATCTCTAATTACTATTTCGTATTGGATTTTACATAAATTTACAAATCGACATACAGATCTAATCTGAAAAGATTTAATAAAATAGAGAAGCAGTTAATTACATTATCTGAACATTGAAAAACAATTATCCGCTAAAGGAAAACCATTGCTTTGGCAATTACATCCAAGTGTCTATGCCAAATTATGGTTTGAATGAAGCAACTCAATGATATAGTACTTACATGTAAGATGCTAAAAGACAAGTACTTTTCGCCAACAAAATAATAAAGAGAACAATGAACTCTATTGGGTTTGAGTTATGATTAAAATTCCTATGGTTAAATGTGTTTTGATCGAGGAATACATTTTAGAAATTCGATATCGGGGATGTAATGTGAGTCTAAGATTAATTTTAGCATTTCTTAAAAATTAAGAAGTCTATGAAATTTTGCATAGGTGTAGAGCATAGTTCAGAAGAACACATAGGTTAATTATTTTTGTTTTTTCTTTAAGACCACGCAGACGGAGTCGCTGGCGAAAGCTACTAACTACTATGTTTTATAAAGCTGTACAAGCAGTGGAAACGCACAGTAAAAGTGTCAGTTTAAATTTCATTTCACAAACCTAATAAGTTATGTCAGAAGTCACATGAAGAGGTTGAGACAATTGAATTAATTCTCGTCGTAAGTGGTGATTCATATGTTAACGAATTCCGTGAACTTAATAAATTAATCTTTTAAAAGAAATTGTCTACAATTTAAAGAGCTTAAAGTATTCTAGACCATAATTAAAGGTAAACAGAACTCTATTTTGTACAAGCCTGGTAAGTTATTTTTATGGCATATTCACTTTTAGGTCTCCAACTAGAATGTTACTAGTGTGCAAGAGAATTGTTCTCTACGTTGTGTACTATTTCAGGTATATTATAAAAGGTTAGTCATCAAAAAAAGTTACAATTCAAAATTTTGCTACCATAGAGTATTAGAAGTAGATTAGAGTCAATACTCCATAAATACTTCTACTCTGGTTAACGATTCAAGTCGTATCACTATCTCGCGTACCTTAAATTATAGGGGTGTATGATAAACATAATGATTTATATTCATACAAGTCAGGTGTTATTTATCGTAACCGAAGGTCACACGGTTAAGGTTCTACGCAGCACAAGTAAATGACAACATCATGACATCATGCTTATAAAATAAATGTCGAACATAATTACTTAGCTCCCATGATTCGATCGTTAAAAAAGTAATAAATATTATATAGCATTTCTAAACGAATACAATTATGATTAACTAGCTTTCGCCTGCGACTCCGTCCGCGTGCAATTAAAAAAAACAAAAGTGAGTAACCTATGTATTTTTCCAGACTATCCTCTTCATCTATGCCAAATTACATCGTAATCCGTTCAGCCGTTTAGGCTACAAACTCTAACAAACTTCCATCTATACATCTAAACTTTCGCATTTATAATATTAAGTATGAAGTATGATAGTATATCAATTTTCCTTTCCACAATATTAAAAGGCTTACAATAATTTACTAAGATAAAATTCAGATAACGCTAAGTAAGATATATATATCGGCTTGAGCTAGCACGATATCAGAATTACTACTACTCGAGATCACATGTGGGCGGCCATGGGTAAAGTCGGATTCAAGGAATACATTCACAATACTACAGTCAGGATATCATCGATCTACCAAGCTCCTATCGTTCAAACAATGTTCTCGCAACGATCCCTATTTTCAGAATGATCTAAGTTCTCTCGAAAGTCGCCCGGCGGCGCTCGTATTCTAATTATGACTTAAATTCAAATTGATTTCTTCTTCTGATTGCGACACGGCCATCCTGCGAACACCCGTCCTCGGGTGATGTTACTCACGTTCCGCTCGGCCACTCCTGGCCTAACTACGCTTATTAACCAACAACATACATACTCGTAGAGTCTAGAAATTTAATTCATACTCGCCAACACTAACACGCCTGAGACATGTACCACCGTCGTTCAAATTTTAGTACTTTCAGCGTTATACTCTCAACTCACACAAACTCCACCGAGTAAAAACCTCTAACGCCTCGGCTCTCCCACCGAATCTCTCACCGCGGCCCTCCGGCCAAATCTCTCCACGTCCGGCTCCGACGTGCCAACTACACACAACGGTCCTCCAGACCCCTGCCTGTCATCACCCTATGACACAACAGTTACACAAACCGGTCCTCTGACCCCGACCTCCGCCAGAGTTAACCGCGCACCGCACATCCAAGGACTACGGCTACGTTAAAACTTCTGGTACGGTCGACCACAATACGGTAAAGACCCTTACTCGAGTTTATGTCATCATCAACATCGACTGGTACATGACTCACAGGCATCCTTTAACTCCGTGTTTGTAACTACAAACTTTCAACACTCTACAGTTTACATTAGTGCTACTCCTTGCAAATAGCGTACCGAACATACAAAGCAGTCACCACGCACCTCTTCCAACGCATAGTGCTGTCACGGACACATTCTTCACGTCATTAGTAATTACATAGTCAATTACTGGATGAACCGATTTTTTGTAACATCGCTGGTTAACACCAACCGCTATCTTACCGCGCCTTAAACCGATAACTCTTACACGTCTCGGCCATACTGACATTAGCACGTCCCCGTGCTATTTGCATGCTGGTCTTTCAGGCTATCAGACATCATATTAGTAAAGTAAAGACAACGAAACCACAGAGTTTACTGCATTCACCCACTAGTGTTATGCTAACATTATAAGTGCTATTACGATTGTTATTCCCTCTGGTCAGCTTATAATTTCGTTCACAAATAATTATGCTATACAAACTGTAAGAATATTTGACCTCAAACATGGAAACATCTCCAAAACAAAATTACATCTCCGTTACCAACTTATGACAACAAGGTTCAAACCACAACACACGGCCAATACTATTCACCTCCTGTGAACATTCCATACCGACCCATATGATGCCAATCTGCAACCATTTGTCAGCTCAGTTGGAAACGTTAATAATATCAAATTTCCTTTTTTAAATTTAGTAGAAGCCAAACTTCCTTTTTCATTTTACAGATCTTAAAGCCATGACGTTTAACTAAGGGAATAGTAATCGGTAAACAAAACATACTATACTATTATCCCTAACTCCAAACACACCTTTTCTTTCATTTTCTCGCTATCGTAACTTAAAACCATATTTCGGATCAATTAAACCTGATTACGCTTAAACACATTTTCGCTTTTACTTAATAGCTACACGACCAGCTCTATAATTGGAATGTGTACAGTCAGTTCTTTGACTAGCAATGTTATCGAAGTTATCACGTGTCAAAGAATCGTGTTCCTGACGGGAAACATGCTTTTTCCCGAATTCAAGCGTTACGTTAACATTACTATGACTACGCCTTGGTTTAAACAATAGTTTGAAATACAAAGATGTTGCAGATTACAAGACTGCATTAGCCGATACACAAAGAAAGAGAATTTAAATATCACATTAGATAATGAGCAAGCAGAGTAGGCTAGGAAGTTCTCAGTTTGCTAAGTTCAATTGCATACAACAAACGTTAATATCAACCACTTCAATTTTAATCTCTAACTAATATTTTTATTAATAGAGTTATAACCTAAACAGGCGGTGCTATCCGATATCATTTGGTTCTGCTTGCTAAAATTCCACAATTATTCAAAACTACGTCAGCGGTAATAAATGTAATGCGTAGCTGTGTGTACATCAGCTTAGAACCGGTACAACAGATCAGTTCACGTAGTCTTAAACCGATGAGCTGCAGCTCAACAACTAAATTAGCAGCCCACCGCTCACCGCGATGTACCACAACTATGGGTGCCCATAAGCCTCTAACCGTTCGATGACTCGCCGCTCACACGAACTATAACCCATGTAGGTATAAACTGAATTGATCCGCGGAGCCGGTTCACCGATACCCTTCACTAGCGCGAACTGTGAGCCGATCTCAGATCATCAATTTTAGTAAAACTACCACTGCCTAGTAATGAGCTAAGAACTCGATATTTCGATTAGGACAGGTTTTGCGACTTACTGTGCACTAATGCTAGATTGTTTCACTAAGGTTCACAAAAGAGAATAACATTTTACGAGTAACTACTCTTAATAACAGCACGCTGAACTATTGCTAACTTTTTTTTTGTCAGTAGAGGATTGATAACACGTACAGGGAACGTCACATGATTTAATTCAATAATGTTTTTAATTTTATTCAAACTGTCATAACCGACATGTTTGACATCTAAATTACTCAAGTATTATTTCAAATTATTTTAACAAGATAATTTTATTTTCCCCAAATAGTACCACCCTCATTAAAATAACATCTGATAATTACAAATTAACAATAATAACAGATTCACTAAGCATTTCCGTAAATAATTACAACATACTAACAACCTAAATACCGAACTGTACTATGTTCAGTTGACAAACTATCTCGAGTCACTTAGATTTAAATCATCTAAGGATACTAGAATACATTACGCTCATTGCCCTCTAATCTTACAGTCCAACACACAAACTACTAAAGGAACGAACTCACCGGATCCTTGAGACATCAATACTTTGAGGATTTTAACAAGTTGGACATCTTACGCTCTCGCTGAATGAAACCATACCATAGGTCATGTTTGCATAACCTGCTATTGGGAGACCTGCGGATACTTGCACCCTTTCACATTATATCAACTGCTTGGTTTAATTTCCAGTTGCTTTAAAACAGTGATCCAATGTCCATGCTATAGCACTAGCGCAGATTCGGAAGTCATAAACATCCTGACTCCGAACATATCTTCGGTGGCTTATTATTTTCCTGGCTATCACTTTTTTGCATTTTGCGTAATCTTACAACAATAACGACTTATGATTTTTCATTTATTTTCTTGACATTTATCTTTTTCGAAATTTAATGTCATAGATCCACGCATGCGCGATGAATTTCTCTTTCCTTTCTCATAATTCCTTTTTGAAGTACTTTTCTTTGATTGTTTAGCACCATATGATTTCCAAATCACGTTAACGGTATCTTGTATGCCGTGTACGTATACCTTCAACTGCTATATTATGACGCACACATACTTTATAAACGTATTTGCGTTTTCAAATACTGAAACTGTTAAATCGTGCACAAAAGCTTGCATATCAACGTTTATCGTTTCCGTTTTTCCAAAATAATCTCGTAATTGAAATATTTTTTCACAATGACGGACGGAAACGTCAAATTAATTCTTTTCTTTTTAGTTCCCATATTTCACAGAAAATTTTACGAATGCCATTGAATTTGCGCTCATTTTCGATCTCCTATTTTTTTCATCACATCTTCCCATTTTACATTTCTAACTTGATCCGACAGCGATCCCACTTCTGATATCGGCTTGAGCTAGCACGATATCAGAATTACTACTACTCGAGATCACATGTGGGCGGCCATGGGTAAAGTCGGATTCAAGGAATACATCACAATACTACAGTCAGGATATCATCGATCTACCAAGCTCCTATCGTTCAAACAATGTTCTCGCAACGATCCCTATTTTCAGAATGATCTAAGTTCTCTCGAAAGTCGCCCGGCGGCGCTCGTATTCTAATTATGACTTAAATTCAAATTGATTTCTTCTTCTGATTGCGACATATAAATTAAATAATTCAACATAGATGTTTTATTTGCTTAAAATGAAATTTTAATCTGTGTAGTTATATTTGCCCTTCGAAAGTCATTTAAAGCCATATTACGGCCTTGACGTGTAGAAGCAATTTTAGTTTTTAAAATGCCATATAAAAACCACTTCATGTTTTTCATTCGAAGCTTAATAGCTTACATACGCTATCAAATGAAAAGTTAAAAAAATACCGTATGATATTTTTCATTAAGTCTAAAAGGAAACGAAATATGAAAGTATAAAAGTATTTTAAAGCTACTGAAGAAAATTAATTTGTAAGGTATGATAAAGAATCGTTTTACATTATATACCTAACAGAATAATAAATTATAATAATAAACTCAAATTAGACTCGGTATTAGAACGTTAACATTTTTCAGTTAAAACTCTATAATCAATTTTCACAAAAAAATAATAGGTTAATTATCCTTGAACATGGAATAGATTAAAAAAGAGAACAATCGAATCGAGCATGACATGCAATGATTCATAAACTGCCACTTAGCACTACAAACGGACACTAAACCATCTCACAACAAACAATAGTCGGAATGACACAACTGACCTTGTATCAAGGCTTCCATTCATTGATGACACTAACTAACCATTACGGAAAATTCTTACATTTAGAAGCACCTAGGTAATTTTACTAAATCATCACATAGTTTATGTCCTACAACTACACTCACAATTAGTGCCGCAATAAGTTGTTTTATTGTCACTAAAGGTAACACTAATTAAGCTAAAAGACTGATGGGCCTTGCACGAAAATTTGGGAGAAAATATTGACGTCATAAAATTTGTATTAGATTTGTGTAATATATATTTTTTTAAATGACACTCTCGCCTTGTATCACAAAAGGTTATTGATCGTCTTTGAATGTGTTAATTAAAGTCGTTTTCTATATTTAAATCGTAAAATGCGAGTTCAAACGCCGATTATAAATTGCAAATATCATATCAAATAAACAAGGTTATCGTTTCAATTATTCTTGCCAATTTCTACCTATCAATGCTAACAATGTAAGCGATGTTTACATAGAAAGGAATGTTTGTTATTTTTTATCTCTATTGAATGAATAACAAGATTCGAAAATTGTTTTGATTATACTAATTGGTAAATTTGTGTGATTTAAAAGAATATTGATTGAAATAGTTTGTAGTGAAATTAAGAAAAAAAAATGTTTTTATTGAAAATTATGCTATAGCGAAGACGCCAGAAGAAAAAGCAGTTCTCGATAACTTGCGTGCAACTTAGAAGCCAAGCAATGTTCATGACTAAAAAACTAATGAAACCGTGGATTTCCACTAAAAAAATCCGTTCCTTCAAAAGTCTCCTGAAAGTTGTTAATGGAAACTCAAGTTAACGCATGTATTATACAAAACATTTATTTAACTAAGGCAAGTAGTACAACCGTGTTAACTTATTCATGAGAACTTCGCGTGTATTAATAAATATTTACATAGTATTGTTTGATTTTCCACGGTTGAGTAATTGACAAGTTGGATATACATAACAATGACTCAACTCCAGCAAAGTATAGTTATGTAAAATAGTAATAGTATATACATCCATTTTTTTGTAGACAAATATCGTCATCTTACTAACGTAGGGTCGACGCATCAGTTCGTCCTCCATATAGATCATCCCTCATCTTCACTCCCTTCTTAAGATTTAATTACGTCTTTTTCTTTTGCATGCTTTGTCTCCGTTGC
The DNA here is from genome assembly GCA_029286645.1 of Papilio protenor. Lineage (NCBI taxonomy): Eukaryota > Metazoa > Arthropoda > Insecta > Lepidoptera > Papilionidae > Papilio > Papilio protenor. The sequence goes on along the minus strand of JAGSMZ010000019.1, from coordinate 5,262,634 downwards.
TGCTGCGTTGTTTGTTTTTTCAGAGAACACACATGTTAAGGTTGATGACTACTTGTGTTCTGTACTACAAAATGTAGAGCATGCCTTAGAAACTTTGTACAACTATAATAAAACAAATTAATTCATCCTTTGACGAAATAAGATTATTGTTCTTATTTATGTAATTTAATTTTGGAAGAATGCCAAGAATTTGAAAAAGCTATCAGATTCAGCTCATAATTTAAGGGTAATGAGATTTACCAAGGATGAAAGATTTTTTGTTAACATTTTTATATAAAAAAACATTCCAATTACGAATTCAAACTTCAAACCATTCCAGCAATTTTCAAAAACAACTTTACAAGCTTTTGGAAATTCTCTATCAGTACATACAATATCCAAAATCCAAAGATTCGCAAAATGAACTACATCTTGCCAACATCAAGGAAACAATTGTCATTTGTGCACTTGAATTTTGACATTTACAATTGAGAATTTGACAAATGAAAACAATAAAATAAAGTTTTTATAATTTCAAGCGAATGAAGCCGCACGGGAACAGCTAGTTCTTTAATAAAGGTCAAGGCTTCTGTTCCCGTACACGAGTATAGACTCGAGCTATTTGCGACTCAAACTTGGGTGTTCCGCTCACCGGCTAAATATACATACGTTAAGCCCATGATATCATCAATCTAAAAGTATGTCGATACAGTTAGCATACTCTTATGATAATGGCTTTGGTTACAAATGTATTCAGGTGTAATTATAAATGTTTTTTTTTGTCACGTGACATTGTTACTAAATTAGCTATGGTTTCAGTACTCTCTTGTAAGATTCAGTTACAAAAATGTTGCAAACTAAGCTTTAGGTGTATGGAAATTTTTGGTTTAAAAAATATTTTCCTTAAATTCCAATGTAACCACAAATAAAATAAGGAAAAGTGTAGGCGAAAAAATGTTTGTTAACATTTAAGACCTTAAAACAAAACGGTCCAAGGTCTGCAAACAGAGACATTTGTAACATGTAACGTCTTAAAACAATTCTCTAGATCTGGACTGTAACACGATCTTTGCTACAACAATGGTTAACTGGTACAGACCACATTTAACACACGTGTGTGATTACAGTGTAGGCGAAAAAATGTTTGTTAACATTTTTATATAAAAAAACATTCCAATTTTCTAAAACAACTATACAAGCTTTTGGAAATTCTCTATCAGTACATACAATATCCAAAATCCAAAGATTCGCAAAATGAACTACATCTTGCCAACATCAAGGAAACAATTGTCATTTGTGCACTTGAATTTTGACATTTACAATTGAGAATTTGACAAATGAAAACAATAAAATAAAGTTTTTATAATTTCAAGCGAATGAAGCCGCACGGGAACAGCTAGTTCTTTAATAAAGGTCAAGGCTTCTGTTCCCGTACACGAGTATAGACTCGAGCTATTTGCGACTCAAACTTGGGTGTTCCGCTCACCGGCTAAATATACATACGTTAAGCCCATGATATCATCAATCTAAAAGTATGTCGATACAGTTAGCATACTCTTATGATAATGGCTTTGGTTACAAATGTATTCAGGTGTAATTATAAATGTTTTTTTTTTTTACCTTTCCCGCAAAATTCGTATTGTATTATTTAGTTTTATATTTATAATATCCTGCATGAACCAGAATAAGATCTTAACCCTTCTTTATCTGTTGTGTGGGAATCTGCGATGATGTCATGCACGAGAAACAAAAATACAAATTCTTCATAAATTTTATTCAAATTGTTGATTGGATGGTTTCATATAAATGCGTGTTCGGCAAACGTGATCCGGTGTAAGGTGGCATACACTTGTATAGACGTATGACTAATGTAAAGTGCTCTTATTATGGTCAACGGAGGTTAAATTATAATCTTGACATCATTCAAGCGAACGTGCCTGTGTAACATCTATGACGCAATATTCAAACTTAAACAGTTTTGGTACTCGTAAATTGGATGTACTCATACAGACTATACGGCGCACACCTTTGACTAAACTATCGTGTTGTGTGATTGTCGATTGCTTCGCAGCAAATCCAACTGCTTAGTTGAAGAACTAAAAATCGAGTAGTGTGCGCATCTCCATATAAGCTCATAAGAATTAAAGCGCGACTAACGAGTTGTGCGATAATTTAGTCAAAGGTGTTATGAAAGACGAAGAACTTAACCGGGAACTCTCGATAAAAATTGTGTACTTTTATCCAAGGCTTGACACAGTTCGTAGTACTAAGCTAATATAAAAGGATAATTCCCACATCCAATTAGTCAATCTTTCCTTGCTCTACCTACGATTAATTCAATTAGACCTCGACTGTCACAGAGTAGCTACAATTAGTTGACATGCATTAAATTAGCACGCGAGAAACCGGTACGAAATATTCAGGGATCGGTCCTGTGATATATTGAAGTAGACTATGCCGCAGGGTGACATTTTATATGATCTGTAACAATATATTGATCTATAATTTATCTTTGATTACAGGATCGTGTTTGAGATGCTACCAGTGTAATTCTCAATCGGATCCCTCTTGCAAGGATCCGTTCGCAGGAAAAACTAAAGTGGTAAGTACATTAAAAATAACAGACTGTTTTATAGACGCTAAAGAGACCCTTTTTATAGCTTTTTAACTGTTTACATGTGTGACTATTAATTTTCAAATCCTGGAATACAATTTAACCTCTACATTTAACAATAGTTTAGATTTTCGGTAATAGCTGAATCAAAACTGCACACCGCAAACTTTTTTTATCACAAATTATATCTTTATCACCAATCATAAGTACCTACCAATGGTACTTCAGTATAAATAAAAATATGCATAAAACAATTGACACATGAAACTTTTTTTTCCAGGAATGTTCCACTCAGGACTCTGTGAATTACAACCGCGCCTACTTACGCGGCATCTTGCCCACCGAGCTAGTGGATGCCGTCGCCGGCGCACCAAGATACTGCCACAAGATTGTTATGCGTTAGTATATTTACATTTTAAGATCCTTTTCCACTAGTAGTAGCAATGACATTTGCGCTGCTGACTTGATAAAAGAAAGGGGTCTGTGTTATCATAAAATAAAAATCAATTTTGTGAAGTAAATTTCCAAATCTGTCTTATCTATATTTTATACTAATGTTATAAAGAGGAATGATTTTGTATGTATTGAAATAACTCAAAAACTACTGGGCCGATTTCAAAAATTCTTTCACCGTTAAAAAGCTACGTTATCAGTGAGTAATAATAGGCTATCTTTTTTATTATTTCTTAATTTCACAAGAGCGAAGTCGCGAGCAACAGCTAGTAATTAATAACTTTATACTGTGTAACAAGTTCTCGGTATATAATTTATTGTGGCATTACACTCGATTCCTATACTCTTTTTACATTTAATTATTAATTTAAAAAAAATACCTGGGTATATACTCGTATTATCTTTGTTTTTCAGAGAATGGCGCGACTATCCGAACTTGCTTGGACGCCAACCCTACTGACTTGAACCAAACTTGTCGTGCTCTTGAAAACGCGGCCAAACTGTCACCAATGGACCAGTCAAAGCAAGTCAAACATTGTCAAGTTTGTGACAAGGATGACTGCAATGGAGCTGGTTCAATCGCACTCTCATTCCCACTGGCCGCTTTAGCTCTTATCGCTTCGTATCTCTTCTACAAACAATAATAAAAATTAATTAAAAAATAACAATGCCATTGGAACGCTTTGCAACGCACCAAAGAAAATGCTTTACGCAAATGCTGAAATTATTTGGTGTGCCAAAATATTAACCTTTTTAAGTAGAACCGTCCAATATCATTGTTATTTTATGCTTTGTTATTTTTAGATATAAAAAAAATATATTTTAGATTAATACTTTAATTTAGAAGAGAGTTGTAATCGTAATTTTTTCGTAAACATCAAATACCAAGATGATATTAAATATAATATTTAAAGTAAATATTGTATTCAGATTACAATTTTTTATGAAGATGGAAGGTTATTTAAGAAATAATAAAATTGTTGTTGTTGTCTTATAAATATGAAATTAAATATTATTGTTGTATCGAATGTTTGCTTTGCTTTACAAATTTAATGCCTTGATACTTTATTTTCTGCATTATAAATGTATAAATTGTTAAATCAATATTTAAAAAGCATTTATATATAAGTAGAATTTGACCGTCCTCTTAAGATGAACGTATTTTAATAAAAATCAATAAAACGTTGCTTATTATGTTTCATTTTAACTACACTATTTTACTTTAATTTACCTCAATCTTTGATATCTATTTTATTATCCATTTCGCAGTATACGCTTAAAAATGTGAGAAATAAAATATTATAATATATTTTTCAATTTATATTTACCTAATATTACATATTCGTGTTACATTAAATGATATTAAATGGAGAATATTAATAAAGACTTCATTAACTTTCTACCAATCTAAGCATATTTTATTTGCAATTGTTACAACTACGGCAAACCTCTATTTGTGAGACAAAAATGTAGAATTCCTTAAAAAAATATTAAGTTTGTAATTTGGTTAAAACGTAATTTTATTACAATTTTAACATTCGATTTGAATCAAGTTATCGATGTAAGGTAATGAGGATTGCGAAATGCGAATGTAGGTGAAAATGCATTAGAGTATCGACTTCCTCCCACGAGATCTTTATATGGTTCCACTATTTAATTAGAATATTATTAGACATTAATTGGAGTTTTTCCAATGATTGTATTAAGTACATAAAGGGTCATAATGTTAATTTTATTATAATAGTTTAGAACTTTAGAATATTGATACCATACAACCACAAAAAGGACATCCCTTTTTGTTGTTCCATCAATATTTTGGGATGATTTCCAATGGGCCGATTAATCAGTAGGTCGATCGATCCAACAGAAAACATTTTTCGTTTGTCAAATCCCTTAATGACAAGAAATTCCAGCACAATAGTATTTAATTAAGGTTACAAACAAGAACGTGTATGTCTACGTGCATATTAGATTCACGGCCCACCAATATCTGCGATTCGCGTCGACGAATGCATACATTTAAGGTCTTTCGAGCATGATGTATTTATCGGTAACAATGGTAATATGATCGTATATAATATTACCGCTGACGCCAAGTCAACGTGGACAGTAATGACACTCGCAGCACGATGAATAGGTTCGTGTTAATCCATTTCGCGGTGTTCACCGTTTCTGTGGCGTATTTGAAACTTGCTGAATCATCAGGTAATTCATTTCAATTTTCTTTTAATACTTCGAATATCAATTTTCTAAGAGTTATTAATTAAACCGTTATAATATAATGTAACATGTGAACTTGGAGGTCAACTCGACTTCCCATTCTCACCATGTTCATGAAGGAAATGATGGATGGGAACTGCTTTTGGCAGAGAGGATGTATAGGATAGGGGAATTTCCTTTATCTGTGTTCTCCTCATCTTTCCATTAAAGGTAGATAACGTACCTGCAATCTTCTAAGTTATTGAAGTTACCTATAAGCAGCGGTGACATCACTATTATCTAGCTTAAGTATGGAATTTCAAAAAAATAATAAAATTAATATCTGAATAGGCGACTTAGATCTACACAAAGTTGAAGTACCTGATGAATTAGAAGAGGATGGAGAAGCCGCGGATAAAGTTGCATCCGCGCAGGGGAGTGCAATGGCTATGAACAACTTTAATAGAGGTAGACCTCAACCTCAAGTTCCAGTCCAACAGAACACAAGACCTTCACAGCTCGTGATAGATGTGGTGGAGTGTTTCGTCTGCACTGATTGTCCGAAGGTATACGAGAATACAACATCGAAATTATGCCCGCACACACTTGATGTTACACGGCAAAACAAATGTGTCGTTTATGCAGAAAAATATAAACGTAAGTTATGTAGCTGAATTAAACTTTATTTCTCTTACTTACTTATCTCTGACACAAAATACTGTATATATAGGAGTATATAAGCTGACACTTTTGCTTTTCTAAGAGGAAATATTCATTGGTCACAAATTACAACTTAAGACAGGTTTTCCTCCATCCCTTGTATTATTATCATGACAAATCTCTTTATTTTTTTCTGGTACTACTTTCATAAAATAGAATAGGACAGACATATTTTTTTGTAAACATAAGAGATGATATTTACCTACTTTCTGGTTTAGACATGAAGAGATCGTGGTACATCCGGGGCTGCTCTTCAGAGAGAGGTTCCTGTGAGGATATTAGGAAGGCTCACGCCGCACACGGAGATATAGTGCAACTGTTACATTGCCGTGAATGTGAGGGTAACAAATGTAACACAAATAGTGGATTCCGATCTATATCAGATATCACTCTAGCATTGTTTGCTGTGATTGTAAGTCCTATTGCTGTTAAATATACGGTTTCTTAAATATTTAACAATAAAAAACAGTTATTTAAAATTAGATGATTCGAAAAGAATTAGTGAATCGAGAAAATGAAAACCAAAGATTTAATGGCATGGCTCTAATGGCTTTGGATAAATTATTATGTATAAGAAATAAAGCAAGTCTCATTAGTTATTAGTTTGCTTTATAATGTTACTTAAATAAAGCGATTTGTACAATGAAATTGTTTGTGTTTCAATAAAACTACGCCAAAACATTTATGAGAGATGAGATTAAGTTTTGCATGATGTATAAATATCAATCACATTCCTCTTTTCATATTTACTTTGTTAAATTATTTACAGAGTCTCAATCTCCTAAGCTCTGATAAACAAACGTGTTCCACGAAAGACATTCCACAATCACACTAATTTTCACTAATACAAAAATTTCTGACAGAGTATGTGAAAAAAGGTAGATAAGTATGTTTTCTTTAAATCTATAGACGGTTGCCAACTTATGCCAGCTGGTAGCTTCAAGAATCTGAAAGTGGTCCAAACTAGCTGGTCTGATGTTTACGTTTAGTTCCCGTCTATGTATACTTGAATAAAAAGTGTTTTCACTACGTAATATGTTTATAAACGTTTAAATGTAGTTTATGCATAAAACGTTATTGACCTCACTGTCCGAATTACTTCATCGCTTGAGACGTTACAAAACCGGAATGCTACTTAGGTTTAAAGATATTTATTCTCATAAAAAACACAACGTTTCGCTTACAATGAGAAAATGTATGAGCTTGCGGGTAAATATATGATATAGTATAAACGCAAAAAGACACTAGGTACACTACTAATTAATATAAATCAAAACAAGCCTTAAAATAATCTAATTTAACATTAATAACAAGTAACAAAGTTGTATGTATATACCTATAGGCAACTGAGAAGTTTTTATAATAGTTCGGCAATAATATGTAACTTGAGTTTATTTTGAAAATATTAATACTGTTACAATTCTTTTATCTCGTCTGGCAAGTTGTTAAACATTGGACACCTTCAAACAAAATTGTTTTATTTCCATAATTAGTTCTTGGAGTAATTGTTTTTAGCTTGTATTTGTTACGTAAATTATGTTTATGATCTCTTTTTTCGAATTTTATGTTAGATTTAATGTTGTTATTTGTTATGTTCATTATAAGAGTACAAATTTTAAATTTAAATGTTTGAGCGATATTGAATAATTTAGTCTTGGCGTATAGTTGTTTAGTTGGAATTCGGTAATCAAAATGATATAATACTTTTATAATTTTATTCTGTGTTCTTTGTAATGGTAATAAATTAGTTGATGCAGCTGACCCCCATATTTCTATCAAGTACTCAATATGTGATTTTACTAGGGAATTATATATAACTGCTTTAACCTTTTTAGGAATACAGTGAGCGGCTTTGTAAAGAGCTCCTAGGACTGCTTTTAACTTTGATTTAACCATTTCTATGTGCGGCTTCCATGTTAGTTTATCATCTATTACTAGCCCTAAATACTTTTCTTCGTGTGATCTTGAATAGTGTCATTATTTATTTTAAGGGGTGGAAAATCTGGTATGGACTTATTTTTGCTGTTAATATTATAAAAGAGGTTTTCTTTGTATTGATCGTTAACAAATTACCCAAGAACCATTCGTTAAGTTTGTCTAAATCATTTGAGCATCAATTAATAGAGAATCAAATGAATTGCCGTAGTAAAATAGGGATGTATCATCCGCATATAACGTAGATGTCCCGTGAGACCTATAGTATTAATATCGTTTATGTATATTAAAAACAACAAAGGACCTAATATTGATCCTTGGGGAATACCAAAATCGTTCAGTTCCTGATTTGAACTCTTATAATCATCTATTTTAACGACCTGACTCCTATTCTTAAGATAGCTTGTAAGCATTTTTAGAGCTACTCCAGTAATACGAGATTATTTAATTTGAGTAACAACTTTTGATGACTAACGGTATCAAATGCTTTTTTTAAGTCTATAAATATACCCAATACATATTCTTTTTATCAATATGCACTTTGATTTTGGTGATTAAATCTACTGTTGCTGTGATAGTACTCGATTGAGGGCGAAAACCATATTGTTCATCAATTAGAAAATTATTATCTGTAAGGTAAGTATTTAGGCGTTTATAAATAATTCTCTCAAAAATTTTCGAGGTCATGGGAAGTACCGACACCGGTCTATAGTTATTGGGGTCAGATCTGCAACCTGATTTATAAATAGGATTTACTTTAGCTATCTTAAGGGAATCTGGGAATGATCCTAGCTCTAAACATTTATTAATCGAGTTAACCAAGGATTCCACAATAACGTTTTTAAGACATTTTAGTGATTTAGCGCTGATGCGGTCTAGTCCAGTTGCTTGTATTATTGTCTAAATTATTAATAACATTAATGACTTCATTTGCACTACAAGGATTAAATTCATTCAATAAAACTTTATGTGAGTAATCTAAACTGTCCATTGGAGTATTAGTTTTGTGATAATTTTGAGGTATTTTATTAGCTAGTTCTTTGCCAATCGACGAGAAAAAGGTGTTAAATGCATCACATATTTCATTACCATCCACGATAATTTTAGAATTTATCATTAGTTTTAGGAATTACATTGTCCTCCTTAAATTTATTTATTGCCAAACTATTGATAATGTCCCACATCTTTTTTGGTTGATTAGTACAATTTTGAAATAATCGAAAGTAATATTCTTCTTTGTTGGTCTTGATTAGGGTGTGAACATGTTTCTGTGCATTAGAGTATGCCTTCTTCAAATCTTCATTTTGTGGGTTTTGTTTAAGTTGCAGGTTCAAGTCGTTTCTCATGTTTATAGAGTTGATTATATCTTTGTTGATCCAATCTTTTGGGGTAGATTCTTATATTTGATTTTGTCTATCTTACTATCATCTATTAGTTTTAAAACTGATTCCTCTAAAATATTGTAATCATCTGTATTTTGTATATAATTTGCCTGTGAGGCACTTTGAAAAAGCTTTTCATAGTTCATCGCTTTGTAGTGTATTGTTTGTGGTTTAGGCGGTGTCCACTTGCCAATTTCAAGATATTGTTGCTTGTGGTCTGACAGGGATGATTCAATAATCGACATGCTGAAGGAATGATTGTCTACATTTGTACAGATATGGTCTATGATTGTTTTCGTCTTATCCGTGGCGCGAGTGCAGTATTCTAAGTCAATTTTATTTAGTATTTTGTATCCACACTCTTCTATAGCTTTTACATACTTCGTGACGTAATTATCTTTTTTAGTAAATCTATATTAAAGTCGCCAAATACAACTGACCTTTTACGTTTCTCTAATTGCGCTGTGTAAATGTCCAAGAAACTATCTATTGCTGCATCCCGTCCGGCTTATATATGACTCCTATATTCAGAGACAGCTTGTTACTATATATCCATAAGTAATGGTTGCTATTATCATAAACATTTTCAGTTACCTCAAAATGTATATTTTTGTGTATATAAATGGAGACACCACCACCTCCTTTATCTTTTCTATAATTGTAGACGTGTGTGTAATTAGGGAGATCGTATATTTTAGCTTCATGATCTGAAGTAATATGGGTTTCAGTAAATATTAAAAAGTGAGTCGTTTTTGGAATAGAATTTATTATGCATTTAATTTCATCAAATTTTCTACTTGTTCTGATACTTCTTAAATTGGCATAAAAGAAACGGAGTGACGATGGATTTACGTTAAGGTTTTCATATTTAATTGTTAGATGGTGATTAATTTTCTCCTTATATTCTGGTATTAGTTTTTGACTGTTGCGTTATAATCTTTGGTGTTCCTTTAACATATTTTATAACAAGGTTCTGTTCACCCTCTTCTTGGCGTGTTAGAAGTTCCTCTTTAAGTTGCGACAGATGTTTACGCTGTTTATACGTCTGATCTGAGTATATCTTAAATTCGGATTGATTATTTTTATTACGAAGGATTTGTAGGGCGACATCTGCATTTTCAAAACATACTTTTAAAGGTCGTGGTTTCTGTGGGTTATATTTTCCAAACCTGAAGGTCTTTATTGGCTGACAGCAGTTATCAACTATTTTATTAATTATTTTGCTTACTTCATTCTTATCATACTCTAATCTATCACTTGAACTCTTCGACGAAGACTCCGGAAGATTAAAAATAATAATATTTTTTTGTTTTGTAATTCGTTCCTGACATTCATAAATAATTTCATCATAAGAATTAGTAGATATATTGGAGTGACTAGGTGATAACGAAGATTGTAGACTTTTATTTTTAGTTCGTTTTTTTTACTTAGAAATTTTAAATTATCTATATCTTTTTTCATTATTTCTTGGTCTTCTATAATCTTGTCTGTACATATTTTTATACCAGCCAATTGTTCTTTTATTTCGTTCATGTCTTGCCGTATACTAGCCATACCTTCATTTTGTATTGTAGAAAATTTTGTCAGAAAAGATCTCATTTCATTTTTAAGACTTTCAAATTCTTCCTTCATTTTAAGGTCAGATTCTGGTTCCTTACGTTTACGAAACGTGATTTGCGGCTTATCCGTGGTCTTACTACCCTCACTAGATTTTGACAAGTCAGGTTGCGATCCGCCACTTTTGCTTGTAGATCCCAATAAACTCATTTTGTTATTTGTATAATCAAATAAGCGCTTTATTACAATGTTGCTTGAATATAAATTAGTTTAACACTAGTCGAGGCGCAGCGATAAGCTATTCAATGCATTCTTTTGTTCATCGACGGCTGCAGTAATTACCACCTCGACGGCAAAAGGTCTTAAATAAACACTCACCAAATTAGTCACTAAAATTCACACTTTAAGGTTGTTTTTCGGTTGGCACTTTTGAAATAATTTACTTAGATTTAATATTTATTGAACGCGTCTAGCCCGCAAGCCGGCTGTCAAGCACTTTCTCTTTCTAACTGTATGGCGATTGGCGACAAAAGGTTTGGCGTGCACCAACTTTTGTACTTTGTTAACTTGAACTTCAACATTTAAATTGGTAAGGGAATGGATTTTCTACTTTAATTGGAACGTTAAATTTGATAATTTTTTTCAGAAAGAAAGAGGGATGTTAATATTAATTCGAATTTTGATAAACAAGTTTTATGACCATGTTTCGTCTAGGAAAAGTCAACCAGTCGAACTGCGTAATACGAGTAGTTAAGCTGTTTTTAACTCACTATAGTTTTTGTTGAAGAAGTAACAGATTTCGAGATAGAATATTTATAATTTCCAAGAGCAGTATGTATGTATGTACACCGCATACCTTTTGTGCACAATCAGATATGATAATATTTCTTGTAAACCAACTGTAACAGTGGAAACCTGCATTTAGATTCGTAACTGTGACATTAACTTCCGTTAACCTTGTACATAATTTTCAAGACAAACTTTTAAGTTACTAAAATTCAAATGAACTCATTTTTCTGTTTTGAATTGTTTTTCCTCAGACATAATAACAGTGATCATTTCAAGTAGGTTATATCGCTGCTTGATTACTTAAATGGCCCATCGTGCTAAGCGACATAGCTTCGAACAAAAAAAACACCTTGCTTGTTTACTTGGTTACCTTGATGCTGATTCATCGTCCGTGAAGGTTGTCAATTTATAACACTCAAGCCATTATTTATAACTATGTTATTTACATGACTTATAATAATAGAGATGCTAAGATAATTTCAGCAGATCGAGTGCAATAAATTTTAAACAAAGGTGAGAAAATAGCTATCAGTGGTTGAAGTCCAAATGCTTCCAAAAATTTCGCTAAAATTTTGTTCATGTCAAATAAATTTTAAAATTTGTACCTTCAAATCGGCGTTAGCTGATCAGCAGATAACGTTTGCCATAAACGGACCACAGTTTGCAGTCGGTCGAAGTTCGAGTACGTCGACCGCTTGAAGAATGTATTTGTGTAGGTATCGCCAATTACTCACACATTTAAAAGAGAAACGTTAATACTTAAAATTGGTATCACGTAATCCAATGAGGTCAAATCGTGTGTTTATGGTCAATCTTTTGAGTTTCAATGTGTACTACTCGTACATGCTATCAATTTATAAAAAAGGAAAATTTTGTAGCAGCCATTGTTATAAAGATATCCACTCTTTCTTTTAGTTCTTACGAAAGTATGAAAAGTGCCATAGATTAAGTTTAATGATTTATATAAGGAAATGGGAAAAGTAAATATTTTTATCAACATAAAAATGGCAAACAACAAACCTAAATAAGTACCATGTCTAAAAGAAGCCGAAATGCCGAAATAAACTTGTCCCAAATGTGAAGATATAAATTAGGATATATATTTATATTATGGAGGTTAATATGTCTGGGCGTGCGACAAAAATCTAGTGGCCCCAATCTTGTCTTGTAATATTTTGATATGTACTCGCAAATTGTCGAGTAATGGTTAAAATTTGCAAATTAAAGAAACAGTAAAATGCTGCTACAAGTGATTAAGGTCCAGTTTCACTAATAAATTCGAAGAAAAAGTAACTCTAAATAAAGGATGCTCATAAAAAGTATTGATTAATTAATCAGAACAACGAACATGCTTGTATCGAACAAAAACATGACATCCAAAGAGAGCAACATTACGCAATGTGTAAATTGTGGTCAATCATGCCAAAGATTAAGATTTGAAAAATAATCTAAAAAGCATTAAGTAACCAGTAATTTCATGAAAATAATTATAACTGAAAGTAAATCATTAAATATTTGATGTAATGACACAAGGAGTACCAACTAATGTAGATTCCAGACCCATATCTAATTATGACGTCATCGCCGACTTAAACTGCGTAAAAGAAATCGGTCCTTGGACACTCAGTACAATACGAAATAGGAAATTATTGTAATTTTGAAACTGATTCCTTCATAGAATTTCATGCATAGCACATCTGTTATAGATGTATAATCTATGATCTCGGTATACGTAACACACGCACCGCTTTCGCGTACTACGCCCTGCCCGTACCGTGGCACGACATGCTCGCCATCGCCGTGGCTCCACAGATTGGTGACTCCCGCGCGCTACTTCGTTCCATTCCATTCACATTCACTCGCCGCTTGGCATTCGTTCGTGTTGTGTGTTTCGTAACGATTGTAATCCGTCCAAGTTTTCTTTTAGCGCGAGTGATATTTTAGTAAAAATGTCAAGATTCGCTTTAATTGTTCCTGTGGTTTTGGTGGCATTTTTCGCACAAGATGGTGAGTATTATTGCATTTAATAACTTTTTAATTTTACTCAACTAACGTAAATGCGCAAAATCTTGATGGATCTTTGTTTGTTATTTTGACTTAAAAAATTTGCATATCAGTGGAAGTATATAAATTGCTTATCTGTAATACCTATTTTGATTATTTCTAATATGAATGTTCGTTTTGCTATCGTACTTTGCTTACAAATGTAAATTTTAAGTGATACCTACTATATGAACATTATGCGGCCAAGGCGAAACTGACTTCATTATGAAACCGCTACAACCTGTTTAGTAATCCAAAACATCGCACATGCGTTTGCATTTTTTTTAACGGTTCAACTTTTAAATAATCTTAAATTCAACTGCTACTTTTGTTTTCTTTCTGGTTTGTTTTATATTATTTGTTTCGCACTTCTTGTTAAACTTTCTTCGAAAAGTTGTATGTCCAATTAAACTGTTCCTTAACTATGCTAACCTAAACCACTAAACAAATAGATGCAATTTTAATATGGTCTTAGAAAAACTGTATGAATATTCCAACCGCAAATAATTCTAAAAATAAATTAAAAAGCCCCTCTTTTAAATTGATTTTTGATGCCAATGTAACATTCAATGTTATTCGTAATCTTAATACTTATGTGAGTTATTTAACGCTGGCCTGGTTCAAATATTAAAAAATATATCGACATGCAAAAAACTGAATGATAGCCCTTGATGTCTTATCTCGGTTAGTTTGCGACTATTATATTTGATTACACAGCTGTCTGCAGTAACCAATAAACGTTGTTGTGGTTGTCCACTGAATAAGTGTGAAACCTTGCTTGACCACAATAATCAACACTGATAACTGTCATGAGAATCATACTTCATACTGAATACTTAATGCGAAAGTATGGTGGATGGATGGATGTTTGTTAGAGTTTGTAAACTAAACGGCTGAACGGATTTCGATAAAATTTGGCGTAGACGTAGAGGATTGTCTGGAAGAACACATAGGATACTTCGTTTTCTTTTTTTAACGCGGACGAAATCGTGGGCGAAAGCTAGTCTTTAAATGGAACATTATAGAACACTATTATATATTACTAGTAATATTATAAATGTAAAAGTTTAGATGGATGGATGTTTGTTAGTGTTTAAGCCTAAACTGCTGAATGGATCTCGGTTAAATTTGGCATAGATACAGAGGAGTCTGGAAGAATGCATAGGTTAATTTTTTTTCCACGCGGAAGGAGTCGCGTATGAAAGCTAGTAAATAATAAAATGCAAAAATGTATACAAGGAACAGAAATTAATTATAAATGATCTTAAACTACGGATTTTTAAAGGTCTTTGAAAGAACAGAAACGTTTGGATTCTTTTCTTAAATTTTAATTTCGAATTGTTAACTGCAATTTTATTTAACTCATCAACCGCTACCTACTATCCCGTAAACTCCAGAGCGTCCTTTACTTTTGACTAATCAAATCGCTGTCCTAAAGAAACTTGTAAATATAAAAATAAATAAATACGGTTATAATTTGCACAGAGCATAATGTTCTTTAGTTTTTCCACATGACTCAGTCTACTAACTTGTATCGTCGCTCGTCGCAAACAACGGATACAAACACCTACTCTAGCGACATAAATCTGCGTTACAAGTCATAAAATGGTTGTAAAACAGCTGATTGTAGAATGACCTATTTTTAAAAATATCGCAAGGTTTGGAATTTTTAATGAACGTAGCTTTTTCAAACGCATTCTTTGATATAAAATATCTTGACACCTAAGAATAGAGGTCCACAGAGACAAATAAATTTTGAAGGCGATCCACGAAGAAAAATATTTGGGAATCTGAACCTATAGTTCCATAAACATATTATGAAGTCGTTTAATAATAACATGGAAGAGGATTATCGAACAAGAGGCAAGATGAAACTATACTACTGAATAAAACATTCTATAAAATCTACCTGAAGTGCGTTCCTAGTATCCGAATGTTATCAGTGGTAATTAAAAGGCTTACGTCACACGATAAATTGGTGTCAGGTTAAATCAAGACGTGGAAACGTGCCAAAAGACAAGGGATGTTGTATCATCCGTGACGTGATGGTATCCCTAAAATATCTGAACTGGGAAACGGTTTCAAGGTTTTGCCATCGTGACGGTTTATATTAACTTCGAACTATAAACAGTTTAATGAAATGGGAAAAATCTAGTTTACGGCAATGCCATCTCGATATTACAGTTTTTTTTTAACTCAAAACAAATTAAAAAGATATGCTTACATGGTTTGTATACGTTGAAAGTATATATGAATGATAGATGCTTAAAAAAATTATGGCGCGAAAATGAGTGATGGTATTGGTCGGCACCGTATCAAGAGGATACGAAACCGAAGAAGCGAGAGTGGTGTGTCAGGACATGACCAATTTGAAGTCTGTGATATCTGCCTACCTCTCTGGTTTACATGCGCGAGTTATGTTGTTGAAAAAAAGTAGTATACTTAAGTTCATTCTATTTATAATTTTTATTTTAATCTATGGTTATAAAATCAAATATTTATCAAAACGATAGGTCATTGCTATTCATTCTTATTTATCATGAATAAAACTTTGAGTGCACAATAAAAATAAAGTGGCAATAAAAATGCAGATAATGCAACTAAAAAGCGATTATCGTATGATAACGATATCTTGTATGCAACCCGCATGATATCCTACTTAACAAAGGCAATTCCCAGTGAGAATCAATTGTTAATCCATAGTAAATCACACTATTGATTGAAGTTACTAGACGCTATTGTTAATTATATTGACAATCCGTCGAATTATTTTATCATCATTCACATCTTCACGCTTCGTTGTAAGCCGGATGTGTGGAGATAAATTAACAAGGAATTTTCTTCTAATCTAATCATGATTGGGATAACTAAATATAATAAATCATAGTACATAATCTCTTCGCCGTGTTTAATTGATATACAACTAACAAATGGTATTTTTCTTATTTTAGAACTAAAACGATAGGTCACTGACGAAGATTTATACAATGGTATATAGCTTTTGCCACTCCATCCGCGTGGAATTAAAAAAAGTAGCCTATGTGTTCTTCCAGACTATCCTCTACACCTATATCAAATTCCATGGAAATCCGTTAAGACGTTTAGGCTACAAACTCTAACAAACATCCATCTAAACTTTCGCATTTATAATATTAGTATGATATGATTACGATAAATATTTTTTACTAAAATAGTATATGAAGCTAAAATAGATTATTGCTCGGTTTAGTTTTCCCTAGCTTTTTCATAATTTTTTTGCCTGATTACTCATACGTTTATCTCCACACCCACAATATTAGCTTAATTCTAATGAACAACATAAATGGGTTACGGTTTAATTACTCTAAAAAGCCATGACCTGTCATAAACTGTATGAGGTCAAGACTAGTTCTATTAGACGAGATCTACTTAAAAGAAGTGTTTGCCATTAAAAGGGATATCCCTTGCCGTTAGTCGACTTTCGACCTTTATATAGATACTGACAATTACAGTAATGCAATCAAAACCGGTTTATGAGAGTGGTTTTTAAGATAGTAATGTATTTACTTTAATACTCGTGCAAACGAGAGCTTAAGATAATCAGAATTTTAATTAAGGAACTCTAAGCACGCACAATAAGGTTAAGTAAGAACAACCCCACACTTTTGATTAAGCTATCGCACAACTGTTTAGTCGCGTTTTAATTCCTATGGGCTAATATGGAGGTGCGTATCCTAGTCGATTTTTAGTTGTGCAAATAAACAGTTGAATTGGCTGCGAAACAATAGACAATCGCACAGTTGTGCGATAGTTTAGTCAAAGGTGTGCGCGCTCTGATTATTTAAGATCTTGGTCAAGAGCTAGCTTAATGATAATAAAAAAAGTTAGATTAAAATACGATAACACACATACACTGGCTTTAATATTTGATTCAGATTAATTTATAAATCAACTGCAGAACATTACAAAGTAATGAGGTCTTCAGACAACGGAAGTTGAACAATTGCTCTTTTGATGGTCAGAATAGAGATATAATCGAATTAATAACATTTAATTCAAGACCAGACCCCTCGGTAAACATGACATCGTTAACTGAAGAATTGATCGAAGACGTATTTATGTTTTTTTCCAATCTCGAGGAGTAAAAAATAATTTCGATACAATTTGAACCTTGTTGGTATAACAATAGAGTTTAAAATCACTTTTTACTGATGTAGCATGTTTTCTTTGCCACAAAATGGTACATGTCTGTAGGTTGTATGTAAGTATACAGTCAACTTTGCAATATGTAAAGATAAGGTAACGCGTAGTTAAGTGACTAACTTGTTTACCTACATTTATGTAACACGTCGCCTCAATTATCGTAAGTTGCAATTGCTTTTTAAACTATTTTTATTTCAAATTCTCTATAGAGTTAATTTGTACAAGCAATGATATCACTTTATTGTTTCCACTACCGAAAAACTTGTTGAAAAACATTGTAGCAATATGCTTTAGCATTTAAACTATAGGTTACTTATATAACTTTAAACTGTCGTGGTCTTTACAAATATAAAACTCGTGTAACTTTTTTTTTCACACTACCACATCACTTCAGTCAGCCCGTGAACATGGCGCATACAACTGTGCCGAAATATCGGGAACTAAAACAATCCAATCGTGGTAAGAAACCCGTATCTTACTTTATATCGGTTACTTATTTAGATCAACAAAGAACATTCAATATTCGCGTATTGGTTAACTAAACTCCTCGTTCTCTTACAACAATTTGCTGTAAGAATTTGCTCTCGGAGTTCTCGCCGCTAGTTTGCCCCCTTCTCTTATAAAAAAAAAAAACTCGTCTGCATCGAATGCTTAACTACGTAATTAGATACGGGCATTGAATCTCATTTAGCAAACATTACCATTATTAGTCATTCTTCTTGCGATTGTTCAATTCACATCTTTCAATTAGAATTTTTTGCCCATTGTTCTCAACAATCAGACATAATTAAAATAAAACCCGGTTTTTATTCGGCGTACAAATGAAAATTTCACACGAAATAAGAAACACAACATTTTCTTAAACAGAAAAAGATATCATTTTTAATTATTGTTGCAATGGATTTTGTTACTAAGAATATGCAGAAAAAAAGACACCTTATTAACCTAGCTAGTATTATAAAAACGTTGACGATACCATAATTTATAAAAAAAAATCTTTTTAACTCCATTTTTTTTCCTATTGACAAAAACATTGCTGATTTTTCAGACTTTCTTCCTTATTCATTTTACTTGTTTTATGTGAAATTGACTATCATTTAACCTAATATCATAAAATTCGTAATCCTTAAAATCCCATAATCATTATAAGTATCTTATGACCTCAACATAGTCACAATTTCATTTACTTTGCCTAAGAATGTCATGACCCCATTTATGTACTTAAAAACATCATTAATCAAGGCTTCAGTACAATCGGTACAGAGAAGCACCAATTATTGCTAAAATAGGAGCTAAACAATATTTTAAATACAAAATAACCAATTAAACATAACATAAACAGCTAAAACTGGCGGACTGGCTAACAATAATGTTAAATGCATTTTTAATAATCTTGTGGAATAAAAAGTAAAACTACCATAGAGATATTAAGGAAGGCCAATAGGAGATATGTTTGATAGATTTTGTAGCCTAAATGGTTGAACGGATTTCAATGAAATTTGGTGTATATGTAGAGGATAGTCTGGAAGAACACATAGGCTACTCACTTATGGGTTTTTTTAATTCCAAGCGGACGGAATCGCGGACGATATCTAGTTTAAAATAAAACTAATAGTAAACTCTTAGTTTATATCACCTTATGAGTTTGGTTTCGGACCAAACTGTTAGGAAAACCGAGATAACTAAAGAGAATCTTGAATAGCACATTGACGGTGTTTATATTTTGCTTTCGTGTGACATCATCTGTGGGTTTTGGTTGCCAAAACACCTGTATATACACACATGTATTAGAGCGGGCGCACACCTTTCGTGCGATTGTCGATTGTTTCGCAGCCAATTCAACAGTTTAGTTGCACAACTAAAAATCGAGTAGTGTGCGCACCTCTATATAAACTCATAGGAATCAAAGCAAGACTAAACAGTTGTGCGATAGTTTAGTTTGAGGTGTGCGCATGGCACGCTCTATCCTGTGTTTTTAAATAGAAGTGGGATGATATTTTTTGTATTTTTGTGGTTAAACACATAAGTTGTCGCGTTATTTAGTTTAGAAATTGCATAATATAGGTTATTTTTTCAGATTGTACTTTGATAGAGTATTTTTTGAAGGTCAATTCACACATATTACACACAGGATACATACATACCATACAAGTATACGCTAATACTTAAAGCATCACAATAGATTGATTTAACGTGGCGTGAATGCGAAAGGAAAACAGCGAACAATATGTCGTGCTGTGACTAAGCATTTCCACCCACATACTATGTTCAATGTTACATCCATACACTCTTAAAGTAGATTTCCACTGCTTAAATAACTATCCGAAAACATATTGTTATCCCCTTCTATTCTCTTTGAAAATACGAAAGTAGTAACGTATTTTCTGCAGTTGTGTTGCCCATGTAAACTACTATTCTAGCAGAAAATCTTATCTGTATATTATAAATGCGAAAGTTTAGATGGATGGATGGATAGATGGATGTTTGTTAGAGTTTGTAGCTTAAACGGCTAAACCGATTTCGATGAAATTTGGTATAGATGTAGAGGATAGTCTGGAAGACCACATAGGCTACTCACTTTTGTTTTTTTTAATCTACGCGGACGGAGTCGCGGGCGAAAGCTAGTACACCATAATTTAGAGTATAATTTCAAACGATTTTTCTTTCTTCAATTTCCTTAATAAAGACGTTAAATTAATAATAATATAGACATATTTATATCAAAAACATGTGGCGTATATCCGGAATTTATTTATTTTATCTTAATACCAGCCACAAAATGGACCATTTTCACACGTCCTTGAATATAATGTTGTACACAACATGGTCAGATTTGAGGCCTATTGAAAATAAACATCACTCATTGATTCTTTTAGACGTTTGCCTTGGAAACCATCGCCAAGATGGTTTTAATACGCCATACTTTATTATTATAATCGTAATTTTTTATTTTAATGACTAATATTCATTAAAATTCTGATTAAATTCTTTTAATGGAATCTACGGAATGAAAAAAATGAAGGAAAGGTAATTTGTCAAACTTAAATGTCAGAGGGTTGTGACCACTTTTGTTGACCATCTCACGTAGGATTTTTCGTTAATTCTTGCATTTCTCAAAAATGTAGATAGCAATATGTATAGTAACATAGTAGTGTGTGTGAAGAGCGTACTTGGTCAATTTTGACAAGTACATCATACTAATCATACTATTATAATATTATAAATGCGAAAGTTTGGATGGATGGATGTTTGTTAGAGTTTGTAGCCTAAACGGCTGAACTGATTTCAATGAAATTTGTCATAGACGTAGAGAATAGTCTGGAAGAACACATAGGCTACTCAGTTTTGTTTTTTTAATTCCACGCGGACGGAGTCGCGGGCGAAAGCTAGTAAGTAATAAATATGGACACAGTCAAAATCGACTATAACGAAGTTGAAGACATAGGCGATATTTAGTCGTGAAACCCATAGGAATGTTATGTTTGGGCAGTGTCTACGGTTTTAGTCTCCATAACCGATGTAGCTTCATTGTATGGAAAATAAAACAATAAAAACCACACCTAAATCGTAACCTTATTCGCATTAGTTATAATAATCGAATTTATAGGTGTGGTAAACAGTATTACTATCATTATGTTGATATATTAACAGGTCTTTCCCATAATTAACGACGCGGTAACACGATAGCTTAAAGCTGATTAAATAACTCTTAGCGAGGTTCTTTAGCCCTTCCTAATTGGATTAGAAGTCTTAAGATTGTATTAAGTAATTAAAAACCAAAATCCAATCACTGGATGATTTATTGATTCCTTATAAATTAAAAAGCAGAATTGTTAGTCGCTGGTGAGTTAAGCAATATTTATTAAACTATCTATTTTCAAATAATAATTAACGTTCTTAGATTATAGTTTTTAGGTTATAATCATTTTTCCAATTAAAGCCTACAAGACTGCGTGAATTATTATTTAGACAATCTATATTGTAGATCATCTACATTGTAGAGCAATATACGAATAGACAATATATATTTTATGACGCAACATTAAGGGTAAGAGTGTAGACAATTTGGCGCCATAGAATATTATCCTTCTTGCCGCTCTTAAGCCCGTTACACACGCTCAGTTTTATCTGAACAGTGGAATCGTTCAGCTAAATCTAACGTGTGTTGTGTAAGCACTCTTGGGATAAACAAAGTAAATTGTAATTAAATGCTTATTACAATCTCAGGGAAAAAAGCTCGCTACGAGTTCGCTACGCTTTTTACCATATCTAGAAAACTAGATACTTCAGTTTATAGATAATGATATCATATCTATGCTTTAAGCTATTTGTATAAATAAACATTAATTTTGATATAACGATAATGTATCCATTAAATGATAACTACATGTACATGAAAAACTTTCGATTTAACGAAAGATGTTTCACATTATTCATTAAAAAAAGAAAGTTATTCCACGTTTGATTTATTTATTTTTGTAATCTTACTTTATAATATTATAAATGCGAAAGTTTAGATGGATGGATGGATGTTTGTTAGAGTTTGTAGCCTAAACGTCTGAACGGATTTCAATGAAATTTGGTATAGATGTAGAGGATAGTCTGGAAGAACACATAGGCTACTAACTTTTTTTTAATTCCATGCGGACGGAGTCGCGGGCGATAGCTAGTCTGCTATAATTACTCTATATGACCGAATTTAACCAAACAACTTCCTAAAGGTTGACAATATTTTTTATCAACATTACATTAATACTTTTTTCCGTATATCAACTCGTGCATATCATACAAAAACATCCATGGACGTTGTGCAATCGTAAAAAGCCACAATCGTAGACATTGAATCTATTGAAATGTGCAGAACAGAAATATGCATAAAAACATTGCAATCGTATATTCCATTGTGGTTGACCACCGTACCGTGACTGCTAGGAACGATCCACTGGTTCCCGTAGAAAATGACCTTGACAATTGTTTAAACCAAAAAAGTTTCTTTTTTATATTAAACATACAGTCAGTGAGAATAAACATTATTTTCATTTGAAAATATATTCCTATACCATCTACTTATTTAGTTTTATTTTAATAAAACCTACTCTTTACTCTTCCTCTTCCGTAGGAAGGGTAAAGAAAAGATAGAAAGCTATACCCTGAAGTGACTCCAATATTAGGTTATGGAAGTTTCTCGGAAGACTCTAAATCAAAAGTGTAAAAGTGACTTGATCTATTGTCACATTTGAGAAGTGGAACCAAGACATGAAGAGAAGAAAGGATTTAATGGATAATAACATCTGTCCAATTATTCCAATATTATGAAGACCCTAAATGCAAATATTTCAACACTAACAGTGATGTAATAGATGACATAATTCAAATCTACATAACCCTTTAATCGATTACAAAACTATTTGCTGACGTACTATGAGCTTTAACACCATCGTACAAACAACTTTTATAGTTCGTCGCAAACGTAACTAAATTTTGATAGGTTTTATTTCAACATACATCAACTTTCCTATGACTGCAAGGTTGTTTGGGTTTGAACAGCGGTGTTGGTGCGAACCGTTCCTATTAGAACTTGTGAAGAGATGTCGTAACGATATTGCACAATAAATGTTTTCATTTAACTAGTTGGTTAAGTGTAAACAAGCCACAAACATTGTGTACAATACCTACTATTGTAAGCATCTTTTTACGGACTACCCAAAAGAAGGTTACCCATGTCTAGGACCTGTTTCGGTTTTCATACATGTTTTTTAATAAAATTTTGATTGTTATTTACCTATAAGCAGTCTTTAGTGAAAAATAAAACCGAAAATCTATAAAAATCTATTTATACAGATTTAATCGTTTTATTCAATGAAATGACGTTAATTTTCAAGGATGGGAATTAATATTTAAATTCACAGATTGTTCACTGCATTGTATTTAAATTAGTAAATTTTAAATAATTCTGTAATTTTAATAACGTGATAAAAGATAAAAAGATTTTAATACTTAAAAAATCAAATTAATTTCTGTATATTAAAAAACTGATGACAGAGTAAGGACAATACATTACACATTACATACAATGCAAAAATCAATACCAAGATCACTCCACGATACTTAGGGATAGAATAAGAATCGAATCATATTCAAAATTTTCACAATCATATTCACATTTCAAAAGGTGACTGGTGTACAAAGGATTTTTATTTTATTTCACAGCTGATGCAGTCCGATGTTGGACGTGTTCCTCCGACCTGAACCCGCTCTGCAACGACCCCTTCATGGTAGCCCAATCGGAGAACTCATACCTCTTCCGCCTGGAGAACTGCGACGCGACATCTGCCGTCTCCTACCCTTACCTCACATCGTCTATCTCCGCTTGCAAGAAGCAGAAGAAATTCGGTAACATTTTATTTTAATTATTACCCTTTAACCTACCTCCTGATACTGAGTCTTCTGAATAAAAATGCTAGAAATGTTTTCTTAAACAAATCTACTACTAGGTCTTTCAAATTTATACCAGTCTTTTCAAAGAACAGATAGGTAAATCTATAGATATACCCAAGTGTTACGTGGTAAATGTAAATTAGACAAATGCAATTGATATCTCCGTTTTATAATCTAGTCTAATTTAAAAAGATTGCATTGTTTACCTATACTTCTATACTAATATTATAAAGAGGAAAACTTTGTATTTTTGTATTTTTGTATTTTTGTATGTATTGAAATAACTCAAAAACTACTGCGCCGATTTTAAAAATTCTTTCACATTTAAAAAGCTACGATATCGGTGAGTAACATAGGCTATATTTTATTATTACTAATGTTCAGGAACTATTAATAAACAGCGTGTTTCTGGATGCCGGCGTTAAAAATTCACTAAACTTTAACTTTTCCCGGCTTACGCTGCCTAAACCGTTAGAGGTATATAAAAATGATGTATGAAAGAATTGTAGATCTCAAAAAGTTCTACAGAAAAGTGCGCGATAGCATATATCTATCTTTAACGGTTTTCTTACAATAACCACTTTTGTGTTTACAAAATGAATTAAAAATCCAACGCTATTTGTAGCGCTCTTTTATTGGTTTCAACATTAATCCTTATCCAAATAAATGCGTTTGTTATCAGGAGAATTTAGTGTAGAATAAAATTGTCATTTACAGTATTAAAATTGGACTAATAGTTTAGAAGATATCGCGAACACAAACAATAAGGGTAACCGAAAAATCAGCTTACAAGCTACCGGACTTAGAAATTTGGAATCTTGCATCGGTAGATTTCTGTTATAACGTAGATTACTACTAAGTTAATACTTTTGGTAATAGGTTGAAAAAAAGGGCGAACGTAATAGGTTATATATTTGTAATTTCACGCGGGCGAAGTCGCGAGCAACGGCTCGTCTATACTAATATTATAAAGAGGAAAGATTTGTATTTTTGTATTTTTGTATTTTTGTATGTATTGAAATAACTCAAAAACTACTGCGCCGATTTTAAAAATTCTTTCACATTTAAAAAGCTACGATATCGGTGAGTAACATAGGCTATATTTTATTATTACTAATGTTCAGGAACTATTAATAAACAGCGTGTTTCTGGACGCCGGCGTTAAAAACTCACTAAACTTTAACTTTTCTCGGCTTACGCTGCTTAAACCGTTAGAGGTATATAAAAATGATGTATGAAAGAATTGTAGATCTTAAAAAGTTCTACAGAAAAGTGCGCGATAGCATATATCTATCTTTAACGGTTTTCTTACAATAACCACTTTTGTGTTTACAAAATGAATTAAAAATCCAACGCTATTTGGAGCGCTCTTTTATTGGTTTCAACATTAATCCTTATCCAAATAAATGCGTTTGTTATCACGAGAATTTAATGTAGAATAAAATTGTCATTTACAGTATTAAAATTGGACTAATAGTTTAGAAGATATCACGAACACAAACAATAAGGGTAACCGAAAAATCAGCTTACAAGCTACCGGACTTAGAAATTTGGAATCTTGCATCGGTAGATTTCTGTTATTACGTAGATTACTACTAAGTTAATACTTTTGGTAATAGGTTGAAAAAAAGGGCGAATGTAATAGGTTATATTTGTAATTTCACGCGGGCGAAGTCGCGAGCAACGGCTCGGCTATACTAATATTATACAGAGGAAATAATTCTATTTTTGGCTGTATTGAAATAACTCAAAAACTACTAGGCCGATTTTAAAAATTCTTTCACATTTAAAAAGCTACGATATCGGTGAGTAACATAGGCTATATATTTTCATTATCTTTTATTTTACGCGGGCGAAGACTCCAGCTAGTTCTTAATAAAATCAAAAACTGCTGAACCGATTATTTTGCCCTAGTAGACTGCTCTTCTATCATCAAAATATTATTTTTGATTAGAAAACTACGGAGAAGCAGCTACGATGCCAGCTAAGATGATACTTGAGCGAGTATTTTACTAGAATAAAGTAAACAGATTATAAACCCACGTACGTGCCAGTGGATAATTTAAACCTGTAAATTGCTTACCACTTACGTAATTACGAGGCGACTAATCACACAGATACTGCTAACAGAAACCACATCTTCACGTGTCCTACTGTGCTATGCTATACACATTGTCTTGAGACAATTTAATTATTTACGAGTCATGGCAACAACATAGAAACTTGCCATAGGTATCCGTACGTTCACAATTATTTAATTTTCATGTAATTAAACATAGGAAGGGCGGATATAATTGGTAATAATATGCGATAATTTTAAATTAATTAGATTAAATATCCTACATTTAATAACGGAAATTAATATGAAGTCTCTGAAGGCAACTTAGCCTAACCTAAAAATATTTATTACCTGTGGACACACTACAAACAAATATTAGTTTGACTTTGTAACAACATACTTGTTAACTAACAAAAGATCATATAACAATGTAAAATGAGAATATATTAGGTATTCCACTCTAACATGCAAAACCCACACTTTCCTGTATCTACGATTAACTACATTGTGATCACATCATAATCGCTTATAGCCAGTACACAGTGGTAATAAAAACATCTTATCAAATATAATATTTCTACAATTAACTATCCTTTACGTAAATTTCTCAAACTACATCTCTGCTAAGTGAATCCCTTAATAACCATTTTAAAAAATTGAGAAAAGTAGTTTTTACTGCTTGCTTAAATCGGTTTCTTAACTAATTTGGATCATCGAAGAAGCTTTCAAGAACTGCAAATGTGTACTTTTTATATTTTGTAGTTATTGACCTTTAGCATCAAATATTTGGAATCAAAACTATTGAAACTGCTTTAAGACAATAAAACTGTCTTTGTAAACTATTGATAGCATCACTTAGAGAATAGCTAACTATTATACTTAAGCTCCAGTCTGGAACATTCTACAGTAATAAACTTCGATTTTTTATATTTTTCATTTGTTTTTCAGTTCACGGTGCTTTGGTGATATCGCGTGGCTGCACATGGAAACGTAAGGACGATTACTCGAACACCTGTCCCAGCACATCGACCTCTTCAGCCAACGAAGTGACCTCTTTTTGCGAGACTTGCGACTACGATGGCTGTAATGGAGCCGCTACCATCTCTAAAACCATCGCTTTAGTTCTTGCACCACTCGGTATATTGCTTTTCAAGTAATATATTTAATACACAGTCTTAATATGGGACCATATTATACCAATACGATGCACCCACCGTTCAAGGTTGAAGTAAACGAATAATGAACAGAAAAAACCGTTTTATTACCATTTTATATTACCAGAACACTTAAAAATGTTGTCACTGTTCCCCAAGGAATTAGAGACATGAAAATATATCTACAAACAAGTGTTTGACAGCTGTCATTTTACATACATTTCTCTATTGTAATTAATTGCATTCTTTATCTGTATGTAGATGTTAAAATATTCACTTATCGTTGTTATCTAGATAGCTAAGCGTATATTTTAAACTCATATATTTATGTAAACTCTTTATATTTTATTTCTGATATTCTTATCTTCTTTGCACTTTCATATTACCAAATAGCTATGTAACTCTCACAAGTTTCTCAAAATACAAAGATATTTGGAGGGCAAATTTTGTGTCATTAATAAGTCAAATATTAACATGTAGATAAATGTGTAACTAAAAAAGACGGTTTTGGTAGAAATTGACGTTGATCGTGTTAAAAAAATGTTTTACTAGTTATGGCACAAATTGTTTTAATTCTTATTAACGTGTGTAGTTGATACATAATTTTCTTTTATCTCCTTGGTTAAGGTTATATTTAGGTTATAATGTGCTAGATTTATGTTAATTGTAAATACGTTGCTTATTTCATATGTTTTCATAAACGCAGTAAAACATAGCGTACTTTTTTATCTTGTCACTTTCTTAAAACCTATCTTACGCTAAATTGGTGCATTGTTTTAAGTACAAAGATAATTTTACAGCTTAATTGTGGATTTAAATAAATTT
Source organism: Papilio protenor (assembly GCA_029286645.1). Lineage (NCBI taxonomy): Eukaryota > Metazoa > Arthropoda > Insecta > Lepidoptera > Papilionidae > Papilio > Papilio protenor. The sequence continues at coordinate 5,234,305 of JAGSMZ010000019.1, read as the reverse complement.
AGTGACTAATAAATTTTGTTTTATTACAAGTACACGAATATCCCATTAAAGAGGTAAGTAGACTTAACAAAAACGTTCGCTTAGCTGAGTCTAAGTGAAACAAAAATATGATCGGTATTTTAAAAGTTTATTAAATGTCAACTGAACCCACTTCCGACACCAGATATTAATTAAATAGATGAAGAGCAAACAAAGCTATTGAAAATACTTGTTGTTGTAATTTTGTTATCGGTAATTAATGTTTAAAGGTCAGAATAAACACAAACAAAGCCACACACAATCGAGAGTTGAATTTATGCGTGTAACGTAATTACAGCCTCCTTATTAAGTAATACAAAATCGGAATCATTCGAAGTAGCCACAGGTAACTCAACTAAAATTGATGAGCTGCAAATCAGCTCTCAGTACGCATTGGTGAAGCAGATCAGACCGACTCAGAGAACAGTTTTTAGTAACTGCAAAGAGGTATAAATTACGTTCGCGGCTCGTCGTGTTAGTATAACCACAGATACACAATATTATATCAGTATAGCCCATAATTATAGTACATTGGGAGCTGCTAACTTAGTTGTTGAGCCGCAACTCAACTGTTCAACACTTTATGATGATCTGTTGAACCAGTTCAGAGTTATTTACACACAACTAATTAGAATAAAAAAAAGAGTGGTAGCAGGTAATACGTCTGTGTAGGAGTGTCGCGGCCACATTTCTTATTTTTGAATACCCAGTGGCGCCACCAACCAACTCTTTATTTTATAAGTTAGTTATATAGGATTCTTTTATAAATTATTTTTGTTCTAGCTTTCGCCCGGGTGAAATTAAAAAGTAATCAAAAGTGAGTAGCCTATGTTCTTCCAGGCCCAGGCTATCCTCTACATCTATACCAAATTTCATCGAAATCCATTCAGCCGTTTAGACTACAAACTCTAACAAACATCCATCTATCCATCTAAACTTTTCGCATTTATAATATTAGTATGATAATTCTGAATAGAGTATCAATAAAGAAAAAAAAATCGATTTACTTCATACTTATTTTATTACAACTTTTCAATTTTATATCTAAGTTTTCAAAATAAATGTTTCAATGGACGGTTTCTTCAGTCTTATTCTATGTGATCTTTACAACATTATTGAAAGAATATTACAACTGATAAAAGCTTAGCCTAGAACAATATATATTTGTAGAAATCAAAATGTTTCAAAAATATTATTTTATTTTTAAGCTATGATTTGTTAAAAAAAAAATCCTTAATCTAAGCAACACTTATGATTTTAAGTAGTGGCTATTTATTTTTGTGACTAAATTATGTTTTTTTTAAGTTATGTTACATATCAGAATTGAAATATACTGTAAAATGAACAGTAAATTTTCATTTGGTAAATTGAACACATACTTTTACTGTAAAATTGTTACATTTTTATATAAGCAAAACCTTATGTCATTTATTACATCTTTAATATCTCCATTGGTAAAAACCCTGAGATTCATCTAAATATTGTTTTTTATATTTCTCCTTAAAAGGCTAAATTAAAAGTACAATTTGTACATGAGATTCAATATTATCCTGAACGGTAAAGAAATGCTTAAATGTTAATCAAGAGATACTCATAGCTAATTTTAACAATGTTGCCATAGAAAATATAACAAGGGGTACAGGACCAAATAGTGAAGATGAATTACAGCCATCTTTGCTATTACATGTGCAGTATTCAATAAAAATATTATATGTTCCAGTTCTCATTAAGCAAAATCTTTCATCGCCCATAATGCCAACTTCACCCAAATAGGCACAGTCTCTAAAGTAGCGCCATTCACCATTCACTAGAAATAAATATAATAAATACGAATTAATAAGGTAATATAAGTACAGTGGATACAGATTTATATCGCGTTCTTTAATTTTCTCGTTACATGAGCTTCAAGAAATTAGATAGACTTATATGTTGGTGGAAAGCAAAAGGTAGTGTTTTGTTTGATATTTAAGTTATATTACATGTTAATTACCTTTTTGTCGAATTTTTCGGCACATGGTAGATTTCACGCCCGGTAAATGGGCAAGTCCTTTCTCTTCCTTACAATCTGTTATTGGAACAGTGCTGTTATCAAATGGATCTGCGCATTTTGGATCATTACTTGATCGACAATTCCAACATTTTATACAGTAACCTGGAAAGTTTAAATTTCAGTTAAAACGAGTTAATGGGCGTGACCCTCAAAAACAGGTTAACTATTCTTACCATTGTTTACGCAGAATATCACGATTAGAGTTATAGCCCATTTTGATATGAGTAACATTATGTTCACAAAATGGTTATTAAATCAGCAATTCTAATTTAAACAACAGTTAAACAAAAAACAAAACAGAAACACTAACAAACACTTAAACAAAACAAGATCGAAAACTGTCAAAGTCAAAAGTCAAAAGTGGTAACTTTTTCGTTTTTTATTTGTTTGACGTTTATCTTCCTCCCTCGGTCAAAGACTAGATAAAACACATCAGACCTGGCGCGACGTAGGTTTATAAAACTTGCAAAAAACATAGGATTCTTATGTTTTGCATTTAAAATTGTGTAAAACCGCAAAGGTGAATCAAAAATAATAATGAAAAAATATTTTAATTTAAATCGATTTTTCTTTGGGATGGTAACATCAAGTTGGGCGTGTTTCCAAGTGGATAACTGTCATTTTATTGTTGATGTTTTCGTATTTCTCGGATTCAAACTGTACAAACAGTTAATACTTCATAATGTCTTACTTATATTTCTTGATGTTAATTAGTTTAATAAGGACAGGTTTGCATTGTTTATCTTAATTTACTTTGTATAATATTCTGTGGTACAAATTTCATACATGATTTACTTTCAGCGTTCAGTGTGAGATGTTACCAATGTGCTTCATCACAAACTAAAGAAGAGGATACTTGTGGTGCATACAAAAAATTTGATGTCGATAGCCACATAGCGGTTGAATGTAACAGCGACGAATCCCATATGCCAGGATCTTTTTGTATGAAACTCACCCAACAAGGACCTAAAGGATTTATTTGTAAGTTTAATTCATCATTGAATACCTTTAATTAGTACTGACCACGCTTGAGTGGAATATATTGAAAAAGCTCTTTTGAAATCACAAGTTTGGTGTTCTGCCGTTTTTCTGGTGTTGGGCATGTCCATGGGCGTCGTGATCACCTTGTTACCCGCCGCTCAATTGTCTTCTTTTCTTACTTAAAAAGTATTATTGAAAAGTATTAAAGCTTTGCTTTATACAAAGTATGTTTTAATGGACTATGTGAACTCTATTATTTGAAAGTTGTAAGATTAGTCATGGTTGTTTAACTTACATGATACTGTAAATTGGACAAATTAACTATGTGTGAAACAATATTGTTTTTTTTTAATGAGATGCCAATCTAAGTCATACTTGATTTGTATTATTTAGTTCTAGTTTTTGAGTGAAAAAGTAAGTGTAAGCTAGTAAGTAGGACACTTTATAAAACTGCATATTCAATCTAAATCTATGAGTTAATAATACTATTTCATCTCAATGAAAGATATTTTAGTTTACATAAATCTAGCATAAACATTTTACCTAATTATATTGGATACTGATCCAAATGTGTAATACTTGTGAATTACCAAGGTAATCTTACTAATATTATAAATGCGAAAGTTTAGATGGATGGATGGATGAATGGATGTTTGTTAGAGTTTGTAGCTTAAACGGCTGAACGGATTTCGATGAAATTTGGTACAGATGTTGAGGATAGTCTGGAAGAACACATAGGCTACTCACTTTTGTTTTTATTTAAATTCCATGCGGACGAAGTCTCGGGCGAGAGCTAGTTAGTTATAATTACTAAGCTATTTCAAAATTGTCTACTTATTTCTTTACTAGCTTTTACCTGCTCGTGGGTGAAATTAAAAAAGATGTAACTATGTGTTCTTCCAGACTATGTTCTATATCTGTGCCAACATTAAAATCCATTAAGATGTTTTGGAGATTCATAGTAATGTCCATCTGTCAAAACTTTCACATTTATAATATAAGCATTATTGTACTTTGCTTTTTCAATCATACTTTGATATCCCGATATAATTTTATTATTGTTTTAGGGGATGGTAGATGGCGTCAAGTTATACGACGCTGTGCATCTGTTGCTGAGACAGGAGTAACAGGGGTATGTAACTGGGGTGTTTACCCTAACGGTGTATATTGGGAGGAATGTTATTGCTCGGCAGACGAGTGCAACAGTGCTACCAACATGAAAACATCACTTGTTGCTATGTTCAGTATGTTGACTGTGTTTTATGTAAGTAGAGTATTAATATAACAGTATTATATTCTGTTTTTATTACTTTGCTGGCTACAAAATGACTGGTATTAAAATAATGTAATTGAAAACAGTGTTTGAAATATTTTCAGACCAGGTCTATAAACCAGTTATTGTAATATCATATAGAAAAATACGACTTATTTCAATATTGTATTTATATTATACATGTTTGTATTAATTATTAAAACATTTTTACAAGCAATTCAGTTCAGTTTCTTGTCTATGGCGCTCCCTTAGCGGATTGGGCCAGTGTCAAGTGTTTATGGTTTTATGGGAACAGTTTGAAGAGACTGGCTACTTACAACCAATTTGAAATGAGAATTGTTTTATGTATGACAATTTTCTTTTTATCTACACAAAAGGCAACTATCTCACAGATGAATTCTTATAAATATTTTTATGTCTGTCTCTTAATATGTTTTTATTACTTTCTAGTAATAATGTAAAATGCCTTATCAGCCTCACTTTATAGGAATTTCAAAGTAACATTGTAAAGTTTGTTAACTGCAAGTATACTGCCAGATACCACTATATAAGTTAGTTATAGTAAATAATATATAAGAAGTTAGTGCCTTAAAAATGTTATTGAAATAAAACATGTAACAATGCCGTCCATGTTTATATTAATAATTAGAGATATTCATGATTATTATATTAATTAATATATATGGATATATTGAAAATATGTGTCACTTTTTAACATACTGTGCTGAGGATAAAAGTATGGATAAGTGCTTAAAAATTATACCTAATATAAGGTAAGAACACCATGTGTATTTTATGTATTTGTGTATATGAAACCGTCCAAGTGTAACTTATCATTCCATGTTAAAAACAATGTTAGAGAATCTCATTACTTAATTATTATTTGTGTTGGATTTTGACAATAAAGGTATTTGTATCTTATTTTGTATTTTATTAATAAAATGTAGTTGTTATTCAAATATTTATTATGCAAGTAAGAGCACCTTTGCCAAATATTAGAGATATTTAATTTGCTTTGCTAAATTATTTATAAATTTTTTTTTTAATATTTTTTGTACAGAACTTATTGTGCCAGATTTTAAGAAACATCTAAATTGTAATTATAAGCCTATCTTAGCTGTTATCTTGAAAATATGCTTAACTGGCTACCATTATGACAATGGAGAACATATATTAATTAATTACCAATCGAAAACTAATTAAAAGAACTTCATTTGTAGTTTTGCCAACAGGGCATCACAATTGAATTACCATACTAACATATTTCTATACCCACGAAAATCTTAATACACCTGTTAATAAAGCAAAGTCGCTGTAAAGTTGTAATTCAAATGGTTCGCGCCGCCCATTTGGCCCCTTAGCCTTCTTCTTAAAGGATTAACAAAACAGGAATATCACCAAGACTAATGTATAAGTTTTAATTAAATTTTGCTGTTAACTTTGTAATTACATCTGATAATTCGTTTGAACTTAACGAAGTTTGCTTTTGTTTACAACCTGCCCTTATAATTTTTGATAATTACGTATAGATAAGAAATATTATATTAATTCTAATGTTTTTATATTAACATCAGACACAGCTTAGCACCACATTTGAAATATTTTTTGTTTTTTGTGTAAAAGATTGGTAATTTTTAAATTTATTTACGAATACTCATCGACGCCCACAAGACAATGCGGTTCAGTCTCGCATCATCGAAACAGATTTTATAGAACCAAACTGTAGTCTATTTATTAAAATAAAATAATACTATATTAAAGGATAACAAAATGTTATCTTTTGACCATAAAAAACAATGTAAAGTAAGATAATGCGCGTGCAATTTGACCTTAAATCATTAGACTCGTAATCAAAATTAAGTCTTTCTAGTAATGATAGTGATGAAATCTCTTCATCTCAAACATCCGAAAAAATAATTTTAATGAAGTTTGTTTGAGACGGAAAAAGATCGCTCATTTCGCTTACAAATACCGCCAAGAGGCCAATTTGCCCATTGAATGTTATTCAACAGGGTGGGCGGAGCACTACAAAAATAAATTACATTCAAGATATACACTTTATGCAATAAAAAATGCACAAAAAGATTCACCCTTAAAGCGAAGCTTTCGTCCGTTGTCGTCATACACCGTTAAACTTCGGATCACATCGAAAATAATCGCAAACTGTGACGTGATCACTCAGAAAGGTCAAGCCTTGTCTTACTCATGGGATGCGTCATATGCGAGAGTGAGTCAGACATAGTTGCATTGTTGCTGCGGCGGTGTCTATTTTCATACGTATTCCCGGTCGAGGCTTTATATTTTCCCGTAGGCTTCAGCTAGCTCGAGCCTTCAGTCGCCTGAAGGCTGCCGGCCCGGATACGTGTAGCTCCGCGCTTCGCTCTTCTATAAATGGTGTGATTAAGTAACCACTGTTCGAGCGATAATACCGAGGAGTGTTGTTTAAGATCTCATTAATATAAGTGCTATGTAAATGTGTTTATATCAGTGTTAAGTTATAAATTAGCAGGAGATAATTATAAAATAGCTCGTGTATGAAGACGATTTGATTTGAATTCAAGCAATGTAAGTATTATCTTTATAAATAAGGTTTTATTGATTGACGTTTGAATTACTTTGTTGAAGGACTTAAGTAAGTATGGGGATAAAGGTTATGACCCTAGTTCGTGGCCCTGGCTGGGAGAGAAGACCGCCTCGTGTTACCTAACAGCCTCCAGAATAAATTACACATTTTCTTAATACTGCTTTATACTTAGTTTTAATTAAGTTTTTAATCAAACTGAACAATTAAACTAGGTATGTTTTCGAATTAAAATAAAAAGTTTAATTAAGATACATAAATATTGTTTGTTTCAATATCTAATTTAAATGAGGAAATCCCTATACATAACATAGTTACAAATTTGTCTTTTAACAGGTTGCCAAATTATATACTTTGTTTTAGTGATCAACGCAACTATATGCTTGTGCTTTACTGGTCGTGTTTCCGTAATAGATTCTGCATATATAAAAAATTCTAATAATGCCAAAAAAAAAATAATTAAAATTATTATTTATATAGCTCATTTTCCATACTATTCTATCTTGTTTTACAGTGTCCAAAAACAAATGCATACTTTCCTAATTATATTTACAGTAATATCTTAAGATAGAAAGCAAAAATTTAGAGTAACAATAATTTACTCTGATTTATGAGGCGCGGGACATTGGACAAGGAAAATGTACAAATATATCTTACAATAATATATTCTCGAAACAAGCCAGTATGATACATAAGGTGTACTACGAACAGAGATTCAAAACAAGTGGTCGCAATAATATGTTTGTGGTGACTACTCGATTTTTTATTTCAGGTTTCCGATTTTTAAGTTAATCCCTATGTGTTTATACTCGTTGTGTAAACGGTCTTGAATATATTTCAATTGAATATTAAAAAATAAACTATTTAAGTGTCCAGATTCGATATTTATAGCATTGACGGTGGTTTTGGACGTCTTAAAAAACTACTTTTTGATTGAATTGTACATACAATTTTAGTATGCAAATCTATAATTTCGACAAAAAGTAAGTGATATAAATAAATTATTTAACAATAACAGCTTAAACCTATAATAATTGCAGTTCCATTTAATTCCTTTTAGTTAAGACACGTAATGAATTGTCAAGTTCATTTCAATTTAAAAGATTGAATGGGTCGTCAACAATTATTGTTCATAGAAGGAAATAGATTGGCTCCATACAAAGCAACATATTCAGAACACGGATGAATGCATCGCTTATAAAATGTATATAGTTAGAGAACAAATTGTCTATAAAAAAATTGAAATAACTTTATACTTACACAAAAACGTGTTACCATTCCTCATGTTTTTTCAGCTAGTGGAAACCCATAGTAAGGGTAGAATTAACATATGATAAGTATTTATTACAAACTGAACAACATATTTGATTTTCGTAAGTAAAGTTTCTGTGCATACCAAAGTGATGTACTCTTTAAAAAACTTGCCATAATCCCGTTTATGTTTTGAAATACAGGAATCCCGTATGTTCGCTACCTACAGCGTGTTTCAATCATGGAACAAAGTGAAACTACTTAAGAAGTTCCAAGACGTCGCGGCTTCAGTTAACTTTGAGCATAAGTTACAGACTACAAACTCATGTTTGCTGTCAAGTAGAGTTAACAAACTTTCACTTTACCTCAAGTCGTATTTCTTCCGTGATTACTGTCAAGGGTACATTAAGCTAATTTCTTTAAAATTGTATCCTTAACTTCTAAAAGTGGACGAATAAAATTCTTAAATGAATTTCAGTTTGACCGGTATGCTTTAGTGTTCGCGTCTCTAAGATAATATTTGCCTTGAAAAAGCTCTGTCACATTTACATCAAAGAAAATAAGTAACCGAATGGTCACTCACTTTTAGCTCCTTTTAATACAAGCAAAATAACATTCACAGATTATTGCTATGTTTTATTGACAGGCACAGCAATAGTACCTTTAACTTTCCATGTACATTTAAGTTTTCTTTCTAAGCATGTTATTAACGAACTTTACTTTGGTTACAGTTAAAGTTTGCTCGCTTTACTACACAACAATATGCATTGATTTTGCCCAAAGTTATGTTTAATATCGTAAGCAAAGAGGGTAGGTCTTTAACCTATTTGAATAATTTATGAAACAGTTTACGACGTATTTACGACGCTATAAATTTGTATTGCTACTATGATCTAATTGAAAAGTTATTATATGTCATATAAAATGAGGCGGCGAGCTATAACATACTTCATACTTTGACCCTAGAGAAAAGGACTAGGCAGAGCCGCTGTATTAAATGAATTCTATTACTTTTCGCAGGGAGTAATGTTAACATAATGACATAGAAATAGACGTGTATAGAAAATGATCATTTTTATTTGACAGAGAGAAATGCGCGCACTTAACAGATCCAGTCCTTAAAAATCAAAGAGAACATACGTAATATTTATGAAATATCTTCGTTTGAAAGTCATAAAATGGATCCACAGTAACACGTTTTAAATCTCTCATTCTGTTCTGAGATTTAAAGTAATACGATACTTGGCATTGTATTATGAGGCTGTGAGAGGGGATGGAACTTTAATACCGATCCGTGGCTACGAAAGCTAACGCCGTATCTTTCAGTATTTGTTTACACAAGGTATAAATTTATTTTATGTGCTTGCGTTCCGTTTGATGCTTATTTAATTTAAGGCAGTAATTTTGCGTTTATTATTGTTCTTCCGAACATATGGTATTGACCAAAAATAAAATTATGAAAAACGTTATAAATAAACTATAATATTTGTAACAAAAGAAATCTAAAATTAAATAAGATCAGAATCGTTTCGTCCCATATTTCATTAAATGTGTTTAACCAAAAACTTTTTTGGAGTATTTATAGTTCATAATAAAATGTGAATACAATTTCACGAATATCTAAATGATGTATGTAAAACATACAATATAAAATGCACAAAAGGCGAATATCGATAGCCCGATCGGATGCAAATAATCGTCTAAGCGAGACGCTTCCATATTTACATGAATGCTCGATTTTGATCCCTCGATTTAGCTGTCGAAATTGTCGAAACGTGACGCAACGCGGTTGCATACATTCGTAAATGCATCGCAGCGCTTTTCAACGTTGCGATACGTGATCTATAACATACGAAAACCAAGACACAGTAAATGTACATAAAGTATATAGAGAAATGCTAAGTTATCTTCTAAGTACAAGAAGTTGTCGCACTGTCAACTGTCCACAATTCATTTTAATAAGTAAACGCTTGTAACTAGTTGTGCCTAGTATTTGTTGTTATGCCAAAACAGTATTAAAATCTAAATATATTTTCTTGCAAAATATAATAAAAGCAAAAAGTTCCATTAACCTGTATACATAAATATTTTTAGATCATAAACCTCCCTTAACACCCAAAGAATAACAAAAGGACTTAAAAAGAAAAGCTAGCATCAAACAAAGCGTGTTAAATAACATTCTGTATGAGTGCACGGATTTGCATGACCATTTGCAGTTTCGGACTTAAAGCGAAGCGTCAAAACGTGCAATGTCAATATATGCTTTATCTATGTAACATATCATTTGCATATGCAAATCTAATATGCAACGGACAGAATATATCCGTCTGCTATGTTATGATTAAACTTAATGAATGATATAATTTTATGAAATGACTAGCTTTCGCCCGCGACTCCGTCCGCGTGGAATTAAAAAAAACAAATGAGAGTAGCCTATGTGTTCTTCCAGACTATACTCTACATCTATAGTAAATTTTATCGAAATCCGTTCAGCAGTTTAGGCTACAAACTCTAACAAACATCTATCCATCTAAACTTTCGCATTTATAATATTAGTATGATTTATCAAATAATGGTTTTAAATCAGTATTACCCTTTTTAATATTACACATGTTTATAAAAATATAATTTTTTTTTCTAATTACGTTTGTTATTATTTTCATAACTACCAAAATATTAAAATAGAAATATCAAAATAGATTATTAATGTCACTTACTAATTATATCATGTGTATGGTCGAGAGATCTTTTAAAATACGCTTTCCTAAGCAATTTTATATACAAGGGCGAAACGTATATGATGAAACGAACCAACTAATTAGATAACAGCCGCTCGACTGGACATCTAAGGCGTTTTCAAAAATACGTCCAACAATCGCCCCTAGCTGGTACTGATGTAACAAAGCTGACGCAAAACACGACTGCGTTAACTTAAAACAAATTCAGTTAAACAGTACGATTTCGATTATGGGTAACATAAATTATGTAGAAAATATCTTAGGTCTTTACTTTAACAATGTTTATTTTATTGACCTTCTCCTTTAGATTTTAAAACTACGAGCATAGAACACACTTACTCTTTGAGTATGACGTCACAGTATGGCCGGCGTACATGCACTTTAAAAAAAACGGACTATCAAAGAATACCAAGAAGTAGGTCGCAATCTTACTTGTTTAGTTTTTCTCTACATAAGAGAAATTAATTAAAGCAGGTTTTTTAAATGTTGATTAAGGCGTTGTGAATATTTTTATTATTTATCAGTATGTGAAAGATTTTGTTTTTATTCATAATATTGCCATATACTTTCAGGGTTGCCGTAGTTACAGTTACGACTATCTTTATATCACTTTTACGAGTTTTATGAGTGGGTGCTTAAAAGATTTTCTTTTATTACCCTTACTTTTGTCTAGCTCTTTGATTTTACGGACGACATTAATTGCCTTATAATATCTATAAATATTTTCTGCATTACTATAGACGACGATGTTTCTAGAGACTGGCACATTGGAAAACCGCGTTAATAAATTGGAAGGTAAAATAAAAATAAACAATGATAAGTACATCTCCATAGGTTACTTTGTATGGCGAAGTTCTCACGACGTCGGTTAGTAACACTAAACCCCAGTTTCTATTTCCACTTGCAATACCTCAGTACAAAAATATTTTCTATCTTTTTTTTTTACAGGATTGACACAGATGACTATGTAATTGTGAGCAATTGTTTCGTCCGAGTGTCATGTTTTTGTTTGATTGGTTTAAAACATTTTTCAACTGTTTTTAGCACTGATCTGTACAAATGGATAGGTCATAGAGGATTGGAAATGACAGCTTTTGCTTCGTAACAATTTTATTCGTTTGAATGCTCACCACCACGATAAACCGCAACCCTCAGCGTCAACATGGTAAAATAGGCACGAAACACTAAGTCTTATATCCTGTCTATTTATAGAAGTCAGTGGTTTTAAGGCATTTTTTCCTAAAACAATTGAGGATTTTTCCCAGTTTACTCATTACTTTGAAGGATCGTAGTCGCTGAACTTAATTTGAAAAGTGTTTTGTTTGAGTTTTAAACGTAAGTCCCCTGCGAAACGTGACTAGAATAAAACCGGAGTAGAATACATTTGCTAGTAAATTGAATTCAGAAGGACATTCCTTAATTATTCTGGAGCAGCGCTTGTTTTTAAAATAGTCGGACTTAGTGCGATTTAGCGAATTAAGCTTTGTTAATGTTGAACGTAGGTATAGACAAGAGATTATTGGTGAATTAAATTCCAACATTGTTTACTATGAGAAAAGTAAGAAAAACATCAATAAATACCAAAGCTAACGTAAATACAAAATATGGTAAGCATTGAAAATAAAGTTAAAGATTGTAACGGGGGCTCTTGAGCACTCAACGCTGTCGATTGGTAAAATTTTATTACGACGGCCGTTTTATTGCTGTTTTATAACGATGCAATTTTTCCACTCGATGGAAATTTGTAGTACTCTCCTGTTATTGCTTTTATACCGTTTGAATTGCGTTTTAATCGATTCAGAGTTTCCATCAGTGCCACAAAGTTATACGGATTTGTGATTATCTCGATTCCTCAAAACATATATTAATGTCGGATTAGGAATTTTGTTAGTCTTTAGTACTAAAGATACTTAGATTGTATACTTAAGTAGAGCAAATTGTAACATAGAACACAATTAACTCGCTTTACTTTATCTTAATTTAACAAATTCTTAACCCTTCAAAATTTTCAAGATATTTCTCTTCCATTCTTATTCATAAATAGGCAAAGAAAAATAAAACCTTGAGAATCGGTAAAGTAATAAAAAGAAACTTCGCGTCGCAACAAAGTTTAACCCTTGTTTTCCAAAGGGTTCCGAATATCGCTCGGGAATAATATATTTTTATTGTCATTTATCTTCAAGCTAAGAAAAGAAAACACGAAAGATATTTTAAAAGTACGTGAAACGGTGACAAGGGAAGACAAGTGCGTTGACAGTGATGTCGCTCGGGAAAAACATCTTTTAGTTGTGGGACCTTGAGCACGAGATGAGATACACTATTTAATTAATTTGTAGGTTATAAGATCTTATAAAACATTACACGACTAAATTGAAAAATCACCTTATATGTAACATTCTACTACAGATTCTGTGGTAGATATCATTAGTAGGGTACTGAACAAAAAGCGACCTTGGTGTTTTAAACTTCCCAATATCAGCCAAAAGATTTTTTCGCTGAAAGGTATGGACAAGGAATGAGTGGGCGAGCCCGCTATTATTTCTAATATAAAGCACGGGAGTGTAAACATCGCTGCGTTGTTTGGAACGCGATAAGCCGCAAGTTACGGGACAAACAAGAACCAAGACGTAACTTTTACCTTAACATCTTTCACCATTATGATGTTGCTCTAGAAATAGTAGTCAAAAGAGAAAATAATTTAAATGCTTTTGATGACATAACCTTAAGTTTTCACTAGAATCAGTCATCAATAACATATTGTCATCCTTTTTACTCTCATTAAAAAGGACATGCTATTATTTTGGCAATGAAAACTGTTGAATAATACACGCAATAAATAAAACCATGTTATGTTTATCTTTCGCACTTGTAAACTTATAGAGGGGTGCAAAATGTCATATAAATTCTGGAGCAATGCCAAAACGTTATTGCTGATGTGTCATACTAAATTATTTTAGCACAAAACAAAAGAGTAACTAAATATTTTTGTTAGCAATATAAAAGGTAATGAACATTTCGCAGTATCCCCTTAGAAAACCATTTAATAACCATTTTTAAGACCATATCTCAATGAATTGACTGACAAGAATTTCAATTTATCTTGTTCAATGACATAAAAGAAGAAAGAAATTATTGAAAGGAAATTATTCTATGTAATATCATCCACTTGCCCTTATCCCTTGCGGAAGGTCGGCACAGTATGTGCTGCTCTTTTATACATCTCTATCAGCCGTCATATCTGAATCCACTCCTTTCTTAAGCATATCCTCTTTCACACAATCCATCCATACTTTCTTCGGTCTTCCTCTACCTTTGTAGCCATCCACATTCAATCTTAACACTTTCTGGTTTATGTTCCCATCGTCTCGTCGCATAACATGTCCATACCAGCCATTATTCTATGTAATAACCTAACAATATTATTACGTTCTTTAGTTTTTCTTCTAAATACAATGTTGCATGCTATAAAAAGACAATAATAGAATTTTCTCGCTCATTTAAGCATCCTGAATTCATAAAATAAAGTTCCACAGTTTAAAACAATTTTACAAATTAAATTCGAGTAACGAGTGAACTTAATAAAAGTGAACCGATTATACGATAAATTTAACGATGCCTTTTATCTGAGTACAAAAGCATCTCAATTATTTCTCACAATTTGAATTCCTTATTTTCTTGCCTTAATAAGTTTAAAATCCTTTGGCTCTGATAATTTAATCGGTTGCAAAAGTTGTTACAATTTTTACTAATTGTACAATTCTATTCAAACTTTATGGAAGCTAGGAGTATTGAAAGCAGCAGGACAAAAAGCACGTGACAGCGGTAACTACACCTGTAAGTGGAGCTACAGCCATCTGAATCTAAGACAAGCGGTTACAGCTAAAATCGAGCTACTATAAATATTGAATCGTATGATATAATGAAAAAATTATTATAATTATCTACAAAAAGATTACAGTACACTATGATATTAAGGTAAAAAGTAAAAATACTGTTTTTAATTTAATTTCCCTGTAGCAAAGAGAAAATTTCTAACGAGAAAATGCGAGGCCAGGAAGTGGCGGCGATTAGGAAATGACATTAACTCGTGCTCGACCATGACTGTGTTTATGAAGTAAATGTAGCCACTTTACCTTCTTCTATTTTTCGAAAAAATTAAAAACAATCATACTTCATACTTAATATTAATATTATAAATGCGAAAGTTTAGATGGATGGATGTTTGTTAGAGTTTGTAGCCTAAACGGCTGAACGGATTTCAATTAAATTTGGTATAGATGTAGAGGATAGCCTGGAAGAACACATAGGCTACTCACTTTTGTTTATTTTTAATTCCACGCGGACGGAGTCGCGGGCGAAAGCTAGTAGTTAATAAACTTAATTTTGTAGTAATTTTTACATTACCGTTTAAAAACCGATGAAATGAATGAAGAACACATCTAAGGTATATGAAATAGAAAATTAAGTCAAAAAGCACAATCAAGATTCACATGTAATTCGTAATCCGACTATAAAACGAAAATACGAGTACTGAAGCGTTACTTTATGGAAGCATATCGCGAAATAACATCACAAACTAAGTGAATCTCATTTCCTTAGCGACCCCTTTTCCACAGAAATTCCTTTATTATGTTACGCATGTGTCGGATTCAATTTTACATGCCAGCAACAGAATTCTGTTTGAATAATAAACGTGACATACAAACATTGTTGAACTTCTAAATAATTGTGAAAGGTGACGGCCGAAATGTTGAATGATCGATCTGAAGGAAAAAGGTGCGTTTACTTTGAAATAACCAAATAACATGGGATAAGGATAAGTAAATGACGGTAATGGTACGAAAAAATGTTCCAAACGAGTAACTTATTTATTTAAAGCGCCAATAGCCTAATGGTTTGGGATACGGACTACCGATCTTGCGGTCGAAGGTTCGAATCCCGCCATTCGACTATTGTCGTGAACCATATCCTAGCACAAGCCTAGAGCTTAGTTGGAATGGTTAAAGGAAATATTAGTAAATTAACAAGAATCTACTAATATCTTTACAAAAAAAAAATTACTACTTAACTTACATTTATATTATTCAATATTATAAATGCGAAAGTTTAGATGGATGGATGTTTATTAGAGTTTGTAGCCTAAACGACTATGAACGATGAAATTTGGTACAGATGTAGATAGTCTGGAAGAACACATAGGCTACTCGCTTTTGTTTTTCTTTATTCCACGCTAAACTATTACTAAACTAATAGATATTCTATAAATGCAAAATGTCCCAATTAAGTATGGTGTAGTATAGATTCATAGCAACGGTTATAATATTCCACCCTTCCATATAATTTAAACGGTACCGTGAAAATTAAATAAAAGAACAGCGAAAGAACATTTTGCGTGAACATTACGTCAATAGCTTAATGCGCGGGGAAATTTAATTATATAATAATTATACATTAAGCCGTAATTAAATACGCCTTTTGTTTGAAATTCTACGCGAAAGGTATGATTTTTTAATCTATATAATGTACACATTTTACACACTAATGTAAACTAAATTTCGATATATAAAAAGGAAGCTTTCAATTTAAAAAAATCTCCACCTATTTGTATAATCATACTAATATCATATTAATATTATAAATGCGAATGTTTAGATGGATGGATGGATGGATGTTTGTTAGAGTTTGTAGCCTAAATGGCTGAACGATTTTGATGTAATTTGGTATAGACGTAGAGGATAGTCTGGAAGAACACATAGGCTACTTACTTTTATTTTTTTTTAAATCCACGCGGACGGAGTCGCGGGCGAAAGCTAGTAGTCTCATAAATCCCGTATTCTTCTTAAAATAGTATTTTATTCTAATAAAGCTTGTTTATTCGTATGTATGAATTTGTTAATTTAAAAGCAAAACAGTACGATTTGACATCTAACAAACAACATAAATTGATGCCATCAGTCGACAGATAACTAAAACTTTGTGACAGCCCGGTGTTAATTAAAGCACACAAGTTATATTGAAACAGTTTGTTGACAATATTACTGAGTATTACTCTGTCTAAACATGCGTTTGATACGTATTGTCATCCCTTTCATTCTATCCGAAAAGATAGGGACAGCATTATGTTTTAATACAGACTGTGGGGCATTTATAAAAGTTTAAAGATTCATCACAAAGCATTACATACTATTGAGCTTTGAGCATTGTATTAGTAAGTACACGTTAATCATAATTGTTCGTTAAATTAAATTCCATTCCAAGAATGGTGAACCACTTAGATATGGTTCATAAACTCAATTAACGTTGAGTACGTCTCAGCGAATAAACCCTCCACAGCCACTTATTGTGTAACGTTAATTAATTAGACAGAACGCGTTAGTCTATTTTAACGTTACTAACTTTGATAATAGGAATAATAATTTGTTTCACTGAATATCCCGAGTTCAAAACACTCATTTTTTTTGTTAAAATCTTTACTTTTCTAGAGATTTTTGCCCGATCGAGAATTTTCAAGCTAGACTCTCAGGTTATTTAACAAATAATAAACTGAGCAAGACACGTAAAAATGTTCCTCTCAATGTCTTCCGTAATTGTGTTAATAGCCAAAGAGAATACGTAAGTTTTAATTGCGTAATTATTTAAATAGCTCTCAGTGAATATTGTCAAAACTAAAACTTGAAGCAAACTTTAAGTTACAAAAGTGAGATTATGTTCGCGTAGTTCGCAAAGTTAGAACAACAAAGTTTGTAAGTGTCGATGATTTTGTTAAATAACTGCACCCTGCTAGTATACTGGTCAATTAAAAAACTTCTAACGCGATATTTACATTTTACTATTTTTACTACGCAAACTTAACTATATTCTAATTTTGATGTAACACATAAAGGACTTCTTCTCTTCTTATTCCTTAGATCTAGAGAACTTTATGGGCATTTCTTCCACATCAATCTATTCGTGGCCATTTCCACAGTTCACTATGCTTTTTTACGTCACGGTTAATACCGTCTACCATTGTAAGCTTTGGTCCTCCTCGATCACCCTGAGGAGCACCCTAACTTCGTTTGTCTCCGCACGTAGCTACCCGTATGAATCTTGTTAGCAGAAGCTTGGTAGAGTTTGTACAGTGCTTGATTAAAACAACTACCATTGATTTCTCAGGTATTTTCTCTCTATCAGGACCTTGGCTGATGACGAGGATGATAACAGCAAATTAAGGCACTGGATATAGACTTGGTCCGGACATAGACTTGGTAACGTAGTGTTTAAAAAATGATTGTAATTATTTCACTCCGGATGTACCCAGGGCATAAGTTTTAGGTGTATTCAATATTTTTCCTTAGAAGTTCATATTATCCAATATGTGAATCTGTTGTGAAGTGGAACATATTTAAAAGGGATAAAGATAGTTTTTCTGAAGCAATCACATTCGTGTGACCCAATCGAATCTTATTTATCTACGGACAAGTGGAAATCAAATTAAACGTGAACAAATATTTATATTTAATCGTTTTACTTGTTTGGTTTAGGAGAAAGAACTCATATTAGTTTATATGATATTATTTAATAGGTTAGGTAGAGGATTTGTTACATTTTTAGTTGTAACATCCTTTTCAGCGTCTCCTTTAAACTGACAATTTTAGTCAGCAGAACTGTTATTCATATAAGTTTAAAGTATATTCTTGCCTCTAATTTGAAGCATTCTTTGTCATCATCATCATCAACTTGCTCTTATCCCTTATGGAGGGTCGGCACAGTATGTGCTGCTCTTCCATACATCTTTATCAGCCGTCATATCTGAATCCACTTCTTTCTTAAGCATATCCTCTTTCACACAATCCATCCATACTTTCTTCGGTCTTCCTCTTCCTTTGTAGCCATCCACATTCATTCTTAACACTTTCTGGTTTATGTCCCCATCGTCTCGTCGCATAAGCATTGAAGCATTCTTTGTAATAAAATATTATCGTCTGTTTTTTCAATGACGTGGTCTTTTTAATCTAATTGCAATATTAATAATTTCGACAGTAAAAACGTGACTGAAACAAACACCAGTCGCGGTAAAAGTTTTTAATGCCTTAATTGAGAATAACACATTGATATATTTGTATATAATTAATGGAAGTATAAGTTTCGACCCACTGCATTGATTGCATGGAACCGCAAATATCACACCATTGCGGATTGTCGACCAGAGTAATTAGGACTCTAATAAGTTGCAATGATTTGATTGCGGTTAACATTGATGAATACGTAGGTAATGTTATTGCTTTTAGATACGATATCTTTTGAACTTTCAATTGTTAAATTTTTAGTACGAGATTTCGTTAAACAAATGTATTTAAAAATAATTATTACGGCAGCATACACCAATTAAGTAAAGTTCAGTCTTATTTCCTATCACTTGTACTCGTTTTATGCATAAGAATAAAAAATATACTTTTTCTTTTCAAGACGAAGTTCTAATAATTAAAAGCAAAGTTGTAAGAACGGTTCTTGTTTTAGTTCAACCGACGATTTTGTAAGATTCTAGTTGTAATTTCGATTTTACAATTTCATCTGCGACTTCCATTGTAATTTAAAACTAGCAAATGCTCGAGCTCGGTTTGCAGAAAGTAATTCCGTGGACAGAATAGTACAACTGTATCATAATTGTACTTTCAAACTGTTAAATTGCTGTTTTTAAGTTTTAATTTTGTTGGAAATGAAGCTGATATGAGTTTCCACTGTTGATAATATCCACAACAATATATTTGCATCACTGTCATTCTCTTTATAACAACTGAGACAGCAATATGTTTTGTACCTGTATTGCGGCCATAATTAACCTTGAATTTTCTCGTAAACACGAAGCGATACCTCGGGACTCTTTATATATTACTTTATATGGTTAGAATATGAACTTTGGTAACATAAGTAAACCTTCGAAATATTAGTCAAGGGTGTATTTTAAAGCTAAAAAAACACATACAAAAGACAGTTCCTTTGGCATCATTTTGATCGCGTCTCATAGTATTTCTAGATAAAAAGAAATATATCACGACTTCCTTAAATTCACAATAAAGAAAGACAAGACTGTAAATAGCGATCAAAGAAAATATTCTACATTTCCCAATAAAAAGACAGCGCTCTATGGTCGACTGTAATTTAACACCATTATTGTGCGGTATCCGTCGAGACGAAAAGATAAAGTATTCCCCATTGTACTTTGTATCTTATTCAATGAACAAGAAATATAGCTAAGAAAATTTTGTTAGTAGAATAAGTAACTCTAATCTTGTATGAGTAAATATCATAAATCAAGTGCGTTGTATAAACAAATCCATTTTGCGGTAACAAGTTTACTAGATAACATCCCGCGAGATCATAACAACGTTTTTACAAGTTACAACTAAAATAATAAATTATTCAAAACAAATTGTAGTTATAAATTTCGATGAAAGTATAAATAATGGATTGTATGAAAAATGCACAAGACAAAAGTGACCTAAATATAAGTGTTGATAGAATTCTACGGAAGAGTTACCGAGCCGATCTGACAATGATGTTGAACAATTTAATATTTTCATAGAATTAGGTGCGACATTTTGCCGATGTTCTCATCCCTCGTCCTTCTATGTAATAAGGCGTTACTTTTGGTGGTTTTCTATGAGTTAAATACGGAGGAAATACTTTTTCTCTGACTGAAAGATAATGTGTAGTTCAATATTAAATTTAATATACACTCGGCTGCGCTGTAAAGTTTTAGAACACAACTTGCAGTATCTAAGTTTCATGTACGAAGCAGTCTTGCGCCTTATTAAATATAGTACTAGCTGTTGCTCGCGACTTCGCCCGCGTGAAATTAATATATATAGCCTATGTTACTCACTGATAAATAACCTTTCTAACGGTGAAAGAATTTTTAAAATCGGCCCAGAAGTTTTTGAGTTATTTCAATACATACAAAAATACAAAGTAAATTAGTATAGATGAAATCTATTATTACACAAGTTGATGTAAAAATTCGGTTTCTATAACGATTTATTGGTTTCAAATGAAGTAACCAAAGAGGTTGTAACGTATACACCTTTTATCACCTCTTGACAGCGTTGACTTTAGATAAAATCGAATGAGGGTTCACAGGCGGAGACACTCTCAATAAACCTAAACTGGCAAGTGTGCAGAAATGTCAACAAAGATTACATGTTCTACAAAATGTAATGAGTTGAAAATTCTCGAAAAACGTGAACATTTCTTTTTGTGTTTTGTTCAGTTTAATACATAGACCACTACAGGCACTCAGTTCTGACAATTTTAACTGAACCGTCGTAGTGTTAAGTTGAAATTTTGCGGGCAAAAGTTTTACTGTCAGTTGAATTTAAAGTTTTCCTATTCAACTGTTCAGTTAAAATTGTCTATTAGATCTGAGCGTAAGAAGCGAGTTTTAACGTAGTGTTTGTTTTAGCTCATTTACTACTTATGTCACTAAGATTTAATTTTCAGACATGTTAATCATTTTTTTCTACTGATCTACATTTTAATTTTAATCGCTTTAATATTAATTGTCTTTTGACTGATTCGTGCGGCGGAATTGAGTTGTATGAAACGAAACAGACGAAAAAAGCTACTGAATTGTGACGATATTGGATTTTAAAATTAATTTCAGCTGGCACTAAGCTTTACCGTTTTGAAATCCTATTAAAAAGTGCCGCATTAAGTCTGTTGTAAGGAATTCAGGTCACGGACTCATTTACGAAACGGCAAAACGTATTTTCATTATTATTTACAACTGTTTTATATTTTTAGTCAAAATTAAAGAGGCAAAAAAGTATATTTTTCCATAATAGATGGAACATATGTCACTATCATATTTATACAACAATGTCTACTATACCACAATACTTACAGATAAACAGATAGATTAGCCGCACACATAATGTATGACAGAACATAACATATATAAGATTTTTAAAGTGCCTTTTAATGCTTCGAGAAAAGGGTTATTCGACCGGGCTGAGGCGTCAAATTACCTTGATTTTCAACTTTTTGAAATGCAAATCAATAGGAGGATAAGTACTTGTACAAATAGGTCACTTGAATCTAAAATTGGATCATTAAGATTCGAATAGGTTACTTTAATTTAAAATTAGGGCTTGATTAAAAAATCTGTAAGAACAAGATGTAATGAAAATCATAACCTCACCTTGATGTAACAATATTTTATGACGACGCTTTACGATCTTGTTGTTAAGCCTTAAAACTAGCTGGCGTGTAATCTCGGTGCGACAAACACGTAGACATTGCAAAATCTAGTACAGAAAAAAATGTCGATTTCGACAAAAAGTTTTTTCAACTTTCAAGATTTATGCCTATTCGGAGTGTATCATATATCACGCTAAAGACAGGGTTCCTAATTCTGCTGATTTTAGTTAACTGTTGCGTCGCATACAGCGTAAAATGAGTGATGATAAATCGACTGCGCTGAATGATTACGAAAAAAAAACATCCGGAATTAGGTATCATTAATTCCTTACAACTTTGCTGGTATTCCTAAAAGACTTTAGTAATTCACTAGTTAATCTAGTTATAATATCCTTTGTTAGCTCATTGATTGTCATTCAATCCATTCGAATGAAAGATCAGAACTGAATTACTTCGATTGCTCGTGCGGCTTTCGATCTATTTTCGTTGAATCTCATGGATTTTCTATCTTCTTATCCCAACACAATTCAATCGCACCGGCACCCGCGCCATTGTCAGCGGAACTAGCTAATGCAATTTGAAGATTGAGTTTTAAGATTTTCGATCCCACAGCAACATTATGATTCTCTGTGGTTTAAATAATTACGATAATTGAGTATCTAAAATTCTTTCAAAGCGTTTTGAATTTCAGATCGTTTTGATTTTCCAGTTCTTCTATAAGACAAAGAATCCTCACTTTTATTATTATGATGATTAAGATATAATCTTACAAAAATATATTTAAATATGGATATGGATGTATTGAAAATGCCAGGATTTTAATAACTCATATTCCATTCTCTATCACATATTGAATTCAATATTTATAATTTACACATTATATCTCATGGGCATAAACAACTGTGTCGTTTCAATTCGCAGCACGTCAGTTATAACGAGCGTTGAATGAAGGCGTTGGCAGTGATTTTTAATTAAGATTCGTCTCTAACGTTTCCATTGAAAATGTGTTAATGTATAGGAATAGAATTGTAAAAGATGTAAAAGGAAAAACTGTGTTCGAATTCTTATAAAATTTTGTGAAAAATTGTCGATTAAAATACTTAATAATAAGTTTTTTAAAAACATTACTTCTCTTGTACTTGTATTGTATTTATCGACACCCAAAGAGAGCGGAAAACAACAAAACTCAATGATTTATTAAAGAAATTTTGAAAGACCTTATCTCACTTAAAGCTTACTCTATACTTTGCGGATGTAACTTTGTTAATGCGCTAAGTTACTTTACTTCGTACACGAACTCCTAGCAAATTTTATATATATATCATTACGTTCTGTGAAATTTCAATAAATTGATTTTAATAACCACAAAATAGCCAATAAGCCTTTAGCTAGAATGCTTATAGTGAGTGACGTCAGAGACAGCGACAAGGG
The DNA here is from genome assembly GCA_029286645.1 of Papilio protenor. NCBI lineage: Eukaryota > Metazoa > Arthropoda > Insecta > Lepidoptera > Papilionidae > Papilio > Papilio protenor. The sequence continues at coordinate 5,210,804 of JAGSMZ010000019.1, read as the reverse complement.
GGCAGCTACCCTCCTTCTCAGAGAATAAACAAATGAAAAAAGATACAAAAACTATTATACTTCAGACCTTATTAATAGTAGCTGCCTCCTTAGACCTAGCATGGATCATGTGATGCCTATGATGCTAACTGATTTAAAATCCATTCCTCCAATGCCTCAGGCAGTGCATCTTGTTATGCGTTTGTTATACATACTAAAATCTCAAAAAATCATTGGATTTCAACTAACATTAGACTGAAAATAAAGTCTATCTTCCATTGTTTATAAAATGAGCCTTTCTCTATCAAATAGTATCAGGGATAATAACATCTGTTGCTTTGAGCCCGCAATTTGTAAGAAACAGCATGTTGCCAGTTTTCGAGACATCAAGACTGCGTATTGTTGGAGATTATTACGCAAAACGACAATAAAACGAGTATATCATTATAAGAAAAAACTTCGTAGATTTTCTCGCTTATATCTTCACATAATCTGTATCGTTTTATATCAGTCATATATTTACAATTGATATCAATATATTTCAATACTTAAAGGTGCCTTTGTTAAACCAATAATGTTTTTAATCTAGTTTTTTATAAATATTGCATTATTTATTATGATAGCCTGTTAAAGCTACAAACATGCTGGACATACAGATACCATAAGAACTATGTTTAAAAAAACAAATAAAAAACAAAACCAATAATCATTTAATTTATTGACCGTAGCTAAGCATCCATAATCCCTTTCAATAAAACCCCACTATCAATCACATAAGACGATCCTGTTATACTTTTTGCTTTATCACTTGCCAAAAATACCACCAAATCAGCCACCTCACCTGGTTCTATTATACTGTTTAACGCTGTTCCTTTCATCAGCATATCCCACATTTGCTTTTGTTGATCTTCATTCAAACCCATACTTTCCATAAAATCAGATTTCACTGGTCCAGGATTCACTGAATTAGCTCGTACTCCATATTGAGCTAATTCAATTGCAATCGATCTTGTAAACGCATCTAAGCCGGCTTTAGATGCAGAATATTGTGAATTAATTCTGAGACAAATGCCTGTAGACGCTATACTCGATATATTTATTATGCATCCTTTTGTTTCAATCAAATGCTTTGCTGCAAGATTTGTGAACAATACATGTGCTCGAAGATTAACTGCCATTATGTTATCAAATACTTTTAAGGCATTTTTTGAAATAATAATAATAATAATAATAATAATAATAATAATAATAATAATAATAATAATAATAATAATAATAATAATAATAATAATAATAATAATAATAATAATAATAATAATAATAATAATAATAATAATAATAATAATAATAATAATAATAATAATAATAATAATAATAATAATAATAATAATAATAATAATAATAATAATAATAATAATAATAATAATAATAATAATAATAATAATAATAATAATAATAATAATAATAATAATAATAATAATAATAATAATAATAATAATAATAATAATAATAATAATAATAATAATAATAATAATAATAATAATAATAATAATAATAATAATAATAATAATAATAATAATAATAATAATAATAATAATAATAATAATAATAATAATAATAATAATAATAATAATAATAATAATAATAATAATAATAATAATAATAATAATAATAATAATAATAATAATAATAATAATAATAATAATAATAATAATAATAATAATAATAATAATAATAATAATAATTATTATTATTATTATTATTATTATTATTATTATTATTATTATTATTATTATTATTATTATTATTATTATTATTATTATTATTATTATTATTATTATTATTATTATTATTATTATTATTATTATTATTATTATTATTATTATTATTATTATTATTATTATTATTATTATTATTATTATTATTATTATTATTATTATTATTATTATTATTATTATTATTATTATTATTATTATTATTATTATTATTATTATTATTATTATTATTATTATTATTATTATTATTATTATTATTATTATTATTATTATTATTATTATTATTATTATTATTATTATTATTATTATTATTATTATTATTATTATTATTATTATTATTATTATTATTATTATTATTATTATTATTATTATTATTATTATTATTATTATTATTATTATTATTATTATTATTATTATTATTATTATTATTATTATTATTATTATTATTATTATTATTATTATTATTATTATTATTATTATTATTATTATTATTATTATTATTATTATTATTATTATTATTATTATTATTATTATTATTATTATTATTATTATTATTATTATTATTATTATTATTATTATTATTATTATTATTATTATTATTATTATTATTATTATTATTATTATTATTATTATTATTATTATTATTATTATTATTATTATTATTATTATTATTATTATTATTATTATTATTATTATTATTATTATTATTATTATTATTATTATTATTATTATTATTATTATTATTATTATTATTATTATTATTATTATTATTATTATTATTATTATTATTATTATTATTATTATTATTATTATTATTATTATTATTATTATTATTATTATTATTATTATTATTATTATTATTATTATTATTATTATTATTATTATTATTATTATTATTATTATTATTATTATTATTATTATTATTATTATTATTATTATTATTATTATTATTATTATTATTATTATTATTATTATTATTATTATTATTATTATTATTATTATTATTATTATTATTATTATTATTATTATTATTATTATTATTATTATTATTATTATTATTATTATTATTATTATTATTATTATTATTATTATTATTATTATTATTATTATTATTATTATTATTATTATTATTATTATTATTATTATTATTATTATTATTATTATTATTATTATTATTATTATTATTATTATTATTATTATTATTATTATTATTATTATTATTATTATTATTATTATTATTATTATTATTATTATTATTATTATTATTATTATTATTATTATTATTATTATTATTATTATTATTATTATTATTATTATTATTATTATTATTATTATTATTATTATTATTATTATTATTATTATTATTATTATTATTATTATTATTATTATTATTATTATTATTATTATTATTATTATTATTATTATTATTATTATTATTATTATTATTATTATTATTATTATTATTATTATTATTATTATTATTATTATTATTATTATTATTATTATTATTATTATTATTATTATTATTATTATTATTATTATTATTATTATTATTATTATTATTATTATTATTATTATTATTATTATTATTATTATTATTATTATTATTATTATTATTATTATTATTATTATTATTATTATTATTATTATTATTATTATTATTATTATTATTATTATTATTATTATTATTATTATTATTATTATTATTGCGTCCTTCGCACGTCAGTAAAAAAATAATAATAATAATAATAATAATAATAATAATAATAATAATAATAATAATAATAATAATAATAATAATAATAATAATAATAATAATAATAATAATAATAATAATAATAATAATAATAATAATAATAATAATAATAATAATAATAATAATAATAATAATAATAATAATAATAATAATAATAATAATAATAATAATAATAATAATAATAATAATAATAATAATAATAATAATAATAATAATAATAATAATAATAATAATAATAATAATAATAATAATAATAATAATAATAATAATAATAATAATAATAATAATAATAATAATAATAATAATAATAATAATAATAATAATAATAATAATAATAATAATAATAATAATAATAATAATAATAATAATAATAATAATAATAATAATAATAATAATAATAATAATAATAATAATAATAATAATAATAATAATAATAATAATAATAATAATAATAATAATAATAATAATAATAATAATAATAATAATAATAATAATAATAATAATAATAATAATAATAATAATAATAATAATAATAATAATAATAATAATAATAATAATAATAATAATAATAATAATAATAATAATAATAATAATAATAATAATAATAATAATAATAATAATAATAATAATAATAATAATAATAATAATAATAATAATAATAATAATAATAATAATAATAATAATAATAATAATAATAATAATAATAATAATAATAATAATAATAATAATAATAATAATAATAATAATAATAATAATAATAATAATAATAATAATAATAATAATAATAATAATAATAATAATAATAATAATAATAATAATAATAATAATAATAATAATAATAATAATAATAATAATAATAATAATAATAATAATAATAATAATAATAATAATAATAATAATAATAATAATAATAATAATAAAAAAAATAGAACTCCACCGGCTGCGGAATCCGATGACTCAAGCAACCAGTGGTCAGGGCTGCAGAGACAGGAACCTCCTCACAATACGTGCGGTTTCCAAAATATTATTATTATTATTATTATTATTATTATTGCGTCCTTCGCACGTCAGTAACAGCAGTTGGTAATTGAGAAGAAATTTTACACCATGTGTTACATTCTAAATTTGATAAGCAGGGTATGTTTCGCTAGAAATCCACGATAACCAAGGTATATTTATTGATACCACTATGCATAGTAATAGAAAAATAAATGAAGGGAAAAAAAAAAAAAGTTAATAATAAAAAAATAATAATAATAATAATTAAATAAAATAATTAAAGTTATTATGTAGCTTTTTGAGCTTCCATAAAAAAGGATCTCAGTCTATTTTTAAATGTCAATTTAGTCCGCGCGCTCTTAACAGGTGGCGGGATGTTGTTCCAGCACCGGGTAGCAGCATAGCGGAAGCTACCTCTGAACGCTGTGGATTTGTGCCGTTGCGTGCTGAGTTGCAAGAACCGTTGCTTTCGCTCAGCGCATCTACCTTTTGACCACTTTAATTTCGAAAAAAGATATTTCGGAGCCTGCGATCTTATGACTTGAAAAAGTAGACACGCCAAGTGCAGTTTCCTGCAGTATTCGACTTTCAGAATATTGTGCTCATTCAAAAACGGCGTGATGTGACCCCTTGGAGGTATGGAAAAACAAAAACGAGCGCATGCATTTTGTACCCTCTGAATTAATTTCTGGGTCTTAGCGTATAGACAAGGGCCGTACACTGTATCGGCGTAATTTAGTTTAGACAATATCAAGGATTCAGTTAATTGGATGCGAAGTCGTTCATTTAGGTATTGCCGAACTTTGTATAGAACTTTTAATCTATAGAAGCTGTTTTTGACAACTCCTGAGATATACTTCTCGTAACGCAAGTCCGGCTCAAGGTCTAATCCTAAATTCCTGGCTTCGTACACACGTTCTACGCTCTCGGTTCCCAGCTTGACCTGGCAGTCTAACGGTACGGTATTCAAATGATACTTAGATCCGAAGACGATATATTTTGTTTTAGCCGGATTAAGGACGAGGCAGTTGTTTTGAGCCCAATTTTGTATTCTCTCTAGGTCTTCGTTAAGGGATCGCACAGCTGATGCCCACTCGTTAGATTTAAATGAAATATAAACTTGTAGGTCATCGGCGTATAAGAGATATCTACAACTTCGTATGCACTTGACTATATCCGTTGTATATAGGACAAAAAGAAGAGGAGACAGAATAGTTCCCTGCGGGGCTCCTCTTTCCAGGGTACTATAAGAAGAACGCCGCGTCTGGCCGTTATCCTGCACTAGTTCTACACACTGACCTCGGCCAGTGAGGAAGCTTTGGAACCAACTAACTGTATCTGGTTCGAAACCATAATACGTCATTTTAGAAAGAAGCAGGGATATATCAATACAGTCAAAGGCTCTTGTAAAGTCTAGAAGCACCAAAATTGTGCACATGCCGTTATCCTGAGCAGCGATAATGTTGTCACTAACATCCAAGAGAGCCGTGGTTGTACTATGGCCCTTTCTAAAACCAGATTGAAATTCAGGTAGTATATTATTAATTTCTAAATACTCTGCTAGTTGTAGCCAAACAACTTTTTCTACAATTTTTGATATACACGGCAGTACGCTGATTGGTCGAAGATCTTTAAATTCTTGGGGGTTGGGTTTTTTGGGTAAAGGCCGAATTAGGGCGGTCTTCCAGAGTTTTGGAAAGGTGGATGTTGTTATTGAGCAGTTAACGATGGAAGCTATTGCATCAAGAGAGTTTGGCAGGGTCATGAGCAACATTTTAAGTGAAATACCGTCAATGCCAAGTGCATTCGACTTAAGGTTAGTGAAAATTTTGGAAATCATCAGCTCATTAACAGGTTGAAGGGAAAAAGTTGTACCAAGCGCATAGCGTTGTGTGTTAAAATAGTTCTGGTAAGATTGATCAATGCCCGAGAATCCTGGTAAGTTTAGAAAATGACTATTAATTTGGTTGGGGTCTGTCAGATGCGACGGTAAATAAGTATCTTGCTTCGGAGGCAGCACAGAAGTCTTTAGATTGTGCCATAGTAACTTGGGTCTTTTAATATTATTATTTACGTTGAAATTAAAATAAGCTTTTTTTTCGTTGTGCATGGATTGAGCAACTAAGGTTTTTAAAGTTTTATAATAAGTTTTATGAGAATCTAACTTTGTTTTCAAGTATCTTTTATGGGCTGAATTCCGAAGTTTCATCATCATTTTAATAGTATCGGTTATCCACGGCTGGTTATGCTCTTTAAACACACAAGTTTTCGTAGGGGCAAATATATCAAAAGCAGACGTGACATATGCATTAAAAAGATATACCTTGTGATCTACTTCCGATGTACAAACTATTTCACCCCAGTTTAAAGAATCTAAATATAAATTAAAAACTTCCAAAGGTATGTCTTTAAGAGATCTGAATTGAATTTTTTTCGCGCGTATTTTAGACTTTTGGCTGTGTAATTCACAAGTTAGCAGGGCATGGTTGCTTAAGGGGGCAACCGGTTCTACCTCAACATGCCGTACCCTCATATTAGTACATATTACGTCTATAAGGGTTTGACTATGGTCCGTAAAGTGTGTAGGGGAAGCCACCAGTTGCACTAAGTCCAAACAATTTAAAAAGGTATTAAATTTACTGACTTTCATATCATTATTGCTGAGCACATCGATGTTGAAATCGCCGAGCAAAATGACATTATCGCAAAATGCTAGTGAAGTTATGGATACAGTGATTGCGTCAAAAAACGAGTCGACATCGAGCCACGGTGGGCGGTACGCGGTGCCGATAGCAAGTAGTTTATTGTCCAATTTAAGCGTAAGCCACATTTGTTCGACGTAAATGAGCGATGGCTCAACGGGGTGAGAAAAAACGCGAAGATTAATACCGCGCCTTACATAAAAGCCGACCCCTCCGCCACGGCCGCCACGCACTGAGCGCGGGCGCGGCGCGTGCAGAAACCGATAGCCGGCTGGGCGCGGGGCGCTCCCCTCCTCTCCCGCACGTATCCACGTTTCACCCACTGCCATCACATCTATAGCATGACGTTCAAAAATTGCGACAAATTCGTCACCGTACGTATTTAGTGAACCGACGTTGAGAAAACCGAGTTTTAAAAATGACTTAAGGCCGGCTAATGCATTTACTCAAACTCAATTTTACACAATAAAAGTTAAACGAAAACAATAATACAGTTATACTAAATAAGAATAGTTTAAATAAAAGTTCATACAAATTTATAATTGAAATAGTTCTATAAAATAAAATTAATTCGTTACCTGCATATGTACATAAGTGTTTACCTAGATGTTTCAGACAATTAAGGACAACAAAGCAAAGACCCCACCGGACAGCATTGCAACAAAGACACACACCATACCACAAGAGTGAGATCAAAATAAAAAATACAAATAAAAAAACATCATATAAATTAAAAGGCAGTGAAAAATGAAATTTGAATTGCAACGAATCACCCGCACATAAGTTAGTAAATATTACGTGGTGACTATGATAGCATTTACCTGTATAACAATAAAAAATATAAAATATTTGTAACTTATAAGGCCTTGTTATATTATTACAAACAAAAGCAGGGAACAGCCAACAATTAAAATTTAAAAACAAAAATGGATTATCGAAACACAGATTGTTCGATACTACTATTAGAACATTACAATGTAGTATTCCACCGTAATAAATATAATAATAATAATAATAAATAGTTACACGACAAAAACAAAAACCAATTATAAAGCAGAACGTTAGTAACATAAAGCACGAATTTATAATAAAAAGCGGAGCATGGGACAAACACAGATTTATTATTAAATCGGCGACACGCAGGCTATTCAATTTTAACGTATGGGAAAGACAATTTAGGTAGTAGGCTAAAAAACATAAATCCATTTTGAGCATTAAGTAATATAAGTATTTGAATACCAAATGATAAATATTATTGAGTAAAGTGTAATAATTGAATGATATAATATAATAGGTACACTTTGTGCAATTGTAATTTGTTACAGCGTTGCGTGTGGCCAAACTAATTATTAAATAAAAATTTTAGTAATATCTCCTTCGGTACGAATACGTTCTACAACCTTACCGTCCTCCTTCCTCGCAAATATTTGCCCGCCTTTCGTCCACACGTACTTCCATTGCGCCTGGGATGCGGCTTCGCGCGCCTTACCGAACAACTGCCGATTGTTCCGCGTGAGACGTTCGTTGACGTACACTTTCCTCGGCGCCCCAGCAAGGCTCATGTCGGCCGTGGAGAGGCCGCGGCGGACGCGCGCGGCGCGCAGCAAGGCATCGCGCTGAGCGCGGCGCGCCAGCCGCACGACCAGCGGTCGCGGTTGCTGCGACGCGCCCTCGCCGTCGGCGCGGTTGCGCCGCACGGCGCCCCGCCGCTCCGCGTGTACGATGTCGCGCTCTTCCAGCGTCAGCCCCAGTTTCACGGCTACCACACCGGCAATATGGATGGCGTTCTCATTTCTTTCCTCAGGCAACCCGGCTATTTCGACATCGTTTAGGAGCATCTCTTGATCGCGCTCGTTTAGTTGTAACTTCAGGTCCGCTATCGTGTTCTCTAGGTGGTTGGTGTCAAACACTTTGGTATCAATTTTTTTTTCAACCTCGAGAACCTTTTCTTCTACTGCCGTTATCCGGGTGCAGCACGACTGTAGATCTGACTTAAATTGCTTAATCTCTTGTCTTGTTTCATTGAGGTCGCTTCGAAGTCCCTTCACCTCATGGATGAGTTCGCAAAGCATACGAATATGATCAGCCTCACCCCTGCCGGACGTCATATCATCTCCGGGGCTGGAGCTTTCTGCGGATATGTCCGCGGGCTTAGACTTGCAGCCCTGGCACATGAACCCTAGAGGGACAGGGCCAGCAGGCACGGCGCTGCAGCCGCGGTGATACACATTTGTACACTTTGTACAACGTACACAATCGGCATTCGCTGTATATTTGCCACACGAACGGCATTTCGGCATTGCGGATAACAATTGGCGGCACTTTTTAGTTTATAAATAATAAAAATGAAAAATATTTTATTTAGTTATAAAGTTTAGGCAAACACTTTTATTATACTTAGACCACTAATAATGGTTTAAGAAAGTTTATAAAACGTAGCCACTAGTGTTTAATTGCACTTTGTTCGAAATTAAAATTTTAGCGAAGTTGTAAGGTACATTAAGAAACATTGCCGCACATATTACAGACACTTTTGTTGTTAAACAGGTCGAGTTTTTATTAAATAACAATATCACTTGCTGATATGACACTGTACTTCACTCCACGATATAATTTACGGTGTAAAATACTTGTTTAATATTTTTTTAAGCGTAATGTAGTTCAGAGTAAACCGCTACCACTGACGTACGTGACGTCACTCCTTTAAAGAAAAGCAAATATTGTTTTAAATGGGTACTGATATTAATAAAGCCAACTACACACGCTGAGTTTTAACTATACAGTGCGACAATTTAGTTAAAACTGAAGGTGTGTAGCAGGCTTCATAACTTCGCTTTACTAACGATAACTTCTACTTCAACGCTTTCCAAACTCCTTTTTCTGCTATTTAGACGGATTTAAAATTTTGCGGGTTTCGGTAATCGTCGATTCATTTATTCTTCAAAAATAATGGTACCATTTTTATTAAAAGGTATTTTAGTAGTGTTTTTGATTACATTTGCTGATAAAAGCACGTAAATACTTGAGGTAAATGAATTTATATTATATAATACTTTGTCTATTAGAGCGTGCGCACACATAAAACCAAACTATCGCACAACAGTTTAGTATCTATTTGATTTCTATGATCTTATGATACATGCCTCCATACGCACATTAGTTACTCGATTTTTAGTTGTGCAACTAAACAGTTGAATGGGCTGCGAAATAATCGACAATCGCACAACAGTGTGCGATAATATAGACAAAGGTGTGCGCCCGCTCGTAATGTGATGTTATGATGTCATTGTATATCAGTAATTTAATAGCTGTCGGATGTCAATTTCCCTTTTCGATTAAGGCAGATAAATTGCTTTAATCCTCTTGTCTTGTTTCATTGAGTCGCTTCGAAGTCCCTTCACCTCATGGATGAAGGTTCGCAAAGCATACGAATATGATCAGCCTCACCCCTGCCGGAACGTCATATCATCTCCGGGGCTGGAGCTTTCTGCGGATATGTCCGCGGGCTTAGACTTGCAGCCCTATGGCACATGAACCCTAGAGGGACAGGGCCAGCAGGCACGGCGCTGCAGCCGCGGTGATACACATTTGTACACTTTGTACAACGTACACAATCGGCATTCGCTGTATATTTGCCACACGAACGGCATTTCGGCATTGCGGATAACAATTGGCGGCACTTTTTAGTTTATAAATAATAAAAATGAAAAATATTTTATTTAGTTTATAAATAATAAAAATGAAAAATATTTTATTTAGTTTATAAATAATAAAAATGAAAAATATTTTATTTAGTTATAAAACCAACGAATTTTATCATATAAACGTAGGTATCTAATTTTTTCGTAACATCTTTTGTATTGTAGAACCCTAGCTATTAAAAATGATCAACTTTTTAAAAGACGCTGTTGAAAACGTAGATGAATGTTTGAGTACGAATACTTTAGAATGTAGTCACATGTCTTAAGGCGTGCTTTTAAAAACCAAGCCAATGCAAAACAGTGAATACGTTCAGTGCAATATTCATGCAGCCTCTCAAACGGGCATTCATGGCGATAGTACAACATAAAAGGGGTCATAAAGTGCTGCTAATATAAACGAGAATAAACAAAACAAAATAGGTTGTTACGGAACTTCTTAAGAAAACTTTGAGCTGTTTCCTTTGTAATTACGGGCCCATTTAGTACAATGAAAAATATCAATACATTATATGACCAGGTGCTTGAATGTTATTTCGCGATTCTTTTTTAATTTCGAAAGTGTAATAGTTTAAATGAATGTAATCATTAAAATTACAACCAAGGAAGTTATTATCAGAGTTCGAGACTTTAGTAGACTCGTAGATTATTTGGACTGTTGTAATAAAATGAGGCCGTAAATAAATGCCGTAAATCGAAGTAAGCGCTTATTGCCGTATACGTCTTAATGCAATAGCTTTTATTGTGTTCTATGATTCCTATGAGTCATGATCACGTCCCGGAAATCTTTAATCCGATTGAAAGCAAATAAAATAAACCTTAAAAAACAGATCACCAACAATGAGGGTTAATAACCTGGTCTTTGAGGACTTAATAGACTATTCACTGATTAAAATAGCAAGTCACTTGTTTTTTTCTTTTCTAAATCATACTCAACAATTCTGAAGTAATTAGGTTTACGATTTTATAATATTATAAGAAATATTGAACACTAGCTTTCGCCCGCGACTATGTCCGCGTGGAATTAATAAAAACAAAAGTAATTGTCATATGTGTTCTTCCAGACTATGCTCTACATGCATGCCAAATTTCATCCAGATGCGTTCAGCCATTTAGGCTAGACACTCTAACAAACATCCATACAGCCAACAATCTAAACTTTCGCATACATCTATACTAATATAATAAAGCGTAAACACACACTACTTTGTGGTGTAGGATGTCAGCAATCACAGCATATTTTTGAATAATTCTTTCTTTAATAAAAAGCCCAACACTTACGACACGCTTTAGGCTATATATTTTCACGCTATTAAACTTAGGGGGTAAATTAATTGGAAAAACAACCTTCATGTGGAAAAGGGACCATAAACTACAAGCTACCAACATTAAGGAGCAAGGTTATTATGGTAACGGTAATTTTGACATTTGCAATTGAGAATTTGACAAATGTAAACAATAAAATAAAGTTTTTATAATTTTATGCGGCTGAAGCCGTACAGGAACAGCTGGTATATAATATTAGTAAGATGATTGATGATGAAAAGTGCACACTCGAAACGAGAATAGTGCAACGGCTTAGTTACCAATAAATGAAGCTTAAACAACGTCCCTGTCAGTAAATAGTAGAGCAAATGTAACAAGTCAGCATCGCAAGCCATTCGTGCGATCTGTATTGCGACCCATTGTTATTCAGATGCACTCTCGTCTCGTGCTCGGCTTGCAAAAAAACTATATTATATCCGCTCCAAATGGCACGGTCATGGAATAATAAAGTTTACATTTCGCTCATTTCATGCAACCGACCTTCAGTATAAAAGCTATGAAACATTCAAGTACCACAACTTTGTTCACGACAGTACCGATGTTAGTGTAGAGCGAGGTTGATGGCCGCCCAGGACACCTAACGGAAAGTTCAACAGTGGTAGAGCCCGCTTTAACATCTTCGCACGAATTGGCCGGCTCGCCCGGTGCAACACCACGACCACACAGATAACAGGCCTGAAGTGGAAGCAATTCCGCGTTTCGTCTGATGAGTGTGGTGCCGGAGGCCTAATTTTAGTCCCTTTCCCTTTCCACCCTTTTCTTAAGAGGAAAGGATGGGAAGGAAAAGTGGATTTGACGGTGGAGGAGACGAATAGGAAGGGAAACTATCCTCTTTATGTGCGTCTCCTCCTCCGTCAATTAAAGGTAGGCAAAGCATCTGCAATTGCGGATGTTTATGGGCAGCGGTCGCTTTCCATTTCGGTGGATTCAGGTGGCCGCTTGCTCGTTTGCCACCTTATATTATAAAAAAAAAAAGATATCTTACAGGTCTACAATCTAACATAACATTTATACCCCCCTTTATAAGAAAAGATGTAAAAGGCGTCGATGTCGTCGCAAAGGGCGCTAGTATAGCTAGAAACAGCACTGGTTCATAAGACCATAAGAGCGGGGGCATACCTTTGACTACTTCGCACAACTGCTGTGCGTTTGTCGATTGTTTCGCAGCCAATTCAACTGTTTATTTGCACAACTAAAAATCGAGTAATGTGTGCACCTCCATATCAGATCATAGGAAAGTGCGACTATACAGTTGTGCGATAGTTCAGTCAAACATGTGCACGCGCTCTAACTGTATTAGATAATTGTTCAACGTTTTGTAACAATTAGGCAGTCTGATACAATGCAATTATTGGAATCGGATTCAATTTGCGTATTGCTAAATAACATATTTAGTTTTAAACATTGTAGTTTGTCATGAACTGATACGATGTCTATTTCAGGACTAGTAAAATTTCATAATACGTCCAAAGTCCAAGCACTTGACTTGTAATCTACAGGTCTTGGGTTTTAATCCCGCCATGTACCAATGTGATTTTCGATTTTTCGAATTTCCATATGTACATAATTTACCAGACGTTCTTACGGCGAAGGAAAACATCGTGATGCAACCTGCACATATCGGCGAAGAAATTCAAAGATATGTGTGAAGTCAACCAACCCGCACTTGGCCAGCGTGGTTGACTATGGCCTAGTCACCCTAACTTAGGGTAGGCTCCGAGCCCCTCGGTGGGGACGTATAGTGAGCTGGTGATGTAACGTCCAAATAGGTTAAGAGAATGTTAATGAGGAATAAAAAAATAACGTAGTTATACAATGTTAATAAGCAACAAAGGAAAAGTTAATAATTCTTAATTAAAAGTCGGATGAAAAAGTCAATGTAAAAGTTTAATGTATGTCTTGATAAGATTTCCGCAAAGAAATCATACTGTGATTCTGAGAGACAATTTAACTTTGAGATTTGTGTAATTAGGAGGAAGTTTATTTTAACCTCATTTCTTAAAGCAGTAGCTTTCATTTATCTACGGATTTGAATAAAATGTATTTATATTTACTTCACAGTACTTAAAAACAAAGATTTCTAACAATGCATTTTGAAGACTAAGGTCTAATTTGTATACTTCCCCTAAGTGGAGCAGGGAGACATAAGGAGTCAGTTTCCGGAGCCTGTCACACTAGAAGATGTCCATAGAGGGCTCTTTAGTGAGTAAAATTGGTTTCCCATATCCAGGAGCGAGGTATGTTTGTTAAGATTCCTCCCGAAGTCGAAAAAGCAGTTTTTAATTTGTTACTATTTTTATTTATAGTTACCATTTTTATTCTACCATGTATTAGTTACTTTAAAGTACCTTTATTAAATTGATATTAAACATTCTGAGGGTGTTCGAATTTTAATCAAAACACAGGTTGAAAAACATATTTCACGTTATCGTATTTACTTTGTAAAAGCATGCGCACACATTTGACTAAACTGTCGCACAACCGTTGTGCGAATATCGATTGTTTCGCAGCCAATTCAATTGTTTAGTTGCACAACCCAAAATCGAATAATGTGCGCACCTCCATATAAGCTCATAGAAATCAAAGCGCGACTAAACAGTTGTGCGATATAGTAATCAAAGGTGTGCGCGAGCTCTTAGAAGACATTTAATTAAAGTTGATGTTTGTTGGCATTGCTTTCATTAAAATTAATGTGCAAACTTTTAAAATTATAAGAACGTTGTCCTTTTGCAACTCCTAATTACTTCTCTGAGAATATGTTCGAGAGTTTTAATTTCGTTTTAGCAAAAAGTAAATTCATAAAGAGAGATATAATAGTAAAGTTTATTAAAACAACTCTTCAGTTCATTAGAATAGATTATAATAGATTTTTGTGATTTTATCAGCTGCGAAAGTGGTAATAAATATTATTAACAAGCTTTTTTAATCGACTTCCAAAAATAGGGTTCTTAATTCGTCTGTTTCTTTATACTATAAGGAGACGAACAAGAAAGCTGCCACCAGAATTCGTCAAAATAGTGAAATGACCTCTGCATTTGCAAATGCGTTACCTTTAGTCAACAAAGAAGAGGACGCACATAGCTTATTATTAATTCTTAAATTTTGTTTTAATCGTAGTATACAATATACGTACCTATATTAGAGGAAATTTGAAAGTAGCCCCAGTGATTGAGAAATTAGGGAGTAAAAGTTTAGCATGGTATCACATGTAACAAGGACGTTATGTGTATGTGTGTGTGTATGTGGAGGTACACCGGTAGAGATAGACCTAGAAAGAGATGAATGTATTGCGTGAAAGATGACATGATCAAGAAGGGAGTGATGACTGAGATACCGGATGATAGAGTTATTTTAAGGATGAAAACTCGGTGCGCCGACCCTACGGGAGTAGGATAAGGTAGGAGAGATGATGACAATATACTTTTAAACAATTTATTTAATTGATTATATCGTTTTAACTCAGAGCAACACTTCTCGTCAGGACTCAGGTTTGCGCGCGAATATCCATCCTTTTAGTAACATTGACAGCTGTCAGCTAGGGACGTGACGTTTATGCCGATAATCTAGTGTTGCGCTAATTCTACAGTACGGTACTAATTTTCTTAACAATACGTACCTATAAACTTGTCTACATATGTATATCTACTGATATATCACATTAATACGCTGTTATACAACAAAGACCTTCAGCTATGACACAATATTTTATTGCGACACTTATTTTATAATGGTTCTAAAATCGCACAATAAATACGGACAAAATATGTCGTAAAAGTCACATGAAACGTGCATCACGCGATATTTCATTTCCTTATTGATCCCATTATGATGCTTTAATACAAACTTGGTATTCGTAAGTAAACAAGTACACCAGTAAAGGAAAGGAAATAGACTTTCAATGACATTTCAAATAAACTGTTTACCTCTGAACACTTCATCAATCAAATCACCGCTGTGTTCGAGTCGCGGTTAACTACAGGAAGCGTTCGTACGATTAGATATGGATTTAGTACTGGCTTTAAATATTAAAAGCAAAGCAGATATTTATTTATTAATTCCTATTCAATCCATTTTATCTTAGACTAGCTGTTCGCGTGCGTATTCATCCGCGTGAAATTATAAAAACTTTATATTATTGTTTACATTTGTCAAATTATCAATAGCAAATATCAAAATGACATGACAAACCTTAGCAATCTTTCTTTCTTGATGTTGGCAGCAACTTATGGTCTCTTTCCCACATTAGGGTTTTTATCCAAAATATTTACCCCCTAAGTTTAATGGCGTGAAAATATATAGCCTAAAGTATGACGTAAGTGTAGGCCTTTTTATTAAAAAATGAATTATTCAAAAATATGCTGTAATTGCTGACATCTTAGGCAACAAAGAAGTGTGTGTTTACGCTTTATTATAATAATACTATTATAATAAATATCTAATAAATAATATCTATACAGATATAGATTTGTTCTGATCGTGAGCTACTTTTTTCAATTTAGCAACGGAAACATTCATGAAATTGATGTTGCGACACGTTTTCCACCAAAAGCTCAATCTATTAAAAAATCTAAATCAACCCTCTATAAGGAAAAACGGTAGTATTTTTTTCAATTTACAAAGGTAAAGTTAATTTGAAATAAATCTAACCAAGGAAAGCGTAGCAAATTATTTTTTTCTGACGATAAAGTGACTCATTTATTCACAAATCAGAGATGAATGTAGCGGGAATAAATTTATTTAAGGAAATTAATTCTTTTTAGTAAGTCTCTATATCATCATCATCTCCCCTGCCTTATTCTACTCCCGTAGGGTCGGCGCACCGGGTTTTCGTCCTCCAAATAACTCTATCATCCGTCATCTCAGTCATCACTCCCTTATTGATCATGTCACCTTTCACGCAATCCATCCATCTCTTTCTACGTCTACCTCTACATCTAAGTAAGTCTATATCTCGCTATCATATTTCAAAAGCCCATTCATAAAAATCTGAGCAGAAAACATACTTATATAATACAAAATTAACTAAAGTATATGCACTCGACGATCTACATTCTCCAAGTGAATCATTAAAAAATAATAAATAAACGCTTGTATTTTCTGACAGCTTTAATCATCGGAGAGCAAAAACCTTCATCCTTCGTTTATCAAATGAAATTTACTTTACTAAGGCGTAATATTTCGTCCCTATTTTTAAAATTCACTATTTATTCATTTATACATAAATAACTATAAGGTTTTTTTTTAAGATATTGAAATCAATCACTAAGTTTTAGTACACATTTTCTAAGATTGACTTATAGTTGTATTATTTCTTAATAGGAATATGCAGATAGGTAATAAGAATTCATTTCATATGAATATATTACATAAGGTTGTTCGAATAACCGTTACATTGCTTTTTCAATTTATGAGCCGAGTACGAAATGCATTACCATAATAAAATTGTTTTGAATTATGCATACAAAGCTTCGACAACTTTATTCCGCATTTAAAAATGAATTTTAAATTCTAGAATAATCTTTTGTACAAAGTTTTACTTCATTGTTGCGATTAAAGTTTCAACAAACTTATAATCTCAGATCTATATTTTATAACCCCATTAAGTATTTATTTTACCACGAGGTCCATTGACAATATGATCAAATACTAAGCAACGACTAAATTGAAGACCTGAATGATACAATCCCGATGTTCCTACACCGTAATGTCAGATAAGAACATTAGGATGATTAAAAATATGTATGAAACATACTTAATATTTTACAGTATGCCGTAAGTCTTTAGATTAAAGCACATATGGCTACAAGAACAATAGTTTAATAATATTAACCATAATATTAATATTAACCATAATATTAATATTAACCATAATATTAATATTAACCATAATATTAATATTAACCATAATATTAATATTAACCAGTAGCCATCTCATAAGAGCGTGCGCAGACCTGAAACTAAATCATCAACTGTTGTGCGATGGTTTAGTCGAAGATGTGCGCCTGCTCAAAAAAAGACGTTGTCACAGATTAAGAACACGATTAGAGGTACCTCTACATGCAGATTGTATGGAAAGAACTAGAGGTACTTATGAGTTGGTGAAATCGTTTCTAAGATCCGTTCCGTTTTGACACAGGCCAACATAATTGCAGCACTAATGAGGTAGCTATGTCTTTGGTGCACTAAATAGCATATAATCGTAGATTATATGATTTTACATGCTAATAATAGAACGTGGGTTACGAGTTTGATATGGGATCTGACTGTTTTTAATCGTAAAATAAACTTTGAAATATTATATGGTCCTTCATAACAGCGTCATAAAATATTATAAAACGTAGTAAGTTTCTAAAACTTTGTGTTACGATCTTACGTGAGTGGGATAAGGCCAGGGAGGTGACGATGATGAACACAAAATAGTAACAATACATCCTTAATGTAAGAATACAGATTGTAAATATACACGTTGTAAATATACATTACGTCCTAACTGAGCGGGTTCAACGTTATTCAAACTATTCCTTGAGCTTTAAAACTTTGTAGACGGGCGAAATTAGAATGGGAATTGACAATAGTTTCATTTAAACTGCTCCTACAGCAAATATTAGACCACTGTTGCTTAATGTTCACACTTGAAAGTAACCGACTCGCCTTTACGCGAAGTTAATGTTTCCGGCAGTGTATGTGCGAGCTCGTTCTATTTAAGAGACAACTTTGGAGCCATTTGTTTTATTTAGACGCTTTATACTTATTTAGATAACACACACTTGCTACTAAATAACATTGGGGAACTTCTTTATCTACTTTCTTTGTATAAAATGTCCTAATGTGTTTTTTTCTTTCTTACAGAGCCAAATACAACTATGATTTGAGCTGATCTGGTGAGTAAACCACAAAATATCTTCCTCACTAAATAAAAAATAATAATGATACAAAATAGGACACTAATGTCCACCACGGACACAACTATCACACTCTATAACAGAACTACTACGCTGAAGCTACGAGACTGCTACGAAGTCGATATGAAGGAAATAGTGATCGTAGCAGTATAAGTAGATAAAACGAAAAAATATATTGAATCATACAATATTAATTAAATATTTTAAAAGTAATAGACTCGTTTTAGGATGATATTTTTTACTAAACTTCATTTGACCCGACTTCTTATCTCTTTTCTTCAATAAAAAATATATTTAAAATAACACCGTACTTTTATTTCCTTGAAATAAATTCTACTATTGTATTACTTTATTACTCTCTACTATACTTACTCTGTAATTTTATATTTGTAACAAACATTCACTAGAGACCAGTAGTTTAACGTACAAATAATAGATGGCGCCACCTGTATTTGAAAACACGATGTTGTTTTACATGCGCCTTAGCTTAAGTGATTTTTATGTACATTACGCAAATTAGGAGATAACAAATATTGTCTTCTCGAGTTAGTTCCTACGACGCGATTCTGAGTATATTAGCTTGCTGTCTTGTGACTAATTTTACTCAGAACTTGCACAGTAGCGTAGCCGAATTAGGTTGCTTGCGGTAGTGACGGCCTAATTCGGTAGATAGCCGCTTGCTGTTGTGACGGCTATCCGATGTTGTAAATATGTAACATTTTTTGTAACTGCGTGTGGTTCCCAACCTGGGGTCCGCGCGCAGACCATTCTCGTTGGTTATGTAAAACCAATAAACGACTTTTTGCACCTTTGTTTGTTTCTTTTGGCTGATTCGGCTTACGACACACCCGCTCTGTTACATATTTATATTATTTTTTAAACTCGTTATAGTTTAATAAAATGAACTGAAACTGTATTTTTCTATTACAAAACTTTTCTATTATATTTATTGTACTGCACGTCACTATTAGCGTAGTCTATAAAAAGTTAATAGAATGTCGTCTCAGTAACGACGAAGCTATCAAGTTTATTAAGAAAAGTAAACAAAAACTACTTCAATGACATCCGTCTAACAAAGGCTTTTACTCAAGTAGAGTGCAATGTTTTTATTATACCTATGCACAAGTTTTCTCGCAGATCTCTATGTTTACTGTTTTAACTTTTGTACGAAATCCCTTTTTAATAGACTTCAAAAAGGAGTTTTCATTTTATATCTAAACTAGCTATTGCTCGTGACTTCGCCCGCTTGAATTTAATAAATTATAAAACATAAGCTATGTTACTCACTGACAACGTAGCTTTCAATGGTGAAAGAATTATTGAAATCGGTCTAATATTTTTTGAGATATTTCATTACATCATACTAATATTATAAATGCGAAAGTTTAGATGGATGGATCAATGGATGTTTGTTAGAGTTTTTAGCCTAAACGGCTGAACGGATTTTGATTAAAATTGATATAAATGTAGAGGATATTCTGGAAGAACACATAGGCTATTCACTTTAGTTTTTTTTTAATTCCACGCGGACGGAGTCGCGGGCGAAAGCTAGTACAAAATAAAATCTATCTCTATTTATAATGTTAGTATAGATATGTCGTTCACATTTTCAATCGTTTCTACTGAAAATAATATTTATATTAATTTGGGCAAAGTAGCATTTGACCATATTTTTTTTAATTTATAAATTTCTCTCCCATGCAAACATACGCTCATTACTAACATCCTAGTTATTCCTGACTAGCTGCTGCTTGCGACTTCGCCCGCGTGAAATGAAAAAATAACAAAAAACATAGCCTATGTTACTGACTTATAACGTAGCTTCTTAATGGTGAAAGAATTTTTGAAATCGGCCAAGTCGTTTTTGAGTTATTTCAATACATACAAAAATACAAATATTTCCTCTTTATAATATTAGTTATTCCTGATATAAATAATCTTGAACCAAAATGTTTGCAATACAAAATTTCTGCAGCTTTAGAAGTTTATTTCAAAATTCTTTTTGAGTTGCGATAAAACGAGTTTTTTTGGCCCAAGATGCATTACAGCAGCTTTTTTAATTTCAGTAAAGCGCATACACAACGTAGGTCGACATTCATTCCAAAATTTGCCGCATGAAAAATTAAGCTCCAACCATGTTGAAAACTATTTCAGAAATTATATTTATGGTAAAACTTTGTGCTTTTAGGTTGCCATTTGATCATTTATAAACTATACAAAATTATTTTTATCCTAACCTCATATAAACTTCGAAACTAAGTTATTGAACTATATGTTTTAATTTAGAATTAATAATAAGTAAACTCGTAAACACTTTGTGAGCTTCATCTGCGTTGAACAATTGCACCGGAGGACCTACAAATGCATGCAGTTCGTAATTAAAACGAAACTGCTAAACTACGTTACAATAGTGAATATGCTTTGAAAATTCTTATTTCATTTGTATTTTTTTTACTTTACTTCGAATAAGAGAAAACAATATGAATTCACAGTTACTAGTTAATATTATAAATGCGAAAGTTTATATGGATGGATTTTTGTTAGAGCTTAGAACCTAAACGACTGAACGGCTCTGGATGAAATTTGGCCTAGATGTAAAGCATAGCCTGGAAGAACACATAGGCTACTTACTGTATTTGTTCATAATTCAACGCAGACGGAGTCGCGGGCGGAAGCTAGTATTACATTATTTTTGTTCAGACTCGTATATAATAATGTTGGACGTAAATAAAATAACGTTAAACGCTATCTAGTTATTGTTTTTGAGTAACTTCATATGAAATAACGCTTAAAATTAGATTTACTTCATTCTTTATGTTAACAATATTGCAGATAAGAATACAAAAAACAGGTGAAACAACAAACATTCGTTCACTCACAAGCGATGTATTGTAAATGTTCCATTTATTTCTGGAATCAATCGACCGTCGACAACACGACGTGTGCATAAAATGACTTGTTTGCTGCACTTGATAAGTGGAACACATCGCCTGCCATTTGCATTGCAGAGGGTGACATTTATGTACTCAATAAGTTATACGAATAATACATAAGATCACTATTTTTCAATAGCTTTTAACTCACAATTAAATATAGCGTGTAGGATAAGAGACAGGGAATAGTTAATTTCAAACTCTAGTAAACGTAAATCTACTATTCGGAAAGGAAAAAAATCGAATCGTTAAAGCTAAAAGAGGGTAAAATTTTTCACATATAATATTTTACATTTGCAACAATATAAATAAAATCTACACTTCAAATAAATTACACCTACGTTCACAATTGAAAAGCATAAACAAAGTTATAGATAAATCAAGAAAATATCAGTGTGTGTACTGTAAAAGTACCTCTTTCCACAAATTGCAATACTCTTGAAGCTCAATTTTAATTAAGTACGTGAAGAGCAGGTTCCATTCCATTCCATTAGCCCTCGCCCGCTCTAATTATATAAACGACTTTGTCAGCGACAATATCTGTTCTATCAGTACTCCTATGCACTATTCTAATTAGTATATTTCATTATATTCATATTGGAATCGGATTAAAAAGTATTGTGTTTTCAATTTTAGCTACGTAAGTGGATAATCTAGAATGGTATTTGTTAAATTGAATCATTAGATTGATTAATTAGAATTAAGATGAAAATGTAACATACTTTTTCTAGTGAAAAATCAATCTTTGAAACAAAACTATCTATAGTGTACTATCTGTACACTATAGAAACTGTGTATCGTTATCGTTTAGGATACAAAAAGAACAAATGTAACATTATACAAAACTTGCTGTTCTCGTGCGGCTTCATCCGCATGAAATTATGAAAATTTTATTTTATTGTTTACATTTGTCAAATTAACAATAGCAAATGTCAGAATGACATGACGTGACAAACCTTAGCAATCTTGCTTTCTTGATGTTGGCAGCAACTTATCGTTTCTTTTCCACATTAGGGTTTTTATCCAAAATATCTACCCCCTAAGTTTAATAGCGAGAAAATATATAGCCTAAAGCGTGACGTAAGTGTAGGGCTTTTTATTTAAAAAAGAAGTATTCAAAAATATGCTGTAATTGCTGACATCTTAGGCAACAAAGAAGTGTGTGTTTACGCTTTATTATAATATAGTATATAGTATATATAGTATAGAAGTATAGACAAATAGAGTAATATACAGACTATATTACATAAAATGTAGGTACACCATACAAAGTTGGTCATGTAGCTTGTTGAGTAGAAGTTGGTCAAATGTTGGTCGAGCTGAATCACTATTTCTTACTCGATGTGCCGTACCAATGGGTTCGGGTCCCTCAGCACAACCTACCCTTAGACTCCGAATGCACCGGAGGGCATAATATTGTAAACTAGGGGAAAATGGGTACTCACCAGCTCGATGAGCGCCTCACCTCCTGCAGGTGCCTGGTCTCTGTCAGTGGCAATCGAGTCTAGTCTGGTTCTGTCAAGTCTTTAGGCGCCAGCGATGCTGCTTGAAGATGTACCCTTATGCATCGTAATGATTTCAAACGCGAAACTGAATTTCGAGCGACCCCGTTCGCTAACCGAAACTGACACGCCCGTTGTGTCTTCGCGTTGTCGTACCAGCAACCACTTACAATGACTTCAATTCGCACACGCATGTACAGATGAATGTGGGGAACCCTTACGATCTGTACCGAACACTCGATCTTTATCTATATCATCGTCAATGTGTGTCGTGTAATTCAATGCTTGGAATGTTAAGAACAAAGAGGTTAGATGATAAGCAAATTCCGATAACACGGAAAGCGGCATTCCGAAACACTGAAATATTTGAGCCACGAATTTGACGGCTACGACGAATTCCGTACATAGACGTGCCTCGGTTTTTGAAGTTATCGAACTATTAATAAAGCTCTGGGGGTACAAAAATAGCGATATCTATTTTTTAAATTAATCCAAAAATGCAAAACTTAAAAATATAACGCCTATGAGGTCTTATAGACTTGGATTTTTTATGTAGTATAGATCTTTTGGTGTCGCAGATGTCTACGGCCGATAATGATGACTCTGATCCCGGCGCTTGTTGGTCCTTCTGTTCTATAGCATTACCTTCATCAGTTGCGTTGTTTTCAGAGGCTAAAGTCGACGGGCGAATGGTCCGCAGAGATGGGAGGGCCGCGGCGCATGTCAAGTGCGCTGCTTCTGCCCTTTGCCCTCCTGTCGCTGCCGCCGGCGAGTGCTTTCAACGCTACTGCCTATCGAGTAAGTATACCAACATGTGACCACTATCGCCGTCACTGAGTTGCCTTGCGAGTTCCCTTTAATACAACAAATCTGTGCATGTAATCTCGTGACTAAGGCCCATCTCCACCATTCCATCTTCCTTTTCTTTAGTTGCTTTTTTTTCGACACAAAAGTTAAGAAAGGATAATAAAACTGTGCCTAGCTGTCTGTTTCTTTTAAAAGAAAAACCTTTTTACTTTAATTCTTTTTATACTCATCCGAATAAGAAATACACATATCTTTTCTACTCTAATTTACATTCCATTCGATTCAGTGTATGTGCCACGTGGATTATTTAATCCCACCAGGCCCACGTGCCCACACTGCGAAATGAGCACTCGTTTACTCTGACTACCACGAGTATACAATAACTAGCTGTTCGCGTGCGGATTCATCCGCGTGAAATTATAAAAACTTTATTTTATTGTTTACATTTGTCAAATTATCAATTGCAAATGTCAAAATGACATGACATGACATGACAAACCTTAGCAATCTTTCTTTCTTGATGTTGGCAGCAACTTATGGTCTCTTTCCCACATTAGGGTTTTTATCCAGAATATTTAGCCCCTAAGTTTAATGGCGTGAAAATATATAGCCTAAAGCATGACTTAAGTGTAGGGTTTTTTATTAAAAAAATAATTATTCAAAAATATGCTGAAAATGCTGACATCTTAGGCAACAAAGAAGTGTGTGTTTACGCTTTATTATAATACTATAGACTATAGATAGATAGTATAGATGATCTTCCGGTATAATAATCTTGCTAATATTGATATGCGAATGTTTAGATAAATGGGGTGGATGTTTGTTAGAAGTTATCTCCAGAACGGTTCAACGGATCTCGATGAAATTTGGCATAGATGTAATGTAAAAGAACACATAGGCTACTAATTAAGTTTTCTTTTAATTTCGTGCAAACGGAGTCGCGGGTGAAAGCCGGTTACATATATTTTAACAATATGTTTTATAAAGTATTATAAAAATTAGTTGAGAAGAAAACAAATTGTAAAATCTACATTCCTGAAGGCAATTATTCCGTGGAATAACATAACGATTTTGATAACGTAATCTCTTGGTGGATTTTCTAATTTCTTTTCACGTTTCTTGTGAAATTTCGTTTATCGCATTCGGAGTGCCGTTAAGAAACCTTTTCTTACCTTTTATTCAATAACCCTCATCGGGGTCGCGCATCAACGACACCGTAATGACTCTAACGTGACTATCTGATCGTTTTGAGAGGTTTGCGAATACCTCTCTGCTTGCTATTGCATTTTTAAATGAAAACGCTGAGTCTTAAAATGCTTATCAAGAATAACGTTGCTGAAAACCAAAATTACCTGTTTATATTCGGTTTACATTATTATTACCGTATTTCCGTGCCTGAAACAATTTCTGAATAATACATTTCTTCGAACTTTTTCATCTCCAGATTTTTATATTCCCCGCTATTTTATACGATAATAAAGTTTAAAATTATAATTAAAGATACGTGAGAGGTCATATAATAATTATAGAGAAATGTTTACATGAAATCCGTTTGATTAATTTATGGCTTTGAAAATTGGTTATGTAAACACAACACGCGCAAACACGTGAACATATAAGTCAGTTGCAGTTGTTGGTTGCACGTGATGTAGTTAGGATTAGAAGCATTCGACAATATACAGTGTGTATTCTGTTCTATTAGACACAATCATGTGATACAATGATCCCAATTAAATTGGCCAATGAATAAAAAGTTGTATGTTATATTAAAGTTTAAAATTTAATATATAGCTGCTTATTCTTTTAATAGAAAGCACCCTCGTCCTAAGCTGATCATATCTGTATATATTTATATTTAGTTCGCAATGAACGGTCCATCGAACTGACGTAAATACGCTACTCATCGTATGTTTAATGTGGCATGCAATTCATCATTGTGTGTTTGCAATTTATAAACATACTGAAATTTCAACTATTTGCACTCGCAATTCACAAAAGCTATTAAAGCTAAGCACAAATGCACCGATTACAATACAATAATTTTAATGCAGCATGTTTTAAAAAATGTATAGCCTATTTTATCCAGCTTATCTTGTGTAGCCTAATTTTAACGGTTAGTTTATAGCCAAATTTACGCTTGACAGGGCAATGTTTTAAATTACTAGTCGTATTATCTAATCATAATTTCAAAAACAAATTTTAATTTACTTTGTGAAGATAAAATTTTATGAAAATTCCACCTCTTTAGAGCTGTTTAAAGATTGAAGAGAGTGTCGAGCAAAGAGAATTAATAAACGTTATTATGAAAACGTTGGAGGCCACTCGTAATAATAGTGCGGTTAACGGTTGCAAATTTTTAAATGCAATTAAGTTGATTCACAAAGACATTACTTATGTATTGCAGTAGAAACATTTGTATTTAAAATTATGAATACCCTTTTATTCCTGGTAATTACAATGTTAACAAAACAGAAGTAAGAAACTCACTTTGTTACCTCAATATTGTTATACTTAACCATATTTGCAATATCGTTAGGAAGCGTCATATTCTGAAATAGGGTTATTTTTTTTGTATTGGTAGAGGTTGAACCATTCTTCGTATTTTTTTGAAAAAACCCTTATTTCGAACGAAACGAAGTATTTGTAGCAAAAGGCTAACTACTAACTACGAACCTGTTAGTGAAACTCTAATATTTATTTAATCTCTTTACTATTAATAGTTTACATTACATTCATCGCATAAGGTGATTCGCACCTGATATTAAAGATAATTAACGTTTTAGTGTAGCGTACTAATAGTTTAATTATGAGAGCTTTGTCACTAACGAGTTTTGAATGAGCGAGCTCTGAGCACATCTGTATTTTGAGATAACATGTTAACTTCCATGTTAATTTTGTTATTACTTTATCTCCTGTGATAGTTTAGCGTTTATTACCGCGGTGTTTTAAAAGCATCAAGAATAATTAAAATCTCTTTGTATTAAAAGTTGCAACACATTTTTTAGTATTGTGAAAATAAATCTAATATAGACATTTAGAAACTTCTTCTAAACTTCTAATCGCTGATTAGAAAGTATTCAAAACCGTTGACTCGAACCCGACGATGACGAATTGTCAAATATAACAATAAAAAGATAATTTTTTTGAATTTTTTCAGGAAGAAGTGGAATCATCTCTACGTTTAGTGCACGCTGTAGCTACTGGGGCCACAGGGGCACTCTGTGTGACCCATAGATACGGCCGACTGCGGGCGCCTTTGCACGCTGCACGCTGGGACACGGCTAGAGCTAGAGCTGATTTAGCTGCCAATATGCTTCACCAGCTTGGCTTGGAAAACGCGGGTAAGACAGAATGAATCTGTCCAACTTAATAATTTTTTTTTCAATAAAATCCGTATATTCCGTTCGGCGGTAAATCTAGAAATTATAGTTTTTTTTATCCAAAAATCAGAAGACGGCTACTGTGCTAGAAGCCAAAAACATTGTCTTGATATTCTAAGAACATCTTTAATACAGTCAATAATGTCTTTGCTAGCCTTCGGTTTGAGCAAATCACTTAATCAAAATCTTTCTATTTGTTACAATTTCAGACGTTTTGACGGCTGTATCTCAAAGCCTAGTAATGGGAGCAGGTGCAGCGGAACGTGCAGTGGCAGCACGCGCTGTAGTTCTACAACCAGATGGAATTATAGAGGGATCGATAGCTTGGGAGAGATATGGCACGGGTGAGCCAATTGCCGTACCCGCGCCGCCGAGGGACAACCCTCCAGATCCCGAATACCCATGGTACTTTTTGATTTTTTGAAATCGCAAAGCGGCGGTTAATCATGATTGAAAACTTCATTACAAAACAATCTCAAGCTATTATATCTTCAAATTCAAATAAATTGTACCATACATGGTATTGACGGTTTAAAAACTTTCTAGTTTATGAACAACAATGTCAAATTGTGTTTACATCCATTTTGACAAGTGGATGTGTTGTTTTTGTAACAACCGGTGTTATTAAAATAAACTTATCACTTTTTTTTTAAATAATATTACAGAAGACAGGAGAAAACGTAGCATCTAATATTTTCTATTATAACCTATAGGTATGTATCAGCTTACCAGACAGAAGAGCTTAGGTCGTCGAAGTTTATGCCTTCGCCACCTGGTGCTGCTATGGGAGGCTGGTGGACTTACCCGTATTATAGCTGCGAATCTGAACGCTGGTTACTGTCATATACAGCCCCGGTTTCAAAAATCCGCGGGTAAGTTAACCTAAATTTATTTCTAAGATGTACTTACAAATATTAAAATAGACCAGAATGTGAAGTTGAAGACTATATTGTACTTGTTTGTGTATAAAATAACTTTCTCAGGTTAAATGGAGTTGTTTCACTGGATATAGACATATCTAATTTAGAAATCAATCAGTGTGAGGCAAAGAATGATGAAGATAATGATAATCAAATTTATTCCTTCCATGGAACTCATAAATGTCCCAATGAGACTACTTTTGTAAGTATTTAGTACATTGTTTATAATCATTTATTCTTCAAAAAACAACACAATCAGTGCTATTTACTTTAACAATTGTTATTACAGTGTATATATAAACCAAACCGAGAAATGAATGCAAGACATGCTGGTTGGGCAAGAGGGTCATATATTTGTAAATGCAGACCGGGATATTATTCCCCACAGCATCCTGAAGGATTCAATGGCTCTCTTGTTGAAGGTAATACTCAAACTAAATGTTGGGAATAACACAATTTGTTATCAAATTATCAAAACAATTATGAAATATATGTACTTCATAATTTGGTTATACTAAATATCATAGTTACATGCTCAGTTTCAGAAGAAACATATTTCACATATCAAATTTTATGTTTTCAGTTGCCTTCCAAGAGTATGAAGAAGGAGGTTTGGAGAACTGGAGTGAACCTTATGATTGTTTGAAATGCCAGCCAGGTTGTGAAACATGTAAAGGTCCAAAGCCTTGTCTTGCTGAATATGACTGGCCGTTCCGGTAAGTTGTTTGTACATAGTGTATCTAAGTGGTGATGAATTGATAGCTTTATATATGTCAATCTACTTCTACTTAAGCAACTACTCAACCAAATACTACTCGATCAACCACTTGACCAACTATTCAACCAACACCTACTCAACCAGACTCCTGATTTTAGTAGAAGCCTAGCATTCTAAATAATAATACTTATATTCTCAACTATACTAATATTAGTAGCTGCTGCCCACGACTATGTCCATGTGGAGTTTAAAAATTCAAAACTTATGAACGGTAATTTATCTGTAACATAGGCTATATTTTTATTTTATTTTATTTTATTTTATTTTATTTTATTTTATTTTATTTTATTTTATTTTATTTTATTTTATTTTATTTTATTTTATTTTATTTTATTTTATTTTATTTTATTTTATTTTATTTTATTTTATTTTATTTTATTTTATTTTATTTTATTTTATTTTATTTTATTTTATTTTATTTTATTTTATTTTATTTTATTTTATTTTATTTTATTTTATTTTATTTTATTTTATTTTATTTTATTTTATTTTATTTTATTTTATTTTATTTTATTTTATTTTATTTTATTTTATTTTATTTTATTTTATTTTATTTTATTTTATTTTATTTTATTTTATTTTATTTTATTTATTCATGGGTAACTTACGGCTAACTTACAGAAAAATAATAAAAACAAACAAAAAACTGAAGGCCAATTACAGGTTATCGCAGATAGACTAAAAAATAGATTATAATTGAAGTTGTTGACGAATATGTCTACCTGGGGACAAACCGTCCAGCTAGGTAGGTCCAACTTCGAGAGGGAGGTCAATCGCCGAATCCGACTCGGATGGGCAGCGTTCGGGAAGTTGCGCGATATCCTCTCGTCCCAAGACATACCGCAGTGTCTCAAGACAAAAGTCTTTGACCAGTGTGTGTTGCCAGTGATGACATACGGGACAGAGACGTGGCCACTCACTGCGGGCAACATCAGGCGGCTCAAAGTCACTCAAAGGGCAATGGAGAGGGCAATGCTCGGAGTCTCTCTGCGAGATCGCGTCAGGAACGATGCGATCCGCAGCAGAACCAAAGTAACCGACATTGCCCGAAGAATTGCAAACCTCAAGTGGCGATGGGCCGGCCATATTGCCCGCAGAACGGACGGCCGATGGGGCCGAAGAGTCCTGGAGTGGCGGCCACGGATAGGTCGTCGCAGCGTAGGTAGGCCTCCCGCAAGATGGACCGATGACCTGGTCAAGGTTGCGGGAGTGCACTGGATGCGGGCGGCACAGGGCCGGGCATTGTGGCAATCAATGGGGGAGGCCTACGTTCAGCAGTGGACGACCAATGGCTGACAATGATGATGATTGCAGGATATCTCTTCTGGTGATATCAGTGACATGTGCGGGGCTGACAGTTTGCCTCACGTTCTACACTAGACATCATCGCCGCGTCAAAGTGATCCGGGTCGCAAGCCCCGTCTTCCTCTCAATTACATTGCTGGGATGTGCTATTATGTATATGGAAGTAAGTATATATCAACACAACAACACCAGATTACTAAACGCCCCATTGAGGGTTTCGGAGCCTACCCTAAGATAGGGTGACTAGGCCATAGTCAACCACGCTGGCCCACTGCGGGTTGACTTCACACATATCTTTGAATTTCTTCGCCAATATGTGCAGGCAACAAGATCTATTCTTTCACCGTGAAAACGTCGAGTAAATTGTGTACATATAAAATTCGAAAATCACATTGGTACATGGCGAGATTTGAACCCAGACCTATGGATTATAAGTCAAGTGCTTGAACCCCTGAGCCATCGACACTCTCAAGTTTATACACTAGATATTAATTTATCATACCGTAAATAGTTATTTCTATTGAGTGAACTTTGAATTAAAAATTTACAGATGGCAGCTATATTCCCAGTACTTGACAGATATTCATGTATTGCCACTAAATGGACTCGGCACATGGGATTTTGCCTCACCTACACAGCTTTACTCATGAAAACTTGGAGGTAAGTATACAAATCCTACTAATATTATAAACTAACTTTCGGCCCGCGACTTCGTCGGCGCGGTACTAATAAAAAACAAAAACAAGTCGCCTATGTATGTGCCCTTCCAAACTGTTCTCTACATCTGTGCCAACTTTCATTCAAATCTGTTCAGCCGTTTAGGCTACAAACTCTAACAAATATACAACCATCCTTCCATCTAAACTTTCGCATTTATAATATTAGTAAGATGAGAATGTTTAGATGGATGGATGTTTCTCAGAGTTTGTAGCGTAAACTGCTGAATGGATCTCAATGAAATTTGGCATATATGTAGAGGATAGTCGGAAAGAAGACAGGCTACTTTGTTTTTTTTTTAATTCAACCGGGATGGAGTCGCGGGAGAAAGCTAGTAGAATTATAGTTTAAATTGTAATCAGTAGAATTGTCTAAGGATGATGTTTTTTTTGTAGAGTTTCACTAACTTACCGAGTTAAGTCAGCACACAAGTTGAAGTTAACTGACAAACAGTTGCTGCAGTGGATGGCGCCCATTCTTCTTATAATGCTGGTATATCTCGGTACATGGACATTATCATCACCACCAGATGCTGAAGTTGTGAGTATCTTACTAATATTGTAAATGCGAAAGTTTGGATGGATGGATGTTTGTTAGAGTTTGTAGCCTAAACTGAACGGATCTCGATGAAATATGGCATAGATGTAGAGGATAGTCTGGGAGAATACTAAAAAAAAAACAAAAGTGATACTTTTGTTTTTTTTAATTCCATACGGATGGAGTCGCGGGCGAAAGCTAGTCATTTAATAAAAATTGTTATATTCAAATTAATGTCAATGGTAAAAAATAATGGAAATAAAATGATTTAAAATAACTACTACGATAATAATAACCACAGTTATTATAGGGAGCAGTATTTTTTTTTATAAATGATTTTGTATTTTTTCAGATAACCGACGATAAGGGATTAAAATTCAAGCAATGCACATACAATTGGTGGGATCACAGCTTAGCTATAGGTATTGTTCAATATTTTATGCATTCAAAAGCGTGCCATTTGACTAAATTATCGCACAACTGTTTAGTCGCGCTTTGATTCCTATGAACTTATATGAAGGTGCGCACACTACTCGATTTTTAGTTGTGCAACTAAACAGTTGAATTGGCTGCGAAACAATTGACAGTCGCACAACAATTGTGCGATAGTTTAGTCAAAGGGCACGCTCTTACTTTAATTATCAAACAAAAAATCAGATTATACTGTGACTGACTGTGACTGTGACAAAACCAGATTATACTTATAGTTATCATACTTCATACTAATATTATAAATGCGAAAGTTTAGATGGATGGATGGATAGATGGATGTTTGTTAGAGTTTGTAGCCTAAACGGCTGAACGGATTTCGATGAAATTTGACATAGATGTAGAGGATAGTCTGGAAGAACACATAGGCTACTTACATTTGTTTTTTTTTTAATTCCGCGCGGACGAAGTCGCGGGCGAAAGCTAGTATTTCTATACTATTATAATAAAGCTTAAACACACACTTCTTTGTTGCCTAAGATGTCAGCAAGTACAGCATATTTTTGAATAATTCTTTTTTTAATAAAAAGCCCTACACTTACGTCACGCTTTAAGCTATATATTTTCACGCCATTAAACTTAGGGGGTAAATATTTTGGATAAAAACCCTAATGTGGGAAAGAGACCATAAGTTGCTGCCAACATCAAGAAAGAAAGATTGCTAAGGTTTGTCATGTCATGTCATTTTGACATTTGCAATTGATAATTTGACAAATGTAAACAATAAAATAAAGTTTTTATAATTTCACGCGGATGAATCCGCACGCGAACAGCTAGTAATATAATAAAAATCCATATATATTTTAATTAATTATTGTTCACAATTTAAAAAAATAATTCATTTCAGGTGAAATTCTTTTTCTACTGTGGGGTGTGAGAGTTTGTTACCGAGTTAGACATGCCGAGAGTCTCTACAATGAGGCTCGTCTTATTTCCTACGCTATTTACAATATATTTACAGTTAATTCATTTATGATAACAATGCAGTAAGTATTAATCTATACTAATATTATAAAGAAGAAAGATTTGTATATTTGTATGTATTGAAATAACTCAAAAACTACTGGACCAATTTCAAAAATCCTTACACCATTAAAAAACTACGTTATCAATGAGTAACAGAGTCTATATTTTTTACTATTTATTAATTTCACGCGGGCGAATTCGCGAGAAACAGCTAGTGACTTACTTATTTATTTACTTTGGTAAATGGTACAGTGAATATTATGATCATATCATCATTTTGTTAAATATATTTTAAAGCCATCAATTTGGAATGTTGTTGGTAGGAAGAAGTTCAGAAATTAGCGGCTCAGATAGAGTTTATGAAGATAGTGCAGATGGAGATGCACAACCGGCACCTGCGGCCGCGGCCCGGCGGCTACTTCAGCCAGCTGCCGCACAGCCCCCTCCACACCAACACCAATGTACAGGTACCGTACACACAATAATAATTAAAAAAAAACACTTTAAAATAATTATAACCTTTTTTCCTGATTTGTAAAATGTATTAGATAGAAAATAAGTGAATAACTATATACATAATACAAATAATAATAGTAAATAGATTTTCTCCTCTAAATTAAATAGCATAAAATATATAGCCTATTAAAGAGTTTAATTCAGAAATATGCTGTGATTGCAATATGCTACATAACAAAGTGTGTGTTTACGCTTTATTAAATTATATTAAAAATTAAGATTAACATTAATAAGTATGGGTATAGATATTCTTTTAATCATCTCTAAATCTAGCCCACAATATTATAAAGATGAAAGATTTGTATTTTTATATGTATTGAAATAACTCAAAAACTACTGAGCCGATTACAAAAATATTTACACCATTAAAAAGCTACATTATCACTGAGTGACATTAGCTATATCTTTACATTTCACGTGAACGAAGTCGCAAGCAACAGTTAGTTTTAAATGTAAACAATGTGATTGAGGTAGGAGGTGAGCGAGTGGGGCGGGCCGGTGTGACTGGTGGCGCTGAGCGACGGCGGCTGGTCGTGGCCCGGGCCCGCCGCGCGCCGCCTCACCACCGCCGTCGACCCGCGCCGCCCCGCCTTCGTATGACGAATACGTCGCACGGTTCATTACGTTTTTCATTCAACTAGACTAATCGTATTGTTTTCAGCAATTTTATTAACACCTGTAATATTGTTTATATTATAGTGTAATGTTAATTATCTAATTTATATAGCAAAGTCAATGATAAACATATCCTTTGATCGTTCCGACTTAAGTTAAAGAACAAGCAAAGCTATAAGATATTTTTGTTATGATGTTATTTGATGGCTAAGCTTTAATCCAATGATAAATATAAATTTAATACAAAATAAAATATTATTATTATATTATTTTTCTATAACCAAAAATAAATTACTTGCTTTTCTATTTATTTTAAGTAGTCATATTTTCTAGTCATTAATTGTAGTAATTGTTGTAGTATACAAGAATGTATAGTAGAGTTAAAAAATAATTATAGTGTAGCTGATAAGAAAAAAAAATATAAAAAAGCAAATAGAGACATGCTAAATGCCCGGCATTTTAAATAAATTAATATAATTTATTATAAACTATAGATTAGTTACCTTTTTAATTTTAGTGTTAAAAGATCAAATCTTTTACGCTAAAATTAAAAAGTTTAAAAACATGTATTTTGTTCCAAAATGTTGCATAATCAAAATGTGTCAATCATTAATTTAAATTTTTACTTTAATGTATGTTAAAATAGATGTTTTAAAGAGATATAAATTTAGATTCATAAGATGCGTCTGATTTTATCAGTAATAAATTATAGTTTCATTCCAAATTACTTATAATTGAAATGTAAATAAAAAAATGAATGTTTAAATTGTAATTGACTTGTATCAATGTTAATTATTAATAATTCTTTGCTATATCATGAATCACTTATTAATGTATAGAATCATTTATAATTTTAAAAAAAAAACCAGGCAAAGAAAATGAAAAATGATAAAAAATGTTGACAAAACACTTTGTATTGTCAATATTTTAATCTGCAAATTTTTACCATCTGATTTCTAAATGAATATGTTTCTAAATCTTAACAATTTCCGTGCGTTAACGCTAAACTTATACATATAAAGCAAGAATGTCAGGAATATATTTATCTGTTTTCTTTGTAAATGTAGGGGTCAGAAAATAAAAATTAGCTAGCGCAAAAGCTGGAGCTCAAATACCGAAATATACGTCTTAAATTTGCGTTACTTTTGAATTAAACTAGAAATTGTATTAATAATAGGATTTTAATGTATAACAATAGTAGCTAGTCCTTTATAATTGTAGAACAACACTCAATGTGTTAGATGTCTATATTTTTTATCATATATTGTAGTGCATTTAAAATTGTTACAAGATAGGTTCATATATCAGACAATAAAATTCGGAAATAACAATTTTAAATTTTATTTCTATGTTCAAAAAAAATATATCCATTTCATGACATTTTGCTTTAATACAGAATTAATTTATTGATATTTTTAATGCTTAAGATATAGTTATAAGTGTTTCAAAATCAAGTTGTAAATATGAAAGAAAATGAAGCATAAATTCTAAAATGTATATAGTCATAGATGTATTTCCTTTTGTTAATTTTATGTCTGTGATAATTATTTATTATGTTTTAAATATTTGCTTTAGAGAATAATGTTACCGTTTACACAAGTTTAATAGAGTCAAACCAAATGTATATTAACACCCTGGTTCATTTTATATCAAAGTCTCATTGCCTATTACAATTTCAATTATTGATTTCCTAAATGTGCTTTTAAATTATATTTAACTTCAGACAGATAACCATTCTAGTTTGTATTAATATGTGTTAATATATAATATACAAAATGTAATTATTGTAGACACAGTGAAGTAATTCTTATAGTCATACAAGGATGACTGGGCTGGTAAGATACATTGTTATTTATCTGTACTGTCAGAAAATATGTAACACCTACTTGGCTAAAAGGAGGGTGCCAGTGAGCTATTAGAATTTAATTTTATTTGTTCCCAATATTTCATGTTTAAGTCACAATTTTGTGAAAGAAATAATCATGGAATAATATGAAATATTTAACTGAAACTGTTTTTACACTTATATACTTTAAACCGACTTTCCAAAAGGAGGATTTTTATTTGTCTGATAAAAATTTTGCATGTTTGTTATTATTTTATGTTTTAATTAATTTATAACAATTTTTAAATTCAAAAACTTTATTAGCTGTACATTTTGTAGTAAAAATGAATAACTATTAATGTAAATAATACTCATTTCTTGAGCTTTAAATGTTAATGTATCTGCTGCGATCATCATCTTTTAGTCATACAATTCCAGAGCAAAACCTGCTAAGTCATTACAAAGTAGATGTCTGTAGAGTAAAGTTCATGAATGTGATATCAATATATATGTCAAATAGATATTAGATACATTTATATAGTCATTAAATTATTTATTTTAATATTTAATTCTACAAATCTCTAAATTTTATGAATTATTAAAGTTAATTGTGCCAATTTGTAAATTTTCGATGTGATTTTAAATGGATGAGAAGTTGCAGTTTCCTTTTGTTTTTGTATAGATTTTAAAATTTTAATAGTATGATATAAATCACGATGTTATTGGGCAGTAAATTTTAATGAAAATGATGTACTTGTTGTTATTCTCTGATAGCTAATAGATGGATAAATGTGTAAGTTGTGTTTTTACAATAAAATAAGATTTACCGTTTTCATTGTTTTCTTAAACCTTCCGATGAGTGTATATTAGAAATACTTATGTTAACACTTAATGATTATGTATCATTTGAGAATATTCTTTAAATAAAATTAGAAAATATGAATAAAATGAGGCTTAGTTTTGGCAAGACAAGTATTGTCTCTCAAGCACAGATAATACATGTTTTTGCAATGGAGTGTAGTATTTAAAATGGTATAGATGTAGACGATAGTCTGGAAGAACACATAGGATACTATGTTTTTTTTTTTTAATTCCATGCGGGTGGAGTCGCAGTCAAAAGCTAGTTGTGATATAAAAAAGAAAACTTACAACACTCTGGACTTGAGTCAATAATTGACATATCCTATATACCTAATGGATTTGAACCTTTTAAGGATTTTGAGTAATAATGCAGTTATGTTATAAACTCTATATTTTCTCACAATAATTTATACTTAAATTAATAGTAAAAATTGATATCAAAATTGTCTTTATTATTCACGGTATCCATTTCATATTGCTCCACACAGACGAAAATTAATACATACAATTATTTTTGGGTGTTTCAAATCTTTAATGCTTACTTACTCATTTCTTCCTCCTCCATGCTTTAACAAAGGTAGCATACATGTAAGTATTAAAACTTATTCACACTTAAACCATATTATTTAAAGTACATTTTTATTGTAATCTAATCATCAGACATTAAATCACTTTTTTTTAGAAATGGCACTAAAGAACAAATGAACTCTGTTGAATTTTTAATTGACTTGACATCATTTTTTACACAGTTTTTCTGAAGCAAATCCAATATCTCCATGTCTTTTCTTGCTATTTCACACACACTTTCGATAGATGACAGTTCCTCATCTTCCGCACTAAGTAAAGCCTCCAATGACGCACCTCTTTCAACACGCTTCCTTAATAAGGCAACTTCCTCCTTCAGATTTTGATATTCCTCATCAGAAACTTGATCTAACTGAACTTCATCTTCAGGTAACAAAACGTTCGATGGAACTTTTAGTAATTTCTCAATTTCACTATCAATAGCTTCCAGCGAGGGTCCTGCCCGTTCACAATATAACTTTATTAACTTATCACATGCATGTGTTAAAGTTAATTTATCTGTGTCGTTCAAATCCAGAGTCTCTTTTAAATAAGATTCCATGTCCTTTACTCCACTTTTGATTTTGTGTTCTACCATTTGTCTCACCGCTATTTTGAGACTTTGAGCGCCAAAACCAAAATGTTGCGTCTCATATTCTTCTTCAGTACCACCGATCCATGGTTGTGTTTTAATCATTTTTGCTTAAGATTCTTCTCTTTATTGAAAACAATTTAGTTCAAAAAACGCTTGACAGTTAACTGACAAAAATTGAAATGACATTTAGTCCCGAACGCTATGGTTAGCTCAAAGATTATACAACTAATAGCCAAAGACAAGAACAGAATTCGAAGTTAAATTCAAGCGGAGCGAGCGAAGAGGGTAGAGTATGTCTATCTCTTTCTATAACAAAAGTAGAGTGACCATAAAATAATCGGACGTTTTGCGCTGCGCCAAGTTACAAATATTGAGAAATCTGAAATGCTACGTTAATTTTTGTATTTTTTTTCTTCCAAATACTTGCGCTAAACATATTAATTCGTATAGTATTCGATCATACGATGTTACATTTATGTTTTCAAACATTATTTATATTTTTATTTAATAACAATTAATATAGTGTTATTAAAGTTTACTGTAGCACTGTTACAATATTTCTTATTGCAAAACAAACACAAATAAATACTTAACTAACTGACTGATTGAGAACATATTTTCCGAGAGGACGTACGTATATGTACATATGTAAGTATGCCTCTATGAATACGATTTATTTAATGAATTGTGAGTGAGTGTATGTTTTTTTATTTTTAAGAGAGGAGAGAGAGATAAGGAGAGACATCAGTTTACAGACGGTTTTCGCTATGGATAATTCTTCAATATTTTAATCATCGTCCGTAAATAATTTGGCGAGTAGGGCCCTGCATCGAAAGATAATTAGCCTCAAATGTAGATATTATGAAAATAAAGTTTTAGAATACGAATTCCAAAAACCAAGAAAATTTGAATAAAACAATTCGATTAGTCGGCGTTACGATCATGTAATGAAGTGTATGCGAATCGGCCAAGCGGCGACGCACAACGCTTGTAGCCGTTCCGCGAACCGCAACGCAATACGCTTCACTTCACTATTCCCTTCAGTAATCAAGTGGAGTTCGAGGTGTGTCGACGCTCCAGCTTATCACAACAATAACATAACCTCACTAAAGTTCTATCGTGTTAACTTTCACCCGTTACCTTTTGAAGTTAGTGAAATTTTGTGTTTTAATATTAAAAACATTAAAATTATCAAGGTTTAAGTTGTGAAGTTATTGCTCCTGAAACGAGATTGTGCTCGGTAGTGTTGTGTTTATAAAGTTAGCATTGTTTAATTTTATGGTTTTCGTGTTTCTACGGTTCGTGTATCCTGACCCTGAACTTGTGGCTTAAGTCTGCGTCTCTTGGGTAAGCTTGACTCTTTTTTTGTTTTTTGTTGAATTTGCAAAAAATGGTTGTTTTTGACCTTTATAAAGCAACATTATACACGTGTTGCGCTTTGTTTTTAGTTTGCATGACGCAAATTACAAACTATCTTTGTCATCATTATAACCAGTACAGTACATATAAACAATTAAGGAAACAGGAAACGCTAATTTAATGTGCGGTTTATGGTCCGGAAAATTTATAAACTAACATTAGTTTCCTAGTTTAACAGAATCATCTTTAATTGAACTGTTCACACAGATTAGAGAGAATTAAACTGCAATTACATTTATACGAAAAATGTAATTTCATTCAAAATTGGATAACAGACCATTTAAATTCCAGGCCAGCCAAATCTTTATTGCGTGAATACTTGTATGATTGCGATTAACAGTTACTAAATCGTTTCAAAGTTTCGTAAACACTTGTTCTTTTTAAATAACTACAATATATTTCGGTTAAAGTACTTAAAAAAAATATCGACGTATTTCGGCTTTCACGTACGAGAATCGTATCGTAACAATTAGGTATGTGTCGTAAAATTTTACGTTGAGATAATCGTTATCAGAGTAACGAACCACGAATAAGATAATGCCACAAGCGCGTTACTTCAAATACCAATCTATACTAATATAATAAAGAGGAAAGATTTGTATTTTTGTCTGTATTGAAAAATAAACTTTCAATATATTATAACTCAAAAACGACTGGACCGATTTCAAAAATGCTTGCACCATTAAAAAGCTATTTTATCACTGTGTATTTAATTTCACGCGGGCGAAGTTGCGAGCAAACAGCTAGTTAATGTATACACATTTTTTTATTCTACAGCGTATTCTTAAGTTTAAGTTGTCCGGCTTTAAAACATGTACCTATTCTTTCTTAAATTTCATAGAACATTCATCAAGATAGACCTAGAAAGAGATGGATGGATTGCGTGAAAGGTGACATGATCAAGAAGGGAGTGATAACTGAGATGACGGATGATAGAGTTATTTAGAGGACGAAAACTCGGTGCGCCGACCCTACTGGAGTAGTATAAGGTAGGGCAGATGGTGATTCATCGAAAATGCTTTGTTAAATGCTTCTTTTATCAGTGTAGTTTACGACATTTTTGCTATAAGTAAGATCCTATATTCAGTGAGATCATAAACTGACGGAATTCAATCGGCAACATATACATGTTGCCGAGTTGCACAGAGTATGCATTCTCTACGTAATTATACAAGTTATTTCATGGCAACAATTGCGCAGTGCAAATTTAATTCACGTTTTGATAGCAATCTTGTACCGGAATATTGTTTTTATTTTAATACATTCAGCCAAGACTCGCCCACGCCTTGCGAGTTCACTTTCATATCAAAACAACGTAGTGGAATGGAACGTATTAACAGAAGGCCTTACAAGCGTTCAGACATTAATTTGAAACAAGTATTTAAAATGCTAACACTAAATGCAAATTATTTAGGTATTTCTATTTAGAATTTTAAATGCTTTTTTTCAACCAGTCGCGCGGCTATCCGTGTTAATAAAATATAATAAAAGTAGTAGTAGTAGTAGTAGTAGTAGTAGTAGTAGTAGTAGTAGTAGTAGTAGTAGTAGTAGTAGTAGTAGTAGTAGTAGTAGTAGTAGTAGTAGTAGTAGTAGTAGTAGTAGTAGTAGTAGTAGTAGTAGTAGTAGTAGTAGTAGTAGTAGTAGTAGTAGTAGTAGTAGTAGTAGTAGTAGTAGTAGTAGTAGTAGTAGTAGTAGTAGTAGTAGTAGTAGTAGTAGTAGTAGTAGTAGTAGTAGTAGTAGTAGTAGTAGTAGTAGTAGTAGTAGTAGTAGTAGTAGTAGTAGTAGTAGTAGTAGTAGTAGTAGTAGTAGTAGTAGTAGTAGTAGTAGTAGTAGTAGTAGTAGTAGTAGTAGTAGTAGTAGTAGTAGTAGTAGTAGTAGTAGTAGTAGTAGTAGTAGTAGTAGTAGTAGTAGTAGTAGTAGTAGTAGTAGTAGTAGTAGTAGTAGTAGTA
This sequence comes from Papilio protenor, assembly GCA_029286645.1. Classification (NCBI taxonomy): domain Eukaryota; kingdom Metazoa; phylum Arthropoda; class Insecta; order Lepidoptera; family Papilionidae; genus Papilio; species Papilio protenor. Next base: position 5,168,989 of record JAGSMZ010000019.1, on the reverse strand, counting down.
GTAGTAGTAGTAGTAGTAGTAGTAGTAGTAGTAGTAGTAGTAGTAGTAGTAGTAGTAGTAGTAGTAGTAGTAGTAGTAGTAGTAGTAGTAGTAGTAGTAGTAGTAGTAGTAGTAGTAGTAGTAGTAGTAGTAGTAGTAGTAGTAGTAGTAGTAGTAGTAGTAGTAGTAGTAGTAGTAGTAGTAGTAGTAGTAGTAGTAGTAGTAGTAGTAGTAGTAGTAGTAGTAGTAGTAGTAGTAGTAGTAGTAGTAGTAGTAGTAGTAGTAGTAGTAGTAGTAGTAGTAGTAGTAGTAGTAGTAGTAGTAGTAGTAGTAGTAGTAGTAGTAGTAGTAGTAGTAGTAGTAGTAGTAGTAGTAGTAGTAGTAGTAGTAGTAGTAGTAGTAGTAGTAGTAGTAGTAGTAGTAGTAGTAGTAGTAGTAGTAGTAGTAGTAGTAGTAGTAGTAGTAGTAGTAGTAGTAGTAGTAGTAGTAGTAGTAGTAGTAGTAGTAGTAGTAGTAGTAGTAGTAGTAGTAGTAGTAGTAGTAGTAGTAGTAGTAGTAGTAGTAGTAGTAGTAGTAGTAGTAGTAGTAGTAGTAGTAGTAGTAGTAGTAGTAGTAGTAGTAGTAGTAGTAGTAGTAGTAGTAGTAGTAGTAGTAGTAGTAGTAGTAGTAGTAGTAGTAGTAGTAGTAGTAGTAGTAGTAGTAGTAGTAGTAGTAGTAGTAGTAGTAGTAGTAGTAGTAGTAGTAGTAGTAGTAGTAGTAGTAGTAGTAGTAGTAGTAGTAGTAGTAGTAGTAGTAGTAGTAGTAGTAGTAGTAGTAGTAGTAGTAGTAGTAGTAGTAGTAGTAGTAGTAGTAGTAGTAGTAGTAGTAGTAGTAGTAGTAGTAGTAGTAGTAGTAGTAGTAGTAGTAGTAGTAGTAGTAGTAGTAGTAGTAGTAGTAGTAGTAGTAGTAGTAGTAGTAGTAGTAGTAGTAGTAGTAGTAGTAGTAGTAGTAGTAGTAGTAGTAGTAGTAGTAGTACAGTCGCGTACTTATGTCTCTAGCTCTGTAGCTGTGGTTTTAAACCCTGTGGTTTCATACTCCATTTTAAATCTGCGTAAATTCTTGTCACGGTTTAATAAATTGATCGAGATATTGCTCAGATTTACACAATTTTTAAGTAATGAGTCTCTTGGGCAGAAGTAGTAGTAGTAGTAGTAGTAGTAGTAGTAGTAGTAGTAGTAGTAGTAGTAGTAGTAGTAGTAGTAGTAGTAGTAGTAGTAGTAGTAGTAGTAGTAGTAGTAGTAGTAGTAGTAGTAGTAGTAGTAGTAGTAGTAGTAGTAGTAGTAGTAGTAGTAGTAGTAGTAGTAGTAGTAGTAGTAGTAGTAGTAGTAGTAGTAGTAGTAGTAGTAGTAGTAGTAGTAGTAGTAGTAGTAGTAGTAGTAGTAGTAGTAGTAGTAGTAGTAGTAGTAGTAGTAGTAGTAGTAGTAGTAGTAGTAGTAGTAGTAGTAGTAGTAGTAGTAGTAGTAGTAGTAGTAGTAGTAGTAGTAGTAGTAGTAGTAGTAGTAGTAGTAGTAGTAGTAGTAGTAGTAGTAGTAGTAGTAGTAGTAGTAGTAGTAGTAGTAGTAGTAGTAGTAGTAGTAGTAGTAGTAGTAGTAGTAGTAGTAGTAGTAGTAGTAGTAGTAGTAGTAGTAGTAGTAGTAGTAGTAGTAGTAGTAGTAGTAGTAGTAGTAGTAGTAGTAGTAGTAGTAGTAGTAGTAGTAGTAGTAGTAGTAGTAGTAGTAGTAGTAGTAGTAGTAGTAGTAGTAGTAGTAGTAGTAGTAGTAGTAGTAGTAGTAGTAGTAGTAGTAGTAGTAGTAGTAGTAGTAGTAGTAGTAGTAGTAGTAGTAGTAGTAGTAGTAGTAGTAGTAGTAGTAGTAGTAGTAGTAGTAGTAGTAGTAGTAGTAGTAGTAGTAGTAGTAGTAGTAGTAGTAGTAGTAGTAGTAGTAGTAGTAGTAGTAGTAGTAGTAGTAGTAGTAGTAGTAGTAGTAGTAGTAGTAGTAGTAGTAGTAGTAGTAGTAGTAGTAGTAGTAGTAGTAGTAGTAGTAGTAGTAGTAGTAGTAGTAGTAGTAGTAGTAGTAGTAGTAGTAGTAGTAGTAGTAGTAGTAGTAGTAGTAGTAGTAGTAGTAGTAGTAGTAGTAGTAGTAGTAGTAGTAGTAGTAGTAGTAGTAGTAGTAGTAGTAGTAGTAGTAGTAGTAGTAGTAGTAGTAGTAGTAGTAGTAGTAGTAGTAGTAGTAGTAGTAGTAGTAGTAGTAGTAGTAGTAGTAGTAGTAGTACAGTCGCGTACTTATGTCTCTAGCTCTGTAGCTGTGGTTTTATACTCCATTTTAAATCTGCGTAAATTCTTGTCACGGTTTAATGAATTGATCGAGATATTGCTCAGATTTACACAATTTTTAAGTAATGAGTCTCTTGGGGAAAGTAATTACAAACCAAGATAACAATATTCACCGAAGCTTTTTAGTGATATGGAGCTTTTAAACTTATGAGACTTTTATTAGCTTAACGCATGTAACACAGTTGTAAAATTTTAATTGCTTTGATTAAGTTTGTTTTTAAACCGACAAAAATGTATCACAAAAATTCGAGAGATTCAGAATACAGAGATTTACTCTAGTTCCTAAACACGCAATCGAGGTTTTATTCGCTTTTTCTCTATTTAGCTGTGTAAAACTTTGGCTCTACAATGGAGTTTGGAAAGTTGACCTTGCAGTTACTCATTTTCGATGTAAATATTTTCGCAATCCGTTAGGTTTCATTCCATATTTGAATACAGAAATGTATTCTGTATTTAAATTATTGAAAGAGATTTTTTGTTAAAAGTTTAATGGCCATTATAGAATATGCACAAATATAATTTTGTTTTTCCTCTCGCAGCGCACTGTTATGGTATTCATGACCTATTTCTGGTTGTGCTCGTAACCCGTATATTTTCGGAATGTCCACATCTGAGGCCGCTGTCGTATAAATGTTGTTTCATTATTTTTGTTTACATTCACAGTGGTTACTGACTATAACGAGTTTACATTTCAATTTAGAACCGGAAAGTTGTTTAATTTGGTATGAATCCAATGCTAACAAATGTCGACGTTTGGGAATGTTTTAAAAGCTGTAAGTTATATTTTTGATTAATTACCGATAAAACGACGTATAAACAGCATTTCCAAATAGGACAATAAACAGAGATCTGGTAATAGGATCGCATTGTCATAAAAACTTGCCATTAGATTGTTTTTTTTTTCTCAATGTATATATTTCGGCAATCCAAACTTAATTACAAAAACAAGCCATGTCTGGTACCATATTAATTTTGACATTGCTCCGATGAAAATGTCGAAATCAATTAAAATTGTCGATAATATCCGCTATTAAATAGATAAGGGTCAAGTAAATACAAGCTATAAAACGTAAACTATACAATCATAATATTCTCTTTGTGCGAAAAATGTTTTTTAATGTTATGGTTACAAATAGGCCGTGTTTCTTGTTAAATTGGATAATATCACCACTTGTAGTAATCCTACACTTTGTGGGATTAGTAAATTATCCAATAAAAGCAATCTAAGAAAACAATGTAATACATAAAACTGTAAAATCGACATACAAATGTCAATTGAACTATTTGTATCGTCAAGGCAGAGTAGACAACAGCCCTCCCCATCTAGAGACTATAAAAATGTAAAATAAATAAAAAAACGCTAGAAAATACCATTTTGATCATCGTCCCCCTCTAGACATAGCCCAGATCATCGGTTGGCGAAGTCAAAAAAGTTTGCATTACGACGACTAGACAAAGATATGAACTTCAAATTAAAAGGATGATTTTTGAATCCTGACCTCAATTACAATCTACGAGAGGGCGGTACCGACAGTTGATAATGTTGAGCTATTCTTGTATTTATGTTCGTTCTTAATTAGTGTCAGCATTAAAATGTTGATGTCAGCCCTGGGTCAAACTTTACAACCGTAATAACACTGATGTACTGTCTTAAGTAACAAAGCCAGTTTTATTATCCTTGCAAGGCGTAGTCGGTCGTTTACGACGTATTTAAGGATTTAGGGTGGGGTCGAATTACCCGGAACGGTTCCCATTAGAAGGGTAATTTCCTATTGACGTAAAATGCACGTCTACGTAGATCTGTACAGACAAAGTTTTAATGACTACATTGTAGTAGAGTAATAAACAATTACTATCCGAACGAGACCTATATATGAACACTAGATGATGCTCGCGACTTCGTCCGCGTGAAATTAAAAAAAATTAAAAATATAGCCTATGTTACTCAATGATAACATAGCTTTTTACTGGTGCAGGAATTTTTGAAATCGTTCCCGTATTTTTGAGTTATTTCAATACGTACAAAAATCCATAAATTCAAATCTTTTCACTGTATAATATTAATATAGATTGGGTTATAATTAAACTTAAGCTTTTCTAGTCTTTCGTTTTAGTTTTAGAGAATTGAAAAAATCGTTTTTTTTTTCGTAAAAACACTGCTTTGAATAGTGTATGACTAAAAACATACTAGGAGGTAAAAAAATTGTGTTATGTTTTCGGCTTATACCAACTTAATAGCAATGATTTCTTTGTTTTTTATTGCGAAGTTTTATAGCCATTGCATGTATTTACATATTAATTTGCTTTTAATCCACGTGGCTGTATACTTGTTTGCAATCAATAAACGTTTACTACTTATTATTTAATTCTTTACATCAACAAAATAAACTGTAGGCAAATAGTTCCTCGTGACCATTCAAAGACAACGTAAGTAAATAAGCATGTGATCTATAAAGGCTATGCAGGTATAGTTATAGCTATTTTTAGTATTTCGTATTTAGAGTTTTGTTTTTAATAATATAGTAAATTAGGAATAACAAAAATTTAAACACTATTCGTTGTAGATATACTCATCTCCCAGACTTTTTCTAATTTTTCTTAATCTCTTTAATAGAAATAAATTTAATTGAATCTAATTTCTTTAATAGGACTTAATAAATATAGGAAATTTAATAATTTTTACCTTAATCCAAGATCGTCTGACATCCACACTTTATTACACTAAACATACTTATTTCACACGTAACATTTATTTAACACCAGCTATTATCTACAGATTTGCACGCACTTCTTAAAGAGGGAGAGTTGTGGGTATTCAAAAAATATTAATAACGGACTAATACGCGTCGACTGTTTAGTCTCTGTTTTAACTTAATTGACCAAGAAAGAAATTCTTTCATGTTAATGAAATTGAAACAGATTATTTATATTGTCAAATTACCACAAAAATAAATTAAAAACAGCACGGTACGAATTAAAACTAGAATACCGGCTGAAATATTTTTGAGACGCTGTCTTAAATTTCACAAAAATCTTCAGTTTAGAAATCATTGGATATCGACCTTTACTAACCTTGCTATGCTTAGTTGAGCAGATCAGTATTTTATGACGGTTCATCGCCCATAACTCTACAAAGCGTTTACTCCGGCAAGAATTCTCGAATCTTACTTCTATAGACTATTTAATCGTCCCTATAGTTATTCCCTATATTTTTATTTTGAACAAAATCAAGTATCAGTGGACAGTAATAAAGTAAATTGTCTAACATTCAGATCTATTATAACATTATCATACTGGAATGATAACCCCGCCCCGTTGAGTTCAGTTTCCAAGAATATTTCCGAAGTACAAACTAATACTAACATTCTCTCTATTGGATAGAGTTAGTTAAAACACACAGGTACATGTACATTAGGTTCTTGTTCAACTACTGTGGATTACTTTGTTAGCAACACAATTCAATTTGTAGTTGTATATGGCAAATTGAATCATTTCTCTTTGAGATTTATCTAAGACTAACACAATCGATCTAAGTACCTCACTTCTAAATAACTAATTGGGTTGTTATTAAACAACTATTGTGTTTTTTTATAAGAGAAGGGGCAAACGAGCAGCGGTAACATCGAGATTCTCATCAACGCCTATGGACCACAGATGCGTAGATTGTCATATGGTTTTCAAAAATAAAGTGGTCAGTTATTAGTAAGTAATGTGAATATTACAATATGACTTTTATAAATCGTTTACACTTGGCAATGATTATATCTGTAAAGAGTAATGATCTTTAGGTAAAACAATTTTGGCAGAAGTCCCGCACGTCTAGTGGACTATGGAAGTAATCTCAACAACGTGAAATATTACCTCTATCAAACTATGCAGATGTTCTCTGGTAACTTAAAAATAGTTTTATTATTATTATAAATAAAAAAGTTCATACACGGATAATAGCTTTTTAATATTATTTAGTTTGCGCAATTCACTGTTACCAAATATGTTGTTTGTAATTGGCGTTTGTCTCGTTGTAAGAAACAAGGCTATTTTTTTATAAGTGGAGTACCGTGAAGGTCCCTGACTGTACTTTATGATAATTTACCTTCATCAAGTTAAATTCCTAAGGATATGAGAACACGATGATCCATTAAAGTTTATAATAATTACATCCAATTAGTAATGATAAGTTGGCAATTATAACAAATATACACGTATCCTGACCATCAAGGCTATGCGCATAAGTGCTTTAATTTAAATGTATAATATTGGAATTAATTTATTTAAAATAAATTTCTAATGCATAAATTAGTCGCAAAACATATTGCAAATTGTGAATTTAGTTTAGTACGATTTATGAATAACAATGTACAATTTTCTCCCCAAATTATTAACCGTAGAATTTCATGGATAGATCATTTGTATTGTACATAATGGTATCCCTTTCATTTCTTTCATAAAACTGAGACTACAATATGGTTTAATAAAGGTGCCACAACAGTGTAATTGGAATAGTTTACAAGCCAAGAGATTTTTAGATTCATGGTTAGCGATTTATCTAGCTGCACGGGGTTGGAGGCGACAAATCGATAGTAGAAACGTTGCACCTGATAGATGAACGGAATGGAGTGAAAAATGTGAGCGATTTTATAACAGATGCCGTTGTACGTAGAGAATAAAGCATATTGAATAATAAGAATATTACAAGGCTTGCATTTGAACTGCATTCTTTTAATAATTTCATAAGTACTCTATGTACTCAAAGTAAAGATCAACTGAATCTACGAGTACATCTAAATCGAACCACTATGTCTTTTTCTAATTAATTTTATTTACACATTTTGTTTTATCAAAAACGTTTTCTAACCTTTTACGGCTACCACACATTATTTTACAGTTGTCTAAGAAATAAAAATGTAAATAATCAACCACTTTGTTACCCGGTATAACCAGTTTCTTTCTTTTACTATATCAGAACTAAACGTATTCTTATTTGCATTTTGAAATTTCCAACGGATATTTTCTATCAAAAATTTTTAGAAGGCGAGGTAATGTTTGTTATATTTCATAAATTCTAAACAGTAAAGGTTTAGAGCTACCAGTGCCCTGGGCGAGATTACTATAGCAACAACTTTTGGGGTGAGGGTTAAGGTTATGTGAGACTAACGCAGACCTATGGCTCTCCTTTCTGTTTAGAGCCCTGGGATGACGCCCGACCGCTCCCTACCCTAATTCCGGCTCTGATTCTATAGTCTAATTGAACTTGGAATGTATAGAAACGTTTAGAATAGTCAAGTTTTATTGGGACAGAAGACTGGTTGCTATTTGATATTATAGTGGTTTTTATAATGTTTGTATCTCACTCGGTCACAGTCTGGCCTATTTATTCATACAACTAGTTTTTATAACATCGCACGAATGTTTGAAATATAAATCTGATATTATGAGGTCATCCTATTGAGATGATAGTAGATTTGGAATTGGGTCACATATGTGTTTGACATTAAAAAATAATCTAACCAGTAAGATTTGATGCTGATGATGAAAGCTTGCATTTTAAATAAATCAAATAATATTAGTTCCATCAGTAAAATACTAGAGATAAAACAAGCATGGAGTAAGAGCGTTCGCACATCTTTGACTCAACTATCGCACAATTGTTGTGCGATTGTCGATTGTTTCGCAGCCCATTCAACTGTTTAGTTGCACAACTAAATATCGAGTGGTGTGCGCACCTCCATATAAGCTCATAGGAATCAAAGCGAGGCAAGGGCCTGTCCACTGGCTGATTTGACAGTCGATTACAACATTACTATTGGAAATATTCAACTATAAAACAGTGAAATATATACCAAAGTATAATCAGTTCGCTTATCGATTAATGGATTTATTAATATGATAAACTTGGCATTGTGAGCGAAGGCCAGATTACGAAAGACAAATATTTGTGTGAGATTGAATGCACAGAGAGGCTTTGTGTTATGAATGAGATCATACGAACTCGATATTCAATGCGTGTTTACTGGCAAGTTTCTTATCAACGACCTTGATTGGTTGGTATAGAAAAACTTGTTTTTTGTATTAGCTAACTATGTAGATTTGTCGCTAGTTTAGAGACTACGAAATAAACCGTGAATAATTTACGTAATCTTAATGTGTTGATTCGTATACATTTTTTAAAGCAATAAATTTGACACAATTTATTTTGCATTCCACAAAATATCAGAGACTAGTTGTTGCTCGCGACTTCATCCGAGTGGAATTAAAAACATAGCCTATGTTACTCAGTAAAAACGTACCTTTTTTATGGCGAAGGAGTTTTTGAAATCGACCAAGTAGTTTTTACGTTATTTTGAAACATAAAAATCCAAAAATACAAATCTTTCCTCTTTATTAGTATAGATTTAGAAATCTTGTGGCTTGTCTGTTTTAACATGCTCGTCCCCTAAGTAACAAATGAAATCTAATTCTTCAATTTGCTGTCATAAATATGTAGAAAAAAAAATGAAAAGTCACCGTCCTCGTGCCAGCTATAAAGATTAAAACGATCAATCATAAAATACGTGCAAAATATATACTTTTGCATGTTTAAAATATTTGATTAATCGTTCGGATTTAGTTACCCGTTTATCAGTTGGGGATCGGAAACAAATAAGTTGCTTGAATTTCATTAATGCCTAAGTAAAATAAAACGAATTTGCTAGTATTTTAGTTGTCCCTCGATTGTCACAGAAGCACAAAAGCGATCGTGTTTTGAATTTTAATGGAAATTCAAATGAACAAACATTTGGATACAAGTTATATATACGGTAGTTTTCCGACACTGATTCCTTATTCGAATACGAATTGAAACTTTACTACATATGTTTGCCAAAATCCCCTCTTTAATATTAATTGAAAAACTATCTGTTGCTCGTGACTTTGTCTGCGTTAAATTAAAAAATAATAAAAAACATAGCCTGTGTTACTTACTGATAACGTAACTTTTTAATGGTGAAAGAATTTTTAAAATTTCCCCAGTAGTTTTTACGTGATTAAAATACATACAAAAATACAAATCTTTCCTCTTTATAATATTAATATAGATAATCTTTGACTACAACTTTAAATTCTAGAGATGTTACTTTTAAGTTATAAGTCACAATGAGCTAAACGGAAATTGTTAAGGAAATTCCTTGCAAGATTTCATTTGTGTATACTATTGTCCGATTAACATGATAATGTTGCGGGTCTTTCACATTTAAGTGGACAAATAAGGAAACAGCTGTACAAACAGGTCCTTATTATTCCTATGAGAATTTTCAAAAGTACTCGGCAAAGTTCATTTACTTGTCAGCATATGATTGTTACACGATTGTCTTAATAATTTCTGTCAGCCTAAGGGTTTTTCATTTGTCCTGTTGAGATTAAAACAAGGGTTTCCGACAGGTAATCTACGAATTGTCACTCTTAGTATAATGGTGAGATAGCAAATATAGAAATAGACTTCAAAGGATTGCATAAATTTTTCATTTAAACTGGAATGTGGGACAGATACCGCCTGTTTGAGAATGGAGGGTTTAGGATTTTTGTACGAGCTTGCTTTATTAAATCCTTTGGACTAGTTTTGTGTTTCCTGACGTGACATTAGGTTTATTCAAGATATTGTTTTATTAAATTAGTGATAAAACGCCTGCATATCCCCTGTATCTACAGCTATCTGAATAACGATATAAGTCGCTTTAATGCATCGTACGTAAATTTAATCCAATGGAGTGTTTTGTCATGATAAGGTTGTTATTGATTTCTGGTCACAAAACTGATTTCAACATTTCCGAAAAAGTGTCGAAATCTTTCGAGATATAACAATGTTTTGTTTTCGTTGCTACAAGTTTTTTATTGTTTAACGCTTACATCTTATCAAGTCAACCTTGAACTTTGACTCACGTGACATATGTAACTGGTTATTTATGATTGTGTTCTGCAAATTAACTAGGGATAAAACAATACAGATTTACAGATTTAAAAAATAGTGGAACCTAAGTTTAGTTTGAAGAAAGTAGAAAATTAATTCCACTTAAGCTATAAGTTACTCTATCCATAAAACTTTACCCAACGCCTCCTTACACGGCCTCTAATTTAGTCCGCTAGCTTACATCATTTAAAATGTTAACAAAAGTCTATTCATACAGAAACAAATGTACAACAATTAACCGAAAACTCGAAAACTGTACCTATTCTTCGTACAATGATACTCGATTACTACTGCAATTAAAATTGTAATTTGAAGCCATTCTTACAGAGACTAATTTATTAATCTATACTAATATTATAAAGAGGCAAGATTTGTATTTTCGTATGTATTGGAATAACTCAAAAACTACTGTGCCGATTTCAAATTCGTACACCATTAAAAAGCTACGTAATCAGTGAGTTTATTATTGTTTTTTATTTTCGCTCGGGCGAAATCGCGGGCTGCATCTAGTTACAATTATATTAAATGTTATAAAATGTTGCTCTGTACGTTTGAATATTAATAAACGAAAACATTATCAACCAAGTAGATTTTTTACGCGGTCATAAAAGATAAAATAAAAAAGTTTTTATTACAACTGTCGTTGATTAAAATCGTAGTCAACTTATCGTATTTTTTTTCTTATCTTTCCTTATCGGTCATAATCCACCTTAACAGGATTAAAAACCAAGTCTTAGTACATTGCTATTAAACATTTCCTGGTTTGTATCTTAAAAGCAATATATCAAATAATAATTAAAATTATCAAGAATCTTATAAAATTTAAAAGTCATAGCAATTATTTTATGAACATGTTTTATACAAACGAGCGATGGGAACTTCTTTCAGAAAGATGTCGATAGATTTTTTCGTTTTAAAAATGTAACAATTGCAATTTGTATGGCCTAATTCTCTTAATAAACTCTTGCATAATAGCTTGATTATTCTCTACTAGCTTTCGCCCGCGACTCCGTCGGCGTGGAATAAAAAAAAAACAAAAGTGGATAGCCTATGTCTTCTTCCAGATTATTTTCTACATCTATACCAAATTTAATCGAAATCCGTTCAGCCGTTTAGACTACAAACTCTAACAAACATCCATCCATCCATCCAAACTTTCGCATTTGTAATATTAGTATGATGAATTATCGTAGGTTTCCAAAAACTTTTATATTTATATATACTAAGCGTTATGAACTCTACTGACTTGTAAATATTCAATAAATAAGAAAAATATTTTCACGAAAATATATTTTATGTAAACCCGACGTACAATAGAGGGATCCTAAAACGATTTAACAAGGGTTCCTTTGTACCCTTCTATTGAAAATTTCTATGCAAATAACGTGTGTAAGCGACTAAGGAAACGTTAACCTTATTTAAGGCATTGTAAGAGTAACGATTTCCTTAAATATGCCTATCTTTATTTAATTAAAGTAGGTTTATTGTCTTGTTTTATTATTTTGACTTTATTAGTGTTCAAATGTTGCTTGTAATAATTATTACGATTTAGGTCTAGACTTTAATTTTACATTAAACTAGCTCGCGACTTTGTTCGCGTGAAATCAAAGAATAATATAAAAACGTGGGCTATATGTTACTCACTGATAACGTAGCTTTTTAATGGTTCAAGAATTATTAAAATCAGCCCCGTAGTTTTTGAGTTATTTTAATACATACAAAAATACAAATCTTTCCTCTTTATAATATAGTATAGATAAAAATTGAATTTAATATTTAGCTATAAACAAATCACCTATAGTAAATTTAGGTATGACAAATTTGTATATGTTTGTAGATAATGCAGCATTTTATTAGATAAGTCACAAGAGTAATTTCCGTCAAATAAAGTTATTTCACGGTTTAGTGCTTTTTTAGATAAAAAGATTGTTCTTCCAGTAAAATTGGTGCCTATCATTAGCTGGTACCTTCCTGTGTAGTTCAGGTACGAAATACGTTATCTAATAAAACGGTTCGAGCGTGAAATAGTCACAAGTATACTTCCTTTATTTCTTATAAACATTAAACCTTGATTATAGAGAATCGGACTAGGCAATGAGCTGCCGTTGTAATAAATAAATTGAGCCACTTTTCGCAAGGGGTGAGTTAAATAAGATGATCACATATGTGTTGCTGATACTTATCTAAACGGCTTAATCACCGCATACTTACTTAAAAACATACAACAAGTAGACAAGCAGAAACACTAGGATTTGTATATCGTTTTTATTTAACAGAGAAATGTGCGCGCTTGACAGGTCCCGTCATTTAAAATTCAAAGGATTCAAATAAGCTCAATGAAAAGAGAATCAAATAATAATCTGAACTTCATTTATTCCCTGGAAAATCGTTGACTGCGCGACGATATCAATTGTATCGGTAATTTTCTATTCAATCGATCAGTTACAGTAATTATTCCAATAATGTGGTTACGGTAATTTAATTCACAAAGTAGTGTGAATTTAATTCCCTTTATCGATATTCAATATGCGTACGTAACGTTCAAAAAGCTATTCGATTAAAACGTAAATATTTATGAAATACTTTGACGTAGTTGACGGGACTGAGTAAATTCCTTGAACTATTATTTGAGCATGGGATTAACGCCTAGTGAATCTTACTAATATTATAAATGCGAAAGTTTAGATGGATGGATGGATGGATGTTTGTTAGAGTTTGTAGCCTAAACGGCTGAACTAATCACGATAAAATGGCATGGATATAGAGTATAGTCTGGAAGAACACATAGGCTACTTAGTTTTTTTTATATCCACGCGGACGGAGTCGCGGGCGAAACCTATTTATTTCATAAAAATCACATGTGACAATACGAATTTGTTATACATATGTGTTCTTGGGCCCTTCAACCATTTGTTTTATTAGCTTACTAGCTGTTTCCGTGCGGCTTCAACCGCATAAAATTATGAAAATTTTATTTTATTGTTAACATTTGTCAAATTACGAGTATCTATAGCAAATGTCAAAATGACATGACATGACAACAATTGGTAATCTTGCTTCCTTGATGTTGGCAGCAACTTAAGGTCTCTTTCCCACATTAGGGTTTTTATCCAAAATATTTACCCCCTAAGTTTTGAAAATAAATAGCCTAAAGCGTGACGTAAATGAAGGGCTTTTTATTAAAGAAATGATTATTCAAAAATATGCTGTAATTGCCGACATCTTAGGCAACAAAGGAATGTGTGGTTACGCTTTATTATATTAGTATAGAAGTATAGATCGGTTCAACATAATTCAGTCCTCTCCTTTAGTTGAATGGATTCGGAGTTGTTTTAAAGTCTATTAAGCAATTACTTAAGTTGACGATGATCTTTAGTGACCAATTAACCACTTAATTAGCGACGACTTGCAACCATCTTGGAAGTATGAATAGATGGGAAAATCTATTTAACACATATCGATTGCTTTGTTAAAATTCATTTTAGATATTTATGTGTGTATTTGAAGATACTATTAGTGTCTTAATATATAACATTTTGTTTCAATAATTAAAATTTATGTTTTTTCCTATTTGAATTTTTTTAAATTGATAATACACGACCATAATGTGCTAGGTTCCAACTTGACTTTCCTGTTTTGGTATCAACAAGTGGACACTACGATTCACATAAACTGGATTGATGTTTATAGCATTTATAGCAATGTATGTTACTTGTAGGTTTGTTAACATTGATGTTATATTGCTTTTATATTCTACGATTGTGAACTTCGTTGTTTTATGGCCGATAATAAAATGACGGAGTATAAAATATGCCTACTCTGAACTAGACGTAATCAGAAAATATGTTATTTTATGTTTATTAATCGTATATTCTAAATTAAAATTCTTATTTTATACTTTAGCCAGACACCATAAAGAATTATGTATAGGCTGATTTACTGTTATCTATGCGAAATTTATTTTCCTCAATAGACCTTCTTCATTATTGAATTTTATAAAAATGTAAATCCTTTAATCTAAAACATACAATAGAATACGGAAATTATACAAATTTATTCATCTCACAATATTTTAAAGGTCACCTGTTTTAAACTTGTTTTGATTGTCCTGGCTGCATGGACACTTTTTAAACGTTGTAAAAGTATTAAATCCATCCCATCTTACTCAGGAATAGTGTAACATTCTAATGAAAGAAATAAAAAAAATCCAGTAGTTTTAAGGTTTACTCATTACAAACGTACAAAAACAAATCTAGACAACCTTTAATAATGATATATCATAATTGTCAAAGTACCCAAACATTTAATATTAACAAATTTACATTTTTAGGAGTAAAATAACATAGGTTAGCGTCGTCAGAGGCCCAACTTTAGTGCCATTTTCTTCCCACCCTTTTTCATATAATAAAAGGATGGGAAGGGAACGTGTATTTGACGGTGCCGGAGACGCATAGGAAAGGAAAGTATCCTGTTTATGTGCGTCTCCTCCTCCGTCGATTAAGTGTAAGCAACGCATCTGCTATTGCAGATGTCTATGGGCAGCGGTCGCTTCGCCATTTCGGCGGATTCAGGTGACCGCTTGCTCGTTTGCCACCTTATGATAAAAAATAAACTAAGTTTTTATGAGTAAAATAACATAGGTTAGCGTCATCCCTAAGATAAATCTTTGAGGATAGAATAATAGTAATCGTGATTAATCGATCACTTTACTAACCATTTATTTATCCTACAATAATATTCTCTTATGAATAAACTGAGTAAAACGCATTGAAACTGGCAATAAATAACAAACATGTGTTCGTATAATTATATTGACGTCACAGTTGCATTCACAAGGTCAAACAAACATTTAAACATCTGGAATATTAAAACTATCGTTGGCAACAAATCGTTACTTATCCTTTTTAAATAAAATACTGGAAAGAACCGGTACTGAAATTTATTGTTTATTTAATTATTCATTTTGTGTAATAAAGACCTAAAGAAAACTTTCGGTCCTTGTTTAAAGAAATGTTTTTTTGAATGATATTATCCTTTTTCGTGACTCCTTTTTTGTGTTAACGTTAGAATTGGTTACCTTGTTTTGGAATATGCTAGTTAATTTCAAGATAATGTTGTGTGAATTAAAATAAGAAAGGTAGTGTTCCTTTCAATTAAACTATAGTTAGCGTCCCAACTCCATTCGCTTTTATGCTGGGATGCTGAAGATTCCGTACATTTTATCATTACCTAATGATTCATCGGTGTTAGGTTGACCGAAGTTTCAACAGAGTAAACCTCAAGTTACGTAATTCAGAAACGCGTTTCATGAAGTTATGGAACCAAAAACACTAACGAATGGTTAAATGTAGCTGGGAAACCGGCCACTAGTAGATTAAATATACTTTGTAAAACAAGAGAGACAAAGTAATTCCTTTGTAATTGTAATGTCTGCCACAACTGGGAGCTAAATAAAACAAAGTATGATAACATACACATTACTTATACTATGTTAGTAGATTACTCAATTATCAATAGAATTATGTACATTTTAATAATGACTGTGACATTGAAAAATAAATCCCGTGTATTATTTTCATTAGTCACCATTACATGATCTCTTAACAGAAATTAAAGAAACTTTATCGTGAGTTTTAATAATCTTTGTATGATTTTTTTTATAACATAAGGTGGCAAACGAGCAACCGGCCACCTGAATCCGTCAACATGGCGAAGCGACCGCTGCCCATAGACATCCGCAATTGCAGATGCGTTGCCTACCCTTATTCGAGGGAGGAGGAGACGCACATAAAGAGGATATTTCCCCTTCCTATGCATTTCCTCCACCGTCAAATCCACTTGCCCTTCCCATCCTCTCCTTATAAGAAAAGGGTGGTAAGAGAAAGGGACTTAAATATAATTACTCTGATCCTAGTTGCTCGTTGAATAAGGTGGCCGTTTGCTCGTTTGCCACGTTATTTTATGAAAATAAGGTAAGAGTGTCAAAGTTTAATGGATATACTTTGACGGACCGTGCAATACTTTCTTGATCCTTTAGGTTTATTGTAACCCGATATTTCTTACCGTCAGTTTCCGCTTTCGAAATAACTGTGTTTTTTACAAAGAATGAGAGAGATAGCAATATTGTTTTTTGCAAATATTTAGCCTCTATAGTTCCCTGGGAGACAGATTCAATGTAGATCTTGTACGGTTTGATGATGTAAATTGATCAAGTAACTTAAAAATGTTTAACAATTAAAAAGTTGCGATTCTAGACGGTTTAACGACTCATTGTGTGTTAATATGTATGGCCCTTTACGTTTCAAGGTCGAGTTTGACAATTTAATCTCACATACGTACAGATAAAGCGGAAGTTTGTTTTGGTGACGAAGTAATTCACGTGACTTGAATATTCTATCAAGTCATTTGGATCCATATTTTCGATTCGTTCTGATAGTGTTCTTTTCATATTAGACATATTCAATGTGGTATTTGCATAAGACATTAGTTGATAGCATCTTCGCTTCTTGTCTTCGCTTTTATGCGTAGAGCAAATTAAAAAAAATGGCTGATTTAAAAATAAAAAAAGCTGTATTATCACTAAGTAATTGTTTTTAAATTCCGCGCATACGAAGTCGCAAAACTAGTGCAAATAATTAGGTGAGAGCACTATTCGATTTAAACAAAAATCTATAATAGGCTGTTTTTCTGTTTTTGTCTTGTTCTAAGCAATTCATTTAGGGCAGATTACATATGTAACTTTTAGCACCTTAGACTACGCCTACCAGATGCTTTAGTTGTATGCTATAGATGTATGAGGTAATAATATAAGATTATTACACTAGTGTTAAAATGTTAGTAAATATTGAACGTATAAATGTACATGTTTATATCAATGAATCCGCTTGTAGCGGTGATTGTACGCGTTTATCTGGGCAAGTAAACCGGGGTACTCCGGCATCTACATTTATAAAGTAACGATTAGGCTGAGATCCATAGGGTTTAACAGACCTACTACTAGACTAGAGTCCTCGATAAAACTAATGTTTAATGAAATTTCACAAGTTTTTAAACATGTATCAGAGTAGCCTTACTCTAGCCTGACAAAGCTATATTTCATTGATATCTGAAGTGGTAAATTTTTGGAGCAAAATCACCAATAACTAGGATCATTAAGAAATGATTCGTTATTGATCCCTTAAATGTCTAGAAATAGAGTTTGAAAGTTTGTGTGAAGAAATATTTTTACTCCAGTAAAATTACGTCACAATTGTCAAATAATTTAATAATATGGGCAAAGTCGGGGATAGAAGTAGTAAGCTATAAGCATGTTTCAGGAACCGATGAAATTAGATCGTAATAAAATTGAGGGACTGAGCGGAATATTTCTACATTTTATTGCCACTTCCATGTCTGAATTGATTCGCTATGACAAATTTATAGCTGGTATTTAAAAACTGGTATGTTATACATAAAATGAAATGTTGCAAAATATGTTTTATTACATTTATAATGAAACTAGCTTTCGCCCGCGACTCCGTCCTCGTGGAATTAAATAAAAACAAAAGTGAGTAGCCTATGTGTTCTTCCAGACTATCCTCTACATCTATACCAATTTTCATCGTAATCCATTCAGTCGTTTAGGCTACAAACTCTAACATCCATCCATCCATCTAAACTTTCGCATTTATAATATTACGAGTAGTATGATTAGATTAGAATGAATTATTTTTATTGCTCGATTACTAAAAGGAAAATGTTTTTGGGGGTTTGAAAATGCGGATCACGGATTTTATTTTTACAGCCATCCGATTCGAATAATGAATTAAACCTTTTACAACATTTTTTTCTGATATAAATAAGTAAAATAAGTTCAATCGAACTTTAATAAACCGAACACGTACGACAATTTATGATTTTGTTTTTTTAATTATTTAATCTCAGCTGTCCAATTTATGGAGCTTGGAAAGTTTTTTAACAAGAACTTACAGTGACATGTCACATCGGATTGCAATTTTAGTACAAAAATTTTCTCCTTTGTCAATTACCGAAAACTGCCGAAAATGCAAACAAAATACCGTTGTATTCGATTCGGTGGTCGAATTCGGTCAGATTTTTCTAGAATATAGTATTTATCTTACAGTAGTGATTATTTTGTGAAGAAAAATTCAATTTGGGTAAATTTGATGATGAAAAATATGATATAAGAGCTACAGGAATGTCTTATTAATTCTTCTCAGGTTGTTTTTGGGTGAATAGGAATTAGATTATTATTTTAAAATGGACGGTATCTATTTCGTCTTGAATACACAAATGGAGAAAATATCTTCATCTGCATTTTTATTATAAGTCGTCAAGATATTGCAAATTTATATACTTCGGAAACATCTACGAATGAATTGTTGCGACAAGATTTAAATGCAATTAAAATGTATTTGTGTGTGTTAAATGATTGAAAATTACACATTTAATACTTGAATTAAAAAAGTTGTATGGCTTCATTCACATTGTAAAGCATTAAAGTGGCATTGTGCTAAGGTAATTGAATTTGAATATATATTAAATTGTATTAAGGTTGTAGAAACAATCTTATTAACTGTTTAATTTTGTTTTTTCATAGATAGTTTATCTTTAAAAAAATCTCTATCAGCTTTGGATGGATGTTATCTATTCATTTGTTGATTAAGTACGGGCGCACACCTTTGATTAAACTATCGCACAACAGTTGTGCGATTGTCGATTGTTTCGCAGCCTATTTAACAGTTTAGTTGCACAACTAAAAATCGAGTAGTGTGCGCACCTCCATATAAGCTTATAGGAGTACGCGCGACTAAACAGTTGTGCGATAGTTTAATCAATGGTGTGCGCGCGCTCTAATGCAAACCGATTAAAGTCATTATAAAAATATGTTTGCACATTATGTTACATAGAACATTGTTTGTGAATCGATTATGTCCGTACTGATTACCATGTCGGGTAGTGTCGTGGAAAAATTACTAGCACATGATGGATTTTCCTGTAGACATATTTATCATTGACATGTCTACATGCACTTATACGAGTAAATTAAATTTATCTAGACAACAGGAGGGTATTTTGATACATAATTATTGTTATTAGCTATGGTTATGGTGTATGATTGTGATTATAGGAAGCAAAATTGAAGAATATTAGCCACCAGTGAGTCCTAAGGTTTTTTTTAAAATTATAACAACGTTGTCCATGGCTGTAATATACAAAATATCTTTGTCACGGCTTTTAGAGAGCCGTAGTCGTGTTATTAATCGTTATTAAAATATTCAAATACTAGCCTTCGCCTGCGACTTCGTTCGCGGGGAATTAAAAAACACAAAAACAAAATTAGATAACCAATGTTTCTCCAGACTATCCTCTACATTTATGCCAAATTTCATCGAGATCCGTTCGGCAGTTTAGGATATAAACTCTAACAAACATCCATCCATCTAAACTTTAGCATTTATAATATTAGTAAGTGTAAGATTAAAACGCTTACTCTTTCTATATTTTTTTTAATTTCTTCCACGAATAATGTACATTAAATTATCTCAGAATCTCTTAGGAGAAGAGAAATAACTCTCATTTTCTTTATTATATTAAAATGAAGTCAAGGGAATAATTCTATTGTAGTACGAGTAACGTAGCGTTCACTTCTGGAATGGAAAACGCCCACAACCCTTTGTGTCTCCTGCAAATAAGTCGGGTCTCAGATCGTCCCGCTTTTCATTAAACCTCTATTAATTTGTCGACTCGATAATTCTATTAAATGCAGGTTTGAACCTACAAATTGAGAAACCGACGATTAAAAGATATCGGCTTTTAATTACTGGATAGGATTTTTATTTAAGCGAGTAATCAAATTGATGTATTGGTTTGAATTCTTGGCTTTCGTCATTTAAGTTTTTACAATTTACTATAATATTGTGTATTGTGCTTTTTCAATTGATAAAAGCAGCAATATAATAGCTTAGCTAAACACTATTCGATATATATATTTTTCCTGTGACTTCGTCCACGCAATATTAAGATAAAAAAGTAACCTATAATATGCCCGTCTATGTCAGCTACCCTTCAGTGAAAGTCTGGTCGTAATCGGTCTAGCCGTTTTGGAGATTACCCGGAACAAACGCGGCTTGCGGACAGGAAGACAGACAAACGTTTTTAAATGCGATTTTCGTTATCATCAACGCAAATACATAATCTTCCCGAAATCTGAAGTTTTTATTTTTTTTATTATAAATTATAAACAGACACTCCAATTTAACTATATGTGTATAGATATAGATTTAACAAATGGATTCGTCACTGGTAGTCGTACGTCATTTTATGTTTACTCTGTATTGGGGCATAAACCTTGAGGTTTCTGAGGGCCATCTGTCAAGGTCAGGACATCGGGACAGGGTATAATGCTGAGGCAATTACCCGTGCAGAGATTCCCTGCACGCTTTCAACGATAAACTATTTTATATCCAACCATTAACATCATATGCGTTCACAAACTTAATAAAAAGCCTTCGAACTTTTGACGAAGTTTTCAAAGCTTTTATGTTCAGAAACCGTAAAATAAGTGCTTTATTATCTATTTTATTATGTTTGAAAAATTTTCACCACTTTTATGAATTCTTTTAGAAATACGAGTATAATTTTTCTAATCGTTGCATTGAACGTTTGTTGGCTTCTAAGCAAATAATATTTGTTGAAATAATTTTGCATGCAGTGCAAGAATATTTTTATTGGTTTATCTTCACTAACGGAACGTTTATTGTTAAACATAATATGTGGGAATATTTAAACTTAGAAAACAAAAAAGTAAAAGGATTTTTAACTTTTCGACAAATGTCTTTTCTGTTATTTATCAACAACTATGCTAAGATGCTATTTAATTTCAAAATATTGAATCGTTAATTAATCATGACGTGTGTCACTTACATTATATTAAACTTGGTTTGTCAAGAATATTTTAAAATTGAATAGAATTAAAAGTTTTTTTTACTGCACATTATAAACGAATATTTTGTTTTAATAAAAGGTTAAATTGAGTAATAAAATTTTCCACAATTATTTTACGAGGTAAAAAACAATATATTTTAAGATGTATTGCGTTCTAAAAAAAACCATCGCTATGCTAGTAATTATACTTGTTATTTAAATTATAGGTAACTAGCTTTCGCCCGCGACTCCGTCCGCGTGGAATTAAAAAAAAAACAAAAGTGAGTAGTGTTCTTCCAGACTATTCTCTACCTTCTACATATATACCAAATTTCATCGAAATCCGTTCAGCCGTTTAGGCTACAAACGATAACATTCATCGATCCATCTAAACTTTCACATTTATAATATTAGTAAGATTTACGTTTAAACAAAAGTGAAAGGTCTTCATTTTATGTAGGTACTGTTTACAATCACCTGATTACTAACCATGGGCTTCCACACTTGCACTCACATGCATGTTAGATGAGACGGTATATTTTGTACAATTTTTACACAGTAGAAGCCAACTGCAAAGGTTATTTAATACCCGTAATCCCACACACTATTGAAGGTTGGTTATACGATAGCAATTTTGTAATACGATCTGTGTAACCTATTAAATGCCTTGATTAAACGATTATTTGCCGCATACCACAAAAATCACTTTGTAATAACGAAGTTGACAGTTTTTTGTTTTATAAGAGACTAGTGCAGTGCGGCTTCATCTGCATGAAATTATAAAAACTTTATTTCATTCTCAATTGCAAATATCAAATTACTGTCACCATGATAACCTTGCTTCCTTAATGTTGGCAGCTTGTATTTTATGGTCCCTTTCTCACATGAAGGTCTATTTTTCAAATTATTAACCCCCTAAGTTTAATAGCGTGAAAATGTAAACCTAAAGCGTGTCGTAAGAGTAGGGCTTTTTATTAAAGAAAGTATTATTCAAAAATATGCTGTGATTGCTGACATCCTACGTCACGAAGTAGTGTGTGTTTACGCTTTAATATATTAGTATAGATAAATATTAAACCGAGTCTTCTAATCAGAAAACACGATCGTTTTTTGTTTTAATATTATTATTTTTTATGAATTCAAGCCTATTTTGTGAAGCTTTTAATTTGTCAAGTTTATACAATGGATATTAAATAAAATACTATTTAACTACAATTTAAATTATGTGTAGTCCTATTTTACTTGAATTGCCTCTAGCTACTCGATATAAACTCTCTTGTCGTTGTGCCAAAAATAGTCGGAGAAACAGCCAGGAAGTATGCAAATGCTATTAACCGGAATTACAAACGCGCCCATCATTCGTTTATTGAAGTGCTCAAATCGGAATTCTTAAAATCTGGTAAAGTTTTAGTAACCAAAAAACTTACACCTTCTGAAAATATTCTTAATATCCATTACAGTTTTAAATTTGTTAAATCATGTTATAAAAATCTGTTTTTCTCATAATTGGTAACTTTTTAATATTATTTACAACTGTAACTATTAAAATCAGAATTTATAGTGTTGTTTAAATGTATAAAATAA
This sequence comes from Papilio protenor, assembly GCA_029286645.1. Classification (NCBI taxonomy): domain Eukaryota; kingdom Metazoa; phylum Arthropoda; class Insecta; order Lepidoptera; family Papilionidae; genus Papilio; species Papilio protenor. The sequence goes on along the minus strand of JAGSMZ010000019.1, from coordinate 5,146,208 downwards.
TTCAGTCGTCGAATCTGTACTAAACCTTGAAATTATAACCAAGAAGTGGGTTAAGGACAGCTTTCCTAACGTTCTCTGTGGTACTGATAGTTCTTTTATGCATAATGCATTTCTTATCTATAATAAAATCACGTATGCATAAGATAAGGATAAAAGACTAGGAAATTCAAAAATGTAGTAGTGTATTTCTAAAGTTATGAAAGGTTTTGATGACATTGAAAAGGGCTATATCCAGTATAACATATATACATATGGGCAGACAACGGCTGATGATAATATTTCTACGGTGGGATCAATTCCGCGTTTCGTCTGATGAGTATGCGTGCCGGAGCCCTAATTTTAGTTCCCTTTCCTTTCCACCCTTTTTATGAAGGGATGGGAAAGGAAAGTGGGTTTAACAGTGGAGGAGATCTTCCGTCGATTAAGTGTAGGTAACGCATTGTATCCGCATTGCTCATTTGTCACGTTATAATATAAAAAACAGTAGTAGAAATCCACGGTATTAAACAAAAATTATTATTTTCTTTCTGGGTCAGTCAGGGATCATAAATTCATATAAAATATGTATCCAATGTATTGTATGCAATATCATTTATACGTTTATTTGCAGTGCCGCTATTGTTTTCACACAATCGCCTCTTCCGCCTTTTGTTGCTCGTTTGCTGTTATAATGGAAACTCGGCAACCTCGCCCTATACATTATTCTTCGTTATTAAATGTGAAATGTTATATAAGAAGTTTAATAAAAATATCATATTGTTAGAAATATTTTACTCACTGAATAATAATTAATAGGGAATATTTTTATATCCTTCAATTTTTTCAATATCTTCAAGGCCTTTAGCTGATGAAAAAGTCAACCAGAATTAGGCATATCAGGTCCTATCAAAACTAATGTCAGAGCGAACTTAATTTTCTATAGGGTCAGGTATTACTGTACAGAGAACCTTTTAGCTATTCTTACAACACTAATGTAACCTTACTAATCTTACTAATATTATAAATGCGAAAATTTAGATGGATGTATGTTTGTTAGAGTTTGTAGCTTAAACGGCTGAACGGATCTCGACGAAATTTGGAATAGATGTAGAGTACAGTCTGGAAGAACACATAGGCTACTTAGTTTTTTTTTTAATTCCACGCGGACAGAGTCGCGGGCGAAAGCTAGTGATGAATAAAATTTTATCTTTTGTATCAAAAGATTTAGTTTCAATTCTTTTTTAAATTTAATATTGAACTGCTACTTTATATTTTCATCCATTTATATTAAATGCAGTTACATCCAGTAAATAGTAGTTTAGTTTCGTTTACAGTGAAGAGAAATATCTTGCTTCCTTGTTGTCCTTCTGTGATAGTTTGTTTACTCATATACTGTTTGTTTTTATGGCATCACACCGTTATACTTATGCGATTGTTTTAACATCCGCCAGTACTTATGTCTGGAATTTTAAAAAGATTCCCCATTTTAAGTATCACATTTAAAATTATAAAAAGATACTTAAAGTAAGCAAATGTTTGTGAGGTCATTGCACCTTTCGTTGTCTCTAACCCATTATATTTCATACATAACATGTTTTGTATACATTTTGATGAGGCGGAGATTATCTTGTTGCAAACAGGGTAATTTTTGTAAATGGAACAACGCGAATCTCCGCAACTGTACGTGCACAATAATCGTATACAACACTGTTACGTATTTCATTGTAATCGAAACGGACCACATTTGGCGCACGTCGACATCTACGTGTGAAATGCTTGCATAATGCATGAAGAATCCGCACGACCCTACACTGTCGCTTACGTAAATGTTATACAAAATCAACAATAGTTTTACTATCGAACCGGCATAACAATATTGCGTACCTCCTCATTATCTATTGAACTAACAGAGATAGCACTAATGTTTGTATACACATCCATTAAAATTCACTGTATGTTTTACATATCATCAACATTCGATACGGTTATCGATGAATATACATGCATGATAATGTATCAATGTTAACTTGTAAATACGGGTCATGGTGCCACAAATTTCACTGTCTGTAATGCCTATAATTAGATTAGCAGCAATAAAGACTTATCTAACTGCTCTTAAGATGTACTAAAATTTAATGAGATGCTAAGCTGCAGGCTTAAATTTTAGCTCTAACATGGTCCTTTATGATCATTTAACTGCCTTATTTAGGTTTTTTTCATGTCATAAGGTGCCTAACGAGCAAGCGCCCACCTAAATCCACCAAAATAGTGAAGCGACCGCTGCCCATAGATATTCACAATAGCGGATGTGTTGCCTACCCTACGAACATTAAGAGGATATTTCTCCTTCCTATGCGTCTCCTCCACCTTCAAATCCACGTTCTCTTCCCATCCTTTTTTTATAAGGAAAAGGCACTAAAGTTTGGCCTCCGTCACCAATTGTTTAAATAATGTAAATGTAATCTACACTAGCGACGTGTAACATGTTGAAATCATGTTTATACTCATCGAAATCAATTATACGACAATTCCGCGCACGCTTTGTACAAATAAACCTATTTAATCATATCGTCGGAAAGGCGCCTTTGGCGTAAACACAAATATGACCGAATCTTCGCGTCAATGAAAAGGTCGTTGAACCAACGTAATATCGTTTAAACATTCTGATTAATTTAATGTACATTTACAGTTTGTATATATTTGTATTAATTGCTTACTGTGTTTTACGCTTTTTAACTTTTTATGTAATAGTTTTGGATGTATTTTAAATGGCAAATTGTACGTCATGAGTGTATATGTAGCGTGTTTTTTTTTTTCTTAATAAATTTCAAGATCATGTTTTATTCGTTAAAATAAGGGAATGTGGCGAGCAATTATTCGAATAAAATAAATAAAACTGTCAACATTCTATTTCGCTTGACGTAGTTAAAGGATAGTGTATAATTTTTCTATGATATTGCTCGATTACTTAAAAAATAATAGCAATATTTAACACAAATATTTGTTCTAAATACTGAAATAAAAGCCCAAATAAAACAACAATAAAAGATAAAACAAACTAATTAAAACATTGAGTTCTTCGTAATCTCGCACAGACTTAAAGTTCTTTCAAGAACAGTAAATGAAAGTTTCTTATCAACTTTGCTGAGCTAAAACGAGGCTTTAGTTCGCCCACTTGTACCAAGCGTCCTTTATATAATACCTAGCTTAAGAAACTGAGCGAAAGTTTATTTTTAATGAAATTTTATAAATATGACCGGTATTTTTTCTTAAATAAAACCTGTAATTTATTTTTACTTAAGACATACAAACTTAATTAAGCTGTAGTATTCAAAAGGTTTTAGGTTATTTTTGGTGCCGGTTAGTTTTATTTTTCGTGTACGAGAGGACTTTAAAAACTGGACAACGTAACATATGCGGACGTTAAAATTATTTAAGAATCAATTAACTATTAACTCATTTTCTTATTTTTGCCTCTTTCGTTATTTCTAACATACAGCACGATAACTAAAGCAGACATAGAAAATTTTCTCAAAACTTATAAAATGTTTGTTTTCTGTCTGCACCTCGAACTTGTATTAGCTAGCGCGACAGTTCTCGAATACGAAATGAACTAAATCTATACATTTACGTTTTCAAACCTCTGTTGCGCATGAAATGTCTTATTGATTCAAAGACAGAATACAGTGGTAATGTACCATCAGAATTGTCTATAGCTTCTCTAAGCATTTGTGGTTTAAAAAAAAATTAAGAGCCAGCTATTCCGTTCATTACATACGACATCAAGTTCTCGGCTCATCTATGTCGCCACCTAAAGGCTTTGATTCTACCCAAAGATAGAATATATCAACCGCGCTTACCCAGTGGAGGTTACTTTGGGCTGATTTCAAACATTTTGAATAACATCATTGATATGATAGATATTGCAGGCCATGTGGTCCTATGAACGTGGGATACTGTACATTTGAAACTCGACAAACGAAAAATATATTGACGGGGATCTAATCTAATTATTTACATTTATTTACTTATATTAATTTTAGGTATTAAATTACTCTCGATATTGGGTTACACATTTATTGCCATATAAAGTTTTATTAGATCCTTCAGTTTGAAGTGCTAATAGAATTGTAATAAAAATTAATGTAAGGCTATAACTATGCTGAGCAAACGACGGAAAATACATTAGGAGTGTTTGGAGCCTGTCTAAATTTATAAGAATAATGATGGAAATTATATCTTTCGCCCGCGACTCCGTCCGCGTAGAATTAAAAAAAAAGCGAGTAGCCTATGTGTTCTTCCAGACTATGCTTTACACTTACGCCAAATTTCATTGAAATCCGTTCAGTAGTTGAGGCTACAAACTCGTAACATCCATCTAAACTTTCGCATTTATAATATTAGTAAGATTAACCTTATGGACGGTGACTGCGCTTTATTTGGTAAAACTGCAACTTGGGTTGATGAAAAAGGAATTAAGCGAAATAAATAATAAAAGTTCTTTAAATTAATAAAAATTTGAATGTCTATAACAGTCATTGTAACCTTTATGTGTAATTGACACAAACAGGTTTTTGCTTTCCAAGTAAATATCGTCATTACAGCCCTTTTTGATTATCTTGTCCTTCACGCAATAAACCAATAACTAATATTATGAGCAAAATTAAATTAAAATTTTGCAAATATCATTGTTAAAAATTTGTGGCTTTCTTATTTAGTCTCATCAATCAAGTTACCGTTTCTTTATAGATTATTCAGTCTTCATCTGTGTTATCAGATCTTAGGCTGTGGGAATTCCTATATCTGTGTCTGTTATCTTAGTGTAGAGTATAGATTTGAGATTTGTTGGTTATTCCCCGAATGATTAATTGTAATTGGGCATATAGTGCAATTTCTTAGTTCTAATTAGAAATTCCAAGTGTGACGTCAAAAGTATATTCTATTAAATAAGATTATGGTATTGCTTATGTTTTTATGGTAAAATTATTTCTTTAATTAGGTTTACTGGTAAATTACGAAAACTAATTGAAAATTGTTTATACACTAAAACAGAAATCACGCCATCTATCGGCTCGCTATGTGTACTACGTTGCGGCTTCTTGTGAGTCATGGTTTTCCCACGCTTTAGTTGCATTTAATACCATGAGCTTTCGATAGATGTCGCGCTTCCAAATTATCATGTTAAAGAAAACTTAGATTTTTCTGAGACCAAACACGAAATTTTGCTTCTTAAATCACTTTTAACTAATAAAAGTTATATGAAATATCTGAGTTCCGGAGTTTTACCAATCTTTGTTTATCGATGTTTGGATGTTTATAATTTTTTTTTAATTCCAGGTGACGGCTTCAAACTGGCACTGTCGGGCTCCGGCAGCCCGGCGCCGCCGCCGGTGCAGTGGCGCATGCGGAGGAAACCAGGTGAACAGAAAATGCATACCTCATTATACAATTGTTGTAGACAGATATTAAGAGTTCATGAAATATTTACACAATATCCTTTGCTCTTTTGATTACTAATTATGGGACAATGCTTCTAACAAATACACTAAAGCCATTCTTTTTAATTGTTTTACAAAAGGCTTAAAGTATATTCACACATATTTTTGGAGTGGTATTAAAAAAAAAACAAACAATATGATATCAACCGTCACCGTATAAGAAGATTTTTCCTTTTTAAGAAAAACCTTTCGAGTTTTGTAACAAATGTAAAAGGATTTTTCTTAAGTAAAGAAAACAAAGTGCTTTATAAATCGAATGTAAGGAAATTCTACTTCCAATGCTGACAAAGTAAATGTTCCACGTTCCATTTTTATCTAAAAAACGTGAATAAGGCAATTTTTTTTCCATAACGGATTTTGTATTTGAAATGAAACTCCGTATTTCACGATACGATACAGCTCGTGTATAAGGAAAAGCTATAAAAAATGTATGTTACTTTTAGAAGAAAAAGTATGTATATAAATTGGTGATCAATTCTTAAATATTTACCATGGTTTTATCTTTTTTTCTCAATTAAAAATTGGTTACCAATATGTTTTGATAATAACGGAAAACAAGTTTTTAATTTTGTCATAATATAAACAAAAGTAGTTTCGTTTGTATCACTTCATTAGTGTGTTTTGGCAACGTTTCAGAATCTATCCAGAGTTGTACAATTCCAAGTGAACCAGTTGAGCTTAATTCTAAGTTAGTCTTAGCTTGTTAAAGTCGGTTATATCTTAACACTTAGTCTTCGGTGCCAGTGTTGATAGTATTACACGAATGACCTAGAACTAATATAATAATACTAGAATTATTATTATAATAATCGTATTAATATCCACACTCTGCCTTGATAGAAGTATACTCTACTAGCTTTCGCTCGCGACTCCGTCCGCGTGGAATTAAAAAAGTAAATAGCGTATGTGCTCTTCCAGACTAAGCATAGTCTATGTATATAGCAATAGATCTAGGCCAGATTACATCCAAATCCGTTCAACCGTTTAGGCTACAAACTCTAACAAACATCCATCCATCTAAGCTTTTGCATTTATAATATTATTAAGATTACACCAAAAACTATAATATGAACAGACATATCGTAGGTGTTTAATACCAAATAAATAGTCGTCTCGCTTATCTTAATGTTATAAAGAGGAAAGATTTGTATTTTTGTATGTATTTGATTCACGTAAAAACTCTAAACATTAGAAACGTAATTTATCTGTGAGTAACATATGCTATATTTTTTAATATCACGCGGTCGAAGTCGCGAGCAACATCTAGTTCAACATAAAAATAGAAATATTATAGCTATGTGTTTTGGTACAGGTCTTTCGGCAATATAACCGTGATATAGTCTCAATATAATATTTCATTGCCATTTTAATATTGACATTATAGTTTTTGGTGTATAAAACGGAGTCACATATCAATATACTTCATTCAAATATCTAAAACTGCTTAAACTGAAGTACTTTATTATCTATGCACTTTGATAATTCCTATAAGATTTCCTAGTATCCTGTTCGATGCATTGTCTCTGGAAAAAACCAGTTAATTTGCTTCATTCAATTGTTATTTACTTCAATACGTCCGAAGGGGCTTGAATAAAAGATAACCATCTTTTAATTGTACAGAGTGCTGCGAAACAATTAATAGTAGATTACAGCAAACATATCCGTAGGGTTGTCACTTATCTTAATTAATATGTTGTTATGGGTAAATTGATACCTTTAAAAGGTTTTAGTAACTTCGTGAGCTCTTTTTATGCATAACTGTGTAGCTTTCAATTTTTTGTTAAGTAAAATTGTAATAAAAACATAAAACGTCGTACGAACTATGTTATTAAATAGTTAGTTGTCGATAACTTATTTTAATTTTCCTTTTAAAACCAAATAAAGATTTATCATATTTTTGACAACCCTAAATATGAATATCGCGTGATAACATTCCCCCTTACTTCACTCGTCTATAATTCGTCTAATAATCCTTACTCACCTGACTCGTACCCGTACGTTCGGGAATTGGTTAATGGACCTTTTAATAAGTTTGTTTGTCACCGCCTTAATGGATCGAGAGTTCGTATAAAGTTTATATTCTTTGTAGGCTTTTACGATCTCGTTTTCATCTAACTATGGCAATAAATCAGTCGATTATTTCTACATTTCACGTTATGGTTTTTAAATTTCAGCTTTCGAAGGGTTTAATCATTTGAATATTATAGGGACTTTTTGTTTATTATTTTAAAAAATCCTATGTGTTTGTGCTGCTAGGGTTTGCTTGGAAGTGGATTTAGTATTAAAAAGTATATCCTAAGAAGATGCTTAGCAATTAAACGACACTAAATATGTAGTAAGGCGCTATGCTTGGCTTCAAAATATAGAAGCACCTTTGTTTACCTTATATTCCAGGATATATTATCATTAAAATAAATGTTATAAATGAAAGATCAAATTATCCAAGTCTTGAAAAATATTCGCATGAATACGCACGGATACGTAAGTAAATTATGTTCTCAGTGAATTGTTAGAGCTTGACAATTTCATTTGCGAAGGCATTTCCCTTAATTGCTTCCTCCACGGAGGATATCGTAAATACTTCCACTAATCTTTATTAAATTTCTTCAACGTTATATTTGATTGTTTCCTCAATTCTGGTAAAGTCCAGTATATTCAAATATTACGTGTTTATCTTAAATTTAACGACTATTTTTATTTCATTAATAAAAAAGATAATTGATGATATCCGGCTAATCTAAATGTGTCCGTTGTGTTTTTTAACTTTTTTTTTTATTTTTTGAATTCGATTTAGTTCCCCTGAGATATTCAAGTATATCTCTAATTAAAGGAGATCCCTTAAATATCAACGTGTCGATATTATGATAAGAATAAACTTTATTATTTTATCACTTTTATCTTAACTACCAGTTTCCAGTACACAATAACAGTATTACAAACATACGTTAAGTTGAAATAGTGCCAAAACATTGATTGTACTGCAAACCCGTTTTTCCTTTCTACTGCCTGTGGGCATAAACAATGTCAGATGTATTTAATTTAGGAAATTCCGTGCGGTGTTGTAATTAGACAATTTACTTGGGAGTTTCCTAATCTATACTATTATATTATAATAAAGCGTAAACACACACTACTTTGTGGCGTAGGATGTGAGCAATCACAGCATATTTTTGAATAATCCTTTCTTTAATAAAAAACCCTACATTTACGACACGCTTTAGGCTACATATTTTCACGTTATTAAACTTAGTGGGTAAATAAATTGGAAAAAACCCTGGATGTGGGAAAGGGACCATAAACTTCCCGATAGCACCGGTGATGCACTGTACACGGCCCGCGCTAATGTTTCTCGGGCCACTGCCGATGAGAACCGGAACAAACTTGTGTCTGAGCTGGAGACCCTCTTGGGTGAAGTCTCGGATTGGGGTCGACAAAATCTTGTCGATTTCAATCCTAAAAAGACACAAGTATGCGCCATTACCGCTAAAAAAGATCCCTTCGTCGTCAATCTCCTGTTCAGAACACTCCCCTGGTTGCCTCAGCCAGTATCGGTATTCTCGGCGTTGACATATCGAGTGACGTTCAGTTTCGCGGTCATTTGGAAGACAAGCTAAGCTGGCTTCCAAAAAGCTGGGTGTGCTCAGTAGGGCGAAGCAGTATTTCCAGTCGGGCCACCGCCTTCAACTCTATAAGGCGCAAGTTCGGTCCCACATGGAGTACTGCTCGCACCTCTGGGCGGGAGCACCCCAATACCAGCTTCTTCCACTTGACCGCATACAACGGAGAGCGACTCGAATCGTCAACGACCGAGCTCTTAAGGATCGGCTAGATCCTCTGGACTTGCGGAGGGACGTCAGTTCCCTCTGCACTTTTTTACCGCATTTACCACGGGGAGTGTTCCGAGGAGTTGTTTGGAACGATTCCTGCCGCCGAGTTTCGTCATCGGACGACACGACAGACCGCCAGGTACCATCCTCACCATGTCGATGGCTGACATTCCACAACCCTGCGGTTTTCGCGGAACTTTCTGCCCCGCACAGCCGCGTTGTGGAACGGTCTGTCCTCGGCGGTATTTCCAAACCAATACGACTTAGGGTCCTTCAAGAAGCGAGCATATAATTTCCTCAAAGGCCGGCAACGCATCTGTAGTTCCTCTGGTGTTGCGGATGTCCATGGGCGTCGTTGACGACCTCGGTGTTCTCGCCGCTCGTTTGCCCCCTTTTGTAATAAAAAAAAAAAAAAAAAAAAAAAAAAACAAAAACTACAAGCTGACAACATCAAGAACGCAAGGTTGCTATAGTTTGTCATCATATTATGTCATTTTGACATTTGCAATAGATAATTCAAAAAATGTAAATATTAAAATATTTTTATTTATAATTTCATGCGGATGAAGCCGCACGGGAACAGCTAGTATATAATATTAAGAGCCTGTCCCATCAAATTGTAAATTGTCAGATAACAGTCCAACGTGTAAAATATGTGATGGAAACATTATTGTTACCTTATCTGACAGTGTCATTTTTAAGCTACCTGAGCCTCTATCAGCCAGTGGTGGGACAGGCCCTAAGGAATCAACAAGTAACTTATTTTTGGGTGAAATAATCAATTCGTTTCTACAGTACATTTCAATTAAAATGTGCATGATTCGGCGGCACATTATAATTTCATCCTTAACAGTTGAGAGTAGTAATTAAATTATATTTTTTTGTATTCCATATTTTTCTAACGATTTATCACAGATCAAAGTTATTGACGCGCACATTTCTTTGAATCAGGTAATATTCACTATCAATGTCTTGTTGAGTATTTTGATATTGTTGGAATTTAGTGAAATACCACGGAATAGATTTAACGACGTTTATTGCAGCTTGAAGTACAAAGGAAGTGACAGAGACAAAAGTACAAAAAAGAGCAGAATATATACGCAAAGAGAAAACCATAGATCAAATAAAACATAGATTAACAAACTCAAAACTTATAACTATTTAAGACAACAGAATTTATGTTTACTTTTCAACAGATATCATAGAAAGTCATTAAATATGTGATATCTAGATGAATTCCACACTAAGGTAACATAAACCAGGTATAACATAAAATATTGCATTGCTACAAATATAAAACTACTATTTTATTTTTCCGTTTGTTATACGTTTAACGATTTCCCTGAACCACTTATGTTATTGTTAATGTTGCCGTAAATATACATGAGTTGTTTATGTGAAGTAATGCTTTCATGATTCATAAAATGCTCTTAAAACGCGTTTGGATATCGCTTCTTTCTGATTAACAATTTCTACTATAGTATGGAATTGGATGTTTAAATTTTATTACCTTAACATGCAGCAGTTGGATGTCTGTTTTAAAAGTAAAGTTGGAGTTCAAATCCTGATGTTTTTTGAATAGAGACAAAATGTTCTCTCAAAAAGATTGTATCCTGTATAAATGTTCTATCAATTCTTCTGGCTAATTTTATCCGAGTTCTCATTGGCGTAACTCAATGTTTCTCTGTGAAGCCATTTGTCGTCCTGCTCGTTCTCTTATAACAAAACACAGAAAACAATATATTGCTACAATAAGTTTCAGTCGTAGAAACCCACATTTAACTTTAGTTGGGGAACATCACTAGTTATACAAAAACTTTAATCGTGGAATAGAATTAGAGATGTATCTATAGTACTTCATCTCTTCAAACAATATTGTTTTGACGTTCATTAATTAGCTCGCGTCGACGTTATTATAACCTTGGAAGTTTTGAGACAACTAATGAATTTGTTTGTGATCTGCCTGAAGAAGGGTTTCCAGGATTCCCGTTTTAATTTAAATTCAAATTCTATCTTACGCAATTACTGTTCTGAATATTTTAATTTTGCAATAAGTTTAATGGTTGTAGTTGTTATCTTCCTTTATTGGATAAATAATATGAGATATACAGAAAAATATTCCAAATAAAGCAAAATCCACTTTCCCTGTCCGATCTTACCTTAACAGATAATGGTGGGAGGAGTTGATAGTCTTAAAATAGTCTTATTAAATCCAATACTATTATTCTCGTCTCAAACTTACGAGTACGATAATATAAGTATTAACTCTATCTGTTTTATATTTGCAATCTTTTAACGACATCCGAGAATCGCCCACTACATAACGTGGTCGTAAATTACCAAGAACTGTTCTGTGGAGAGAATGTTTGACGACCAATAAAACCTATTATTTACAGAAACGTGGAAAATTACCGTGTAAATCTAATTTTTGAATTGCATTTCCTGCTTAGATTTGTTTGAAGTGTTATAAACTGTTTAATGTTAATCTATACTGATATTATAAAAAGGAAAAATTTGTATTTTTGTATGTATTGAAATAACACAACAAAACTACTGGGCCAATTTTTAAAATTCTTTCACCGTTAGAAAGATAATTTATCTGTGCATAACATAGGCTATATTTTTTAATTTCACACGAGCGAAGTCACGAGCAATAAGCTTGTAGAAAATATAGAAATAACAAGATTCCAAATAGAATTGGTCGAATTATCAAAATATAAAAATTAGAAATTAAAAGTATATAGGCATCTGAAAATTGATAATTGCTATTTAATGTACTATGATTTGTCAAGCAAGAAGGGCGACGAACTTTAATTACACGAAAGCCTACATCTGGCAAAGGCGGTAAATAATAGGGTCAGTGTTTCGGGCTGATTGTTAAATGTCCCTTTGGGTATTTTTCTATGAAACTTATTATTTCATTCCATGTTTGAATAAATGTGAATACAATACGAACAAGAACACTTAATACAATGTCGCAGAGTCTAGAATTTTCTATAATTCAAAACTATATTCTAAGTTCAATAAACTTTTATTTTGCCACAGTATCCAAACGCTTTAAAAGCGGACCACAGACACGATACTTTTCTAACGTTGTCTTTTATGATTAACGGCCTGTCGCACCACTGTCTGATAGAGGCTCAGATAGCTTAAATGACGTCACTGTCAGATAAGGTAACAAAATCCGATATTTCCATCACATATTTTACACGTGAATTGTTATCAGACAATTTACAATTTAGTGGGACAGGCTCTTAGTATCTAAAATCTTACTAACATTATAAATGCGAAAGATTAGATGGATGGATGTATGTTTGTTAGAGTTTGTAGCCTAAACGGCTGAACGGATCTCGATGAAATTTGGCATAAACGTAGAGGATAATCTGGAAGAACACATATGCTACTAACTTTTGTTTTTTTTAACTCCACGCGGACGGAGTCGCGGGAAAAAGCTTGTACTTTGATAAATTCGCGAATTCGTATATGAAATGTCACTGACATAATGTATCACATTTGTTACGCGTTATTAAACCTCATCAGGGGTGGTGTATCGCAGTAAATTATCCAGTGCATGATCTTAGCAAATAACCGGGAGTAATCTACTGCGGTACAGCTTGGAGCGGCTTCGAGCGAATACCGCTCGTTAATTATCTCTAGACATGCGGATGTGTTACTACGCGATCGTATCTATCTAATGAATTGTATCTTCTAAAGATGGGTTTTCATGGTACACGATTCTAACGCACCTATTAAACGACTGGAAATAACTCACTCGGAATTTTCATATTTATACGAAATATACTTTATTTTGTCTATAGACTTTTTTTATTTTTTTCGTTTAGAATACTCACGATAATTATTCAATTATCGATTCTAAATTGCAAACATAAAACTAGTAATGAAAATTTAAAATGTTTACTAATAAAAAGATTATATAACAACTATCCTTTTATGATCTTTTCCGCAGAAAGCAGAATCAGTATGTTTTGCTGACTCATAAACTGGGTGTTAGTTTTACTGTCCATAAAATTCACCTTTGAATGTTGAAACTGTCTTCTAATCTCGAAAATGCATTTCCTAGTTTAAAGTTATAGTTAAGAATTATTGCGTTGTAAAAGTGCATATTGCAAAACACTAAAGGAGAGTTTATAGCATAACTGAACTCATGACAACCATTTGTGGAAACCTTATTTAATTTTTTACTCATGAAAATGTTTTGTTTTGAAAGAAAAAAAAAACTAATATGATATTACTTTTACCGAATGTAATTTCCCGGCACGTACAAATATTAAAAGCCAAATGTTTTCCTTCTGCGAAATTCTTGAGAAACAAAAACCACCAAAGAGTCGTAAACAGACACAGCTTGTAAGTAAAGTATAATGTCATACGTTCTATACTTTTTCTGTATTGCAATAAGTTGGTGTCTCCTTAAATACTTTTATCGTTGAGACAACCAAATACTCATACTTCATTCTTCGTACTAATATTATAGATGCGACAGATTACATTGATAGATGGATGTTTGTTAGACTTTGTACCCTAAATTGCTGAACGGATCAATGACATTTTGCATAGACGTAGAGGATAGTCTGGAAGAAAACATAGACTACTTGCTTTTGTTTTTTAATTCCACGCGGACAGAGTCGCTGGCGAATGCTAGTTAAAAATATATTTTTGTAGAATTAATTATTGAACACTATCAAACTGTAAGAGATTAAAGCTGAAATATCTTGCGGTTTCTAGAGCAGTGTCTCTATTAATTTTCATGGGTGTTGAAAACTATGCGAATTGGATAAAACTTTGTAATGTCGTGGAATACCGCTATTATTTTGATAGCTTGAGTTCGTAGCAAATGTGCGAACATTTTAATACAAACTTCTTGATACAAATATTTGCTAGAAAACGTCTTCGAATTATTTGATTAATCTTAGTGCAGACAGAATATTAAGATATATCTACTACTAAGCGTGGTTTAAATGAAAATCTGGTATTATAAAGATAGTATATTTGAAATGCTTGGACATATGATTGTTTCTATTTATGATACCTCGTATAAAAATTTTTCTTGAAATTAAATGTCGTCCAAAATTCACGAAATAACAACCAACTCTCTATATCTGGTTTCATGTAATTAATTTATTTCTTCCACTTATAACCAGTCGACTGTAAAATCTGTTTATAACTCCATTTTAAAAATGTGAAAAAGCCCTTTAATTAATAAGCTTCTTCGAGCAGTAAACTTTAAATTGGAAAAAGCTGCTTAATGTCGATTCATTCCACTTTCAAGCATTCTTCACGGCGTACTTTTGAAAGTTTTGTTTCAAGTTGGTACAAAACCAATGTCTATAGGAATTAGTTGAAAAGTAAACAATGGGCCGGGAAGTAGAAAAGTAGAACGGATTTGGTGCAGTACAATCGCAGCAACTGACCTTACGTAACAATGGAAACACTTTTACATATATCCTTTACTTATTTATTCAACTTTACAATTTTTTGATAGTATAATTTGTGTAGTCAGATAACAAATAAAATTTTACAGATAGTTACTAAAGCAATAAACAACTTCTTAGTTTATAGATACACATATTTAGAAGAGAATCTTTAAATGTACGAAATTGGAACTCATTTGATTTTATCACTAAGCTCAAATTAATTTTACGCATCAAGTGTTGGTTTTCTCTCCCTGGCCTTTTCCGTTATTTAAAATTCTTACCTTATAGGTAATATGTATCCTTTTGTGACCTCTGTACTGGTCTATTTCAAAGAGATTTATTTTTTAATTTTTATTCATTGGTTTATATTAAATGTTTGATACCACTAATTTCAAATGTGATAACGACCATGCTAGTGTACCAATTGGAAAGTTTATATTATTTTAATTTTACTCACCCAAACATTACGATTTACAAATTTAAATTAACGTATCCTCGTATATTCGATTTATTTATTGTAGCAATTTAAATGTTTACCTGTTTGAATCATGGATGTTACCGCACACGTTTTCGCCTGGCCTTTTGTGCTTCGATAAATATCTCATTAATTACTGACACATTTAATTAATTGGATTGAAATACACATTCTCTGTTCGGTTTTTGCATTACACGAATCATTCTGTATCGAAATTATAACTAAAGTAAAGTAAAAAAAAAAGAATTTTATGAAAATATTAAGAGAAAGTTTCACGTGACTACATAGGAGTTAAAAGTATAATATAAAACAATTGAAAACGTACATATTTATGTATTTTCCTTGTAAAAATAATTTACTGTATCATTTATGTATAATTTTTGTGAACAATCTACGTATTTAAATCTCCGGTTTACACAAACAACAAACGTAAAGAAAACATATGTAAGCGCCTGTAAATTTTCACAGTACAAAGCAAACGTAACACAACGATATATCATTTCTATGAATTATTCATAATTTTGTTATTAGACGTTTCAAACCGATCCTTAGTCAGTTGACGCATATAAATTTCGGCCGTGGCGTTTGTAGCTGTTCTTTGAATATAAAATACGGCTTGCGATTTCCCTGTCGAGCGAACACGTGTGTATAAAGGTGAATTTGTTTACAATTTTCTTATTGATGCTATTTTATATTGTCAGTATTTCTTTGAAACTACACCTGTGACTGTTTTATTAACAAACGTAAGCAGTTGTTAGACTAGATAGTACAAGAAAGTGAGTATTGCATTCAATAAAAAAATCGAATAATTCGTATTCCAATAGTATAAAAAATAAAATATCGTATCAATATACAATGTCAATTTAAACAATGACAGACTTTTAATTGTTTACAATTTCAAACGGATTTGTCCCAGTATTGTACTTGATTATTTACACGTGGAATTGAATTCTATTGATTTTAATTCAATCCAATCCAATCTCTAGGGTAATCCAAGATAAATTAGCACTTCGAAAAACTGGACTATACAATAATAGGCATTTAAAAATTATGCATTTTGCTCGACATTTTTTAACTGTCTGTTAACTTTTAGTACATATTTGGTAAGTAGTTTTCCTCAGAAATGTATACGATCAGATGTTTGAAAGCACAGAGTTCGCTCACCCACACTCGTACACGCCGGTTGCGTGATGACACCATTCCCGATCCGAATGACTGAACTAAAAATAAAATACCAGTGAATGAATGAAACCCGCCAATTCTGAACGATTCTAAACGCGACCCGTGGAAAATTTCACATCCGGCGACACGGCGCTCGTGGAAACCTTATCCAGATTCTATTCGAAATAAATTTTCTATATTCGAGAGCTGTTGTTGTCGAGTTGAAAGTTTGTGGCAAAATAAGATTTCAATAAAATCGATATTGAATAAGCGATCGTTTATATGGCTTGCACGTGCCTCTATATCAAATATGCCATTCAACACGTCCCCATTGTTATTTAGCGACATTGACAGCTCGTTTTCTTTTATGATGTAATCATTTTCTTTATGTTCAATAATTTCTATTCCAGTAACGAGTACAGATTGCTTTAAATATTAATGTGCATGAACTTACAAATACATTGTGAACTTCTTTTTTCTGCTTCATTTTATTTGATTACGCCCACTCCTTGTTTAAAATTGACCAGTTTTTTCTTATTGTGAAAATATCTAGAAAGCTCTTTCAGACTTAGACTGACTTAACTGTTTGCCTGTCTTCTCTTTGGAATTCCATCAGTGGAAATTGCCTATTCTGCAACTGATGTTGCTGACACTACTTCTGTTAAAAGTGGGAATATTGTTAAAATATCAGCTTGTATTTTATTTCATAAATTTAATTTAGTTGTTGAGACGTCCGTTTCCATTACTCATAATGATTTATGTTGCAGTAATTACAGCATCCTATCATAAATCACTAGTAGGCGGCTATCGTTACATTTTGTGGAAAGAGTCGGAATCTTTCTCCCGTCGAGTGAGAACTTAACTGACGTTGGTTCATATTTTAAATTATGTTCCTCTAGAAAATATCTCTTATAATTTATTTAACGTCTCAAGGAAGACGCGTTGTAGCTCTCAGACAGATTACGCTAATTTATTTAAGCGTTATTATTTCTAACGAACACTTTCTGTAAGATGACTCGCGACATTCCTTGTTAATTTAATTCGCGCGAACTCGATATCCTGAGTAGTTCTTTAAATAAAAACTTTAAAATAAACGTTCTTGTTTTCGTTTTATTTTAAGAATATGTATTACAGTATGTCAATTTTATAATGCTGTTCTTTAGTCATGAGTCATTTGTGCACAGTTTCGTATACCTATATATGTTATAAAAAAGTTAAAAATAAAACCAAATTGAAGATTTTTCATAGCTTACGTAAGACAAATTCTTATAAGAAATTATGTAAGGTCATAATTTCCTGTAAAGAATAAATTATTTAAATTTATGATTAATATTATACAAAGTCAATTAACGCTATGTTGTGTTAACAGTTTAGTTTGAAATATGTTACTTAGCTCTAGGAAACAATAGCAATATTTTTTCCTATTATGTCATATAAGTTAAGTGCTGTAATTAATTGTATAATCCTTGACGGATGGCAGATTATTCTCGATCGATCGGAATAAGTACATAAAATACAATGTTGATGCTACATATAAAATTACAGGGGAATTCAATCATCGATCTCGAACTGCTTTATTACATCCGATGTATGTTAAATCAATTTATTTCAATTGAAAATACAAAACTTGACTTAAATATTTGCTATTGGTGGATTTCATACAAATATTTCTATCTCTACCGTTTGATAGATTTATTGTTTGCGATTAATAGATCATTATTTGTGCGGATTTGTTACAAACGAGTATACGAACAAATTAATTACATCGATAATGAAAGCATTAAAGCAATAATCCATTTCTGATAGAGATCGTTAGCTAGTTTGGCTTCATGCCTCATATGGCATATCATAGCTGCCAACATCGCTCTGACTTGTACTTCTTCCCCATCCACTGATCTTGGCAGTACATTTCTCTCCGTTGCAGTAGAAATAAAAAAATTACAAAATTATCTACGTTGTTCAACTTTGACCTATATTTAAAACCTAGATACGTCCACGTCTGATTTAGCTGCCGTATTCTTGGCAAGAAACGGTTCATATAAAATTACTTTTTAAAATATCTGCTTTCATTTATTATTCTATTTACTAAAGTAGCTGTGTACATTCTGCAATTTTTCTACTTAACAAAATCCTTTTCATAAAATTCTTGGCTTGAAAATCATGTTGCTTGAAATATTTAGATGGTGAATAGCTGTGTGGAAAGTTAAAAGAGTTATAATTAATAGCAAAAATATACAAAATCTAGCAAACGTGGAACAGTCGATTTTTCCCATTTTCTCTTTATTCTACACAAGCTGATGACTGGCATCGTCGTCCGCGCTGAAATAAAAATTGTAAGAAATGTAGCCTATGTTACTCACAGATAACGTAGCTATTTATTGGTGAAAGAATATTTGAAATCGGCCCAGTTGTTTTCAAGTTATTTCAATACATACAATATAAATCTTTCCCCTTTATAATATCAGTATAGATATAGATTTCTTTTCCATTTACAAGTTAATTTTATTATACTGTATTTGTAAGCAAGTCAATTAATAATATTTACTTGAGTTCGTGCGTTGTGACCTACGAAATGGGTTATTGTACCCATAACGTGTCTACATAATAAATGAACGACTACGATACAAACAGAATTAATAGAATGTAATTGAAATTGGTTAGCTAGATCGATAGTAAGCGTAATATTGGCCTATTCAAAGCGACCGTCTTGCTCAATACACAAAGTGGTCTCTCATATTGATTCTGTCTAGAGACTTTGAGAGAAACCCAATCTATCATTCCAGCATAACTTTATTCTTCCATCCTTTATTGACATTTAGTAAGACATGCGATACATTGTATGTTGGCAATGTGCCAATGTTCGTTGACTTTAAGTTATTTGCATCTTAAAGTTTGCTTATCTGGCACATGTCGAGAAAGTTATGATCCACAAGATTTGAGATTCTGTACTTCAAAACTTTAAATGCATAGACAAATAAAAGATCTTCTGCGTGTTGTTTGAGTTCAAAAAATCATTATCTCTGTTTGCTTAGAGAATAAAAGATTTAATGTCTTTTTAGCCGTGGAAACTTACGTTAATAATTTTGATACATATTGTATATTATAATACAACAAAATATTAGTACTATCGCAATTATTTAAAACCAGTCGTAGATAACGTAAAAGGGTCGGGACAAATGTTTGCCGTTGGGCCGATCAGCCTACGGAACAATCGTCCCTATGCGATGTTTTTTCCCATTGGGTCGATTGTATAGATTCGATTGGACTAACACCCGTTGGGATATGTATAATATAAAGACAAGTTATTTTTATATCCCATTCGCATAGACAAATCTATTCTATTTGAAATAGTATCAAGAGGGTAAAACTTTATATATCCTATTGTGGAAAACTTTCTGCGTTCTGACAGGCTTTGTTGCTATTTCTATTGGGATTTGTTTAGACAAACTTATTTACAGAGAAATAGATATGTCATATGTAGATTATATCGCCTACTTAAATTATATTTACAAAAAGGGAGAATGTTTTTACCAATAATTTATTTAACAAAAGACAAAAATCTGAGATAACCTTTAAAAGTAAATTGATAAATTAAGCTTCATATAAAAAGTGTTTTCAGTTTTTGTTTCAGGTAATTTCCGAGTTCGAAAAGTAGGGGCTACATGTAAGTAAATTTTTACGTATTAGAAAAATGTTTTCTTTACTTTTGCAATTAATACTCTCTCTAATTAACAAGAACAACAGGCCAAAGCGTTTTTTTAACAAAAAATAATTAATGAGTCTCTCAATTTTACCTTACTTTTCTCAACCCTAAATTAGGCTAAAGTTTGCCTCTGTCTGGAATCACTGCTTAATAATGTTTACTAAAGATGCTTATAGCTAAATCCTTATGATTTAAGTAGCTAATAAATATTATAATTATTGCCAGCGATCTCTTAAAGCATTCTACCTAAAAATAAAAAAGTGTATTTTAAATAATGATTTATGACAGCCCTATTAAAAATCCTATTTCATAGGATTTTATTATTAAATTCTAGAGGAGACAGCCCTAGTGATGTGTGCTACAAAGTACATACGCCCGCGGCCATTGCGTATTGCGTGTTGCACTCACGCCTCGCACGTCTCATAGACATGTGCAGTCGTATACTGACTTCGACTATAGAGCAACGGACTAGGCAAAGAGTCGCCGCGTCCGCGCCTCCGTCGACGTTATTAACAAATTCATCACACATTTGCATAATATCACGATGACACTTAAAATTGAAACATAACACCGACTGACTCAAAAGTAGCATATAAACATGTTTAGAATTACTGCTGTTCGTTTTTATTTATCAGAGATAAATGCGCCCGCTTGACAGGTCCTGTTTCTTAAAAGGCAAGTGTACTGACGTTCGATTCGTTGGTTTGCTTCCCGCTCTAGACTACATTGACGTTCGATGTATTACAAGGTTTTCTGGTATAGAAATTCTGTCTTAAATCATTGTTATAATGTTTTCTTGTTATATGATTATTAAGTTTGTAAACAATTTATGACCTATTTTCTGATCATAGAAATCTGATGAGATTTTACAATGGTACGTCATGGCGTATCGGGTGTACAAATGTATCTACTAAGAGAAACACAAATACTTAATATGTTTCGTCTCTATTCGTTTTATTTTTTGCACAATACTGTACGCGAACGATAAGTTTTTATCATTCCTACATTTATAATGATTTCCTCTACTTCTATTTGGTTTTTAGCAAACAAACCGCATTATTAAGTTAGTTTATTCAAGAAATAAACATTCATTTAAGATAAGAGAACTTGTGAGACTACATTCATAATTCACTCGGAATATTCCTTTTGCTAATTTCTTATCTCGCTCCGTAACTTTTAACCTGGTCATAGAGTGTCGTCGATGAGGTTAGATCGCTCCAACTGCAACTTACTAATGTTACACCGTGCTTTGTGGATTTACGTGGTTACTACATGGTTAGCGATATCTTACGGGCTATATCTATTGTGCTCAACACTCACCGCTCGGCTATATCAGGAGGCTGGGGTGTGTTTACAAGTGCAGTTGCATCGTGGTGTTGTGTTTTTGATCTGTTTATCAGTCGCGTTGTCCATGTGTGGTGGCCGGTGCGTGTATGTGTGTGCCGTGAGTGTAGCGTGCAGCGCGTGTGTGCGTGCGCGCGCCGGTGTGGGTGTCTCGCGTCGCGAGGCGCGAGGCGCGGCGGAGCGCGGTCGGCGGCGGCGGTCGGACGCCAGTCGAGTTCCGATCGTCGCGGGGCTGTCGCGCTGTCGCCGCGTCGGGCCCAACTCGCGATCCCAACTTTGATCCATTGGAAACTTTTCAACGCAAATTTTCGCTGTGATCCTTCGGCTGCGCTCGTAGCACGCTCCCGTTGTTGATTCGCGACGTGTCCCGGCGTCCGCGAGCGACGCTACATGCACCGTTGCGCGTGTCTAACGCATACTCGGTCTATTTTTGAATATTCACTAAACGCTCCGACGCGAAGTTTTCGAAACGCAGCCCGCCGCCGGTGCCGGGTTAACGGCCCCAGTGTGCAACGCGCCTGCACCGCATCTCTTGTGTTTTTGTTGACGGATAACATTTGTGTTGTTAACCTCTTCGGTCAAAACGGTGGGACCTTATCTGTAAGTATGACACCGGCCGATTTACATTACATATTGTCCACGAAAACGTAATTTAATTACTTTGTTTTCGACCTGTTGATTATCCAATACGCCTGGCATATTTGTCGCATCCAAATTATAAATAACTGGGAAAGTGTAAACGAAATTTGACGTTATTATGACCAGTGCACGCAATGGACGAACACAAACACAAGACTACACCAACATGTGTATAGTCAGTATGTACCTACGCACTTGTGTTGTGTTCTCTTGTGTATATCGTCAACGTTTTATTACGTGTCTCTATTATATGTTTAAAGTTTTACTGGTTAGCAATGAGTTCTTCCACTTATATTGTTATTGAATAATGAAATATAGGATCAGTTCTTAAAAAAACGTACTATAAATACATGTACCAACAAATGTTTAAACATATTTAAGTAGTTACCTACTACGTGAATGTTTTAGCTACTGACATTTAATTTTAAGAGGTGAACTAAATATAACCAAAAATGCAATACTTACCAAATAAGTACATATCTCAAGTATAATTATTTAAAGTGTATAAAAATAATTCTGTCTCAATATACGTTTTATACTTTAACAATTCACTTTTGCATAATAGAACAGCCTGTATGAGCAAAGATATTCAAATAAATAATTGCTATAGAGCGGACATTATGAACACTTTAAATATTTTGAGCTAATCGCACAAGGTCAATACCACTATCTGTTACAAATGACAGACTAGACAATCGAAACTCTACCAGTAAAAGAGACTTTTTTAGTACGTTTTCTAACGTCCCATCTATTGATATTTGTATGTACCAATGTCTGATTATACAGTAATAGTAACTTTTTAACCTTAAACGTTTTCAATGTCACACAATTAATTCATCAAGCTCAAAATGATAATAATACAAACATTATGCAACAGTCTCTAGACTGTTAGAAGTATAGTGAAGGTCAGAGGAACAAAACGTGGCGTGATTTGTCAATAAGAAAATTAATTAAAGAAAGTCCTTTATTCTTTATGTGGCTATAACGGCTAGCTTATAATCAGTAATGTTTTTATAAAATAAAAATGTACTACTTAATTTTGACAACAAGTGTAGTTGTATACATGTAACGTTAAATCCAATGAAAGTAGGAGGGTATAAATTGTATTGGTAAAACTTTCAGTATATGTAAGATTAAATCTAGACAAAGGAGTCTAGTTGTCTATTCATACTTTTCTATTCCAGTATTGTGGATATATCTGTTATTTATGCATTCTTTGCCCCTACTATATCGTAAGTTTTATCAAAATGCATTGTATATGCACAATATTCTACTCGGTACATACGAAAGTATTTTAATATAGGTTATTCTCCAGACAGAGCGCAGATAACAAAAATGGCCGATAAAGACGCTTTGCATAATCATATACATGAAACCGAGAGACCAATGAGATTTTTAAAGTCTTTATTACATTGTTACTACGAGAGTTGTAAAGTTTTTTGTTAGAGTTATGTTTATCTTTTATGTTGCGACTACAGACATGTTAGTAAATGGCAATTCATTTATAACAACTAACTGAATCTACTAAGCGTAATAAGCTGATAGTTTCATTTATAATTTTGTGATAGATGTTTTTAAAATAAATAGTCTGTCAGTCTTCTTCATCCAAGCATTTCCTTTATTAATTGTCCTGTCTATAAATTATTATATCTTGGTAAAGATTGATTCTTCTTTAAAATATAATTGGTCGTTTGTTCTTTATTTAAGCATAGAATTTTGATTTACACTTATTTTTCTTGTCGTGTCCATTCGTGGACTTTTCTCTATCGATGTTCACTATATCCTTATTGTTCATTATCGATAGATATCAACAACTTTTGTTGACGGATTTTAGTAAGATTTTTGTACAACGATAAAGGTTAAATAAACAAATCGTAATTAACATAACGTGATAACGTAATCGAAATTATCAAAGTATTGCATTTATCGTTTACGTTTACAAGTACAGTCCGCAAATTCGGTAAACAGTAGATAAAAATGTCCTGGAATTCATTCTCGGAACTTTGATTCTCTGGAAAGCTAATAGATTTTAACTTCACCATTAGACGTTCAGTATGGTTGACATAAAAGTAAAGTGGATGTTACAAACACTCTTAATATCTAATTACCACACATGCCTAGATATTACTTTTGCTTTGTTATAACTACTGTTATTAACATTTTCTATAAACGTAGTAAAAGTACATGTAAGGTCTAACAATATTTAAGTAATTAAAGGACGATACTAAAACAATATGGCCACGCAAACTCCAAATTCCATCAAAATGTTGACGTGACGTCTGTTAGATTGTAAGCAGCGCTTATAAGGCGAAGTGTTTTAAATTCCTTTTTAATATTTGGCCGTAAGTGTCATATCAAATACGATTATTTTATCCACCTTCTGTATATTCCGCCATAGAGTCAGCTTTGTTTACTTGAAGTGAGAGAGCCAGTTGAAGACAAACGCAATCAAATACACGAACACGAAACTTTTCATCTTGCGCTGTCCGCTTTATTTCTGCAAAGAATGTTCGCTACAGCTGTGAGTAGGAGACAGGTCAGGTCATTAGTATTGAAAAATGGCGCTAGCGTTTTCATTTGAAGCCAGTTGTCTCTAACGTCTGAATATATTTTTGTATGTAAACTTTATACATACTAAAATTTAGATGGATGAATGTTTGTTGAGCTCTCGTTAGATATAAAAAATATAAAATGGATGTTGATAATAAAAAGACACAGAAGTAGAAAGAGTCGCTAGAAACCCACGCTAGGAGCCTTTGCTATGGGTTTGTACCAACAATACTGTAAAAAGCAATTGTCAACCATTCTCATCTAATAAAAAACAAAGATATACATATGAAAAGCAAGCGATGAGACAGTGGAATTTTACCGTAAAATGGAAATGTTGCTGATGAAATTACTTTCTCAAAAATCGCAACAAGTACAACTTTCGAGTTGGTATTTTTTGAATTTTCAATTTGAAACCAGTTTCGCTTCTCTGCCGTGTATATTACCTATATATGTTTCTAGCAAAACAATTCCATTGGAATCTAGTTCGTTGTTTCGCAGTTTATCAATATTTAGTAGTGCATTCGACATGTATTTGATAACCGATGGTCGTGTGCGCGTGACACATCTCCGGACAGACCCTCCGCGAGGTCAATGTGGTGATGCAGCCTTTGTATGAATGAAATGTCATATGCCGATATCTGAAGTAATCAATAATACGCTTTGAAATGTATACTTACTCTGAGTTAACGGATTAGAAACTTACGAAGAATATGGATTAAAATGCCTTTTAAGACGTAAATTTAAAGAAGATTAATTGGTTGTGGACTTAACATTTTTTGTATCGAAAATAAATTGGTGTATTAATCGTACCTAAATATTTCAATGTGATTTTTTCGATGGCTTTTTCGATTGAAATTGACCGTAATTTTTTAATTCTTAACTGATTACATACAGTATACAGAGCTACCATTGAGCATCCATTTATTATGTGTGTTATCTTGTATTTTGGCATTTTTACAATGTTTGTTCACGTTATCTGCGCTGCTTCCAAACGCCGGAGCTACAGCGACACCGCGATATACGTCTATCGCTCTCTGTCGCAATGCTACTGACAACAAATTTTATTTTGTACTAGCTTTCGCCCGCGACTATGTCCGCGTGAAATAAAATAAAAAGTAAGTAGCCTATGTGTCCTTCCAGACTATCCTCTACGTCTATACCAAATTACATCGTAACCCGTTTAGCCGTTTAGGCTCAAACTCTAAGAAACATCCATCCATCTATCTAAACTTCGCATTTTAATATTAGTAAGTTCAGTAAGATTACGTTGCTCCACTGTTTAACCCACTGTTTGATTTAATGTAAGCAGCTTTATAATCATCACCTAATAAAACCATCTTTCTCATCATCCTGCGGAGAGTCGACACAGTATGTACTATTCACATTCAATAACAGTTTATCCTAATGCCTTCTATAATGAGGTTCTCTGATCAATTATTTTTAAACTTACAGCACTCGATTGTTTAGACTACTCTGAAGTATCGTATTGGATCACTTTAGTTTTATTTCAAGCTATTAAAATCATTCAAATATTTTAATTTACCTCCAGTGTTGTTAATATGGTTACTAGTTTGCATGATAATAGCATGTATAGTATTATATTAAATCTCCTAAGTTGAGTATTAATATAATAAAATATCAAGTATCACACAACATTGTAACGAAACACTGAAGGTTAGAAAGACATATGATAATGTTAGATGGGTACATGTTATTATTGAAAGGCTATGTTACGGAAGAAAAATATGTATTTTTATCGACTTTGTATCTTATAGGAATCAAAATTGTATCAACAATTTAATTAATTAAAAACAAACTTTGTAAAATTAAAAAAGCTTGTAGCCTAAACGCCTGAACGATTTTGAATGAAATTTGGCATAGATGTAGAGCATAGTCTGGGGAAACATAGGCAAGTAGCCTTTGTTTTTTTTTAATTCCACGCGGACGGAGGGTCTGGCGAAAGTTAGTAGACAATAAATGATTTTGTCAGCCAGTGACATGCGTAAATATAAGTTTTAATTTGAATTAAATTCGACCATAGATATTCTATAGATGTAAATTATTTTCCGGTGATTTTGATTACCGATAAGTTTCTATTTTTGTTGAAAGCTAATCGAAAAAAAAATTGTACATATCATTTCTCAGGCGGCAATCTTAACATCAATAAAGTTTAGGTACTTGAAAGATTTTAATTTAATTTCCAACACTCCAGTGTAATATTCCAAAATTGACTTTATTGTGCTCTCGGTTTTCTTTCAATCTAGTGAAATTTGATATTTTAATAAAAAAAAGACTTTGTAACAATTCGAATTCGAAACCTTTTGGATCACATAAAATAAAACTCTAGTTTAGTGAAATCCAATCACTACTGTACTGTGAATAGTTTAATATATTTTTTAAAGAATAAGACTTTTTTGGACAAACTTGTACTAAAGTTCTTAATGATCGATTAACAACCATAATTGCAGCAGAAAGACAAATTATCCACAAATAAAACAGAATTAGATATTAAACGAACAAAATTCGCTATTCAATCACTTAATTCCCTTACCTACAATTTGTGCCCGATCATTGCTTTCAATATTCAATATTAGGACAATTTGTTCATCAAAGGAGCTTATGAATACTTCTTTATAAGTCTATTTTCATATGAATAAGGATTAATAAGGGTTTCGATCACGAAGGATATGTAATCAAGGATATTGTTACGAAACTCTTTTGGTATAACGAAAAGCAAATTGATATTCCTTCCTAGAAAACTAAATATGCTTCAGAATTTTGCTATTTTTAAGAAAATATTTAATATATGTACATATGTCTTAGTTCAAATCTTAATAGTTAATTTCAATCTGAAATTTGTACTAATTATTAAATTTTGTTTGTTTTTTTATTTGACCACTAATTAATATAAAAAACTAACTTTGTGTTGGTTTGAATGTCACAACAAAGTTGTCGATAAATAAAACAGGCACGAGGCAATTTAAATAAGTAAATAACTACTCGAATAAAAGCCATTAATTCTCGAAGAAGTTATATTACTCGGAAACGGTCATGTAAATATTCACATTAAATATTTATTCGGGTTAAACAAGCAAATGGTTTAAGGTTGATGAATCTTTGATAATCCCTAAGTGACTTTTGATGACCTCAGGTTGACGGAGCCACGGTGAAATTAAACATTAATCTCTCGTCAAAGGAACGCTTCCCCTAAACAAATTCAACAATTACTTTTGAATTACAATCCAATTACCATGACAACTAATCGATCACTAACTTGTTTAACTTTCAATTAAATGCTAGGTCTTCTGAGCAGTTAAAATACCAAACATGATTATATAAGTATTAATCAAATGTTTTTAGCTCTGAAGCAGTGGTCGATAACTACTGCTTCAGAGGTCGGTTGGTTACACCCTTTAATACTATTATTAAATACGTAGGTGTTTTCAATTTAATGCATCACCAGGCGAGTTCATTACAGTCTAATCCATTTTAGATCTCCTTTTTTGTATGAATACAGGGTGTATCTATATATTTTGTTCTTGAGTATAGTAGGTAGCGGTCATTACATAACATCTAGAGTTAATACAAGAAGACGAACTTTTTAGTATGATTTTCAGTGTTTTGCAGCGCATTATCTGACTCACCGCGTTTACGCACCGTCAGGCATAAGATAGTGAATCTCGTTAGCCCAGTAATTTGTCTAGCCAGTGGCGCCTACGAACCGGTAAGTGGTTATGATTGCACATTAGAAACAGGCGCCGCGGTGACACCCGCCGAGACTGTCTCACCGCGGGAAATACCAACGTGTAAAATAGATGAAAATTAATTCTTACATCTCTAATATACCTTTCATATCGTGAGTCAGATAGACAAGAATTTATAACACAGACTTATAGTATAGGTATTTATATGAGATATTTCAGGTTAAATTTAATTTTTCTCAATATAATTCTTAACAAAACAATTGAGTGGTATGATATTTTCTACTCAGTTTTTCATAAGTAATAATCGGTTTCCAATCAATACCTAACAATAATAAAATCAGTAATTAACATTTGTATCACGATAATATCTAATCAGTATTTATGTATTGGAAAACTTTCTCACATCAACGGCCAAGTTCGCAATGTCGACACACATTTTCTCTAACGACTCGGAAATATGATATGATATGCCTACAGATGGTAAATGCGAATATACGCAGTAATTTAAGCCGTCACGCGAACTCGTGTAGTCGTTAACAATGGAAACGCAGTAAATTTTCCACTATGAGATTATTGTTTGCCAACTCGTGAAACTCTGGTTATCTTGATACATTGGACGAGGAAAATCTAGTTTATATGATGAAAACTTAGTAAGCAAAGTTGAAAACTAAAAAAAAAAGTAAGGACAGGAAGACGATTTTTGATTCAATGCTCTTTATTCCATAGCAAATATCCCGTTCTTTCTTACTAAAACATAACGAAATTCAATCTTACTAATATTATAAATGCGAAAGTTTAGATGGATGGATGGATGTTTGTTAGAGTTTGTAGCCTAAACGGCTGGAAGGATTTCGATGAAATTTGGTCTGGATGTAGACGATAGCCTGGATGAACACATAGGCTGCTCACTTTGTTTTTTTTTAATTCTACGCGGACGTAGTCGCACGCGAAAGCTAGTCACTTCTATAAATGGTCAACAGTACAATTGGAGTGATATTTCATTCTATTGTTTTGCTAGTCAGATCTGTTTAAGTTGTGATAGCCGCAAAAAATGATAATTTTTTGCTTGTACATTATAAAAAACTAAAACTAGCTTTACTTGACTAAAACTAGCAATCTAAATAGGATCTGAACTAGTATAAGGAAAAAATATTTTAATTTACGTTCAAGATTTTAACGTTACTAAAAGCAAATAAAGTAATTTTGGTTCAATCGATTTTTTGCTCGCTCCAAATTCGCTCGGATAGATGGAAAAACTAAATAAAATAGCCCGGATTACTCATAGATAAAAAGCTTTTTGTTAGAGAATGAATTTTTAAAATTGATCAAGTAGTTTTACAGAATTATCAGAACAAACAAATATCATATTTCGTTTATTAGTAAAACATTAGAAGATAGAAATAGACATGTGTTGGGTTGTCTGCTGGCCTCTATTCCTTCGTAACTCTATCGCTATCTCATCCATGGCGTATATCTGGCGCCTCTTAATTGCCTCAGACTAATAATTATTATCAGTTCGCGTGCGCCGGCCCTCCCTCTCCGCCCTCCCGCCCTCTCGCCTTCGCCGGCTCCTCAGATACGCAATTACCACTACAAGCACAATTATCACACACACAGACACTTTAAGCACGTGCTTTAAATGTCACTCGAAACAGTCCCGTGGTTAACAAACATTAACTAGAATACGACGAAAAACTAACATACTAAAAACCCAAGACATCTTTTCCATTTTTATAGGACTATAAAATGTACACTATTTTTTAATATTATTTACGTGTCTCGTGACAATCCAATGATTAAACACAACAATAGCATTAGTGAGACACGCCATTAATTCCTCTAGGTGAACAACCTCGTCTGCACTCGAAGACGATTTGTCCGGAATAGCAATTATTGCTACGCGAGACCTGACTATGTTACCTTTAAACTTTTCAGCTACGAATTCTAAGTGCAGCTGTGGAATATTTTTAAAAGTTTAATTATTCCTTTGTATATTGCCTTTAATTTGATAATTTAATAGAAGTAGCATTCAAAAGTATGCTATTAAAGGGCTTCCTTTGTGTTAAGTATAAAATCTAAAGATAAAGTTATAAAATAACAAAATAAAGGTGCGTACTGATCGACGTGTAACAGGAGGTAAAACATTCGCGTTAGGCAGTTGATTGCTAGCTGGTTTCCCCGTAACACTACGGCGAACTTCATAAATCGCTCCATTTAACATGTTACATTACATCTTAACGTTGGTTAGTACGTATCTTAATCTATCTATACTTACTCTATACTGATACAATAAAGCGTAAACACACACTATGTGGCGTAAGATGTCAGCAATCCCGGCATGTTTTTGAATATTTTTCCTTAAGAAAACGCCCCTACACTTACGATACGCTAGACTAATATATTTTCAAGCTATTAAACTTAGGGGCTATATAAATTCGAAAAAATCCTTCACGTGGGAAGATCTTAAACTATAAGTTAACAACATCAAGGAAGCAAGGTTGCCATGGTCACGATAATTGGTATCAAATGTCAAAAACCTTCGTTGTCATTTGTGCATTTGAATTTTGACATTTGTAATTGAGAATTTGACAATTGTAAACAATTAAATAAAAAAAAATAATTTCATGCGGATGAAGCCGCACGTGGACAGCTCGTACTTGTATAGTGGTAACAGTAGGCAAATCATTTGTTGAATAAAGTAGCATTACAGTACGTGGATATTTTATTGTATGTTTGACCTGGTGTTATCGCGACAAGCCTCCTTCGTCATCGTGTACCTAATCATTTTGTTATCGCGCTGTAGCAATGACGTTTGTATACCATTTCAGTTTTACACTACGTTCCTATTTTATAAGTTATTCCCCTTCTTTTTTGTATTCATATATGTAGTTGAAATGTTTATCTCTTGATACAATATCGTCGATTGCTATCCTTCATTTGAATTTCCCATTTCTCATTTGAATCCTTCGATACATTGGAAGACTGTTGGGATACGTCCAATATACATAATAGGGAATTAATATAAATGTTTTCTTTTAATAAAATATTGTAAATATATCAAATAAGAAACTGATTAGCTGACTGCTCAGTGCAAAGTCCCAACGACTGGGTGTAGAAGCTTGACATTTTACACAGGGATTTCTATGTATACGTTCAAAATTCACCTGTCTAGTAGACGAAGTCGCAGGCAACAGTTAGTCATATAAACTATAAGCTATTTAACACTACGTAAAATCAAAGTCAAGCGTGGTTACCTCAATATAGCAAACAAACACATAACATCTCCATATATTATGTTGTTATGATATAAAGTGAACTATGTTTTGAAATATCTTCCATTCATTATGTTTGTTAGGGAAATCTACAGCGCGGCCCTTATCACAGTTATCTGACACGCACGTTTAATAAGCACTGATAACACTATGGAACTTTGTGAGTACTTATGTGATATGCTAAAGATTTCATAAAAGTTATTAGTGCGATTGATAATTGTCCACTCAATGTATGCCGACCAGCGCTTTCATTTTTCTAACATGCATTATTATTGCTATAAAAAAAATGTGTTTTTATAAAGAACAGATTTAAAATTACTAGACCTAAAATGCCACATTATGAAATGATTAAAAAATAAATGTCCACTAGTGCGAGTGGGACGGGTCACTGGAATCTCTAGTAAACAACATAGAAGGTCGTCTTTGAGCACGAAAAAACTATTAAGAATGTCCCGTCAATACGGGGCTTTTCTCCCTCGACAGCTCCATTTACCTGCGGCATTAAATCCCCCAGGGGCTTAGGAAGGACGACGATACTATCAGCACTTTGTCAGGGAAAAACCCAACGTTCAAGTCGCGGTTAGCGATGGGCCCGATATGTTTTCACCGCCGGCATTTTATTACACCATTGCGTATAAAAAATGTTCATATTGTCTTGCAATTTTCATCCGTACGATCGATCATACCAAAAATCATGCTTGCAAACGATCGCATAGCTATTGTTCTACCATCGTAAAGTGGCTATAAAACGTTCTTTAAACGATAACCCGACCGTTTAGAGATGTGTACACAACTCGCACGGACCACACGTGCGCCCACATCTCATTAATTCAATCGATACGCCCTCACTAAAACATTATGTTACAAACACTATCACATCAATTTATTGCCGTATAAACCCGTCGAATGGAAACGTATGCTTCATCACCGATACCCGTGGTTAAATCGCGCATCTTTTATTTTGTTACTTATAGTAATCTTTCAACAGTTTTGTTAAGTGTTATAAAGTGTCGATAACAATCAATGGTTGCGAAAATGTTCCATCGTTATTTGATTTTAATACTAGGGAAATGTTTTTGACTATTGGAATAAAATAAAATGGGTTATAGTAGAGTCTTCCACTTTCTGAAGCCTCTGTGGTATGTATCGTGGGAAAGTTACTCTTGTAGCTGAATTATAGATTTTTCATAGTCTCATCAAACACTTCTTTATGTATTTCAAATTCTTGATGTATTTGAAATATTATCACACAAAGTTCATTATCAATACGCCATAGATGTACCCAATCATATCGCCGTCTGCTAGGTTTTAGACGTAAAAAGCTTCAATACTATATTTGAAAACCCTAATGTGAATAAAACTTGTAAGACATTACAACTTTTTCTTCCAACATTTCCATGTGCGTTAAAAGCTATACGTTTTAGTAGACAACGAACAGATGCATTTAAAGAACATTATAAATGCATTAACGTAATAAAAGTCTTACACAGGCTTTATTGCGTACCAACGGTATTAGAAATGCTCAATTGCGTGTATAAAATATTCTTTGAAACAAAATTAAAGGTTAACGATCCTAGCTTGTTGTGAAGTAGAAGAAAATTACGTGTGGGAAGAAACTTTAGCCGTTTAGTAGTTACCGGAGTTTTTGTGGCTTTGCTTTCCCAACTTCACCCCGGAGGGCATGACCTCGTGCGTGACGTCACAACGTAGATGAATGAACATACCCCCCCTCTTCAAGCCCCCATCCGACCAAGGGTCAGTTTCACTCTGGCGATGAGGTCGAATATCAGCCGCAACAGCTGTTCTTTCCCCAGACATAGTTCTTTGTAGGGAAAGTTTTTCCGTCAGTTTTGTAGATATAGTTGCGTAACTAAGAACGTTAAGGAATCGAATAAGAAGAAATGAAAGATTGGTTTGACGTACCGTGCCAAGTTTATTACTTTTCTATATGTTATAATACGGTTATGATATTGCTACATAAAACTTTCATTAAGGCACTTCAGTGAGGCAAATAGTCAATCGTTTTAAATTTTAAAAAAAACTTACAGCAATTAAGGTATGTTCAGCGAAAATTAAAATTACTCTTATAAAATAATCTGTGATATCTTGTCTATTAAACATAAGCAAATTGTTATAAGGAAATCGAGAACCGGAGTTTAGCAATTCCAAGTGGAATGGAACGAGTGTGTACGAACAAAAAAGATGTTCCTGCAATTAATAAAGCTGATCCGGTTTGTTTTCTTAGGTCTGCGACGCCTAAGGGTCGACTGCGCCAGGCCCCTATTTGGTCCGTAGTGAGTCATCTCGGTGCACGACCGTACAAGGCTACAGTCCTATGTAACTGTCACCATGTTGCAGTTAAATTCATAAAACATACATAGAACAAAACGGCTAATCACATTTTATATCTGGTAATCGATAGTACTTTTAATTATTATTAAAATAATGTTAATAAATTATTCTCGAATTGAATTAGCCTTGTTTTAGTTTAACAGCCGCTTGGTGAAACAGTCGTTTTGTATAATGTCGTATTTGTCAGTGTTGCTACAACATAGACGCCCGCCGCTGTGCCGCTATGAGAATCAGAATCTACTTGGATATTACGGAAAACCGGATGATTGATGGTGCTTCGCTGCTTCTTTTGTGTCATGATAATGTTGTAATGGTTTTTCTTCTATTAAAGCTTCTATATATACATATACCTAAAATAGAAATTATTACAGTGATTTTCATGTTTGTTTTACTCCAAAAAGCATGAACGCAGAGTATACAGCTGACTAGACATACTGGTTACGACGCACTATTATTTACTCTCCTTAAGTATGTCACTAATTTGGTCGATATGTCCCCCTAGGGCGAACACAACAGTAATATAAAAAAGTCGTAAATTAAAGTCATTTGGTCGTTGAACTCTAAAAAGCAATAAACACTACTTTATTGTTTCAATTTCAAGAGACGCATTATTTTCTCATTTCACTCCATTTGAGTGTACGCATTACGCTGAGGTTATTTATTTCTTTTTATTTAAGTTCCATTAAAGTAGCGGAAGATTTAAAAAGTAACTCTTGAATATGTATGTATTGAATATTCATTGAGACACAAGCCATACATGTTTCGTGATTTCTTTGTTCGCCTTGACCTTCCGCAGGCGGTCTGTGACCGCATACTAACAAGACAGTGTACGCCTCGCTTCCATAACATTACCTGAAGGTACAGTCAGCTGTATAAATATATATACATCTACAAAACTTCAGAAACTTGTATACGCCTACAGTTTCAAATATATGAACACATGAATCCTTCGATGTACTTCCGACTACAACTTCATGCTATAGACGAATCCGTACAGAAATATTTTTGAAACAGTTTTGTAAATCTGTACATATTTAAGGAGCTGACTGTACTGTGGTTTTAAATAGGAATGTGCATGAACATGCGCCATACTGTGAAATTATGGCTCACTAATTGTACCATAGGTAGGGTCAGTAAAACAGGTATCTTTCTAATTATGCACATTTAAAAAAAATCTTCTAGTCTTTAGTTTTCCTCAAAAATTCCTGCTCAAACTTTTGGGAAAAACGCTATTTGAAATTTGGTGGTTTATCAAATTATAATCACGCTAACTAAGCAGGTGATTATTTACAAAAAAATGGCTCAAATCAATATTTTTAAGAATACTTAAGATTATTCATGTTAAATGAACTTTTGGCTTAACAAAGAAGGCAATTAAAATGGTACTGAGCAAATACTATTTTTGCTTTGTTTAATGAATAGTTTCCGAGCATACTGAAAACTTTATCATGATCGATATTGTTAAAAAGTATAAAATAATTGCGTAGTAGATTTAATTTCGCGTGATCTTTTTAATTATAATTAGTGTTCTTTCACAAAAAAATTATTAAAACCCAAACTGGTTTTGAAATTCTCTCCAATACAAATATGCGTTTTAATCTACAGTCTTATACGATGATGAACGTTAAAGAAACAAGAAAAATAAAGATTAACAATATTTATCAAAGCCGAACCGGTTATATGGATGTCCTTGATTTCAATTCGACGAACTGAAACGAGTGTTTGATCATTGCTAAGGTATGAAACATACAAACGTATGAGCATGATCGATTTTAATCGCTATAAATGTTGATATCAAAATTGATCATGCGCGCACTATGACACATTGACACAGACTCCCACTTTCATGTTATAACGGAACTTTGCAAAAAAGGTAGACATGTTTTTTATTTCCGATCTCGAGTAGAGAAAGATACCGGATGCAAAATCAAGCTCAATAGGAACTATTCAATATCCCTGCGTTCTACTTTAGTTTTTTTTATTTGTTTTCGGGTCAGGTTAGACTACATTTTTTTTTGTTTTCTTTTCTTTGCAGTTACGTTTGTGCGGTGCCACCGTGTAATCTTTGGCTGGGGATCCGATGGCTACGGATGATGTCGGTTTAGTGGTTACTCGGTGATCGGTGATAGTGAGTCGTTGGCAGTGAGATTAGCGCCGCGCAGTGCGCCAGTGTCGTGTAGTTGCCATTCAGTGGTTCAGTGATGTGACATTCTATGGAAGTATCGGGGCGTACTCGGAATGTTCACCAAGCACGGCAAGGCCCCTGAGAGGTGCCACCATCTCCACTCGCATAGGAGCTGTAAGAAGAAAAAGCCACCTCCACACACGCCGTGGAAGTACTTGATGAATTGCCCACTCGTTAGAAAATGTTTTGGTATAGTATTTCAGTTTTTTTTTATAATTTTTTTAATTTCTTCGCGTTCAGTGTTTTTGTGAACACAATCCCTTCCTCATTGTGTTGATTCAATCAATTTAGTGCGAACTGACAACAAAAACGATTTTAATGATAATTCAGCGAAACAGTTTACCAGTACGACCGGTGTGGGGTAGAGTGAAAAACTTGAAATCTCTCAAGGACGTTGCATTTAGGCTGTCGAGGGGAGATCGCTATGAAGTGGTTATGTTTTTGGCACAGTTATTGCGAGATTTTTTATCAAACTTAAAAGTTTAACCAAAATGTTATTTAAATAGATTTCTTAAAATTATTTAGTTTTAAAAATACTTCATCATTTTCCACGATTTTTTTTTCTAATTTAAACGAATTTTTATGTAAAGTTACGACTATTAGCATCAACTTAAGTATGGATTTCATACGAATAAAATAGAATAAGTTTGAAACAAGTAATAATTATGGAAACTTACCGCACTGTGAATGAATTTATGTGTAGTTGCAGTGTGTTCCAAATAATACAATTTGTTATTAACTTATATCGTTCGAAGCAGGCGACCTTCGTTTCATTGTTAGAAAAAAATCTGTCAGCGTTGGAATTTTCCGTTTGATCATTTAACAAAACATACAAACTTTGGACATTGATTGATGGAAAAACTTTATTGTAATAAACATTATTCTTTAATATCTAACTTTCAGGTTATTGGCCGGAAAATAATGCCCTAATGGAATTAAATTTACTGAAAGCCAAAGTTTTACGTTTAAACCTTTTTTACAGAGATTTGGAATCTTGGCGAGTTAGAAATAAAAGGGGGGAGGAGGGGGTCTACGATATTCAACGAACGGTCGCTGAAATATAGCCAAAACATCAATGACTACGTATTTTCAATACTCACTAGACTGTTTACAATGTTTTGAATATAGGATGCCATTGACCGCAATTATTTAGAATAGCTGTTCCCGTGCGACTTCATCCGCATAAATTATAAAAATTCCATTTTATTGTTCACATTTGTCAAATTATCAATAGTAAATGTCAAAATGACATAACATGACATGACAAACCTTAGCAATCTTTCTTTCTTGATGTTTGTAGCAACTTATGGTCTCTTTCCCACATTATGGTTTTTATCCAAAATATTTACCCCTAAGTTTAATGGCGTGAAAATATATAGCCTAAAGCATGACGTAAGTGTAGGGCATTTTATTAAAAAAAGAATTATTCAAAAATATGCTGTAATTGCTGAGATCTTAGGCAACAAAGAAGAGTGTGTTTACGCTTTATTACGTATAATAGTAAAAGTATAATAGTATAATAGTATAATAGTATAATAGTATAATAGTATAATAGTATAATAGTATAATAGTATAATAGTATAATAGTATAATAGTATAATAGTATAATAGTATAATAGTATAATAGTATAGATAGATAATATTTAGGATGATAGGTGAATAAATTAGATGGTTACATAATTTTGAACTATCTCTGCCAATTACATACAATAATAAAAGAGTTGCAGCTCCGTTGCACCATTTAAGATTACGCACATATTTTGGGGATTTAAAATATTACATATAGTTTTGAAGTTCTAAAATATCAAAAGATTGTTCCGTGCAATTCTACGGACCGCTATAAATTAATAGTGCTAAAGCTATGTTGTAAATCTCGGATGATCTTCGGCCGATGAACGAACCCGACCTTGCAGCGGCATTCCGCGACGTGCCGACTGATCGAGCGATCTCTCTGTAGACTAGTCGCGACTGCAATCTGCTGCCCGACCCTGCTTTGCAGGGAATCGGTCATTAATCGTTACTACACGAAAATATCTTGTATTACGATAATATCGACATGCCTTCGTACTATAACTTACGCCTATAATCGAACTGGGTATAATTAGATTTGACAACATATGGTCACACCTTTTGCTCGTTAGTTATTTATCGTATTCTAACAAGATCTTCGATTTCAAGTGTCTTGGTATCCCTTTTTTTATAACTTTACCAATCTGATTGATTCACTTATATTGTCGTCTTCTAGTCTAGAACATTCAGTACCATACTGATAGTCTTTGTCTAGATATATTGCGAATAAACATTTGATTAACGTCGTTCGGAGAGCTTCAAATCGTCAATTGGTGTTCACGTCTCGTTGCGAAGTGGGCACGCGTCTAGTGACTGTCCACTCCATTCGCGGAAGTAAATAAATTAAGATAATTTACTTATTGCGTGACCAAATCAATTTCAATCGCGGCTGACCTCTGATTTTAGCTGTTACATCCTTTATTTCGGCCAGTGTATAAAGGTATTGCATTAAAAATCTTGTAGAAAACAATACTGGATAGAATTAGGTAATGGCATTTAAAACAATTACTATTCTGCGTCGATATTTTCCAAAGCCATTCAACATGAGATTCTTATAAGGATGATCGCAATGTATTCAGTTTAAGACTGCAAGGGACACTTAGATATGCCGCATACATGGTGAACATTGTCCATTGTGTTCGCGAATTCTATTGACAATGACATCATTTATTATGGATAGCCTCTCCAAGGAGAGATTTCAAGAACGGCAGCCGGTTTTTACCTTGTCAGACCAGTTGTAGGACCTATCGCTTAACACGTCACCTTTATCGGAAGCAGGGAATGAAGCTAATAAAAAAGATACTCGAGCTTGCATCTTGTCCCAGACTATTAGTCATGCTTTTCATATTCATTTAGTTAGGAGTCTCGTAAGGTAAAACGTATAGATAAAATGCTCTAGCCATAGACGGAATGTTGGAACGTAGGTCAAAATTTAATTAGTTTATTAAAATTTCAGTAATTGAATATTCGTTAAGAATATAACATCTAAATGTTAAAGTAATCATCATCATCATCATCATCATCATCTCCTTATCCTACTCCCGTAGGGTCGGCGCAACAGGTTTTTGTCCTCCACATAACTCTATCATACGTCATCTCAGTCATCACTCCCTTTTTGATCATGTCACCTTTTACACAATCCATCCATCTCTTTCTAGGTCTACCTCTACCGATGTACCCTTCCACACTCATAACTAACGTTCTCCTTGTAACATGCGATTCATCCCTCCTCATAACATGCCCATACCATGCTAACCTTTTACTCCTTACCTTCTCTACTACGGGGGCTACTCTCAAACTTCCTCTAATATACTCATTTCGTATCTTATCCATTCGTGTTAAATGTTAAAGTAATATTTATTGAAATCGTAGTGTGATAATAATTAATGATTTGTTGTTTGATATTTAACATTTGATTCTCAAAGTATTGATGTGTAAAATATTTGTATTACATATATTATTCTAACACTCGATAAAAAATAACAATAAAAAAATCATTAGCAAATAAAAATCTTCATACAGCTGTTTATTTTTATGACAAAGTGATATTATTGTTGTAAAGCGTGGTAATTTGAGAACAAGAAATGTTTATTAATTGTTGTAAAAAAAGAGATTTGGTATTTCCTACCGGTTTAGTTCATTCGACTTCTTTAAAAATTTACTAAACACATACTATAAAAACAGCTAGCAGCTAGAGTAGATACTATGTTATGCGATGTTTTTTGCAAAACAACGTCGAGTGAATAAGTCCGTCGACATGTTGAGTAAACTCACTTGTTGCGTTTCGGCAATGACGGCTAGCGTCCATCTACCGAGCTGACGGTTTTTTCATTATACGAGTAGTTCGACAAACTTTTCTGACCCGGTAAAAAAGGCTCTACTACTATGCAGTTAGTTCCGTCAGAAAATAGATGAAACCTCCTTAGACGTAGAGAATGACTACAAAACTTTTATATTGCAACTGGCAGTATGTATTTTGTGATATTTTTTGTGTTGACAAGGTGCCAGTGATGAATTTATGTTTTAGTCCGGGTCAGATAAACTTGTCGTACTATACGTCACATTAACCGCACTCCGCGATGGCGGTAGAAGTCTGGCTAGGTACAGTTCTGTCGATAACGGTGTAGCGTTCTAACGACATTTTAATGTACAGAATTGCAAAATTTATTATCTCTGGCGCCAAGGGCCGTCTTCAATCTTCGGAGACTTCGCAACCGTAAATAATTTGCTATTTACCACATTGTTTATTATGTTTTCGTGCTTAAAATTCAAGTATCGAATGTAATTAATTCGATGGTCATAGTAAAGTAAACACATTTACTGGCCCACGTCAATTTGAACGAATATTTCACACAGACTCGCCAGTACGATTGTAAAACAAAACGTCACGATTAGTTATTTTAGCGTTTATACAATTAAATATCTTCGCTTATTTCATTGCCAGAAGTACAAGTATAGAATGATGACATCATGATCACTCGAGATCCAACTATTATTAA
This sequence comes from Papilio protenor, assembly GCA_029286645.1. Taxonomy (NCBI): domain Eukaryota; kingdom Metazoa; phylum Arthropoda; class Insecta; order Lepidoptera; family Papilionidae; genus Papilio; species Papilio protenor. The sequence goes on along the minus strand of JAGSMZ010000019.1, from coordinate 5,105,519 downwards.
TTTCTTAGTACGAATAGACTCTTTTGTAATCACATGGTATGATAAATGATAGCTACTGTTGTGCGCAATACATTACTGTCACAACATTCATCTCTTTTGTCGTCTGCCCTATTAACCTAACACCTTTGCGTTTAGTTTTTTGTTTATGTAGTGACGTAACTATTATTAGTTTGTTGTAGTCTTAGTGTTGCCTGTATAAGAGCGCACACAAACTGTCGCAAAACTGATTGTTTAGTCGCGCTTTGAATTCTATGAGCTTATATGGAGGTGCGCACAATACTAAATTTTTAGTTGTGCAACTAAATAATTGAATTAGCTGCGGAACAATCGACAATAGCACAACAGTTGTGCGATAGTTTAGTCAAAGGTGTGCGCCCGCTCTAAGGATGTACAAACTTATTTAAAACTCTTCATGTCGTATTAAGCGGATAAGAAAACATTTTTAACTTTGTTATGCAACATAGTAAGGCGTAATATAACTTTTTTTTAATTAAAAAGTGTTTAAAGAACAAGTTTCCCTTTTACTTGTAAGTAGTCCAATTATTACAACCTTTTAGTCAACCGGTTTTAGTGTTCACATTTCGTTCCCCCTGTTTTCGCTGCAATACGAACTTCGCGTCAGTTTCACATCATTAACATACCTTCTTATGTCTAGATAGGTCATTAACTAACACATATGAATAATGTACGCATGTCGCTGTGTAATTTTTCTAATAAGTTCAAATAGCCATCATCACCAGCTCACTACGTCCCCACTGATGGGCTCGAGGCCTACCCTAAGTTAGGGTGACTAGGCCATAGTCAATCACGCTGGCCTATTGCGGGTTGGTTGACTTCACACGTATCTTTTAATTTCTTCGCCGATATGTGCAGGTTGCATGATGTTCACCGTTAGAACGTCGGTTATGTACATATGAAATTTCGAAAAATCGATAATCATATTGGTACATGGCGGGTTTCGAACCCAGGACCTGTAGATTACAAGTCAAGTGCTCAAACTCCTGAGCCACCGACGGTCTTGAGTTCACATAGCCGAATCTCAATAAAAAATGTTTTTTTGATTCGATTCGGGCTTGGTTATCAAGTGGGCTACGACTTTTCCCGGATGAATACATTAAAGGTGTTTAGTATTCACTGGTGTCGCCTCAGATTGCGTTACCTTGTCGCCTCAAGGGACTTATTGCATATTGCAACATCTACGGAAGGATCCGCTTAAGAGGCTTATAAATATGGCCTTTTATAGTTGTCCTAATTTTTTCCTTGTTATCGAAATTTTTCAAATATTCAACGAGTATGGGAATAACTCCTTTCTCAAAACCTTTAACGGTTTGATTTTGTTTTCTTAATGTTTCTTTTATACAAACGATTAGGATTCTATGAGTTTTTTTTTTTTTGTAAATTAGCTCTTTGCTTTGAATCATACCCCGCAATATCCAAATTATTTATCAAAATTTCATAACAACAAAAAATCCAACTTATTATTTAAGCACAGAACACTGAATTAAATTCGCAGGTCAAAAAAATATAAACAGGTTCCTAGTTATCATTAATGTTGCATATTAATTGTATAACAAAGTGGCCTTGTAACTGAATACACAAAAAGCATATTATTTAATGGAATATAAAGATTGTTTTCGTTAAAATTATCTACATTAGTATATAATTACATTATTATTTCATTACAATTCATGCAAAATTTTAGTGTATTTGTTACATAATAAAGTAATAAAATGTATAACTAGTTCTATAAATTAAAAGGCGATATAATAGACTACAATAGTCTTAATTTGGTACACGAGTAAACAAAAGTTTAGCACAAAGATTATAGTATTGTCAATTCAAAGCAATTTCTATTACTTGTAGTTCTGTAAGTGATTAGAACTTTGTAGTCAGTTACCTAGCCTCCGTCTGATTACAAAGTGAAAGTAAATCCTTGCAATAGGTCGGCGCGGTCACGCTTCAACCTCCGAAACGGTCATTAATTACAATTTGCGGTGCACTCAGTCCTACTCGTAACAGAGCTTTTGCCCACGCGCAATGTTCAATGCCCGACTGCCCCGGGCGTCCTCGATATTTTGTGAAAGTCAATTATTAAATTTCTTTTAATTGCATCACTTTGTTTCTTTAATTAAAGTTTGATCGATTGTTCTGGTACAATGTCTTGTCTATACTCTACAATACTCTATGATAAAAATGTGTACTACTGCAACATTTTTTGAATATTAATCTTAGTTTGAAGTGTGGCCATAATTTACTCAGTCCCTTTCAGATAACAATGTTCTTTGGATATGACTGTAGTTCGTTTTCCAAATATCACGCTTTTTAATGTAATAAATTTTAAATTTGTATAACCTTATTGTATTAAAATAGATTACCGGAAATATAAAAAAAAAACAATTAACATTTTAATAACTTTTAATTTATTGTTGTATTCAAAAAAGTGAATGTCGTTTAAAATAGTCACTTCCTGTTTACTTTCTTATTTCCTGACATAACTAGTTCCGATTTTTAAATGACCTACTAAAAATATTTTAAAACTATGTTAACTAAAAGTCTGTGCTAATGCAGGATTTAAATTGTTCTTACATTTAAATTCCAAAACAGGGGAAAAGTTCAAATGAGAGCGCAACCGCTTCTGTTCCATTTTAACTTAGAACTAACAAGTTTATAGCATTATTAATTTAGGAAGTTTGAATTACTTTATGTATTTAACACGAGTATGAGTTGAATAAAAAAATATACCATTTTATAATATCAATCTTTCTATTAAAAAAATATATATTTTGTTCAATACTTTCACATGTATGATCTTAATAAAACTTGAAAATTTCATAGATTATTTATCGTGTTTGTATTATCAAAAAAGTTAACATTGATTATTGTATTACGGGACTTCCGTACAAGTTTAGTCATTTGTAAAAGTAATGCAGCGCTAATTATGTCAATGAAACACACAATTAGTCCGAGATTAATCTCATAAATTTCACCCGGTTTATCCATAAATATTAATTTAAGCTTTTCGTGTGCAGCTGACTTAATTATATTCGAATGTCAAATGTCACACAGAGAGGTCGACTGTATACATGCGATTTATTTGTACTTTTATTAAATTAAACTTTTTAATGATCCCTCCAGAGGATTTTAATTGCTAACTGAGATACTCGAAATCTGTCTCGTCTTGCTTTCGAATTTATAATGAGTTGCTTTGAAATTCTATCTCGTTGTTATACACCTTTTAATAAGTAATAATGGTAGAGGCTCTTAGTCTATACACGAACATAAAACACTCTATTTTAAACCCTGCTAAAACATATTTACTAAATAAAAATGTACCTATGCTCTTTTATAAAATGTGATAAATATGTGGAATTGCCAAGCCAATATAATTAATGACAAGCAAATTCCCTTAACAACAATAAATCATATTATAATTTTATAAATAATATAACTGTTCCATTCAAGTACTTCGATGAGTAATTGATGTGTCATATCTGATTCTACTTTCACAATATTTACAGCACTTATATCATAATCGAATCGATGAATCAAAGATAAACGACTATATCTTTGTACTAGCTGTTGCTCGCGAGTTCATCCACGTGAAATTAAAACATATAGCCTATGTTACTCAGCGTTAACGTAGCTTTTTAATGGTGAATGCATTTTTGAAATCGGCCCACTAGTTTTTGAGTTATTTCAATACATGCAAAAATCCAAAAATATAAATCTTTCTCTTTATGATATTAGTATAGATGCAATTGAAACCCATCCAATGCGTTTCTTTCAGTTCAATTTCGACTTATCGCTCATGACTGTTATGGTCAGCTTTGCACTGGCAAGCATATCAATTATATAATTGGAAGTAATTTCTCGTCTTATCTACCGACGTAATTAAGAGGTACTTGATTTTAGTACTTATTGAAAATAGTATTCCGCGAGATAAGAATAATGTGTTATTTTCATTTCTTGAAAATAATTTCTTTTTTATAGTACGTCATAACATTATGATTTTGATGTAATTAAATGCAGATTTATCTCCATTCGATACAGTGATGCTGGTGTAATGATCGGTGGCGCCAATATCGAGCACGGTTTTATACAACTTGTTCTTTCAACATTGATTTATTAGTCTTGATCCTTTGGAATTTAACACTTGAAAGGTCTACAGAAATTATAATACCAAAATGCACTTAAACAGCGTAAGATAAATGGCGGCTAGCAACTGCTATATCTGCGTACATTGAGCGTCATAAGAATTGTATGGTTGTTTTTTGTATGTTCTACGTTACCGACCTTGGGCTCGGTTCAGTGACTGAAGCTTGTTTGCCAATGCCGAGAAACAGCAGGAGATCGGCGGGGGGTGCGGGACAGGGGGGAGTGAGTGGCATCGATCGGCAATGATTTACAACTACTACCTCCATTCATGAATGACATTCGAAGTTTTGTATGATGATTAATCAATGCCAGCTCGTTGTTTTCCAACGCCGCTTACAATCATTTGTATCGACGTTACACTTAACGTTTGAGCTGTATTAATTTATCAAAAGATGTACCGTGTGAATGTTGGCTTTGTTGTTTCGTCTGTTATTGAAGATTTTATTGTTAATGGTTTTTGGTAAAACTATAGAGTCGAGCCAAATTTTTCTTTGACCTTTTATAATATAATTTCTTAGACAGTATCTAGCGTAACCTTACTTTTGTGATATCATAATATGGATAATCAACAGGTGTAAAAAGGACTGATTTAAAAACAGCCGGTGTCATACTACGTATTGTGTTTAGTTGATAAATATGTAAATGAGGCAAAGATTACTATACGTTTATTGTGATGAAGTGTTGATAAATACGGGGATGTAGAGCACTGGTGGCGCCGACTGGTGGCGCGGATGGATACTAGGGGGCGGTAGCGCCCGCATGGGGCAAACGGCGAGCATGTGTCGCCTCCACGGATCATGTCTCCACCACAAGAAAAGTAAGTGTTTGTTTTTAATGTTTATAGAATCGTGTAATAGTAGAAATTACATGAATGATTTAGACAGAATGGAATCTTCCATTGTGTCGTCACATCAAATGTTCAAACGGAATACGCAAACGTATCAGTTAATAGTTCGCGATAGTATGATAAGTGAAAGCTATAATGTCTGGTCTTAATCTATTTTAGCGGCACTATTTTTAGTGTAGTTACGATAGTCTTTTTATAGCCGCTACGTATTCAGGCGCAGGTACGGACGTCATTGACATATTCCGGTGTTTGTATCAAACTAGCTTACGTCGCTCATTCTTTTTTACGGTTTATGTACGACAGTAAAACTCTTCATTGAATATTATGGGTTATCATAGTTCCTTGTGAAATTTCAACTTTAAAAAATCTCTAATCCTTCATATTCAAAATTGTTACGGTAATTGTAACATATTATATGCATTGCCTACTGTTAATAGAATCACTTACCTTTTAATAATATTTATAGATACATTTTAACCAGATCAATTTCCTATCGAAAAATTGACGCGAAATTGGGTACACACCTTTATTTCTGATGCTATGCAATATCTTTGGAACGGCCTGTACCAGTTCACTATTAAAAAACTCTGTACCTATCAATTTCTTTTCAGTTTTACAGTAGTATGAAATAGAATTTGTTGGGTGCATGAAGTCCATTTTTTTCTCTAAAATAAAGATCTAACTATGTTATTCGTACAAAGGTTAATCTAATATTACCTAATTGTTTGTAAAAATTACAACATTTATTTTGTAAATCTAAGCTAAAAAAAGAAACAGGTATTTTATTTTTAAATTCGGTTAGTTTTAAATATATACACATTTACATATAATTACGGTTCATTTGACGTCAGCGCCGAAGGTAATAGCAACCATTGTGACTTTAGCAGTGTCTTTTCGCGCATAGCTAAAAGCAGTCCAAAAAGTAGCGTAATCGCGAATTCTATTTTAGTGATATACTTTAGGGTAGGCTCCGAGCCCCTCGGTGGGGACGTATAGTGAGCTGGTGATGTGATATACTTTAAAGTATCCCGACTGGTCTGAAATAGCCGATGCTCTACACCGGAATAATTACGAGTGAGTTGAACCTCTTAATTATCTAACATAGGTTTTAACAGAAGCAGTTCATCATTTGATGATTGATTTTGTGTCATTTTGGACTTTAAATTTAAAAAAAATTATGTGAAACCTTTTTCAGATTCACTTCGGGTTAATGAATATATCATTGTATACTGTATTCTACTAAAAGTCCACATTTGATACCCTTTCATAAATTGTATTGTCATCAGAACTACGAATTTTATCAATTTTTTTATCAACGTCAACGGGAAGGGTTGTTTATGAGTACGAGGTTTCTTTGCCGTCCTTCAAGACAATTCTTGAAACTTCCATCTCCGAACGCCTCTTGCTTTTTTTTTGTAAGATGGCAAACGAGCAAGCGGCCACCTGAATCCGCCGGAATGGCGAAGCGACCGCTGCCCAGACATCAGCAATCGTAGCTGCGTTGCCTAATCGACGGAGGAAGAGACGCACATAAAGAGGATATTTTCCCGTCTTGTGTCTTGTGCGTCTCTTACGTCGTCGAATTCACTTTCCCTTCTCATCCTTACCGCTTAAGAAGTGGATGGAAAGGGGAAGGGACTATAATTAGACTTCCTGCTTATAACGTTGTCTTTCAAAGACAGATATTTAGTACAATTACTTACCAATTCATACAGGAAATGTATTATATATTTACAGCGTAATTTAAATACAATGTTAATCTATTAATAGTACAAACACTGTTTTGATTTATTCACTTTTATAATTAAAGAGATATTTACAAATAAAACAGTGGTTCTAGAATGTATACTGTCTTGTTACCAAGCCAGAACATCTGCAAATTGGCATCGATGTAGAACATAGACTGGGAGAACACGAGCTACTTATTTTTAATTCCGCGCACTGTCATGTGTAACAGCTAGTAATGCAATGTATGCTAAATCTTGTTCTTATAAAACATATGACATTATAATTGCCCTAGTCCAGCCCTGTCATTTCAAATACATATAATCATATGTGTTTGTGATCAGAATACGACACTTAAGCAGATTTCGTTTACTGCGCTATAAAAGTGTAATCGATCGACGGAAGAGTTTATTACCGGACGTATAGTGTCGCCTTACTTCTTATCCCTTGAAATTTATTGGTCTTAACATCTCGGTAATGGATTTTCCACCAATGTAAGATGTTACGTTGTAGTGAGTAATTGGTTACGACATTTTCAGTATATTATTTATTTTAAGTAAGAAATCTTCGCTGTCATTAAGAAAAATCACAAGTTAGTTTCAGTGTTGATATTTGATAGAAATTTACCGGATATAAATGTAACATTTTTCTAAAATAAAAAAATAACATGAAGTAAAAAATACCAAAATGAAAGTGTCCAAGTATTTTTTTGTACAACCGCAGTAGGTAAATCTACCCAATGTTAATTAAGTCGTTCAATTTTTATTAACGGCGTACGTGCCCACCGCGACAGCCAGCCATTTTTATCCCAGCTTTATAATTTTGTACGTGATAATTACCATAGTTTGCTTCGATAAAAGCATTTTCACGTACAAAATATTGGCAGATATTCCGAGTTTGTGTTAAACCATTACTCTTCGTATTAAAATGTATCGGTTTTTATCTCACGTTCGAATTTTATAATGATTATCCGATAAATAATGATAAACTAGCATTGAGCATAATTTATAAATTACTTTTGTTCCATCTACATACATTGAAATAAAATATCAGAAGTTAAATAAATCTAGACAGGTTTTGCCTTTTGTTATTTTTTTTATTCAGTATGACGTCACGGAATGTTGCTAGATTAAAATACAGTAAATCTGTGAAAAACAAATCTTGACCTCAAAGGTTAACTAAGAAGCTAATTTTCTAATTTATTTGTTAACACAGTAAATATAATATTCAATATTACAGATGTCGATATGCATCGGTATCTAGAATTCCTAATAAATGTTGTCGCGTAATTAATTGTGTTTCGAACTATTCCAACTTGAAATTGCGTATTGTGAACCAATTAAACTGTTTAAAGCGTGCAATAAAGGGGAGAATCATTAAAGGTGATTTAATGGAATTGGGAAGCCATAACGGAGATAGCCGAGATGGGTTCGTAACTCTCACCTGCCCCTGAGACGTTCTTGCCACAACACAATTTAAACTTGAACGTACAAATTGGACGCCTTGTGCTCCTAGACCTCTAAATGAAATAACGTTAGGGCGCTTTGAAATTTAAGTTGTCTCGTCGTACACCAAAAGATGTACCATAATTCGATTTTCATGTTTACAAAAATGTTTACACAATTTTAAAACGAAACACAATGAACGGATTACTGTAGATAGAAAAAAGTCAAAAGCTAATAAAAACACGTCGAACATAATATTTTATATACTATAGTATTTACAACTCTTTAATTTTTACGTGAAAAATACCTCTTATCGTACTAAGTTTTCGTAACTGAACAGATAAATAGCGGGATTATTAGTACGTCAACATTCTGTCAAGTCGAATCTTTATGGAAGGTAATAACTTTTCCTCCAAAATCCGAATCGTTAAATGACACCGATTTTTTAATCAAACTTGTCAGCTGTCATAAAGATCGCAAAAACCTTTATTATCAACTGTTAATTTACTATTACATCTACATATTGGAATCAAAATTAGAAAACACTTTAGTAAAGATATTTAGGCGTTATTTGCGTAAAACATTTCAAACCATTAAAAAGAAGCCAGTAATAAATATCAGATGTTTTTGATGAGCAATAAATAAAGCAATTCTTGTATTAAATAATCACAATCAGTGGCACGTGTAAATAATGTAACGAGATTACCAATAACAGTTCTAAGAACACTCGACAATATGACACCTAACAATGTTGCAAGCAATTTTACCAGTACCGCGTATTAACGCTGACAGATTCGCAGAAGTGATCGGAACTCCTATTCTAACCGTAACTCGACACTTGTAGCCACTTTATTCTCTGGTTCGTTCTTCTACGACCGTGATAATGTTAGGTTTTTTTTGTAGATTTAAAATATGAGCAGATATATTTTGAAACCATTCGGAACAAGATGAAAGCTTGAGCTAAGATATGGTCTTCGAATAGTCTAATGGCGGCATTCGAACCCAAGATCACTGGATCTTACCGTATCCTTAGTTATGAAATTAGTGCCGAATCTAAAGAGCTAAGGTAAACGAATTGACTTAAGTCTTCCAAACAATGTTTAGATCAACTCGAGGAATCTCAACCAAACACTCATCGCACCAGTTAGAACTTAATTTTGCAGTGCACTTACTTGAAATTAAATTACTTCAGTGAGCTCGAGGAACGTTGAATTACGACGCTTAAGATTGCTCGCAACACAACCCCCGCACATAAAGACGTTTCGAGCGAATCGCTCTGTTTGCTGTTACGTTCTAAGAAATGCTTCCTTGTAACTTTGTACGCTTTCCCCCTTTCTGATCCGTTTTCGACTTAAACAACTCTTGTGGTTTCCTCGTTCGTGTCAGAATTAAATGTTTGTTTTCGTTTATATTTTTCACTTCAAGCTACGTGATTTTATTCGTTCTTGTTTGTTAAAATTGTATGCTTTTTTTTTAATTCTACCATCAAAGTAATATTTGCATACCTAATAAATTATTACAAGTTTATTCTTTTATGTTTGAATAGGGTAACAAAAACCAAAATTTTTAAATTAACTTTCTAACTTGTAAAATACCAAATATCATTATTAGACCTTTTGGTAACCTTCATGTATAAATAATGATTGATCAAAAGTAAATAACTTTGTCAGAAAGAATAAAGCTATTATCTTGACAATTTCGTTTATACATATATACGAATACATGCGTATTTTCCTGTTTGATCTGAGAAATCAGTGAAAGAGTGATTATATTTAATTTACTGATGAATTAAAGTTGATTACTCGTCCGCTTATGCTGTGATTGATAAATCTGCAAGAGGACTGCCCAGGAAACAATTTAACGATCAATTCAATACAATGATTTTATCGAATCCGACCTCTGTACCGGATGCCACTTTCCTTAACACGGAACAAGGAAGCGAGCCCAAAATGGCGGCCTGTTCATTCTCAAGTATTCAAACTCAATTTCCTTCTAAATATTGAAACGTTTTATAGACAATGGAACAAGCCGTTTTACGATGTCGTATATTTAGGGGCAGGGCTTTCGGTTCAATAGTCTCTCGTTGTAAATCGATGGATACTTTATTGAAGTACAGGTATTACAGCAAGCTTAGGCGTTCGGCGACTTATATTGGCCATTTATTGTGAACTGGAAAGCTTCTTGTCAATCGACTTTTAATATTGTAACTTTTAATACAGTGAAATTCAGTTTTATAATAAGAAATTAGCAGAGTTCGAATCAAATTTAAAAAATTAGTATTCTGAATAGAAAGAAATGTTAAACATCGTACAGAACAGTTTTGCTTAATTAAAAAGTTAATTAGGTCACGTCTTTAGCAAGAGAGTCAAATTGCTAAGAATTACATTATGCAATAATGACATTGTATCAGAATGTCCACAGTGAGCTTAGGCTCTGATTAAAAGGCGATTTCAAGATCTTTCCTGATTAAAAGATTTTATTTAAGAATTTGATATAGTTCAAAATTAGCAATTGAATTCATTGAAATTAATAATTTTTCACTGATCAATTAAAACAACTGAATAATACTTTAAAGGGAAAGATGGCGCTCACTGAAAGCCTTATGACTTATTAATGTTTGACTTATAAAATGAAATTGCTTTTGGCGAAATAAATTGTTGTTAGAAGCCCATCGTACTCATCGAAATGGTTGCCGATTAAGGTCAAGTGGAGATCAAAGCGTTCCATTCTATACACGACTAAACTTTCCCCACTTCCACTTTCAATAGGTCTGTAGATATATTGCCAGAGTGTACCAATATAACAATGTTATACCAGTATGTGTACAGAGTAAGCAGACTAGACTCCTTTGACATACCGCATGTTTGCCTACTCTTGAATATTCCCCATTCAATCTGCTCATTAATTTAATCGAGTGATGCTCAAATTTGTCAATGGAAATGTGCTTTAAGCACAAATTTCGCTCAACAGTGTTCATAATCAATGATTCTGTAATTGATTGATGGCATTTGAATGCTATTAAGGTTTTTGATATTCTTTTTTTCATTAATTTGATGTACTAATTTCATCAATGATAGACAAGACTTATTGAAAAATATTTCCTGCATTGTTGTAACTTGTTAAATCTTACTAATATTGTAAATGCGAAAGTTTAGATGGATGGATGTTTGTTAGAATTTGTAGACTAAACTGCTGAACGGATCTAGAAGATGGCATGGATGTAGAGGATAGTCTGGAAGAACACATAGGCTACTTATTTTTGTTTTTTTTAATTCCACGCGGACGGAGTTGCGAGCGAAAGCTAGTGGTTACTATATTCAAAAAGGTAGAAATGGAAATTAATATATTTATTCAAGTTTGACTACAAAGACATTCGATACCTGTAGGACAACCACTCTACAGATAATATATCTTCAAAGAAATAAAAAACTTTGTCAATAAAAATGAATAGCACCCAGTATTCAGTACAAAGTACTAAAGTACGATACTGTCTACAACTTATCCAAGCGTTTCGGACAATATTTACATATCACCTTTATGTTTACAAAGACTGCTTATCTCAAAGTGTTCTTTAAAACGTATTCCTTTGGGTATTTACATTTTACATATTTTTATCTGTAGAAATAATATTCCTTTTGATAATATTTTATGCAATGTAATAAAAATTAATTAGAAAAGACAACATTCTGACTCATCGAGAGAGATCTATCATTTTTTTGACTTGCGTACTTCTGGCATTTCTTCATCAATAAATCTGATGTTTTTTTTGGGTTCAAACTATTGTTTCTAAGTATTGTTATATTGTTGCATAGAAAGTCTATTAATATACATTTCTCATAATAAATCAGGGACATCCTTAGTAACTATTTGAGAAACTCTTGAGTGCGTATGAGAAACCCGTTGGCCACACCTGATTCTGCTAGTAACAAAAACTATCTCAACTCCGAAACAGTCTCAAGATCAAAGTCTACGTATGACAAATTGTAAACAATGGTTTTGCATAATAAACAAATGTGCCCTTTGAGTATTGAGACCGGCGTCATATATACAAGGATGCTTACGTCAATAAGTGGGCGATTGGGATGCTGGGAGGTCTCACGTCAGCGTCCACGCATAAACACAATTTATGTCAAGTCTGCACAAACACTAGTCCCGCTCTCGAATTTCAAACATACAAGTTTACATACTTAAGTTTTAGATAACTTTTTCCACGTTTAGTAAGATACATTTTAATGTTTCTGAACATTTATTGTCGACTATATTTTTATTGTAATTCGTCTGGAAAATTCTGAAGTCGTAAAGTTTAATATTAGTTTTTTTCAAATTAATATTTGACATTTGACATAGACAAGAAATTCGACAAGGTTCCCGGTTTTTATATTCGAACTTTATCCAAAGAAACATATAAGATAATATAATTAGTGTTGCACGAGGTTACATTGTGATAAATAAATGAAATTTTAACCAGGAATTCTGTTGTGACTTTTTTCATAAAAAAAATAGATTCTGTTTCGTTAAAGAGAATAAAATTGATGACATTAGATCCCACCCCTATCTTACTTATTAGTTGTGTGTCTTGGCAGTGGAAAAGGAGTACCGACATCATAAAGGTAGATAGAAAAAGTGTGAATTGTGCCAAAATTGTATGAAAACGCGCAATTTCCTCCCTACTTTACGGAGTCACAGGAGTGCTACTTTCGGTTAGTATTAAATTAACTCGAAATCAACTGTTTGTTTGTCTGCGGTTGTCTACGTCAACAAAACACCCACGGCATTGTTCTCTATTCGAATAGTCTGAAAAATTATCTTTAGATATTTCAAAGTGATCAAATTACAAAAGCTCGTCCGTCTGCATATAAATTGTTTTATGACTTTTCTGCTGGTTTGTTGTTTTAGAGAATTTTATTTTAGATCCTGAATATTTTTGATTTGACTCATACAGTACTATTTGCAAAAAATATATTTTTGTAGACTTTTTAAATTCCAAAGATTTAAGTTAATCAACTTCTGCTTCTTAGTATTGAATCTAATGCTTATGAGTCCATTGGTCGTTTACTCTTGCTTCTATCGCCACAGATTAAAAACAAATCATAGACCATCGTGCAAATATAATCGCATAATCAATTTCGTGTAATATTTTTTTACGTTTTTTTTTTCATTTCAGAGTATTTGTTATAACAATATTATGCTTCGTATTCAATAGACAAACGCTTTCGTTATTTAGAGACTTTGTAACAAAGTAAATCCATTTATATAATAGAATTGATATTGTCTCTATTCAGACTTAACACTCGTTGTATTGCTGAAAAGCTTTGGACACGACATTGCCAGTAATATAATTTATTAGTTTTCTTAATTTATTTTGATACTTTTCTTCATGGATGTACTACTAATACAGGAATGAGCTCTTGTCGCAAAATTTATTTTGCGTGCAATGAGACTCTTACGCCCTTAGCATAAGGTTTTATTTTCTTTATTTTAACTGCAGGATGTACAGATAGAACTCATTCCTGTTGTACGTAGTACTTATTACTTCCATGCTTTTCTTCCTTTGATATTAAATAGGAATTTTATTTGCTGTGTTACGCTAATACTCGACATGATCCAACAAGTGTACCTAGCTGAGCAACAACAATTTACCTAGCGGAGAGTAACTATCTATATAAATTTTATAAATAAATGTTATTAAATATCTCATATATGTGATTAGTATATAAAATCAATTTTCATCCACATATTAATTTCATAAAACCGGACACAGTTCCTAATGATTGGTCATAACAGTAAAAATGCAAATTTGCTAATAATAGTTTAAGAAAAAAATATAGCCAATTAAATATATAATTTATGAAGATGATTTAATGGAAGCAATAAATTGTCGTAGCGCTACATATTTTATTGACATTTTTAAATCTACATGCCAGACGGGATTTTATTGAAGGTCGTGAAGATATTTTAGGCCTATATTCTAAAATTGGGCCGTTCCAACGCACACATAATCCGTTATCATACATCACACGAACACTTAAAATGTACACAAAGCGTTGGAACTTCCAAGTTGTTAGCATAACGCCCTCCCGAGATGAGGGTCACGAATATTAACATTTACATAACTCTGAGGCTTGGGAAATCATTACGACAAAACGTTGCCTCTTCGGTATTAGGATTCTGTGTGGTAAGTAAAGCGTATTACGAGCACATTGTTGAGATGTAGACAAACCGAACCATCCGAAGAAAATAGTAACATCTATCTATACTTCTATACTATACGAGTATATCTATACTAATATAATAAAGCGTAAACACACTACTTCGTGGTGTAGAATGTCAGCAATCACAGCATATTTTTGAATAATTATTTCTTTAATGAAAAGCCCTACACTTACGACAAGCTTTAGGCTATATATTTTCACGTTATTAAACTTTGGGGGTAAATAGATGAAAAAAAAAGTCAATGAGGATTTGACAAATGTAAACAATAAAATAAAGTTTTTATAATTTCCTGCGGATAAAGCCGCACGGGAACAGCTAGTCTCTTATAAGATCCCTTAAATATGTAACTCTTTTCATCTGATGGGTCGAAATGTACATTCAAATGAATTTTACTTTGTTATCGATCTAATTAAATGTATTCTAATGAGAAATGTTCTGTGAAATTATAAATATAAATGTCTATCATAAATTTTACATACTACAGTGATTAATGTTTTCAAAAACCATGATATCGTGTAAAATGTTTCCATTGCAGCAAGTAGATTAATGGCCAGTTTGCTAGTTACGTTTAACCATTCGTAAGTGTTTTTGGTTCGATAAGTTCATAAAATGTCTTTCCGAACAAGAGAACTCCGACTTTACTTCGTTAAAACACAGCTTAACCTAATAGTAATTAATCACTAGATAATGATAAAATAAATGAAAACTTTAGAAACCCACCATAAGCCAGCATTTGTATGCATTTTACGGTATCTCACACCAAATATTAACGTTATTTTTATTTCGAAAGTGTTGTTATTTTGGAACAAAGATATGTCCTTTAAGGTTATTTATAAAGTTTTGATTAAATGTGATGCTTAATTTTTAATGCCTTAAAATAAACGCGATTCCTGTTCGACAAGTTCGTAAAAGAGTGTCATTTTTATATAATCAGCCTTTGCATTTGTCCATATATAGTTCATCTGTTGATCTACTAAAAAGCCTAACATGTTAATGCTTTAGACTTATATTAGATAGTTTGAAATCTATTAATAACATTTTTTAAATAGACTTCATTTTTTTATTTGCGGCCTGTAGTCTCAATTAGTAGAAAGTAAACGTATATGTTTTTAATTAAGAGGCGAGAGTGCGATCCGTATGTGCGATATATACGTGATAAGCGGACCATAACTGTTGCTGAAACTGGTTCACATATGTGTATACAGTCGGTAAAGTTTTTCAACATTATAACGCCTAATACACACTAGCGCAGACGCGAAGCGTCTCTCATCTATAGCGTATTCATCAATATTTTTACACGCACTTAATTCGTTACCTAAGTTAGGACTTTACTGTTAATTTTTATACTACACTAAGGGAAAACACCTTACGACCGAGTACACTATTCATGTAGGTAGTGCGTAGTTATTCTACATTTGCTTGTAATTTAATGTTGAAATTTTGACGAATATTGCAGTCTAAAACGTGCCCTGAAAATATGCGTGGCTTTTGCCCCAGTGTGAATTAAGCCTGTGTAATGGCGAGAGAAAGTTTGCGCATCGTTCTCATGTAGATAAAATGTAACTGTAATTTTTATTGTGAATCCTTATGAAACAGGATAAATTAGTTTGTCCGTTGTTTGTTGTTAAATTAGGCTAAGATTGAATTTGCTTCGTTAAAGTTAATTAAGCTCGTTCATGTTTTTAGAAAACTACTAGGATGTTATCAGGTAAAGTTAGTTTGGAGGTAATGAAGTAATGGATAAAGCTACTGGAATACTTAAAATATTTCTTTTATTATGTAAAATTTTAAAGAATATCCTTAGAAACTTCTAAATAAAATCCCTTATTATTAAGCTATCAAACCAAAAAGTCTGCATGTTTTGCAAGTTTTATTTTTAATGTTTTGACACAATTATTATAAAGACGTTTTATGGTTGTCATATGTCACTTTTGTCTATGGTTTGCGACATATATCATTTGCAATTATTTTTGTAAAACAATGTTTCAATGCTGCATGAATTTCAACAAATCCGTGGCCACCGTAGAAGGCATGTATTTATATTCATTATATTTCACAACTTCCGGACGGACTTTTACCATCCAGATTGATAAAAGACTCAAAAAGGTCGGTATTAAGAGCACCCGAAATCTACATGGCTAGATGTTAAAGCGAGGAGGTAAGGAGGTAGAAAGTAGAGAGGATCAACTAAATGGAGGTCCGTGGTCTCTTTCTACCCCTCTCGTTGACAGGCGTGAGTATGTAGTTGTGTATTCCTTAAAAATCTGCACCAAGTCCGACACTTTTAAACTAATAATGGTGATAATTGATTAAAAAAACTCTTAAAATTAATCGCCGCCTGAGCCTTCCTTACTTGTAACTGCAATTACTATTAAGGTCCGGAGGCCCAATTTTAGTCCCTTTTCCGTTCCACCCTCTTCTTATAAGGAAAGGATTGGATGGGAAAGTGGATTTGACGGTGGAGGAGACGCATAGGAAGGGGAAATAACCTCTTTATGTGCGTCTCCTCCTCCGTCGATTTAGGGTAGGCAACGCATCTGCAATTGCAGATGTCTATGGGCAGCGGTCGCTTCGCCATATTGGCGGATTTAGGTGGCCGCTTGCTCGTTTGCCACTTTATAATATAAAAAAAAAAAAAGGTGACCAGTTATATGTACTACTTTTGCAGACCAATTAAGTTACACAAAAAAGTTGAAGACGCTTTAAAAAACAAGCTGTCACAGTTTTTCCCTAATAGCGTGGACAGGCCCTTAGTGCCAAAATTCAGCTTCATTTATTTGAAATGTTCTGTCAGGGGACGAGCTGGTTATGTTAATGCAATAAACTGAATTACATTCAATAAAGAAACAGTCGTTTAATTAATTGCAGACAATAAAATTCGGCGATAAGTTGTCATCCACTCGACACCTGGATAATCTCTGCTTATTATTGATGTTTTAAGTTAACAGAATTCATAATAAATACTGTTACATACCGGCTGTTACATACCGGCACTATACGGCCTTGTCGGCTCGGACCTTACCCTAAGTTAGGGTGACTAAACGGGTTGGGTTGGTTTCACTTGGTTCGAATCCCGCCATGTACCAATGTGATTTAATTAACCCGACGTTCTTACGGCCAAGGAAAAGCTCTTGATGAAACCTGTGCACATATCGGCGAAGAAATTCATAGATTTGTGTTAAAGTCAACCAACATGCAGTTGTCCAGCATGGTTGACTATGGCCTAGTTGCCCCTTATTAGGATAGGCTCCGAGCCCCTCAGTGGGAACGTATAGTGAGGAGGTGATGATGACAGTCACATAATCTATCTAGTGTTAAAATAAAATTTTCAAGAGATTTTAGATCATGCTAAAGTATATATTTAATACTAATAATAATACTACCATATTATCAGAACCGATTAGATGTTGGATATGGCACTAAAACTTGTGTAACCTGAGATTTTACCTAGATTTCTAGAGTTACAGCGGACTTGGGACATGAGTGAATTATACCGTTTCGATTTACGATAGTAATCTCCGGTTCATAAGAAATAGGCAATCGAAATAGATTAAAAGGTTATCGTAGTTCAATAACCAGGACAATAAAATTACAAATCGAAGACGTAAATGCAAATTTGATTTAAATTTAATTTTCTTTACAAGATATCTGAAGGACAATCAACGATTTTTTTGTAAATATTTCCTTAAACGGTCGCTCATATCTATTATTAGCAGAGTCCGGCTTCTCTTGTTTCTGTATTTGAAATGCTAATAAAGTTAAAATTAGCGCTCTAACTAACACGTGGCTATTTGCAATAAAAGGTGCATATAGTACTCACGAGAATATAAAACTAAACGTATGATTAATTTTATAAACAAATCGAATATGTATTATATTCTTTTTTTTTCTTCCTTTTTTGGGATTGGTGCTTAACAATCGTCATTTATTACATTTACATGAACATATTTCTTATTATTCAGCCATAAATTGGTAACCATTAACTTGGCCCGTTTCCAGTGTATTGTTAATCTGATCGAATCTTTTAGTCCATTAAAAATGTACTTGAAGAGGCTAACAACTTTAATCTTTTATCAGATCTCTTAAGGAGATTCTTTCCAACGGATAGGTCGTTTTGTAATTGAGAAGGGATTGTCAATATTCTTGACTTTTAGTGTAAGTCGACAGTTGAATATGTTTAGCATTGAGACTAACCGATGGTTTCGTATTGTCGCAGGTCTTCAGTTGCGGAGCATCGAGGAGCCGGCGGGTGCGGGCGGGGCGGGCGCGGGGGGCGGCGGACCCGCGCCGGCCTGCTACGACGCCGAGTGCGCCCGCACCGAAGCCTGGCTCGATGAGAATCAAGATTTCGTGCACGACTACTTTTTAAGGTTAGTATTGATGTTTTAAAACGAATTGTCATTTCAGGTGTTGGATATCCATAGATATAGGCCAATACAGTTGGACAATTGGGATGGCCAGACACAGATTGTATGGACTCACTGGTGCTAGTTATCGTTCACACTGCGCCAGTTGATTGCCAGTCCATTTATTGAACGCTACTGACCAACTGTACTAGCGAAGTATGACTGCATATTTCTCACTACAGGCGTTCATTATCAATGGGGGTTTAAATATCAGGACCTTGTGATTGACTCTTAGTGTCATTACAATAAGTAAAATTGGTTAAATCATTATATTTTCGGCTAAGAAACCTGAAGTTTTCGCTGCGTGTCTTTTTTGAACATCTAGTATAACTTTGGTTGGTAGTAAAAATTAATCACCATATAATTTTGATTAAATGCAGTTTGTATTCAATGTCAGAATCAGGTAAAGTGAGAAATTCCTATGCATTGACGTAAAATTATGCGCCGGCTTACCCAGTCAGTCTCATTGGGCGTGAGTCGCGGTTTCCGCTAATCTAACTTCATCTAAAACTTTCATGACTCATGTCTACAGCGTAGCGTCAATGTTATGATTGTACAACGGAATATATCTCGTATTGCGTAGGGTGTAGAAATAGTTTTTGCATATTATAGTCTCGCTTGGGGTAACCATGATTTTAGTACATGTTTTTCATTTTCTTGATCAAATAGAAATGATTCGTACTGTGAAATGTTTAATAAAAATTGAAATGTTTGCTTCGTAAAAAAAATGTCAATTCTTAGCTTTGCTATTAGACGGCTGCTTGTTTATGCTATTTTTAAATTCATTTACCCAACGAGGCGGCATCGTGAACTAAATATGTATCAGGAAATAAATAAATCAATCAACTCGTACAGCCGAGATTGCAATTTTGTTAGATTCGTGTTTACAATCATCCATGTTTACTGGAATATACGCTAGGAAAATTTTGTGGAACTGTCAAATACTTATTAATGTTGTTTACGTGTTAGCAGATGTTAGATGATGCCCTGATTTAATTATCATTTTAAAAACTTCAAACCAACGCTACTGATTTTCCGTAAACAGTGATTTAAAACATTTTATAGGATGAATTTTTAAAAAAGTTATTAATACTTTTTTTTAATTAAAAGGGAAACATTTAAATCAATATTACAGTAACGAATGTTAATCAGGTTTAGTGAATTTTTAATTTTTATCGTGTTTCTTAATTGTAAATTCGAAGTAAGCGGTTCTGGTTTTAATGAAATTGTTATTGAATCGTCCGCTTTCAATGTTTTATAAAAAGTTGCACGTGTCAATAAAGAGCTCACTGACTATATTAATTAATTGCTTTGATTGATAAAAATATATTTCCATTCACTAAGAAAAATAAAGGCGTTAAATGAAAGTTCAAGTTCACACTTTTAACAATGGATCAGGTTTTTCAATTGCAATCCTTAGATGGCTAAAACTAGAAGTAAATGGTCTAAAAATGCTAGTTGAGTTAAGCAAAAAAACTAATTTTTGGGTTCGATTATGCGAGTTTAACTTTTAATGTTTAAGTTTATGACGATGACTTCCATAATAAAGCAACACGTTGAATTGTGTACCTTACTTAGTTATTATGTTCCACTAGTACAAACTTATTTTTCTCGTAGTTACTTTTTCTTCAAAACCAAAGAACCTTCCTTAACTCATGTACATTTACATGTACATAATCGCTAGGTTCCTTCATTAAATTTCTCTCACATCTGGTTTAATTCTATCGGTACCTTATTATAAAGCTTTGAGAAATTTAAATGCTTCTTTGATCTTGATTTTCAATTTTCTGGTATAATATCAAAAGCCAAAGGGAATTGGCCAAGTACGTTCAATTAATTTTTCAATTTTGTACCCATTTGTAGATAATTGGTTTGACGAACGTTATCAAAAATTTTGTTAGAATATGTGAGTCTTAAGATATAACCATCAAAGCTTTGAATTTCCTTTTTGTTTGATAATGTGATGTCAAGAAAATCCTTCTAATAGTCTGTAGATAGCTTAAATAGTAACGTCTAGATTCAAGAATGTTTTCTTACATCAATATAGCGTATGAGACAAACTTTTGTCGTTACAGCGCCGATAGTTACTCTGAAATATAACGAGTGAGTGTGCGATTCCATACGTACAGTATAGTTCGTTACAAACTTTGTGCTGACTTGCAATAACGCACAAGATTGCACACAATTTAAAGCACCGACACGATGGTAAAGAAAGCGGGGCTAGGCAAAACATTCTCACTTATCTCTACTTGTAATCAGTCTACCTTTTTTTTGCAGGGGAAATCTTAATAAAGATACGATGTCCCCGGGAAGGGATAGGGTTATGTAGGGTTATAGCTACTAAAACTCCCTCAGTTGCCATCCTCTAGTGCTACCGGTGGGAATCGGTCTACCTAGTTACCTAGCTACAAACTTCTAAGACATGGTTTCGAAGCTAACCTCGAGCTGCCATAAAGTTTGAATTTTGTAATACATCGCCCGCATCTCTCGCTATTAAGCTCCTCGACACTTCCAACGTATTGAGTTAGTAACTTCGCACTCGTTAACTTCCAACTTTGTCAAGTTGATTTGCCAGTTTGCTTTAACATCTTCATTCGGAGTGAAATTCTCTAATATTCGTTATCTTTAAGCTTTCCTTCTTTAAAATTGTTATTACATTTGCTATAAGTCATTTAGTTTTGAAATTAGGACATGAACTAATTTATTTCTGGTTTATTTGATTATAGCATACAAAAGCTTTACTACATTTTCCATAAATTAGATACTGGAATTTCTGGCACAGACTGGCCTATAATACTGATAATAGGACGTGGTTTCCCGTCCGCACTAGTTGATTTATAACGTTTTGTTTTGTCTCTATCTGTCGTTATAAATTAAATTACCTCTCAAATTCCCCAGCAATCATTTAATCGTACGCAATTGCAGCACTTCCTACGTAAACATAAGAACGCTCAATAAGGAAGAGTTAACGGAAACATAGTAGTGAGCATAACGAGACAATCTCGTAAAGAGTTCAATAAAACTTATATGCAAGCGGCAAAAACCGCTCGGTCGCGGAATTACGCGGTATACTGTGGTTTATCGTAGAACTATATTACGGAGCCCATGCGAGTCAGTCTTCGTGTCGACTGTGCCAATAAAATGTTTGCGACGACGGTTTACGCACTAAGGCGTAGTTTATACGACGCTGGAATTTATAATAAACTTTAATTGGTATTTTTTGTTGTTTAATTGGATGTTAAAGAATTGGTTGAAAGAAACCTTTCCGTTTCAGCAGAAAATATTTTTGCGAAATACCATAAGTACATCCGCAATACTTTTAGATTTTAATTCAGTTTCTATCTTTCTCCTAATATTATAAATGCGAAAGTTTAGATGGATGAAAGGATGGATTGTATTCCACGTGGACGGGCGAGTCCGAAAGTTAGTATTTTATAAAATAAACTTTTTATAATTTAATCGTAATTATTAAATTGTGAATGGACAGTAGTAAATCTTGCATACTTGGTATAAATGTGTATAATATTTCGATAACGTTGAGACCTCACCTTTATATTGTAATTCACTGCAAGCGACTACAACAAACCTTTTATTACTGCAGTTTGCGCAAGCCAAAATAGCTCATATACTTTTTGATTAAAGTATAAAATAGCATTTACGAGTATTTACCATATATACCGCTCAATATACTGCGGCGGTAAATACTTGCCATAAAATTTATTGTGAGGTTGCGCGGTGCATACGTGCAGTTGCTTTATGAAACTTTATGACCCTCATCTGTGCATGACGGACATTTATTATGGTCTTAAGATGCTTGTATGGAGGAAGTAATTTCGAATCGTAATTATAAAATGAACATTTTTCTTTAATTTAAAACCTCTGCAATAAAGTTTTAAGTTAGATAGTATAACTGGTACTAGTTGTCATGTTATGGTCTATAGTTTATGAGTTTTGCGTGGGAATTATTTACTGAAGAGTGGGACGATACGAGACTTCTGAAAGGAATTTCATTGGTAGTTTGATTCGTGTATACACATAGTACACGTAATTTAATATCAATATTTAACTAAAGTATTTGTGTTTTATTGTTAATTAGCTTTTGCCCGCGACTCCGTTCGCGTGGAATTAAAAAAACAAAACTGAGTAGCCTATGTGTTATTCCAAACTATCCTCTACGTCTGTGCCAAATTTCATCGAAATCCGTTCAGCCGTTTAGGCTACAAACTTTAACAAACATCCATCCATCTAAACTTTCGCATTTATAATATTAGTATGATAATTTCAAATACTTGTATGAAGCTTTTAATTATCGTCATAAACAAATTTTCGCTCTAACAAAGACATGCAAACAAGTTTGAAATTGTTTTTAACGATTTTTGTAATTTCGCAACTTTTCCTTTGTGGTAAAAGTTGTGAGGAAGAATCTTGAAAACTCATTGTGTCAAATTCAGTTAAAAACAATGTAAAAATCTATGCAAAACATAAACGTTAGATTGAAAATTCTTTTGCTTCTTTCCGTAAAAAATGTATTGATTCTTGTGTAGCTAAGCCACGACTATTTTAATAACGCGTAATTACACGAACAGTTCGACGATTATTTTGTGACGTCAAAGAATTGTTGCACAATAGAATTGATTTTTATTTTACTGACTAGTTTATATCATACCTACGTCATGACTGACGCAACTTATGCATACGTCACATCGTAGGCACTTATAACAAAAGCGTGATAAAATATTCAATATAAGGATGACTTTATGTCACCGATATCCCGGACCTCTAGCCCACTCACATAGATTTTATAAACCATACTCTTTTGGTTTCATTTGTCTCTGGTCTTGTTCAGTCTCTCAGTCACAAACCATTGGGAGATAAATAAAAAATTATTTGATTTTTAAATAAATTAAATAATTAGTATTTCACCGATCTCTAATTACTTGATCACTATCACTTTTAAGTGGTGAAGTCGAAGACATTTAAAAATATATAACAATTAATTAAATTGACATGTGGTTTTTGATGTAGTGTATATATTAAATAAGTTATTGATTTATTATCTGTTTATTTTTAGTTAATTTAGAGGGTACAATAAAATAACAGTCTTGTGCAATATGGCGTTTCATTACAGTTTTGAGGATCTATCAATAGATATCGTTAGTGAAATTATGTGAAAAATGTTTCAAGTAAAGTGTGAACTATGCCTCTTCTATATTTTTAAATCTCTGGGTGACGTGGAAAGATGAAATAAGTTAGGTTAGTAAGTTTTAAAGAGAAAGCATTACTTGAAATTAAATAAAGTTACTGTTCTCTCTATTTACTTGTCGTTTTCTAAATGAAAAGAGATCGTGACTTACTTATTTAATCTGTGATGAAGCAAGGCAAGGCCTTGTATCGGGCATTGTCCTTCGATTCTGTTATTGAGTAATCTATTACCTAAGGACAAGTGTTTTCTATGAACCTGGTAAGGAAATTTAATATGTTTTTTACCCCTAAAAAGGAACAGCTTAACGTAAATTTATCGCACAAAATCTATGCTAAAGAGCATTTTTACTGACCTTACTTTGAATGCAGGTTTGTGTTTTTAATTGTAAGAGAAATTAAATTAATAAGTCGCCATACGTTTTTACAAGAACATAACATCGGTAGAAGACTCAGTAAACATGTTAATTAAGCGATTTCCGATCAACATCTGTGAAGCAGTAAATGTCTTAATTTTGATTTTTACTGTATAATTACTATAGGATAGATACAACGAAGTTTAATTACTTTAGAGCCCTTGTAAAAGCATAAAAAGCCTTCACGTGTTACATGGGGCTTTCTTCTTAATTGTAACGTCTTACGACACTCGGTGGGTAGATGGACGCCGTCATAAATGTATTACCAGTTAGCGACTGTAATAAAGGTAATGGGGACTTTAACATCGCGTGAGAACCATTCAAATTAATTGTAATACAGTAATAAAATTTCTATAAAAACATCTTACTAATATAAATGCGAAAGTTTAGATGGATGGATGTTTGTTAGAGTTTGTAGCTTAAACAGCTGAACGGATCTCAATGAAATTTGGCATATATGTATGGCAGAGTCTGGAAGGAAACATAGGCTACTTACTTTTGTTTTTTTATTCCACGTGGACTGAGTCGCGGGCGAAAACTAATGTAATTTTAGACGTCTGAAAGACTATAGATAATGCTTTCAGTCTATCACTAATTCATTGTGTATGTTTCTATGAAATTTAAACCCCAACCACGTACAAGAAGACTATAAGGTCAAGTTTGCATTGAAGTGTTGATTCAATTAAACGTAGCCTTCCCTTCTAAATGTCTCGTCGCCCCGATCCAATGGACTTCTGTAACCTTGGTGTTTTCGATCACTTAGTGTTTTTGATCACTTAGATTAATTACACATACTTTATATGTAGTATGTTTTACAGTAATGTATTATTTGTCAGGAAAGCGACGCGGCAGGTGGTTGACGCGTGGCTGGTGTGCCACGCGACGCCGCCGAGCGCAGAGCTCGCATCGCCCTCGCGTGCCGGATCTGGATCTGGTGCTACCACCCCTGTCAGGTAAATCATAAAAAAAAATTGTGATATCACTGGTGATGATATTCTATTGAGACATGATGGAGATAAATGGAGATTTACAACGAGAGTGGCCATCTAAGGTAAAAACAATATAGTTGAACTTATAGCAAAATCCTATAATCATCATGTTATTGGGAGAATGTAAAAAATAATACGTTCTTTTTCTTGATAACTACAGTAAGGATTATATCTTGACGGGCCTTAACTTGTAATAAAAATAGTGAATATTCAAGCTCTTGATAAACTCAGTTATTCTCTGTATAATCTCAAGAAAAAATAAGGCGTAATATATAATGCTCATCAAAGGTTGTAAAGCCAATTTATGATCCCCCATTCGTGTCTTTATGTATTTAAAAAGTCGCACACACTTGAATTATGCAAGCGTATAAATTATTTACGCGCATTATACAAGCATCAATATCTGCGCCTTATCCTCGCCGTAACCTGCTGCTTTGTAACCTTCATCAATCTCATGTCATCCTCGCTGAGAAAACTTAGGGTTGTCACTTGTTGAGGAATTAATATTCTTAAGATTTTATTTCTTATATTGTTAACAATTCTTGTAAATAATTAATACTCATTTCTATTATTTAACTAAAATTTTGTAATAAAGTTCCTTTGCACCAACATATAAAATTAAATTTAGTATTGTAACATAAGTTGATTACAAAACAGTATAAAATATTCGCCTTCGACATAGAATTTCTACATTTCTGTTCTAAATCGCTCCCATCGTTATAAAGAATCGTGACTTCGTTGTGGAAGATTGTCCACAATATACCGTTAAAGCAAAGCCGCTGCAATTCGTGTGCTCCGCAGTTTCCTGCTATTTCGCACCGTTTTCTTGCAACTTACTTTTATGCGGCAGTTACATTTTCTTAAACATTTAAAGAATACAGAGCTTTTTGATTATTTTTAATAAAACTTTGAATGCACACAATAAATGTTCAATAAAACTATAATAATATTATATCGCGATGTGGTAACCCTATAACGAACTGCACCCCTCTTTCCATTTTACTAGGATCACCGAGGCTCTAACTTATAGCATTTTTATTCACACTTTTTTTGTGCAGATTTTTCTAGAAAGATACAAATTCACACTATCTATTGTAATTTACCAAAAATAACTTGAGCATGTTTCTATTGTTTATTGGAACCTAATAGAAAGCAAATCAGCAAGTTGTCACTTGATACTGCTAAAATTACCAAGTAGCAACTGCCAATAGACACATAGAATATGTTCAAAGATTGCTTATCATTAAAAGATTTGTTATCTTCAACAACTATCCTTATCCACAAAGGGATAGCATATTATGTGCTGATCATGTTCACTTCCTTCTTATGCGTAACATTCACTTATCTCTATTGCGTCTTCCAATCTGTCTATATAATATTTATTGTTCGGCAGGAAGATCTCTGCGCACGAGTTCGAGCGCGGCGGTCTACTAAAGCCGCTGGTGACGACGGTGGATGGTACTCCCACCTTCCTGGGCGACACTCCGCATGCTGCACCCGCCCGGCCACAGCGCCGCTCAAGACACGAGCTGCGACAACTGGATGAGAAGGAACTCATATTTGAACTAGTCAGTATTAAAGGAACACTTTATATTATGAACACATGACAGCTGCAGCTACACACGATAGGTTTTGCATAAAGGTTTTGTCTCAACACGTATAACTGCAAAAGATACTTTTCTGCCTCGATTTCTTTCAAACTCGCTATTTTGATTTACAAATAAGAACGGATTATATTTGTTGATATCCTACTACCTTTCGCCCGCATCTTCGTCCGTGTAAATTTTAAAAAACAAAAGTAAGTAGCCTATGTGTTCTTTCAGAGTATTCTCTACATCTATGTCAAATTTCATCGAGATTCTTTCAGCCGTTTAGGCTACAAACTTTAACAAACATACATCAATCTAATATTTTGCATTTATAATAGTAGTAAGTTTAGTAAGATTACAATCTGTTGATTTTGCCACTATGTTTTGAGGCTATAATGAATTGAAATTAATAAAGTTATCAATCAAGTGAATCGGTTACTTTGTAACACGCTATCTTTTGTTCGGGATCGCACTTTTCAATTTAAATTTTAAAGGATCTTAATTAAAAATTCAACAGGTTTAACTGCCAGTTGCACGGTTATAAAATTGTTTTTGTTTTGCTCTGCTGCAGATGGGTTAGGGAAAAATTCACTTAATTTAAAAACACGCGATGCAAACTTTCATGCAAATGTAAAATCAATTTGGTAATAATTAAATACAATTGTATTCAGCAAAAACGGAACATAAGCATGTGTGTGATTCTTGTAATCGAGAGGAAAGAACAAAGGAAACGGATTTCCAGTTTAACTGATATCATACTTCTTACATCCATTGTAATTCTAGATATTTATTAATACGTCATCAATCTCGTTCACAATTTTTTGCATTAATTTGTGTGTATTTTACTTTATGTTGCCTTCAACTAACCTTTTTTTCTGTATAGAGGAAAGGAACACCTGATATTTCACATCAAAGACGCCTTTCATACATAGATTACTGTCAATGCAGTACAAAATATCTAGATGGCGCTGTTATAAAAATCGACACCATGTATATTTGTGATCTCAAAATATCTAGATGGCGCTGTTGTAAAGAATCGCGATTATCTATGTACATTTGTGATCCTTATTTTACTAGCTTGACTAAATATTGATTATTTTTTTGTCCTTTGTAATATTTATAAGTTATGCCAATTAACGAGTGGTTGTTGAATACAATCGCTTCGCTGGGTGTGTGTATATTTACCAATTTACATGTGTGAGTGCGCACCGATAAAATGACGCGGCCGCCTTGATAATAATTATATGTAAACACGACGTCGACTTACGTTGAATGGACACGCTGTAATATTCTTGCATGTTTAATTAAAACTCGTACTAGTTTATTCCTATGACGTTATCATACTAATATTATAAATGCAAAAGTTTAGATGGATGGATGGATGGATGTTTGTTAGAGTTTGTAGCCTAAACGGCTGAACCGATTTCGATTAATTTTAGTGTAGATGTAGAGGATAGCTTGGAAGAACACAGGCTACTAACTTATGGTTTTAATAATTACACGCGGACGGAGTCGCGCGCAAAAGCTAGTATTTTATATCGATGAAAATGTTTTGGGGCAATTTAATGAGAATGTGAAAAGAAATATCTATTACAATAAAAGTATTCACGACACAAACACACACATGCACGCAGTATAAAACAAACGTAAGTTTAAATAAATTATTATACTTTGAGTATTCCTTTATCTTTTAAAAAAAGTCATACTAAAAAAGTAGGTAAAAGTTTTATCTAGAATACTCGTAATAAAAATAAATTAGCTAATTAAAACTAGTTTCCACAATGTAGAGTATCATTTCAAATGCAGTTTTAAAAACTTCCCCAGCGCAGCGTTCCCTGAATTGAGATAAATTTAAAATTACCGCAAAAAAATCTTAAAGCATAATAAAGTGTTTGCGAGTTTGTGTTGGAGGACGAGAGTTGGAATAAACTGCTTCAACTACTCTGACATTCCTTGTTAAAATGTAAAATATTTACATAGAATAAATTGTCTTGTTACAAATTTTAAAATAGAACTCCACACTTAAAGACTTTTAAAAAGCAAACAACATTTTCTTAAATTTTAAAGTTCAAATTATATAAAATTCTATTCTACAATATACTCAGTTAAAATAAACAAATCATACTTTAAAGTGAAGTCAGTTAAAACCATTTTCATAATGTAATTACATTCGCTTTAAGTTAACAAAGTTAGTGTTTCATTTCGGAACCGAACATAAAAGGCAAGCCTCACATAATCGTTTTATTTAATTAACCATTTAATTACGCTACTAATTAATAATTTAACGCCGCTCACCTTCATTTATAACTGCTACAGTAATTTGTAGAGTCGTCAAAATACGAAGCTATTTCGGCGTTCTTTAAAATTTAAGTATTTACCCTTGGTTTTAAACGACCCAATTGGAATTTTGTTACTAAGTTCATCAATTATATCAGGACTTTTAATCATACTTCATACTAATATTATAAATGTGAAAGTTTAGATGGATGGATGGATGGATGGATGGATGTTTGTTAGAGTTTGTAGCCTAAACGGCTGAACGGATTTCGATGAAATTTAGTATAGATGTAGAGGATAGTCTGGAAGAACACATAGGCTACTCACTTTCGTTTTTTTTAATTCCACGCGGACGGAGTCGCGGGCGAAAGCTAGTGAATAATAATATTTCATGTCACGATATCAATTCTTAGTGCTGCATAAAAAACGGACACGGCTCTACCGAGCAATTCCAGGAATTTGTTGCTTGTATAGAAATAAGCTTGCGTCTAACCATTTACAGTTTTAGTTCAAACATTTTCTGAGGTTCTTAAGGCTGTATTTACAAGTATTTAAGAATACATACCATAAATAAACATAGGTTTAGATCACATTGGATTTCATACAGAAACATAAATGAGATCAATAACAGATTTCAGTCTTAAAATAGTTTTCACGTGATCCCAAATGTGTTGTGTGGACTAACCTAATTTTTTCATGTGTTCAATTTTGTAACAGACCTTTGGAATAATGGAGGATTTAACTAAATTACGAGGACTTGTATAAATTGGAGCATTTTGTTGGCGTCTTAGTTCAACTTAATGCAATTAGAAAAGCAAAAGGCGACGTCATGTCGATGTGTGGTAGCGATGCTTTGTTGTTTTGTTAAAGCTACGCCATTATAGATAGGTCGTTGACCTTCACTAGATTTGTCTCGACACAATTTATTGTCCGGGAAAGTTGATGATAGAAGTTTTTATTTTGACATGTACACCTCTTAGTTTAAGACAAGCTTGTGCTGTGATTGTGTGGGTTTGAAATTAATATAATTAGAAACTTAAAATACATTTAGTTAAATTGATTTGGAAGACGACATAATATTGTACTCGTAATTGTGTATCAAGTCTCAAACTGAAAACTTTATTTATAATCTGTTGTAGTTATAATTTGCATATGTTTTGATTCTAAAATATATGAATTTCCATAAGGAACTGAAGGAATTGAATTACTGATACAATAGTTTTCTTAGCTTATGAACTCGAACGAGATACTATGAATCAAAGAATTGGTCACGTTCGGTCTAAATCTTCGATAATTAATCATTTCGTGTATAAGCATTGTGGAGGACGTGGATAAATGGGGACGGGGGATTAAACAAATGTTTGCCCCTGTCGCACCAGGGGGCCGGAATGAGGGATCAAATCGGATAGCTCACTGGGAAATTTTTCTTCTTAATGATGCGGCTGAATATCATTCCGTAGACAAATTGGGTGCGTTGACCTGAACGTAGTCTACGTGAACTAACGTTTCTCAATTTTACACAGATGGCGTTGCTATCAATCTTAATAAATTCTCCTTTGATAGGGTCAACGGAATGGATATTGTTCTTTGTTCTGTAATGTAAGTTTTGAAGATTAATTAACTGTTTGGGTCAATATTAATTGCTAAGTTGTGAAAACTATAAATAAAGCGTAGCATAGTTATTGCCAAGCTCAATATGATGCGGTTTTCCCGAAAAATAGCAGCACCACTAACAGAATTGTTCCGTTCGGAAAAAGCTTCTTTTTAGAGAACACGAAGTTTAATTCACACTGGAAATAAAATAAAACGTATTTCAGGAAAGCGAAAAAGGTTTTTTTCATGTTCCAGATTGCGTATAGTTTAAACGATTTTTTGAGAAGGTAACTATTCATCCAATTGATTTTCGTTAACGGAATTAGTTTACCTACAACAGTTCATCATTTGGAAGTTGTCTAACCGTGATTTTCATTGAAAATGTAGACAATAATTATTTTTGTCTCTGTTTTTGTCAAAGAGAATGAAAGGGATAACAGTATGTTCATGTTCAGAAGCTATCAATGCTCTTTGTAGCTAGACGGAGCTGGAGCTAGACATACTTTGGTACGTCTAGAACTTAAGAGTTAATATTGTCTCGGAATTGGAACTTACGTTAAAAATGTCTGGAAGATCTTACAGTAATATGGTTTAAACTTATATTTACTACCGCAAAAGACACCTAATATCCGCCTAATCCATGTGTACTGGGATCATGAATGCCATCAAAATGGAGCCAAATATTGCGTCAGCACATCGTAAAAGCTCTCGAAATGTTCTCGGTATCTATTCCGAGTTCTAACTGGATCGTTTCAACTGTTTCTTTAATGTTTGGTTATTATAAATAGTATTACAAAAACTGCAATATAATTTTAATACAATAATTGGGGAAATTGAAATAAAAATATAATACCTGTTGCTCGCGACTTCGCCCGCGTGAAATTAAATACAAACTAAAAATATAGCCTATGTTACTTAGTGATAATATAGCTTTTTAATGGTGCAAGAATTTTTTAAATCGGCCCAGTAGTTTTTGAGTTATTCCAATACATACAAAAATACAAATCTTTCCTCTTTATAATATTAGTATAGATATAGATAGATATAGATAATACCTTCAATTGTCACGTGTAAAATAATTGTATACAAAATAACAATAATTCAAGTTAAGATGAGAAATATTGTTAAAGCTGTTGTAATAATGTAAACAGTATTTAAAGTAATTTTTCTTAGAATTTCCTCCGCCTGTTCCTTTATTACCTTTGAAGAAAAGAAATAGAGCGGGAAAATGTTCGATGTTTGATACAAAATTAAATTTATAACAGCAATAATAATTTCATATTTTATTACAATTTCACCAAGTTTTTTAATTCAATACTTGTATGGTTATATCCTTGGAAAATATTGTATCACCACATATCTACAAAATATTTTGTTTTCTTGTATAATTTGATTTTATTTAACGGTACTGTGTTCAGCAAATACCATCAAGTTATTGCTATTACGTTAATCGTGTTTGGTAAATAACGTGAATTATTCTCTGTAACGATGCGGAAAAAGAACGTAAGAAAAACATGTTTGCTCTTAAGCTGGTACCCATTATGAATTTCATATATTTGTTATTATAATAATCGTATTTTCGATCTTGTGATCGATCACTGACGATATTTGCGTACAGCATTAGCGATACGCGAACCGGGGAACGTGCGGGGAACACCGTATGACGGAAATTAGTTCGGAAATAGCTCCTGTGACCACGTAAGGGGGAAAATGTTACCGAGGCGACTAGTGAAATATATTAATACACAACATATAACACTAGTTATTTCCAGACTTCGTCTTCGAATTCTTAAACTTTTCTTCCCTACTGTAAAAATTTAATTTTCAATTTTTAATCGACTCTCTTGAAGAAAAAATATCCTTAATCTGATTATAAACGAATATATGGGAAACCCGTAGTCTCTTAACAGATTTACAGTGACGCACTTAACACCGTATTTGCCAAATATAACACTAACACCAAGAGTACTTAAGTACTAACGAATGTTAATCTGGACTCCATTTATCAATGCGATGGAGAGGACAGTGTTCAGAATTTATCTACTCAATAATGTAAAGAATTTCGTAATTCGCATCATAAACAAGGTACTGAATTGAACACTTTTGAAATTAACGATCTATGGAGTCAAAAGACTCTAGGAGAAAGGCGTACCATAAGAACTGATCTGGTCAGTGCGTTTGTTTGATGTGAAAGGAACTTTGAAAGCGTAGCAACTTAATCTATACTAATATTATAAAAAGGAAAGATTTGTATTTTTGTATACGTATAACTCAAAAACTAATGGGGCGATTTTAAAAATTCTTTCACCATTAGAAAGGTAATTTGTCTGTGAATAACATAGGCTAGGCTTTTTCATTTCACGCAGGCAAAGTCGCGAGGAACAGCTTGTATACTATGAAGCCGATTCGATAGCGCGTTTTACTCACACACAGTTTCTATGCGTACGTTATAGAGTTAATTGATCATTAATGTGAATGATTGTGTCGTAGGTAAAAGACATCTGCAATGAGCTGGAGGTGCGCGTGCTGTGCCACAAGATCTTGCAGAATGTGTCCATACTGCTGGACGCGGATAGAGGCTCGCTGTTCCTCGTGCAAGGGGAAAGAGCTGCCTCACCTCACCCGCAAAACGGAAGGTTGGTACAAATAGTAGAAGATAACGTACTAGAATTGGTTACCACTATGATAAGGTTTCTGTGAATTTCTTTCTTTCGCTATTGTTAGTTAAACAAAAAAAAAATTTTGGACAAACTATATCTTCAAACCCCTTACACTTGCTTGATAATATACCTATACAATGTAGCAATCTTAATAATTGTTACTCGCGGTACATAACTATTTAGTTTGCTAGCAAAGTCTGTCGAGTCTAATTTAACCGTGGACAAAAAACTTAGTGGTAGAAGTATGTTTATAAGCGACAAATGTTTGCAGACGTCTCGTCTCGTATATTTTTGTTATAAAGTTGTGGCACACATAGCGCGGGAGAGAGAATTTATCGCCGGCACACACCGGGTGCTTCGCGTCTCAGCGTGCGTTTTATTTTCCGCACCGCTATCTCATAAATTGTGTACACGTGCATGCAAATACAACCGCTGTTTACTGAATTTTGTATTATTGTTTAATATTTTATTCAACTCGAGGAAAATTCTTGCGACTTTAAGAAAAGGAGTAGATTCAATGTTCACATTTGTTAATTTTTGCTTTATCTCAGATCTTATTTTCTAACAACTATTTGCGAACGTATCTTGAAAGGAAATACGTAGGCTGGAAATAGAATTATAGGAATCTTATCCGGTGTAGACAAAAAAGAACTTGGCTAAAGAAATACAAAATCACTTGAGTGTACCATTTCTTCCGATAGCGATGATATATACAAAACGTACAGCCAAATGTATGTAAGCATCGTTTTTCCTTTTCCGACGATACCGCATTTTGTGAATAATGACACAGTTAGGTTGGCTATCTTGTTCTGCGACATTTTTGTTTTTTTTCGAATGCCCGTAATTTGTAACACAAATGGACGCTAATGCTTTTACACAATACGCAGCTAAGATAAAAGTTAGCTTATCGACTATTTTATTGTCAACATAGTCAGTTCTTTTACTTAATTTTATAGTGAAATAATGGATTTATTTTTATTATTCTTTAATAACTATATCAATGACATTTACTAGCGTAATTATAAAATGAAGGCTATAGATATATCCCATTATCTATACCTCTATATTAATATAATAAAGCGTAAACACACACTACTTCCTACACTTACAACACGCTTTAGGCAATATATATTAACGCCATTAAACCTAGGGGTAAATAAATTGAAAAAGAAACCTTCAAGTGGGAAAGGGGCCATAAACTACAAGCTGCCAACATTAAGAACGCAAGGTTATTATGGTAACGATAAGAATTTGACAAATGTAAACAATTATATAAAGTTTTTTGTAATTTCATGCGAACGAAGCCGCACGGGAACAGCTAGTTATTGATACAGTACTTGAATGATAAGAAATTGTTTAGTCGTAAACAAAATAATTCTGCATAACTGCAGATGCATATGTTGATCTACGCGACTTGTTAAGATTACGACTGTGTTAAATGTTCTGACTTAGGATTAATAAATGTAACGCTCACAACCCGGCTACAATTTACTAAACTAAGAGCGCTCGTAAATTGAATTATGGGAGGAAGTCACTCTTGTCCATCTAATTTCATTTCGTTGTCTAAAAGGCGAGCTTAAAGACGTTTTATCCAATAGAATACAATAAAACGACTATTACGTAAAAGAAAACGATAGCCTTTAAAGTACTTGCTTTTATATATAACTAAATTTTGCCCGCGACTCCATCCAAGTGGTATTAAAAAACAAAAGAAAGTAGCCTATGTGTTCTTCCAGAGTTCCATCTATGCCAATGATCATCGAGATCCGTTCCCTTAAATGGTAATCTAACAAACATCCATCCATCCTTTCGCATTTATAGACTTCCGAATTATTTATTTATTTTTTAATATGATGTAGTATACCTGTACAACGAGAGTACAATGCCGTTGAATCGAATAAGTCGTCCCGTCGTCTTTTTTCCACTTCTTCATGCCACCCGAGGGTGCCCTTTGTTGTTTTTATGCAAATGAAAATTCACAGCGCTTTTACGGTTATTATTTTTCATTTTATACGCAATCTTATTACACCTTTATTTAAATTTAAAGTTTTTGTTATAAAAAAAGTGTTTTCTGAAATCTATACTAATATTATAAAGAGGAAAGATTTGTATTTTTGGATTTTTGTATGTATTTGATTCATGACAAAACTACAGGGCCGATTTTAAAAATTCTTTCATCATTAGAAAGGTAATTTATCTGTGAGTAACATAGGCTATATTTTGTATTATTTTTTAATTTCACGCGGGTTGAGTCGCGGGCAACAGCTTGTATTTAATAAAGATGTAGAAAGTATAGATTCTTAGTGCAAAATTATGTCAACCATGGTTTTTGATTTTGAGGTTTTAATGTCACCCTAACTTAGAGTAGGCTCCGAGACCCTCAGTGGGGACGTATAGTGAGCTGGTGATGAATGTCATAAAAAAGATAAATTACTATTTGCGATCTACATATCAAATGATATAAATATGTTTACCAAATAGTATGCAATTACTTACATTGTTGCTGAATCGTTTGAGATTGAATCTCCATGACACCGATGATAAAGAACGTAATAGCTTATTACATGACAAATATACTGTGGTCTCGAATAACTTATGAACACATTACTCTATGAGTTTTATTACTACTTACATTTTTGTTTATTACCTTCATTTGGCTTTGATCCAAGTCACTTAAGTAATACTGCGCTGTGGCAAAGCATATAAGGTCCGATGTTAGGCGATGATATCGCAGTTAGATCTGTCAGAAAACGTAAAAACTACTTAGAAAATGGCATTAACAACATGACATGACCAACTAACTACAGTACAAAAAGAATCCTGTGACACTTGTTAGACATTAACAGAAGGGCGCTAGTAAGCTGACATAATTTCGATTTATGCCCATTAGGTCTGATATCCTTATCGGTCTATACCTTACTGACGATTAGATAAAGAGCAGGCTTTCAGAGCAGTACGTCTTCGGTTACACACTCCATTTGACAATTACAATAATGTATGTGTCTGTTTGTTAATTTATAACTTAAACTAAGTATGTATCTTCGGCTTTACAGGGATTTGTTAAATAATAGTTGATAAAATTTTATCCATCCTTTTCATCCTCTTTAAAAAAAATAAACCAAGATAATAATACCTTTTTGTATCTTTTTGGCATTGAAAATACTCTATAATATTTTCCAAGAAGTCGTTCCAACACGTTAAGATCCAATGTAGACAATGAAGGTTTCTTAAGTGTGAGATAAAACATCAGAATACCGATGTTTTGTATCCCCTTTGTAATGTTAAACGGCAACAATCCGTAGAATGCGGCCTCAATGTCTTGAGATTGCCAAGGCTACGGGGAACGAATAAAGGACGTCTGAACACTGACAGATGTCGATATTTTATATCTGTATAATGTATTATCGATAGAATTGGTAATTCACAATTGCACTTTTATACAAAAATCTTTATCATTAACTAGCTGCGGCTTTACCCGCATGTAATTATAAAAACTTTATTTTATTGTTTACATTCGTGAAATTCTCAATTGCAAATGTCAAACTTACCGTTACCATAATAACCTTGCTTTCTTAACGTTGGCAGCTTGTAGTTTATGGTTCCTTTCCCACATGAAGGTTTTTTTTCAATTTACTTACTCCCTAAGATTAGCCTAAAGCGTGTCGTAAGTGG
This sequence comes from Papilio protenor, assembly GCA_029286645.1. NCBI lineage: Eukaryota > Metazoa > Arthropoda > Insecta > Lepidoptera > Papilionidae > Papilio > Papilio protenor. The sequence goes on along the minus strand of JAGSMZ010000019.1, from coordinate 5,068,333 downwards.
AGGGTTTTTTTATTTAAGAAATAGTTATTCAAAAATATGCTGTGATTGCTTACATCCTACGCCACGAAGTAGTGTGTGTTTACGCTTTATTATATTAGTATAGATTGTAAATTATATTTAATTCAGTTCCAATAAAATAGAAAAGCTACTAACTATAGCGTCATACAAAGTTATTTCGTGTACGTGCCGACTGAACATTATAAGCTGGTAATTCTGTGTTACTGCACGTTGCTAGCGTTATTATCTTTAAAACCAGCGTGCGACGAACACAATGAATTCTACTGTAATGTTATGGATTAAATTCATGAGCCTGCAACTTCATCAACACACGTTCATATAGAGGGGGTCGAGTCTATACTAATTTAGTGACGAGGCCTTAGTCAACCCTGGCTTAGCGTGGTTGGGTTGACTTCACACATCTTAAGTTTTGTATATTGGCCCACCATTTTTCTTATTTCTTATTATCATACTTCTTACTAATTTTATAGATGCGAAAGTTTAGATGGATGGATGGATGTTTTTTAGAGTTTTCAGCCTAAAGGGCTGTACGGATCTCGTCGAAATTTGTCATAGACGTAGAGGATACTCCGGAAGAACACATAGACTACTTTTGTTTTATTTTTATTTTACGCGGACTAAGTCGCGGGCGAAAGTTAGTTATTTAATTAAAGTACGCTACTCTTATGTAAGAATTAAAATATGCTTTTCCAGAAATAAAAAACAGGCGGCATTGTATCCTAATAAACTTTTTGAGAGCCCAAGAAATACAAGCTAGCAATCCGACTAACTTTTTAAACTTTGTTCGCTTAATTGGTTGTCGCCCGACTTTACGTCTTTAATTAACAGTGTTGTTGTTTAGTCTTCTGCGGATTAACATTTGACTTCGTTCCTAATTAGCTAATTTGTATTTTAAGGAAATGCCGCATTTAAACATCCTTCTTAAATTAGTTGGATAACTGTCGTAGCCTTGATCGGTAGATATGAATACGAATTCAGTGTAATTTAATGATTTTTTATGTTATCCGATTACAGAATATCGTTTTATATTCCATATTTTTATGTTTTAAAAATACTTTATTTAAATAATATTACGATTCCCGTGGCATAATGATATTCGAATAATTTACATACATATTGCAAGCGTACGGATTATTTTATACAAAATATAAAATGTAGTTAACCATACATAGGATAACTACATTGTACATTTTATATCGTTCTTTAGTTACGTTATTGTTTGTGTATAGTGATGGTATTAGTGCAATATTGATCGGTTTCCAAGCTACTTACTATAAAGTTCTAATTCTAGTCGTAATTCTGTATGTGGACGAATTTACACACAAAGGAATATGTTCTAATGAAAAACAAAGAGTACATAACTTAACGAAATTTCTGGAAGAATAATAGTTAGGAAGAATACGTGGAATGACTGCAAATATTTCGTAAATAAGAAAGGCAGGTTGTAAGAAAAATAAAATAAATTATATCATCTTGTCAGTTTGCTAATGAAACTGTTGCTTATTCTTTTACAAATTGTGTCTGACGACGATCATCTTTTCTTTAAGACTTGAAATCGACTTCAAAATCTTTTTCGCCAGTTGGTTATAAACGTATTTTGTAGTCGGTTAGTGACACAGATATCTCGTATAACTTTTCTATTCATGACTCACATGGCATCAATCAATATTAATAAAGTGTGTAAAATCAATCGAGTTTACACGTGTCTTAGTGTGAGATGTGGGCACGCAAGAGGAAGTGGATTAATCAATTGATGTACACCACTTTGCACTAACAGCACTAGACCTATGCACTAGTCATGCGATTCGTGCAGCCCAAGATTATAGTTTAGGTGCATATACGATATAGCTGTTGCTCGCGACTTCGCCCACGTGAAATTAAAAAAACAATAAAAAATATAGCCTATGTTACTCACAGATATATTACCTTTGTAACTGTGGAAGAATTTTTAAAATCGACCCAGTAGTTTTTGAGTTATTTCAATACATACCAAAATACAAATCTTTTTAATATTGGTATAGATGTCATAAAATTGTTGCGATTTATATTTAGTTAACTTCTAATTGTTGCGTATTTTATCCGAAATCTACTAAATAAAACCTCAGTGATAATGTTGTTTTCTATTGGCGAATCGATTTTTAAAATCGTTTCAGTAGTTTTGGAGCCTATTCTATGCAACCAAATATACAAATCATTCTTTTTTATAATATTGGTACTGACAATTAAAGACGGAAGCCTATCTGGAAGGTCTATAGCATTACCTCTACCTCTTTGTATGTTTTAATGCAGTAGTCAACGCTACATTTAGGGCCTTTCCCACCAAATTGTAAATTGTCTGATAACAATCCAACGAGTAAAATATGTGATGGAAATATCGGATTTTGTTACCTTATCTGAAAGTGACGTAATTTTTATGATATCTGAGCCTCTATCAGCCAGTGGTGGGACAGGACCTTAATCATCTTTATTCGTATTTTTACAGCATTTAAGTTAAGGATGGATCATATTCTAAAATGGAAATGCAACATAGATGTTTTAATAAATGAATAATCAACACCTGATGTGAAAATGTCAGCTTGAATAAATATTTCATACGTGCGAAATGAAGTATTTATTATACAAAACCACATCACATTGAAATGGATTGAATGATATAATATTAATTAACGTCTGACTGAGTTACACTGTGTTGCGATTTAATTAATTTACAACAGTTTCGTCAAACAGATGTTGTTTAAACTGACTTATTTAACTCAAATTGACAGCAATTTTAACACTGTGTTTTAAGTTTCATTAAATTTAAACGCAATATGTTATGGTATGGAACAATAAATAGCAATTCAGACTTACTTTTCACATTAAAGACTCCTAAATAATAATAACATTGCAATATAAGTACGTATATAAATAAAAAAAGGGATAAGGACATTTTACGACATAATTATAATGCGATAAAACTGTATTCACAAAAATTCAATTATTTATTTTTTCTGTACAAGTCTTTAATTGAATTAAATTCAATTATGAGTTTATTTTATTGAACTCTGTACCGTAATACATAGGAAGGAAAAATCCTAGTAGTAACCGCAAACACTCGTCGCGATATCATTCAACGCATTCTTGCTATTTGCTGATTGGGAAATTCCCCGAGAAGGAAATTCGTACTTGTATATCGACAGCTCTCCATGGCTTATTGACTTTGACTTTTAAGTGACGGGACCTGTCAAGTGCGCACTCTCCCATCCGTCACGAACAACAAGTTCCCAATTCCTTGTATACTCGTTTTATGTATGTAAATATTTGAATCAGACTGACAGAATAAATTGCATTTATTTAATTATCATTTTTACCATTCCGGGAAGAATTTAGCAAAGTGGTAAATTATATTTAGTGCACCAGCGGTTCTTTCTGTGCCTAGTCCGTTTCTGTATAGTCAAAGTTTGTTGATATCCAACTAATTTGGTCGATTTATTAAGCTCTAACTTAATCCACTAATTATTTGTGGAGAGACAATTCTACCACGTATTTTAACGAAACTTGCAGTTTAATCTACATTTATTCGATTGATTGACATTAATGGTTGCACCCATTAGCAATCCTTTAGCCGGACGGTAATCCATTATCTGATCGGCTGTTTATTTTAAAAGTTATCGCTTTAATTAGTGTATTTATTATTCGAGGAATGGAGGTATCTTTTTATTATTCCTATTACATCATACAATATTATAAATGCGAAATTTTAGATGGATGTTCGTTAGAATTTGTAGCCTAAACGGCTGAACGGATTTCGATGAAATTTTGGTATAGATGAAAGAGAAGAACACATAGGCTACTCACTTTTTTTTTCAATTCCACGCGGACGAAGTCGCGGGCGAAAGCTAGTTATTTATAATCTTAACGGAGGCATAATGAAGATTAATTTAATGTTGGGTCTATTGGTTAAAAATACCACATATTTTATTCGTCGTAATTACAGTAACGTTTTTGTTTCTATAAAAATACACACATGTCTAAAATAAAAGCCCTTAGATTCTTTAATTCGAAAGGAATACTTCCTTATGCAAACATATGTTGCCCAATGGAAAAAAGGTCAACCACAAAAACTGTAAATAAATTGCTGCGCTTCGTTTTAAGAATGGCTTTTGTATTATGCTAATACCTCGGTAGGATTTGTCTCAAAGTACCCAACATCCATACGGCTCTGGGTAATTTATGTGACACAATAATTCCCTAATGTGTATCTTTCCAGTGAAGTCGCCTTGGCCCTAAAAGGCTAGATTTATTGCGTGTACTTTGATATAAACCGGACGACAAATTTGGGTTTATAAACACGAGACGTTATCTCTATTCGGTCGCTACAAAATGTTTTATACATTACGGTTTAAGAGATGACTTTGTAAATAAATTATACAACGTATTTAAAGAATAAATATTTTTATATTCCTTCATTTTACTCGCGGTTGGCAATTTGTATTGAGATTTTAGAAAAATAAACAAGAATTTGATATAAACGCGTCTAACTGTACTGTGTCTATTCTTTTTTTATATCGGACATCTATATAGGTCTTTTATTATATACATACATCTAGTGACAAAAGGTTACCTTTGTGATTCTTAGCGACCAAAAACAATAGCCACTCGATGTTACATCATTCAAATTCTAAGAATTCAGTTCCAGTCTAAAAAGGTGACAGCCCTAATGTTCTTATTCAATACTAGCTCGTGACTTCGTCCTCGTGAAATTAAAAAAAAAACATTAAAAATGTGTTACCTTTGTACAGGTGTCTGGTGTCGAAGCTGTTCGACGTGTGCTCGAAGTCGACGCCGGAGCAAATGGAGCAGTTGGAAGAGATCCGTATCCCGTGGGGCAGCGGTATCGTCGGCTACGTCGCTGAGAGCGGAGAACCCGTTAATATACCTGACGCTTATAAGGTTCATATTTTCACAATACCCATTTTTTTTCAAGGATGTGAATCTTGGCAAGCCAATTGAAATAGACTTGCCCTTACAGTTTGTCGTCCTAAAACAATGTCTTATAGTTCTTGAACGAAGAAGTAATAGGCTCTTAACTTTGATTTGTTATGCTTTTTATCGATTTCGTAAAAATGCACTACTATCAAATCCTTATGAAAAGTTGAAAAGATTGATTATTAAATTAGAAAATTAGCAAAATTGTAACAAGTTTTACATATACTTGTAAATGTTTATTTTCCACGTATTTTGTAGTTAAATTTTATCCTTTTAAAATTGCATCCAGAAGTGTTTGTGTAATTATGCCGCTCGTCTAAACGGGTTTTAATTAGTTTTTCCCTTGAAATTCTCGTAGGTCTAACTTAAGCACCGACGTTGCATAATTTTCATAAACTCTGTGATATCTAAATAAAGGCAGAGAGTAATTCTATTTAAAACCACATCGTTTCAACATTTCCCGCAATCCTGAAATACCTCTGCTAATGAAAATCCGCATTTAAAAGCTTTAAAAGCTCCATAGAGCTTTAAATAGCAATTTTATCGCCTCGCAATGGTGACGCCTTTTGTATTCCTATTACTTTATTAATTACGCTGTAAACATTTTTATATTACAGACTTTCTATAGAAATTAACACGTTCTATTCGACTACAATTCTGTCATATTAAAGGGTCTTAGGAATCGGGTGCATTTTTATTTCGTTGTTTAAACTCATGTCATATTCACTTGTGGTAGGAAAATTATACGAACATTTTTCAATAACAATTTAGTGCGAATAGAAGTGCGTTTTAAATATTCTTTTAAAGTACACTATGCCTTTATTTGTCTAAGAAAAGAATGTAATCTTGCTTTGCTTGAAACTCTTGAGGTGTATGGTATATTCTCTATGTATTTCTACAATTTATGCTGTTTGAGTATGCCAGTAATAAAGTCAGTATATAAAATTTATAAATATAAACGTACGTAAGCAAAAATGTACGCAGTAATATCATTTTACGAGTGTCATTAAACAATAGCTCCAGCACATCATATTTTCCTATTAAAGATTTCGTTTCATGACAAATGTATAGAACTAACTGTTCCTCACGACTTCGCCTGCGATAAATTAAAAAAAAATTAAAAATATAGCCTATGTTACTCACTAATATCGTAGCTTTTTAATGGTGAAAGAATTTTTCAAATCTGTCCAGTAGTTTTTGAGTCGTTTCAATACATAAAAATCCGAAAATCCACATTTTTCCTCTTTATAATATTAGTATAGATGGAGATATTTAAATAATACGAATTATACGATATACGAAATGTAAGCTTAAGCTAAATGTACGAAGGGAATTTGAATTTATTTAAATACAGCTTTTTTAGTTATCAACTTGGCTCAATTAACTAAATTGTTATCATTTCTGTTCTAAAATTGATAGTGCATATCTTCTAGTGACATGGATTTCTACTTTTATAAAAATTACTACGTAAAAATATCCATAAATCTTTTAACTTATACTTTCATATGTACTACTAAATATTCGTTAAACCCTCCACGAACTATGAATACTAATATCTTGCCCACTGTATGTTATATTCTGTTCACGTCTGGAAATGGTGTGTATATTCTTTGGGGTTTTATGATTGGAAATTATCGTAAAACCCGACGACTTTTAGCACATGTCCTCGTTTTACTCTGCATTAAAATGTTAAAAGATTCATATGGCTTATGTCACCGATCAATTGTCAACTACGTCAATTTGTAATTGCACTAAAGACAATGTCAATTATATCAATTAAATTTAAAAAATTCTGATATTTAAAAATTAAATTATAAAGAAATCATAATGGAAACGACTAGTCAAATTAAAAGGTCACAATTTATCAGTGGCATAGGCAGAAAACTAGTTTTACTTGCATCATTTTAACTTTATAAAACACTAGCCGTTGCTCGCGACTTCGTTCGCGTGAATAACAGAAAAACAACAAACAACAAATTACCCTATGTTACTCAGTGACAACATAGCTTTTTAATGGCACAATAATTTGAATTTCAAAACGGTTCATTATTTTTTGAATTATTTCAATACATACAGAAATCCAAAAATACAAATCTTCCCTCTTTATAACATTAATACAGGCTATAGATAATCGTGTTACTTTTTCATTAAAAAAATCTAATAAAATACATTTACATGCTTTATCAATGTACATTTTATGTAACCGTAGCTTAACGGTAAAAGAACAATCGGTCAGTTTCATTTACGTCGTTCGGGTGATTTATTTTAACGTATAAATCAAGATACCACCAACACAAGCCAATGTGGAACAGATTTTTGTTACTATTTCTTTTTGTGAAACATAGCGGTACCGAATCTGAATGAATCATACTAATATTATAAATGCGAAAGTTTAAATGGATGGATGGATGTTTGTTAGTGTTTGTAGCCTAAACGGCTCAACGGATTTCGATGAAATTTGTCGTAGATTTAGAGGATAGTCTGGAAGAACACGTAGGATACTCGGTTTTCTTTCTATTTAAATCCACGCGGACGGAGTCGCGGGCGAAAGCTAGTTATGTTTATAAAAGCACGATTGATTGAATTTCAAATTAATACATCTCATCCTTAACTTCAAGGCTTCAAGTTTAATCGATCAAATCTGAACGTCGTATTGGGACGAATTTACTAGCGCTGTGAGGCTTCGAAATCAGAATTCCGTTGCTGTTATATTAATTGAATAGAATGATTCCTGCAAAACGCCTCAGTTCGCTTCGTTTGCAAATATCCGTCTTTAATCACATTATTGAAACCAATTCCGCACTTCATTAAAATTCAGTTTAAAAAATGTAATCTCTCAAGCTCTATTTAAGGTTAATTAAGCAGTCACTATGTGCATTTCTCTATATAAACTACACTAAGTAACCCCCTAAGGGACCATTAAATTGCTCTGAGATGGATTTTGTAATTTTTTGCTTAAATGTTTTTTTAACTATTTTAACAAGATTGTCAACATAAATGTTTCATTATTTTTAAACTATAAAAATAGCGAAGCTCGATAAATTAAATTATCCTTCACGCATTTCATGAATAAATTTCATTATCCAGTACAAAGGAGGGAATTTTAACATAATAAAAAAGCTCTTATGAAGGAATATTTTATTATATCAAACTTCAGATGTGTTATTTGATCAAATAAGTTAATTTATTACGAGAATGGAGTAACGGAATTTACGAAAGAATTTACGTCAAAGTTTATTTTTACATATATTCTTAGTTTCATAAAGATCCATTATTCTTTGGTAATCATAAGTTTTCATCGACTTATCGTTAAGACTTTTCACACGAGACTCAGTGAGTCTTTCCCATGAGTCATTAACGTAAGCAATTGTGGCTTGTTACATTCAAGGCCTTCTATGGGTTTAATTTACTCTTTAATTAACGCTTAGCGAAATCATCACTAAGGCACGGCTCACATTTGGACCGCCTCCAACTCGGTGACCTTGTCACTGTTAGCAATCCATGCGTAGCCCGAATCACGTTGCCATAGTTTATGAAAACAATTTACATACAAATGCCGTTAAACGATTGCACTAGATAGATACTATAGAACCACTATTACCCATTGCTAGCTTTGTAAGGATTTTGAACCTTAACTTATTCGGATTAAAGGTCATATTGCAATATCGCTTGAACTGTGTACATATCTAGTGGTGCGGGCGAGATGTCATTGAATTTTGCGCTCGTTTGACGTACTGTACCGACTAAACTGGAAAATTGACATTAACATGTCAAAGTTGATACCCTTTCTATTACGGCCCATTTAATTGTCTCATTGTTTATTTAAAAGTCTAGACTGTACAGTGTCCATTTATGCTATATTTAAAACGGTTACGACTTAGCGGCTTTTAAAAGAGTGTATAATACCCTTGAAGGCAGGCAACGCATCTGCGAACTGGTGTTGCGGATGTCTATGGTTTTCGGATCAATTGATATTAGAAGATTAGCTAATCCTTTGACCCTTCTCCTATGAAATAAAAACAACTCTTTTAGCATAAGATTTTAATTAGTATTTTAGAAAATGTCAAGAGCTTTCTCGTGCACAGCCATCATACAGTCGGGAATAAGGTCCTCAATTGAATATTTACCCTTATTAAGTTGCCATTGTAATCACAGTAGAGGTTCGACATTTGTAATAACCAGATGTATTGCCAGATTTTGTATTGAAATAAGGATCGGATAGGAATAAAGTTGAGAAGGAAGGAAAGTCTAATAGTGACGCATTATTTCTACGGTGGTTTTGTAAGGTAAAATAATACTAAATATGATAATAATAATTGACATTAGCAAGTAACAGTCACGTCATCTATACTAATATTTTAAAGAGGATAGATTTCTATTTTTGTATGTATTGAAATAACTCAAAAACTATTGGGCCGATTTCAACAATTCTTTCACCATTAAAATGCTACGTTGTCAGTGAGTAACAAAGGCTATGTATATTTTAATTCCGCGTGGGCGAAGCTGCGAGCAAAAGATAGGAAATAACAAAGATTTGCAAATACATGCTTATAAATATTTACAATTCTATGGCATTATTGTGTGTGGTCTTCATTTATAATGTGATTCAAAGTCACGCATATTGCTAACAGATCGTCGAGATATATGAACAATAAGTCATGGTATTATGATTGTAATCAGCCGAGCGTCTGACTTCCCAGAGCTCTTGTTGCGGTAGGCACAACAATGGAAACAAACGAATTATCATAACAATATTACTTGAACGTTCACGCTGCGCAGTTTATTTTAAATAATGACAAGGAAAATACACTTTGATAAATTACTTACTTCATTAATGTTATAATATTTATTAGATCAGGTTTTTTGTAGTACCAGCCCCCTTAGACAAAGTAATATTCGATTATCGCCATCGCTGATCGAAAAGTCAAAAATGTATGGAAGTGACAATAACATTTGATAAGTCACGTGCTTGTCACGTATTCATTCCTATACATTTGACACATTTTGTCGATTCTATAAGCAACATCGCTAATCGAAAGTCACTTTGTCTAGGGGGGCAGGTGTCATTAGCCATAGACAAAAAAATAAAGTACTAAACATAAAAACTAAAGAAATACAAAGGAACTAAAATTCATATAATTCTTGTCTCACTTCGTATAGACTTAAGTTTTGATGAAAAGTGCTTTCAGAGAACATAATCTTTCTTACCTCGGACCTTTCCATTAGGGTCATAGGGTCGTGACGTGATAATATTTTGTCGTTATTTTCTTTTGAACACGAAATAGGATCACATTTTTTAACTAAAGAAGACAGGCGAAAATGTACTTTATTATGGTCAAATATAATAAGCTTTAAAATCAATAAAACCCAAGTTTTACTTTAGAAAAGTTAAAGGCGCTGGGAATCTTGACAAATTAGTGTTCGTATTAACTTTGTTAACTTCTTGTTTGACATAAAGAGCATATACTTGTACATCGCTGAGATGTTTTCATTTAACTTTGGAGTTCAAACTTGGAGTTGAGTTTACTTCAACTTTAAGTTTTGCGATTATAATGTACCCTTTTAACGGCTTAACGAACATGAGTAACTTAAAATGCATTCTTTTTTATCAGAGAAAAATTTGCAAATAAATTTGTTTAATTACAGGGTTTTAATTTAATCTGACCTGAGCTGTACAAAGCGAATGGGAGCCATGACAAATCCGAGATTAGAATGTATACGATCGTGCCGTCGTTGTTTTATAATTATTCATAACCGATGACAAAGACTTGTAAATTTTATGTTAATAGAGTTGTCCGTGCGAGCAAGCGACTGCGACATGTGACCCTACTGAAAATATTCATATCATTTTTGCAGATTGTAATCAAATACGTTTATTGTTAGATCGTATTTCAAAGTTATATGACCTGTGATAATCAAAGAAATAACTAACCAAATAATATAATAAAATATAATAAATAACCAAAGAATTAAGAGATTTGTAGTCTATACTAATATTATAAAGAGGAAAGATTCGTATTTTTGCATGTATTTAAATAATCCAAAAACTACTGGGCCGATTTAAAAAATTCTTCCGCCATTAGAAAGCTACGTTATCGCTGAGTAACATAGGTTATATATTTTTTAATTTCACGTGGACGAAGTCGCGAGCAACAGCTAGTGTTAAATAATTTGAGCAGAAGTTTTGTAAAACCAGTCAAATTTTGAAAAGCTTCTACAAGGAAAAGGTTTAACAGTCTTTAGTTCCATGAAATATGCGGAAAGTAATATGTTTAAAGTTTTCTTATAATTCACTGTTTTGTTTTGTGATCAACATTATGTTTATAAACTAGTCAATCGTATCTTTAACGATACGTATGATAGTTTTACTAACACGTAATTACTCGAAGCTGCCCGCATTGGCTTTCTGCCATGTGCCCGTATGCGGTCTGCAAACACGAACGTTATAAGATTCAAACTTATTAGCCCATACATAACGTATATTAGAAAAGTGTTTTGGCTTAATAGTCACTTTGTTAGTTTATTGCTTAGATCTTAGAAAATTAGTGTATTTAAATTTTGCATAACTTATGCTCCGTCGAGCCATCACCTAATTGTTTCGTTTCATTTTTTTGTTTTGTTAGTTTGTAATCTTTCATTTATAATTTAATTTTTTTAGCCAAAATCTCTTTATAACGTTATTAAAAATTGCTATACATTTAGCTTGGCTTTAATGCATGTAGGATACGACCATAACACTCGTGACAATTAATAGATCTTTATCTAGATTAATCTAGATGTGTTCGCAATTAGATACAAGAGCCCTCCCCCTCTGTGGGGAGAGCCGCGGTCTGCGGTCGCCCTCCGCACTCAGATTACCCTCTCGATCTAGTTCCTAGTTCAAATTAAGTGCGTCCAATGTAGAATGTTAAGCGTTCTACTCGTACAATTGTTTGAATCAAACATTTGATCCAATGTTTGTTGACCCACATTTAACATATCTCTTTAATATTGATACTTGATTTGAACAGCTCATTTCTTATTCTTAAAGGTTAAAGTGTACTAAAAAGGATTCTTTTCGAAGTATAATTTTCATGATGTCTGACATGTGCATATTTATGGTTAAACTAGCTGTTCCCGTGCGGCTTCATCCGCATGGAATTATAAAAACTTTATTTTATTGTTTACATTTGTCAAATTCTCAATGGCAATGTCAAAATTACCGTTATTAAATAACCTTGCTTCCTTAATGTTGGCAGCTTGTAGTTTATGGTCCCTTTCCCACATAAAGGTTTTTTCCAATTTATTTACCCCCTAAGTTTAATAGCGTGAAAATATATAGCCTAAAGCGTGTCGTAAGTGCAGGGCTTTTTATTAAAAAAATATTATTCAAAAATATGCTGTAATTGCTGAGATCTTACGCCACAAAGAAGTGTGTGCTTACGCTTTATTATATTAGTATAGATATAGATTTAATAGTAATCCGTATAAATATCCTTAGTAATTGATAGTACTAATCAGTCTGTTTGACGTAATTTCTAATTTAATCTATGATATCATTAACGACGTTTAACACTATTACAAGATGTTTTTGGCATCCGCGTGAGATAATCTGAGACGTAAATCTGCGTAGGTGTTAGGGCTGATATAAATAAGACAGAAATTCCATATTACGTTACTACAATAGTTAGCACTTAACAAAATCAACAACGAGCTATTATAAATGTTATAATGGGAATCATTGATTATGGGTTTTCACCAGCCGTGGAATTACGTATTTATTTAGACCCTATTAAAAATGTTAGTAACGTACTAAAATTATCAATCATTTTGATTTTAGCTGCCGCACTAAAAATCTTTAATTGATGACTAAGAGAGGCCCTTAGTGTAGTATTCTCCAATGACAACCAATCTAAGGAACCTTTATGTACGACAGAACGATTTTGAACTACTTTTATTAATAAATTATTATTTCTATCCCTGGCCTTTTAAGTGAAAACAGTAGTTAGAAAATTTTAATTTCATAGCCAACTCAATAAGTCGACGTATTGATTGCCGGTTACCCATGTTACTAGTTAGAAAATAGGCTACTGACTATCTCTCTGTTTAACAACAAACATTTGTACAATCTACAAATGTTTGTTTCAATTACATCGGGTAAAATTGGGGGAGAAAGGTTGTTTTAGTTCACATCTCAAATAGTTCGTTAAAACAAAGTGATTCCTAAATAAAATAGTGTTTCTACTAGAGATTGTATAATGTATTCTTTTGTTTCAGGACGAAAGGTTTAACCACGACATTGACCAGCAAACTGGTTATAAGACAAGATCACTACTATGTATGCCGATTAAGGATATCAACGGAGAAGTGATTGGTGTTGCTCAGGTAATTCGTTCGCGTATTAGATTTTATTTTCGTATTCCCACTAATGAAAATCTAAAAAATATTTCTTTATTCGCTCAATAGGACCGATTTCTCGTTTTAAATTGCAACTATTTCCCCATCGTTGTTTTCTATTTTTAAAAAGTAAGCTTCCAAGAACGAAGGAAATAAATTTAAACTCCAAGAAGCCGACTGCAGAAATAAAAATGTTTTTCTTCGTGTTTCTTTTCTTCCAACATTTATGTCGAGCTAATAAACGGGTGTTAAAAATACTAATTAATTTTATTCATATACGGATAGTAATTTCTTTCACGTCCAAATTTGTGTTCGTGTAAATCAATAATGACCAATTATTTTTTTTGTAGGTTATAAACAAACAGAGCGACGGTCCCTTTACGGTGAACGATGAGAAAGTGTTCGCCTCGTACCTACAATTCTGTGGAATCGGTCTTCGGAACGCGCAGTTGTATGAAAGATCTCAGTTGGAAGTGAAACGGAATCAAGTCTTGTTGGATCTGGCGAGGATGGTGTTTGAAGAGCAGAGCACGATCGAACACATGGTGTTAAGGATACTTACACACACGCAGAGCCTGATAAGGTGTCAACGGGTACAGGTGCGAACAAATTTATTATTATATGTAAGCAAAAGAGCAACTACATAAATGTACAGCCACGTTTTAATTGTTATTATTTTTACCGGCCTGATTCTTCGTAATCCGTGTCGTGTTTAATAATGGATAATTCTATTATATTATGTAATAAGAAATAACGTATTTTATATGTTGAAAGCGATAGCTTGACAGCTTGTCACCGTACTCCAATATAGTAAATCTCTTAACATTGTCAACAGTGTTGTCAGGTTCAATACTTAAAGGAATATTGGCTAAATAACTAGTGGGCGTTGTGCAAACACAGAGAGAAGCGAATTTTTCTTTGAATTAAATGAACTGATATTTATTTTACTTATACGACGTTAAATGGCCCATTACTTTTAATCGATTCATATTTAATTTGCGTTAAAATTGAATTTAGATTTTGGCTTCGTCTTATTACCTAAATATGTTTGTTAGTGCAATAATTTCGATACTTTATGGTTAAAATTTGGACGTATCGAAATTTGATGAGACATTTCAATAACGTATGAAATTAATTACGATCATAATCTCAAAATCTGTTTTAAGTCCATAATCCTTTATGTGATAAAATATCCTTTTCAAATATTGGAATGCAAATTAATCCTCGGCTCATTTTCGGTGTGTTTGCTTAATTTAGACTGATAGGCAGCCGGTTTTATCGTTACTAGCTCTCTGCGTGAGATTTCTACCATGGCCATTTTTTACCATGTTTTATTAGGGGATGATTAAGACTACTTCGCAGCCCTATTCTGTCCAGCGTTCCCGGTTGCCTAACCGCACCTTAACGCCAGTACTGCTAACAGAATTCAAGATAGATGAATCGGTAACTGTGGGTTTATACTGCATTAAACCTTTTATTGTCGTCTCTGTTTTGTCAAAGAGAAATAAAGGATGAAAATATCTAGTAATGCAAGTTTAACTTTAGTTGAGTACGGCAACAATTTACTAGAAATCAATTATAATTTCGATCACGTACCAATGTGAATCTGAATACAATTGTTGTGCATTACCGCTGCTCTCGTTATTACCGATTATTACCAAAGGCACAATTTTACAAAATTATGCGGTAATCTCCTATCACAGGCTCATTAAAATACCGTGGTTGATTACAATTATTGTGAACATTATTTTAATATAATAGTAAAATAGTTTTAAACATTTTAGTTTTAACATCACTAAAACATTAACCATTTTTAGAATGTACAGAAATTATGTGATCTGTTTATTAAGTTGGCTGTTACTTCTCAATTTTCTTAAAACGAATGATTTTGAATTCTTTCGTAGTTCATTTTTTATCTTTATCTATATTGAGACTATCCAGATTTGTTGTGTGTGATGAATTTATGTCTGCATCTATTTATTTAGAATTTCTTATATCTCTTTTGTCTTATACGTCTCGAATATTTGTCTTAGAGGATTTAAGTTTGGAGAGAATCCAAATGTACTCGTATATGGTGTCAGTTTTGTCGCTGCATAGATAACATTTCACATATCTAACATTTCTATAAATGGGAGATATTTTTTGTGTGACATGTCTTAAATTAGGAAATGTGTTTGGTTGTGCTTTCATTTGTATATTTGGACCTAGAATCTCACCCAGGTTTTACACGGGTTGCATATAAATATTTTGGGTTGCAGTTTTGTATGGTTTATCCTTGAAAAGAATAATTACTTTATCCGTCTATACGTTTTTGTCTAAGTGTGTAAAAGTATGATTTCCCAAGTAATTTTTCGGTCATGCTGGGTTATAGTTAACTAGCTATTGCTTGACTTCGTCCACGTGAAATCTAACAATATAGCATATGATACTCACAGATAAATTACCTTTATAACGGTGAAGGTATTTTTAAAATCCGCCCAGTAGTTTTTGCGTGAATCAAATACATACAAAAATACAAATCTTTCCTCTTTATAATATTAATATAGATTGGTATAGATTGTTTATTAATATCGATAAAGCAATTTGTTATATCTGAAAGATCTAATGTTTTGTTCGAAGCTTAATTTGTATTATAATTTGAATTTGCTACAAGGGCTGTTGGACAAAAGATTGTGTCTAATCGACATCATCTAATGACTGAGGTGTCGCCGCGGCGCCACGACCACACTTATCTCGATCTACGGACAAACTGCTGAATGCTAATGGATATTTATCAAGCAACATTTCGAAATTTCCTTTAAAACTTTTATTGTGATGCTTTTGAAGAACTAATTTAACAGTTAAGATCCGATCAGATGACGGATCTTTGACAGTACTAATCCTGATATTAACATCACGCCCCGGCCCAGATAATTAGCCAGACAATTCTAAAGTTGTAATTGACATTTCAATATACTCGTATCATACTTCATATTAAGATTATAAATGCGAAAGTTTAGATGCATGGATGTTTGTTAGAGTTGGAGACTAAACGGCTGAACGGATCTGGATGATATTTGGCATAGATATAAAACATAGTCCGAAAGAACAAATAGGTTACTTACTTTTTTTTAATACTACGTGGACGGAGTCGCGGGCAAAAGCTAGTAGTGAATGATGTTCAAATGCCAAGGGTATAAGTTTCGACACTGAAAGAGTAATAGAATGATAAATCATTAAATAGCCGATAAAATCAATAATGACGACGTCTGTTTGTCGGACGCAAATTACCCGCACCGTGTTTATTCATTGATTCAACTCTGGCTGCCGCTTGCTATTCTATTAGCGTCGCATACGGAATTTGATCAACACGTTACGCCAATTACATACTTTATATGCGTTCTTGCGTATGTTTTGTTTCTACACATACACATTTCAAAGTACTGAATAACGCGCGGTGCGAAAAACCACATTGTTTATGTTCACAACTTCATACACTGCTAGACTTATTGTATTGTATTCTTAGTATAATGTTCTTATACTATTTTATCACACTAGCTGTTCCCGTGCGGCTTCATCCGCATGAAATTAAAAAACTTTATTGTTTACATTTGTCAAATTTTGAATTGCAAAAATCAAAATTACCGTTACCATAATAACCTTGCTTCCTTAATGTTGGCAGCTGGTAGTTTGTGGTCCCTTTCCCACATGAAGGTTTTTTCCAATTTATTTAGCCTCTAAGTTTAATAGCGTGAAAATATATAGCCTAAAGTGTATCGTAAGTGTAGGGCTTTTTATTAAAGAAAGAATTTTTTTTAAATATGCTATGATTGCCGATATCCTACGCCACAAAGTAATGTATGTTTACGATTTATTATATCAAGTATAGAGTATAGATTATACAAAACCAACGACTTCTGTCTTTTGAAATGTAAGCCTCGACCTTCGCTATTGTTTTCAAAATGTTACTAAATAATATTTATTAATTCGATTCATAACTAAAGTTCGTACGTTTAACTATCTAGTTTTGAATATAGCGCACAATCTTGTCGAATAAACTAAAATATGTATAAAGATAGTTGACCGGAGAAATATGCCAATTTATAAGCAAAGTAAATTGGCTTGGCTTTGTTACTGATATAAAACTTTGCTCCAATCACATCTCTTAGCTTTGGTATCACAAGATTCAAACTTTATAGCGGCTCGTGTTAGCTACTCGCTAACGTTTGTGCAGACGCTAGTTGGAACCAAGGCAAGAGATGGGCAGGTGGCCTGTCCTCGTATGCTCCCCGATATTCAAAATTAAGTGGCGCGTAGCTTTTTGCGAGCAGTCATAAAGTTTGGATCGCATTATATTTGTCTGATAAATATAAACAATGAAAGATAAAGTCGACTGTTTATTAGGAGATCCTTTGGCATTTGCACTGCATAAGTTTTTGGCGGATATTCAGTTGGCTGATTGTAGTATCTTGAACAATGTATCGGCCTATTGGATCAATGCCAAGATATCCCAATTGGTGATGTATTAAGAGTCCAAGTTACAAATACAACATTAGTATTTTTATAACTATGTTGATTTTTTTCATCACTAATATACATGGTCCAATTTTTCTTATTTTGTGGTTTATTAAATTGTCAAGGATAGTTAATAATAAAATATTGATGGAACAACAAGCCTTAAACTATTGTTCTTATAGTTTACTTATGTTTATTAATTCCGTTATAATGATAACTAGAACTGTACTTAATTTTCAAATGTAAGTTTTCCTTAGTTAAGTTAAACATGCGGGATAACATGACAACTTCTTTCCTAGAATTATACATATAATAAAATTAGAGTGTCTGTAATAAAAAAATCCAGATTTCGGGAAGATGATGTATTTGCGTTGCTGATAACAAAAATCGCATTTAATTTTTTTATGTCTGTCTGTCTTTTCGCAAGCCGCGTTCGTTCCGGCTAATCTCCGAAACGGCTGGGCAGATTGTGGGTAGGGTAGCTGACATAGACGGGCATATTATAGGCTACTTTTTTATATCTTATAAACTTTCATCGATCCATGTAGCTAAAAAAAGTGTTATCAGTCTCTACTTTTTTTAACCTACTTTAACGTACATGTTTATCTAATTTCAGTTGCAAAATAATTTATCAAAACACAAACTTTAACCCTAACAAAATTTGATACAAGCAACAACGAACATAGAGAACGATTTGTTTTACCTCAAAACCCAAGGGAAATCACATGCAAAAGGATCTGAAAGTTTTAACAATTTTCATTACATTCGTGGCTCGTGTTAACACGATTTGCCCCTCGGTTATCGTAACATTCGAGCTATTTTCGGCTCCGTCCATTACGCTAAGCGAACGAATATTTATTTTGAATCTCTTTGTATAACAATGATGGGCCTTTAAAAACGTCTTAACATTGTAAAAGGCATATCTTATGCTAGTGAACAAATGTTTATGCTAATAAATCATTGTAATATGATATAATAATTCTAATTTATTAAACCTCCATTACTGAAACATGAATTCGATAAGCTTTTATGAAAGAATATCTTGAAAACCTAAACTTAATAAATTATTTTTAGTGTGTTTAGGTTTTATAGAAACAATATAGAGTTTTTAACATGTTTTAGCCGAATAAATTACCATTGTTATTATATTAAAATAGATATAGATTTTAAATAGTTACCTAGATCGAATTAACTTAGTTTGTTAAGTTTCACTGCCCTTTTGGAATACAATTCTATGAAAAAAAAAAAAAAAAAAAAAAAAAAAAAAAAAAAAAAAAAAAAAAAAAAAAAAAAAAAAAAAAAAAAAAAAAAAAAAAAAAAAAAAAAAAAAAAAAAAAAAAAAAAAAAAAAAAAAAAAAAAAAAAAAAAAAAAAAAAAAAAAAAAAAAAAAAAAAAAAAAAAAAAAAAACGGATCTCGATGAAATTTGGCTTAGAAGTAGAGGATAGTCCGGAAGAACACATAGGCTGCTCACTTTTGTTTTTTTTTAATTCTACGCGGACGGAGTCGCGGTCGAGAGCTAGTCTAATATATTTATGGTTTAAAATTCAATAATACGATCGATATAAGTTGTTTATTTGATTTCTTGTATGAAAGCCATTCAAAGTGTAATCGTGAAGAGAATTGAGGTCTTTATGGTCAGTTAAAGAAAGAGACAGTAACGTTAGTATTTTTCCTGAAGACCTTAACAGTGTAAAGTTGTGTTCACATTGAAGTTAATTCTAGAAAGAGAAGTTATATTTACTCGTGAAAGTCATTTGAGGTTCAAATTAAGTTGAAAACAGTTTTGATGCATGAAAACTCATGTATACATTTTTTTCATGTAGTAGTTAGTGTAGAAAAATTGCCGTTTCCAATATTATTCTACCAAATGTTAGTACTTCAAATAACTTGATCTTTGATGAAAATTACAATAAAAGATTTAAATCTGTTCGATAGCAAAATTATTAGATTTAATCAGTATTTTCCTAAGACTGACAAATAAATCGTACAAATTTTTTTTAATATATGTTTCGACACGTTGTAGAAGCGCCTTTACAAAGTATGTTAAGCCTCAAGGGGTCTTTTAGTAGCGGTCATTTTATTGTTATAGGATTACAAAGCTCTTTGAACGGTGAAACAACATTTTTATTATTGTTTTATAAACTCTTGTATTTTCATGCGGAAACAAGAAAATAGCACACATTGTACAATTTAACTTTACGGGATTTTTATATAAAACTGTATATTACATTTATAATATAATATGAATTTTGTATCGAAATTGATTATCCAATCGATCAAGCTGGAATTATAACAGAGTTTAAAATATTACAAAATTCAGTTATGCCTTTTTTCACATTTTCCATCTTTGAAAGAATTCCATCGACAGGTATGGAATGAAATTTTAAAATTGTATGCAAACAAAGACTTTCAATCTATCCGCCAAAATTGCACGCGAGCTTTTGTAACGGATTGCAGACCAAAAAATAATAACGGCAAAGATTGAATGGCCGATTGTAAGGTATTAAAATTAAATCTGAGAACAAAGAAATACGCTGTCATCTAAATAACCGCAGTAGGTTCAAGTTCAACTTTCACACCTCTTAATGAAAGATTACTTTGAATACTTCAGATCTGTAAGGAAGGCGTAATTCTATAAATTGAAATAGATATTCAATTAAAGTCGCCAAGTAAATCTCTTTTAATTACCTCTTAGTGTCCTGACTTTTTGAGAGCGTTTGACGTGTTGAGAGCGCGTCGGTGGCTCAGTGGTTTAAGCACTTGACTTGTAATTTACAGGTCTTGGATTCGAATCCCGCCATGTACCGATGTGATTTTCGATTTTTAGAATTTTCATATGTACATAATTTACCCGACGTTTTTACGGTGAAGGAAAACATCGTGATGCAACCTGCACATATCGGTGAAGAAATCCAAAGATATGTGTGAAGTCAACCAACCCGCCCTTGGCCAGCGTGGTTGACTATGGCCTAGTCACCCTTACTTAGGGTAGGCTCCGAGCCCCTCGGTGGGGACGTATAGTGAGCTGGTGATGATGATGATGATGATGTCTTGACTTAATTAAGTATTCATATGCCGTATATTTGCAGGTACTTCTAGTCCACGAGGCGTCTAAAGGCAGCTTCTCTCGTGTATTCGACCTGGAGGCGGGCGACGAGACGGAGCCTAGGACGTCGCCCTATGAGAGTAGGTTTCCTATAAACATTGGGATCACCGGCTATGTCGCCACTACGGGAGAAGTGAGTTAACTATACGTTGTTATTGAATTTAGATATGTCATTCATAATACCAGGTATTGGGGAAAGACTATGTCCAACAGTGGGCAGATAAGTGGAACCTATGGGGTCCATGATCCTTGCGGGAAATAAAGACGAGAATTCACAAGTTGAAGCGACTTTAAAGATGTGTTTTATAAAAATATTTTCCACATTTAAGAACTACCACAAACTTTAATCTATTTTTTTTATTTTCAAGTGCAAGTTGAATATTTTTGGATATCAATGCGTGGTATCTAGTTGTTTGTTTAAAATATATAATTGATTACTATGTTTTCAGACAGTGAACATAGCGGATGCGTACCTAGATGCGAGGTTTGACCCTTCCGTGGACGAAGATGCTGGCTTCAAACATAACACTATACTCTGTATGGCTATTAAGAATTCTGAAGGAAGAATTATCGGTGTCATACAAGTAAGTTTGACTCGAAAATATATATAAAAAATCATGACATTCGTGTATAACCAAAAGACAGATTGACAGATGATGACAGATTTTTATGCTCCTTCATGATTCGTAAACTATCAGTCCTTTAAAATCTTCGCATTTAAACTATTATGACACGTTTCCTAAACAATTTAAACCGTATTAAAATCCTAAGAGAACTAAGTTCTTATTATAGTGAACAATGTAAAGAGTGTGGAATGGAATTAATAAAAAATTCACAGTGGTGCGTACATATGATGTGTGTACTCTAACGCATTGCGGTCAGGTGCATAGAAACTAAGCAAATGTCTATCTACGATATGAAAATATTTTAGAACATACTTTTCTTACCGTCTAAAAATTAATATTAATAAAGCGTCACACTTTACTCCTACGTCACTACATTTTTTATAATACAAGGTGACAAACGAGAAATCGGCCACTGGATTTCGCTAAAATAGCAAAGCTATCTTTGCCTATAGACATCCACCTTTGTAATTTTATCTGCGATAAATATTATAGAATATGCATTTATTAAAAATTAATTTAAAAACTTTTTAATAAAAATAAATTATCGTTTTATCCGGTTCAAATATTTTGTATTATTTCTCACTGTCGATGCAAATTTGCGCATTGCGACAATAGTTTCCCTGCATAAGCATTTGATAGTTATTTTTTAGGATAGAGACAGTGGTGTTTGTGTGTAAGCAATTTAGTTACATTCTCTCTGGGTTTTAAAATTCCGAATACGCTAGAAAAGGAAGCGTCGAGGGAATATGCATTTAAAACTCGAATAAAAAACGGTTTGGTGTAAAAAATGTTATCATGAGTGGGAAATTGTAAAAAAATTAAGAAATTTTAAATAGAAAGGAAAGTGAAATCAAATGGCTTTTAAAGAATAAAGTAGATTTTTTTACAACCAATATTTATCTAATACTAGCTGTTCCCATGCGACTTCATCCGCATGAAATTATAAAAAAATCGTTTTTACGTTTACATTTGTCAAATTATCAATTGCAAATGTCAAAATGACATGACATGATGTCAAACCATGGCAACCTTGCTTCCTTGATGTTGGCAGCAACTTATGGTTTCTTTCCCACATTAGGATTTTTATCCAAAATATTTACCCCTAAGTTTAATGGCGTGAAAATATATAGCCTAAAACGTGACGTAAGTGTAGGGCTTTTTATTAAAAAAAGACTTATTAAAAATATGCTGTAATTGCTGACATCTTAGGCAACAAAGAAGTGTGTGTTTACGCTTTATTATATTAGTATAGATAATTAATAGGTGTTAAAAGGTTAACAATAATACAATTTAAATCAAAAGTTAGTCATTAAAATGTTAGTTTTGTTTCGACTAGCATGTTGGCCGTCCAAAGTTTTTGATTAGAGAAATTATCGGACTGGAAAATTGAGATGGAAATTTTCATTTAACTTTTTAACCCTCGACGGAATTCCAAATGGCGAATGTTTATTTGTTCTGTGACTTGTTGAAGTTGAGGTCGGTGATTATTTTTTAATTAAATAAGGAATTCCCAGTAAAACTTGATGCCAATTAAAGTTTGTGATTGTACGAAAATAATCTGCTTTTAAACAACGAAGTTTTACCAATGTACGTCACAAACATTAACTTGCAAAACTTGACGTCACAGAGATTAATTAGTAATATTCCAATTATAGGGTTATCATTTTATAACCTTTGAAATTATATAACCTACTAGCTTTCGCCCGCGACTTCGTCCGCGTGGAATTATCCTCTAAATCCTTACCAAATTTCATCGAATTCCGTTCAGCCATTTAAGCTACAAACTCTAACAAACATCCATCCATCCGTCCATTCATCTAAACTTTGGCATTTATAATGTTAAGGGCCTAGCCCACCACTGGTCGATAGAGACTCAGATAGCTTAAAAGTGGCAAGCAGATAAGGTAACAAAATCCGATATTTCCGTCACATATTATACACGTGGGATTGTTATTAGACAATTTACAATTTGGTGGTACAGGCCCTAAGTAATAATAATATAGATATGCGTTTTTTACATGTAAAATATATTGTTTTTTTTTCTAGCTTGTGAACAAATTCGACGGCCTATTATTTACGAAGAACGATGAGAATTTCGTGGAGGCGTTCGCGATATTCTGCGGCATGGGCATACACAACACGCACATGTATGAGAAGGCTATCACCGCTATGGCCAAGCAAAGTGTCACCCTCGATGTAAGTATACATTGATTGTTGTGTTGTTGTTATATTGTAAACAAAGTACGCAATGGACTTGAAACAAAGATTTTAATATGTAAACACTCGTATTGCTGTCGCAATTTCTATAATGTGAATAAGAGGGATGACAATAAAACGTTTTTGTACAAATATAACTACACTAGTTTGTTAATCTTTAGTATAATATGATAATTTGTGGTTTCAGGTTTTAAGTTACCACGCATCCGCGTCTATAGATGATGCTCAGAGGTTACGGGTAAGAGTTTTTTTTTGTTTTATTAAAAAAAACTACATTTTTAATTATAACATTGAATCTAACTGCGGATTTTTCGGTTCGAAATTGGAGCATTGTATGAAATTTTAAAATGTGATTCAAAGTAAAAGAGAAATGTGAAAGTAACCGTGATATCTTATTAAAGTTGCAGATACCTTTACTAGTGAAATATTCATCTACTTTGTAGAGGATTTCTTAGCACAAGTTTTTCTTGTGTATTTATAAAAACTCGCTTCGTTTCTAAAGTGAACGAATACATTTAACAATTCAAATAATATTCTTTTTTAATCAAATATAATATTTCTGAGAATTTAATCTCTCATGATCAAAACAACCCACTTTTTTCAAGTATAGGACAATATATATCACGCCCATAAACCAAAGGGGTAGGCAGAAATTTGAAATAGTTTGGTTTTCTCACACTTTGCGTATTCTACAATTATACATTGACGCAAATAGGCTTAGGGTATTTTCATACGCAAATATGCTTTAAACACGTTTATAGATAATGGAACTAACGATTCATTAATATTAGTAGCAAGAACAATAACAAAACAAGACAATTACTGCGCGAGTCTTAAATAAGTGTAATGGATCACTTGACTTGCGATCTAAATATTTAACTAAATTATTGGACACACAATAAATGGTTATTCACTGGAGGTCTTGTACTAGTTTCATTCATTTATATATGATGTTTACGTTATTTTAAAAGTGCGCGCACATCTTTGACTAAACTATCGCACAACTGTTTAGTCGCGCTTCGTTTCCTATAAGCTTATATGGAGGTGCGCACTCGATTTTTAGTTGTGCAACTAAACAGTTAAATTGACGAACCTCGCAAAAGTAGGGTAAAAACATAGAATGATGCTTTTAACCATTTATCTCCGTTATTTTCTCCACTAACAATCTAAATTCAACTTTATGATTCCACTTTTTAAGACATAAAATTTAGATATCGTTACCTCATAAGCTTTTAACGCTATCGTATAAAAAACAGAAATCTGAAATAGATTTTAATTAACGAAACTTCGATTGAATGCCGCTGACCAATTATCGCGGCGGAACGTCAAAGCGCCGCGTCAATTACTAACAACCTCACCCTTAATTGCTTTCAGAGCTACGTCAAAGTCAAATATCCAATGTACAGACATTTTCCAATACATGGTTATTCTGGTTTTTAATTCTTGATGTTAATGTAAATTTTATTTTACAATGATAAGTCGTACCGTCTCGATCCTCGACTACATAAATCCTCCAAAAGCCAATCTTGAAATATATTCTTTTGCGTTTTGTGTGATTAAACAAAAGAACTCCTATGTGTTTTTCCAAACTATCCTCTACATCTATGCCAAATTTCATCAAGATCCTTTCAGCAGTTTAGGCTATAAACTTTAACATCTATCTAAACTTTCGTATTTATGATTAACTTCGCCCGCGTGAAAATAAAAAAATATATAGTCTATGTTACTCACAGATAAATTACCTTTCTAACGGTGAAAGAATTATCAAAATCGACCCAGTAGTTTTTGAATTATTTCAATACATACAAAAATGCAAATCTTTCATTTTTATAATATTAGTATAGATATGATTGATTTAATAGAATTTCGCCTTTTTTAGACGTTACGGATACCGTCATCAGTACATTTCAAGCTGCACGAGCTGGATTTCGACGACGTGGAGCTGTCCGACGAGGACACGCTGCGCGCCTGCCTGCGCATGTTCCTCGACCTGGACTTCGTGGAGCGCTTCCACATCGAGTACGGCGTGCTGTGCCGCTGGCTGCTCAGCGTCAAGAAGAACTACCGCAACGTCACTTACCACAACTGGAGGCACGCCTTCAACGTCGCCCAGATGATGTTCGCTATACTCACTGTGAGTACGGTTTCTACATTTTTGCTGGTTGACCAAAATTTCGCGGTGCATTTATCTTCTGCACAATTTCTTTATGTATCAAATTTATTTATAAAAATAATGTGTAAAATGCTTTATGTATTATATATGTTTGCTAACAATCTTTTCTCGTGATGTTAAGATCGCTTTCGAAGTAAACTAAGCTTCCGCTATGACTATAGTAGTCGTGAGCCAGCGGAAAAAGTACAGTGAGGTTTGTTGGAGGAATTCCTTTTTGAAAAATAAACCTGGTTGGAAAAATGGCTGTAACAAAATTTATATTTTACATATCCAGTATGGGGAATGTAGGAAACTGCTGTCCCTAGAAAAATCAAAAAATGTAAAATAGATTTAAAAACTATTTCAAATAACACCACATTAATAGTAGTAGCCTCTTAAAGCTAGCTTACATGCCCAAGGTTTAATATCGATGTTGAGAAAATGTAAAAACAACGTTTATTCAACAATTTGTTGAAGTTTTAATGATCATTTTGTGATAATTTCAGGAGACCCAGTGGTGGAAGATCTTCGGCGAGCTGGAGTGCCTCGCGCTGATCATCGGCTGCCTCTGCCACGACCTCGACCACCGGGGGACCAACAACTCGTTTCAGATCAAGTCAGTCTCAATTGAACACATTTCACTTAGCCCCTATCCCACCAAATTGTAAATTGTCTGATAACAATCTAACGAGTAAAATATGTGATGGAAATATCGGATTTTGTTTCCTTATCTGACAGGGACGTCATTTTTAATCTATCTGAGCCTCTATCAGCCAGCGGTGGGACGGGCTCTTAGTGTAATATTTTAGCAATTCTTTGCATAAGAAGCAATTGCACAAAGTATTTCTAAAGCGCATGATAAACGTAGAAAGTTTGGTCATGCTGTTTTTTACCTATAATAGGCAAAAGCATCAAATAAAGTTGCAAATCTAAACTGAAGAAAATAACTACAAACTTTATATTCTTAATATTATAAAGAGGAAAGATTTGTATTTATTGATATAATTCAAAAACTTCTGGGCTGATTTCAAAAATACTTTCACAGTTAAAAAGCTACGTTATCAGTTACATATATATTTTTTTTAAATTTCACCCGGGCGCAGTCGCGAGCAACAGCTAGTGGTATATATTTTAATTTTTTTCCCGTGTAATTTTCCAGAGCATCATCTCCCCTCGCGCAGCTGTACTCCACGTCGACGATGGAACACCACCACTTCGACCAGTGCCTGATGATCCTCAACTCCCCCGGGAATCAAATCCTCGCCAACCTCTCCTCCGACGACTATGAGCGCGTCGTCAAAGTTCTAGAAGATGCTATACTCTCCACCGACCTGGCTGTTTACTTCAGGTGAATTTTTCAAGATGTTTTTTGAAGCGTCACGATTAAAACAATATTTCTACGATAAAAAGTCTAAGCATGGTGATAGCTTATCTGCCTACTCCACTGCGTATAATGTAACTTATGACCCCATTGCGCAGCAAATGTGTTTTTATTTTTGTGTCCTTACTATTAGAATTCTTACTATACTATGGCATCTAAGTTAGGACTGATTAGGCCAAAGTCAACCTTATACATATTCGACTTCACGTATATTTTCGAATTTACTCGTAGATTTGCAGGTTGCATCATGATGTTTTTCAATTCCAAATCATGTTGTAAGAACGTCAGGTTTATTATATGAAATGCAAAAATTGGTAAATAATAAAACATGCTTTGAGGTTGTTCACAGACTAACATAAAGTAAAATATACATTATTTTAATAGACAATTATGATGAGGTATGGCAAATAGTTGTTAACAGATGTCGCTACTAGTATTTTAACGAACGTTATTTTGATATAACAGTGAATACCGGAGATTCGAACCCGGGACCTGTAGATTGAAAGTCAAGTGCTCCACTCCTGAGCTACCGATGCTTTTAGTATTAGGATATTAATTAGGTATTGTTTTTGTGTAGTAAGCGCACGGCGTTCATCGAGCTGGTGAGCGTGGAGCGCTGCGTGTTGGGCGCGGGGGGTGCGGTGGGCGCGGTGGGTGCGGGGGGCGCGGCGGGCACGGTGTGTGTGGGGGGCGCGGGGGGCGCGGTGGGTGCGTGGGGCGCGTGCCCGGCGCGGCGCGGGCTGCTGCGCGCTATGCTGATGACGGCGTGCGATCTCGCCGCTATCAGCAAGCCGTGGCCGGTGGAGCGCCGCGTGGCCGCGCTCGTCGCTGGAGAGTTCTTCAGGCAGGGAGACCTCGAGAGGCATAATCTCAATCTCACGCCCATCGTAAGTATACTACTAGATGCCGTTTTATCTCGCGATACCTTATTTCAAAGAGCAATTTAGTGTAGATTAGGGGAAACTAGCGATATTCCTTGAAAGTTACCAATCGTTTGAACATTTTTAAACGAGACGCGGAACAATAATCTATACAACGCTAAAAGGGTGTCTGTATGAAAAAAAATCGGTTAGTGATCTTTCAGTGCCATCCCTTCTCCTTCGATTAAAATCTGCAATTCGATATCTATGTGTAGCGATCAGTTTGCTATTTTGGCGAATTTTGCCGTTTGCTTGTTTGCAACCTTATGATATAAAAAGTTTACATGTGTTTCAATTATTTTTACATATTTTCTTAAAATAAAAAAACTTATAAACTTGTAATAATCATTTCAGGACATTATGAACAGAGATAAGGAGGACGAGCTGCCGGCGATGCAAGTAAAATTCATCGACACCATCTGCCTTCCTATATACGAGGTAACATTCTTTACTATTATGTATTAGCTTTCACCTGCGAATCCGTTATTTTTCAATGCTTAAGATTTAAAAAAAACTGAAGAAAACCCAACATGTTCTTTCAGACTATCTCCTACAATTATGCCAAATTTCATAGAGATCCGTTCACTAAGAAGTAACATAGATAATGATTTGTCCATTAAAAACATGAAAAGCCCATTTAACATGAATATAACCTTATTCCAGGCGTTCGCAGTACTATCGCCAGCGCTACAGCCGATGTTGGACCGCGTGAAGAGCAACCGCGCGCACTGGATCGATCTGGCGAACAACGATAAGTCTGGAAAGTTCGACTACATAGAGAAGGAGGAGAGGAACGACAAGTCCAGCGCCAGCTCGCACGAGGACGAGCACGAGGACAGCAGCGGCGCGGGCAGCCTGTCCTCAGACACCAACTCCAAGTACGACCAACTCGAGAACCCAGTGGTCGGTCTAGTCAGCAGCAACGCGCTTATGCCGAGAGAACCCAAGTTCTGTCACCTCAATGAGTTGAATTGAGTTGGCACCTCGATAAATTGAGTTACATGACCTGTCACCTCAATAAATTGAGTTACATGACCTG
Organism: Papilio protenor; assembly: GCA_029286645.1. Taxonomy (NCBI): domain Eukaryota; kingdom Metazoa; phylum Arthropoda; class Insecta; order Lepidoptera; family Papilionidae; genus Papilio; species Papilio protenor. Next base: position 5,039,035 of record JAGSMZ010000019.1, on the reverse strand, counting down.
TCACCTCAATAAATTGAGTTGAATGTTCATCACCTCAAGAATTTGAGTTGAATGTTCTGTCACCTCAACAAATTGAGTTGTATGATCTGTCACCTTAAGAGTTTGAGTTTTTGAGCTGGCACCTCCACGATTTGAACAGATCGCGGTGTTACTTGTGTGAATTTAAGTAATTATGCGTCAACTTGATGATTTGAGATTGCTGGCAACTCATGAATTGAAGTGACTTCGATTTGAATTGAATATATTGTCACCTTAACGAACTTGATCGCGAAATTATTAAACTGAGAGAACTGTCGAAAAACATCAAATGATTCATTGATTTAGTTGGTAATGATCGTTTTGGCGGATGCTTCTAGTTATGAAGGCCAATAGAGATGCCAAATCGTCCATAGGAAGTTACTTTGTAGTCGTAAGTTATTACGCTTTCCTGATCTGCGTGATTCCTACAATTTAGTATCACTATTGTGTGGATGTTATCACACATAGTGTGTACATCGACTTAAAGGAATTGATTCTTCTAGGAATAGAATAAACTAGACTAATTATAAGCTGTTAATAGATTTAAGGGCCATAATTACCAAAATAAACTGGCCTAATGTTAAAAAAATCATATCCAAATTCCCTTTCGTCGATCTTAAAGATTTCTTTTGTTCATTTCGCGGTTAGATTGTTAACTTTATCCATTTGTAAATTATTGAATAATTTTTGTATGAAACTTGGTTTAATATTTCCTAATAAGTTCTTGTCCACTTTTCGGCGCGTTCTGTTAAAAAATAATATCTGTATATTTCATTGAATAGCTTGTAGCTACAGTTTTACGAAGTAAATTCGTATTTAAAATAGTAACGAATAATCGATACTTTTCTATAAATATCCTAATTAATTAGAAAAAGTAATTTTACCTCATTCGTCTATTCCTGCATACGCGAACATTTATGTGTGAAAATATTAGATGTATTTTGACTAAGATACGCTAATTAGAGTGTATTCGATGTAACATTTTTGTGGTGTTTCCCGTTGGACCGTTCGGTCAACAGCAACGGCCCAACGGGAAACATCAGTTTTGTTCGCTTCATGGTGAGGCGACACGCGCGGGCCTAACTGTAGTTATGCTTAGCAAATAAATGACCAAATACCAAAAATTCTTAATATAGTTAGGTATTGTGCTAAATTATTGATTTCTTGTTTCCAGTTTTCAAATGAAAATTCATGCTTTTGAGTATTGTGATGATAGAGATTTGAGTTAAGTTGTTTATTTTTAATTGCATAGTATTAAGTAGATTTCTTTGATTACTACACGTGCACGATAACACGAGACCTGATGACGTCACATGTTGCGCAATTATCAACATGTTTGTCAAATGTAAATAGCGCAAGTAGTGCGGGTCTCATGTTATTCCGCACGCATAGTACAACTCGTTCATGGACTGACGTGCGCAGGCGCTGATTGTCTCAATAAAACAGCTAATATATTTGTATATTCACAATGGAATTTATAATACAGGAATTGTATAAAGAATACACTTCTAAAGTGACAAGTTAGGAGTAACTTGTAAAAAAAAATTAGGGTTCGATAGAGATCTTTAGTGTAAATCCATATGCTTTAATACAAAACTTTATTAATAGTTTTAGTTGTAACGAAATAACCCACTTCAATATTTTAACGTTCGATTCATTTTAGGAATCGAATTCGACGTTTGGAATTGTTTCGTCTCTGATCTTTATAGAACACACATGTGTTTACTTTGGAGAGTTTATTAATTTGTTCACTAACTGGAGGGAATAAACTAATACTTAATGTTTAAAAAATCTTTAACAATATTAATCAATGGTTTAGTGTGGCAAACTCTATTGAAAAACGGGAGAAAATCCTCGTAGTGATAGTTTCACACGAGGGCATAATAGTACTGTTGTTTGGACGATACTGTCAAAATGGTGTTGATCTGGTTTGCGTAACTGTCAAGAATATTAAGCGGAATTTGATTTGACACGTCGGGACTTAGTGTACTCTTGTACTCGACGTGCCAACTCGAGCATCGATTTCTACACAACAAATGATAAATTAAAATGTTGTCATAGTATTTACGTTTAATATCTTATTTCTCCCGTTTTTTTTAATATTGTCAATCATAAGTACTTATTAATAACTTTTAATTCGTAAATTATTTTAACGTAAAACTCCACTGAGATGACATTACGTATTGTATTCTCTGTTTAGTCAAAGAGTATGAAAGAGATGGGAATATCTTGGCTCCTAGGTAAAATATCGTATGTTTGAAACGCACATTTTGGAAGAAAAACTTTAAACGACAGGTTTAATTATGGACGCATCAATACTGCATGTTGTTTCAAATTTGCACAGAAATTAGTATTTTATCAACTTAATAAAAAAAACACAAGATTAAAACGCAAAATTGTGGTTTACGATAGTTTACGCAGGAGCCATCGATGTATGTACGTCACAGAATTGGAGTTCTATTGTTGTTTGTCATCGGAACCGCATCCTCGCTATAATTTTAGTTTCTATAGTAACGCACCCGGTGCATTCATTCCAGTTTTAAACACAATTGTAACATTTTGTGTAGTCCACTAACAAAATAATATGTCAATTATAAAAATATAATCGAGGCACGATGTATAAAAAAACATTTCTTTGTGCAAAAATTGTATTTCTAAACATTAATATTACCATTGCTATAATCAAATCTAGCTTCTCTTTTAGTGTTTTTCAATCTTGGAATTTTAATGTAATTAAAAAAGTCATTTCTGTCTTAAAATATGACCAAATTGTTCCGTAATATAGATAAAATATTTTCTAATTGGAATAATTCTCTCTATAAGCGTTAGATTAACATTTAAAAAAATCTCAAATTAATTGTGTTAATAAAATGTGTACAACGCTAGTTTTAAGATTGCTGTAAGTATTATTAGAATGTAATTAGAAAATTAATAATTATAATTCACTAAATGACGAGTTGTATGGTGTGTGTGAATAATACGGAGGTTGTTTTGTTCCAAACAAAAATGTTATTTATTTATGATTAAACAATTTTTGAAGTACATATTGAGTTTTATTTAACTTTCTTAAAATCTCAATCAAATAAAACATAACTTACTTAAACAAACCAGCATACTGTCCAATTTTACAAGATTACATCATCACCATCTTTTTCCTTATCCTACTCTCGTAGGGTCGGCGCAACAGGTTTTTGTCCTCCACATAACTCTATCATACGTCATCTCAGTCATCACTCCCTTTTTAATCATGTCACCTTTCTCGTAATCCATCCATCTCTTTCTAGGTCTACCTCTATCGGTGTACACACTCATACTAAAGTTCTCCTTGTAACATGCGATTCATCCCTCCTCATAACATGCCCATACCATGCAAACCTTTTCTCCTTACCTTCTCTACTACTGGGGCTACTCTCAAACTTCCTCTAATATACTAATTTCCTATCTTATCTTACTACTAGCTTTTGCCCGCGTGAAATTTAAAAGTTCAAAACTTTTTTCAACCTATTACCTAAAGTATTAACTTAGTAGTAATCTACGCAAGAACAGAAATCTACCGATGCAAGATTAGAAATTTCCGAGCTGATTTTTCGGTTACTCTTATTGTTTGTGTTTGTGATATCTGCTAAATTATTTGTCCAATTTAAACACTGTTAAGAAAATTTTATTATACATAGCTGTTCCCGTGTGGCCTCGTCCGCGTCATTTAGTTAAGATTGAGTTCTTAGTTAATACTTCGTTGAACTGTTAATATTATCATAGTATCATTTAGTTATTAGTGTGATGTAAAATAGTTTGAACATTGATTTAAATTAAACACGTAACATGGATATAAGTACTATTTTATTATTGATCAAAAATGAAATAGAAATAGTCAGTTTAAAGTACTTCGGAATAAACAATATTTTTTGTTAAATTTCCTTGAGGTATTAGTATGTATTGATGATCATTACAACCAGATCTTGAAAGAGCAACATATAGTTATAAATTTCAGGCGAATATATGTATAGTAGTATGTGGGAAAAGGTTAAAATAAAACACACTGTTCTTTGCAATTTGTGTTATTAATTTTGATTTATTTGTTTATTATATCATAAAATATTTTATGTCTGAAAAGATTTAAGAAACCATATACATACAGCACATAAAGCATCAATACTAAATACAAACACACAATATAAATTTATTTTATTTTATTAAATCACATAAATATATTTATAGTTAATTCACTTTGTATATCATTTCTTTAAAAAAAATCAATTACTTTTTCAAAATTCAGTATGTGCAGTGTGTCCGAAGCATTATTAGCATGCTGTCAACAAAATATTAATTTTAATCTGTATCAACCAAAAATACTGAAATGACAATATGTAACAGTGTTTTAAATGATAAGTTTTAAACTCCAAATTCTATTAAAAATTAAATATTTGTTATATTGTAAGTCATGCTTGCATTAAGTTTAGTTTTTTGATATTTGACCATATTTCACTTGCAAGTTCCCATTTATTTCCAGAACAAAAGGAAGAATAAAACATGAAACAGGTTGTTTTAATAAGTCCATAGGAAGATAACCTGTAATTGAATGTAAATAATTACACTACGTATGTTACAGAATATCGCATAAGAAACTTTTAGTCATTTATACAGTTACGTCTTGCAATTTGTAAACTTCTAGTAAATCAAAAACAATACATTATTCAGCATTTAATGCAGTTTTTTCTATATTTGTTTAAAGACAAATTGAAAATCACAACTTCCAAATTCTTCTGCAAATTGCCATATATATAAAAATTTTGCGTTTGAAGAGGTAGGTAGCATGGCGTGAAATTTTTACGATTTTATTTTTCATATTTTTACCCTATTTAATTAATTTTGTTTATCACTGTGTTAACCATATTTATTTTTCTACTTCTTTTATCACACAAATAAACTTTATCAACTTTATCAATTTATCAACTTCTCAATTGCAAATGTCAAAATACAAATTACCTTACCCTACTATGGCAATTTTGCTTCCTTGATGTTGGCGGCAATTTTGCTTCCTTGATGTTGGCAGCAACTTGTGTTCTCTTTCCCACATTAGGGTTTTTATCCAAAAATATTTACCCCCTAAGCTTAATAGCGTGAAAATATGTAGCCTAAAGCGTGACGTAAGTGTAGGGCTTTTTATTAAAAAAAAAATCAATTACTTTTTCAAAATTCAGTATGTGCAGTGTGTCCGAAGCATTATTAGCATGCTGTCAACAAAATATTAATTTTAATCTGTATCAACCAAAAATACTGAAATGACAATATGTAACAGTGTTTTAAATGATAAGTTTTAAACTCCAAATTCTATTAAAAATTAAATATTTGTTATATTGTAAGTCATGCTTGCATTAAGTTTAGTTTTTTGATATTTGACCATATTTCACTTGCAAGTTCCCATTTATTTCCAGAACAAAAGGAAGAATAAAACATGAAACAGGTTGTTTTAATAAGTCCATAGGAAGATAACCTGTAATTGAATGTAAATAATTACACTACGTATGTTACAGAATATCGCATAAGAAACTTTTAGTCATTTATACAGTTACGTCTTGCAAAAATTTGTAAACATACAAACAAATAAAAAAGAATTATTCAAAAATATGCTGTAATTGCCGAGATCTTAGGCAACAAAAAAGTGTGTGTTTACGCTTTATTATAATAGTATAGAAGTATAGATAGTATAGATTTACCCCTAATTTTAAAGGCGTGAAAATATATAGCCTAAAGCCTGACGTAAGTGTAGGGCTTTTTATTAAAAAAAGAATTATTCAAAAATATGCTGTAATTGCTGAGATCTTAGGCAACAAAGAAGTGTGTGTTTACGCTTTATTATAATAGTATAGAAGTATAGATAGTATAGATTAACTAAAACTAAAGTTTTTTTTTGTAATATTGCAATAGAAAATTAACTAAAACTAAAGTTTTTTTTTTGGAATATTGCAATAGAAAATTTTAGATACACAGTTACGTCTTGCAAAAATTTGTAAACATACAAACAAATAAAAAAGAATGCATTATTCAGCAATAACATAAAATGTAAAATTAATAAAACACTTACCACCGATGTGAGTCGGAAAGATTTCATCAGGTAATATAGGGTAATTTGACATTTTGTTGTAGGCGCGGTACTCAGGTATTTCACTCTCAATATCACAATCCGTATTTCCACGGAATAATTATAGATCGTAACGATATGTTTCGATTAAGATATTGAATTGACGTCTACATTGTATTGACGTCTACCAAGCACATGATCGCGTGCGCACTCCGTCGCGACTCAAATCGAACTGACTCACGAATGACAAAATGGCCGCCCCACCAGTGCTCGGTGTTGCCATGGGCATAGAGTAAGCCTACATATTTAACATTGCATTTCAATTCGACAACTTACAAATTCTTCTGCAATAATTCCATAGATTATAAAAATTCTGCGTTTGAACTGTGGTAGCATTGCGTGAAACGATTACGGTTTTACTTTTTTTTTTACTCTTTTTAATTAAATTTGTTCATATTATCACTGTGTTAACTATATTTATTTTTAACTTCTTTTATCACAGAAATCAATTTTATTTTATTGTTTACATTTATCAAATTCTCAATTGCAAATGTCAAAATACCAATTACCTTACTATGGCAATCTTGCTTCTTGTTGTTGTCTCTTTCCCACATTAGGGTTTTTATTAAAATATTGACCCCCTAAGTTTAAAGGCGTGAAAATATATAGCCTAAAGCCTGACGTAAGTGTAGGGCTTTTTATTAAAATATTTACCCCCTAAGTTTAAAGGCGTGAAAATATATAGCCTAAAGCCTGACGTAAGTGTAGGGCTTTTTATTAAAAAAAGAATTATTCAAAAATATGCTGTAATTGCTGAGATCTTAGGCAACAAAGAAGTGTGTGTTTACGCTTTATTATAATAAGTATAGAAGTATAGATGATAGATAAGTATAGATTTACCCCCTAAGTTTAATCGCGTGAAAATATATAGCCTAAAGCCTGACGTAAGTGTAGGGCTTTTTATTAAAATATTTACCCCCTAAGTTTAATGGCGTGAAAATATATAGCCTAAAGCCTGACAAAAGTGTAGGGTTTTTTATTATAAAAAGAATTATTCAAAAATATGCTGTAATTGCTGAGATCTTAGGCAACAAAGAAGTGTGTGTTTACGCTTTATTATAATAGTATAGAAGTATAGATAGTATAGATTAACTAAAACTAAAGTTTTTTTTGGTAATATTGCAATAGAAAATTAACTAAAACTAAAGTTTTTTTTGGTAATATTGCAATAGAAAATTTTAGATACACAGTTACGTCTTGCAAAAATTTGTAAACATACAAACAAATAAAAAAGAATTATTCAAAAATATGCTGTAATTGCTGAGATCTTAGGCAACAAAGAAGTGTGTGTTTACGCTTTATTATAATAGTATAGGAGTATAGATAGTATAGATTTATCCCCTAAGTTTAATGGCGTGAAAATATATAGCCTAAAGCCTGACGTAAGTGTAGGGCTTTTTATTAAAAAAAGAATTATTCAAAAATATGCTGTAATTGCTGAGATCTTAGGCAACAAAGAAGTGTGTGTTTACGCTTTATTATAATAGTATAGAAGTATAGATAGTATAGATTTACCCCCTAAGTTTAAAGGCGTGAAAATATATAGCCTAAAGCCTGACGTAAGTGTAGGGCTTTTTATTAAAAAAAGAATTATTCAAAAATATGCTGTAATTGCTGAGATCTTAGGCAACAAAGAAGTGTGTGTTTACGCTTTATTATAATAGTATAGAAGTATAGATAGTATAGATTAACTAAAACTAAAGTTTTTTTTTGTAATATTGCAATAGAAAATTAACTAAAACTAAAGTTTTTTTTTGGAATATTGCAATAGAAAATTTTAGATACACAGTTACGTCTTGCAAAAATTTGTAAACATACAAACAAATAAAAAAGAATGCATTATTCAGCAATAACATAAAATGTAAAATTAATAAAACACTTACCACCGATGTGAGTCGGAAAGATTTCATCAGGTAATATCGGGTAATTTGACATTTTGTTGTAGGCGCGGTACTCAGGTATTTCACTCTCAATATCACAATCCGTATTTCCACGGAATAATTATAGATCGTAACGATATGTTTCGATTAAGATATTGAATTGACGTCTACCAAGCACATGATCGCGTGCGCACTCCGTCGCGACTCAAATCGAACTGACTCACGAATGACAAAATGGCCGCCCCACCAGTGCTCGGTGTTGCCATGGGCATAGAGTAAGCCTACATATTTAACATTGCATTTCAATTCGACAACTTACAAATTCTTCTGCAAAAATGCCATAGATTATAAAAATTCTGCGTTTGAACTGTGGTAGCATTGCGTGAAACGATTACGGTTTTACTTTTTTTTTTACTCTTTTTAATTAAATTTGTTCATATTATCACTGTGTTAACTATATTTATTTTTAACTTCTTTTATCACACAAATCAATTTTATTTTATTGTTTACATTTATCAAATTCTCAATTGCAAATGTCAAAATACCAATTACCTTACTATGGCAATCTTGCTTCTTGTTGTTGTCTCTTTCCCACATTAGGGTTTTTATTTAAATATTTACCCCCTAAGTTTAAAGGCGTGAAAATATATAGCCTAAAGCCTGACGTAAGTGTAGGGCTTTTTAATTAAATTTGTTCATATTATCACTGTGTTAACTATATTTATTTTTAACTTCTTTTATCACACAAATCAATTTTATTTTATTGTTTACATTTATCAAATTCTCAATTGCAAATGTCAAAATACCAATTACTTTACTATGGCAATCTTGCTTCTTGTTGTTGTCTCTTTCCCACATTAGGGTTTTTATTTAAATATTTACCCCCTAAGTTTAAAGGCGTGAAAATATATAGCCTAAAGCCTGACGTAAGTGTAGGGCTTTTTATTAAAATATTTACCCCCTAAGTTTAAAGGCGTGAAAATATATAGCCTAAAGCCTGACGTAAGTGTAGGGCTTTTTATTAAAAAAAGAATTATTCAAAAATATGCTGTAATTGCTGAGATCTTAGGCAACAAAGAAGTGTGTGTTTACGCTTTATTATAATAGTATAGATATAGATAGTATAGAAGTATAGATATAGATTAACTAAAACTAAAGTTTTTTTTGTAATATTGCAATAGAAAATTAACTAAAACTAAAGTTTTTTTTTTGGAATATTGCAATAGAAAATTTTAGATACACAGTTACGTCTTGCAAAAATTTGTAAACATACAAACAAATAAAAAAGAATGCATTATTCAGCAATAACATAAAATGTAAAATTAATAAAACACTTACCACCGATGTGAGTCGGAAAGATTTCATCAGGTAATATCGGGTAATTTGACATTTTGTTGTAGGCGCGGTACTCAGGTATTTCACTCACAATATCACAATCCGTATTTCCACGGAATAATTATAGATCGTAACGATATGTTTCGATTAAGATATTGAATTGACGTCTACATTGTATTGACGTCTACCAAGCACATGATCGCGTGCGCACTCCGTCGCGACTCAAATCGAACTGACTCACGAATGACAAAATGGCCGCCCCACCAGTGCTCGGTGTTGCCATGGGCATAGAGTAAGCCTACATATTTAACATTGCATTTCAATTCGACAACTTACAAATTCTTCTGCAAAAATGCCATAGATTATAAAAATTCTGCGTTTGAACTGTGGTAGCATTGCGTGAAACGATTACGGTTTTACTTTTTTTTTTACTCTTTTTAATTAAATTTGTTCATATTATCACTGTGTTAACTATATTTATTTTTAACTTCTTTTATCACACAAATCAATTTTATTTTATTGTTTACATTTATCAAATTCTCAATTGCAAATGTCAAAATACCAATTACCTTACTATGGCAATCTTGCTTCTTGTTGTTGTCTCTTTCCCACATTAGGGTTTTTATTAAAATATTTACCCCCTAAGTTTAATGGCGTGAAAATATATAGCCTAAAGCCTGACGTAAGTGTAGGGCTTTTTATTAAAAAAAGAATTATTCAAAAATATGCTGTAATTGCTGAGATCTTAGGCAACAAAGAAGTGTGTGTTTACGCTTTATTATAATAGTATAGAAGTATAGATAGTATAGATTAACTAAAACTAAAGTTTTTTTTGTAATATTGCAATAGAAAATTAACTAAAACTAAAGTTTTTTTTTTTGGAATATTGCAATAGAAAATTTTAGATACACAGTTACGTCTTGCAAAAATTTGTAAACATACAAACAAATAAAAAAGAATGCATTATTCAGCAATAACATAAAATGTAAAATTAATAAAACACTTACCACCGATGTGAGTCGGAAAGATTTCATCAGGTAATATCGGGTAATTTGACATTTTGTTGTAGGCGCGGTACTCAGGTATTTCACTCTCAATATCACAATCCGTATTTCCACGGAATAATTATAGATCGTAACGATATGTTTCGATTAAGATATTGCATTGACGTCTACATTGTATTGACGTCTACCAAGCACATGATCGCGTGCGCACTCCGTCGCGACTCAAATCGAACTGACTCACGAATGACAAAATGGCCGCCCCACCAGTGCTCGGTGTTGCCATGGGCATAGAGTAAGCCTACATATTTAACATTGCATTTCAATTCGACAACTTACAAATTCTTCTGCAAAAATGCCATAGATTATAAAAATTCTGCGTTTGAACTGTGGTAGCATTGCGTGAAACGATTACGGTTTTACTTTTTTTTTTACTCTTTTTAATTAAATTTGTTCATATTATCACTGTGTTAACTATATTTATTTTTAACTTCTTTTATCACACAAATCAATTTTATTTTATTGTTTACATTTATCAAATTCTCAATTGCAAATGTCAAAATACCAATTACCTTACTATGGCAATCTTGCTTCTTGTTGTTGTCTCTTTCCCACATTAGGGTTTTTATTAAAATATTTACCCCCTAAGTTTAAAGGCGTGAAAATATATAGCCTAAAGCCTGACGTAAGTGTAGGGCTTTTTATTAAAAAAAGAATTATTCAAAAATATGCTGTAATTGCTGAGATCTTAGGCAACAAAGAAGTGTGTGTTTACGCTTTATTATAATAGTACAGATGATGATGATGATGATGATGATGATGATGATGATGATGATGATGATGATGATGATGATGATGATGATGATGATGATGATGATGATGATGATGATGATGATGATGATGATGATGATGATGATGATGATGATGATGATGATGATGATGATGATGATGATGATGATGATGATGATGATGATGATGATGATGATGATGATGATGATGATGATGATGATGATGATGATGATGATGATGATGATGATGATGATGATGATGATGATGATGATGATGATGATGATGATGATGATGATGATGATGATGATGATGATGATGATGATGATGATGATGATGATGATGATGATGATGATGATGATGATGATGATGATGATGATGATGATGATGATGATGATGATGATGATGATGATGATGATGATGATGATGATGATGATGATGATGATGATGATGATGATGATGATGATGATGATGATGATGATGATGATGATGATGATGATGATGATGATGATGATGATGATGATGATGATGATGATGATGATGATGATGATGATGATGATGATGATGATGATGATGATGATGATGATGATGATGATGATGATGATGATGATGATGATGATGATGATGATGATGATGATGATGATGATGATGATGATGATGATGATGATGATGATGATGATGATGATGATGATGATGATGATGATGATGATGATGATGATGATGATGATGATGATGATGATGATGATGATGATGATGATGATGATGATGATGATGATGATGATGATGATGATGATGATGATGATGATGATGATGATGATGATGATGATGATGATGATGATGATGATGATGATGATGATGATGATGATGATGATGATGATGATGATGATGATGATGATGATGATGATGATGATGATGATGATGATGATGATGATGATGATGATGATGATGATGATGATGATGATGATGATGATGATGATGATGATGATGATGATGATGATGATGATGATGATGATGATGATGATGATGATGATGATGATGATGATGATGATGATGATGATGATGATGATGATGATGATGATGATGATGATGATGATGATGATGATGATGATGATGATGATGATGATGATGATGATGATGATGATGATGATGATGATGATGATGATGATGATGATGATGATGATGATGATGATGATGATGATGATGATGATGATGATGATGATGATGATGATGATGATGATGATGATGATGATGATGATGATGATGATGATGATGATGATGATGATGATGATGATGATGATGATGATGATGATGATGATGATGATGATGATGATGATGATGATGATGATGATGATGATGATGATGATGATGATGATGATGATGATGATGATGATGATGATGATGATGATGATGATGATGATGATGATGATGATGATGATGATGATGATGATGATGATGATGATGATGATGATGATGATGATGATGATGATGATGATGATGATGATGATGATGATGATGATGATGATGATGATGATGATGATGATGATGATGATGATGATGATGATGATGATGATGATGATGATGATGATGATGATGATGATGATGATGATGATGATGATGATGATGATGATGATGATGATGATGATGATGATGATGATGATGATGATGATGATGATGATGATGATGATGATGATGATGATGATGATGATGATGATGATGATGATGATGATGATGATGATGATGATGATGATGATGATGATGATGATGATGATGATGATGATGATGATGATGATGATGATGATGATGATGATGATGATGATGATGATGATGATGATGATGATGATGATGATGATGATGATGATGATGATGATGATGATGATGATGATGATGATGATGATGATGATGATGATGATGATGATGATGATGATGATGATGATGATGATGATGATGATGATGATGATGATGATGATGATGATGATGATGATGATGATGATGATGATGATGATGATGATGATGATGATGATGATGATGATGATGATGATGATGATGATGATGATGATGATGATGATGATGATGATGATGATGATGATGATGATGATGATGATGATGATGATGATGATGATGATGATGATGATGATGATGATGATGATGATGATGATGATGATGATGATGATGATGATGATGATGATGATGATGATGATGATGATGATGATGATGATGATGATGATGATGATGATGATGATGATGATGATGATGATGATGATGATGATGATGATGATCAATTTTAACTGCAGTTTTAATTGGAGAGTTTAGTTACATTTCAGTTCAAACTGAAGCTTCAAAGTGAAAGGTGACAATAAAGATATCAATGTTTTAGTGGATATTGCTTACCAACCTTCATATTCACTTAGTACTGTTTTTATATGGTCACTCAACATAAATACTGATGCTGTCTTCTTTTCTTCAACTTCACATTTTACTGAGGGTCTATTTATATTTAAAACAATTGGTTGACAAACACCAATTAATTTACTGGATGCTACCAATTGGTGATCTTGTGTTGGTTTAATACTAAACTTTTCACTTGACATTACTTCTTCACATTCCATTTTTAACTCGAGATTACCTCCTTCTTCAGATAACGGTTGACAGAAATCAGTTGAATTACTATCTAGTGTCAGTTGGCAACCTTTTTCTGCAGTAGGAACTTTACTATTCAAATTTTCACTTAATATTAATTCACCTGTTGTTATCTCTTCTTCAAATTCACTTTTTACCTTTATGCTGCTCCACTCTGTAGTATGTGTTTGAAAATCAGTTAAATCACTGGCTATTGTAGTTTGGTAACTATTCTCTTTAGTTGAAGTTTCAGACGTTTTGCTACTTATATTTGATGTTATTTCTTCTTCATATTCACTTTTTATGTCTAGTTTGTTCCAATCTGTACCAAATGTTTGACAATCAGTTGAAGTACTGGATATTTGTTGTCCAGGAAACTTTGAAGGTAAACAACCAGATCTAATCAATATTCTAGATACTTTACCCGTAGCACGATAAGTCCGATAATTTTTCATGTCATTTGGCAGCTGAAATTTTATTTAAAATAAACAATGAATTATGATTATAAACTATGAAGTAATCAGCCCTAGCATAGAGTACACTCCAAGCACTTTAGTGGGGACATATAGTGAGCTGATGAAGAAACAATCAATAAATAAAACTGGTGGCGGAGCTATGTAATTGACTTTATATCTACAGGTCTTTATATCAGGGTTTTAACTTTACATGTACATTCTATCGGATGTTTTTATAATGAAGGAGAACATGATGCAAGCTGGAAATTTCTGTGAAGAAAGTAAAAAATATTCGTAAACAATCAATCCACGGAATATCAAATATGGTCGACTGAGACCATTTATTATAATTACAACTGAAAAACATAAAAATGTGAATTCACTTCCTTATAAACATAATCCATTCATACATACATCAAAGTGATCTTCACAAAAATATGCAGAAGTTGTTCGATTAAACGCATTCGGTAGTTTTCCGGCAAGTTCCAACCAATGTTTTCTAATTCTTGGTTTATGTGGGAGGGGTATAAAAAGTTTTTGAGGCGTGCGAATTGTTGTGTTATTGCACATTGATACTGCACAGGTTTTATAACTTGTATTCTCCATTTTAACTGGCGCTTTTACTTATTCGTAAATTATTTTAATTATAAGAACAGCTCAGTCAGTTACGAAAATAAAATAAGTAAATAATTGCAAAGAGCATTTATAAATATTGTTTGTATTAAAAAAGGACGATTAGTTTGACAATGACAATTCATTTGACAATGTAGTAGGGATGGGTTGACTAAAATCGATTATGAATCTATTCGATTTTCGATTTTGACTTCAAAAGGATTTGGTATCTTAAATATTATGAATTTAGTATATTATGAATCAAAATAAAGTCTGTTTTTTTTTCTTTGGTTTATGACAAGGCAAATCAAGAATGAGATATACAGAACAAATACAAAGAATGAGAGTTAAGAGATATTTATTAACAATACAGTCGTGCATATTATAATTGGAGTTCGTTATTATTATTGTCATTGCTATTACTATATTCACTACTAGAACTGTCCCTTGAGTTAATTAATAAGTAAATAATAATTTTAGTTATGTTGAATCCGAATATCGATATATAGTTTGTCTAAATAAGATTGATTAGTTTGATAAATGACGTATATAAAGTATATAATTAAATTTGTATGAAGGCAAATGCAAAAAGACGGGTATCGTAGTGACGAAACAAACACGCCTAGCGAAGAACTATGAACTGTCGATATTCGGTGTAAATAAAATTTAACGAACTTAACTACAATTATTATTTAATTATTTACTAATTTAGGGGAAAATTCTAGTAATAATATAGTGATGGCAATTTATAATAGCAAAATCCAAATCGATTATGTACAACTGTAGTAGTAATAAATATTTATTAACTCACATTTTTTCTTTTGGTTCTGTAGCTCATTATTGATTTGAGAAACAGTGTTTTTTATTTTAATCCTAAAGTTATAACTCTGAATCTACTGATTCCAACTTCTATGAGAGTAAAAATCGAAAAACGAAAAGATTCACACCTGATTTTACACAACCCATCCCTACTAAATTGTCAAACTAATCAATCTTATTTCTGTGAAAGCCCAGAAGAAAAGAAAAAAAATCTTATTTCTTACTTATATGCTCTTTGCTTATTTAGACAAACTATAATAACAACAATTCGATTTTGTCTAATAATAAGAAATCTATAAAATTATTATCATTACTATCTAATTTATAAATAGTAATGTCATTAGTAGAGTCTTCACCAATGGAATAACGGTAAATACCGGCATATCAGATATTCAATCTCAGTACCAACTTATTGTGTGCATAAACCGTAAAGTTTTGGATTTTTTAATCATTTGTTGTATCCAGAATTATATTATTTGCCTGATTTTATTATTATAAACCTGTTCCGGTAAATTATAGTATACACTGATCTCGGCAGATATAAGTGATTACATACTTTAACGTTGTTATATGGATCAGCTTGTTTTATAAACGAAAAATAATGATTTTGACTTTTGTGCTGTCACAATACAAAATCAATTCAAAAATTTTTCAGTAAATATACATTTGACAGCAACTTTGTTTAACGGATTTATTTTATAGTATCGTATTTTAGAATATTTTTATTGAACTAATATGCCTTTACTTGACATAACCAATCCGAAAGTTATTATATTTCTTATTGAAAACTATGAGAAAGAAAATCGGTTGCGTCTTAACTGGATACTTAAGCACCGTGAGCAGATCCAGCAAGCGGCGACACTCAACAGGGAACCTACTAATTACTTCGAGACCGATGTAATCGCGCACAACATGATAGGCGGAATGGCCACGACTACCAGAGACCATATCGTGTCGGGATATAATAGAAGGAAAACTCCTATACGGGATGCGATCTTCGTACCGGGAGTTAAAGATTTACGCCACGGTCATTCCATTGTAGATGTCGGTCTGGGGGATCCAAAAGATGATCCTAGACTCAAAAGACCAGTCGAAGAACTGTCAACAGATCCATTAATGCGCCCTGTTGATCCCGAAGTTAACAAAATGATATATAAACCGAGACCAGAATTTGGAAGGAATCGATATCTCCAAACACGGTCGAAGACGTGGCCGGAGAAGAAATACTATTTCTCTGAGTGTTCTAATTGGGACTATGGATGGCGAATGAAGGATAGCTCTTTGCGCCAGAAGCCGTTGTATGGACGATGTTGGCATCTTCATAGAGCAGTACGGACCAGAGTCGGGCCCCAACCAGACCCACCCTACTATAAGTCCTCCGATCCTCCCGGCCCTACCAAGTTTGTTACCATATAGTCAAATTTTTGAATACGGACCCTATATGATCTTGATATTTCGATATTATAATAAAAGTAACACCATTTATGTTTGTACTCTAATCTGCTTGAAAATAAACCTTAATCTAATATTAAATCGTTAAAAATGTGCTTTGCCCATATGCATATTTCTGTTCTGTTCATCTGATGTTTAATAGCCATGGTTTGTCAACAATTTCTTCGACTTCGGGACAATTTTTTGTAAAAGACAAATATAAACAAATATACACTCTCGAAAACTGTACCCTCAGTGAAAAAAATACTCTGAAAGCGAACTGCGGATGCGGTAGGTAGACTGACTGTAGCAGTTGGCTGTTGTAATTTAATTTTGAACCTTATTACAATATGTTAGAGGTAACGTATATAATATATTATTTACGGTACAGAAGTGCAGATTTTTTTAATTTCCAAAAGCGCCGCATGAATAAATGACATTTAATGACGCGAGCCCGAAATACCAGTATTGCGAATCTCTTGGAACGCGACAACGGTGTGTTAAGTGAGTATATAGTTTTATTACGTTATTTGTAATTGATCGCTTCAGACGAAAAAATAATTATTCTGACATTTACGACATTTTATAGTGTCACTTAAAAATAAGTGAATCAACAACTTTTCCGTAAATTCGATAAGAGTTTGCGATAGTGTTATTGAAAAACAGTTTTAATTTAATTGAAAATGCCTTTTCTTGACGTACATAATCCGGCGGTGATAAGATTTCTCATAGATTGCTACGAAAAAGAAACTCTATATCGTCTAAATTGGGTCGAAAAGCATCGCGAAAGTATAGAGAAAGCGGCGACTCTCCAAAGGGAACCGACAAATTACTATGAGACCGATGTGCTTGCGCATATAGCAACTTCGGGGATGGCAATGACCACTAGAGACTTTATCGCATCTGGGTATAATAGAATGAAATTCCGCGACCCGTATACGAACGTGCACAGGCTTAAAGATTTAAGACACGGCCATTCCATTGCAGATGTCGGTCTGGGTGATCCCAAAGAGGATCCGAGACTCGTAAGGCCAGACGATGAACTTGCATCAGACCCAATAATGCGTCCCGTCGACCCCGAAGTGAACAAAATCATATATAAACCAACACCAGAATATGGAAGAAAACTATATCTACACACACGAGAGAAGTTGTGGCCGGAAAAGAAGTATTATTTCCCCGAGAGCTCTAACTGGGATTATGGATGGCGCACAAGGGATAGCTCTATGCACCAGCCGTCGTACTATGGGATAGTCGAGCATCTCAATCGAGCGCAACGCTCCCGAGTTGGGCCCCAACCGGACCCCGCGTACTACAAATCGCCTGACCCGCCAAGGCAAACTAAGTTTGATAGTTTATAATAAGAAGGGCTTTGTTTTAGGAGACAGGCCCTTTGATATTTTTTTGGTTTTATATTACAAGGATTGTTTCGTTTCATTGGCCGATACAGGTCTGCGATCTACGAGTATAAGCCTTATGTCCCCTTCGTTTTTCTGAACACGAGATCTGTGTGCTCTCCTTTATTTAGTCGTATTCCGATTTACAGTATGCAATATGTGGAGGTTTTTTGTTTTAACTGAAATCATTTACTTTACGTATAATCTCTATTAAGTTTATTGATTGATATAGGTTTACCATAGAGAATAATGTTTTGATTTCTAAGAAACAGCGATTTGGAAGATATGGCCGGTATTATTTATTTTTTTGTTTTTGTTTTTTATTTGTGGCATAATTAGGAAGGAGTTATCGGGGTCAAGGAACCCCTGGAAGGTATATTTTATCATTAATTCGTAATTAGAAGTAATTAAAACAATAGAAGTTATACGCGGCAGGAAATAAATAGTAATCATGTTAATATAACCTTAAATAATTTAACCCTCGATGAATTCTATTAAAATTTCTTTGGGCGCTATTTTTAATGCCTGATAGGTTTTTATTTAGTCAATAATTTAATGAAAGTTTAATTTATTTGCAAAAATTAAATGTAAAGAATAATAAAATTAAATGAAATTGCATGTAAGTTGTCCTCCAAAACACGGTCATCTCCATGTCCTTGAACGTGGTACCGTGTAATTTTCTTATGTTTTGTACCCGCGTCTGCGACTGCAATTTTTTCCATAGATGGACTTTAGCTAGATTTTGTTGTATTGTAATTTATTATCACGTTTAGTTTTTTCTCTTGTTATGGTAATTTTGTTTTCTTGTCTGTCTGTTATTTTGTGTGCCGAAACTTGAAGATATGACTAAAGTTAATGTAACAACAAATATCTATATATTTATATTGTTATTGTTGGGTTTACCTCGTGTTAGTATTAGATTAATTGTTTATTTTTTACACGTTAAATAGATAAAATTTAACGATATCTTTCACGATTTATTAAAGTAAATTCTGTAAGATTATTTATTGTTAGATACAAATCTTTTATTTGTTATAATTAATCAAGCGAATCATTTCCATATTGGTAATACGAAAATGTCTATTCACACAAATCTCAACGATAGTCACAGTTCCCGCGGATATTTCTCTGTCAATAACAATGCGCATGTCAGACTAATATGTTACTTTCTCTTTCCCACAAACCTATTAAAAAAGGGACAAAAGATAACCTCAAATGTACTTACGCACGCGCGTTACCGCTTTGAAAGTACAAATTTATATTTTTTTACATGTTCACCCTAGTCGCCAGTGAACTACGCATTATAGCCGTAATGCAGTGTAAATAATTTTACATATAATAATCTAAACGTTACAGTTTAGTTGTTTCTAGTATGTAATCTATATTAAGAATCTATATTCATTCCTAAAATAGTAAATATCGTGTATTTCTTTTATGTATTTAATAGTGTAAAAATTGTTTTAAGTGGTTAAGTGCGACTGAAGATTAGCGGTCAGAATAAGTAAGTAATTTTTAGGCTCAAAAATGTATTAGATTTATTTCTTAAATTATTTTTTTAATTGCGAATATTCTTTAAATCCTAGTTGTTACCACTCTCTTTGTAGCTTAATTATTTAGTGTCTTAATAAACGTTTTATTAATTGATTTTATTTTTTCAATAACTCCGAAACCGTACTTTAAATTAATGAAAATCACGAACGTGTTAAGCATAATTTTTAATTCGTTTATTTTATTTTCTTATAGTGTTAATGTTAATAACAATTAAATGACGTAATTCCTATTTACGATCAGTCCAATTTCCCAATACGCGCACCCCTGTTATAAAAGCAGGTGGCGTGATGTAGGTACTACGCACCCCTAAGTTTAGATCCGTCGTAGTCACGTTTCAGAATCGATCTTTCATTCATGCGATGCTTTTTTATTTTTGTAAAATCTATTATCGGGGATTTTGTAGTTTTATTTAAAACAAGCTGTTGCTCGCGACTTGTCCACGTGGAATTAAAAAAAAACTAGTAATTAAACATAGCCTATGTTACTCAGTGATAATGTAGCTATTTAATAGTGAAAGAATTTTTGAAATCGGCCCAGTAATTTTTCAATTATTTCCATGTATACAAAAATACAAATGTTTCCTCTTTATGAGTATGGATATTTAAAATTCTTGGATTTTTTTCTCTTATTTTTTCTTTCTACAATGAGTAAAGTACGAATTTGAATTTCGTCAGTTTGTGAAAACAAATGGAAAAATAGTTTTTCCTATTGCAACAAAAAAATTGGTTATTCTAACCTTTTGACATTATGTTAAAGTCGTGTGCGGTTTCGCCAGAATTTTGTTAATACAAGTTTTTATTTCGTCTTGCAAACATTCTTTTAAGATTTAAGTCTGCTTTAAGGCTGTCGTTTTATGTTTTGCTATTGGCTCCAATTCTAATGCTAATGCAAGGAACGCCCACTTAAAAACAACTAAGAGATTCCCACATGCGCGTCCTGCCTCTCAATTCAACCAAAATGGTCTAACAAAACTCGTCGGAGATGGCCCATGATGGAGGCGAATTCACTAAGATAAAACTTTTTTAGTCATTCGTCTGGGAATTTTAAACTCTCAAGATTGTTTTTTTGTTTAGATCTGCGCAACTAAAAATATTTCCACCCACAATAAGACAACATTATGGGACAATATGAAAATCTTATGTTTACAAAACATTTATAAAAAAAATAATTAAATCTCCAAAATAAGTAGCAATAACTTTTTTGTTATCGTTACTATTTGTTTCTACTGTCTATCAAGTTGTACAAAAACATTATTGTCCTCTCTTTCTTACTCCTACAAAAAACTGAAATAACAAGTTTTTGCAGAACACGAACTGGTGTCCCGGTAATGGTAAGCGGTTGATAATGTTGAAAGTTTATAGTAAACATGTTTCTTAACTTAAAATATTCTTGCGTACAAAGTTTAACCAGTATTTAACTATAGTTGGTCGTACAATTTACACGTCTACAAAATCCTGTACACATATTTTATATCTCTAATATAAAATTAAATAATTTTAAAATATATGACAATATAAATATCTTTTTTTATTTTTAAGGTTCAGAGCTGAGCAGGACAGTGTAATTTCATAATGCTGAAATGTAAGTACAATATTACTTTTTTTATTTTTCCACGAATATACGCTGTAGTTTCACTACTTCGGCGTAATAAAATATACGATTTACTAATGACAAATTTCCCCCTTGATATTAACTGTGTCGGTAACCGAAATAAGATATGGAAAAGTCTATCTATCTTCTCTTCTATATTACGGGTGTTGGCAAATTACTTCCCAAAAAAATAGTGCCGTTTCAGGCGTGCAAACGTGACGCGAGTCGGGTGAGTCGCTTTTGATTTCAAGTCTCGACAGAGATCGCTGGTCAATGCACCCTGAGCACGAGGTTTGTGGGTCACAGCGGCCGGACCAACACTACCTACATTATATGTCACCAAGATATACATTTACTGGATGAGCCAAAATGTTGACCTTTTCTGGCATACATCCCTCGCTTCTACTCATACATTCGTGATAAAAATAACTTTTAAATGAAAATTGATTTTATATGTACTACATAATTATTTTATTCCTAATGTCCCTATTCTCATCTGGGTGCACATACAAACCATGTAATAAATACAATGACGATATGCATGTTATTGAGCATTTCGTGTAACGTTATTAATCTATACTATTATAATATAACGTAAACACACACTTCTTTGTTGCTTAAGATGTCAGGAATTACAACATATTTTTTAAAAATTGTGTAAAATACGTCACGCTTTAGGCTAATATTTTCACGCCATTAAACTTATGGGTAAATATTTTTGATAAAAACCCTAATGTGGGAAAGAGACAATAAGTTGCTGCCAACATCAAGGAAGCAAGATTGTCAAGGTTTGTCATGTCATGTCATTTTGACATTTGCTATTGATAATTTGACAAATGTAAACAATAAAATAAAATTTTCATAATTTCATGCGGATGAAGCCGCACTAGAACAGCTAGTTATTAATATTTGAATTTCAGATTTTAATCTATTATCTAATTTACTAAGTTAATGTGATAACATAACCTATTGGGAAGTATCAAGTCATCATTAGCAGCCTTTATCTTCCCACTGTTGGACATACGCCTTTCTCAATACCCTCCACAGAATGCAATCTGCCTCCTCAAACCTTAATTCGACGGAGATTTTTGTAGCAAAAAATTAAAATTAAATTTTTTTGAATGTGACATATGAATGTGATGATATGAATGAAATAGATTTTTTTTTAATTAGTTGTCACACTGGACACTATCGATATGAGGGTTAACAAGTCAACTTGAAATAAAATAACTTTCATAATCGTAATATTTTTTAATCAGAATACTATAATAATGCTAATCAATTTTTAACAACCTAACGGTAGGTAAACTTAGCACCTAAGTGCGAGATTTAAAGTTCCACTTAAATTCACGGCACGTGCTAGTTCACTATAAACATAAATCCTTTAAAGCAATCTGACTTTCATTAGTTAGTATTAAGTTTTTATGCTTAAAACTAACTTATTTTCCAACACTTATCTGTGTGAAATTAGTTATGTCCCTGAGTATAAACTTAAAAACTTAATCTTAAATCATCATATTCATTTAAGTTCTAAAGTATGATACTAAATTGAAAATTTTATTTTAATAATTATACTGTTCTGTAAAATCTGTAATTTAAACTTTAAAATTATGCCCTTCACTGTACTAAAAAAATCTCTGTTTTGTTGTTAATTTGAGATCTAATGTCTCAAAAAAACGTAACATTGTCTGTACACTTATTAAAAACTAGCTGTTCGCGTGCGGATTCATCCGCGTGAAATTATAAAAACTTTATTTTATTGTTTACATTTGTCAAATTATCAATAGCAAATGTCAAAATGACATGACACGACAAACCTTAGCAATCTTTCTTTCTTAATGTTGGCAGCAACTTATGGTCTCTTTCCCACATTAGGGTTTTTATCCAAAATATTTACCTCCTAATTTTAATGGCGTGAAAATTTATAGCCTAAAGCATGACGTAAGTGTAAGGTTTTTTATTAAAAAAAGAATGATTCAAAAATATGCTGTAATTGCTGACATCTTAGGCAACAAAGAAGTGTGTGTTTACGCTTTATTATAATATAGTATAGATAGTATAGATAAATACAAAAAGTATTACGGCCGTAGAATCCCACGGTTAAGTACAAGGCCACTTTTAACAGCTGCGAACACTGGTTTATAACCCATATGAGCGTAACTTACAACATAGTAAAACCAAGACATGTAAACCTTGTGAGTAAAAAACACGAATGATTTTGGTTGCGGTCAGTGCTATAATTTTTAAATTTCGAACGCCCGCATTTCCAGCCAGTTCTGCGGTATGTTTGTGGTAAACGGTAAAAATGATGGATACCTTCGACACTGACGTCATAATTTGTTTTTTTTTCTGTTCTGGTCACTTCAATATATACTAATTCTACGATTTTCTAGTTAGATAAACTTCATCAGATGTTGAGTGCGTTGACCTCGCGGCATTGACTCCAGTCCTGCCTCACAACAGATATGATTCGATAGATAACTGTACTGATATTTTTTATCGTCAACAAATCGAGGCTATGCATTCGGTTCGTGATCAAACTATTTTTTTTTCTTATTGGCGAATCGATATTAAAACACCGGCGAGTGGCGCTGCGGAATCGTTTTCGGACGGAACTTATCGATTTTATTCTTCCATCATAGTACCGCTTAACATTGTTCCTCTGAAATGATGTTTCGTGTTGATAATTAATGAGAATGAACGTTTTGTTCGCTGAGACTTCCTGTTTTACGTGCCAACGGTGTCGGAAACGGTACATTTTTTATGATCATCTCAAATTGGCGAAGGCACTTCCATAACTTTAAGTGCACTATAAACCAAAATGTTTGAGGCGTGTATCTGTGTAATAAATTGTAGACATATTGTAGAATACAGAACTAATAAATGATAACTCCTCATTAAAAGCCTTGTGTGTAAAGAAAACTTATTTTACAAACAATTGCCTGAACAAATGGACTTTTAAGATTCTTTAGAATTCGACTATAATTAGCGGTCAAAGCAATAATATTTTACAGTAAAAAAAAATTAAAACGGCACTATGCACTATAACTAACACTAGATTATCGTCACTTACAAACACCATCATAGATATTTTCATAAAAATGATAAGTGCCATTTGCAGAGTTTAACGAACAAATATTTTATTATTCGTAGTCTGATAGAATAAACCGTTATTTTTTTCTCTGTGGTTGTGCTGTTATTGTTAAACAGATTGTCAATTATGAAATACAATAGGAACAATGGTCAGTGGGTTTTGTCCGATTATAGGTGATGTGGGTTACAAGCGTCGCATAACTGATGGTAACACAATACGACAGCGATACAGCAACATCTAGTTGGCAAAGATTTCATAAACTAACAGTACTTGAAGTAGGCATAAACATAATCAATACTTCTTGAGTGTTTGTAATACTCTTGTAAAATCATTAATAAGTAGTTTGTTACAATAATAAAGAACTATTAAGAGAATAGACTGGGTTTTTAACTTAGGTTTTTCAACTTTTCACTTTAAAATTGAACCGTAAACAATAAGTGTAATGATAAGGTTTATGATTTGTTGATTATGCTCAAATATATGTAATACGAGTACGTGCGTAATATTGATATGATTTACTTTATTTACAGTACATTTCTAAAAACCTAAAAAATGCGTTGAATTATACGACAAACAATGTCGTTAACCTAGTTGTCAGATCTCTGGTGTTGATGTAGTTGCCATTGGAGACCACTTAACATTCATTAACTTCCTTCTTCAATACTAGCTTTTGCCCGCGACTCCGTCCGCGTGGAATTAAAAAAAAAAAACAAAAGTGAGTAGCCTATGTGTTCTTCCAGACTATCCTCTACATCTATACCAAATTTCATCGAAATCTGTTCAGCCGTTTAGGCTACAAACTCTAACAAACATCCATCTATCTATCCATCTAAACTTTCGCATTTATAATATTAGTATGATAACAACGTAGAAATACTCATGCTATGTAAAGTACTTGCGTATTTAAGATTTAACCTATTTTTACATATTATAGCTATTTCTTTACAAGTAACACATCTGTAAGGGCTTGATCTTTGACTGGATGCTTGGTACCGACTCCATCTGCCGATGTACTGTTACTCGACACACTAACCGCGAATGGGAAGATTAATACAACCAGTCTGTGCACCACCGTATAGTGTATACCATTGCACACGACTACTTTGAATAAGCTCATTTAAGATGTAATCTGTGCAATAAATACTTATGCAACTAGATTCTGATTCGCATCGCTTATACAAAGATTTTGGTACCAACGTATTAAACAATTAATATAATTGTAACTTGCGATATTAATTTAAACAATCAACTAGAGATCCCGCCAGGATCGCGCGCGAATATCCAATAAGTTTAATGACAATGACAGCTGTCAGAGATGTGACGTTTATGACAATAATCTAGTGTTGCACTAATTCTACAGCGCGGTACTAATTTTCTTCTTAACAGTATTAGTTAGTTTTAATTAGTTCATAATCGTGCTAGAAAAATTAAACACGCGAAATTATAAGTAAAAGTGAATCTATTATTTATGCTTTTACGTTAGTTCTGGCAATAAATTGTTTAAAATAGTTTACATATTATTAAAAACAACATAACAAACGTTCCCTAAAACAGAAATAACGAAAGAAACCAACAATGTCAAAATGCTCACCGTCTAACATCAGCTAACCTCTGAGTGTGCGGATAAAAAACTGCCCTATTTTATAAATTAAATAGAAGATCGTAATCAGTATGAATTAAACTTAGAAAAGTTTTATTATTTTAATTACTTGTTAAAATTGTCATTTTGCTCGTTTAAAATAATTATAATATTAATAAGCATGACTAAGAGAGTTTTAATTAAAGCATGTGATATCTGTCTGAATTAATGTTATTCAGTGTCGAATGTTATGGAAGAATTATAACTTTCGGTAACTGTCGATAAATGGAGCGTTAACATCCACAATTATTTTAATTATGTCATAAATCATTGCACTTAAGTGTTAACGATTATTCAATTTTGATATTATAATAATTTAGAACTAGCTGTCCCCGTGCAACTTCTTCCGCATAAAATTATGAAAATTTTATTTTATTGTATGTGTCAAATTATCAATTCCAAATGTGAAAATGACATGACATGATGACAAACCATGGCAACCTTGCTTCCTTAATGTTGGCAGCTTGTAGTTTATGGTCCCTTTCCCACATGATGGTTTTTTCCAATTTATTTATCCTCCAAGTTTAATAGCGTAAAAATATATAGCCTAAAGCGTGTCGTAAATGTAGGGCTTTTTATTAAAGAAAGAATTATTCAAAAATATGCTGTGATTGCTGACATCCAACGCCACAAAATAATGTGTGTTTACGCTTTATTATATTAGTATAGAAGTATAGATTAATTGAGTTACCATAGAATGGGAAGGGGAATTGGATATGGTAGGGGAGACATCCACTTTCTGTGTATCTCCTCAGTTAGGCAACACATATATACAAATGTTGATAACTTTGGACAGTGGGTCGCTATTTAAGCGAATTTCAGTGGCCGCATGCTCGTAACCTTTTACTATAAAACAATCTGCATGTACAAAGTAAAGTACAGTAACAAGTAAATAACCTTAAAGAACGAAATTAGATAGTCCGAGATAAAGAGACAAGAATTGTCAGAATCAACTTTTTCATCTTGTTGGAATTGTATAAACAATTTTGTACAAACGTGACAAGTTAAGAGGTCATCGCTGTTGAATTAAACGTAAACAAGTACACAAATAAAGATTAATTGTACATATAATGAAACTATATAGAAACAAACCCAGGAAACGAAAAATACAACATAGTTAATTGCTCAAACTGACTAGTATTGGACAAACAATAGTGTTGGTTACGTAATTCATAAATTAATTCTGAATCTTACAATAATTTTATAAATGTAATATTAATCATAATATCAATTTCAAAGTTTGCTTAGCTAATAGCTTATGACACTCTATAATTATGTGTATTTTGTATAGCTTGCAAAAGTGGGCCAAATTTGCCTTACTCTGTTCACTCAACAAAGCTTTAAGCTCGACCGGTTGATGGGTCATTGACCCCACAACCTACTGCTTGCTTACTCAGAATCAGAATGTATGGCCATTTCATTTAAATAATAATTTATTCTAGACATAGCTATCCTATCGAGATTTATAAACACGCTTTCGCAAATCGATTATTTACGTTTATCTTTATGCCGTTTTATTTATTTTGTATTAGAAGATTTGCTTTTTTAATACTTCTGTGATAGAAGTTTTTCAATGTGCAGTTTTAATTGGTAAGTAACATGGTATGTAGCCTCTAACACGAATGATACCTTTATATTGAAATTCATAAACTTATCGTAAGATAATCTTAAATTCTATTTTTTTAATTATATTGATACAAGGGAGTGTCAGTCACTTTTCTATCGACACCACTAAACATAAATACTATTTTCTGACAAAAACATTGCCGAAGTATACATTCAATTCTTCCTATTGTAACAAAGCAACAAGTTACTAAGAAAACATAATGCTTTGAAAAAAAACTATCGATGTTTGTTCCTAGTATCAATTGAATAAGCATTGAAGTAACTTGAAAACGTATATTAACTTTACGAGCCAGTCATATCGCGGACTTTATGCCTAACGTCGTAAATCGGACGCAGGCGGTAGCTTTCCTGTAAGCAAGCACTTCGACGAGTAAATATAGAGTTACATAGTTTCTGACTTTAGAAGGTGTAGTGATGTGTTGATCGTTATTGTCTTTAAAGATACTAAAAGTTGACCTTAAATACCTTTTAAGAAAACTGAGATATGGTGTATTCAAGGTGATAAAAATTGTGAGCTAGGTGCTTTTCCGGTGGGTTTGTCATTCATGGTCAATCTATAACATGTTGATATGACGGCAGTGGAAACTCACGATCTAGTGTTTTCCAAATGTTAATAATGGTGTTTATTATAAACCTTTGTCTAATTCGTTATGGTGAAAATTAAAGAAAGTGAAAAGAAAAACAAAATCGCTCGATAGTCGATAAATTGTGTAGAGGTACATCACTAGAGGGCGACGATCGTACACGTAGCATCTGTAATGTACGTAACATGATGTGCCTACTAGAAATGGCAGTGCATACGTCGGTTGCAGGGAACTGGCCGCAAGTTCAAGGCTGGTCGACTCCCGCTTCCCATTGCATGTGCATTGCATGTGCATACGCATTAATTCCGCTCACAACCGCGACTACCACCATTGTCTATCACTCGACAACTCGGTTCATTGACCTCATAAAGGATTAATGACACTATTGTAGGCGTTTATTGTGGACTCGCCCTTTTTTATTCCGCCAACTGCGATAGTGCGGCTGTTGAAATATTGAATCCTATAATCACTTTGACAATGAAATATGGTCACTTTATTGCGAACGTCGAGTGGCTGGATTGTTCTTCCCTTGGACTAAATCTGGAGTAGAAGAGCCTTAATATTTTTTAGAAATGAATTGCGATTTAGGTATTTAAATTAAAATTATATTGAAGTCTATTCAATGCGACCGGTTTTAAAACAGCTATAGCAAAATGTTAGCGTTAGCGAGAGGAGAGGTCGTTTAAATTCTTTTCAATCCAAGACAATTGGATCCGACCATTTAAGGACCGTTGACCCTTTTCAGTAGACGGCCGCTTCTAAGGAATCTATTCTCAAAATTAAGTTTTATACCTTTTGGACCAGCAGAAAGCGGACATTCTATTGTGCTCGAATACGTCTGCGCATTCATTTTGTTTTGCTTTTTAATTTTTTGTCTTGATAAGAATTAGGGTCCTGGGATTCTAACAAGAATGATGTCACTGCTTAAATTTACAGACATTTCCCTTGGATTTTTTATTCATTTTTTATATAATGATAAAAAACAGATTATTTAATAATATTATATACCAGAGTTAGGTATAGGACGCGGATTGGTACCGAAATAAATTGCTTAAGTAAAGGCAGTAATACTCAATTCAAATTATAACCTATGGACTTTGGTCATAAATTGTAAAGGTAGGTATAGTCGCACAATCTGCTAATCAAAGCCATAATAGAGTCCCTTGTTCCACGAATAGGCCAAGAGTCATGTCACGAATGGAAAGTTGCAAGGGACTGTGACGCAAGCATTGCCCGCGTGACTGTATGCACGCGCCTTTGTTTGACGTACAGTTCCTTAAAATCAATAAATGTCACAACATCAACTGTACACAATTTTGAACCCTAAGCGCTAAAGTTTAAAATATATTTTCGCATTATCAAATTTTAATAGCTAAGCGACTAGGGCCCGATTTATGTTCTAATGGTTATGGATAGAAACAGATATATTTATGTACTTAGTGTGGTTGAAATATTTTTTTTTTATATCAAAGTGGCAAACGAGCAAGCGGCCACCCAAATCCGCCAAACTGGCGAAGCGACCGCTGCCCATAGACATTCGCAATAGCGGATGCGTTGCCTACCCTTGATCGACGGAGGAGGAGACGCACATAAAGAGGATATTTCCCATTCTTATGCGTCTCCTGCACCATCAAATCCACGTTCCCTTCCCATGCTTTTCTAATAAGAAAAAGGGTGGGAAGAAAAAGGGACTAAAGTTGGGCCTCCGGCACCACACTCATCAGACGAAACGCGGAATTGCTCCCACTTCACGCCTGTCTTCTGTGTGCACCGGGCGAGCCGACCCATTCGTGCGAAGATGTCTTATTATGAGTTGCCATCATAAATCTTAAATGATATAAAATTTGAGATTAAAAAAATACTGTAGGTGGATTATGATTAAAGAGATAGCATAAAGTGAAGGGGCGTATTTATAAATTTTCATAACACAAAGGTGAGAATATGACGAATTTGTGAGATACAAGATTACGACAAAAATAATACAACCCAGGGCGGATCGCTAGTATATTATAAATCATTCCAACCTCTTTGATCCTGATGATTTAATGATAACAACACATTTAGTTGTAATGATTAGTTGTTGAGATTAACCAAAACTGTTATTTATTACTGCTTTAGGTTGTTCCCAGGCCCTTTGCCTCACAGGAAATTAGATTATTCCTAACTCAGAACTTATAATAATTCTTTAATCGCCTACTTTTTTATGTTCAGGTAACACGAAAGATTTACTAGGGTTAAGTTAATTAACCTTTAATAAAAAAATCACACAAAAACGTTCCCTTGCTTTCTGTAATATATTTTAACCGAAAAATTCTAACGAAATAATTTGTTCGTTTGGAAATACTTGTAAAATTTCACTACCGTGATTGACCTTCCAGTTTCTTCAGAGTTAGAGAGATGTCGTTTTTGTTTTATACAAGAGCTTCGACATTTGAAACTATATTATTTTACTGATCTCTATTATTATACTTTGAATACTCACCACCACTACCAACCTTCACGGTCAGCGCTAAATAGACGAAAATCAAATAAGAACAATATACTACATCTTATAACCTGTCCATTTTTGGAGGTCAGTCTCATAGTCAACATTCCGTTGAGAATATTGACTATTGAGTGTAATAGTCAGTAGTCTCAACTTTATCAACAGATTCAATGTTAAAGTATTATAGTCGAATTAAGTATGGAGATGGCGTTGCATGAGTGCTGCGTGGATCAAAAGCCAGCCGCTTATGTCTAGACGTTGCCTATATCGCAACAGGCGTTGCGCCAATCGCCACAAATTTGCACGGCACATTTGTACTGCGGTCTATTTGAATATACTGTTTATATTGTATTGTTTATACTCTGTGGTCACGGACTGCAAACCGACCCACTCAACGAAAAGAGTCATACGTAGATCTTTAGATGTAACTATTTTCGTCGGATGGGCTGGAATGTGCCTTCGCTTCTGAGATAATTAAGCTTGACAAGGGAACTTTTGTTGTACCGTTAATAGATATTAATCTATGATCTATACTTAATATAATAAAGCGTAAACACACACTACTTTGTGGCGTAGGATCTCAGCAATTAAGCAAAAAAATTACAGCATATTTTTTAATAATTCTTTCTTTAATAAAAAGCCCTACATTTACGTCACGCTTTATGCTATATATTTTCACGTTATTTAACTTAGGGGGTAAATAAATTGTAAAAAACCTTGATGTGGGAAAGAGACCATACAGTACAAGCTGCCAACATCAAGGAAGCAAGATTGCCATGGTACGGTAATTTGTATTTTGACATTTACAATGGAGAATTTGACAATTGTAAACAATATTTTTTTTATAATTTCATGCGGATGAAGCCGCATGAGAACACCTAGTTCTTGATATCGTTGTAGGAAGTATGTAATGAACATGATCATTTTAAATAGTCATGTCATCTAGAAATTCAACAGCTTTTAGTTTAATTGAATGACTCCTAGAAAATATCTTATTTTTTTCTAAATAGAATATTCCAAGTCAAAGTTACTAACGATTTTATTAAAAAGTGACACATTTTTGGCACTCTGGTCAAGTAAAATTTATTTGGAACAGAACGAACTATCGTCATCGAATCAAAAGGTAAATAAAATTTAAAGGGAAAACAACGTCATAGTTAACAATTAAAATAGCAAAAGAAAAATATTTTATTGATATAAATTGCATAAGAATTTATGTGTCCACTTATACATCAAGTAAATAATTTGTTTCGTTGGCAAATCATGCGTTCCAAATTCTGATTTGCAACGATTGATATCTTTGTTTACAGTTGGCTTAGTGCTGGTAAATATAATTTGTTTACTCAATTAAATATGCAGCTTTGGCGCATTGAATTTGCTCGCTCTAGTTCGACGGCCCTTGTTTACTTTGACAAACAATACCTGTGTCAATACCGACATCAGCTATTTCGTAAGAATTGCTTGTTTACTTTAGTTTGCCTATAATGGCATAGGCATGACACAAATATATGAAAATTAGTTTAGCACGTACTTATTTTAGGTTCAAAGAAAAGAAAAATATATATTTATTTCTTCTGTTTGTAATATTGTACAGTCAATAATCAAACTTTTCGAGGTTAGTTAAGGATGACTCAATGAACACATTGCTTATAATGAAAAGATTTGTCCAATTTATTTGTATGTTTACAATATTTATTTACAAGCAGTGCCCTTTGTTAATTCAACCGTGATGGTCAGCCCGTTCCGTACATTGTGCAAAATTACTTTGACGATGCCACTTAGATTCCTACGGCCATTCAATTCAATGGACCGAACACTATTGTGTCGGAAAATACTCAGCCGCGTCACATCCAATTCAATTTTATTACGTTTAAAATTGTTTTCTTCAACACGACGGTAACCGCAAGATAAAATTTAAAGGATACAGAACAGAACGTAAAGGCCAGTTTCAATTTAGTAGCTTAAATTGCATTGTAAAATTGCAATTTGGTTTTATAAATTTAAAGGTTTAAACTCAATTTCTGTTGATAAAGAAATAAGACGTCACAAACTGTAATCCTTGAATACGTAAGCGGAGAATTTTAAAAAATAAAAGCAAATGTTCTTTCGTGGATTTTTATTCTTTCAGTGTAAAAGCACCTTAATTGGATATTGAAAGTGAAAAAGCAACCAAGTTTGTTCCCTTTGACACTTTTGGTATTGCATACATCGTGTATTTTTCTTGTAATATTAATTGTAAAGAACATTCATTACTCTATATTTATTATTAACAACAATTAGTTGCCCTTTTTTCCATTAATCTACTCTTTAAGATTATTATGCGTTTTATAATTGGTCTGTGTAGTTTTATAAGTAGTCTGTGCTGATAACAATCACCTAGAAACTAGAAATCTTCCGGGTACTTATCAATATGATATCAATGCGGTATTATCGAGCGGTTATCAATTACGTGTTGACACAAAGTTATTAAAAAAAACAATAAATTAACTAATAAAGAAATGCTACATTTATTACTGCTTTAATTTCAGCTAAACTCGACAAGTAACTAAAATAGTTTTTAATATGAAAACATTAACTTAACCATAACTTAATTCATATCGATATAAGCCTTACCTTACAAAATCTTAAAGTTCACTACTATTAAAAGATTAAATTATAACAAGTAGAGTTTGTGGTCCGGGCCGTGTCAATTCAAAAGAGAGAGGCTAGGCAATTGGAGACCGGGGGAGGCAACGATCGCAACATGGACTCTCATTGTCGCTGTGGACGGCCGTCGAATCGGCCGCGTATACACTCACGCGCACCTTTAACCGCGAACGCGTAGCTCCCTTAAACGATCGCAAAGTGATAACGAACCAAGTGTAGTAGGTAAATGTGAGTCTTGGTGATGTGAATGACTACAGTACGGACGATTTTCGTTTTGTGTTACGAAAATCATCGGTAGTGTAGTGACTAGTAAACAATCGGCCAGTGTGTAAACATTCGCTATTTTTCTTCTGTCATTTAAATGTTTAAGGGGAATCGCTCGCACTTTATTTCAAGTCTTTACAGACAGCAATTATTATAATAATAGTACAAAGGCGATA
This sequence comes from Papilio protenor, assembly GCA_029286645.1. Taxonomy (NCBI): domain Eukaryota; kingdom Metazoa; phylum Arthropoda; class Insecta; order Lepidoptera; family Papilionidae; genus Papilio; species Papilio protenor. The sequence continues at coordinate 5,004,888 of JAGSMZ010000019.1, read as the reverse complement.
GTGATCTCGCTCGAGGCGATCACGATTCTCGGTTGTTGTAGAAATTTGATATCAGTCCGTTTGTGGGTCATAATGCTGGTTCATAAAGAGGTCCATTGTTTTAGACTAGGAAACATATGCGGTATTCATTTCGTTATACTGTTAGTAGATAAGCTAATTAATCTAGAAGGATACCTAACGTTTATTACAGGTATTAAATAATTTATACAAACTTAATAGTGCTTTAAATCAATAGTAAAAAAACTGCAAAATTTTTATCTTAATTAATTAAAAATGTTTTTACTAATATATTATTTTAATTAAGTGTTTAAAATAAATAAAATCAAATTTATTCTCATTTCCAAACGGTAAAACTATAAACAATTTAATTTAGTAAATAATTCAGCGGTCATTAACCTAAAGTTAGTTTGGAATTCGCAATCTATGGAATTTGCCATATTTTCCAAACAATATTGATACCGTGTTATGTTTCTATTTAGAAAGTACTTATCTCTACGTTGCCTTTCGTTTTGTTTTACGAACAATTTTCTACCAGAAGCATTTACGTTGGGTCAAATACGGCTGTTTTAATTGCTTTGAGTTATCTCTAAGTTATACCAATCAAACTACATCTATTGACCTTCTGTTATGCTTAAAATCGTAAATAAATAATAGCCTTACAAATTTTCCTATTTATTAGTTTGCTTGACCGGTGAGTTCTAAAGTCCAAAATTAATTAACTAGTAAATGGAGAAACGTGATTCTTTTTATAGGCTCTCGTATTAATGCTTAAGCTATCACGCTTTTTGCCATAATAATGAAGTGCTCGTTAAATAAATATGACATTTGATAAAAATAAAATAAATCGATATGTCGCAGTGGTAGGCATTCTAGGGTTTTATTCGACTTCGTTGTCTGTATGTCCTTTTTAATATAGATAGGGCTAAATGTCTGATTACTTGCATCGTCATGTCCCTCGGACTCGCTTATCTCGTATGTCGACGTGACATGGAGTGAGATAACAAAGATCAACCCTCACATCCTTTACCTGACATAATAACTGACAACTGGCTTTTATCTTTTTATTTAATTTAATTTAGTAAATAATTCAGCGGTCATTAACCTAAAGTTAGTTTGGAATTCGCAATCTATGGAATTTGCCATATTTTGCAAACAATAATGATACCGTGTTATGTTTCTATTTAGAAAGTACTTATCTCTACGTTGCCTTTTGTTTTGTTTTACGAACAATTTTCTACCAGAAGCATTTACGTTGGGTCAAATACGGCTGGTTTAATTGCTTTGAGTTATCTCTAAGTTATACCAATCAAACTACATCTATTGACCTTCTGTTATGCTTAAAATCGTAAATAAATAATAGCCTTACAAATTTTCCTATTTGTTAGTTTGCTTGACCAGTGAGTTCTAAAGTCCAAAATTAATTAACTAGTAAATGGAGAAACGTGATTCTTTATATAGGCTCTCGTATTAATGCTTAAGCTATCACGCTTTTTGTCATAATAATGAAGTGCTCGTTAAATAAATATGACATTTAATAAAAATAAAATAAATCGATATGTCGCAGTGGTAGGCATTCTAGGGTTTTATTCGACTTCGTTGTCTGTATGTCCTTTTTAATATAGATAGGGCTAAATGTCTGATTACTTGCATCGTCATGTCCCTCGGACTCGCTTATCTCGTATGCCGACGTGACATGGAGTGAGATAACAAAGATCAACCCTCACATCCTTTACCTGACATAATAACTGACAACTGGCTTTTATCTTTTTATTTAATTTAATTTTAGTGATGTGCCTCACCATTATCGATATCGTTATTTTTAGATTCGAATCATTTAGATATATGTTTTCTTAATTATTTGCAATTGAACTATGATTTCTCAGCGTCTATTTCAATTTCGAGTCTCGTTAATGATTCACAAAGATTCTTTCAGTTCCTCGGGTACAAAAAAATGTAAAAGTAAATATTATTAAATATAAACATTTCTTATCTAAATGTATAAAATACGCGTGAATATATGCCTACTTAAAAATCAATAAGAAAAAAAAATAACATATCGTAATAAACACAAAATTGTTGCATCGTACTTATCCTCGAGTATGAAACTAAGCCTCCTGCGCAAGGTTTTTGCCGTTATCACGTTTATAACTTCATACTTGTAGTTCAAGTATAAGCATTTGATATCGTCAAGATCAGTTACAACCCAGCGCAAGGCCGAGGCGTCCGGTTGCAATAATAATGGAATTCATTATAGTCAAGTATCAAGTATTGTAAAGCGCTCTATACTTCTTACATCTAGTCAGTTAAGATGTAAAAGCATAATATGAAAGAAAATATTAACTATTTATGGTAATGCCTGTAATGTGTTTATTGAATTTCTAGTAGGAATATTTTCTTAACATCATTCGAACCCTTATGGAAATAGTTACGAAATATCAATATTGCAGTAAATGCTTTCAATAGACCCTAGCTCATAACGATTCATTAAATATTAATTGAATGCAGACTTACTGCTGCACTCAGACACATGGTTAATCTGTCCCTTAGTGTAAATTATAAAAACTAAGGTACTCTTTTAGTGATGATTAAACGACACTTACTATGGCAGTTGTTTTAAAAAAAACTGTTTGCGTCAGTACTATCTGTATTTTTAACCTTGTTTAAATGAATGCACATATTTTCTTTCAAAAATAAGGACATTCCATTTACTGAAGTAATATTGGCTATTTTCAAAAGTACATTGCTTGCATATTTGTTATTGCGTTCAGTGAATATTGACCCAGTATTGTTGCAACATTGTAAATACCATTTAATGGTCTATTTGTCATGCCTAATATGTAAATCTATGTCGTCATGCTTATTGCTCTTTCATTATTATTCAATGTTTGTTTATTAAAAGAAAATCTTGTTCATCAATTTTATAAGCGAATTCAAATTTGAATCTTAACTCGAAAAAGAAAAGACTACACTCACAGATATTTAATACAGCTATTTAGGAGGTCCTTTAGTATATTCCATTCTGATACTAAATCCACACTGTACGGATTTGATTGTGTCGACTCTGAATGTCTATTAAGCCACAAAAAGTCATCATCAGCTTATAATAACTCCCTTCTAAAGGGGCTCGAAATCCTTAAGTTAGAGGAGACTAGGCCATAAACAACCAAGCTGGCCCACTGCGCGTTGGTTGCCTTCACACATATCTTTGAATTTCTTCACAGATATATTGCGTCGCGATGTTATTCTTGTAAGAATATCGGATAAATATATCTACATTCATCCACAAGAAAATAATTGTATTACGTATAACTAAATGAAAGCTGTATGCCCTTTTTTCACGTTTTCTGTTAAACTAAAATAGCTTTAGAGATATGTATGTAAATGTAACTAATGGTTAGGTATAGTTTATAAAGTAGTTCGAAGCGATTGTAGAATGAACGTGAGTCATTTAGCAGTGGGCGCTTCATTCGGTATGCGCGGGCGCAGTAGCTAGGAAATGCATTTTGTTATACTGTCGATTTTAAAACTTTTTAGTGCTAACCTCGAAATTATACTTATCTATTCTAAAGAATGCTTTGAGATAAAGGAAATTTGAGTTTATTTTAATGGTTTTTTACAATTTACAATTATAAAATAATATGTGAGTTGAGAAATAATATAACAGACATTTTAGTACCTATCTTATCTTTTAGTTTGAAGGACGAGTCCTTATGATACAAGTACTATGTTATTATGCAATTTAGTGTTTACTGATATCATTAGTATTGACAATTCAAAGAAATATTCCACACTTGTTTATTTTAGTTTAAATGTCATTGTCCGCAAAAATAAGTTGAAGTATTTTTTTAAAGATTAAAATATTAATAAATCTTAAATAAAACTATTAAAATATTTAACTTTGTTGTTTATTAACAGTGATAGCGGAAATCCAAAGCGACCTTTAATGTTTTTTTATAAATTGTCACTCGGTTTTACTTATTTTTTGTACTGTGATTAAAAATCTACTTTATGTTAACGTTGTATGGCCAGCATTTTGCGATTGGGTTCTATAGCCTAATAAACGACAAATAAATAACGATATACTTTGACAATTAATTATTTCCGTGCGCTGCATTGGGATCTGCGACGTTATTCCGACTCAATTATATTATAGATAATAATATTATTTAAGCCTGCTACAAACGTTCAGTTGAACTCTTCAATTAAAACTGTGTACTCGTAAACGACTTTTCTGTCCCAAGACTTTTCAGTTAAAACTACCACATCTGAGTGTATGTAACAGGCTTTATTAAATTAAATTATAGACTTTGTTGTTGTAAAATTGATTTCGTAAATGAGTAGGTAATCATTTCATGAAATGAAATTTTTATAAAAACTATACCTATAATTGTTTTTATCAATACAAAACTACATTTATCTAATCCTAAAGTACAGTTGAATATATTGTTAAAGAAAAATACATCACTTTAGTAGCAACGCCAGGTATTTCACATCAAAGCTACACAAAATATGCGAAACTTTTTGAATAAACGAACGAACACCGTTCGTCATATCACTTTCCATTAACGGTAATATTTACTATGCGGCGTGACTATGAAGTAATTAAAACGGTCCGCGAGAACAGCGAGTTTTTTTTTTAACTGTAACCGCGATTCCCTCGGAGCGACAAAAAAATCGGATAGCGATTTGACGGCTCTATCGGAATAGAGGTTCAACGACCAAACTGTTACTTTGATACGTTTAATGCACCCACAGACTTGGGTTTTCGTTTCAATTTTTTATGCTATTAGTTATAGTACTTAAATATGCGATAGACGGTATGTTTTTAACTGTATTAAATAAAATGCCAATAAAACGTGTTACTTAATAATACCAGAAAGAAGTTTAGTTTTGTCCAAAGATATATAGACTAGGCATAGTGAACAACATTTTTTCACCGGTACTTTCTTTGAACGGTACTATATCAGTTGTCAAGTTTAACTCCATCATTTGTTATAAAATAAACTAAACAGTGCCTTAAAAAATGTAAACATTTAAATATTATGTAGTGACGCCTGTTGGTAATCAATTTATATAAAACTAGCTTTCGTCGAGACTTAGTCCGCGTGGAATTTAAAAAAAAACAAAAGTGAGTAGCCTATGTGTTCTTCCAGACTATCCTCTACATTTATACCAAATTTCATCGAGATCCGTTCAGTCGTTTAGGATACAAACTCTAACAAACATCCATCCATCTAAACTTTCGCATTTATAATATTAGTACGAAGTAAGATTAATTATATTGACATGTGGTTTTGAGGATCTATTAATAGACTAGCTGTTCGCGTGCGGATTCATCCGCGTGAAATTATAAAAACTTTATTTTATTGTTTACATTTGTCAAATTATCAATATCAAATGTCAAAATGACATGACATGACATGACAAACCTTAGCAATCTTTCTTTCTTGATGTTGGCAGCAACTTATGGTCTCTTTCCCACATTAGGGTTTTTATCCAAAATGTTTACCCCCTAAGTTTAATGGCGTGAAAATATATAGCCTAAAGCATGACGTAAGTGTAGGGCTTCTTATTAAAAGAATAATTATTCAAAAATATGCTGTAATTGCTGAAGTCTTAGGCAACAAAGTAGTGTACGCTTTATTATAATAGTATAGATAGTGTTAGTGAGTTTATGCAAAAAATGTTTCAAGTGAAGTGTCAACTACCTACTTTATATATTTTTTTTTGAATCTCTTTGGTTTTGTCATTCAAATTGTTTTTCAATTTAAATGAAAGCCCTTCAGTTGTTACCAATTTTCATTCATCAAAGCATAATAAAATTTCATAAGATATTTTATTTCTCAAATAAGTTGTCAGTTATGTTTTAGAGGGTGATGACACTAAATCTACGGTTAAACAGGTTAAGATTTGAGCTATACAATTTTATTGTTTCATGAACCAGATCGGCGAATGTCGGAACAACCGTTAAGTGTGAATGATCCAATAGCGGAAACGGCTGATAGTTTTATATAGGCCTCGATATACCGGTACTTTGACTATAGAGAAACGGACTAGACAAAGAGCCACGGCTGTCTATACTAATATTATAAAGAGGAAAGATTTGTATTTTTGTATGTATTGAAATAACAAAAAACTATTGGGCGATTTCAAAAATTCTTTAACCATTAAAGAGCTACGTTATCAATGAGTAACATAGGCTATATTTTTTAATTTAATGCGGGCAAAATCGCGAGCAACAGCTAGTACTAAACAAAGCTTTACTTGGGGGATTGAGGTAAATAAAACAATCACGTACATATGTGCATAACTTGACGAACTTTTTGAACGTATACTTACTTAAAACTTTACACACTAACACAAAACGTAATCGTTTTTATTTGACATAGAGGAATGCGAAGCTTGACATGTCCTGTCCTTAAAAGTCAAAGTACCGGTAACTCATTCGTAGCTTTGCGTTGTTACAACTGATCGTAGTTGCATGGTGTGATTGTACGTAGGTGTTAACGGCACTTTAAATGCACTTAGTTAAAACCTTTTAACCCACATTTGTATTGGACAAAGTTATGAAATTACTGTATTGTAGAGAAGTGTTGGTGCAAGATATAGATGTATTATTAACTTCATAAATGATACTACTATGATTTAAATAAATCTTTTTACATTTTGGAAATCTCATACTAATGTACATAAAAAGTTAGCCTTTATAACAGGGCTTTGCATAAAAGTACGTAACTCAAAACCGGATATCATTCCCATAAAATGGTACGATTTCACAATTGAGCGAAATAATAATCAACAATCGTGCCACTTTGGCTCCCTCCGTTACGGGCTGTCGTTGTTTTGAATTATTACTCCAAAGGCGGACGTAATTCGTCAACGGTTTATAATCAAGTTGGTTCCTCAACCGCACTTTAATGCGTGGGTACTTTCATATTATTAGGTCAGCGAGCGACGCGCATACGACGCGGGGATTACGTACTACCGAGACTGTGAGTGTGTTTGTAGGTGTTCTCTCTATGTTAAAATGCAGATTGTATTTCTTCGTAGTCTATATAAGTATGTTTGAATATCTGTATGGAAATGTAGTGAATGATGTAAGTAAGAATAATCTAGAATTTGCTTCATAAATATGTAGGATATCTGATTCAGGGAAATCAATGTGCATTTTGATTAAAAAATGTTTAAACCAAAAGGCAAATGCTTTTAAGAGTTAGTGCAATGGTAGTAAACATTTATTATCCTTAATCATACGTTTCCGCACGACAGAGACGTAAAGCTTTACTCGAGAATTATCTCCGTGGCAATAATCAAAGCAATCAACACAAAACTACAGTAATTATCGCACTGATTTAAACGACTATAAGGTTTTAAATGCGATCTAAAAATATACCCCTTACTATAAAATTAATTCGTCAAAATTGAATTCCTTATTTCAATTATGTGTTTTATTGCTAGGCGATAAGAATTTATTTTACAACGTTCATGATAATGAAAGGTTTTTAGGTTAACCGGTAAGGACTACTGTAGACGGAATTAATTTATTTGGACCTTCTGTTTATTCAGACGATCTTTATGCCGGCTTCTTTTGTTTTATTAAATTAAATTCACCGGGTAATAAAATTATACGGAAAAGGTTATTGACCTATCTTGGTACTAGCGAAAACAATTACAGCGAAGAATTTTATTATCTTGTTTAAGTATATTATTTTCGATGGAAATAATTTTATATCATACACGAGGATTGGACGACTTTTTGTTTCTGGAATATAATTATTGGGGTAAACCATAGCAGTATGCATACATTTCACACACAAGCAGTTCATAATGTTTTTAATAGCACTATTAGGTAATAACTATAAGAACTTAAGCGTAAATATAATTCTGTTATCTGGTTCACTTAAAAATATTTTGTCTGTATTAATAAAAGTTCATTGAACACAATAGGTAGGCGACAGATAAGCGCGATTAAATCAGAAGCTAGATTACTTTCCAGATATGGACATGAACAGTGTTAATGACCTCACAAGGCCAAAGGCCTCCTCGGTATACGTATATAACCTTTCGATTTTAAAAATTACAATTTTATTTACCGCAACATAATAATCTATATCAAGTGTATCTTTATTACAATCGGCCGTACGCGTGTTTATATTATTCAGTCGTAAGATAAGTTTTGCATTTTATTCGATTCAGGCGACACGAATCATGAACAAACTATCGAGAAATATAATAAAGCGTCAAACGACGCTGTATTGAAAACGAAACAATGTGCAACAAAGATAAAATGGTAAGCGGGAAGTTCGGTTTCGCCGCTAAAAAGGACAAAGTGATCGCGACGGAGGCTAAGACTGAGTTTAGTGTTAAGGAAAAATGTCGGAAAATACAGAAGAAACTTAAGAAGACTGATAAACAGAAGACTGATGTTAAAGAGAAGGCGATTTGGTGGAACCAGTGTAGCAGCCGTGAGTAGATTTTAGTCCTACATTTATGAAATAAACAACTAACGACTTGGTAAATGACGTTTATAATTTTTGGTTAGTGATTATCATAACGTAACCGCGATCGATAACATTTCCCATAATACCTTTCGACTATTAAGTAAAAGCCAAAGGGTACGCGTTTTAAATTATGTATGAATGTAAAATAAATAGATACCTGTTTTTATTGCAAGAGCCATTGGCCCTTTAAGGGCCCACGGGCTTGTTACACTCTATGAATGTGCAATGAGGGGAAATTAGAGCAGCAAGGTCCAGCTTTTGAAATCGGCCCGGTACCTCCCGCACGAGTACGGCCCAACGAGGCCAACGCGGCCTTAAACGTCGCCTTCAAAGCATTTTACCGAAGTGAGCCCTTCTAATGATCGTAGTAACGATTTCGACATTGACTTTTGCGATTCGTGTAGCCCTGCCCTTATTTTCTATGTTTCGATGGCTTATTACGATTAAATAATTTCGAAACTGACCTCCTTGGAACATAAAATCAATACTCGTATCACTGTGTATTGTTTTAACCTTTCTTTTGTTTTAATAACGATTCCGCGTAATAAAAGTAGCTCAATGCAGTATGTATGTCAGTGGAAAGCGCGAGAGAATCCCGTGAAATCGGCGCACAAACGACGACGCGCACTCTCCACATCATCCACTTTCTAAACTGGCTAGACAGCGCCGTCGGTTAATAGTTCAGGAACTGCTACTCGATCGGCCGCATGAAAGTTGTCTTTTGTTGACATTTCCTTGTGAGAAAACTCACAGTGCTTCACAGCATAATTGCTTTCTTTATTGTAAAAGGACTCTAAACATTTGTACATCGGTACATAATTTTAAATATAAGGGTTTTTGCAAAGGAGTCCTTAAATGTACAAATTAAATCTTATATATCATTTATATAGGAAAGTGATTAGTAATTACATGCAGAATATAACGTGGGAAGAATTTCGCATTTGTTAAGTTCTTACCATTAAAGAATGGAGCACTTTCTGTATGGGAAAATGTAAACGATATCTAGAAAATTCATAACATGTTCGAGAATGTACTTCGTCCATCAATATTGTACAAAGTCGGATGTTTGTCAAGCCGAAAAGCATATTAATATTGATTCGGGTAACAATCAATATTAATTCCTGATACTATAGTTAAAACAAAATGCTCTATAATTATAGTAGTAGTATGAACCAGTTTGTCCATTAAAAATTAATGATCTTTTGGTTAAGAAACCTGTTCCAAACTTTGTCCCTTATCTCAGTACTAAGTTTATTGAACCAGGAATTAAATCACCCTTAAAGCTTCAATATTCATTACATGTCTGTGATTAATAACAAAGGTTGTTGTCAAGCAATTATTGAAAGTGCCAGTATGATTGTGTTTTAGTAATTTTTTAATTGGCGATGTCAATACATCAGTTCCTTATTAGGTATCGTTCGTGTCTCGAGACAGACAGTTGGTTGAATCCGATTTTACTATTACATTCTGGTTACTAAGCGGATTGCAAGACACATTTTAATGTCTTTGTTACAATGTAACTCAGTGGATCTTAAACATTCTTAAACTTGTTTCATAAAAATACGTTTACATTTCAGTCTACATTTTTTTCTCTCAATCAAGGAAATGACAATTTTATATCAATTTAGAAACGCTAAGTATACTGATAAATGTAATGTGGATACGTTTATATCGGATTTTAATCTAAATCCTTCACTGACTTACAAAATAATCCTATATTTCATTCTTTTAGCCTCAGATTTTCTTTCCAAAGAAAGTATTAGGGCAACAATAGATATAATGATTCTGGGATATTCTTTCCTTACGATTTTACTTGCTAGTTATAGTGAGAAAGTGTGTGATTCTGAAATAATTTCTGTGAAAATTAATAAACCGCGGGTGAATGTTAAACGTGAGTTTTCATGGCCGGTACACTTCTACAGAAACGTATTGTTATCACTGTTTTTATCGAGTTGATTGAGAAGGATGACAATGTTTTTTATGCAGGTGTTTCGATAGTGAAACACAGCAGAGTCGACCTTAATCCTACTTCATACTAATACTAATATTATAAATGCGAAAGTTTAGATGGATGGATGGATGGATGTTTGTTAGAGTTTGCAGCCTAAACGGCTGAACGGATTTCAATAAAATTTGGCATAGATGTAGAGGATAGTCTGGAAGAACACATAGGCTACTTGCGTTTGTTTTTTCTAATTCCGCGCGGACGGAGTCGCGGGCGAAACCTAGTTGCAAATAAAACAATGTGCTGTACTCTGAACCTACTATATCATCGTTCCCCGTAACCTGCATGAATTTTATTGATAACATTTTTTTTGAAAATCCTTTCAGATACAAATAAAATATAGTAATCTATACTAATATTATAAAGAGGAAAACTTTGTATTTTTGTATTTTTGTATTTTTGTATTTTTGTATGTATTGAAATAACTCAAAAACTACTGGGCCGATTTTAAAAATTCTTTCACCATCAGAAAGGTAATTTATCTGCGAGTAACATAGGCTATATTTTATTATTACTAATGTTTAGGAACTATTAATAAAAAGCGTGTTTCTGGACGCCGGCGTTAAAAATTCACTAAACTTTAACTTTTCTCGGCTTATGCTGCCTAAACCGTTAGAGGTATATAAAAATGATGTATGAAAGAATTGTAGATCTTAAAAAGTTCTACAGAAAAGTGCGCGATAGCATATATCTATCTTTAACGGTTTTCTTACAATAACCACTTTTTTGTTTACAAAATGAATTAAAAATCCTACGCTATTTGCAGCGTTCTTTTATTGGTTTCAATATTAATCCTTATCCAAATAAATGCGTTTGTTATCAGGAGAATTTAATGTAGAATAAAATTGTCCTTTACAGTAATTAAATTGGACTAATAGTTTAGAAGATATCGCGAACACAAACAATAAGGGTAATCGAAAAATCAGCTTACAAGCTACCGGGCTTAGAAATTTGGAATCTTGCATCGGTAGATTTCTGTTATTACATAGATTACTACTAAGTTAATACTTTTGGTAATAGGTTGAAAAAAAAGGGCGAATGTAATAGGTTATATTTGTAATTTCACGCGGGCGAAGTCGCGAGCAACGGCTCGTCGTTAATATACGAGTACTTAGACATAGCCTTACAACACTTAAGCCTTACAACCTTACACATGGACATTTAAAAAAATTGTCCCAAGTGAAGTGTCAACTATGCCTCCTCTATTTATTTAAACTCTTTGACCTTAAACATAAATGTGTGAATGGAATTTCTTCGAACATAGTTGAAAATTATCATATCATATGTCACATCACATCACATCATATCACATGTCACATCACATCACATCACATGTCACATGTCACATCACATCACATCACATCATATCACATGTCACATCACATCACATCACATCACATCACATCACATCACATCACATCACATCACATCACATCACATCACATCACATCACACATCACATCACAATCACATCACATCACATCATATCACATGTCACATCACATCACATCACATGTCACATCACATCACTCACATCACATCATATCACATGTCACATCACATCACATCACATGTCACACATCACAACATCACACATCACAATCACATCACATGTCACATCACATCACATCACATCAACATCACATCACATCACATCACATCACATCAACATCACATCACATCACATCACATCACACATCACATCACAATCACATCACATCACATCATATCACATGTCACATCACATCACATCACATGTCACATCACATCACTCACATCACATCATATCACATGTCACATCACATCACATCACATGTCACACATCACATCACACATGTCACATCACATCACATGTCACATGTCACATCACATCACATCACATGTCACACATCACCATCACACATCACAATCACACATCACATCACACATGTCACATCACACATGTCACATCACACATGTCACATCACATCACACATGTCACATGTCACATGTCACATGTCACATCACACGTCACACGTCCACACGTCACACTTCACATGTCACACATCACAATCACACATCACACTCACACATCACACACATCACACATCACACATCACATGTCACATGTCCACATCACACATCCACATCACACATGTCACATGTCACATCACACATCACCATCACACATCACACCTCACACATCACACATCACACATCACACATCAACATCACACATCACACGTCACACTTCACATGTCACATGTCCACATCACATCACATGTCACATTACACATGTCACATGTCACATGTCACATGTCACATGTCACATGTCACACGTCACACGTCACACGTCACACGTCACACGTCACATCACACATCACACATCACACATACACATCACACATCACCATCACACATCACACATCACCTCACACATCACACAATCACACATCACACATCACACATCACCATCACACATCACATCACACATCAAACGTCCAACGTCAAACGTCAAAACGTCAAACGTCAAGCGTCAAAACGTCAAGCGTCAAAACGTCAAACGTCAAACGTCACACATCACACATCAACGTCAAACGTTCAAACGTCAAACGTCAAACCTCAAACCTCAAAAGTCAAACGTCAAACGTCAAACGTCAAACGTCAAACGTCAAAAGTCAAACGTCAAACGTCAAACGTCAAACGTCACACATCACACATCACACGTCACACATCACACATCACACATCACACATCACACATCACACATCACACATCACACATCACACATCAACGTCAAACGTCAAACGTCAAACGTCAAAAGTCAAACGTCAAACGTCAACGTCAAACGTCAAGCGTCAAAACGTCAAACGTCAACGTCAAACGTCACACTCACACATCACACATCACATCACACATCACCTCACACATCACACATCCACATCACACATCACACAATCACACATCAAACGTCAAACGTCAAACCTCAAACGTCAAAAGTCCAAACGTCAAACGTCAAACGTCAACGTCAAACGTCAAACGTCCAACGTCAAACGTCAAAAGTCAAACGTCACACATCACACCTCACACATCACACGTCACACATCACACATCACCTCACACATCACACATCAAACGTCAAACGTCAACGTCAAACGTCAAACTCAAACGTCAAACTCAAACGTCAAACGTCAAACCTCAAACGTCAAACTTCAAACGTCAAACGCAAACGTCAAACGTCACACATCACATCACATGTCACACATCACACGTCACATGTCACACATCACACATCACACGTCAAACGTCAAACGTCAAACGTCAAACGTCAAACCTCAAACGTCAAAAGTCAAACGTCAAACGTCAAACGTCAAACGTCACACATGTCACATCACACGTCACATGTCACACATCACACGTCACACATCACACATCACACATGTCACATGTCACATGTCACATGTCACACATCACACATCACACATCACACATCACACATCACACATCACACACACACATCACACATCAAACGTCAAACGTCAAACGTCAAACTCAAACGTCAAAAGTCAAATGTCAAACGTCAAACGTCAAACGTTCAAACGTCAAACTTCAACGTCAAACGTCACACATCACACATCACACGTCACACGTCACCATCACACATCACACATCAACACATCACACATCAAACGTCAACGTCAAACCTCAACCTCAAAAGTCAAACGTCACACGTCAAACGTCAAACGTCAAACGTCAAACGTCACACGTCAAACGTCAAACGGTCAAACGTCAAACGTCAAACGTAAACGTCAAACGTCACACATCACACATCACACATCACACATCACACAGTCACACATCACACACATCACACGTCAAACGTCAACCGTCAAAACGTCAACGTCAAACCTCAACCTCAAAAGTCAAACGTCAAACGTCAAACGTTCAAACGTCAACGTCAAACGTCAACGTCAAAAGTCAACGTCAACGTCAAACGTCACACGTCAAACGTCAAGCGTCACACATCACACATCAAACGTCACACATGTCACATCACACGTCCACACATCACACATCACCATCACACATCACATCACATGTCACATCACACATGTCACATGTCACATCACACATGTCACATCACACGTCACATGTCACATGTCCCATGTCACATGTCACATCACACGTCACATCACACATTCACACATCACACATTACACATCACACATCACACATCACACAGCACACATCACACATCACACATCACACATCACACATCAACACATCACACATCACATCACATGTCACATCACACGTCACATTACACATGTCACATTACACATGTCACATGTCACATGTCACATGGCACATGTCACATGTCACATGTCACACGTCACACGTCACACGTCACATCACACATCACACATCACATATCACACATCAAACGTCAAACGTCAAACGTCAAACGTCAAAAGTCAAACGTCAAACGTCAAACGTCAAACGTCAAGCGTCACATCACATGTCACATCACATCACATGTCACATGTCACACATCACACTCACACATCACAATCACACATCACACGTCACATCACACATCACATCACATGTCACATCACACATGTCACATCACATCACATGTCACATCACACATGTCACATGTCACACGTCACACTCACACATCACACGTCACATGTCACACGTCACACTTCACATGTCACACATCACACATGTCACATGTCACATCACACATCACACATCACACCATCACACATCACACTCACACGTCACACATCACACATCACACATCACACATCACACATCACACATCACACATCACACATCACACATCACACATCACACATCACACATCACACATCAACATCACACATCACCATCACACATCACACACATCACACATCACACATCAAACGTCAAACGTCAAACGTCACACATCACACATCACACATGTCACATGTCACACGTCACACATCACACATCACACATCACACATCACACATCACACATGTCACATTACACATGTCACATGTCACATGTCACATGTCACATGGCACATGTCACATGTTCACATGTCACATTACACATGTCACATGTCACACATCACACATCACCATCACACATCACACATTCACACATCACACCTCACACATCACACATGTCACATGTCACATGTCACATGTCCACATGTCACATGTCACATGTCACATGTCACACGTCACACGTCACACATCACACATCACCACATCACACATCACACTCACACATCACACGTCACACGTCAAACGTCAACGTCAAACGTCAAACGTCAAAAGTCAAACGTCAAAAGTCAAACGTCAAACGTCAAACGTCCAACGTCAAACGTCAAACGTCCAAACGTCAAACGTCAAACGTCAAACGTCAAACGTCAAACGTCAAAAGTCAAACGTCAAACGTCAAACTCAAACGTCAAACGTCAAGCGTCACACATCACCATCACACATCACACATCACACATGTCACATCACACATCAACATCACACATCAACGTCAAACGTCAAACGTCAAACGTCAAAAGTCAAACGTCAACGTCAAACGTCAAACGTTGACGTTTGACGTTTGACGTTTGACGTTTGATATGTGATGTGTGATTGTGTGATGTGTGGATGTGTGATGTGTGATGTGTGTGTGTGATGTGTGATGTGTGACGTGTGACGTGTGACATGTGACATGTGACGTGTGACGTGTGATGTGACATGTGTGATGTGACATGTGACATGTGACGTGTGATGTGACATGTGACATGTGACGTGTGATGTGTGATGTTGTGATGTGTGATGTGTGTGTGTGATGTGTGACATGTGACATGTGACGTGTGACATGTGACATGTGTGATGTGTGGATGTGTGATGTGTGATGTGTGGATGTGTGATGTGTATGTGTGATGTGTGATGTGTGACGTGTGACGTGTGATGTGTGATGTGTGATGTGTGATGTGTCATGTGACATGTGACATGTGTGATGTGTGATTGTGATGTGTGATGTTGATGTGTGATGGTGTGATGTGTGACGTTTGACGTTTGACGTTGACGTTTGACGTTTACGTTTGACGTTTACGTTTGACGTTTGACTTTTGACTTTTGACGTTTGACGTTTGACGTTTGACGTTTGATGTGTGATTGTGATGTGTGAGTGTGATGTGTGAATGTGTGATGTGTGATGTGTGATGTTGTGATGTGTGACGTGTGGACGTGTGATGTGACATGTGACATGTGACATGTGCCATGTGACATGTGTGATGTGTGACATGTGACATGTGTAATGTGACATGTGAATGTGACATGTGACATGTGACATGTGACATGTGTGATGTGACGTGTGATGTGTGATGTGATGTGTGATGGTGATGTGTGATGATGTGTGATGTGTATGTGTGATGTGTGCATGTGTGATGTGTGCTGTGTGATGTGTGATGTGTGATGTTGATGTGTGATTGTGATGTGTGATGGTGATGTGTGACGTGTGGACGTGTGACGTGTGATGTGTGATTGTGACATGTGACATGTGTGATGTGTGATGTGTGCATGTGTGATGTGACATGTGACATGTGTGATGTGACATGTGAATGTGACATGTGTGATGTGTGGATGTGTGATGTGATGTGTGATGTTGATGTGTGATGTGTGACATGTGACCATGTGACATGTGACATGTGTGATGTGTGATGTGTGATGTGACATGTGATGTGACGCTTGACGTTTGACGTTTGACGTTTGACGTTTGACGTTTGACGTTTGACGTTTGACGTTTGATGTGTGATATGTGATGTGTGATGTGTGATGTGACGTGTGACGTGTGACGTGTGACATGTGACATGTGACATGTGCCATGTGACATGTGACATGTGACATGTGTGATGTGTGATGTGTGATGTGTGCATGTGTGATGTGTGTGTGTGATGTGTGATGTGTGATGTGTATGTGTGATGTGTGATGTGTGATGTGTGATGTGTGATGTGGATGTGTGATGTGACATGTGACATGTGTGATGTGACATGTGACATTGTGACATGTGACATGTGACGTGTGATGTGACATGTGTGATGTGACATGTGACATGTGTGATGTGTGACGTGTGATATGTGATGTGTGATTGTGTGATGTGTGATTGTGATGTGTGATGTGTGATGTGTGATGTGTGATGTGTGATGTGTGACGTGTGATGTGTGACGTTTGACGTTTGACGTTTGACGTTTGACGTTTGACTTTTGACGTTTGACGTTTGACGTTTGACGTTTGACGTTTGACGTTTGACGTTTGACGTTTGACTTTTGAGGTTTGAGGTTTGACGTTTGATGTGTGATTGTGTGATGTGTGATGTGGTGATGTGTGATGTGTTGATGTGTGATGTTGTGATGTGTGATGTGACGTGTGACGTTTGACGTTTGACGTTTGACTTTTGACGTTTGACTTTTGACGTTTGACGTTTACGTTTGACGTTTGACGTTTGACTTTTGACGTTTGACGTTTACGTTTGACGTTTGATGTGTGATGTGATGTGTGATATGTGACATGTGTGATGTGGTGATGTGTGATGTGTGTGTGTGATGTGTGACGTTGACGTTTGACGTTGACGTTGACGTTTGACGTTTGACTTTTGACGTTTGAACGTTTGACGTTTGACGTTTGCGTTTGACGTTTGATGTGTGATGTGGATGTGTGATGTGTGATGTGTGATTGTGATGTGTGAATGTGTGATGTGATGTGACATGTGAACATGTGACATGTGACATGTGATGTGTGATGGTGTGATGTGTGATGTGTGATGTGACGTGTGACATGTGACATGTGACGTGTGATGTGACATGTGACGTGTGACGTTTGACGTTTACGTTTGACGTTTGACTTTTGACGTTTGACGTTTGACGTGTGACGTGTGACATGTGACGTGTGATGTGTGATTGTGATGTGTGATGTGTGAATGTGTGATGTGTGCTGTGTGATGTGTGATGGTGATGTGTGACGTTTGACGTTTGACGTTTGACTTTTGACGTTTGACGTTGACGTGTGACGTTTGACGTTGACTTTTGACGTTTGGACGTTTTGACGTTGGACGTTTTGACGTTTGACGTTTGACGTTGATGTGTGATGTGTGATGTGTGACGTGTGATGTGTGAGTGTGACGTGTGATGTGTGATGTGTGGATGTGTGACGTTTGACGTTTGACGTTTGACGCTTGACGTTTGACGTTGATGTGTGATTGTGACGTGTGACGTGTGACGTGTGACGTGTGACGTGTGATGTGTGATGTGTTGATGTGTGATGTGTGATGTGTGATGTGTGGATGTGTGATGTGTGATGTGGTGATGTGTGACGTTTGACGTTTGGACGTTTTGACGTTGACGTTTGATGTGTGATGTGTGATGTGTGTGATGTGTGCTGTGTGATGTGTGTGTGTGATGTGTGAATGTGTGATGTGTGATGTGTGAGGTGTGATGTGTGATGTGTGAGTGTGACGTGTGACGTGTGATGTGTGACATGTGATGTGACATGTGACATGTGACATGTGACAT
This sequence comes from Papilio protenor, assembly GCA_029286645.1. Classification (NCBI taxonomy): domain Eukaryota; kingdom Metazoa; phylum Arthropoda; class Insecta; order Lepidoptera; family Papilionidae; genus Papilio; species Papilio protenor. The sequence goes on along the minus strand of JAGSMZ010000019.1, from coordinate 4,985,834 downwards.
GTGTGATGTGACATGTGTGATGTGTGTGATGTGTGATGTGGATGTGTGATGTGTGATGTTGTGATGTGTGATGTGTGATGTGTATGTGTGATGTGTGATGTGTGATGGTGATGTGTGATGTGTGATTGTGTGATGTGTGTGTGTGATGTGTGAGTGTGATGTGTGACGTGTGATGTGTGAGTGTGATGTGTGATGTGATGTGACATGTGACATGTGATGTGTGATGGTGTGATGTGTGAATGTGTGATGTGTGACATGTGACATGTGATGTGTGATGTGTGAGTGTGACGTGTGACGTGTGATGTGACATGTGACATGTGACATGTGTGATGTGATGTGTGATGTGTGTGATGTGTGACATGTGATGTGTGATGTGACATGTGTGATGTGTGAGTGTGATGTGTGAGTGTGACGTGTGACGTGTGATGTGTGACATGTGACATGTGATGTGATGTGACATGTGATGTGATGTGATGTGACATGTGATGTGACATGTGTGATGTGTTGATGTGTGATGTGATGTGATGTGACATGTGATGTGTGATGTGTGACATGTGATGTGATGTGACATGTGATGTGTGATGGTGATGTGTGATGTGGATGTGTGATGTGTGATGTGATGTGATGTGATGTGAGTGATGTGATGTGAGTGATGTGATGTGATGTGATGTGATGTGATGTGACATGTGATGTGTGATGTGATGTGACATGTGATGTGTGATGTGACATGTGTGATGTGATGTGATGTGACATATGATATGATAATTTTCAACTATGTTCGAAGAAATTCCATTTCACACATTTATGTTTAAGGTCAAAGAGTTTAAATAAATAGAGGAGGCATAGTTGACACTTCACTTGGGACAATTTTTTTAAATGTCCATGTGTAAGGTTGTAAGGCTTAAGTGTTGTAAGGCTATGTCTAAGTACTCGTATATTAACGACGAGCCGTTGCTCGCGACTTCGCCCGCGTGAAATTACAAATATAACCTATTACATTCGCCCTTTTTTTTCAACCTATTACCAAAAGTATTAACTTAGTAGTAATCTATGTAATAACAGAAATCTACCGATGCAAGATTCCAAATTTCTAAGCCCGGTAGCTTGTAAGCTGATTTTTCGATTACCCTTATTGTTTGTGTTCGCGATATCTTCTAAACTATTAGTCCAATTTAATTACTGTAAAGGACAATTTTATTCTACATTAAATTCTCCTGATAACAAACGCATTTATTTGGATAAGGATTAATATTGAAACCAATAAAAGAACGCTGCAAATAGCGTAGGATTTTTAATTCATTTTGTAAACAAAAAAGTGGTTATTGTAAGAAAACCGTTAAAGATAGATATATGCTATCGCGCACTTTTCTGTAGAACTGTTTAAAAATACAAAAATACAAAAATACAAAAATACAAAAATACAAAAATACAAAAATACAAAAATACAAAAATACAAAAATACAAAAATACAAAAATACAAAAATACAAAAATACAAAAATACAAAAATACAAAAATACAAAAATACAAAAATACAAAAATACAAAAATACAAAAATACAAAAATACAAAAATACAAAAATACAAAAATACAAAAATACAAAAATACAAAAATACAAAAATACAAAAATACAAAAATACAAAAATACAAAAATACAAAAATACAAAAATACAAAAATACAAAAATACAAAAATACAAAAATACAAAAATACAAAAATACAAAAATACAAAAATACAAAAATACAAAAATACAAAAATACAAAAATACAAAAATACAAAAATACAAAAATACAAAAATACAAAAATACAAAAATACAAAAATACAAAAATACAAAAATACAAAAATACAAAAATACAAAAATACAAAAATACAAAAATACAAAAATACAAAAATACAAAAATACAAAAATACAAAAATACAAAAATACAAAAATACAAAAATACAAAAATACAAAAATACAAAAATACAAAAATACAAAAATACAAAAATACAAAAATACAAAAATACAAAAATACAAAAATACAAAAATACAAAAATACAAAAATACAAAAATACAAAAATACAAAAATACAAAAATACAAAAATACAAAAATACAAAAATACAAAAATACAAAAATACAAAAATACAAAAATACAAAAATACAAAAATACAAAAATACAAAAATACAAAAATACAAAAATACAAAAATACAAAAATACAAAAATACAAAAATACAAAAATACAAAAATACAAAAATACAAAAATACAAAAATACAAAAATACAAAAATACAAAAATACAAAAATACAAAAATACAAAAATACAAAAATACAAAAATACAAAAATACAAAAATACAAAAATACAAAAATACAAAAATACAAAAATACAAAAATACAAAAATACAAAAATACAAAAATACAAAAATACAAAAATACAAAAATACAAAAATACAAAAATACAAAAATACAAAAATACAAAAATACAAAAATACAAAAATACAAAAATACAAAAATACAAAAATACAAAAATACAAAAATACAAAAATACAAAAATACAAAAATACAAAAATACAAAAATACAAAAATACAAAAATACAAAAATACAAAAATACAAAAATACAAAAATACAAAAATACAAAAATACAAAAATACAAAAATACAAAAATACAAAAATACAAAAATACAAAAATACAAAAATACAAAAATACAAAAATACAAAAATACAAAAATACAAAAATACAAAAATACAAAAATACAAAAATACAAAAATACAAAAATACAAAAATACAAAAATACAAAAATACAAAAATACAAAAATACAAAAATACAAAAATACAAAAATACAAAAATACAAAAATACAAAAATACAAAAATACAAAAATACAAAAATACAAAAATACAAAGTTTTCCTCTTTATAATATTAGTATAGATATAGATATAGATTATAAATGTGAACGTTTAGATGGATGGATGGATAGATAAATGTTTGTTAGAGTTTGTAACCTAAACGGCTGAACGGATTTCGATGAAATTTGGTACAGATGTAGAGGATAGACTGGAAGAACACATAGGCTTCTCGCTTTTGTTTTTTTTTAATTCCACGCGGACGGAGTCGCGGGCAACAGCTAGTATTTTATAAAATCGTTTATAGGTGTAATTCTGGACGCTTGATCACTTCCTTTTTAAGTATTTTCATGATTGACAGGTCATAATGACATCTTGTCATCGTGTTTCTTTAATGTCAGTGAACTAACAAAAGCAGTAATTTCTCTGTATATTAATGTTTTAATAATTAAGTTAAACTATATTTGTTCAATAAACTGTCTTCAAATTCCAACCCATATTAAAATATTTGTGGATATCCGAGTTATTTTTGGCTGTATAATAACATATGAGCGTTATACTTGCTTTTTAAGAGAATAAATAAGTACTTATTTTTGAAATAATAAGCGTAATTGAGTGCCCTTTTATTAGGAAACACTTAAGATATGTCCAAAGGTCAGTAAAACGTACGTTTTTTTCACAATTCCATAACATATACTTACCTAGGGTTATCTAAAAAAGTAGTCAATTTTACGGCGTTATTTGTACAATGTATTGTATATATATATGTTTGAAACTCAATACACAATAACATTAATTCATATAAAGTCCTAAATCATTATCAGAAATTATTGGTTCTTATAATATACCAAAGGGATGTCACCCACACAGTTACATATCTACAAAATGAAAGTAACTAGCTTGGGAACATGTTTGTTTAATTGTTTTTTACTTATTTGATGTTGTCTTGTTGCAGTGAGTGAAATCGATCAGTACCTATGGATGGTCGGGGGCTCAGCCGGCGCGTTGGCGCTGACAGGCGTCGCGGCCGCCTCTGCCTTCTATCTCAGCACGAGACCAAAACCTGAGAAGCCTCTCGTTACACTACACGAACAGAGCTTATTAGAATCGGTGAGTAACATAAATACTAGCTATTGCCTACGACTTTGAACGTTTAGTGGATTAAAGTCGGACCTAGATAAGTAAGAAGTTGGGCGACTTTCATAAACAAAAACTCATATTATAGAGACGCTACTAAAAGCGAGAAAATCATAGCGGTTTCTTGGACATTTGCTTATCCACGTTCGACTGTTTAAGCAAATACCACATGTATACACTTGGTTAATTTAACATTAATTCTTGGACCTGATTTTTATGATGTAAATATGAAAGTATTCCTATATTCAAACAGTAATATTTTTATTTTGTTCATCGAAGAGTTTGGACATGTAAAATAGGCCCCAAATAATAACTGAAAACGTAAATACTTGAAAATATATCTTATTATTATACGAGCTTTATTCGTTCGTCATCCAATATGATAAGGGAATAAATTGATTCATAGACGAAGAAATGTAATTTTAATATAGACGAAAAATCCCGTAATCTACATTTCTTATCAAGAACTCAAAGATATTTTAACAAAAGGTTATTGATCGATAACAATTACACGAAACTACGATTAGTGGATTAATTTTATTTTAAAAATTAAGCATCTATGAAATAATCTACACTAAACTAACACTAATAATAATAAAATCATACAATGATTCATAAACCAATATTTTATCGTAATAAAGAAAATCTGAGATTTACTTTCTGGCGTAACACACAGCGTCCATTATTTTATTTTTTTCATTATAATAATAACCTTTATCGTAAGTTCAATGATCGAACTGAATCTAAAGTATGTAATGCAATAAATGCTTTTCCACAATATAGATAAGTATAGACTAATGCAGATTATTTCTGTTTCAAATGTCGTGTTAGGGGAACTCCTTTATATCCAGGTAGCAAAGTTCGGATTGTCCCAATTCAAGCCGCCGCGGAGAGTTGGCAGAGCGCATCTTCGAGCGATATTTTTAACTCATTGTACGAAGAGCAGCCCTGCTTGCTTCTCATGTCAGTGCCCAAAAAGTTTATAGCGAAAGTGACGAGCCCCTGAGTTGCTCCCGGTTACTTCATTTATGAACGTTACGAACGAATTAAAAAAGTTAATTGCTTTGTTGAACGGTATGGAAGTGATGTGGTCGCGCAATTGCGCTTTTTAGGATTGTTTAGATTTTTTTTGTGATTTTATAGTGAAGTGATTTATAATTGTGGAAATGGCTTGCTGTGACTGTTGCATTGGAGTTGCGCCTATTAGGCCACCGATTAATCTTAGCGAACAATCAGATGCAATTAAAGTAAGAATTACATTTAATAAATACAAATTATTTAAGGCAGAATTTACATTTAGACGAAGGAATTAGTAGAAAAATAAATATCTAATGTATCATAGAATTTGCTGTAATTTTTGTGCTTTTTAAACATTTTAAGAGAGTGCGTTTTAAACGCAGATTGCGGTTACACGCACCCGTGTTGCGTATTTTGGCAAGGCTCCGTTAGATTTAGAATCGGATCATTGAAAGGTCGGAAATGTCGGTTACGTGTCTACGACTGAATCGACGCAAAAATAACGTCTTCTAGATAGTTCTTTTATTTGCCAAATCACACATAATTTATTATACTATTATTTGAATCTAACCGTAGGGGATCGTGAAATGTCGAGCAGTTTTACGACGGCATTATGTGACCATGACTACGTGTTTGAGTGGTTTGAACTATGTATTAGTCATTTTATGCGTGTAGTAGAGTGCGAATGAAATCTGTTGTTTCTTTAATACCTTTTTGGATGCCCTTATTCTACAATTTTTATACCGCTTCCCACTACCCACACAGAAGACAGGCGTGAAGTGGGAGCAATTCCGCGTTTCGTCTGATGAGTATGGTGCCGGAGGACCAACTTTAGTCCCTTTTTCTTCCCACCCTTTTTCTTATAAGAGAAGGATGGAAAGGGAACGTGGATTTGACGGTGGAGAAGACGCATATGAAGGGGGAAATATCCTGTTTATGTGCGTCTCCTCCTTCATCGATTAAGGGTAGGCAACGCATCCGCTATTGCAAATGTCTATGGGCAGCGGTCGCTTCGCCATTTCGGCGGATTCAGGTGGCCGTTTGCTCGTTTGCCACCCGATGATGTATAAAAAAATTCAATGAACTGATACATCTACTATTATTATAATCTTTCATATAGCATTAACGAGCCGTTGCTCGCGACTTCGCCCGCGTGAAATTACAAATATAACCTATTACGTTCGCCCTTTTTTTCAACCTATTACCAAAAGTATTAACTTAGTAGTAATCTACGTAATAACAGAAATCTACCGATGCAAGATTCCAAATTTCTAAGTCCGGTAGCTTGTAAGCTGATTTTTCGGTTACCCTTATTGTTTGTGTTCGCGATATCTTCTAAACTATTAGTCCAATTTTAATACTGTAAATGACAATTTTATTCTACATTAAATTCTCCTGATAACAAACGCATTTATTTAGATAAGGATTAATATTGAAACCAATAAAAGAACGCTGCAAATAGCGTTGGATTTTTAATTCATTTTGTAAACACAAAAGTGGTTATTGTAAGAAAACCGTTAAAGATAGATATATGCTGTCGCGCACTTTTCTGTAGAACTTTTTAAGATCTACAATTCTTTCATACATCATTTTTATATACCTCTAACGGTTTAGGCAGCGTAAGCCGAGAAAAGTTAAAGTTTAGTGAGTTTTTAACGCCGGCGTCCAGAAACACGCTGTTTATTAATAGTTCCTGAACATTAGTACCTTACCTTTCTGATGGTGAAAGAATTTTTAAAATCGGCGCAGTAGTTTTTGAGTTATTTCAATACATACAAAAATACAAAAATACAAAAATACAAAAATACAAAAATACAAAAATACAAAAATACAAAGTTTTCCTCTTTATAATATTAGTATAGATGAACATACGTTTAGGCGACTATGTTCCGAGATAGTCAGAAAAAGCTTTGTGCGTTGTTATAAACGTTTTTATTCGCTTAAATACTCCAATAACTTTATCAGTAATAAATAATGTTTTAATAAAGTTAGAAACAAAATGGACACGCCATAAATCAGTTTAATTATTATGACATAAACCGTAACCACAACCTCAAAATGTTTATACGTTACTGCCTTGATATATGACACGGAGACTCAAAACTGTTGCAAATATTTTGACATTTAAATGGTCGATTAAAATTTGGAAATTATGATTTGCTTACACAAGCCTGCATTCAATAACTTCAAGCAAAGTATACTTGTATGAATTTTGTTTGTTTTGCAAAATGCGTTCGCGGATAATTTTAGTGTGTAGTAAATTTTATGAATATACTCGGCCCCTATTCGACAGAGAGCTTGTAAATTACTCCGGTGATAAAATGGAAACGTAAAAGTTGTACATATAGCCGCGGTATGTATGAACTTAACGATGGCATCAGTGAAAGACCATCTTTATTTTTGGAGAAGGCATTAATATTATGTGGCTTAAATATTTAAGTACTAAATCGTGAACATATACCCGTTTTCACCAACCAGCGTCTAAAGTAATCTTAGATAGGAAAAATCTCCCTAAATCTAAAATAAAATTACGAACTTAGGTTACATTTAAACGATGGTGAAAACAAAATTCATACATGCTACGCTTTAATACTGCTTTCTTCCTGCTCTATTCCTTAAATTTAGGAGTTCCTATAGTTGGTCAAAATTAGTTTATCAATTTTGTGAAATGTCATCTCTACCTATGAATAAGTAATTGCCGCCCAAGATTGAATATTTATAAAATGACTAGTAATTCATCTGGGCCAACATTTAATGGAACGATAGACGTATTGTTTACAAACAAAACTACTTACTATTTATGAATTGCGAACTAAAAAGCACAATAACATATTTAGTGCGTAATTTTAGTATGGATACGACTACTATAGACTACGTAATCGACTAGCTTAAATTAAGAGCAGATTTTGTATTCGCACTATTTCCGGAAGAGCATTTGAATCTATTAACATTAAAATAATTCACCATATCGTTTGGATTAGATCTTCAACATTATCTTTATACAAAACACGTGATCGTCGCAAGTCGATTTCAAGAAATATGCGTTGTAAAACATCAAGAAGTTATTTCATATTCCCATTCTCACGCCCACATTGCATGGCAACGTACAAAAATAAAATCCAATTGAGTCGGGAAAAGGGAGACTTAAATGTCTATACTTGTGATCGTCTGAATTTTTGGCAGAGCGATCAGACGAGTCACGGGACTGGGGGATAAATTAATGTGAAAATTGTAATGTCTCGTCAATGCCGTTTCAAAGTAGTAAACGTGTTGGTTTTTCTTAGCATACATTTTTAAATATAGTTCAGTTACAATTACTTAATACGCTTGTAGATCGTAGGTTTACCAAATGTCATGAAATGATCCGAGTTATTCAATATTTCCTACAATTAATTGGTTATAACAGTCGGAATTGGTTTTGGCTCTATCACACATTTTGTCCATTTAGAATCGAGAGTAGCGAATTAGCTAAGTTTTTTTAAACTTAACAATACTGTTTTATAATTTATCTCTTTCTCTTTAAACCAAAATAGCAATGTGTGGCAATTTTTGTGCAATAAAGCCGCCTAATCATCATCATCATCATCATCGTCTATTCTTATCACTTTTACGTAGAGCACCAGGTTTTCATCCTCCATAGGGATCTATTTTCCGTCATCTCAGTCGTCACTCCCTTCTTGATCATGTCACATTTTACGCCATCCATCCATCTCTTCCTAGGTCTACCTCTACCGGTGTACTTCCGCACTCATAACTAAAGTTCTCCTTGCCTCATGTGATTCTTCCCTCCTTAGAACGACCGTGCTAACTTTTTACTCCTTAATTTCTCTACCACTAGCACTGGTGCTACTTTAGACTGCCTCTAATATATTTAATGCATATCTTGATCATTCAAACAGCCTAATATATTTTATAAAATAATTGGTACTTACTACACCTGTCAATTTGTTACATAATTTATGGTTGTTAAAAATGAAAGTGTTGTAAGATATACAGTGATTCACGGATGCGAAACGTTTAAGCAAATCTTTCGGTTACTTCATCATTTAGTCATGCATCAATGTTTGAATATCGACGTTCGAATGTCTAAACAAATCACTGTGATTACAAAATGTAATAAACAAGATTTTCTGAATTTGTTCTGATTCACATTAATATAAAAAGAACAATAAATATCTTAGAAACATCAAATATCGTTTTATATTTTTTAATTTGTTCTTTTAATAAGATTTTAGAATCATTAATTGTTATAACAGTTTTCATGAAAATAATGATAAATGTAATGCGAACTTTTAACAAATGGATGGAGCAAAATCATTGAAAATATTATGCAAAGTAAAATGGGAATTTCGCACGCATTCTTTTGTGGTACGAAAAATGTAAGAAATAAAACTCTCACATATGTTTATGCTTTTATTGATACTGTTGAAAAATATATTAGAACATAACCGTATATTTTCTTAAAGTGATGAGTTATTTTGATACTTAGTTTTCAATACATTTATAAAACTCAAAACATTACATAAAACGAAAAATTAATCATTTTTTGCTTTTACCAATTCTTATTTAAGAAATCGTAAGCAACCATTTTAAATTGATCTGTGTTTTATTTTCTCTATCTTTATTGTGTTATTTATAGTATTATTAATGATTGTTAATCATGTAATAATATTTAGATTATTAATAGAATAAGGCGTTTTTTATTTAACACAATAATTGACAAGTTCAATGCCCTAATATGGGATTGGGTGCGACATGTACACCTTAGTCTCTCGCCAAATTTATGACATGACAGCTAATGAGATGTGTCATTCATTGTCCACATGCAATTGTGCAACAAATTAGAAACAATTAAAAGAAGAGCATAGTAATTATTACACACAATATAAGTCCTGCTGTTTGTTATAATACAATGTTAAATTTTGTCTCACAGAATATTTACTCCATGAAATGAAATTGAATCAAGGCTAACGACAGTCCCAAGATTTGGGAAATGCGGAAATTGCGAAGTGAAGTTAATAGTTTCAGTTTAACCCTTTTACAAATAGAGTCATGTAAACAAAGCCATTATAAGTCTTTAAAAACAAATAAAACACGTATCGTTTAACCTTTGCGAATTGCAGTCTATAAAGAATTGAAAAGTAAAAACATTTAACTGAAACCGCTTGCAGTAAACATGTTTTTTTCGTCGTTCTCTTAATACGATATGTTATTATTTGCGTGAGCGTAAACTTTCAAGAACGCGTTATCCGGAAACAGAAAATAAGCCAAACGTCCCTACAATGTCACGTATTCCAGAGATCGGTATTTTTAGACGTTAAGAAAGTCGTCTTACATCGAATTGACCTTCTGAAGATTGACGACCCAACAGGTTTTCTGAGATCTGAAAGATAAATTGAAAAAAATAATTTTTTCGCCTCGAAAATAACATCGCTGATGCTCGTATTATTAATCCATTAAATCTTTTACGATTTAAGTGGTATTAATTGAAAAACGTAAAATCTGTAAGATGTTGAAGCATCTAAAAAAATTGTTTATGGCCATGCTTGATTTTATATCATTGGTTAAGTCATTTTGTCCATCCTTAAAAATAGAACGCACACGTCCTTGCATTGAGTTATAATTATGCGCTCAACGGTCATCGGAAATTTTTAGGGAAACTAAATCCCAACCAACCTTGTGACATTAATTCTTAAAACAGATTGCCAGATGTCTCCCACAGCATCATTGCTACGACTTTAGTCACAGCATGTGATTTTAGACAAATTTTAAACAAATCGCAATAATTATTGACCGACTTCCCAAAATAAGGAGGTACTCAATTCGTCTGTGTTTTTTTTAATGTCACAAAACCATGTTAACAAATAACAAAGTTTAGAGTTATCTTCTGTATAAATATCTTTGATAAAATATTTATTGTTATTTTCTGTGTACATTTTGATAATATGACAACAGTAACTATAAGTGGGAGTACGTAATTACGTATCTCTTTTATGTGGGCAACTTGACCACTCACGACATATTAAAAGCTAATGAAATTTGTTAATTACAACGTTAAATGCAAATTTACTACCTGCTTTGTACGAAAAGTAAACATCGTTAGAATACCTGAATGAAACATAAAAATAATTTGTTACAAACATATTAGATCTTCCCGTCTCATAATAGACTCGTACTAGAAATTCTAGCTAATTTTCATTTTAGTACTATCAAGGTATTTATATATTCGACTCGACGTTATTTCTTTTAGAAGACGGTAATTAAAAACGTGATTTTTAATTTTCTCCTTGATGTTACCAGATCATGCAAGATACAATTGTGGTATTTCTTTCATTTGCGTTTATGAGACCAACACCAGTTCCCAGCTGTAATATTACTGAGAAAACTGGAGATGTTTTCTTTATAACAATGGACGTATGCGGTTTGCGGCAACAATTTAAAAGGCCCGTCTCTCACAAAACGTATTAAAGTTGAATGACCTGATGACATACAGTGTTCCCAACATTTACTCCCAAATGAGATCATTTCGCTTCGGTTCAATTTGTTTTTCAAGTCAAATCAACAAGTGACATTGACCCGTTCTTCGTTCCATTTAGCATCATAATAACATTATACCGTAATGTGTAAGAGTACGGTGAGTCTAATATGAATTCCGAGTTAGTGGGTCAGATTGTCATTACGTTAACGGACATTATTTGCAAAACATTTTAACACAACACTTTTCGGATGCGATTTTAGTTCAGTAACTAAACCTAACCTAAAAAAATCATCTTGAAAAGCTGGAAAGACTAAAAAGATTTTTTCAACGTTTAAACCCTCAAAGTTGTTTTTGCTATCATACACACTATGTTTTATGGAAACCAGGGAGTTCATTCAGTTAAACAAGGAATGACAGCTAGATTGGCTATCGCTCATATAAGAATTGTAAAGTATTGAGTAGGGATTGAAAGACTATGGGGTATTGGTCAGGTTGAAGAGAAAATTGTATAGATATCTGCTAATTTTTACGACATAACTGCATCCACACGTCATTATAACACATGTTGTTGTTCATGTAATCGCTTCATCGTAAGCAGCGTTAAAAAGATTACAATTGATTAGTTCCTCGTGTGTTGCAAGGATTCAGCACATTGAACCCGGACGGATTATTTACATACCATTTATAAATATACGATTATTTTATTATGTATACAATTATATATCTTCTCTATGTGTTGTAAAAATGACCCAAATCTTCCGTAATAATTCAATATGATTGTCGTTTTCTAGGGCCCTGAAATGGTTCGAGTCTCCAAATTCTACAAAGATGCAAAAAATGGCCGGTTCCTTCGCTACCTTCATGACGACACTCGTACGCTTTTCGAGACTTTTCGACGAGGTGTCAAAGAATCTAGTAAGTTGTGACCCTTATAATATCACGACTACATAACTAATTTGTAAATGCAGCACAGTTTAAATCCACAGTGCCCATTTATATTGTGTTTCCAAGACTTCCGATTTTTTATTTGATCTGATCAGTCAGTTTGAAGATTTCTTATAACAGCTATGTTTACGTTATCTTGTTTGCCTTACACACTAAGAACTTTCCTGGTAAACAACTTAATATATAATTTGTTTTATTTAAAAAAAACTAACATAGATTTTTCTGAGATTTCTAAAGTGGGAATGCCTCAAGGCACAATTCTAGGACCAGTCTTTTATCCCTCTGTATTTCCGTTCGTTAAGTATACTTGTTAAAGATAAGTACGATAATAGCCGTGCATTACATCGTATTGTTACCATCATTTACCAACAGGTTCACAGGATACAGTTAAACGTAATTTGTGCTAGTGGAGTTGCTGGGTCGGTGTTTTTTGCGTTTGCTTCACGGGCACTTTAAACTTGTTGCATCTTTGAAAAGTAGGAAATTGGAGCTACAAAGTTGCTCTTGATGCGTGGAAATTTCCACAATTCTTATTGCGGTTGCAAACGCACGTAATTGTTTACTAGATTGACTGATGTGATAAATGAATGTTAAAATGTTTTTCTTGAAAACTTCATGGTCGTGTGGTTATTAAAAAGTTAAATCTTATTTGTGTGGCCGATGACTTTTAATTAATTCCATTTCAGATAATGGCAACTGTCTCGGTTGGCGCGAGGGACCAAATAAGCCGTATATATGGCAAACATACAATGAGACCCTGCTGAGAGCGAAAAACTTTGGATCTGGCCTTATATGTCAAGGTCTCAGCCCGGGTCAAAGTACCTTTGTGGGTTAGTGTTTTGTGGCTTTTAAAACGAAATATTTATGTCATTTGTACTTTTACTCTTGGACCTTGAAGGAGCTACAATTATAAAATGTTTTCAGGTATTTACGCACAGAATTGTCCGGAATGGATAATGACGGAACAAGCTGCCTACTGCTATTCTATGGTTATTGTCCCACTGTACGATACTTTAGGAGCCAACGCGTGTGCCTTCATCATAAATCAAAGTAATTGTCTTTTAAACATCTCGACTAATATATTTACATTATTTTATTTATATATTTTAAATTTAATGAGCGACCTTGTTTATATGAGAGAAACAACTCAAGGCTGGAGACAAGATCGTAGGATGCGTAGATTATTTTTACGTGTCTCAAAAGTGTCCGTTATCTAATAAATTTACGCAATATCTGTTGATTGGCGGTGCCACCAATTTATTTATAGAAATTGCGGAGAGTCAAAAGCAAGGGAAAAACATTTTTCCTGGGGTTTTATTCCACGCAAGATATTGCGATTCGAATCTTCCTGTTTATTATTTGTTACATGCGCCTTAATTAAATCACGAGGCAAATCCGACTTATGTTAAAACCTTATGCGTGCTGAATTATTAGATATTATTAAAATACAGGCGCTTAAAATAATACTTTATTTACACAGATTTAAATACTAGTCTACCATCTAATGGAATTTATTTTTGTGCAGCTGAAATGTCAATAGTAGTATGTGAAGATGATAAAAAAGCAAATCTCCTTCTGGACCAATCACCGAGATGTCTGAGGAAGCTTGTCACCATCAAAGAAGTGTCGCCATCGACGCATCAGAGAGCCAGGAGTCGTGGCGTTGATATCGTCAAGTTCAGTGATGTAGAAATTCAAGGAGCGCAAAAAGACCATCCATTTGTCGTAAGTAACAAACAAAAAGTGACCTTATTTTTCATGAAACTGTTTTACTATTCGACTAAGTATAGGAACAATGTTATATCTATATCTCTACTAATGTTATAAAGAGGAGAGATTTGATTTTTCGAAAATACTTTCACCATTAAAAAGCTATTTTATAGCTGATAGCATAGGCTGTGTTTTTAACTATTTTTTAAAAAAGTCGCAGTTGCGAGCAACAACTAGAAAATTATATAATAACAATCAATTGGAATGAAAATATAAAAAATGTCTTGGTCGAATTTAAAGTGACATTTGATATTGTAGCCACCGAAACCGGATAGCCTGTGCACGATCTGCTACACGTCGGGCACGACTGGTATGCCCAAAGGCGTGATGCTGACTCACGAGAATCTCGTAGCTTCCATGTGCAGCGTAATCATGCAGCTCGGAGAGCATCGGCCTTCCAAACATGACGTCATGATCTCCTTCCTGCCCCTCGCACATATGCTGGAGAGATGTTGTGAGGTAAGACCTTAACAAAAGCTCTGATTTTATTGTAATCATATTATGATTTAGTTGGAAACATTAAAATGCATTTTCAGTTGTAACGAACGGCTAACTGTTACCGTGCCTTTTCAAACGAATTGAAATAATGGAGATAGTAATCGCAATGCTCTCAGTTCCATTATTAAAATGCAAATTATTAACCTCAGTTTTATACAATGTAAATGAAGTGTTGACCTCAAATGACACGGATGAACTACAATGTCTGCGACATAAAAATGAAGCTAATTACAAAAAATATACATGAATTAAATACAAGTTGAATCTATGAGATCTGATAGTAGGTTGTTTTTTTTATTGAAACAACACCTTAAAGTTATTTTGAATCTTTTCAGAATGCTCTGTATATGGTTGGAGGTGCGGTCGGCTTCTATAGCGGTGATATACGAAGACTAGGCGACGACTTAAGCGCCTTAAAGCCAACTATGATGCCTGCCGTACCTAGATTACTTAACAGACTTTATGATAAAGCCCAGAGTGAGATTTCAAATTCGAAGATCAAGAAGCTACTGTTTAATATGGCGCTTTCAGCTAAAGAATCTGAACTTAAAAGGTATGTACGAAATTACAAGAATTTTGAATTGAAAAACAGCTGAATACCTGAATACTTAACATTTTAAAGGAAAATTGATGGTCGATTTTGGATAATTTGTCAAATAAAAATAGGTCTTTTTTAATACGTTTCAATAACTATTTCCGATTATCCAACACCACTTCATTTGATAAGAAATCTACGCTAAAAATAACCTAATCATTTAAAAAATAGCGACATCAAATCGTACTATTTCCTTTAAAATGACGTAATATGTATGAAAATGCCAATCAAGTGTCACGCAACGTCTGTACGTTCAGCGTGAGTGGATATTCAGGTTACAATTCAGTATTTTATTAGCACGCATATTTCTTTTAGCATTTTCAATGTCATATTCTTGTTGAAGGAAATATCTAGTTCTATGAAGATGACACTTTCCACAGCCGACATGCTGTCAAATTATTATGTGTCTATTTATATTTATTCTATCATGTTCCTCTTCTTCGGTTGGGGCCAATAAAAATCCTAACTAAGAATAAAGTTTACGTGTTTGTCTTATATTTTAGACTACTAAAGGAAATGTTTGTTTTATTTGCGCAGAGGTATCATTCGCGCTGATTCTATATGGGATAAACTGGTATTCCGGAAGGTGCGCGAGGGTATGGGCGGCAGACTTCGTATTATGGTGGTAGGATCTGCACCACTCGCTGGCAATGTTCTTACATTCGCACGATGCGCTCTTGGCTGTCTGGTAAGTTTAAATTCAGGGTAGATATTGTATGGATATTGATAGTGCTAGAGGTATAGATGAACTTATACATTGATGTAATAAAGGCTGACAATATATAGTAACTATTTAGAACTTAGAAATTAGACGTAAATCTATAAGAAGCGATAGAGAAAACTCCCGAATGAAAATTCCAGATCTCTACTTATATAGTCTCTCTGGGTTGCGTTTTGGTTTGTTGCTATCTTGTTTTAATGTAAAGTATTTCGTCCACTTGAAACAAATTTAGATTTTTATTGAACTGAAACCGTGAATTTCATCCGAGATATCAACTTCATGCATTACAATAACCGATTCTAGCTTCTGTTTCCATTAACATAATCTATTATAATATTTCAACACTATCAATCATATTCAAGAATGTTTGAAATAAATGGAAGATATTATTAATATTACCCGTTGAAGCTTCAAGGCCGTTATATTTAGTTCGCGGTATTTGTTTGTTATTCTTCCAAATATCTTGTTTGTTTTGGATCGACTTGATATACAGATGATTATTTTGACTAGATACCGTTCATGATCATAAGATTATAATATAAATAATCAACACAGCGATGTAGTTTTACCAAAATACCTGAAAAACCCGCTAGGGAAATGATTTTCCAAAATATTCAGCCTTATAACAGTATACAGTCGACTCGACTGTAATTTATTGTTGCCGACACATGAATGATTGATGACGTAATGATGACATGAACACAAAACTTATGCTTACGACCTAAAGAATTGGCGGAGATTATAGATTCTCCACGGTTGTGGTACAATTTTCTCGACGCTATCTCCGTGCTGTCGCCTGTCTTACGGGATATTTCAGATCGCAATGATTGATAAATAATAGGTCACACGAGCGATAACGTGAGTCATCTCTTGATGAGAGCCCTGGCTTCAGTTTACTGAGTGTTAAGGCAATTTTTTTCTTTATATTAATGGATATTTGGTTTATGTTTCCAGATCGTGGAAGGGTACGGGCAGACGGAGTGCACTGCGCCCGTCACTCTGACCGTTCAGGGTGACCACGTGCCCGAGCATGTCGGCCCTCCCGTCGCTTGTTGCAAAGTCAAGGTTAGTCACCTATCTCAATCAAAACATTAACTTGACAACAACCTTACCATATACTAGCTTTCGCCCGCGACTCCGTCCGCGTGGAATTAAATAAAACAAAAGTGAGTAGCCTATGTGTTCTTCCAGACTATCCTCTATATCTATACCAAATTTCATCGAAATCCGTTTAGCTACAAACTCTAACAAATATAAATCCATCTAAACTCTCCCATTTATAATATTAGTATGATTTAAATTAAAGTGAAATTAATAGAGAGTTTAACTATAGATACTCTTACAATTTGGTTACTTTGTGGTAACCAAATTGTTACTTTTATATTCTCGAATAGGGCTTGAATGATGATAGTGATGACAAATTGTATACTTACAGCTAGTGGACGTGCCGGAGATGGAGTACTACGCGGCGCAGGGTCAAGGCGAGGTGTGCGTGCAGGGAGCCAACGTGTTTAAGGGTTACTTCAAAGAGCCGGAGAAGACCCGGCAAGTGATCGACCGCGACGGCTGGCACCACACCGGCGACATCGGCAAATGGCTGCCTGTGAGTTATATACAACACTAATTAAATCCTACTATTTAATCGTCTTACAATGTTGTTACGAATGTTTGTATATTACAGAATGGAACTCTGAAGATAATCGATAGAAGAAAACATATCTTCAAGCTGTCACAAGGCGAATACATTGTGCCGGAGAAGATTGAGAACATTTACATTAGGAGTCAATATGTGGAACAAGTTTTCGTGCACGGCGAATCATTAAAGGTAAAATTTTTTTTTCTTTATTTGATGGTCTTCCTACTTTTACAGTAGGATCAGCGTAACACGACATTTTTCACTACAATTTTATTCATCAACTCAGTAACTTCAGCCAATTAGTCAACTTATCCATCTGTATCTATATCTCTCTATACTAATATTATAAAGAGGAAAGATTTGTATTTTTGTATGTATTGAAATAACTCAAAAACTACTGGTTGAATTACAAAAATTCTTTCACCATTAAAAAGCTACGTTATCAGTAACATAGTTATATTTTGGATTATTCTTTTTCACGCGGGCAAAGTCGCGACCAACAGCTAGTGCTACTTATAGCTATTTTGTTGTTTTTCTTATGGATAAAAGTAAATGAGTCATTGTTTCTGTTCTGAGATCGTCACGTGTCATCCTATAACAATCATAGTACGCATTCTCAGCTATCACATGCAATTTGTTAACGATAATTTTTTTGGGGTCTCTCCAAGTCACGCTTCCAATTGGCACACTAGAGTCATAGACATTGTTTCACTTTTTAAATCCCTTTAATTGATCTTTAAATACAGTTGCTAAGTCTAACCTATTTAAAAATATTCTAAAATACACTAGTAACAGAATGTCATTGATTTGTCTCATGAGAATGTCAATCTTTCGTCGCTATTTTTTTACGTACAAAGCAATTTTACTATGTTACAAAGGTATTCAAATGTAAAAAATGTTTTTTGGATTAAATGTTTTTTTTTTCAAATTCGGCTGAGTTATTAAATAACTCACTCGAAATTCGTTCGAAAATAATCATTCAAAGAGATTTAAAGCTATTGTTTTTTTTTAAATTTCTAGTCGTGCATCGTAGCGGTGGTTGTACCAGACGTTGATGTGGTGAAGTGCTGGGCGTTGGAGAACGGCATTCAGGGCACTTTCTCCGCTCTTTGCGAGAACGAGCGCGTCAAGCAGATGATATTGGACGACATGTTGCAGTGGGGCAGGAACGCTGGACTTAAGACATTTGAACAGGTAATTTAACAAACATAGACTTTGGACGAATGGTTGTAAATATTTTTTCGCGGATGTAACTTGAGAAAAATAAATGAAAGAGATTTTTCTGTGCCAGCTACAAATTTTGAATGACGATTTTTAAAATATATGTTTCGTGACGGTGATCTAAATTTTAGCCGATGCTATTAAAATTATGACAGGCGCTCGCGCGAACAATGGTTGAGATGCAAACATATTGATAACTGCAATTTCACAAATTGTTATAGCGCAGAAGGCTTATGGGAACATTGTTACTAATACAAACAGATTCTATTTGATTTTTCCACCTTGATTTCAAGCAACATTTGATTATTTACGGGGTTGTAATCTTTATATCTATACTAATATAATAAAGCGTAAACACACACTACTTCGTGGCGTTCTTTCTTTACTAAAAGTCCTACGACACGCTTTAGGCTATATAGTTTCACTCTATTAAACTTAGGAGGTAAATAAATTGCAATAAAACCTTAATGTGGGAAAGGGACTATAAACTACAAGCTGCCAACATTAAGGAAGCAAGATTGCCATGATACGGCAATTGGTACGCAATGGCAAAGGCGTTCGATCTCATTTGTGCATTTGAATTTTGACATTTGCAATTGGGAATTTGACAAATGTAAACAATAATATAAAGTTTTTTATAATTTAACGCGGGTGAAGCCGCACGGGAACAGCTATTGGGTCTATAAATCCACGATTATCGCATGAGCTGTACTGTACAAACGCCTGATGATCTTAGAGGTTTATTTGAGTAACCTAAAAACTCTCGTATTGTTTCTAGGAGTATCATAAAGCATTTATATAACAAAGAACTTATTCGTTCTTAAGTTATATTTAAACATTGATAATGTCAATAAATATGATAACTTGGAGTGGAATTTTTTATTTTTAGTTTAGTTTTTATTTATTTTAGTGACAGATTAGTCAATGTCAAGTCCAATACAAGGACAGTGTATAAATAGCTCGAATACGATAAGAAGGAATCGATAACTACAAGCGAGGTTGAATGAATTCGATTCGGAATGCGAGTTAAATGTTTTATGCAATAATAATAATCCTCTAGTATTGATAACTAGCTATTCGCGTGCGGATTCATCTGCGTGAAATTATAAAAACTTTGTTTTATTGTTTACATTTGTCAAATTATCAATAGCAAATGTCAAAATGACATAACATGACAAACCTTAGCAATCTTTCTTTCTTGATGTTGGCAGCAACTTATGGTCTCTTTCCCACATTAGGGTTTTTATCCAAATATTTACCCCCTAAGTTTAATGGCGTGAAAATATATAGCCTAAAGCATGACGTAAGTGTAGGGCTTTTTATTAAAAAAAGAATTATTCAAAAATATGCTGTGATTGCTGACATCTTAGGCAACAAAGAAGTGTGTGTTTACGCTTTATTATAATAGTATAGATAGATAGTATAGATAGAAAGCTGATATAATTGAAATTGAATGAATTCTTTCGTAGGTCAAAGATATATATTTGCACCCGGATCCGTTCTCCGTGCAGAATGGTCTCCTCACGCCAACTATGAAGGCGAAACGACCGGAGATCAGAAACTACTTCAAGCCGCAGATAGAAGACATGTACAAGCAGCTTGAATAAACATTCGAATTTCGAAACAATTGATTCGATGTTGAATCGAAAATCGATTTCACAGATTCCTGAAATATTTTCTGTTAGAAAAATATTATTAAGTTTTTACTTTAAGTGATATTTGTATGGTTTTCGAAATAAAGTATGCATACATGCGTGAAGTAAACAATTTTTGAATTTTTAAAGTACTTACTGGTATCAAACATTATTTTATTTGTGTTTTTGTACGGTTATTATGAAAGCTAATACACGAGTGAGTGGTTTTAATTCTGTACTCTTTATTGTTTGTTTATTCTTGAGTGATTGTAATTAAGCGACGTTTGAAAGCTAAATACAAGAAAATACTTAGAATAAGTTACTTACGGCCGAATACTGGAACGAATTTTCAACGTTTCGTAAGTAATAAATAAAATAAATAACTTATCTTCAAATAAATGTCAACATTTTTATGGAATAAAGATTACGCGGGGCCTTATTTACGATGTTCCGTTTTAAATGTCGTTTCAATAATCGGCCGTTAGCCTTTATAGGCAATAATCTAAGGAACACTAGTTTCTTATGATGTCAATTATTGGTGTGTTTGTATCGCAATTTAATTATTAATATAAACTGCAGTGTTTTGTGTGGAAGTTTGTTATATATTTAATGATATTAGAATCCATGACATTTAAACACACACAAGTGAAGAAAATGTAAGTGTTTTAAATTATTGTAGCAATTCGGATGACATGTTTATGATTTTTTTTTAAAATTATGAATAACGAAATTGTATCACTTTTCTTAAAGTAGTAAAAATTAGGTTATCGATGTTTAACTTGAATGAAATTTACTATGTCTTATTGCAATAATACATTTCTATTAAGTAAAATATATAGTAACAGAAATAAAATTTATTAAGACAAAATCAATAATTAAAATATAATAACTAGTATTGTAATGATAAATCATTTTGAAGGTCCAGGATCTTTTTAATTTAATAGAACAGATTTTAAAAAAAATGAAATAGGAATAAACTTAATAGAAATGTATGTGATTTGGCATTATATTTAAAATTATTGGCTTAACTATGATTTTAAAAAAATTAGGGCCGTTTTATAGACTAAAACGTAGAACAATTTTTGTTAGAAAATAACATTTAGACGAATAAGTTTAGGTTAGTTTTATACGCAAACACAGTTTATAAAATTCAAACGCACCTTTTTCACAAAAAGTAAACACTATACCATCCAATTAGTTTAGTATTTCTTGTACTTTTGGAGTGTACACGCTGTGCCTTCAGAACCACAAGGCTTGAATTGGCACGTTGAACAGTCAATTATTACTGTTCCTGACGTGCCAACTCAAATGCCGGGTACTATGCTATAATATTTGATCAGAATTCGGAATTCAAATTTTCTAATTCAATGTTCAAACGAATTAATGTCCATAATTTTTAAAGTAAGAATTATTTTAATAGTTATTAATTTTCACGCCATCATAATCTTTTCCGACTTTTTGGTTTACATTATTAGAGCGTGTGCACACCTGAAACTAAACCATCGCACAACTGTTTAGCTCGATTCGATTCCTATGAGCTTAAATGGAGGTGCGCACACTACTCGATTTTTAGTTATGCAACTAAAAAGTTGATATGGCTACAAAACATTTCATAATCGCACAACAGTTGTGCGACCGTTTAGTCAAAGATGTGCGCCTGTTCTTAATGTACAGTTGATTGTATTATGTATAACCTTTGCAATACATTACTTTAAATGGATAAGTGACATGTTTGTAACGATTTGTTTGATTTTTCTTGTTGCTATTTAGTGCATGTGTACTTACGAAGAACGAATCTCTTGTTTGAAGTGTGAAATGAATATTTTTTTTACCTGCATTGATTTAACTGTGGATTTGACAGTGACAGTTGTATACGAAATAATGCTATCTCTTTTGTTTCCAAAAAGAATGAAAGAGAGCAATATTTTCGTAATGCAGCAGTGACAGTGGAAATCCATCGTAATGGCTATACCTGTAGATATGTAGTTTTGTATTCACTTTTTAATACTAAGGCCATGCTTAGAGCGAATGTTGCGGTTTCGTGTTGTTTCAAACCAAAATTTTTGTTGTTATTGGTGCAAGTTGTACTATGATAATTTATTTTTAAATAAAAATTTCCAAAACTTAATCGTGGTTTTATTTTACAACAGAAAATGGTTACCTTTTTTGAAACATTGAAACTCGAAACTGGAAAAATGACCGAGGAATATAAGAAACAGATGCGTTACTAGCTTTGTTAATGGAATGGCTAAAGAGATGCGTTAAGGTTAACGCGCATTTCCCCACTTTAAGTCCACCCAGCACCGTCTCGCCGCAGTCGCAGTCGCCTCTACCCCGCCGATGGAGCGGGATAAATAAATTAAACTGCCTGGACTTTGCATGGACGAGGAATGCGCGTGAACCTTAAGCTTCAGTACAGAGCTATACAAAATTAATGGCAACAAAATATAAATATAGTAAAATTTCACGAGCCCGGGAAATATAGTTCGCGAGCATTCCTGCACCTGCTGTAAGCCTCTCAAAAGCACACATGGAAAGACATGAGCTAGCTAACTACGAGCCGCCATAAAGTATGAATCGTATAATACTTTCCAGCAATCTTATTTTGCAATTATTACCTATACTGCCATTGTAAAAAAAACTATTTTTATTTCAATTTGAAGTAGTCTTTTGTAGTTATGGTACAGGAAATGATGGCGACCGTTAATCAAACAAGGAAGAAGTTAGAACGACCCTCGAGAATTCTCTTAGAGATTATCTTAGTTTATTTCTATCTGATGACGCAATGTTCTGTGGCCGCGAACCAACATATAGGTCAGTGTGACGATGTTTATAGATACGCGTTTTCCTAAGCATTTTAATTGTAGTAAAACTCGTTCAACGGGATGCAGATTGTAAAATCAGGTCGCAAGATATTGTTATAAAAACTTGCAAATAGATATCTTTTGGTATGTGAATTGTTTATCTGTTTTATTTTTAAGTTCAAATCTTTTATTGGGATGTTTGTAATAATTTTTCTTCTTTTTCTTTACATAGAGGGAATTCTTATTACCGTACCTTTTCGAGTAAACTAAATTAAACAACACAATAATAAACATTAAATATTTATTTTATAATTCCACTTAGCATAACATGTAGGAATATTGCAAGTTGCAACTAACCACATTTTCAAACAAACGGACGATATTTTCGAGTTCAGTCTCAGAAATTATGACAATTCAAAAACACTAAAATATAGACAAGGGATCGTTTTGATATTTCCTTGGTTAATCCAAATAAAGTCGTTTTAAGAAATCAAGGGAAAAATTTAAAATTATGCTTAACTCACACCATCTAGCGGGTAATAGCAACATTAGTATTTCAACAATTTAACGAAAATTTAATCAAATTGAGTTTAATTAACTAAGTGAAGAGTTAAATTCTGCTGAAATGTTTGAAATATATTTGTATTCAATAGAAATGTAATGGAACGATAACATTATTGCTTTGTCAAAAATAAACTAATTTTAGGAAGACAATGGTTTATCCCAACACAGGAACATCAAAAAAATATACATAAGTACGTATTAATGTGCCTAGCCAAAAAAATTTCATGATATAAAATTTGAATACATATATCTATATACTAAGAAACTTACTATATAACTGCAGCATTCTTTGTTTTATAAGTACCAAAGAGTATAAATATGTACCGCAAGATATGCGATGGCGTACATACCTGCGTATCTATATGAATATTAAAATTACTTAAATCGCGTTGTAGTCAATAAAGCATTCAATACTCTGCTGTATTGGTATACTTTTTACCGCTTATCGCTTCATCGTGTCGAACTGTCGAAGCAATATCGTTTCAATTTTAGTTGCCATACGGGCTTTGAGGCAGAAGGGTGTTTGTATTTCTACCTACAAGTGCTGCCATCTATCGTCGTCGCGGGCCACCGGCTCCGTCTCCTGTGACCTTGGCGCGTTGGCCGCTTCGTTCATTGGCCGCGCGGAGGCAAGACGAGTCGCCGCTCGCTCCCTAAACTATGCTATTCGGGCACAAAATACACCGCCCGAACGGGAATTGTCCCGCGCATACATAGCCGCGCGTACAGGTGCCAGTGATCGTAAGTTACCTGTCAAAAACTATGGTGCAACGGCCGTGTTCATAACCTAATAGTGGTTACTTTATAGTGCAAACATGAAGTTTGATAAAATGTGGAAGTCATCTCGACACGAAGTCGGTGAGTGTAACATTTTGTTGGTGTTTTCTTTATTAATAGGAATGTTTGTGAGTGATGTTTTGATCAGTAGTTGTATGATACGCCGGGCCACGACACGAACAGTTGTTAGTCATTTACATTACAGCAGACAAAGCCGTGATCTCTGTACGGATTCTAAAAATAGCGTGCGGTGTAATGGCGGTTAGGTTAATCAGTGGTTTACTCTTAGTTTAAGTAGTGTCTTGACGTTTTTTTTCCAGACATTACGAACATGTATATTTATAATTCAACGTTTGCTAAACAAATGTGTTGCCGGTGAACATGTTACAATTACGATGTTGACTCGATGTCAATGTCTTGCTTGTTACTCTTATCTCATAAAGTTAACGAGAACTAATATATCTTGTCTATTGGTTCCTGCTTACTTTACGATCATTCCATTTTTACTTTATGTACGTAGTATTTTATTACAGAAAAAACGAATAAAACTGAAGTAAAACCTGCCATCAGACACAAAAAACTATGAAAATTATTTGAAGTTTAAACTAAATTTATAAGCAAAAAACTATATTATTTTGAGTAGGAATCTACATTATTGTTAATTTATTAAATTTTCCAATAAGATTTATAAAACTATCTTACTTTAATCGAAATACAGTAATTTTTTGGCATATTTACGTTGATAACGTAAGTGTATTTTATCATAAAATTTGTCTTTAAAATAAGCCTTAGTAGTTTTGTTTTGATAAAAAATATTATATCAGTTAGTTATCGCGAAGTTATTACGATTGCAGATTTATATTACCAGATAGGAAGCCCGCTGAAGATCGATGAATTTAATATTTGATGACGTCACGATATACTCTGTTCTAAACCAAACGACATTTCGAATCCAATAAAAACTTATAGCCAGCCGTTCTCCATAATGAAAGCCGGTTTGCGACGCAATGAAATATAACTTAACATTATAATTGCTAATTCTAATGTTGTTAGGTACTTCATACTTGGTAATTTGGCGGGAACTGTTTATTTTTTATGTTGGTAAAAATCATACTATTATCATTTTACTATGTAAAAGATTAGATATGAGGGATGATAGGTATTTTGTTGAATTTTATTATACAAAATATAAAAAAGTATTTCTTAGCAGACGAATATTAAACAATCGTGTGTGATAGATTTATGATTTGTTTTTCATTTTCTATGTCTGCGGAAAAAACATTTTTTTTTAAATTTCGAGTAGTTAAAATGCTATTTTTTTCATCATATCCGTAAGAAAACAACAGTTGCAATTGTTTTTATAACGATGTTGAATCTCCCGTGGTTTATTCAGATTTCCGGTGGCGGGTTTGACCAAAACGTGAATATCCTCTGCCAAAATGTATTTTATTGTTTGAAAATTAAATTAAAGAAACAACTTTTAGAAAAGCATTTTTGTGTAGGTATTTCTTCAGTAGAAACTCACAATAATGAGAATATGACAATTTCACAGATTCATTGTTGTAAAAAAAACCACTCTTTGCATATTGCTATTTTATTCAATAATTTTATGTTAAAGTTTTTTTATTAATTCTACACACGCGGTTGATAGCCAACTAAGGTTTGTAAAGATCTAATCAGCTTCCGTGCCAATGACAGCTAACTTGGAAACAAAATTAATATTCTAATCAGATGTACTAAGTTTTTGTGCCACTCTTAGCTTTGAATAGGTATCTAGATTTCCGCAAGGACTAACCTAACCTAACTTCATAATGTTTTTCTCGAAGTATGCTAAATATCAAGAAATATATTTAATTAATTTTCTCCACGGCTCTCTTATTCACGTAAACTTTAGCTCTAGAAGTATTTTTATAATCTACTAGCTGTTGTTCGCGACTTCATCCGCGTGAAATTAAAGAAATAATAAAAAGCATAGCCTATGTTACTCACAGATAAATTACCTTTCTTACGGTGTAAGAATTTTTAAAATCGACCCTGTAGTTTTTTGGTTATTTCACATACAAAAATACAAATCTTTCCTCTTTATTATATTAGTATAGATACAAGACCTTTTGCTTCAATTTCTATCTTGAAGTTACAAATCTAAGATTCTGTCATTAAGTAGCTAATTGAAATGTTTTAAATTTAGTAGTTCTAAGGTTCTAAGGTATTCATAATTTCTCTATTATAAATAACAACGTTCTGTTTATTATCTAAATATGTAGAATGTTTATTTAGCGGCGACAGTATTGATATTGTGCCGTTGCGCGTCCAAATTATACATCCAACTCGTCTAGTTCAAGGTTTGATGTGGCATTAAATTTAGAACATTAATTTCCTTGTACGTCATACGGTTGATAACAAATGGGTCGTATATAGCAAGACAAATATATAAGGAATATATAATATAAATAATATTATGTAATTCAATAGTAGCTAGCCGACGCCCTCAAGCAATCCTGAATAGCAATGCTATACACTGGTGTATTATTAAGTGACTGTTTTCAACAACTATGTGACTTACAACTTTGAGACACTAATAGAACCCTTCCCTAATAGACCTCAAATATTTATTACTAATTACAAAATAGTTCATGCCATCTCAAAGTTCGTTGATGCAAACATTTTTGAATTTCTTCGCAGATACGTACAATATGCATCACGATATTTCCGTCACCGTAAGACCGTTGGAAATGTAGGTATATGTAATTCAAATCTAAAAATATGTTGGTATATGCCGGGAATCGAACCCGGGAGTGTAGATTACAAGTCCAGAGTAAAACCCTTGAGCCATCGAATCTATTAATGTCTATCCGAATTTATGTGTCATAGTAGTCACAACAACATGCAATATAAAAATCAATATAACAGTTATTGGACTGTTGCGTCTCGAACAATACTTGTATGCAAAAAATGTATAAATTCGTCGTGAGTCCACGTGACAGGGTTAAGTATTAGTGATTCGAGGTACGAACGTGATTCGCTTTCAAAATAAAAACAATATATTCCTATAGCACTATTGTAGATTAGGAAATGTATTCATCAATTATACTATTACAAAATCAAATTAGACTGTCTAACAACATTGCGACCCTTAGGTGCTGATATAGACGACTACTGAAACGATATTTAAATATGGAACAGCGTTTTAAATAATAAGGCCACGTTTAAACTTCAAATTCCATTAAAGTTTTGACGTCTATCATATTGTTAGCAGCACTTACGAAGCGAAGTGTTTAACATTCGTTTCAATATTCAGCCGTAAGCAAGTTTATTATAAGTGCATTAACAAGGTTACTTGTAAATTAATATTACAGTCTCCACTAGACTTATAGGCGACGCAATTTTGCTTACTCGTTAATTTCGCGACAATCTCGAATTACACTTTAAAGTAATTCTTTATGTAAATAAGCTGATTATTTTTAACTCGTATAAGAAATAGCGATGTATATTCACAAGCAAGTTGAGAGTAGCCCCAGGGTAGAGAAGGTAAGGAGTAATTGGTTGGCATGGTATGGGCATGTTATGAGGAGGGATGAATCGCATGTAACAAGGAAAACGTTAGTTATGAGTGTGGTACACCGGTAGAGGTAGACTTAGAAAGAGATGGATTGATTGCGTGAAAGGTAACATGATCAAAAAGGGAGTGATGACTGAGATGATGTATGATAGTTATGTGGAGGACAAAAACCTGTTGCGTCGACACTACGGGAGTAAGATAAGGAGGAAGATGGTGGTGATTCACAAGCAAAGAGTATCAAATAAAAGACTAAACATAAGTAGCTTATTACTTGAGACACTGATGTATTATTATTTAATATTATTTAATATCTTACTTTGATGCCTATATTCTTTGCAAGTTTAACGAAAATGCTATTCAATGCTTTTAAAGGGAATTTATCGTTAGTTTGATTACTCGTATCACAGGTCGATTGTTTCCCAATTCGAAGCTACGAAGAGACGTGACCTTTTGTAGTCCTATTTGATGTTACAAAATAACATTTCGTGCACGTCGTCCTTTGAAACCGCGCAAAGCCACGGCCCCATATTAAATCTGTTACGGAACGGGCTATTAAGATTCAGCCGTCGAAATTCAACAATACATTCAGTCAGCAACATTGTATGTTGAATGCATGTTTATTTAGCAATCATTAGTTGCCACTTCCACACATGTTAACGATGTCAAAGACCAGGTAATGGATGCCGGAGTGAGTGACGATATGAGTGAAGTCGGTAAGAGTTCATTTTTTAATTAATTATGGATTACTTACTCTATTTCACATTTAGACATATAACAGCAACATATTGAAACAACAATTAAAATATGTCAGCGTCTAACATGATAAACGCCTAAACTCCAAAAATTAAAGCTTTGGCGTCTGTCAGATTGTACGAAGTAGTGGTAAGATTTGTTTCAGTATTGGCCTGTAAATATCTCGTAGTATTCGTATATGATTTTTTTTTATTATTCCTCTTTAACCTGAAGTGAAGACTGAAATCTAATCATCATTTTATATTTCAACAAGAACCCGTATATTTACAAAACATGGCGGGCTGCCAATTATCACGCATTTATTTTATCTAGCCGTTCTTCTTGGCTTTGTGACAGCTTCCTTTATGGCCTTAACTATAATTTAACGCTATTTGATGTCATAATTTGCATCTGTTAATTGCACAAACTCAAGACCATACTGTGAGAGGAAAAATATCGAAGTTTTCGTTCAACACGCTCCAGAGTATATTTAAGATAACTTTAAAAGATTTTAAATTAAAATTTGCTTTGAAAAAAAATGAATACGAAGAATTGTATTAAGTTCGATTGCACAAAATTATCGTCATATTAAAAAGAGATAATATAGATAAAGGTCAGAAGTGCTATGAAATAATAAATACAAATGTTAAATTGGTCAATATAAATCTTTTAAATACGCCAATGGAAACGTATTACTTTTTATCTTATAAACAATTTACACTATCATTCTTTGATTTTGTTTGATCCAAGAATACTTCGACCGAATATTCGGTAACGGTTTATTTGAAGCCGTAAATTTTGCCGTGTTTACAGCAAAAACCTAAAGGAGTGTTTGATGGTTATATTTTAAGATTTTTATTACTTTTTGTAAACATTGATGTTTTATCGAAAATTTTTGTTTATCAAGAAAGGAAATGATGCACTTGTGATATATTCCAACAGTTGTAAAGATATAACTTATGTCATTCTTGATAAATATTAACTTCAAAAAGGTAACATACTATCTTTTGAGTTGATTCATTTGTAAAGCAATTTTTGCGTTGATGTTACACAAAACATTTGCGTGTGGTCTGATCAAAGTTGCCAATGTTTTATCGAAAAATTTCTTTCTAACTCTAAACTATCAGACACAAGCTATACCAAATCTATAATAAACCAAATGTCATTAAGACTATCAAAATTGTTTTTAAAAAAGCCCAGAATAGACAGACATGGAAAGATTAACTGGATTAGGCCTAGTCCCACCAGCAACTGTAGTGGCTTCCATGATTATTTCAGTCAACGTACAAATGAATCAAAATATATTTATAGTGTGATCAGTGCTATAAAATATTCACACATCGACACGAGCCAAAAAAAACGTAATACGTAAGATGCTCTAAATGCACACAAAAGAATTTGTTCACAAATATTTTTTTAGCAAATTCGTTACGTGGTCGTTAATCCGTCTGCGGATATCAAGAGAACGGTAAAAAAAATTACAAACCTTGTGCTGAAAAAAGTCTTATTTAAGGATCCATTAACATATTTACATTGTTGTACAAACGGTAGTAAATTATGTTAACAAAACTATAAATTGTTTAATGTTAAAACCGCCTAGCGGTGTCTACTTAGTTATTTTTGTACAGTAACAAAAAACGACGTGGTAGAATGCTCTGTCCACAGTGGTATTTCCAGTTACGACTTAAGGACTTTCAACAAAAGAGCGTAGAGCGTCTTAGACGGCAACGCATCTGCGGTTCCTCTGGCGATGGTCGTTGGATCAAATAATTTTAGGCGACCCGTTGCACGCTAGCCTCCTTCTACAAACAATAAATCATACTAATGTTATAAATGCGAATGTTTAAACGGATGATGTTTATTAGAGTTTGGAGCCTAAACAGATGAACGGATCGTGATGAAATTTGGCATAGATGTAAACGATAGTCTGGAATTACACAAGGGCTACTTACTTCTTTTTTATTACTCGACGGAGTCGCGGGCGAAAGATAGTAATAAATAAATCTTGTACTTTTAATCTCACGTGTTACAAAAGTTTGGATGGATTTCAATGATTGCACGGATCTAAATTAAATTTATAACAGAGATAGACTAGTGTGGAATACCGCATAAGTAACTGATTCCGTTTTCTAAATTCCACACTGACGAAGTCGCAGCTAGTAAATAATACATCGCTGCTAATGCAAGTTGTTTGCACCGGCCTTGATTGCACCCATTTGCATTCACTGCATCGTGTCAATACAACATAATGGCCGCGGGTCAACCCGGCTATACTTTGTCATATACAATTTAATATTTGTTTAGGCGTGTTTGTATTACTTAGTTTACCGATGATTTAAAATGTTGACTTTTTAATTTAAGATACTGTTCAAATGTATGTTGCATCTTGTGCATGTACAAAATTTTTATTTTAACTTGAAGGATTTGGGTGCTTTCAGACGATGCTTTTAACAATAACCGTTGTTACTCTATACTAGTATTATAAAGAGGAAAGAATTGTGTTTTTGTATGTATTGAAATATAAAAACTACTAGGCCGATTTCAAAAATTCTTTCACCATTGAAGCTATGTTATCAGTGAGTAACATAGGCTGTATATTTTAATATCACGTGGACGAAGTCTCGAGCAACAGCTAATAATATTTTATTTGATAATGAGTTAGACATTGCTAATATACTAAAGATGCTAGGATATGGACTACTGTTATAAAATTCAACATACAGATTACATCGCTAAATTTAGCAAATAACTAGTCTTAAAGATCAAATACCAAATATGGTTACATTTTATACAATCATTATTAATTATCTAATCATAAAAAGGTCTGAGAAGAATAACATAATTTACACAGATTTAAATCAGTTGACATTATCATTTTTGTATAAAACATTATTTATAGCTCATATACGTATGTATTATGTAATCTAAACAAGTTACCTAGATTATAAAATGATCCGATCTTACTCGTATCTGTTTTTCGCAAGGAGATCTCTTCGCGAAGGTATGCGGGTTCTAGGAAACAATTTTAGCATTACCCGATACGTAAATGAACTACGTATTTATATGCCTCATGTCATCAACGTTTTGTAATGTAAATAAAATAGGGAAATATAATTATAGACGTGTTGAAATATATAGTTTCCTGTTTGTTTCTAAACCGTTATTTTGATTTAGTCTAGGTCCTTGAATGAGATAGTAAATATAATTTGAAGTATATACAGCAATGTGGGAAAAGATGGTCGTAGTTATTTATTTTCCAATTTAAAATGTATCTTAATTCGGTATCTATCATACTTCATATTAATATTATAAATGCGAAAGTTTAGATGGATAGATGGACGTTTGTTGGAGTCTGTAGTCTAAATTGTTGAACGGATTTCGAGGAATTTGATATCAATATAGAGGATAATCTGGAAGAACATTTAGGCTACTCACTTTTGTTTTTTTAATTCCATACGGACAGGGTCGCGGGCGAAAGCTAGTAATTTATAATTTGTTATACTATTTATGATATCCTCGTATCTATCTGTAGAAGATATATTTATGACTGTCAAAATGTCGAAATATAGTTATTGAAATTTGAATAAATTTCAAATATTTTACAATCATTATGAACATATCTTCGCAGCGGTTTATCCGAATGACTTTAAATGATAATAGTCTTAAAATAGAAATGATAATGAATTATAAATAAATCGTAATGGTTTCTTCGGAGTTGGATGATATCAGCAATTCTATGTTTGTATGCGTTTTGTAGATGACTTCTTTGTGTGCCTTATATCGGTATTACCTTTAAAGTAAAATTAATATTTCATTTATGAAAATTTTTGCTTTTTCATAAAAACCTTTTTTTTAATTTAACCAAAACGCTAAGCTAGATATAATACGTTGTTGGACAAAGAATATGTATTTACCTTCCTGATATAAGGCCAGTAACACACTTCCGCAAAAGCGCACCTAGCTCAAAGGTGGGATCCCAACATTGATTTGGCTTATTACGAAATCTGACGTAGAACAATTTCTACGTTCCATTTTATATTTGTTTTCAAATCTTTCGTTTCGGCGTGGCTCCGATTTATGACTGTCTACTACAGCTCTTATACAAATGTCTTTTTTCTATAGTGTGTTCATTTCGATCGGTATAAGGTTGTACCTACTAGTACCTACTAATCTATACTAATATTATAAAGAGGAAAGAATTGTATTTTTGGATTTTTGTATGTATTGAAAACTTAAAAATTACTGGGCCGATTTTAAAAATTCCTTCGTCATTAAAAAGCTACGTTATCAGTGAGTAACATTGGTTGTATTTTTTATTATTTTTTAATTTCACGCGGAAGGAATCGCGAGCAACTAGTAATGAATAAATAAACATAATCAGTACATTGTATGCAATAGATTTCATATTTACACGTTCGCGTGGGCAGCCGTGGATTTTCGACGGGTACGCCTACTTATCTATATGATTTACATACTGTCTTATCGCATAAGTGTTACCAGTGTACCACTGACGTAAGTACTACATCTGGAATATTTTCAAACTAGCTGTTCCCGTGCGGCTTTATCCGCATGAAATTATAAAAACTATATTTTAGAAATTCCCAATTGCAAATGTCAAAATTATCGTAACTATAATAGCCTTGCTTCCTTAATGTTGCCAGGTTGTAGTTTATGGTCCCTTTCCCACGTGGAGGTTTTTTTTTTTTTTTTTTTTTTTTTTTTTTTTTTTTTTTTTTTTTTTTTTTTTTTTTTTTTTTTTTTTTTTTTTTTTTTTTTTTTTTTTTTTTTTTTTTTTTTTTTTTTTTCATTTTATTTACCCCCTAAGTTTAATAGCGTGAAAATATATAGTTTCCTGTTTGTTTCTAAACCGTTATTTTGATTTAGTCTAGGTCCTTGAATGAGATAGTAAATATAATTTGAAGTATATACAGCAATGTGGGAAAAGATGGTCGTAGTTATTTATTTTCCAATTTAAAATTTATCTTAATTCGGTATCTATCATACTAATATTATAAAGAGGAAAGAATTGTATTTTTGTATGTATTGAAAACTCACAAATTACTGGGCCGATTTTAAAAATTCTTTCATTATTAAAAAGCTACGTTATCAGTGGGTAACATTGTTATATTTTTTATTATTTTTTAATTTCACGCGGAAGAAATCGCGAGCAACTAGTAATGAATAAATAAAATAGGGAAATATAATTATAGACGTGTTGAAATATATAGTTTCCTGTTTGTTTCTAAACCGTTATTTTGATTTAGTCTAGGTCCTTGAATGAGATAGTAAATATAATTTGAAGTATATACAGCAATGTGGGAAAAGATGGTCGTAGTTATTTAATTTCCAATTTAAAATTTATCTTAATTCGGTATCTATCATACTAATATTATAAAGAGGAAAGAATTGTATTTTTGTATGTATTGAAAACTCACAAATTACTGGGCCGATTTTAAAAATTCTTTCACCATTATATCTACGTTATCAGTGGGTAACATTGTTATATTTTTTATTATTTTTTATTATTTTTTAATTTCACGCGGAAGAAATCGCGAGCAACTAGTAATGAATAAATAAAATAGGGAAATATAATTATAGACGTGTTGAAATATATAGTTTCCTGTTTGTTTCTAAACCGTTATTTTGATTTAGTCTAGGTCCTTGAATGAGATAGTAAATAAAATGTGAAGTATATACAGCAATGTGGGAAAAGATGGTCGTAGTTATTTAATTTCCAATTTAAAATTTATCTTAATTCGGTATCTATCATACTGATATTATAAATGTGAAAGTTTGGATGGATGGATGGATGGATGGATGTTTGTTAGAGATTGTAGTTTAAACTGTTGAACGGATTTCGAGGAAATTTGGCATAAATGTAGAACATAGTCTGGAAGAACACTTAGGCTACTTGCTTTTGTTTTTTTTTTAATTCCACGCGGATGTAGTCACGGGCAATAGCTAGCCGTGTTATAAAAGAACTGATGTTTCAATACGGATGTAGAATTAAAAAGCTCCATTTCCTTTTATTATGCTAGTACTACTATAAATCCTTATCCAAGTTAAAAATAAATTAATTCTATCAATATCTAAAGTCTGACAGTACAATTAATTTCCTTATACTAAAAATAAATTGACACATGTAAATTGTAAACATTATAGCAATTTAATAATACCAAGCAGCTGTTCTTTTTTATGACATTTAACTTATGATAACGAAAGTAAAATAAAAGTTTTGTCCTGACCTTTACATAAACGCTGCAAGATATTTATAAGACCAAATTCACTGCATGTCTTACGAACTAAATTATATCCACCCTCGTCCTGTCTTTGTAACATTGTTCTAGAACATTTAAAACTAGTTTCCACTGGACAAATGAAGCTATAATTTAAACGTGTAACAGCGTAATTATTTTATGCTATAATAATAGCATGCTATAAATAACACAGGACGTGTTAATATTCGTATTAACTATTTCCATCCAATGGTAGCTATATTTGGAACTGCATTGTATGTGTGTGTGACCAGTTAAATCGAGTTAAGCCAGTTATCGCTATGCCCATCCCTGGGGACGTTATTTTTAGACGCGTTTAGTCACGCGTGACCATTTACATTTGTGAACTTGACTACAATTGTTCTCGGCGTATTTATGGAGCTATACGAGATGTAAAACTTATCTGTCAATTTTAAGTCAGTATATGTTACAGTGGAAGACGCCAGCAACATTTGTTGCACGAACGACGATTCGACCGGTGCAATATCACACAGAAGACAGATAGAGGAGAAATAGGCAACGAATTAACAAATCTTTCGCCTGTTACAAATTTCTGTATCTCCATTAGCACGCCTTCAGTGTTAAAATAAAACAAGCGATACTCTTATTTGGAAAAATTAGAGCTAACTGTATCCTCAAAAAAGAACTAAGACATTAAAATCTCTGAACACATTCATTAAAATGTAACCTATAAACCAAAATATGCTAAGCCAATTTATTTATATCGGTAATTAAGATATTCTAGAATAGTATTTCCTTATGAAGAGTTGGATTTGATTAATTTATTGCAGCCTTGATTCAATCAACGTGTTGCAGTGCCCATCTTAGCAACAAGGCAACGGCCAAAACGAGTTTAGACCGTTCTCATTTTAAGATATTGTGCATCGAAATAGCAAACGCCAGTCATGTTTTTAAGTTTGCATTAACAATGGTTTAGTATAAATCTTTGATAAATGTATTATTAATGTTGATGTTACCGTTATTTTATGTGATAAATGTAGAAATAAGAATTTAGTTAACATAAACTTTTGAATGACTGACAGTTGGACTGATGCTGTTTGGCCAAACATAGGCTCGGACACTGCCAGCATAAAAAAATAGTGACAAAAACCGTTTGACTCTTTCGCCAACGATGAAAATTAAAAAGCGAAATCTAGTGATTTTCTCATGATAGGCCTGCTCATATCGTAACCTAAATAAGCACGATAACGAACCATAGACAAGTTCCTGTATAAAACCTATGACCAGTGAAACCAGCAATTTGCATATCGTACGTTGAATTTAAAAACTATCATATTTCGTCAGTGTATACCGCGAAGAAATTAAATTTTTATGATTTGAAACTCAAGTACCCAAATTTAAGGGTAATTCAAATATTCCACCTAATAAAATATTACGAAGGACCGTATATAACTACTTCAACAGAATCATAAACATCACAAGTTCGTAAAAATAATATTGTAACCGTCAGTTTCCACTGTCAAGATAATTTTAGAAAAACGTATTGTTATCTCTGTTTTTTTTTAATAAACGAGAATGATGACATGATCTCTTTTATATGAGTTTCGAGTATGAAAACGCACGTTAATTTTTTGCGCATATAAAAGCTCTTCGAATGCGTCATTCAAGTTATGTCAGGCGATAAAAAATCTACTTTAGTGGGAACATTAATGTTTATGTTGTTTGCAGGAAAACTTGTGACTTTGAATTTATTTTATAGGTAATATATTAATGAAAAACTGTTTTATAAGCAGTAACCGTAGAGCAGATAATTGTTTGTAAAAAACGCAACATACTATACTAGAATAAGCCTTATTGTGACTCAATTTCCACCCTTTGAATATAAACTTGTCTATTAATCTACTAATTAATTTCATGATAAAATTTATATATGTCCAATTATTTTGTAAACACCCTGTAATTATCCAGCACCCTGTACTATCCATTCTTTTAATTTATAATTTTCGATGATTCCTCGACAGGTTTTACTGAAAAACAGTACAACACATAAATTTGTTTTTTTGGTTTTGAGTTATAGAGAAAAAACTTGCATTGGTATCCAAGTTTATCATACTGTACAATGATATAATATTATCATTATATTTTTTTATTAAAACCGGTAAAATACGCTTATCTATGCGTGTATCTGGTCCACATTTCTTTTTTGAAATTCATATATTACTTAAGTTACGATATCATCTTAAAGAATGTCCGGTGCGACTCGTTCGAAATCTTGTTTGACCGATGCCTTCCGGGGCGTCAGAATTCCGTGTGTTCTTGGCCTTAACTCCATAATGGTCATTTTATATGACGCATTATTAAATAATTTCTTTCCTCAAATGTTGATTCATAAAAGATTCGTGTTACGTGACACTAAAAAGAACCTTACTGTTATGTTCTCTTTATTAATATATTTTTTTAAATTCCTATTCACGTAAACAGTTGTAGACATTGAAACGTATTATATCCAAAAAAATAATGTCATTCATACAAATGTCTACATCATTCTGTTTAACAGAATTTTTATCTGAGTGGTTAAAATCATGAAAAAACAGCGGGAAATAGTGTTGGCTTAACTTTTGTGCATTTACAGATAACGTATGAGGTACTATAGAGTGTATACTATTCTTTATGTTTGGTGTCTTGATTGTAATTCGGATTATAAACTAACGACATGTGTTAATCTTCGTTAGGATTATAATTAAAGTTAAATCCCAATTTGGGTGCTAATTCTGGTTATTAAAGACGAATAACGTAATAAAAAAACATATCAAAGAGTTGCTTTCTACCTTTTATAATGAGTGCTAAAATTACTTTCTCGCATATTTTTGTCATGAAACGAAGAAAAATAAATACCTCTGTATGATATCGGTATTTGAGATCGCGGAACCTGTTTTTAACCGACTTCAAAAAAGAAGGAGGTTATCAAATCGTCATTTTTAATTTTCCTCATTTCCCACACACGTGATGAAATATACGAGTTTGTAAGATTTGAAGTACAGAGCCATCTATACTACGTATACAAAACGACACAGAATTTTTCTTTCTGCTACTTGACGCTAGGTGGCATTGTATGTCTCGGTACGGTGTTTACTCGTTTTATATTCTCGTGCTTATTTGAAAAATAGAAAAGATGAACGGGAATCGTGAGTACTCGACCTTATAATTAAATTTACCGTTTCCAGAATACGTCACGGTCCAGCGAATGCTTTTTAGGGCTGACCTTTTTTACGTTAAATACCGGTAGTTGTCACAAAATGTGTTAGACCGGCGACCTCGCTTGCGTAAATGCATTGATACGAGTGCTGGCTACTTGAGAGATGTCGTGGGCCACACGATAGATAATCTGAAGGCGTAAGTTATGACAGTGAGCGAAAGCGAATTGAGTTTCAATTTTCAAGATAATACCAAGTTTTTTTAGCTTTTCTTTTTAATTTTCTAATATTTAGTAAATAAGATAGACGTTTAAATAATTAGCTAGAAAAAAAAGATAGATTCACATTTAACTCGATAGTAACTTACATCGATTTTTATTTTTATTTTTTAGCAGTTATAAACAATTCATAGAACCACAGTCGTTATCTAAGAGATTCACGTGACTGGCAGTCGTTAGGTGATCATCAAACTATTATGTGTTTTTAAGCCACCTTATCATTTTTTTCTTATCCTGTCTATCTAATGATAACTGCTCTTTACAAATGACAGATGGCCAAATTATTCTCGTATTTCAATTGTGTTTGTAAATGTATGAATGTATAAAGTGAACCAAATGGAAAATTCTCGTGTTAACTTTCATTTCATGTTAATTATAATGAAAATTTTCAGTTAACATTACATATTACTCGAAGGGTGTCTGAATTCAAATTTAATCCTGATTGATGCATTATTTTCAAATAAATGAATTATTGGTTCGACCAGGGAAATCGGGAGATATGAAAAAATAAATTAAGTGTAACAATGTTGTAGAAACACTGCAACTCCCGATAATGCATGTAGAAGCCATGTTCATTTTCTTATAACTGGATTACTGGCTACTTGAGTCATCCCAAATTGATTATCTATATCTATACTAATATAATAAAGCGTAAACACACACTTCTTTGTTGCCTAAGATGTCAGCAATTACAGCATATTTTTGAATAACTCTTCTTTTAATAAAAAACCCTACACTTACCTTACGCTTTAGGCTATATATTTTCACGCCATTAAACTTAGGGTAAATATTTTGGATAAAAATCCTAATGTGGGAAAGAGACCATAAGTTGCTGCCAACATCAAGGAAGCAAGGTTGCCATGCTTTGACATCATGTCATGTCATTTTGACATTTGCAATTGATAATTTGACAAATGTAAACAATAAAATGATTTTTATATAATTTTATGCGGATGAAGTCGCATGGGAACAGTTAGTCCGATATAATTTATGTTGACGAAATTCATTGAGAATCAATGCAAATAGATAAGAGAGAAATAATTCATTAAACCTTTTAAATAGAAGTAGTTAAAAGACATTATTAATGTTAGATAAATTTCCATGGTTAGATTCGCGAAAATAACAATCGTTAACAAAAAAGAAGTTCCCATAAGATAATTTAATTACCTACATCAAAAAACTACAAATTACTCTGAAGTTGCGTTTGTTCTTAAAGAACATGTAAGCATTTTTTTATATAATTTTATGCGGATGAAGTCGCATGGGAACAGCTAGTCCGATATAATTTTATGCGGATGAAGTCGCATGGGAACAGCTAGTCCGATATAATTTTATGCGGATGAAGTCGCATGGGAACAGCTAGTCCGATATAATTTATGTTGACGAAATTCATTGAGAATCAATGCAAATAGATAAGAGAGAAATAATTCATTAAACCTTTTAAATAGAAGTAGTTAAAAGACATTATTAATGTTAGATAAATTTCCATGGTTAGATTCGCGAAAATAACAATCGTTAACAAAAAAGAAGTTCCCATAAGATAATTTAATTACCTACATCAAAAAACTAATAATTACTCTGAAGTTGCGTTTGTTCTTAAAGAACATGTAAGCATTTTTTTATATAATTTTATGCGGATGAAGTCGCATGGGAACAGCTAGTCCGATATAATTTATGTTGACGAAATTCATTGAGAATCAATGCAAATAGATAAGAGAGAAATAATTCATTTAACCTTTTAAATAGAAGTAGTTAAAAGACATTATTAATGTTAGATAAATTTCCATGGTTAGATTCGCGAAAATAACAATCGTTAACAAAAAAGAAGTTCCCATAAGATAATTTAATTACCTACATCAAAAAACTACAAATTACTCTGAAGTTGCGTTTGTTCTTAAAGAACATGTAAGCAATTTTTTATATCTGTTTATAAACAAAGCTAACGAGTACTAAAGTCGTTGATTAATTAAGTGTTCAAAAATAGATGTGCGAACAGTTTTCACCACTGAAACATCGTACATCAGAGTATTGATGTCTCTTTCCTTCTCTCACAAGAAACTGAGATAGCAATGTTTTTGTGTGAATGTTTTCGTAGTGAAAAAAAAAAAAAAAAAAAAAAAAAAAAAAAAAAAAAAAAAAAAAAAAAAAAAAAAAAAAAAAAAAAAAAAAAAAAAAAAAAAAAAAAAAAAAAAAAAAAAAAAAAAAAAAAAAAAAAAAAAAAAAAAAAAAAAAAAAAAAAAAAAAAAAAAAAAAAAAAAAAAAAAAAAAAAAAAAAAAAAA
The DNA here is from genome assembly GCA_029286645.1 of Papilio protenor. Classification (NCBI taxonomy): domain Eukaryota; kingdom Metazoa; phylum Arthropoda; class Insecta; order Lepidoptera; family Papilionidae; genus Papilio; species Papilio protenor. The sequence continues at coordinate 4,944,935 of JAGSMZ010000019.1, read as the reverse complement.
AAAAAAAAAAAAAAAAAAAAAAAAAAAAAAAAAAAAAAAAAAAAAAAAAAAAAAAAAAAAAAAAAAAAAAAAAAAAAAAAAAAAAAAAAAAAAAAAAAAAAAAAAAAAAAAAAAAAAAAAAAAAAAAAAAAAAAAAAAAAAAAAAAAAAAAAAAAAAAAAAAAAAAAAAAAAAAAAAAAAAAAAAAAAAAAAAAAAAAAAAAAAAAAAAAAAAAAAAAAAAAAAAAAAAAAAAAAAAAAAAAAAAAAAAAAAAAAAAAAAAAAAAAAAAAAAAAAAAAAAAAAAAAAAAAAAAAAAAAAAAAAAAAAAAAAAAAAAAAAAAAAAAAAAAAAAAAAAAAAAAAAAAAAAAAAAAAAAAAAAAAAAAAAAAAAAAAAAAAAAAAAAAAAAAAAAAAAAAAAAAAAAAAAAAAAAAAAAAAAAAAAAAAAAAAAAAAAAAAAAAAAAAAAAAAAAAAAAAAAAAAAAAAAAAAAAAAAAAAAAAAAAAAAAAAAAAAAAAAAAAAAAAAAAAAAAAAAAAAAAAAAAAAAAAAAAAAAAGACACGAAGTACATAATTAAATTGGCAAAATTTGAATAAAAAGATAACCGCCTGCTTCACCGGTTGCTAACAGTCTTCAACTATAAATCATCCAAAACCACCAAAAACTAACTTAGCGAGCAACAGTGGTAGAGCCCGCTTTAACATCTTCGCACGAATGGGTCGGCTCGCCCGGTGTAATACCACGACCACACAGAAGACGGGCGTGAAGTGGAAGCAATTCCGCGTTTCGTCTTATGAGTGTGGTGCCGGGGCCCAATTTTTAGTCCCTTTCCCGTCCCACCCTTTCTTATAAGAGAAGGATTGGATGGGAAAGTGGATTTGACGGTGGAGGAGACGCATAGGAAGGGGATATATCCCTTTATGTGCGTCTCCTCCTCCGTCGATTAGGGTAGGCAACGCATTTGGAATTGCGGATGTCCATGGGCAGCGGTCGCTTCGCCATTTTGGCGGATTTAGGTGGCCGCTTGCTCGTTTGCCACCTTTTTGTATATAAAAAAAAAACCTGAGGTGAACCACCTGTTACTACCTTCAAGCACCTACTAACATTTGCAACTCCCTTAATCCACCAGAATCTAACTGCAAACGCCTGACACCATCTGCATTTTCTTGTAGTGACATGTAACCTTTTTTTTCTGCAACCACTCGCAACCACATAGTCCATGTGTTACTCCAGACTATATTTTATTACTATTCAAAATCTCAATTAGATAAGTCAAGCCATTGCGGAATTATCGAGTAAATACGTAAATAACAAATAACTACCCGACATTTTTCGCCGATGAAAAGTATTACACATGTTATTACAGACTATGTTCTATATCTGTACTAAATTTCAGTAAAATATTTTTAGCCGCTGCAGGGTTAACGCGTTAACATGTAAATAAGAAAAAAACACATATCCTCGGAAACCTAACATTTTCGGGGTAGAAAAGGATTCCACGTGTTATACCATACTATGGTCTGTATCTATACAAAATCACAATAAGTTGTTTAGCCACTAAGGACTAATCGTGTAAATAACAAAAAACTACATATCCCTCGGGAACCTGACATTTTTCGGGGATGAACCTTATCCCACTGTGGTCCAGACTTTGTTAAATATCTGTGCCAAATTTCAATAACATAAGTTGAACCGTTGCAGAATTATCGAGTAAACATTAAAAACAAAATTATTGTATCCCACGGGAACCGCAACTATTTCCAGGATAAAAAGTAGCGCCAATGTGTTCTTCCAGACTATGCTCTACATCAGTGCCGAATTTCATGGAGATCCGTTAAGCCGTTTAGGCTACAAACTCTAACAAACATCCATCCATAGATCTAAACTTTTAAAAAAGTTTAAAATTTATAGTATTTAAGAATGAATTATGATTGCCCACGACCCACGACTTCGTCCGCGTGGAGTTTAGAGTTCAAAACTTACGTTCGCCCTTTTTTTCATCCTATTACCTAAAGTATTATCTTAGTAGTAAGCTACGTAATGGACTACTACGGTGAAGGAAAACATCGTGATGCAACCTGCACATATCGGAGAAGAAATTTAAAGATATGTACATATGTGTTAAGTCAACCAACCCGCAGTGGGCCAGTGTGGTTGACTATGTCCTAGTCACCCTAACTTAGGGTAGGCTCCGAGCCCCTCAGTGGGGACGTATAGTGAGCTGGTGATGATGATAATGCTGAATCTACGTAATAACAGAAATCTATTGATGAAAGATTCCAAATTTCTAAGCCCGGTAGTTTGCGAGCTGATTTTTCGGTTACCCTATTGTTTGTGTTCGCGATATCTTCTAAACTATTTGTCCAATTTAAAAACTGTAAAGAACAATTTTATTCTCCATTAAATTCTCCTGATAACGAAGGCATTTATTTGGATAAGGATTAATACTGAAACCAATAAAACAACGACGCAAATAGCATGCGATTTTTTAATTCATTTTGTAAACAAAAAAGTGGTTATTGTAAGAAAATCGTTAAAGATAGATATATGCTATCGCGGACTTTTCTGTAGAACTTTTTGAGATCTACAATTCTTTAATACATCATTTTTATATACCTCTAACGGTTTAGGCAGCGTAAGCCGAGAAAAGTTAAAGTTTCGTGAATTTTTAACGCCGGCGTCCAGAAACACGCTGTTTATTAATAGTTCCTAAACATTAGTAATAATAAAATATAGCCTATGTTACTTACAGATAAATTACCTTTCTGATGGTGAAAGAATTTTTAAAATCGGTCCAGTGGTTTTTGAGTTATTTCAATACATACAAAAATACAAAAATACAAAAATACAAAAATACAAAGTTTTCCTCTTTATAATATTAGTATAGATTGTTATCTTTCTCATTCTAATAGAGAAAGACAGAAAAGGCAATGTTTTGCGTCTATAGGTACTAATGATTACTAGTATATAGGACTTTTCTCTTTGTCATTTTCGTACAAAGATTTTCGTATAAGGAACGACAAAGCATCTTTCCTCCCATGTTGTGGACGACTACAGCCTTAAGTGACCTTTCTCGTAGATTCGTCCCCTATTTGTATAAAAAAGTCGAATCAAAAACCATTGTTTGAAATCAAAGAAATATCTATGATAAGTCTCATCTGCTTAAAATAATAATAAACATTCAGTTATCAATTTAATCTATTTGCATGTAGATAATGATACAGGATTTAAAGCAAGATGCACTATTAATAACTTTATTTGTGTTAAAATAATCGTTTAAAAGATAAGTAATCGTCAAGATAAAGTACAACGGCCTTAACTTTTAACAACGGTCATAGTACACGTGGATTGATATGTTACGAGTACATACCTTCAACAGTTTGTAATTACATCGCTACAATTAAACCGCCGTACGACTTGGATTCCAGAACAAACGAATGCATTGGCCAGGTCAAATGAGAACGTAATTGAGACGTCGATTCAGAATATATGTGATTTTCTATAAATTGTTTCTATAAAATTGTGCAGAAAATGCATTAATACAATCCTAAACACAATTAAACTTTTTCGTGAATAAATTTCTCAGGAGACTGCGCAGATCCAAACCCAATAAATTATAAATTTTGAATTTTACATGTTTTATTTTTGGATGTAAACATTAAATATTTATCCACCCGTCTTATGCAGTGTTTCTGAAGTTGTATTTTGTCATTATCCAGTGATTCATTAGTGTTCCTAAGTTTCAATGGATCAAAACTCAAGTTACGTAGTTCGGAACCTCATTTTATGAATATATCGAACCATAACCACTATCGAATGGTTAAAAGTAGTTCGGAAACCGCCCATTAATGGACCTACAACATACGATTTGTCTCAACTCTGTACACAATCGAATAATCACTATTTCTAACGACCACTAACAAAAAGTTAAACAGATGGTTTAATCGCGTTTGTACTTCAAGAAAGTGTCGTTTTACTAACTTCCTTAGTATATGCATTAGCATTTACAACCTTATATTACAGATAAATAGCATGTACTAAGCTGTAATTGTATAGTAGTCGATTATGTCAAGCCTTGGCGTTATACTATTTTGATATTAAATTCTTAATCTAATTAAAAAAATATGATTTTCCTGACATGAGCTTCATCCTATGAAGTGATTTGGAGGGTGCGTGCATTTCTTTGTATGTTAAGGAATTTCACTCCCGCCTTTCTCTTTAACTCCTAAACATAAGTAGGTAAAGTTTAGTAGTTAATTCTAGTATGTTATTATCACACAATAAAATTTGTAAAATCGGTATAAAAACTATTTATATTACACTCTGATATATTAAAGATCAATTTTCTATTAAAAAATACGAACGTATAACCTTCAAATTATAATATACTTTATAAAATAGATTTTCCATTATAATCGTTCAAATTTTCCTGCAACGCTACGTGTCGTGTTGTAAGGTCGCAGAAAGTCCTAGATAAATAATACTTAGGTTTATTAATCACGTCTAGACTGTAACTATAAAGTTAATTTGCATTTAGTTAAGAGGCATGTTAAATATAACAGTGATTATAAAAGGATAACAATTGACAACAATTGGCAACATTTTTACTGTCCCTACGTTGGTTTTTTAGCAAACACCTTAAACAAATGTGTCTATTTATCCTTGATGAAATTTATTCTTTGTGAACATTTTCTTTAATAATGTACATTTTAACGAACGGGATAAATAAGTCAGATTAAAAATACAATAATTACATTTTTGATTAAGTGTTAATTGGCAATTGGAAACGGGTATCAGATACAACGAAATCCAAGCCAATATTTTGTCAAATTTATGTTCGCCAACGTGATACGTTATTGACTTAACACTTCCCGTATCTTGATCAAGTTGTAAGTATCATGAAACTGTGCTGATTTTATTTACAACTTAATTTAAACCTTTAAAAACCTTAATTTACATTTTAATCAGTTTCATTTGGGATTTAAAAGAAACTTGTTATTGAATTATTTCTCAATCGCCAGTCGATCTAGGCTAGGTCTAGCTGTCTGTCCGCGAGCCGCGTTTGTTTTGGGTATTCTCCGAAACGACTGGGCCGATTTTGACGTGGCTTTGACGAGAAAGTTGTACACGATAATATAGCTTATATTTTTAAATTCTGTACTGTTGTACTCTCGAGTAATCGCTTGTATGTAAAAACTGGTATTGACTTGTTTTCCTAGGCTGTAAAATAATATGCGACAAGTACATTGTAGTTGCGTTGGAAGTGTCGATATCACGCGGTTTCAATTACGCCCCACTCGCTAAACGGCCAGCCGTCGCCGGTGCCCGCCGGTGCATTGTTTCTATATACTACCCATGTATACATATGCTAACTATAATATTTGTGTCGGCAGTAACACATACAAGTAAATGTTCATCTGGACATTGTTACAAGGATGGCTGGATGTTTGACTTAGTATTAAGTTCAGCCAGAAAGAATATTTTTATTTTGCAATCCTAATTATATATTGTTATTAAGTAGTTAGTATACGAGTACATTGTATACATACGTAGTTTCTATTTCAGTTTTTTTATTATTATTATGAATGGTTTCTTTTTGTTATTAGCATTTTAGGTTTTTATTACTTAGAAAGTTTATGTTTTAATTTTACAACTTTAAAATTTATTTTCTTATGTACAACTTGAGATGATTTTTATGTAAAGTAACGGTAAAGCGAGTGACAGAAATTTAGTCTATAATTTTCCTTATTGTATCACAATAGTATAAAAATCATCGTTATCTTATATACTCAAAAACCAAGATAGACTTTTGATAAGACACTTTTATTTTATTATAACGAGAAATAAATGAATGACAGTGTATATTGTAACCCATGCAAGAATTGAATTTAAACCCTCCTTTACTCTTAAGTTACTTTTAATGGCAGCTTAAGATTTAAGCTAATGGCAGCTGACACTTACGCGATAAGTTTATAAGCCTATAAATCTGTGGAGGTGAAATTCTTTCAAAGGTTAAAAGCATTGTAAGGCATCGTTAAGGTTTTATCTTTCCAAAATAGGTTCAACTGTTTTAAAAGAATTATCGCAAGCATCAGACGTGAATCAAGAAAATTATATTTAAGTAATTGTTTGTTAGCAGACAATAGGCCTTGAAATTACTGAAGCGATATGAAAAATTCATTCCATTAAAAAAAATACATAGGCAATATTTATAGAGATTTTTTCCATTGTGATCATCCACCCAAAGATGGTTAAAAATAAGGGAACTGTAGAAATCTCGTCCAGGGCGTTCAAATGGTAGTGATTGTGATTGACGGTAGCTTAATCAACTTGGTATATTTTAAGTGTAAGGTATAGTTTGATTAATATTTTTTACGGAGTGTTTTAAATAGTCGATTGAACTTCTTGATTTTTTTATATCATAAGGTGGCAAACGAGCAAGTGGCCACCTGAATCCGCCAAAATGGCGAAGCGACTGCTGTATATAGACATTCGCAATAGCGGATGCTTTGCCTACCCTTGATCGACGGTTGAGGAGACGCACATAAAGAGGATATTTCCCGTTCCTATGCGTCTCCTGCACCGTCAAATCCACGTTCCCTTCCCATCCTTTTCGTATAATAAAAAGGGTGGGAAGGAAAAGGGACTAAAGTTGGGTCTTCGGTACCACACTCATAAGACGAAACGCGGAATTGCTCCCACTTCACGCCTGTCTTCTGTGTAGTCGTGGTTTTGCACGGGCGAGCCGGCACATTCGTGCGAAGATGTTAAAGTGGGCTCTACCACTGTTAAATTATTTTTAAATAAAATTAAGTTAAATTATTTTTAAATAAAATTAAGTTAAATTATTTTTAAATAATTTACTACATAGATTGTTCGTGTTAGAAATTATGCCAGAACTTAAAGCACATTAATGTTTTGCTTGAGAGTTGTTATGTGTCAGAGGTTGGGTTCTAATTACGTGTCATAGAAAACTTGTCGGTTCACTACTATAAAACCTTGACCAATAGCGAGCTGTATTTTATTTCAATATTGTCCACATTATGACTACTGGATTTTATTATCTACTTATGCTCATTTTATGCGCAATGCTAATTTCTTTATCACTTTCTATTGTTAGTTATTAACATAATTAGTGTAATACGGAATTTTAACGTCCTAAGCTTTTTTACGATTGATTAAAAATACTCATTTGATTTAAAATACTCATTTATTTGTAAAGGTAGTGAAAATTGACGTTCGTAGTTCATTACATGAGAAACAAAAATCATTTTTTAAGTATTTAATTAATTTGGTGCAGTAGAACTACGTCCAGAGAGTTTGATTTATTATTTTTAATCTGGCAACATATTTATAGTAAACAATGAAATGATAATAATAATTTACGTCTTTGTAAAATGATGTTAATGGTTAAATAATTTTACATTACAAAAACACAGGGACGTATTACGCAAGGAATCGTAAAACCGATTTTATGACATTAAAGTCTTTTTTTATAATAACCGAATCAAAAGCGGCTACTTTTGATTTCGTTTAAAACACAAGTTTAGTATAATTAATGTTAAAATATATTTTTATTACGCACTAAACCCACATTGCAAATCTTATTTGCTATCTATTTTATCGTCGGTGCAATTTCATACGCTTAATAAAAAAACTTGTTATTCAAAATACTTGTACTGAATATTAAAGGCATTTACGTAGTGAAATGTATTTTTTATTTATATCACATTTTTCTGATTAGAAATATGGCTTTTCCTAATCTTTCTTGGGTTCTAATTAGGTATAGACGATAATAAAAGTCCTTAAATTAATTAGGTATAGTTAATACAATTTTTCAAAACCTAGTTATTCATTGATCTATACCTATATTAAAAACAAGCTGTTTATTAATAGTTCCTAAACATTAGTAATAATAAAATATAGCCTATGTTACTTACAGATAAATTACCTTTCTGATAGTGAAAGAATTTTTAAAATCGGCCCAGTAGTTTTTCGTGAATCAAATACACACAAAAATACAAAAATACAAAGTTTTCCTCTTTATAATATTAGTATAGATATAGATATGTACGTAACGTATCATTTTTAATTCAAGAAAGATTGAGTGATTTAAAAATTGACAAATTTTCGCACAATAACCACTACATGATATTAAGAGATGGTAAAAATAAATATTTTTTTCGTTTCATAAATAATCCGACCCCGCCCTCGTGTCATAACACGCGGCGGACTGCACATGTTGCAGCATTTAAAGATACAATTATTGTTAAATAAATTATAGGGCATTTAAGCAAAAGATCGAGAGTCGTAAATTTATCAAAAACATACAGCGACCTCTGTTCAGTACCGTACTTATTCGTACAGAAATCGTTCGAAGATGACATTGTAACTTAACTGATATACAATCTTGGATTTTACACATAGGTAATTCTTTATGTATTTTTGGAAAACGTCCAACTAAGTAAGATAGCAGAAGTTATAATTAAGAATTACGAATTACGCCAGACTGTTTTTCGTCGTTATATTAAAATACTTCTTCATACTGGCATAAACATTCGTAAACATAGAATAAAATAATCTAGACTTGAAGTTAGTTACTTTAACATGGGTATTTATATAAAAGTCCAAAATTTTAAATTACTGTAACATGATCGTTGAACGAAAACTGTCAATCAGCTGTCAGGAACCACTGATCTTTATAATCGTTTACCATTTTAAAGAAAGCTTTAATTTGCACAGATTTCACGGTTAATTAACACGAATTATATTATCACGATTGTATTTTTGACAATACAAGACTTTAGGTATTGTAAAATCTTTTTTATTTAATTACTCAAAATGCCTATCCTAATTTTGAACGTAGAACGGGAGTTTCTAGAATTTTCCCTTACTAAAAATTTCTGTTTAAAATTGCTGTATTTTTTTTTAATTATCAAATAAAAGTCATTAGTCTTGGATTCATTCTTTTAATTTGAAACCCAAATTACTTTAATCGTATTTGGTTTAAAAATTATCTTTTAAATTTAAATTAAATTCCCTTTCGTAGAAATAAAGCTCGCCACGATACCTCATGTTATTAAGTAATTCAAAATGTCAATCGTTGCGAATTGTATTCAACGTTTTTCCTTATGCAGGGTGCATTTAAACCACAGAACATATCATTAGAAGTATTGTGGGTCACTTGTCACTATCACTGAGGTGTTATTATTGTGTTTTGGCATATTGTGATTGATGCTGTATAAATGTGCCATTGGCTGATCCATATCTTTCAATGTCGATTAAATGATACCATTGTTTAATATCCGGTTGGCGTTAATGCAACGCTTTTTCAATACTGTTGTTTATATAAATACTGATATTATAAAGAAGAAAGTATTTTTGTCTGTATCGAAATAACTAAAAAACGACTGGACCGATTTTAAAAAAATATTTTCACCTTTAAAAAGCTACGTTATCACTGAGTAACATAGGCTATATATTTTATTTACATGCGGGCGATGTCGCGAGCAACAGCTAGTACGAATATAAAGGTGAAAGTATAATAGTGGTAGAGGCAACAAAAACATCCATTGCATGAAGAAGCAGGCTTGTTAGATGAAATACCAAGACCATTTAGAAGTCATGAAGTCAAAGTGTCATGTTTTATGAGTCTTTTGCTGGACACCTACCTTTAGTTCTTTTCCACTATCCCATATATTTATTCGTAACTAGCTTTTGACTGTGACTCTGTCCGCAAAAAATTAAAAAAAAAAACAAAAGCAGGTAGCCAATGTGTTCTTCTAGACTATCCTCTACATCTATGACAAGTTTCATTGAGATCCGTTCAGCAGTTTAAGCTACAAACTCTAAGAAACATGCACCCATCCATCTAAACTTTCGCATTTGTAATATTATCATGAAATATGAAGTAAGGCTAGTAAGATGATTTACGATACATGGACGGTTTTATTATAAAAGTTGGAATACGTAACACTTGACCTGAATTATCATCGTTCCTTAAAAAAAAGATAACATTCGCTTATCATGTTTCTAATGTAGTATCAAAATAGAAACACGCGTATGCATAGAAATCTGTTCAAAGTATTGACAGGTCATCGAAACTGTCGACAGTAATAGATTTCTTGATAAATCTGATGTTGTTAGTTGCGATTCAGATTAGCGACGCAGATAGATTACACGGAAAAATTATTTTCGTCTACATTTCTTGTAAGAAGTGGAAGATATAATAGGGCGCTTCTTTTGAAACTTTATTTAAATTAATTTGTTTTAAAAGTTAATATATAAAACAAAAAGAATATGATTAAGTCTTCATACCTATTTTTAAATGTAAAATGTTTATCTTTTTAATATTTACTATCTGATGTTTAAAAATATAATTCCTTATAATCCTTCAATAGTGCTGATATTAAACGGCTTCTTTCCCTCAAGTATTTACTTTAGTGTAACAATTAAGGCTCAATGGAAAAGTAACAGTCCTTGTCGACTCATTACACACTAATAGCGGACATAAGTGTTTATGATTTATAAGTTATTTACTATCTGTATTGCTTCCAACAATTTTGTATATCTATATCTATACTAATATTATAGAGAGGAATGATTTGGATTTTTGCATTTTTGTATGTATTGAAAAAACTCAAAAACTACTGGGCCGATTTCTAAAATTCTTTCACCATGAAAAAGCTATGTTATCAGTGAGTAACATAGGCTATGTTTTTTTTTAATTCACGCGGGCGAAGTCGCGAGCAATAGCTAGTATTTAAATAATTTGTTTATATACAAATCCAACGATTGAAAGTTAAGCAAAAATTTATTTTGTCTATGTTTATGCGAATTTAGTGTATTATAAAACTTTAAGGTAGTTTTTACGCAACAAATGGTCATCGTCAAATAGGGAGATTTTAAGTACGTAGAGATTGTTTTTAAATAAGTTTTAATGGCATCTTATTTTGGCTGCGCATAAAGTATCTGGAGAGATTTAACATTTATTCTTGCTTCATTCGTAAACATTCAAACGATTAGTAGTCAACCCAGTCACATGCTGGTTATTAAATTTACGATTGTTTAATACCTCTCGCCAATAAAGTTTAATCATTCTTAATTCTAAATAAACGCGTTTTCACTACGACAGTTCGCCTCCTTGCTTGTTACTCGTAAATAACATAATTGTGAATGTGACAACCCTAGCTAGCTCAATTGATTTTAATTGAATACAGCCTAAAAATAGCTCAGGCAGACAAAGCTATGTGATCCGTTAAACAACGAGGCGACTGAACTGTCAGTTACTTTCATAATCATTCAATATGTGGTAGTTCATTCTTTTACATAGATTTTTTTATTTCATTCACATAGCGATATTTTTACAATTGATTAGAAAAATACCAAGGAACTAATTATAACTTGTTTGTAAAAAAAATCATACACAAATTCAACAGAAATTCTGCCAAAGAAAAATGGTAATTGTGGATTTCCACTTCCCATGAACTTATACAAAAATGGTGCTATCTCTCTTTGTTATTAAAAGATGTGAGGGAGGGCAATATGTTTTCGTAAAGATAAAGTACCTAACCTTACAAAGTGACAACGACCTAACAAGAGTAACGCATACATGAATATTAGAGAAGGAATATTATGAATGATTCAGATAATTGAATAAACTTGCCCACCTTATCTGCCTTCTGATCTGTTATGAATATAGACGGATAAAGCACCTTACACTGTTTTTAATTGACTAGCTGTTGCTCGCGACTTCGTCCATGTGGAATTAAAAAAATCTAGCCTATGTTACTCACTGATAACGTAGCTTTATAATGGTGAAATAATTTTTGTTATCGGCCCAGTAGTTTTTGAGTTATTTCAATATATAAAAAAAACGATACAGGCATTGCCTAGTGTGGGCATCACCAGATTAATCGTATATTAACCACAATTTGTAATTATCTTTTAGTTGGTATAACTGTTATTGTAATTGTTAATCTCTTGTTTTTCAATAAAATTATTTTCAATTTTCAATCCAAAAATACAAATCTTTCCTCTTTATAATATTAGTATAGATGGTCAACAACATCCATACTTTATGAAAAGATCAAATGAGTTCTTTATAAAGTAAAGAAAGTTAAAAATCGAAATAGATAAGTACATTGTTCAATTCGATTAAACGCTTGAAAATATCTTATTGTAATCAAATCTCAATAACAGATAGAAGATAGTATAGTCGATTATCTTTTTTTCTGTAAGGTAAAGGTATACGGTTGCGAAACATGAAAAACTTGAACAAAGGTTTGAGTTCGTTTATTGCGCAAGGATATTGCATTACTTACGACAATAAAACTGGCCTCTGATGTTTATGACGGAGTACATAAAGCCAGAGCGACTGCCAATCAGCACCAATATGGCATATTAATTTTTGTTTGCACATCAATGTATCGAAAATTACCTCTGTGTTGCAAAAATATCACAAGATTATGGTCCTACGACATCTCTTTGTTGGTTTTCTTACTTGAAATCTCTTTGAATTAGACCTATTAATGTTTTACTTATTGATGTAAAATAGTAATATGGTAGATTTTTAAATAATAAAAAAAATAGGCAAAAATAAAAATGGCTTCTTATTATTGTAAGATATTTAATGAAAAAACTATAGTAAGAATATAATTCAATCGAAAGTTCACTCGAAGTCGCAAGAAATAAAACTTAAATGCTTAATTTCATTGCTATCTTATTTCTCTTTACGATAATTGGAAAATAAATAACATACATAATCTGATTTCTTGACATAGCTTCTTTACAAAACCAGTTTATTTTGATTGATGGAAATTAAAAAAGATTATAAAAAAATGTTGTAGACGAACATTTCAAAGTTTAAAAGAAAAATATCCTTAGATAATTTACATTCTTCTTTATGAGAAAAATATATGACTTCAGGAAACGTCATAATTTTTATTTTCATAAAATCTCATGATAACCTCAAAATTTTGTAAAAGAAAAAAATGCATAAACCAACCACAAGAATAATTCGTCTACTATGTTATCCTACATAACATTTTTTCTGATGATGGATGTGGTCATAAAAATTAATATTTTGTCAATATTTTCACTAAAATTTTCAGATTTGATAAATACGCATCATTATATAGTCCATCAGAAATAATTGCTTTCCATCAATCTATGTTAAAGAAACTGGTTGTTAAACTCATAGAATACTACAATTTAACGACAGGAATTCATTACAATAATCAAATTTGAACTTTTCTCAATATCATATTAAAGTGCAATTTGCAAGATAGCCAAGGCCCCACTTGTTTCGATGTTAACGGACAATTTAATTTAAATGTTCTGTTATTTTTAACTTTTAATTAAGAATTTTATAAAAAAACAAACTATCTTAATCCGGATTTAATTGATTTTTGTAACAATTGTTTTTCAAATATGCTAATAAGTATTTTTTACTGTACAAGTTAAGGCAGTTTAAATCCGTTATTTAATAAAGCAAAGATTGTATAAAACGATTACAGCTTTGAAGAGAATCGTATATTTTTTTTGGTAATTTTACTGTCAAAAGTTGTGTTTGAATGTTCCAAATTTTTCATTCCGAATAACTGAGCCAGACGTACAATAGCCGTCTTACGTGGTTATCAACTTTAAATGCGAATATCGTTTGAATGACATTTACGCCTTGAAGCAATAAATTAAATAAATATTTAGGTGTACAATGTATAGGTCTACACTTTAAATTAATTTCATCCTGACATCGCTAGAATGTTTTTTTTGCATGAAAGGACGAAGTTTGTGTAACTGGAATGCTGCGAAGGAAGGTGACTGTACAAGATTCTGACTCGCAATGAGTAATTATGACGGAATGAAATTGCTTGAAATTGTTCGTCGTCTGGCTTTTTTGTTGATATAATTTCAACAATGATATCTGAATTGTTGAATTGCGAGTTTTTTTTTGCTACAACGTTGTGACCTTAACATGTACCAAAGCGTGATAAATGTGGACCCGCTTTGAATTCTTACGTTTTTATATGAAACACGAAATTACGTCTTCGTTACACAAGTATTCAAGATATAAAAATTACAATTTAGTATGTATTTCACCGTCAACTTATTTCAATTTACAATTACAATATCTTATGCAATATTTGACTTTAGAAATATTCTCCCTTATTACGTATCTATACTAATATTATAAAGAGGAAAACTTTGTATTTTTGTATTTTTGTATTTTTGTATTTTTGTATGTATTGAAATAACTCAAAAACCACTGGGCCGATTTTAAAAATTCTTTCACCATCAGAAAGGTAATTTATCTGTGAGTAACATAGGCTATATTTTGTTATTACTAATGTTTAGGAACTATTAATAAACAGCGTGTTTCTGGACGCCGGCGTTAAAAATTCACGAAACTTTAACTTTTCTCGGCTTACGCTGCCTAAACCGTTAGAGGTATATAAAAATGATGTATTAAAGAATTGTAGATCTCAAAAAGTTCTACAGAAAAGTCCGCGATAGCATATATCTATCTTTAACGATTTTCTTACAATAACCACTTTTTTGTTTACAAAATGAATTAAAAAACGCATGCTATTTGCGTCGTTGTTTTATTGGTTTCAGTATTAATCCTTATCCAAATAAATGCCTTCGTTGTCAGGAGAATTTAATGTAGAATAAAATTGTTCTTTACAGTTTTTAATTGGACAAATAGTTTAGAAGATATCGCGAACACAAACAATAAGGGTAACCGAAAAATCAGCTCGCAAACTACCGGGCTTAGAAATTTGGAATCTTTCATCAATAGATTTCTGTTATTACGTAGATTCAGCATTATCATCATCACCAGCTCATTATACGTCCCCACTGAGGGTCTCGGAGCCTACCCTAAGTTAGGGTGACTAGGACATAGTCAACCACACTGGCCCACTGCGGGTTGGTTGACTTAACACATATGTACATATCTTTAAATTTCTTCTCCGATATGTGCAGGTTGCATCACGATGTTTTCCTTCACCGTAGTAGTCCATTACGTAGCTTACTACTAAGATAATACTTTAGGTAATAGGATGAAAAAAAGGGCGAACGTAAGTTTTGAACTCTAAACTCCACGCGGACGAAGTCGTGGGTCGTGGGTAATCATAATTCATACTTAAATACTATAAATTTTAAACTTTTTTAAAAAGTTTAGATCTATGGATGGATGTTTGTTAGAGTTTGTAGCCTAAACGGCTTAACGGATCTCCATGAAATTCGGCACTGATGTAGAGCATAGTCTGGAAGAACACATTGGCGCTACTTTTTATCCTGGAAATAGTTGCGGTTCCCGTGGGATACAATAATTTTGTTTTTAATGTTTACTCGATAATTCTGCAACGGTTCAACTTATGTTATTGAAATTTGGCACAGATATTTAACAAAGTCTGGACCACAGTGGGATAAGGTTCATCCCCGAAAAATGTCAGGTTCCCGAGGGATATGTAGTTTTTTGTTATTTACACGATTAGTCCTTAGTGGCTAAACAACTTATTGTGATTTTGTATAGATACAGACCATAGTATGGTATAACACGTGGAATCCTTTTCTACCCCGAAAATGTTAGGTTTCCGAGGATATGTGTTTTTTTCTTATTTACATGTTAACGCGTTAACCCTGCAGCGGCTAAAAATATTTTACTGAAATTTAGTACAGATATAGAACATAGTCTGTAATAACATGTGTAATACTTTTCATCGGCGAAAAATGTCGGTTCCCGAGGGATATGTAGTTTTTTGTTATTTACGTATTTACTCGATAATTCTGCAACGGTTCAACTTATGTTATTGAAATTTGGCACAGATATTTAACAAAGTCTGGACCACAGTGGGATAAGGTTCATCCCCGAAAAATGTCAGGTTCCCGAGGGATATGTAGTTTTTTGTTATTTACGTATTTACTCGATAATTCCGCAATGGCTTGACTTATCTAATTGAGATTTTGAATAGTAATAAAATATAGTCTGGAGTAACACATGGACTATGTGGTTGCGAGTGGTTGCAGAAAAAAAAGGTTACATGTCACTACAAGAAAATGCAGATGGTGTCAGGCGTTTGCAGTTAGATTCTGGTGGATTAAGGGAGTTGCAAATGTTAGTAGGTGCTTGAAGGTAGTAACAGGTGGTTCACCTCAGGTTTTTTTTTTATATACAAAAAGGTGGCAAACGAGCAAGCGGCCACCTAAATCCGCCAAAATGGCGAAGCGACCGCTGCCCATAGGCATCCGCAATTTCAAATGCGTTGCCTACCCTAAATCGACGGAGGAGGAGAGGCACATAAAGAGGATATATCCCCTTCCTATGCGTCTCCTCCACCGTCAAATCCACTTTCCCATCCAATCCTTCTCTTATAAGAAAAGGGTGGGACGGGAAAGGGACTAAAAATTGGGCCTCCGGCACCACACTCATCAGACGAAACGCGGAATTGCTTCCACTTCACGCCCGTCTTCTGTGTGGTCGTGGTATTACACCGGGCGAGCCGACCCATTCCTGCGAAGATGTTAAAGCGGGCTCTACCACTGTTGCTCGCTTAAGTTAGTTTTTGGTGGTTTTGGATGATTTATAGCTGAAGACTGTTGGCAACCGGTGAAGCAGGCGGTTATCTTTTTATTCAAATTTTGCCAATTTAATTATGTACTTCGTGTCTTTTTTTTTCTTTTAATGCTGCGCTGATGAAGTCGCGTGGAACAGCTATTACACATATAGCACGAATCACGCCAAATGAAATTCTAATGTACATATAATAAAATTGAGTGTCTGTTTGTAATATCAAAACAAAAATTCCAGATTTCGGGAAGATGATGTATTTGCGTTGCTGATAACGAAAATCGCATTCAATTTTTTTTTTTTTATTTTAATTCCACGCGGACGGAGTCGCGAGCAACAGCTAGTTTTAAATAAAAAAAGATATGTGAATCTTACTAATATTATAAATGCGAATATTAGATGGATGGATGGATGTTTGTTAGAGTTTGTAGCTTAAACGGCTGAACGGATCTCGATGTAATTTGGCAAAGGTGTAGAAGATAGTCTGGAAGAACACATAGGCTACTCACTTTTGTTTTTTATTTTAATTCCACGCGGACGGAGTCGCGAGCAACAGCTAGTTTTAAATAATAAAAGATATGTGAATCTTACTAATATTATAAATGCGAATATTAGATGGATGGATGGATGTTTGTTAGAGTTTGTAGCTTAAACGGCTGAACGGATCTCGATGTAATTTGGCAAAGGTGTAGAAGATAGTCTGGAAGAACACATAGGCTACTCACTTTTGTTTTTTATTTTAATTCCACGCGGACGGAGTCGCGAGCAACAGCTAGTACTATTATAATTCAAGTAATTATCATAGATTTTTTATTCATCTATGTAATACGATGAAAAGTAAGTAGATGTTACATAAAAGCGAATATTCAATAGACTAATGATGTGTTGAGAATGTGTTTTTAATGGTTAGGTTTTTCCCAAGAAAACTTATATGTAGTGTGAGGAAACCAAATTAAAATTCATTAGTAATATTTTAAAAGCTTATATCGAGTCAGAATCAGAGATTCTATTCATATTGTATAAGACTTGGTAAAAATCGATCCAATTATTTGTAGTCCGCGACCGTAACTAAATCGGTATTTATTCCATGCATCGATTGTGTGCATATGAGATACCCTTTGAGTCGAGTTAGGCTCCTTTTTCACTAAGTATTATGGCATTACGCGACTCCTATTACTATGACAATAGCGCGTCAGTCATAGGGCATTACGATGCTCATAGAAATTTCTACGATTATAAATTGTCGTGCTAGTGAAATAAGGGTCTTAGAATATATGTACACCCATTGGAACTAGAGTGGTATAAGAAACAGGGACGCCTACTTTTAAACCAGGCTAAGGTTATGATTAACATATCTTTCACTACTTAAGTGTCTCATACTAAATGTACACTATATATTCAAGGCTACACTTTATAACCAGGGATACTTTGATAAAAGTAAATTTATATTTAAAATGTACTATTATCAAAGTATAATAGCTATCGCCCGCGACTCCGTCGGCGTGAAATTGAAAAAATAAAACAAAAGTGAGTAGCTTATGTGTTCTTCCAGACTATCCTCTACATCCATACCAAGTTTCATCGAAATCCGTTCAGCCATTTAGGCTACAAACTCTAACAAACATCCATCCATCTAAACTTTCGCATTTATAATATTAGTATGATTACATAGATATACCCAACTTTATAATGATCACGGTGGAACTGTTTTTGACGTCCAGCCAAATGTTAAAGCTTTTGACGAAGTAATTAATTCTCAATTATCATTTTGTTCCTTATTTTCTTGAATGAAGATATTTTTGAAACACATTTCTTTTACAACATTTCGTCACAGTTGACAATGTTACAATTATCGATTAACTATTGTTGTGATGTTATTAGGTCATGCGTTTTGGTCGAGGTTTAAAGAAATCCTTGTTCAAAAGCTTCACTGTAACAACTAATATATATTTTAGACAAAAAAGTCTATTTTAACGTAGCCGACCGGTGGCAACTGTAAAAACAAATACATGTTCTGGTAAAGATAATAAAATAAAGTGAGTAAATCCGGCAAGCGGCCAATATCAATGTGAATTATTTACGTAACGTTAAATGTAGATTAAAATAAATATAAAGCGGACTTCAAATCCAAACATGGAACTTTTTCACTTCGTAACCGTATTTCATTGCCGTGACATATTGTCGTCTCTTTTTTTCTTTCAGAAAACAAAAGAGACAACACTAGTGTCCGGGTAATTGTTAGAAAAAATATTACCATGGATAGCGTTAAAGTAGAGAGCGGTTGGGCATACGCCCAGGGCGCTAGAGTTAAAGGAGCGCCATAGATCTGCGATTCACATAGTCTCTCATTACTCTATTATCACTTCCTCCCAAAAAGGGCTAAAAAAGGGGGCGCCGAAACCTCGCCCAGGGCGCTGTGCTTAACTGTTACTGATAATTAGTATGTAGAGAGTTTATTTTTAGCCATTCAGGCAAAATGTTAATCGTATTTTGCGGTAACCATGCAAGGGGCCTAGAGGTCTTGTTTTTTCTACGTAACAACCATAGACTAACCGGTTTGTATTATCAGTCAACTACATGACTTATCTAGACACTAACGAGGAGGTATTATTTCCGCTCCGACCACTTTCTTTACAGCCGTGTGGAGCGATCATGATTAAAACTATCTGACAACCGTGTTGAGTGTCCAATTAAGAAAAAAACTAACTCAACACCATAGATAGATAATAAGTATAACATGTTTGTTATACCATCATTTTAAGAAACTGTTTTAATAATCTATATTTGTCTCTATTATTCTGATTTCGCAGTGCTGAAATGTTGCTGTACGTATCTATTTAAAAACATACGAGTAAGAGGCAGATGCTTGTTGTGAATGCTTAGACAGTGTGAATTTGCTAATTTGAAAAAAAAAAAAATATTTTAATTTGATTTCAGCCACAATGATAAAAAAGTAATAGAAACTATCCAGGCAGCGTATAGCAAATATGTTAAGTTGCATTTAAAAACGAAATGTATCTTACAGTATAAATAAAAAAAAGTAGTTGCGCAAGTCATAAGTTATAATGTCACCAACTTAAGTCGTCTAATTAAACAGTTGTCTTATTTAGGATAAATAATTAGCAACCTACAGCTCGTTTAAACATTTTAAATGCTAATGCCTAAGGAAAATGGTGTTTAATAACACAAAACATAATTAACATGTTGGTGTCTACGTATGTACGAGTATGTGTGTTTAGGGCCTGTCCCACCACTGGCTGACAGAGGCTCAGATAGCTTAAAAATGACGCCACTGTCAGATAAGGTAACTAAATCCGAATTTCCATCACACATTGGATTGTTATCAGACAATTTACAATTTGGTGGGACAGGCCTTTTTTTGGCAGAATTAATTTTCATCAACAATGTGATGAATAAATTGATTACTACGAATCAAACATCACTATGCTATAACTAAACTGGATATACCTTAACCTTTCCCTTACCACTATTTTCTTAAGAGGATAGGATGGGAATAAAAAGTGGATTTGACGGTGGAGGAGACGCATAGTAAGGGGAAATGTCTTCTTTATGTGCGACTCTTCCTGGCAACGCATCTGCAGTTGCGGATGTCTATGGGCTGCGGTCGCTTTACCATTTCGGCGGTTACTGGTAGCCGCTTGCTCGTTTGCCACTTTATAACAAAAAAACAGGTCGGCTTGAATCGTGTCATATCACAAGTTCTCAAAGAGGCGTGAAGTAGAGTATTCCGCATATCGTCTGGCAAATAAGGTGCTGAAGGTCAAGTTCTAGGCCTACCCTTTACCATACTTACTAGAAAAGTAGATACGACAGGAGATGGGATGGATTGGAAAGGGAAATAATATCTTTTCTCTCCTTTCCCTAGTTTCTTTAATGTCTACGCAACTGCAACATAATTATAATGTTGACGATGTTCATATGTTCAGTGTTTTAGCTACTTTTTTCATTAAAGCAGTTATACTAATCAGCTTAGACTAATTTATTTGTAGTGTAATTTAATTTCAATTTATATGCTAATTATGTTACTATATCATTGTCAACACGATTAGATTACACCTGTAGGCATAGAATGAAGTGTTTTTGCATCAATTAGTTTATAAATTAATCTATTAGTACCATTAAGCTATTAGTGAGTTATTTTGATCTCAAACTAGCTGTTGTCCGCGGCTTCGTACGCGTTAATTTCTTATTTTATTCATGTTTTGACTATTCCAGGCAATGTTGTGTAACTTTTTACTGGTAGATTTTTTTACATTGTAATTTACTATCAAGCTGCTTTTATTCAAGCCGTAATTACTTGTCAATTACGTAAAAATAATACAAAAATCAATTAAGTGTATCAGTCGGTAATTAATTTTATTTATGTACATGTAGATTATATTTAAAAACATAATTGTTAAATACTTTTAGCTCGGATAAATTGGGGCGCGATTAATTCTCTCGTAATTAAGTCATCACAGTTATCTCCTTTTCAATGACATTAACATATTCATTTTCTAACTTCCCGTATCAACAAACGTATACGGGTTTTTATACCTTGACAGTTGGTATATTTTACTATAGTAACAAAATCATGTTTTATCACTTGAATAGTCGCTTAAAATATTATAGTATTCTGAAATTATCGTAGATCTGAAGTAACCAATTAACAATTACCGAAAGCAATTATGAACCGCTTACTGACAAAATGTAATGCAGCACTACAATTATTGCGATTTTTCGCATATTACTTCTAAATAGATTCTTTACTGTAGTAAACTTGCACGTCACCATGTCAATAGTTATCACATTGAATCTTTGCCATGTCACTTTAAAGATGGAAAAGAATGGCCACGAGATTAGATACAAAATCATGTGGCGATCTTATTACGCACGAATCAGGTGACCGGCTGATTATTTTAAACTCAAAGACCGTTTAAACTCCATCTAGCAAAACCGTAGTAACGTGTATTGATTACTAAAAAGTTATGTTCTGAAGCAATACGCAGATCGTTAAATACAGCGTTATTTATTTGTTTGGGTGCAACGTCGTTCATAATATGACTTACATTTATCAATTTTCATAAACACAGCGGTTTCGAGATTCGATACAACTAATGGTTTTCTCAGAATTCAATGACTGGAACATGAATTAATGAATATTTTACAAGTCCACATTGATAACACAATATTTAATTATCGTCGCAAGTCGTTCACTGCGCGGTCGTTTTTAATGCGAGCACGCCGGTCGTAGGAACAGACGTTCGCTATGACGTTTAATCGTTATCTAAAAAGAGAGACGGTCACATTTTTCACCTCTATTTTTATGTCGATGATGTTTGATATGATAAATAGTGCAAATACAGTTTAATAAGAAGACGTAATATTGCAGGGCGTCGCCGAGGCACGCGGGGCTGACGGCGAGGCAGACTGCGGAGCAGGCGGCCGTATCACCACTACTCCGGCCGTCCGCGCTCGCGCCGCACGACTCGCGCTCCGACCCGACCCACACACATCCTGCCTTCCCCACCGTGCAACGTTCTTGGACCGTTATAAGCTAACTCTAGTGCGAGTGAACCACACAAAGTACCTTTGACTTAACTAACCCGTGCGAATCCCTAGTGCTTCGGTGCAGTGTCCTGTAGCCGAGTGAATGCGCGTGTGCTTCGATACCCTCTGCTTTGGATCGTCACAGCGTACCGCTGGTGACGATGAGCCGAGGGCCGTAGTGAATACAGGAGGAGGAGCGCTTACCGTGGCGCCTACAGTCAACGGCGATAGACGAGCCTTAGATGAAACGTATAGAGAAGTGGAATTGAACGGAATAATGGGGACTCCGACTGCGATGAATTCTGACTCGGAGAATTGTGTCGCCAACGCGACGGTGACGAGCGACATGCAGCCGCTCATAGAGAGAATTAGAGAGCTGGAGGCGTTGCTGAAGCAGCGCGATCAGGAGATGCTAGAGTTGCGCTCGCAACTAGATAAGTTGCAGAGCGTATTCCCTTATCAGCAGTATGCTAGAGGGTCAAGAGCCCCGAGGAAACAGAGAGCCCAAGGTATCTCTGCGGAGCCGCAAACGAGCTCATCGTTACAGGACTTGGCGCACCAGACGTTCCCGGTCTACGACAAGAGCGAGACGTGAGTACCTAAGTTCCTTATCTATTAGAGCACGCTAATTAACTATACATCGATGCGATTGACACAGTTATTGTTCATTGATAGACAAGAGTTTGTATAGATAAGTCCTATCGAAGCACAGTTTGTGTTAGACCTTGTTTTCGTTTGGAAAAAACAGACCACAAAATGCCAATGAGGATTTATCGAGATTATTATCGTAAACATGACATTCGAATTTCGAAATTAACTTCATGAAGGTAAAATCCTCCTTGGTTGTATACCACTTTCGTACAATTAATGTGCACCTGCTTATTATTGAATAAGATAAGGCATTGCAACAGAACATTTTTTTGTTTAGCGTATCATCAAACAGAACCGCACTTGTATTCACGACACGAATGATTCGATTCTCAGAAATGTAAATCGAATTTTTGATGAATTTAATTCAAGGGCTTTGTCGATGTGATGATGAGGGTTCGTCAAAAGTACTTTCGTAATTAGCAAAGCTCTCAAGTATAATGAAACAGTTATATTTCGTTCATACCTTATTCATTGCTATTATTAAATGTTATCGATATACATTAATATTTAAAGGGTTTATGAAAATGTTTTTATGTAAATACTTTCGCGGTGTGGTTAAATTAACAGGGGAGTTATGTCTCCTCTAGGTCTTGCAGAAGCACTGCAGTGTCCCGGTGCGTTGTAGATCACTGGAATCTCTGAAGACGTACTAAAAGAGGGCCACTAAAGGTTTTAGTTAGTAGATTCTCATATAATTGTCTTTTCTCCTATATGGCAGATTTCCCACACGTCTCTGAGACACGAACGTAAAACTTTAATACAATTGGACACATATATTAACAAAAAAACATGCTTTTATTAGAAAAGCTATGTTTCAATGGTAATCTATACTAATATAATGAAGCGTAAACACGCACTACATTGTGGCGCAGGATGTCAGCAATCACAGCATATTTTTAAATAATTATTTCTTCAATAAAAATCCCTACACTTACGACACGCTTTAGGCTATATATTTTCACGATATTAAACTTAAGGGATAAATAAATTTGAAAAAACCCTTCATGTGGGAAAGGGACCATAAACTACAAGCTGCCAACATCAAGGAAGCAAGGTTGTCATGTCATATTGACATTTTCAATTGATAATTTGACAAATGTAAAAAATAGAGTAACATTTTTATAATTTCATGCGGATGAAGCCGCTCGGGAACGGCTAGTAATTAAATAATCGTTATAGTGAAGTGTAAATATTGTTAATTTATTGATCAATAGCGTGTCTGTTGATCGACACATTTATCGTCTGAAGTCACGTGCATTATTATCTTTGTGATGTATTCTAGACCCTTCTAATACAATAGACTAAATACTTACTACCACGTTCGATTAAGTTTCATTATATTAGCGACAGCAGTAGTTTTAACTACCATTAAATTTCGTTGTAACAACTATTTTATCAATACTAGCTATTGCTCGCGACTTTTTTAAATCAGTATATTTTGAGTTTTTTCAATACATACAAAAATACGAATCTTTCATCTTTATAATATTAGTATAGGCTGGCTTTTGTCACAGACTATATCATGACTGAATTTGATACCGTATAGTCTATGCGTTTTTTTAGACTGCGTATTATATCTGTGCCAATATTCATAGAGAATCGTGTACCATATTTCTTGACATGTAATAAACATCCATTCACGCTTCCATCCAAACTTTGGCATTCATAATTTAAGCAAGTCTTTAAGTCCAACCCCAATAGAAGTGCAATTAGTATTTAAGTTGCTGCTAGCTTTAGTAGATTAATTTATATATCATGTAAGTGTTGTTTATTTAAACATTATAATTAGCAATTCCGCAATATTAATGCAATACACACGTACATTTTTATCTTTATGTAGATGTATGCTATCTAATGTTGTTAGAGACATAATTAGCTACCATTTAATTGTTTAATACTTTTACCAAAATGCCGCTTTTTTATCTTTATTTCCTTAGAATAAGAATTAAAGACTTGTACAAATAATAAGTTTACATATCTACAGACCTTTTGCGTGTTTTGCGACGCAATCGCATATTTTAAATTGTATTGCACTAAAGATAATAACAGTTTTATTTCCGCGATTAAACAATTACATAAGTGGTTAAATTTAGTTTATGATTATGTAATTTAATATGTAAATTGTAAACTAATTTAAACTATACTGGATCTAGTTTTCTATGAATCCTAGACTATTTAAAAATATTTTTGGAAAACAGTTAACGGTAAATCCTGTCTTTTATGCTAAAATTGCTTATGTCTTTACAAGCTTTCGCCCGCGACTCCGTCCGCGCGGAACAATAAAACAAAAGCAAGTAGAGTACAAACAAACAAAAGTAAGAGAGAGTAGTACTCTACATCTATGCCAAATTTCATCGAGATCCCTTCAGTCGTTTAGGCTACAAACTCTAGCAAACATCCATCCATCCATCCATCTAAACTTTCGCATTTGTCATATTACTGAGATAGTAAGATTAGTCTTTTAAACGAATACAAAATATGTACGGTGTTTGTAACAATAACGTGAAGTCCGCCATTTTGAATTTTAAACAAATAATACAACGTAAAGCACGTGGGTTATAATAAACATTCTAGTTTATTATACACCTATTCATTCATCGATAACACAAATACTAACAAAACAATTTTTGTTGTATTTCTGAAATCGACTACAATTTAAAAAATTAACTTTAGTATTACGAGATTCAAAATTTGTGGCGGCTCGTTAACTGCGAGTGAGATAGTTACTAATTCTGTGGGCTGCCCCTCTATCCCTTTTCATCCCCGATACGTAACTTGTATACTACGCATGGAGAATGTCTTCTTCTTGTTCTTCTTCGTCGCATGAGTCTTTACAGACTCGTCATGGTGGTTATGGAGAATGTACGCAATGTAAAATTGCGAGCACCTATAAAGTTTGGATACCACTGTATTCGATAGAACGTGGAATTAAGTTATCTCTTTCCCCGTCCATTAGGGTAATTCGGTCGTAATATCTCACATATTTCATGTAAAATCAGTATTCGTGATGTGTTGTTACTTTAGTCGCGGTTGCGTCAAAACTGCTCATAATGGCGCGAATGACGGGGTGAATTTTAACATGGCAATTTGTATTCTGTACAGCGGAATGCGGGAAGGATCGTTGGGCTTATACCCTTTCATTTTTGCCGTTATCGCCTTTGTTTCGTAATACAAAGTCTTATAATTATATTTAATATTAACCGAATATAGTTATTAGTTGATATTCGTATGTGATTTATATTTATTTTAGTACTAAAAAGTTGGTTGATCAAAATTATTTTTTGTCTCTACGTTGCTTGAATTTCATTAAAAGACAACATTATTGTGATAAATAAAAGTGGGAAAGGGTTATCAAGCGAGATGGGATAGTATCAAAAACTGCTAAATCATTCAGCACGTTATTAAAAAAAAACAGTATCGGCGTAGCAGTGTTTAGTTATAACATCTACGTATTCGTAGATTTTCGTAATTTGTACCGTTTGTTACAATGTCAACACTAGACAGATTTAAATAACTCTTTGTGTATTTAATTAGCATGTATTAGCGGTTTAAGAAATACAGTCAAAGTGACAGTTCAAGGTCAACCGATAACCTTTCAGATTGTCCTTATCGCTGGTACATCACTCGTATGCCATAAGCGTACCATGCGAGTTACAGTTAAAATTAGGATGCTCTTGTATTCGGCCCTATGATAAACCTTGGATTTAAGTTAACCAAGGTCTTCTATTCACGGCTTTTCGGGGTTTTCCTTGTGTATTTTGTAATAAACGCCTTAATCCTAAATGGAGATCAAAAGGCTGGCCTTAAAAGCGACACGTTGATTTTAAAGTTGAGGTCGATGTCAACACTTACGTTGTTAGGAGTGTTAAAAATAAAATTAGATTCGATTTTAAAATGTCGATACAATAAAAATATACAAACTATCGCACAACTGTTTAGTCGCACTTTCATTCTTATCAGCTTATATGGAGGTGTATACACTACTCGATTTTTAGTTGGTCAACTAAACAGTTGAATTTGCTGCTAAACAATCGACAATTGACAATCGCACTACAGTTGTGTTGTTAGTTTAGTCAAAGGTGTGCGCCCGCCCTAAGAGTTAAACATCAAAATACAAAGGAGGTTCGTGTCTTAGTCATTTAGTAAGTAGGTTTACGTTCTATTGACGAGCAATTTGTTCGGCATTTGCATGATTATCGTAATGCCGCCTATAAACTACCTGTGTTACATTGACAGCTATCAGTAACAAACGTCTTATTTAACACCACCTTGTAATTTAAATACCGATACTTGCCGCCATCGCACACCTTTAAGTCAACAGCGCAGTCCGTTTACAGCGACCTTTAAGTCAACAGCGTTAGTTCCAATCAGTCCGTTTACAGCGACCTTTAAGTCAACAGCGTTAGTTCCAATCAGTCCGTTTACAGCGACCTTTAAGTCAACAGCGTTAGTTCCAATCAGTCCGTTTACAGCGACCTTTAAGTCAACAGCGTTAGTTCCAATCAGTCCGTTTACAGCGACCTTTAAGTCAACAGCGTTAGTTCCAATCAGTCCGTTTACAGCGACCTTTAAGTCAACAGCGTTAGTTCCAATCAGTCCGTTTACAGCGACCTTTAAGTCAACAGCGTTAGTTCCAATCAGTCCGTTTACAGCGACCTTTAAGTCAACAGCGTTAGTTCCAATCAGTCCGTTTACAGCGACCTTTAAGTCAACAGCGTTAGTTCCAATCAGTCCGTTTACAGCGACCTTTAAGTCAACAGCGTTAGTTCCAATCAGTCCGTTTACAGCGACCTTTAAGTCAACAGCGTTAGTTCCAATCAGTCCGTTTACAGCGACCTTTAAGTCAACCAAATGATTGAAATGTAGAAATAACGATGTTTTGCGAATAAATTTATGAATCGCTTTGCTTTTTATTGATACAAAGCGTTATTTTAGATCATTCATAACAAAAATATAAATATTCCATAGAGCAAAGGTTAACACAAAATCTTTATAGAGCACCTTTGCTCTGCGTTATCTTAATTATTTCAAATTTAACTTATATTGTACCATCGTTTTTAAAGAAGTGAATGAATACAGTTTTGTATCAATTTATAACACAACTTTTTTATCATAGATATTGCTATTTTATTTGAGAAGATATTGGTTGAACATTTTTAACTTTAAGTTATCGTCTCTGCTTTATAAATCAGATGTCTTACTTATGGGTGGTCCAGCTCTCCACTTATACGTGTAGATGTTATGACATAAAGAATCGATAAAGTCTATAACATTAGTCGACTGCTAAATTTTTGGAATTTACTATGCAGCTAAATGAAATAATTATTAAAAAGAGAACTAAAACGTTGTTTCCAATCAAAATTAACTAGATCCAGTCACATATATGTGTTACTATTGTCATATAATAACTCACTTGAACAATTTCGACCGTAATGGCCTAATGTTATTTTTGTACATTATTTTTAGTCACTTAGCAACAAAGCATTGTGCATACTTGCATTGAATGTTGGCGATCGTGAAAGTATGCATTAAGTAAATAAAATCGATAAGGTGGAAACACGACATGCTGAGTGCAGATGTCAGTTCCAAAGATGGCCATCTGAGAAATCTCGTTTTCTGAATTGCCCATTACTTACGTCTTACAGGTTGAAATTTCTTAAGCGAGCTTTTCTGTAAACTTGATAAGATTATTTAGAAATAACACAACATATTAAAAAGTTAAAAATAGTTTATTTAAAAACAATTGATGTTTATGACGCATAAAGAAATAGATGTCATATTCCTAGATTTTTAACTCTGGGACGAGTTTACAAAAAAAAAATAACTAACAACAATAAAATTACTTAGCCAATTACGGTCGCCCTTACCCCAAAGAAGTTAAATGACTTGTTATATTTTAATTACCTTAAAAGAGATCCTGAGATCGTTTGAACCGCATATGAAGTGTGTTCGAACTTTTTTTATCCCGACGTTTAATTGGCGTCATGCAACAAGATTGTAAAAGATTAAAGTTTTAATGATATGGTAATTTTATCGCGAACATACCTCGATTTAACCAAGGCTGTTGATTTGAGAAATCCCCGCCTGTTTCGTCTCTTAATTAACGACCGGGTGGGATATGTTTACGATAGTTACGTGACGTGGAAATTTAAAGTTTCAAATTACCCGCATATTCGAATTTTCGGAGCCTGTTAACTCATTACTGAATACAAACGGGTGCTGGCACCTCAATTTATTGTTTTTGATGAACCAACTGGATGTCAATTAAGTGAAAGCTTCCTTACACTATATTCAAGGAAAATGTCTGACTCGAAGGACCATCTATTATCACTTTACACTTTAAGTTAAAATTATATTTTAATTATAACTGTTTCATAGTTTCTCAATATTTCGATAACGATATCATTTAAGATTAAACATGATATTGGTAAACCAAATATATTAATTACTAAGACTTTTTTAAATACTTTTGTAAATGTAAATTTGTCTAATTACTACAAGACACTGCTATTTGTAGACATAAATAATCAATCATTACTTGTAAGACAAATAATGATTTCTTTCAATGAAAATTATTTCTAAAGAGCTCTCTCGCGATCGGAATTTAAAACTTATATTTGTATAGCGATTTCATAATGTCTCTTCTCAGTTATAAACAACAGCAACTGTCTACTTACGTCCAAAGATATTACAGCAGGCGTACAATAAATAATCGGTGGGGCAATCCACCAACAAACAGTAATGACCGCAGTATAAGTAAACAAAACCAGTCCATCATTGCATCTCTACAGCAAAACAACTTTTAGACGAACGCCCTTGTCTTCAATTGCAAACCGAAGGTTACTTTTGTTAACGATTTTCAGTTTTATGTATGAAACTATAGAAATTCCATTAATTTTAGCTCAAGGTGTTAAAATAATTCTATTCCGAGAAATCGGTATACACAAATCGTTATCGAATGGAACCTTATATCTATATATGTCGATTCCAATATGTAATTGCGGTATTTAATTTATATATCACGTTCTTTTTATTGAATGGTAAAACTGTTCGTTTCTAAGAATTGTGTAACGAGAACTTAATGGACTTTAATAACAAGCAAGCTCTTGAGTCTGAGAGATATCATACCTTTCCATTAATATTTCTTTTTTTTATTAATATTAAAAGATTTTTGTTAATTTACTAATATTTCCCTTAACCATTCCAACTAAACTCTAGGCTTGTGCTAGGATATGGTTCACGACAATAGTCGAATGGCGGGATTCGAACCCTCGACCTCACGATCGGTAGTCCGTACCCCAAACCATTAGGCTTTTGGCGCTTATTATTCAACATCTATATAATAAAATTGGAGTGTTTGTTTGTAATATCAAAAGAAAAATTCCAGATTTCTGGAAGATGGTGTATTTGCATTGCTGATAACGAAAATCGCATTAAAAAAAATGGTCTGTCGGTTTGTCCGCAAGCCGCGTTTGTTTTACTGAAGGGTAGCTGACATAGACGGGCATATTATAGGCTACTCTTTTTCATAATATTGCGTGGAAGAAGTCGCGGGCAACAGCTAGTAAAACACAAATGGCTTACATATTCCTATATGCCTTATGTATAAATGTGTATGTATTATGTATTGGTCGTGCCATGTAGACTTTACAACGTACAAACATTACCCTACTGTCAATAAAGTAAACTACAGACAGTTGTACGTTTCTAAGAAATAAATAATGAGAGTTAAATGTACTTGACATTAATGAAGCTTAATTAAAAGGTTACATACATTAATTGATCTAAGCATTAAAAGCGGAAGCGCATATCAGTTGCGCACAAATGAGTTCGCAATGTACAGTTGCAAAGAAAAATCGTAACATTAGATATTTTCTTGATATTGATTTGCCCCATGAGTTTGCGTACGTGAATTTTGTAGTGTTACTTCTTACTAATATATGCGATAGATTTGATGGATGGATGTTTCTTAGAGTTTGTTGCCTAAAAGGCTGAACAATCTCGATGAAATTTGGCATAGATGTAGAGGATAGTCTAGATGAACACATAGGCTACTTACTTTGGTTTATTTTTTAATTCCACGCGGAGTCGCTGGTGAAAGCTACTAGAACATTTAAAAACATTTCTTTGGGTAATTTCTATTATGCTATTTAAAAAGTCTTGTTTACATGACTTTTATATGAAGTTCTTTGATTAGCAAAAGTTTAGTTTAGAAAGTTGAATGACTATCTAAACAGTCAAAGGCATTTCTTCCCGCACTGTACATCGTATCTCAACATAAATATCAACTCCATTGCTGTCTTCACATTGTTATTTACACATTCTCTAATCGAGACATAAAAAAACAAGTGAATTGTTACATTTCTGGAATTTTTATTCTCTTATCAAAAGACCAAATTTTATAGAGTACGAGCGAATAAATTTGATAGGGTTCTGCGTATTGTATATGCAACAAAGATAATATTTTTTTTTATATTTGACTCTGTACTTTAGGATATTTTTTAGTACTATATTAACAAAATGAAAGCTAAAATTATAAATTACCTAACAAAAAAGTGTTTCTTCTAATCATACTAATATTATAAATGCGAAAGTTTAGATGGATGGATGGATGTTTGTTAGAGTTTGTAGCCTAAACGGCTCTTCGGATTTCGATTAAATTTGGTATAGATATAGAGGATAGTTTGGAAGAACACATAGGCTAATCACTTTTATTTTAATTTTAATCCACGCGGGTGGAGTCGCGGGCGAAAGCTAGTTGCTCATAAATAAAATAAGACGCTTACCTATAATAGAACATTATAGTTTGTTGGATAAATTGCGGTAAAACTTGATGTAATGTTATTTAATCGATAAAACATTAATAACGGGTTTAAGTAGTACGGCCATAAGTTTAATCACGATTTGAACTTAGCAAGTCTTCGCATATGACGTCTTTGCCTTAAACGTGCAATACCACAAATGAGCGATAATTAAAAACGTTCAAGCAATTCTCAGAACAACATTTTTAAACATCAAGATCGGTGTAAACTGAAATAAACGGAATTCCAAAAGATTTTATTGGAGCTTGAAATTCTATTTTGAAGTGCAGAGTTGTTTATCGTATAAAATATAAGCCATCAGCTAAAAGTTGGTTTGTTCATGATCTCTTGCAGTATTTTTTGTTCTCACAATGTTTATTCGTTAACGTTGCGTTCGCAAGCTAAAGATATGAGAGTGATGCTAAACAACTTTCTAGTTTTAAACGTTTCCACGAACGTT
Organism: Papilio protenor; assembly: GCA_029286645.1. Classification (NCBI taxonomy): domain Eukaryota; kingdom Metazoa; phylum Arthropoda; class Insecta; order Lepidoptera; family Papilionidae; genus Papilio; species Papilio protenor. Next base: position 4,912,921 of record JAGSMZ010000019.1, on the reverse strand, counting down.
GTTAGAAGTTTTCTTCAAAGTGTTATTTTTGTAATGAAAGTGGAAAAAGCACCCACTCTCATTAAATGATATTTAGTGCTTATTCCACTAACGATAGATACTGTGGAAATTTAATTTTATATAATCATTCATTCTAGAGCGTCGATGGCTCAGTGGTTTAAGCACTTGACTTGTAATCTACACGTCTTGGGTTCGAATCCCGCCATGTACCAATGTGATTTTCGATTTTTCGAATTTTATATGTACATAATTTACTCGACGTTCTTACGGTGAAGGAAAACATCGTGATGCGACCTGCACATATCGGTGAAGAAATTCAAAGATATGTGTGAAGTCAACCAACCCGCACATGGCCAGCGTGGTTGACTATGACCTAGTCACCCTAACTTACGGGACGTATAGTGAGCTGGTGATGAATCATTCATTAATGCATTGGGGAAGGCGTATATTTGTCAGTGGGTAGATAAAGGTTGTTCATTAAAGCACATTGTTACACGAAATAATGATTTAATAATCATTAATATGGAGATAATTGTGGCTATAATTGAATACAGTAACTATTTATTACCACAGTCTACTGCACTATCCAAGTGTACATAGTGGACTATAATTTGAAGATATTATTTGTATATGAGAGAATTGCAAGTGATGCGATGAAAGTGTCAACTTTTAGTAATCGTAATTTCAATTTGTCCAACTTTTACTCCGAAATTTGTGGTTAATAAAATCAACTCTGCTTGTATCTGCTATTAAAATTTATCGTAACCAAAAAGCTCCAAAGAAAATAATAAAATATGTAATCAAGTTAATTAAGAAATTTAATTTTTGCTAATTGAGTTGGAGAGAGATTTGTAATTCGAATTTTAAAAATCTCCCTGTCCCTATTATCTTTAATTGGTTGATAATGTTAATGGCCTTTAAAGATTTTTTTGTAATGCTGAATGCGCTCAAAATCAGTATTAATGGCATTTATATTTAAACTAAAAATTTCGTCGTTTTTTGTTCTTTTAAAAAGGTACTAGAAATTACACGGTGAATGTTAGTTAGATGGACTTTTATTAGCATTTGAAGTTGTTGAGTTTGATCAAATTTGGCATATAAGTAGAGGATAGTCTGGAAGAACACATAGGCTAATTACTTTTGGTTTTTTAATTCCACTCGGACGAAGTCGCGGGCGAAAGCTAGCACGAAAATATAGCAACTACTTGAAATTGTCCCGTTCTATTTACAATATTAATACGCACTTTTATATCCTTGGCAGTCAAACGTAACGAGCGTATGATCTACATTACAACCTGCTTCAAGGGAAGCGCCAAACTTGGTATATTGGTATTTAAGAACGAGGCGTGTCCTGTGCAGTACAGAATGCGATAGATATCTTAATTTATCTGATCATTTGATCACAAGCATTTATCATTAATTGCAAGCTTCGAACAGCTGTTGATTTTTTATCTTTGATACAGATAGATACCCTTTTTGCTTTTAAACTCGTTAATACTGAATTATTAATATGGTCGGTGTAGAAAATTATTACGGTTTTTACAAACTGATTAGACAAAATGTAGTCAAAAGTACGATTAAGACATATAAGACGTTTGAAAAAGAAACGAATATAAACATGGTGATCGTGCAATAGCCTAATTATATTTAAGGTTGAAGTGTGGGTTATAAAATGTTAAAAGATAAATACAAATCGATTATCATAGTCTGTGGATTTTTACTTTTGTAAAAGATATCATGTTATTATTTTAACGACATGATTATAGTCAATCCCGCGATATTTTAATGTCATCAAATAAACGGGAACAACGCGTTTCTTTGCGCAAAGCCGAAATGTTTTTACAGCAATTAAAATTATACTGTACCTTGTTGACATTTTTAAACTTGTTGTGGTTTAAAATCACGATTAAAACACAATAATTGACATTTATAACAATGACAATCTTGATTACAGTTTAACTTCGGCCCGAGATTAAACGGTACGATTTAAAAAATATGCGAAATAAACATTCCTTACTTCATTATGATTGATTTCGTAATAAAAAATAAGTTAATCAATCTACAACTAAACCGATAGAAAACTAATTTTGGATCTTGAATATACGTTTCGCAACGTCTTTTGCGAGCAGACATGAAATTTGAATAGCTCTGTACCAGTTAAATCATATTAAAGTGTCCCAGCGTCCGAATACCACGGACTATTATAACCGCTAGTTACGTTGGTGTACGTCGGAGCGTATTCTTCGCGAAGTAGACATTTCCGGCGTGCTATAAGACGCGTTCTTGAGTCGGTCTAACGTACTAGTGGCATTAAATAATATTGTACAATGCTTTTTTATAGCACAAGATAGCGAACGAGCAAGTGGACACCTGCCTTTATTAAAATAGCATAGACATCATACTTCATACTTTCATAATATTATAAATGCGAAAGTTTAGATGAATGGATGTTTGTTACAGTTTGTAGCCTAAACGGCTGAACGGATTTCGATGAAATTTGGTATAGATGTAGGGGATAGACTGGAAGAACACATAGGCTACTTACTTTTGTTTTTTTTTTATTCCACGCTGACGTAGTCGCGGGCGAAAGCTAGTTTACAATAAGACAAAAGACTGCAATGTGTTAATACTTGTTATTCTGTAGCTGCTTGTTTCTGATGTAAAATAAATTCAAATGAAATATTAGTTTTTGCGTTTATCCTAAAACAAAAAAATTAGTTAAACCTGTATTATTACTGTAGATCTTGTGAATTTTAGTACATGCTAGTTTGGAATCGATAGTAAACCTATTTATTACGGAAAACTATACAGAGAACTAAAGTTATTCGTATAGGATTACTTAGCCTTGATTACATAAAACATATAAAACATGTATTATAGAACTTGGTAATATAATATGAATATCCAGTTTGTCGTATGTTAAATTATTATTAGCTTAAGCACATAACATTACTTATTTTCACGCGTCATTATAGAAAGGTCAACCCTTTTAAGTTACTTCTAAGTATGCAAACGGTTTATAAATTGAAATTAAGTATAAACTCAAGTGCTTATATGAAAATCTACTAAGTGTGAGAAGTTAGAAACAAACTTTCGCATTTTAATATAAATAAGATTACTGCATAAGTTATAATAAGTTTAGAATTATCTACGACTAACATTGCTCGCGACTTCGCTCGCGTAATATAAAATAAAATAATAAAAAGTAGCCTATGTTACTCACTGATAACGTAGCTTTTTAATGGTGAAATTATTTTTGAAATCGGCCCAGTAGTTTTTGAGTTATTCCGATACATACAAAAATACAAATGTTTCCTCTTGATAATATTAGTATGAAGTATGATGTATTGTAAGTGATTGACTTCATTGGTGGTTAGTTAGTGTAGTTTAAATATTTTTCTTTGGAATTTTATCTTGAGATATTTTTAGAAAATCATTGAGTTTGGTATCATAATATGGTATTTAGAATAACGCTATTTTCATAAGGAGGCTTTTATAATTAAGAACGATTAATATGGATTTCATAAAAAGAGATCGATTGCAATTTAATTGCTTATAATCAGTAAATTACGTTAATTTATGGCTATATTCAATTAACAAGCTTGTTCTTTGACTATAAAAACCTTATTCTAAGAGATATACTTTTAATTTATTTAAAAAAAACCTGATATAAATAAACTACTATGTAATACAAAAATAACTTGTCTTTACGTTAATACTTTTTAGGTGAATAAAATTTGAATTGTAAAAAACAACGTGTAAGGTAAGCATGAGTCGCAAAAACACTGATTTAATTTAATACGTGAGACACAAATTACAATATTCTATTAGGATTATTCACATTTTCGTTTAATTAAATCGTTTGTCAAGTGGTAATCTTTATATGGATGTTGTATATAATTGACCGTCTGTATGATTTCGGTCTATCAAAGTACACGCTGCAAATACAATATCGTAAAGGTATCCAAATACAAGTTACAAAAATAAACTAAAACCAAAACGCTCGTGTTCTTAACTCTGTAATTGACAAAGGAAACTACACGATTTCAAAGAACATTGCTATAAAAAAACTGAATAGTCGAATTCTACAACTTTAAAAGAAGTTCTTTGGGTAAAAGTTTTGTCATTAGATTTTTTTTAATTGCGAAAGTAAAAGAATAGGACGTCGTAGTGCCATATTTAGATCATTAATAATTAATTATTATCAAAGACCTAAATTATACAAATATTTAAAAAGGTACGTATAATTTATTGTTTTATGCTGAACGATACATATATAATATAATTGGCTTAGTTATAGTTTATTAAATTATAATGAAACAAAATACAAAAGTAAAACGCGCCTGCAAAATAAATACAAGTGTACAATTTTAATTGACTGTTCCAAGTTGTACTTCTGTCAAATTTGACAGGTGCCTTTCATTATCTTTTAGTCTGGAAAGTTCGCATGATAATTTAGTCGATGAAATAACATTTATAACCGTTATTTCTGGAAACATACAATTATAATTTAAATGTATAATAATATATATGTATAATGTATAATAATTGCTTTATTCGATTGTGTTTATACGTAATTATCTCACGTCATTTATTTATTTAAATTTCATACTGTACTTTAAAATTTACAATATATAAAGTAAATGCATTACATAACTTCACAATGGTTTTTTTCTTATACGAGTATTTTTGATCAGCAATTGATAAAAAATATAACATTATCCAAGATAGTGTTTTTTAGTGCCATTTCTAACTACTCGTATCTGAGATTTTGAACTTTCTTAGCTTTATTACAAAGACTAGCTTTCGGCGACTCCGTCCGCGTGGAATTAAAAAAAAAAAAACAAAAGTGCATAGCCTATGTGTTCTTCCAGAGTATCCTCTACGTCTTTGCCAAATTTCACTGAGATCCGTTCAGCCGTTTAGGCTACAAACTCTAACAAACATCCATCCATCCATCCAAACTTTTGCATTTATAGTATGATTAGTAAGATTTAAAATTTTAGTCATCTTTGGTTAGATATGACATCTAAGTTCCGATTACATTTCTTGTTTAGAAGTTTTAAGTAAAAAAAAAAACTTGAGAGTACATAAACAAAGTTGTAGGATTCTACCAGTGGAAGTCATGACACGAACCTTCTTCTCTACATCCATCCATCCATCCATCCATCCATCCATCCATCCATCCATCCATCCATCCATCCATCCATCCATCCATCCATCCATCCATCCATCCATCCATCCATCCATCCATCCATCCATCCATCCATCCATCCATCCATCCATCCATCCATCCATCCATCCATCCATCCATCCATCCATCCATCCATCCATCCATCCATCCATCCATCCATCCATCCATCCATCCATCCATCCATCCATCCATCCATCCATCCATCCATCCATCCATCCATCCATCCATCCATCCATCCATCCATCCATCCATCCATCCATCCATCCATCCATCCATCCATCCATCCATCCATCCATCCATCCATCCATCCATCCATCCATCCATCCATCCATCCATCCATCCATCCATCCATCCATCCATCCATCCATCCATCCATCCATCCATCCATCCATCCATCCATCCATCCATCCATCCATCCATCCATCCATCCATCCATCCATCCATCCATCCATCCATCCATCCATCCATCCATCCATCCATCCATCCATCCATCCATCCATCCATCCATCCATCCATCCATCCATCCATCCATCCATCCATCCATCCATCCATCCATCCATCCATCCATCCATCCATCCATCCATCCATCCATCCATCCATCCATCCATCCATCCATCCATCCATCCATCCATCCATCCATCCATCCATCCATCCATCCATCCATCCATCCATCCATCCATCCATCCATCCATCCATCCATCCATCCATCCATCCATCCATCCATCCATCCATCCATCCATCCATCCATCCATCCATCCATCCATCCATCCATCCATCCATCCATCCATCCATCCATCCATCCATCCATCCATCCATCCATCCATCCATCCATCCATCCATCCATCCATCCAAACTTTTGCATTTATAGTATGATTAGTAAGATTTAAAATTTTAGTCATCTTTGGTTAGATATGACATCTAAGTTCCGATTACATTTCTTGTTTAGAAGTTTCAAGTAAAAAAAAAAAAACAAAAGTGCATAGCCTATGTGTTCTTCCAGAGTATCCTCTACGTCTTTGCCAAATTTCACTGAGATCCGTTCAGCCGTTTAGGCTACAAACTCTAACAAACATCCATCCATCCATCCATCCATCCATCCATCCATCCATCCATCCATCCATCCATCCATCCATCCATCCATCCATCCATCCATCCATCCATCCATCCATCCATCCATCCATCCATCCATCCATCCATCCATCCATCCATCCATCCATCCATCCATCCATCCATCCATCCATCCATCCATCCATCCATCCATCCATCCATCCATCCATCCATCCATCCATCCATCCATCCATCCATCCATCCATCCATCCATCCATCCATCCATCCATCCATCCATCCATCCATCCATCCATCCATCCATCCATCCATCCATCCATCCATCCATCCATCCATCCATCCATCCATCCATCCATCCATCCATCCATCCATCCATCCATCCATCCATCCATCCATCCATCCATCCATCCATCCATCCATCCATCCATCCATCCATCCATCCATCCATCCATCCATCCATCCATCCATCCATCCATCCATCCATCCATCCATCCATCCATCCATCCATCCATCCATCCATCCATCCATCCATCCATCCATCCATCCATCCATCCATCCATCCATCCATCCATCCATCCATCCATCCATCCATCCATCCATCCATCCATCCATCCATCCATCCATCCATCCATCCATCCATCCATCCATCCATCCATCCATCCATCCATCCATCCATCCATCCATCCATCCATCCATCCATCCATCCATCCATCCATCCATCCATCCATCCATCCATCCATCCATCCATCCATCCATCCATCCATCCATCCATCCATCCATCCATCCATCCATCCATCCATCCATCCATCCATCCATCCATCCATCCATCCATCCATCCATCCATCCATCCATCCATCCAAACTTTTGCATTTATAGTATGATTAGTAAGATTTAAAATTTTAGTCATCTTTGGTTAGATATGACATCTAAGTTCCGATTACATTTCTTGTTTAGAAGTTTCAAGTAAAAAAAAAAAAAAAAAAAAAAAAAAAAAAAAAAAAAAAAAAAAAAAAAAAAAAAATATACTAAAAACAAAATCTTCTCAAAAAAACAGTACACTAAAAAGTAACGAAATAATTTCTTGAAAATAGTAAACCTCCCTTATTGTAGCTGTTATGTCTATATTGTACAATTATTATCACTTGATGTCGGTGTCAGCCGAGGTATATGCAGTGATATTTCTACGTAAGGTTTTCTACATTTTTACCATAACAATTGACAATTGAAAGTATAGTAACGTTTTTAGTAATGACTGACACCGACTTCAAAGTAATAATAATTGTACAATATAGACATAACAGCTACAATAAGGGAGGTTTACTATTTTCAAGAAATTATTTCGTTACTTTTTAGTGTACTGTTTTTTGAGAAGATTTTGTTTTTAGTATATTTTGTTTTTAGTGTATTTTGTTTGGAAGTCGGTTTGTTTTTTATTAAAAAGTTTATTTATTTCTCGATTTTAGTGAATCTAGACATCGCAGTATGATAATCACTAGCTTTCAAACAAATAATGAGTTACCTAAATCGATTATCTAAGAAATTAAGTAAACAACTAATACATCGTTCGCTCATTAAATCATAATTCGGTGTGTGCGGCCGCGCGCCGTTGTTGCCCGTGAGTTTTAATATTTTAATAACTTCTAGAATCTTGCACAGATTACATACTGAAAAGGCAATTACGATCTACATATAATACTCTATCGTGAAAACATATTTATTTGGATAAGGATTCATACCAATAAGAATAAAAGCGTTTTAAATAAAGTCGATTGCACTTATTTGACGGTTTTCTCGAAACAAACGGTTATTGTGCGACAACCTTAATAGATAGATATATGCTATCGCTGACTTTTATTTAGCAAATTTAAAGGGCTACAATTCTTCAACAATCATTTTTATTAGGTCTTAGAGTTAGGGGGGGGTTGGGTGGGGTGGGGGGGTTTGCTACGTAAGCAAGAAATCAAAGTTTAAACGCGCCTGCAAAATAAATACAAGTGTACAATTTTAATTGACTGTTCCAAGTTGTACTTCTGTCAAATTTGACAGGTGCCTTTCATTATCTTTTAGTCTGGAAAGTTCGCATGATAATTTAGTCGATGAAATAACATTTATAACCGTTATTTCTGGAACATACAATTATAATTTAAATGTATAATACTATATATGTATAATGTATAATAATTGCTTTATTCGATTGTGTTTAAACGTAATTATCTCACGTCATTTATTTATTTAAATTTCATACTGTACTTTAAAATTTACAATATATAAAGTAAATGCATTACATAACTTCACAATGGTTTTTTAGTTATACGAGTATTTTTGATCAGCAATGATCTACTTATTGATAAACAAATATAACATTATCCAAGATAGTGTTTTTTAGTGCCATTTCTAACTATTCGTATCTGAGATTTTGAACTTTCTTAGCTTTATTACAAAGACTAGCTTTCGCGCGCGACTCCGTCCGCGTGAAATTAAAAAAAAACAAAAGTGCATAGCCTATGTGTTCTTCCAGAGTATCCTCTACGTCTTTGCCAAATTTCACTGAGATCCGTTCAGCCGTTTAGGCTACAAACTCTAACAAACATCCATCCATCCATCCAAACTTTTGCATTTATAGTATGATTAGTAAGATTTAAAATTTTAGTCATCTTTGGTTAGATATGACATCTAAGTTCCGATTACATTTCTTGTTTAGAAGTTTTAAGTAAAAAAAAAAACTTGAGAGTACATAAACAAAGTTGTAGGATTCTACCAGTGGAAGTCATGACACGAACCTTCTCCTCTACATATACGTGCATGTGTTTACCACACTATCCGACGTAAAGAGTTACATTTACGGGATTATTTTACAGATGTAACTATTGTTAAGAAGGAAATTAGTACATTGCTGTAGTATTGGGGCAACACTAGATTATCGGCATAAACGTCACGTCCCTAGCTGTCAGCTGTCAATGTCATTAGAAGGATTGATAATTCGCGCGCATTCCTGGCGAGTTCCCTAGTGGAGTGTTTAAATTAATATCTCTAGTTACAATTATATTAATTGTTTAAAACTATTTACCTCTTATTCGAGGTTACAATTTATCTTAACTAATAAGTTATTTATGTCACCAAAACGATAAAGGCATTTATAAACAGTGTTCTGTTCAGTTCGTTTATTAATTAATAATTATTTATTAATCTATTTACAAATGGAACGAACAGTGATTCGTTTGTTTTATTATCGATTCAAGAATGCGTCCCGTCTCGTGATTTGTTCGTGAAAGAGATAATGGAAATTAAGACGTTATAATGCCAGATAGATATTTTAAATGATCTTGTTCTAATTCCATTAAACAAACATATAAACAAAGTTCTTTGTATAGTGATGTAAGCAAATTGGGTAGATTTTCGTTATGCAGAATAGCCATATGTGTCATGATTAGTATAAATAGTTCTATAGCTGAAAGATGAATTGATTCAAAATGACTTAAATTGTTTTGAATTTGCCCAGAAATAATTATTATAAAATACTATATTCAATTGAAGTATTGTCACGTCTATACTAATATTATAAAGAGAAAAGATTTGTATTTTTTGATTTTTGTATGTGTTAAATTAACTCAAAAACTACTGGACCGATTTCAAATTTTTACACCATTTTTTTTTATTTCACGCGGACGAAGTCGCGAGCAACACCTAGTAGCAGATAAAAATCGTATAGAGACAAAGCTTCAAAGCTTAAGTGGCCATGTTCTTTTGTCTCCATCTGATCTTAATGAGATCTATGACCTCCCAAAAATACTATTTTTTCCGTTAAATATGCCCGTGACCTAGGTAATAGTAATAAAACATTTATTATATCAAGTTTTATTGCCTAGATATCTAACCAAGTCGTAACCACAACAAAACGTTTTGGCGCATATAATTAAATCTAAAAATATGAATATTAGCAAAAGAATGTATACTTCCATAAAAATAGATAACACGGCCTCAAATGTACAATGTCAACACATGTAAAACAATAAAATTTCTCTTTCAACTTACAAACCTTTATAACTTCATAAAACTGATAAGTTTCACTTCCATTCGTTCCAAATGCAAATTTCGACCTTGAACGAAAAAAGTAATCGCGAACACGTCTTTATCAAAACACAATTTTTTTTTTCACTTGCTCACTATACGTCCCCACCGAGGGGCTCGGAGCCTACCCTAAAGTTAGGGTGACTAGGCCATAGTCAACCACGCTGGCCAAGTGCGGTTTGGTTGACTTCACACATATCTTTGAATTTCTTCGCTGATATGTGCAGGTTGCATCACGATGTTTTCCTTCACCGTAAGAACGTCGGGTAAATTATGTACATATGAAAATTCGAAAAATCGAAAATCACATTGGTACATGGCGGCGGGATTCGTACCCAAGACCTGTAGATTACAAGTCAAGTGCTTAAACCACTGAGCCACCGACGCTCACAACACAATTTAATTTAAATTAATTTGAACCCATCTATTAACACCACCGTAAACAACACAATGATACAATTACGACGAAATAATAAATTACGCATAATTACGTTGACAAACTCCGATGTTATTTTAAAACATTGGAAATTACTACAACTTGGTATTAAATTCTTTAATCAATTATTGCAAGTAGGGCCTGTAGATACACCTTTTATTGTAATATCGATATCACAAAAACAAACTTTAGATATTTTCCACACCACTTACAGTTTAATGTATCTCTATTATTAATTCTGATCCTAACCACTGTCTCAAATTGCAACATTCAGCGCTAAAATAGCGAAAATCAAATGCGCACAAAATATTACACTCTATACTATAGTACGTCCAGTTAGACTCTAATGCAAAAAATCTGATCCAATGATTAAGATTTACGCATAAATATTCCATTCAAACAGTGTTGGGTATAGTCGTGTACTTATGGATAATTATAAAATTCTCTACTCAATATTAGCAGAAAGTTGTCTAAAAGTTTCCATTATCACAAGTGAAGTCCTACACGTGAAAATAATGCTGTGTTAACTATGTAATTTTTTACATGGAGTATTTAATTAAAAGTCAACATTAATTATTGTTGTTATCGATTAATCAAAACTTTGTACAATACGTTCGATACTCTCGTTATGTCTCTTGAGTATTTAATCGGTGGACTTAATTATTGGATTTCATTCAGTCAAAAAAAGGTCAAGAACAAGATTTCTTTAACATTAAGTTGCATCTACAGTTTCAATTATTGATGTCAAGTTTTTCTTCTTAGTTTTTATAGTAGGTGCCAGTAAATTATAATAATTATTAAGCTATACACTTGGCGTTAAGTAAGGAACAATATACATCGAAATCGTTACAAAGGAAAAGGAGGAAGACGTCATTTACACGGGCGCTTATTCAACGCGCGTTAAAAACCGTTGATGTATAATAAATGCAATTTAATGAACATATCTATTCATAAGGCAGCGCATGTAAAACTCGAGGGTTTGTTTATCGCACAGTGCTGCTAGTCATGAAATAAGAGTAATTTTAAAGTGTTCGTAAGAGCAGGAGCGTTAATAAAGCGCCAACGCCAAACGTTTAAAAAGCGCCCGCGCGAATGAGTACGAAGGGAAAAATTATGGAAATTGAAATCAAGGGAAATTACGAGGCTTTTCGTTGATTAATTCTGTTGCTTTTCGATATTAATATTAATTTGTATTTATAATTGCTTTTCACATAATTTAAATGTGTGTCGTCGTTTTCTGCATATAAATTTGTGTAAGATTATCTTATTTATCGTAGGGTCTGAACTTAAATGCAAATCAGACATAACGTCGGCAACAAGTTGTTTGAAATGTACGTTTATATTTAAGTTATCGACTTTAACATTAACTGGTTGAACAGAGTTGCATTTAATTACATTTCCAGACATCTATGTGAGCTAATCTCTAGTTACCGTAGTAAAAGCTACTATAAATCGTACACCTACAATTATCGGCGACGTTTAACCGGTTGACTTATGCTGGGTTTCTGAAGTTCCTATTTATTTTGTCATTACCTAGCAATCAATTAGTGTTAGGTCATTACAAGTTTCAAGCGAGTAAAACTCAAGTCACTCAACAACTCATTTCATGAATTTATCGAACCAAAAACACTAACGAATGGTTAAACGTTGCTGGGAAACCGGCCATATTTCGTTTATTTCAGCGTAGAGCTAGCTGTCTTAAGTTTTGCCAATTAGGCTAAAACCCTGTTTAGCTGTCGAGTTTGCTAGTCCAGAATAGGGTTTAACTGTCTAATAAGTTTTGCTAATTAGTCTGAAAGCTGATTTAACGTATTTGTTTATGTAATAAGGCAAATTGTTTACATATTTACACATGTTACCGATCGATTGGGAACATTGCTATTTAATAATTAGGCTAGTCGTGTTTTCACAGTCAGTAAAATGAATGACAAATAATGGGAACTAAGCCGGAGGCCTAATTGTAGTGCCTTTCTTTTTCCACCTATTTCTTCAGAGGAAAAGATGGGAAGGAAAAGTGAATTTGACGGTGGAGGAGACGCATAGGAAGGGGAAATGTCCTCTTTATGTGCGTCTCCTCCTCCGTCAATTAAGCACTTGCGGATGTTTATGGACAGCGGTCACTTTCTATTTCAGTGGATTCAGGTGGCCGCTTGCTCGTTTGCTGCCTTATATTATAAAAAAATAAAAAAAACTAATTGGCGATTACATTTTCGTAAACACTTTTTTAGAATAATTCCTTTTATTTCTTATTTATGTGACTATATGTTTGTAAACACTCACGATGTCCTTCTTCACTATATCTCTAGACGATACATGTTCACCTGAGACGATAACAGTATTGATAAGATAATCTTGAAGACATGTCGATATGACCTCACGACTTCTTCACTAAACTGGACTAGAATAAGTCTCCCTACCCGTTCTAGGCAACGCAATAAGACGACGCGATACACTGTGGTACGTATTGCTTTGCGTCCTAACAGCGTTCGTTATTCACTTTTTTTTTGGCGTGGGGAAATGCCTTACGCAAACTCATCTTTATAGGGGTAAAGATGAGTGATGTTGGGCTTGCACCAACTAAAAAGGCCACGGTGGTCTCCCACAGCGCTAACGAGGAGTCGCGGGTTCTCATTATGGAACGCGACCGTGACCCCCCAACGCTTTGCTACGAATGTAGCTCGTCCTGCGCATTTTACGGCCATCTCGGAGAGCCCCAGATACTCTCGTAACTAATTTTAGGAGCAACACTCACGAAACATTGCGAGGTCTTCGACGGCGTCTTTGGGCGGGATTTTCCCTTTCCCTAGCTCGTTCGTTATTCACCTAGGTTAGTCAGAAAACATTTCAAAACAAAAATGTGGGGTTAATTCGTGTTTTTTAAGGATAAGGTACTAGTTATTGTTTACTGTCACACTCATAGTATTCTCATCAATCATAATTCGTCTCCCTTAGTGTATATTTACTATGATAAATCTACACTAATCAGTTTAATTAATGCTTCATTGACGTTTATTGCAGCAGTTACTTTTTCTCATATAAATAACTAACATCTACGGCAACAAAAACCTACAGGGGCATAAATAAATTACTAGTTATTTGGTAGCGGTCATTTAGTGACTTTAGTATCATTAAATTTTGCATGACCAGCATTACTAGATCCATATCGTGTGCATAGATCATAACATACAAATAAATCATAAGCTATCGTATTAGACGATCTCGATTTGTCGCGAGGTGGACATGAACTGACTGCATTTATCAAGGTAAAGGTAAAACGGAATGCATAGTACATGTCGCCGTAAAATTGTACACATTGCTAGTATGCAATCTTACTATCGAATTCTATAGACAAATTACCATAAAGCATATCTAAGATAACTCTTATTTACTTAATTTTAATCTATACTAATATTATAAATAGGAATGATTTGTATTTTGAATTTTTGTATGTATTTAAATTACTCAAAAACTACTGGACCGATTTGAATAATTCTTGCACCATTAAAAAGCTATGTTATTTCTTATAACAATTTAAAGGTAATTATAACGCTTGGTACTTTTAGTGATGTTATATTCCCTAAAAGAACAAGAGCATTGAACCGTAGGTATACAAAATATTTGGGAACAATGCCAAATGTATAACAGGTATAGAAAATGTAAACAATACGTTTCTCAAGACTTAATAAACATTTTTAGAAAAAAATCTATCAGTTCAAAACCGAATAATCCGCAAGATATTCTGTAAATACTTTATTAAAAGCGGATTCTTTCTAAGTAAAATAATACATGGTATACTATCTTTCGCTCCCAACACGTGGAAATTAAAAATAAAAACAAAAGTGCCTGTGTTCTTCCAGACTATGCTCTACATCTATGCCAAATTTAATCTAGTTTCGTTCAGCAGTATAGGCTACTAATTCAAATATCCATCGATCCATTCCTCCTGAACTTTCACATCATACTTCATACTAATATTATAAATGCGAAAGTTCAGATGGATGGATGTTTGTTAGAGTTTATAGCCTAAACGGCTGAACGGATTTTAATGAAATTTGGCATATATGTAGAGGATAGTCTGGAAGAACACATAGGCTTTTCACTTTTGTTTTGTTCCATTCCACGAGGACGGAGTCGCGGGCGAAAGCTAGTATATGATATTAGTAAGAAAAAAATAGTAAGAAGTAAGATAGAAGCTTTTACTAAAGGTTCAGAGAAACAAGTATTATGATTGAAATAGTTTTAACAAAAGACAAAATGTTCCTTTTAAAATTTAAACGTGAATATTTCAGTCAATATCCACACGATGTTGTAATGGCCACTGCGGTACGCCGCTCTATTTTTAGTACACCAACAAGCAACACTTAACAATTCATCAACAATCACGAGCCAATCAATTTGACCCAAGCATCATCCCAAATGACGTCAAGAATGTACTCTACAAATGTTATTTATAGTATTTTAATGATCAGTACTCGCTTTTTAAGTTCAATACAATGATAATTGTATATTCTAAGTAAATTGTGAATTTTTTTCACCTTTAACTTTTTTTATTAAGATCTAATCAAAAAATATTTAAACAATTATCTACAAATGATTTCCACGAAGGACTTATTAATTACTCTTGTTTTGATTTTTTCTGCGAGTCTTATTATTGAGTTCTATGATGATTCAAATTTTAAACGAAATGAAAAAAAAGACAGTAAGTACGTTTTCGAGCGCCACCTGTTGTCGAGTAGAAATAACTTGGTTTATATTAAACCTGTTTAGTTTTTCTACATTTGTATAGATGGCGCTGTTTAAATATATTTAATTGAAAGTTTCGAAATATGTATTGAGTGCTCAATGCATTAAAACGCTGATAATCAAAACACAAAGTTAATTTACAGATTTATTTTTATAACAAAAATATGGAAAATCAAGAAACGAGTTATTTAAACAAGATACTATTAATATTTTTAATAGACACGTTCTAATTCTGACATTAATTTTCAAAATTTTTAACACGTCTGTAATGTATACAGATTAACATTATTTACGATTTCCAGTTACGAACGTGTTTGAGTTCCAGTTTTAAGACTTTTGGCAGATTTATTTCAAGGTTAATGCGTAGTGGCCACAGAAATAACCGAACATCTACAGAATTTGAATCAATTTAATTACTATTACCATTTAGATTTAATCGATAAAAAGTTATAAACGCATAAATTAATTGATATGAAAATATCTTAAACGTCCATAAAAGTCGAATATTAATAGACAATCAAAATCGGTTTTTATTAAATTACCGACTATGGTAATTTAACATTATTAGTATTTATTACAATAAATAGATGGCGCCAATAGTCTCATTTATTAATCGCAATTGGAATTAATTAAGTTCCGTCGGTAATTTTAATACCTATTATATTAAAATGTGTTATATAAATTTATTGTAAATTGAAAGTTTAAAAAACATACTAATATTAGTATACCGCATACTTGATATAACACTCAAATTCTATTAAGAAACATTTAAGGTTTCTAAAGTTAATTTCAGATCCGTTTAGAAAACTTACATTTCCCTTTGTCTATTGATCCAATTTGATTCGAAACCATTTTTACATCACTTATTTGACATATAAAATTGTTTATCAACACAATTGCATAGATTAATTTTAATCCCTTCTATTGAACTAAAGCTTCATTTGGTTTGCGTTGGTTTAGTCCGTCAATAAGCGTAATGAATTCATCAACAAACACATACGAGTAATTTTAGAATGACAATGTTAGGTTCACACGAAGGTAGAACTGTTAGCCAGGGGAAGAGCATAGTACAGTTATATTGTAACACACATGTAAGTACTAGTACTAATATAAGGGATAATGCAATGTTTCTAAATACTCAAAGGAGATTTTTGTTGTATTTTATTTGGTTTTCTTGCTATTTTTTGTTATTTCAATAAAATATTGCAAGCTATTCTTTTTAAATGTGTAAAAGGTGCGACGCCTACAAACCACGTAAGTAATGTTTTGGAAATACAGATTAAAAAAATAATAATAATTAAACCCAAGTGGTGACAAGATTTATAACATACCTTACACTGTTCGTTAATGTTTGAATTTAGACAGTAGCAATACTGAAAGTCTAGTTTTCTAGTTCACTTCTACCCTCGTGTGAAACTAGCTAAGAGTCCATAGCGTTTGCGATGACTGATTCGCGACGGCCCACAGTGTTTCGCGTTGTATGGGGAGGTTAGCCATAATTATTTACGAATATTTTTTAACAAATTTGGAGATATTTAATTTGTTTTCATAAAAATATTTATAAATTAGTCACTGAATTATTGTATTAACAAAAATATAATAATTATGTACATACGCTAATCAATAAAAATGCACTTTTACGGTTTTTGGGCTACATTAGTAAGGGCGCCGGAAAAGGACACGCAAAATTTAAATAACGTCCAGAAGAACACATCCTCAGCTACATTTCTGTAGTACATACTAGGGGGTAGAAATGCACAGAAAAAAAATTACAATGCTTGCAAAAGGGTATTTGTAAAATCATATGAAAATCAACGGTTTTTGGGCTATGTTAGTATGGGCGCCGGAAAAGGACACGCAAAATTTAAATGACGTCCAGAAGAACACATCCTCAGCTACATTTCTGTAGTACATACTAGGGGGTAGAAATGCACAGAAAAAAAATTACAATGCTTGCAAAAGGGTATTTGTAAAATCATATGAAAATCAACGGTTTTTGGGCTATGTTAGTATGGGCGCCGGAAAAGGACACGCAAAATTTAAATGACGTCCAGAAGAACACATCCTCAGCTACATTTCTGTAGTACATACTAGGGGGTAGAAATGCACAGAAAAAAAATTACAATGCTTGCAAAAGGGTATTTGTAAAATCATATGAAAATCAACGGTTTTTGGGCTATGTTAGTATGGGCGCCGGAAAAGGACACGCAAAATTTAAATGACGTCCAGAAGAACACATCCTCAGCTACATTTCTGTAGTACATACTAGGGGGTAGAAATGCACAGAAAAAAAATTACAATGCTTGCAAAAGGGTATTTGTAAAATCATATGAAAATCAACGGTTTTTGGGCTATGTTAGTATGGGCGCCGGAAAAGGACACGCAAAATTTAAATGACGTCCAGAAGAACACTTCCTCAGCTACATTTCTGTAGTACATACTAGGGGGTAGAAATGCACAGAAAAAAAATTACAATGCTTGCAAAAGGGTATTTGTAAAATCATATGAAAATCAACGGTTTTTTGGCTAAGTCAGTATGGGCGCCGGAAAAGGACACGCAAAATTTAAATGACGTCCAGAAGAACACATTCTAAGCTATATTTCGGTAGTACATACTAGGGGGTAGAAATACATAGAACATAAACAAAAATGCTTGTTTACAACAAGATTGTGCCAAGGCTCCTATCACAAGTTTCGATACTCTGTGAAAACGTAACACATACACAAAAACACATAATTTTTGGATCTAAATATAATACATATCATGACGAAATAATATCTATCAAGATTTACTACATAATTAACTTTTTTAGCGGAATAATACTCTGTTTAAAGTTATCATATTTTCTCGACCAAACCGATGTCCAATAAATGACTAGTTTTACTACGACTATTATGACTAAACCATACATTGAATATATTTCTTATTTACAAATCTAAATGTGCTATATATCGAGCTATTTTTTGATATTTTAAAAGTTTACAATACTTCAATTTCTATTTTGGCATTTTGGCCAACCTCTCCGTACAACGCGAAACACTGTGCGGCCGCGTCTCGACAGCTTTACTTTGCTAGTTGAATCGCGGCTCCCACACCGGTGTAACGTACGGACTGAAGTGTTAATTTTATATATAAAATACGCGCCAGTGTTTGGATACGCTAAAACAGTTTCTTTAGTGCTCAAAGTGGTGAAAATGTATTTTGTTTAATATTTTGAAAATTGCATTACGAGTCGTTACTAGAGATTTAGATGAATCTCAACTTTTAATAATTTTTTTATGAAATTATTGAATTTAAGAATATTAGTACGGTGATAAAACACATTTATAAAATACGATTTACCGACGATCATAAAGCAAAACAAACCATAGTAGAATCTTGTTTTAAATCTATTGCAAAAATCTTTAACAATAAAAAAATATATCTACTTTGCTAATTATATAAGGGAAAAGATTAGTAACTAATATCAAGCAAACTTCAATGAACGCGATAAGTCAAATAAATATATAAAACTTACATATGCAATCCTAAATAACTTTACTTTAGTTTACTACTGAAAAAAAATTCTATCCTTACCTTCACCAATAAAGGTAAAAGATATAAAGATAGGTTCCATATTGATTTCCCTTAAAGGGTCAAGGGCAATACGAAAAATGTCTTGCTATAATTCATTGTATTGAAATTTATGTACATACCTCTTAACACTGTAAAGGAAAAACCGTCGATAAGAGACCTTGATATAGTATATTTCTTTAAAATATACTGAATATGTTATGTAAATTTACAATAACATCAAAAAACTACATGCATTTTGATAACTATTTGCAATTTAAACACTTTATTATTTCACGTAAAAAAAAAACAGTTTTATTAACAGCTGTACAGTATGGAAAAGTTTCTTTATCTCTGTTTATAATAACTAGAAAATGTATTTAATATTCACGATGGAAGCGTTTAAAAAATATACTTTACTACTACATATAAAAAATCTAACAAGATTGAATATATACAATGACATCATAAAACTGTCTTCAAACGTTCGCGTCTTGTTAATGGCTAGAACAAACATTAATAAAAACTTGCCAATATGTAAGATCCGTATAGTTTTAACAAATATATGCGAAACACGATTTTGCAGGAACTATGTACTAAGTTTCCGCCGTTTTAATTTGTGTACTTTATTTGAATATCAACTTTATGACATAGGGACAAGGTTTATTTTCAATTGTCATTCCAAAAAGTTTTTAAATAACACGTAGTATTAGTGCATTATGTATTTTTTAGATAAAAATGTAGTCAATTGCATATATACAAACATTATTAAGAGGAAAGATTTGCATTTTTGTGTTTATTGAAATAACTCAAAAACTACTTAGCCGACTTCAAAAATTCTTTCACCATTAGAAAGCTACGTTATCGCTGAGTAACATAGGCTCTATTTACGTGAACGAAGTCGCGAGCAACAACTAGCATTTTAATAAAAGAAATGAGATCTTTGTTCCATCATAAAAGATCGATTATACTTAGGTTTCTTTAAAAAGTTTATTTTATCTTTTGTCATCCGTATTGTATGGAGACGAAAGTCATACAAATGTACAAAATTAAAAATTCGTCAACGCTTTATTTTAAACTCCGTTCGTTGCTCTGTATTGTTTGGCAACAACTATAAATTACGTAAGATTTTCTGAAAAGGTTCTATATTCAGTTTGTATGAATAATTGTGAAAATACAGTCAAACAAATAATCATAAAAAAAACATTCTTAATACAAAAATTGGCAAATTGTAGTTTGTTATCCTACTCATAGTTTACTGTTAGTTTATAAAACTTCCAGCTAGATTATAAACAGGCGTAAAAAGTCACACTTTCCCTGATTAGAATTTTATGTACATTTTACGATATTCGGAAATTAGCCGAAAAGCTCCGAGTTATTTTAAACTATAGGTTACCTTGAGACTTCATCTGCAGCCAATGCGTTCATAACAAAAATAACTGAATGCATTAACGCCAGAATTATGTCCAAACATTATTCCATTTTGGAGAAATTTATTGCGTTTTACATTTCTTTCGTACTGTACTTACGAATGCACATTAAATGGACCGTATAAAATCTCAATATTTTCTTTATTTTGTCATTTTTTTTTATATCTCCGAACGTAAAGCAAAATAACCTCAAACATGATGTCCATGGGCGTCGTTGACCACCTCGGTGTTCTCGCCGCTTGTTTGCCCCCTTTTAATATAAAAAAAAAAAACATCTTAAAAAAATGGAGTAGACAATAAAAATGTTTTGTTATTTATAAATATTTTCTGAAGATGAAGGGAATTTTCAAATTGCCATTGCGCAATATTTTTTTTAATTTCCATCTCATCGTCCATTATCAACCTTCCGTTTCCCTACGAAAGGTTAGCACAGATTATACCGCGCTCCATACATCTCTACCAACCGTCATATCAGAATTCACTCCCTTCTTACACAGTCTATCCATTCCTCATTCGGTCTTCCTCTATCTTTGTAGACATCCAAAGTATCGTCCATAGAAACATATAGTTGTCTCAACTAATTACAGGGGTAAGAAAGGGATGACTATATCTTTATACGTGTATGTTAGAAATGAATCCAACACTAAAGATAAAAGAATTTCGCTAGTTACTTCCTTTTAGTATGCGTTTTATTATAACTCTAAGATTAGATAAATAAAGCTTAAATACTTACAAGTAAAAGATATCGTGTTATCCTTAAATGTTTATTATTTCCGCTCGATTAGAATTGAATGCAGTATTTTGTATTGTCTCCGAGTGGAATCATTTCTTATTGCGCATACAATGGCATTGAATGTAATTCAATACTAAATATAGATTCACTTTATGTGATGACCAAGTAATAGTTCCGTGATTTTGAAATCAGATAAATCCTTTTTCTAAACAATGCATAATACTACTTCGTTACAATGTATTGTGTAAGCAATTTAGTGATATTTCTGTTATCGTTTTTAATGCAAAGAATATTTTCAAGTAAAAAAGATAATTAGGCCGTAACTGTTTTATCCTTCCATGTACATTCATCATCATCACCAGCTCACTATACGTCCCCACCGAGGGGCTCGGAGCCTACCCTAAAGTTAGGGTGACTAGGCCATAGTCAACCACGCTGGCCAAGTGCGGGTTGGTTGACTTCACACATATCTTTGAATTTCTTCGCTGATATGTGCAGGTTGCATCACGATGTTTTCCTTCACCGTAAGAACGTCGGGTAAATTATGTACATATGAAAATTCGAAAAATCGAAAATCACATTGGTGCATGGCGCCGGGATTCAAACCCAAAACCTGTAGATTACAAGTCAAGTGCTTAAACCACTGAGCCACCGACGCTCTTCGTCCATGTACATTATCTACAGGAAAAAGATATAAATATGTTAATTGTTCTGGTTCAGTTCAGTTCAGTTTTAGAATTCTATTTATAGGTAAATGGAAACAACTACTTCCAAATTAATTTTTTGTAGCTCTTAATTTTTTTTTGGTTCTCTTGCGGGTTAATATTTATTAATATCTTTGATAATGTCTATTTAAATCTTAAACCCTTAATAATCATATTTTGTATTTAATGTACTGTAAAAATTACGCATAATCCATGTAGTTAAGTTATAATAAACCGGTTTAACGAAGTTTTTATTGCCTTGGAGTAATCGCAAAAAAAAAATTAAAGCTTTAGCTTTAATTTTTTTTTGCGATTATTTATTTGTTTATTTAAATTATTTAAATTATTTAAATTATTTAAATTATTTAAATTATTTAAATTATTTAAATTATTTAAATTTGGAATTCCAAAATAAATTAACCTTGAATCAAATGACATTAATTTTTTTTGGACGTGTTGAGAATCTTAGTAAATGTTACTTATGCAAAATTAATGTTGCGTGTTTTAAGGTCGTTTTATACGTTTACAAAAACCAATGTGAACGAAAATAAAGCATGCTAAAATCCCGCCAATTTACCATCCGGTGACATCCACCTTTCTTTTGACCTTCACGACAGATGCGAGACATTTTTCTGTTGCCGATGTGTGTCAAGGTATAGCCACGACGTGCTAGTTCACAATGCTAATTAAAAGTTGACTCTAATGCTCGTTTCACACGAGGACAGATCTCTGAGTAAGTACAGTGAGACACACTGCATTCCCTTGATTTAGGGTATGTTCGAGTCCCTCGGTAAGGACGTATGTAAATGAGCTAACGTCACTAGAAGAGTACCTACTTTTTCTAGGAATGTGCATTTTAAAAAATGTTTGTACTGCCTTTCTACCCTTGTGTGAAACTATGCTAAGTATATTTTTATGTGTTCAAATACGTTTTGAGGACTTGCGAAGAACAACGCTGACGTAATTGGACATGACATTTATTTCAATTGAGCCCAATTCCCGATGTCCTCATTGCACAGCAATAAACAATAGATCGTTCTGATAAATGCATATTTTAAACTAGCTTTCGCTCGCGACTCCGTCCGCGTGAGATTAAAAAAAACAAAAGTGAGTAGCCTATGTGTTCTTCCAAACTATCCTCTACATCTGTACCAAATTTCATCTAAATCCGTTCAGCCGTTTAAGCTACAAACTCTAACAAACATCCATCCATCCATCTAAACTTTCACATTTATATAATAATATTAGTAAGGTTAGTAAGATTAAGAACACAATGTATTTTAGACAATAAATATACGATAATACAATTTGTTTCAAAATTTAAACCAAAAGTAACTTTTAACTTTTTTTTTTTTTAGTATTGTGTGTGTTGAAAGTAATTTTATAAATTTTAAATTAAATAAGACAAAATGTTCGATTGTTAGAGTATCTAAAACTAAACTATCGCACAACTGTTTAGTCTCGCTTTGATTCCTATAAGCTTATGTGGAGGTGTGCAGAGTACGCGATTTTTAGTTGTGCAACTAAATAATTTAATTGGCTGCGAAACAATCGACAATCGCGCAACAGTAACTGTTGTACGATAGTTTAGTCAAAGGTGTGCGCCCGATCTTAGATTTTCATTATTTATAAGAAAATCAATTGTGGTTATTTTCGTCTATTTTCAAATCAGTTTATCAGGAAACTTCAAAAGCGATAGTTTCTTGTTTTGCTTGGAAGACTTCCTTTACTTCTCTATGATCGAAATCATACCGAATTATCAATAAATCATAAGTCATTAGTGATATTATAAAAAGAAAACTCATTATCGATTTAATGTTATTTTTAATTAGACGGTTTCTTCTGTATTTCAATTTCTAGAGCGCACAAATGTACTCTAGCTTGCCTATTATCCTATTTTCTTAATTTTCATATAATTCATTAAACTATAAATTAATAATCGATTTTTGTATAAAACTTGGTTGACTTTCTTTCAAAGCTGTACCGTTTTCCCCTAATGTTTGTGGCACATCTCCGATAACGAAGAGCTCCATAAATAAAGTGAGTGTGTCAGCTCGAGTTAAAAAAGGCTTAACGACACTCCGTGACGTCAGCGGATAAGAAGATTATATAGCTTTCAGATAAAATTAAACGCGCTTCAATGGATTACTGCTAACTGCGTAACACGCTCGCTAGACACGGTAATTTATTAAAACAATATCACGTTTAGTCGTATGCTAATATTTACACTAGATGGCGTTACTTTTCCATTTAGGAAAATTATTTTTAACAGTATTAGAACCTACATCAACATCTTTGCCCGATTGGAACGGCTTGCCCAATACCATGATCATACGGAAGACAGAAATGTTGTAATCCCGCATTTCGTCTTATAAGGATACCAGAGGTCGAATTTTAGTCCTCTTACCCTTCCCACCCTTTTCGTACAATAAAATACGTGAATGAGGAATAGATTAGTTAAGGGAGGGGACGGCTAAGTATAGGAAATATCTTTTTTACATCCCTTCCTCTGTTACTTAAATATAGGCAACATTTACAAATGGCCAATTCTGGTGCCCGCTTGCTGGTTTATATCCTAAACTAAAAAATATATTTATTTCGCTTAACACACTAAGGATCAAGATTAATTGTTCCAGCTACTTTTGCATTTATTGTTGCTTTATAATGACGGTTGTAAGTTCTTTACAACTTGTAACGATGTAATGGTGGATCAGTTACAATAAAAACTTCGATTGACGGCAATCATTTACTGGGAATGGAAAAACACTGCATTAATTGGTTAATTAAGCTAACTATAATAGACTTTAAATATGGGAGTTGAAAACAATGATACGCATTGATTAAGTATTTTCTTAGATATCTATACTAATGTTAAAGAGAAAAGATTTGTATTTTTCTATGTAATGAATAAAATCAATAATGGATGAATTTTGAAAATTCTTTTCCTATTAGAAAGCTACCTTTTCATAGTAACATAGGATATTAATTTACTAAAGTATTTATCAACTCCATGCGCAAGAATTCGTGTCTAAAAGCTACTACTAAATAAAACCCTGCATCATCATATATAGTTCCGATGAGAGAGATCTGATGAAAAGAGTTATATATGTGAAACATCATAAGAGAAGTAACTATTCGTCATATAAAATGTAGGGTGAATGGATACTTATTAAATCAGCGCGTAACATCCTTCGACCACATTACCACTTAACTATAGGTGGAATCGTGGTCAAGCGCTGTTTTTAAAAATCATAAAAAAACCCACATTTTATACATTTTTTGAAATACTCTTAACAATGTTACTCGTCGCTTGTTATGTTATAATGAAGGAAATCAATGCACTATGATATTTATTATGTCAACAGATATAATTTGCATATTAATGTATTATTAATGGGTAGATATCTCATAATTAAATAGATTAATAAACAATGTAAAGTCCACATCACACATACAATTATTCACATTAGTTTTTGTTATTTTTCTAAGTAAACTATAATGTTTTAGGTTAGAATATTATAAATGTGAAAGTTTAGATGGATGGATGGATGTTTGTTAGAGTTTGTAGCCTTAACGGCTAAATGGATTTCGATGAAATTTGGCATTAATATAGAGGATAGTCTGGAAAAACACATAGGCTACTCAGTTTTGTTTTTTTCAATCCCACGCGAACGGAGTCGCGGGCGAAAGCTAGTATATCATAATTTTTGCAAAGGTTACCATCACACAATAAATTTAGCCATTTTAAAGAGCAATTTTGAACGTTTATCATTCATTTAATTTCATATAAACTCATAGGATTTTTTAATGTTTAATACCGATATATTAAAATAGAAAATATGTGTCATATTTATGGTTTAATATAATTTCGTAATGAACAGTAAATCGCTTGCATGTGTTATAACATTGTGCAGCGGGCTTCCGGCCAATATGAATGGAAATGGGTCTAGGTCAACGTAGAAACGGTTTCTATGCGGCTTTAGTTAAAAAGTTTATATCAATATATAGTATATTCTATACATTGTATTTTACAATTTCAATTAAAAAGTAATTATGTAATTTTTTGAGAAACAAATTGAAAGTTTTCACGTAGAAACATTTTTGGCACCCCTAAAGCTCTGTAAATGATTTGAGTATCTGACAAACTTTGTTTGGGATCTTTTGTATGAATTATTAAGCTTTTATCAAATATATTTGATAGTTTAGATAGTTTTTAGATCAGGAATTACGGATAACCTAAAAAGGGACGACATTAATCTAGTTTGTTAGGGTTGTCATTTTATAAAACTACGAACATTAAACAAATATTGATTTGAATATGTGATTCGTCTGTTTAACAAATACTGATTGGACAAGTTAATAATCTTATCTTTAGATATAAATAACATCGATAGTTTCGCTTGTAATTTGAAATCGTTGACAAAATTAATTCCCTGTCAATGATAAATATGATTGACATTTTCTATCATACTTTGTCGTTATTCCTCAATGACGTTGCATAATAAATGTGTGTGTTATATAGATTACTTGATTAATTTCGTACGTGACATGAAAATGTACCGAATTATTAAAATCAAACATTTTGCTACATAACCATTACTAACGTTATGTTTCTTATTATTTTACTAGCTGTTCCAGTGCGGCTTCATCCGCACGAAATTACGAAAAATTTTATTTTATTGTTTACATTTGTTTAATTATCAATTGCAAATGTTAAAATGACATGACATGACATGACAAACCTTAGCAATCTTTCTTTCTTGATGTTGGCAGCAACTTATGGTCTCTTTCCACATTTGGGTTTTTATTCAAAATCTTTACCCCCTAAGTTTAATGGCGTGAAAATATATAGCCTAAAGCGTAACGTAAGTGTAGGGCTTTTTATTAAAAAAAGAATCATTCAAAAATATGCTGTAATTGCTGAGATCCTACGCCACAAAGTAGTGTGTGTTTACGCTTTATTATATTAAGTATAGATAATCCATGCTATTTTATATTTCACTAGCCTTCGCCCGCGACTCCGTCGGCGCGATTTTAAAAAAACTTAAAACAGCTTGTTTTATTCCAGTTTATATTCACACCTATGCAGATTCGTTCAACCGTGTTGAGATTACACTCTAACAAACATTCATCCATCCATCCATCTAAACTTTCGCTTTTATAATATTAGTAAGATATCATTATTCCTTTACTTTTGTTGACATCAAAATATTTAAAGACGCTATTTTTATGACTTACGAGCAAAAATTTTAAGTAAATCTATACTAATATAATAAAGCGCAAACACACACTTCTTTGTTGCCGAAGATGTCAGCAATTACAGCATGTTTTTGAATAATTCTTTTTTTTAATAAAAAGCCCTACAGTTGCGTCACGCTTTAGGCTACATATTTTCACGGCATTAAACTTAGGGAGTAAATATTTTGGATAAAAACCCTAATGTGGGAAAGAGACCATAAGTTGCTGCCAACATCAAGAAAGAAAGATTGCTAAGGTTTGTCATGATAATTTGACAAATGTAAACAATAAAATAAAGTTTTTATAATTTCACGCGGATGAATCCGCACGCGAACAGCTAGTCTCGGACATTTTTATTAAACTTAACTAGGATGTTTTGAGCTAGAAGAATGTTTGTGCGTAAAATCTAAAAGAAATAGATGAAAAATTGTTTTTATTGAAATTTTTTATTTCGACTTTGGTTATGAAATGTATACCATTCAGGTAGTTTATAAATAGAATTATTATCGTTTAATAATACTTTAGATAACAATTGAAGACTGGTTTTATAATGATAGTCATATTTAAATTAAATTAATTGAGAATCAATGTTATTTTATTTGTATACTTTCGTGCACCTAAGCCTTCATTTATTCGATTAGTTTTGCTTATAAATGATCGCCGGTGAAACGTCATCACACTTTAAAACAATGGACACTTTACACGTCACAAATGTCTGTGTCATTTAATTTCAATATTAAACTAAATATAATTCATTGCCTTACATGACGAAATCGCTTGTCAAGTAGGCGTTAACATCGTTTTATCTCTTATATCGATACACAGTTGATAGCGAAAATTACTAATAACAGTTTGACTTTGTACGCCTCAGTGAACGGCTTGGAGTGCAATGTTACAACACTAGTGATTAAAGTGATCTAATTAAAACAAACTAGAATGGCGCACACACATACAACTCAGTGTAAAATAGACCATTACTTTAAATTAGAAAAGAAATACATGGACATGAAACGACTAGTGATGGAAAAAACTGAAGAATTAAAACGTCGAGACAAAATTATAGCTGTATTAGAAAATGAAATCGACGATAGAGATGCGACTATACGTTATCTTAAAAACGAAATAGATAAATACAGACAGGTTGTTAAACCTTTAACCAGACAGATTATAGATAGCCATAAGAATGGTAAGGATAATGAAGAAGAATGCTTCGTGATGAAATCGCCTGGTTTAGAAAATACAAGAATATTACCGATTGGTGAACAAAGATTGAAACGTACTGCTATATCAGCGGAACCATTGTCGTCGTTGAGTCAAGAGCATGATATGAAATTAGCCAAGATACCGAAAAGTCATAAGTAAGTAACCCTGCGTAGGTTTGCCGATGTCTTCTCTCACTAACACTGTCCCGAACCGTTAGTTAATGCGTGACGTCATTAAGCCATCGGTAGACTGTGCATATGTAAGGCAAGATTACGGGAATCTTTTTTTCTCAGACTGAAATTTTGTGAGGCTTCATGTCTTCTTTCTCAAAGTTTATTATAACCAAGTTAACAAATTAAACTAATAATAAACTTAATGTGTTTTTTTCACTAATGTATTCTTATTGTTTAGATGTCATGACATTCCTGCAACAGTTTTACTAGATTTTTTGCTTGCGTCATTAAAACCTCTTGGTTAATCTTTGTAAGTAGATTTTCTTAAAGACCCGTAACTTTTATTACTTTTTTATTGTTTCTTACAGTTGTTTGCTTTTTATTTAATACTTAAATATTGTTGCAGTGAATGAGCTATTATGTTTTACTTTTTATAACTTTTAGTTTTTTTACATTCTTATTTGTTCTCTACATTTTTTAAATATCTGAAATAAACTTTTATGAATATTTCCTGATAATATCAATTAAGTGACATTAGAATTGTTGAAGAATTTCTTTGGTGGATGGAGATTACAGGGGCGTATTTAAAACTTTACATGTAATGAGCAATCTTGTACGAATTTACTAATCGTCCTAAAGTGTTGCATACTACTGTGTTTTTTTTATCCAGTACCTACCTGTGTCAACACGTCTCCATGTCAGTTTTTTTTTTCATTCCAACACTTGCTCTCACGTCAGTCGCTAATCAAACGTGGCCATGATCATTTAAAAGTTTAAATGTAATCTAAGCTATAATTAAAGCATTGTTAAAGCTATAAATCAATATCAATTTAACGAATCGTGAGTCAGAGATTGAATACAGGTGTGCTGGAAACGTCATTTATCAATTGGATATGTTCCATACTATGGCCCGCACGAGGCCGACCTGTGTTAGTATATCCAGTATGCCTTCGAATGTACACATTTGGTATAATTATGTTCGAACTTTATTATCTGTCCTCGCCTTTGGCTGTAGCATACGAGGGTTACGCCTTTGATACTTATTAATGGCGACAGTCGACTGTTTCTTTGGTTAACGACTTACAATTTGTATTCAGAACAATTAATACACAACTATAGTGTGTCTAAATAAGATAGATTAGTTTGATAAATGATGTATATGAAGTATCGAATTCAATTTGTATGAAGGCAAATGCCGTACTTAATAGACAGGTATCGTAGTGACGAAACAAACACGCATAGCGAACAATTATGAACTATCGATATTCGGTTTAAATAAAATTTATCGAACTTAGT
The DNA here is from genome assembly GCA_029286645.1 of Papilio protenor. Taxonomy (NCBI): domain Eukaryota; kingdom Metazoa; phylum Arthropoda; class Insecta; order Lepidoptera; family Papilionidae; genus Papilio; species Papilio protenor. Next base: position 4,883,085 of record JAGSMZ010000019.1, on the reverse strand, counting down.
TATTTTCTTATTAACTAATTTAGATGACAATTCTAGTGTTAATTATGGTGTAGAGAATTTAGCGATGACAATAATAATAGCGAAATTCAATTCGATTACGTACGGCTGTAGTTAAATATTCATTAACTCTCATTATTTGTAATGGTTCTGCAGGTCATTATTAATTTGACTAAACAGTGTTTTTTTTTAATTCATAAGTTATAACTATGAATCTATCGATTCCAACTTCCATAAAGAATAAAAATCGAAAATCGAAAAGATTCATGCTTTATTTTACACAACCCATCCCTACTAAATTGTCACATGAATTGACAAACTAATCTAACTTGTTTAGACAAATTATAATATTTATAAGTTAGGAAACGGTTACATATAATATTAACATAACCTCACTTATTAAACGGCAGAGATTTACCTACACTTTTAATACCAGGTGTAGCACATCCTGTATTCCCTTTAGATATTTCTTATTAGCACTGTAAGCGAGTTAGGTACGTACCAGGTGTTTTAGACCTGGTGTCGCGTTCAATGTGTTAATATTAAAATGATATCAAGTTGTTTAGGTCAAAAATTACAAAATTATATATACAGTGGTAGAGCCCGCTTTAAAATCTTCGCACGAATGGTCCGGCTCGCCCGGTGCATTACCACGACCACACAGAAGACAGACGTGAAGTGTGAGCGATTCCCTTTTCCTTCCCACCCTTTTTCTCATAAGAATAGGATGGGAAGGGAACGTGGATTTGACGGCGGAGGAGACGCATAGCAATGGGAAATATCCTCTTTATGTGCGTCTCGAATGTCTATGGGCAGTGGTCGCTTCGCCATTCTGGTGGATTTAGGTGACCACTTGCTCGTTTGCCACCTCATAATATATAAAAAAAATTATATACTTGCAAATTGTACGTCTTGGGGGTTATTTCGATGACATTTATAATAAAAATCATAGGGAAACAGAACTAGTATACACGTTCTAAAACATTTATTTACATTCGTTTATTTTTAATCTCAAGCATGGAAATCGTTTATACCGCTCGTTAAATTTAGATTCGGAAGTTTTCCTACATGTTTATCTTTAAAACTAACAATCAACACAACGGTATTGATTTCGCCTTGATTTTGAAAAATATGCAAAAACATTTTTATATTATACAGTGGGCTTCCACTCCTGACGTGTGGACAAAACTTATTGTTACTAAAAATCTAACTAACCGTTTTTAATCAGGTACGACAGTGGTAACCAACGCTTATTTAAGCATCAAACGTACTCGAGAGACAGAGATCGAGTCATTTAACAATTTTATACTGATGTCACGAATTGTAATAAAGATTTAACCATGGGATTATGTTTCAAAGTTTTCTTAAAGTCTCAAATATGTAAATTATAAATGTTATTTAAATATGATTTTTTCTTTGATGGAAGTGATATGATCGAGGTATTTTTATAAGAGACCTTTAACCCGATACAAGTAGACAGACAACAATGTTTACATTTAAATTTTAAATAATGTTGGTTGTGGAAAGGAAGTCACGTCTTTTTACAAAACTGTTCGTGACGCATTTACCTTAAGGTTAGTTTGCGAATAAAGACAAATGATCTGGTACAATGGAAATACGTAATCTAGCTTTTATACACTAGCTTTCGATCGCGACTCTGTCCGTGTGGAATTAACAAAACAAAAGTAAGTAGCCTCTAACAGAGTCGCAGTCAAAAGCTATTTAAATAAATATTCGAAATATTGTAACATATCTATGAAAACTTTAGCGTGCGTTAAGCTTGTAGAGTAAATCGATTCTATAAACAATATTTGCAAGGTAAATCGTCTTTCTTTCAATGTTGACTTCAAAAATCTATGAGGGATTACTTAAAAATGCCTTAGATATGAAGAATTTACTAAAGGTTTTTATCATAGTCGGATTTTGTTATCAAATGACATCATCTCCGTAAGATATAATATTGTGATGTGAAAATTAACGCAAACAAAGCCGTCTGCTTACGTAATACTTGACTGTCTAGTCACTAATTAGTGAGTGCTAATTCAACTATACAAGCAAAGGCGATGGATCACAATGTCTTATTTCACTAATGATCGAATACTGAAATTACACAGCGTCTTAAATGGTAAGGCCTCGCGTAAACTCCTAATTATATTGAAAATTTGACTTCTGTAAGTAAGTAAAATTTCTTATTAAGACTTTATTCACTTTGACGGAGGCTCAGCCTAGTCCTTTTATCAACAGTCAAAGGTTAGATTCTAACAGCCGAAAACTGAAACGAATTTAAGCACTTCGCATCGTAGGCGCCGCTAATCTAACAGCGAGCGCACACCTTTGACCTATCACAGAACTGTTGTGCGATTGTCGATTGTTTCGCAGCTAATTCAACTGTTTAGTTGCACACCTAAATATCGAGTAGTGTGCACACTTTCATATAAGCTCATAAGAATCAAAGCGTGACTAAACAATTGTGCGATAGTTTAGTCAAAGGTATGCGAGCACTGTTAGATTAGCGACGCTTACGAAGCGAAGTGCTTAGATTCGTTTTAGTATTCGGCTGTTAGAATTTAATCTTTGACTGTTGAGAAAAGGACTAGGCTGAGCCGCCGTTGAAGTGAGTAAAATCTATCACTATTCGCAGGTGATGTTTAGATGAAAAAAAACAAGTAGATACTTACGTATCGATGGCTTTTCTCATGCATTTTCAATGAAAAAAAGTAACTGAAATATTTACGTAACTATTCTGTTAATAAGCTTTTGAGATAGCCATGATAACTAAATATCAAGTTGATTCATTCGCTTTCATTAAACACAAACATCCTTGACATTAAACTTTTAAGAATTATATAAATTATATGATTAATTGACTTTAATTGCAGTCCATTTGTACTATTTATAATATTTATGTGTACCTTTGACATTGGATTTATAAGAGGGATAACAAATTACGTTTATATCTAAGGCCCGCTACATACGTTTAGTTCCAAGTCAAAACTTTCAGATAGCTGGGTTAATTCTTAAAATCGAACTGTATTTCTACTAATTTGAGATGGAAGTGGTAAAAACGACGACCTCTAAAGAATAGATTTGATTTTTATATTACTTTTGTTATATCCTAAAACAGTGCAAATAAAACGTAATCAAATGTGAATTTCATATTTGAATAGATTATTCCTATTAGATTTTAACGAACGAAAACTACATATAACCTTCCAAGTAGTAGGAGTACATAATAGCTTTAATTTTATAATAAAACAAATATTGAGATTCTTTGTTTGTTGGCCATTCAATTGGCCAATGAATTCGACAAACATTCGGTTAATAATTGAAGCCGTTTCGTCAATCAGTATGTTCCTTTTCAACGAATCAACGAACACAATCAAGCCAATAAAAGTTTCTTAACGCCGCTGCCATTCTTGATAAATCATATTAAAATGTTGCTCGATGATTAATTGTACGAGTTTTATAACATACAAGGTGTTTGTACAAATAACTTGTTATTATATTTCAAAGTCACATAGTGAATTGAAAAATCGTTTACAAATTTAAAAGACGAACACTAACTTTTAATACATAAATAAAAGACACTCGTTACAGTATTCATAAGAATACTATTATTGAAAACTCAATTTGAATGGAAAGTAATAAATGCATTTGTTTTTCAGATCGCGGGAACTTATCAAGGGCGCTATTCTGGACAACGACTTCATGAAGAATTTGGAGATGACGCAAATACGTGAAATAGTCGACTGTATGTATCCTGTAGAATACGCTGCAGGCAGCGTTATTATCAAGGAAGGCGATGTCGGCAGTATTGTTTATGTTATGGAAGGTAAGTCAATTTCAAATACTATAAGCGCCCTCTAGTAATGAGTAGCAGAAACATATTAGTTAACACTTCGTTAAGAGTTTCCTCAAGCTGTCCATAGATGGCGTTAAAACACCATAACCGTTCTAAAAATTGGTGATGTAAGACAAACTGTTATGCATATTATCTTAGAAATTAAACAAAATAGTTACATAATTTCGAATTTATCTTATCTTCAGCTTATATCTATTTTATTCATTAGGTAATTACGAAAATAATTAATTACTGAATCAATATGCGTAACGTTTATGTACGTTGATTTTTATCATTTATCTGTGTTAGGATGTGAAATTATAACGCGATATTAAATAAATTGACATCATCGCAATTTAGGAAGCATGTAGTTAATGATCTACATGGCTAAACTTTTGCACTTTTATACTGAGAAAACGGAAAATCAGATTAAATTAATTCCCATTTTTCCTAAAAATAATATAGAGCCATGCTATGTTTTTAGAGTTCAACGTTAATTTTTTGGTAAAAATAGGTATAAACCCATCCATCATCTTCTTTTATTCTATTCGCTACAACTATAATAATAAAAAACTATTTAACTACGCCGTAGTCTTTGACTCCAAAAATCAAACAAAAAAATGGGACCCACCTGCAAGCACTACCTCTCGGATAAAAAAAGAATTTTCAAAATCGGTCTACCAGGGGCGGAGTTATGCCGTAACACACATTAAAAAAAACATACAGACGAATTGAGTACCTCCTTCTTTTGGGAAGTCGGTCAAAAATGTCTACTATAGTTAAAATTAATTATTACTTAATATAATTAGTATTTGTACAAAAATTACAACCATTATGTGTGGGTATCGTCCAAGTCCGACTAGAGAGTGGTGTACCCAATCGATTATATTACAATAAAAAATCGAAACATTATGAAATTCAATCTACGTAATAAAACTCTTATTTTATATACCGTTACTTCATTTTATTAACTTACACATTTAAAAAATTGACGTAACATATCAGTATTAAAATTTTACAGTCGTTTCACTTTATATTCATCGTACTAAAGTGCACATAGTGTTCAAACAGATACATAAAAACAACGTAAATAACTCTAACCTCGATTTCCACTAAAGTTTCATAACACGTAACACGTACAAACTATATTAGGAAAGAGGGAAAAGTGACCAAAAACGAGTTTTGTAATACAATTCGTGAACACCTTTAACCCCTTATCGTATCTATCTAGTTTTTTTAATAACAAATTTGTTACGATTAATTTGTTATGTAATATCGATATGTTGATATATTCAGTTTTGTATTAAGTTTTTATTGAATTTCACTGCATCTATGATTTTATAATTATCCTAGCTTTCGCCTGCGACTCCGTCCACGTGGAATAAAAAAAAAAACAAAAAGGAATAGCCTATGTGTTCTTCCATATTATCCTCTACATCTATACCAAATTTCATCCAGATCCGTTCAGTCGTTAGGCTACAAACTCTAACAAACATCCATCCATCTAAACTTTCGCATTTATAATATCAGTTAGAATATGATTTAAGATTATCAAAAGTATCTATTACTCTTGTTATTTCGATAGTTTTTTTTTAATATTATTTTTGTCTATTTTCTGGAAATAATCTTCGCTTTCACTTTCTCTCAACGCATCTTAAAAAGAGCTTAGAATATTTTATATCAAATTTATATAACAGCATAAATACATTATTATTGTTTGTTTGAAATACGTTTTCTTCTAATAATACATGAAAAACATTGACATTTCCGTAATTTTATTAATATCTTTCCATTACGTTAAGTGATCTCTGACGTATTACGTGTACGAAATTCGTGCAAAAAATTTCTATCACGATAGCAAAAAACCTTTCAATAGAGACTAAGACGACCTTGACGGTAGCTATAGACCTTGTCAGTTACAATTTACAATCATCATTTAGTTGGGTTATATCGGTGTCGGAAGTGAAAGTTACCATGGCCATTGGTATCTATTGGATATCGAATACCTAATTGTAAACAGTTTAATTTTTTTGTTAGTTATGTCATGAGTTGTAAGTAGTGACGTCACGAAATGCAGGCCGCACACGTTAGGTTTTCACGACGGTTAACTGGCAAAACCATTCATAATATCGATAACTGGACAGTTTTGTTACACGACAGGATCACAGCCATGAGAAATCTAGTGTGTGTGGTCTGCATTATGCAAGAAAGCATAGAAAGACAACACGATATAAAAGAAATATTAAGGGATTTCTCCCACTGATCTGTGTAACAATAATTGACACTGACGTCAATAGCAATCTAAAAAAATGAAATTTTAACTCAAATCTTATTTACATACAGAATTATGCGAATAAAACAATATTAAGAGTTCACGATTTCAACATTCTTGCGTAAGCATCGTAATCTGCCTTAAGACTAAAAAATGTGACAAAAAAGGTACTAATTTGTTTCATTTGCAATTGAAATAATATGACGCAGTTACTTTTTTAATATTGAACTGTTGGTAAAATTGTAGTAGAAATCTAATGTCATCTTATTCTAAAATTAATCTAGCTTTATAAGCTACAGTTACAGAACGAATATACATCTAGCCTGTTAATCTAACATGAATGTTCTATTTTGTTTTTTCTTCATGAAAATCAAAAGATTTCGTCTATCTATACTATTATAATAATGCGTAAGCACACACTTCTTTGTTGCCAAAGATGTCAGCAATTACAGCAATTACTCGAATAACGCTTTTTTTAATAAAACGCGTTACACTTACGTCACGCTTTAGGCTATATATTTTCACGCCGTTAAACTTAGGGGTAAATATTTTGGATAAAAACCCTAATGTGGGAAAGAGACCATAAGTTGTTGCCAACATCAAGGAAGCAAGCTTGCCATGGTTTGACATCATGTCATGTCATTTTGACATTTGCAATTGATAATTTGACAAATGTGAATAATAAAATTATTTTTTTATAATTTTATGCGTATGAAGTCGCATGGGAACAGCTAGTTGTTATATAAAACTGCGCAATGTATGCAAAATAACACAGAATTAGTGTTAATCTACAGAGTAATTGTATTCAAAAATTCAGGTTAACTCAATGATAATATTTGAGTTTCTATTGCCTTGACTTACAAGAACATTTGTCATCCTTGTCATCCTCTCTGGTACTAAAAGAGATAGCAATACATTTATAGATGCTTCTAGAACTTAGGTATGTTAACTCGCGAATCCGTATGTTGGCGTGTTGAAACCAAATCGTTTATAGAGTTCGTATGCGTGACCTGTGTTATCTGCCTTTGTTCGATGTTCCTATTTATATAACAGATTTGAACAGATAATTTATTTATGTGTATGTAATTAAAACTACTTAAATACGTCGATGAATTGTTTCAACTAAAGAGTGGAATTTCGGTCCTATTTCTCTGTTAATCTGTACTTATTGTCTCTGGAATTGGATATTTTATTAGTAATTGAAACTGGGAAACTCCGGTTACGACTTTTTACGTCGATTAGTTTTTAAAATTGCGTCTAAAATCATGTCACATTATTCACTTTTGTTTATAAGTGTACTTGTATAAACAATTTATATTAACATACTTACTGTATAAACATTTTAACATCATGAAATAGCTTGTAACAATGACTCATTTATATTTGAAAATAGCTGTTCCCCTGCGATTTCATCCAACAAAGAAGTGTGTGTTTACGCTTTATTATATTAGTATAGATAATCTGAATCCACTGACGAAATATTCGTAATAAACATATGCCATCTCTGTTTTCTCGAAGAGTGTAAGAGGGATAAAAATATTTTGAAGCTAACGTTTAAAAACTTGACTTTTCCGTCTGTTATCTTTCTGGTATGCCAGTACTTAAAACTGATTGAAGTTACGACTATGATAAGCAAGCAGTTTTATTCGGGTTTATTGCAATATTCAAGCACTATAAAACGAGGTAGTAAACTGTTATAGCTTTGAAAATTAAAGCATATATTTGATTTTCTTGTCAAATAATAGTTTCGACATTTTCACATGAGACAAGTACTTTTAACTATCACGTATTTTTAAACTTAGAATTAAATACGTCTTATAAATTGTCCTTTGAACTTGCGGTTAACAAGATGTTGTGGCCTAAATTTTTGATAACCTTATCTAAGGCCGAATGCCCCTTGATATAAAATTAAATGTGTGTTCTTTAAGCAAATGTTGTACCAAAATTGTACCAGGAATTCAAAACAAGCACAAAGCATTAACAGTAACTCATTCATTCGTAAATGATAACTTAAGCGACCTCTTAGTGATTGCATTTCATATTAAACCTGAGCCTAATCCCTAGAGACTATACTTACAAAAGCGTAGTTACGTTTGTTAAATTATTTTGCAAATATGCATCTTGAAAATAAAGGATTTATAATATTAGAATTTATTACGTAATTGTATTAAATACTAGCTGTTGCCCGCGATTTCGTCCACGCAATATTAAGATAAAAAGTAGCCTATAATATGCCCGTCTATGTGAGCTACCCTTCAGTGAAAGTCCCGTCGAAATCGGCCCAGCCGTTTCGGAAATTGCCCGGAAGAAACGCGGCTTGCGGACAGACAGAATGATGGTCAAAAAAAATTAAATGCGATTTTCGTTATCAGCAATGCAAATGCATCATCTTAACGAAATCTGGAATTTTTCTTTTGATTTTACAGAAACTTTAATTTTGTTATATGTATAGATAGATTAAAACGGAATATTTTTTTAATCTTTCTGTTAGTAATGGCCGAACAAACGTTACGAAACTCAATTGCTTTTCATAAAAAAATGGCATTTGTTATGAAGGCAATTTAGTTGTAAGTTCCGCCAGTTAGGGGAATGGTCCTACCGACGTTATTGGCCTTAATGTGGTCCCAGCTCGGTTTTATTATGTGAACGGTGGCAAACATTACAAAATATTTTTTTTAGGTTATGGCTATTTTATATCCACTAAAAATAAATACAAATTTAAAAGAAAATAGTTTTAATGTGCGTATGTTTATACAAGTCGTAGTTAAAAAGTCAATGAAATCTTACTAATATTATAAATGCGAAAGTTCGGATGTTTGTTAAAGTTTGTAGCTTAAACGGCTGAACAAATTTAGATGAAATTTGAAATAAATGTAGAGGATAGTCTGAAAACACATAGACTACTTTTGTTTTTTTTTTAATTGCACGCCGACGGTGTCGCGGACGAAACATAGTTAATTACCTTCCAAGTTCAAGTTACATAATTAAATGTCGTTTTAGTATTCCGCCGTAAAACTATTCTGCTTTGTTGCTCTGATATTCTTTATTTATTCCTATTGGTTGATTACTCTGAATACGTGTGTTCTTCCCCATGTGAATATCTTGCAATGTGTGCCTTATCACTTGGCAGGTGCAATTTGTATAATAACAAAGAAATTTCTCAATTATTGCTTTTGTGCAGTGAAAATTAATATCGTTTATAAACTACTAGCTTTCGCCCGCGACTCCATTCGCGTGGAATTTAAAAAAAAAACAAAACTAAGTAGCTTACATGTTCTTCCAGACTGTCCTCTACATCCATACCAAATTTCATCGAAATCCGTTCAGCCGTTTAGGCTACAAACATCCATCCATCCATCCATCTAAATTTTCGCATTTATAATATTAGTAAGTAAGTAAGTATAAGTATGATAATCCCGATTAATTGTTAATAAGTATCTAATTATATTGCATCAGATTTAGATATATGAAGATTGTAAATGTTTGACGGTTTGTTGGTATTGCGTTTTTTTTTTATGTTTTCTTTAACGGCAGATTTACTTGCGTCTCAAACTATCTAATTTCAAACGATTACATCAACGGGGGAAAAACGTTTCACGTTCCGATTCCGCTCATAAGTATAAAAATACTACCCGAACAAATTGAGATGATACGCGGCATAATTCAAATATATGCAGATACAGTTATATCTCATCCGGTCGTGTTGTGTTGCATTCTGTTGCATTGACCATCCATATCGCACGATTTCTCTTAACACGTCTAATTAAAATTAGCTCATGTTAATGCATGATTACATACTGATAACAGTCTTTTAAAATCGCCTGCCTTATAGCATTAGAAAACTGCATAATTCTATATTTAATTACTAGTTCTCTTTTAAGATAAAATCTTCATAGAAATTTCTATATTATCGTATATTTTCACTTAAACTATTTATATTGTCATTTTAATTATCTACCTGTCATTATTAAAATCTCAATAGCAAATTTCATATTTCTATAGTATTTTAATTCTTCGAGAGTTTAAATGTTTATTTAACAGTTACTTTCTAAAGAAAAGAAATTATTTCCAGTTAAACTATGACTTTACAATTCACGTTCAGCTTAAAAATCACTTAGAAAGCAATAATGTTATTTATTAGGTATTGTACTCCATATCAGACAATGCCCGTATGTCGTCTATTTGCCTCATTGTTCAATTATACGAGGCTAGAACGAATGGCGGTAATTTATAACTGCTCCTTTTGCTGTTTGGACTACATAAAGTAAGATTACTGATTCGATTATTGTTTATAGAATAGAAAAAAAAACCCATTCATAGAAAACACATTCATAAATCCATAACTACTACGTAAATAATCATAACCCAAATGCTATTTGCGTAATAAATTTGGTCTAAAATTCGATTATACATTTAGTGATCGATGGGGTCAAAGATTTATAAAGTACTAGCTGTTGCTCACGACTTCGTCCTCGTAAAATTAAAACTATTATAATAAAAAATATAGCCTGTGTTACTCAATGAAAACGTAGCTTTTCAATTGTGAAATAATTTTTTAAATCAGCCCAATAGTTTTTGAGTTATTTCAATACTTACAAAAATACAAATGATTCCTCTTTATAATATTAGCATAGATGTAAATTACTTAAGCAGCCGCTTAGTGTAGATTTAGTAAGGGAATTCTGTAACTAGAGACTGAGTTCGGTCTTTAAGACCATTGTTGAATTTGATAATACTCATGTAGTGATACATGAGTTTCTGACTATATTATTTACTGTAATGAAAGTGTGAAGGTAAAGTTCAAAGTGTGAAATCGTCTGATGTCGGATACAAGTCCTAACAATAAATAACATTTGCGGTGGCTGGATCTTTATCTCGTACGTCTCGAAGACACAATGGCCTCTGTGAAAGTAAAACCACATAGTCTTAAGCCTTGACCGCGGCGCCGTTTCTTCGCAAATGAAATCTGTCTGGAGTATAAACGTATGTTCGGATAACGGATTAACATTGTTAGTTCGTGTTTTGTTTTAAAGATGTATTTGAAGCCGCTGGCTTCTGTAACTAGAAAAAATAATCGGATATTTTATTCCTCTTAATTCATCAGATGAAACGTAGAAAACGTCTGGCTGCCTGGCTTTGTATATTACTGTAGAAGTTTACAGTCAATCTTGTTACTTATGAGCGCGAGCACAACTTTGACTAAACTATCGCACAACTGTTTAGTCGCTTTGATTCCTATGAGCTTATATGGAGGTGCGCACACTACTCGCTACTCGACTTTTATTCGTGCAACGAAATAGATAAATTGGCTGCGAAACAATCGACGATCGCACAACTGTTGTGCGACAGTTTATCAAAGGTGTGCACCCGCTTTTACTGTTTACGGTCAAATCATAAATGTTTTAATGTACCAAAACTAATTGATTGATTCAAAAATTGTCAATACGCTTCATTGGATTGTATAATCATTGTTCTGGTTCTAGCTTTTCCCTAACCGATGTCACCGCGAACTATCGATTATTACTTTCGATTCCATTGCATCACTTTCCATTTTCATCTTAAAATTGTTATCTAACTTCCGAAGTTTACTGTCAATATTGCAAATTATTTTGAATAAATTACAAATATTAATGATCTAAGTCGCTTCCTGATGTGTATAATTTTTACATTACGATAGTCTTCGTTTAATATGAATATGCACATAATTGTGATGTCACGTTTCTATATTGAATACAACGTTCATGTGTTGCTTTTTATAATACCTCCGTTTAAGTAACAGATATTGCAGTATCCTTGGTTTCTTTAAATTTCAAGAACAGGGTGAATCGGTACTTACTAAGCTAGTGCGTAACATCCTTCGAACGTCTTCACTTGTCAGTTTAGGTGGAATCGTGGTCAAGTGCTAGTTTATTTATGACTAGCGTTCGCCCGCGACTCCGTCCGCGTGAAATTTAAAAATAATAATAAAGAAATTGAGAAAATATAGCCTTTGTTACTCTCAGATAAATTACCTTTCTAACGGTGAAAGAATTTTTAAAATCGGCCCAGTAGTTTTGGAGACTATTCATTACAATCAAACAAACAAAGTTTTCCTGTTTATAATATTAGTATAGATTTTAAAAAAATCAAGCAACAACATTATTTACCGTATTGATTGAAACTATACGTTAAGCTATTCTTCTCCGATCTTCGATAATGCTAACGCTGGCACATTTTAGATAAATATTTTTTTTATTATTCCACAATTTAACATTTTTATCTATACACAAGGTTAATATTGGTAAAATTGTATTCCGTGAATTCGATTCTATCAATTAAGGTTACAGGCGTGCGAAAACGTTTACGCCTACGTTAAAGGAAATTTAATAGTGGGCTAGTGTGGGCTCGCTACTGTTTGACAGCCCACGCCTATTTGTCCACTCTGTACATATATCACCGACATTTGCTCTGTGGGATCTGTGTCTACAATCTTAACCGTGTCTTTCGAAATTCAAATTAAAACAAAATACTATCTCTCATTGAGACCTACAATTGTACAATAGTTTAAAGCTTAGAACGTATTAATTATTGTACGCTCATTTGTTTTATGATTTCAATTCCAGTTTCTAGTTAATTAATTAATTCTTTCAATTTTTAACCTCAAAATAGTATTCTCAATGGGTATTTAAAAGTGATAAAATGAAATTTTACTCATATTTTTTTAACTGTAACCTTTAAATGTTAAAATAATTGAGATTCGACCACAATTCGATCTATTGTTAAGTGGCCATGTAATTTAAGAGTGACACTATTGTATTTTTTAAAACTCTCGTGTTCTATTACTAAACTAGTTTAAAACGGCTACTTATGAATACTTAGTTCGATGCACTGACTACTTTTAGACCAATCGGTACTTCTTAAGACTAAGTTATCGCACGATTATTCGGTACCGACAACGCACCAAGAGTAGCTTTTTTTTATTAGTTTAGTAATCTTACTAATATATAAATGCAAATGTTTAGACGGATGTATGGTAGAGTTTGTAGCTTAATCAGCTAAATTGATCTCGAGGAAATTTGGCATAGATGTAGAGTATAGTCTGGAAGAACAAATAGGCTAAGCTACCTTCTTTTGTTTCTTTAAATACCACCCAGACGAAGTCGCGGGATAAGGCTAGTTATGTATAATAATATTAGCTTTACCTAATCCTTCGATTTTGAAGTCATTAAAGACAGTCATAATAATGATGGTGACTTGTTTGATTTTACAGTTTATGAGTAATTGTTTGTTTTTTTAATAACCTATGAAGTCTTCAGATGTTAAAATGATGTGTCATTCTGGTATGATGGTTCATAACTGTTTGTATGAGTTTTGTTTGATAATACATTTGAATAAATTCTTTTAAAATGTACAACACACCAGTGTCTTTGACGTTGTTATTAAAATATCGCTTTTATAGTCTTTCATGAGTTTCGTGAAAACTATGTTATTCTTGATTTGGCTCTAAATATCAAAGTAACTATTGTTTCAATAAACATTAATAATTAGAAAACTCGCAAGTTTTTTTTCTGTAACTTACTCCGAACTTTATAAACTTGTTTTTAAAAGTTCCTGAGGCCGTTTCTTTTCTTAAATTATGAGCTACGTAAGTATTTTATTTGGATAATCATATCGTTTGGCAAAATATAAAGTTCATTATGCTATTTAGGGTTCGATGACACGATATAATCGGCGAATTATTTTTGGACAAACCATTTCGCGTACACGTTCTGTATTAAAATTAAAAATTCCATCTTTACGGTACGGTGTATAGTTAGTTGAATTGGCTGCGAAACATTCGACAATCGTGCAACAGTTGTGCGATAATTTAGTCAAAGGTGTGCGGGCACTTAAGTAACTGAAAATGTATGTATGTTGGTTACGCATTTACGAAACGCTACTGATTGATCGGCTGTCAAATTGTGGACAAGCTGACAAATGTCCCCTAGTAACCGCAGTTACGAGCCAAATCACGTTTGGTGAGGTAAAATATTACTGTACGCGGAAGAGAAGCAAAAAACAAAAGTGATCGTAAGAATATCTTTAAAATAACAACTTTTACAAGACGTTGTAACAATTTTGAAGTCTTTATGCCGTTTTATATTACAGCTTACAATGAGATTTCTTCATTGATACTTTGTATAACTAATGTTTGAGCTTATCTTAGTGAAAAAGTTCATTTCGCTTAGCTTACAACAGCATTAAGTTGGGCAATGAAAATCCTTCATGGTAGTTGTTGCCTTTAGCGATTAGAAAAATAAAACATACAAAACATGAAGAAGACTTACAGCTTTTATAAAGAAATTCAAGTTTCAGGATTATGTGTTTCGGTAGAGTCATTTCACGTGTGGAAATATCTTTGTAATCAGTTGAAAGCTAATAAAATATATCCCCAATATTAAAGTTTAAAAGCCCCTTTTGAAGCCCCTTATCGATGTTAAACAAGTCAATATTTGTCACCCCAATAGCACTTTTAGAGACTCTGGCATAACGTGTTTATTATGATCAAAACTTAGAGCTTTTATTATGCAGGTATCAAATTTTTCTTCTCTGTCTAAATGTATCTCGCTCGCACATCAAGAGTGCATGCGACATGCGCAGGAGTCGATCGAATTCAGTTAGCGGGGCGCCGTCAACGTGATTGGACGTCTTGTTGCGGTCTCCTCGAATTCAAAATAAACGCGATCAATAACACCGTGAGAGAAACAATGATTTGTGTACCGTCAAGTTTTTGTTTTCTGCGCGAATAAGTTCTCAAATGTGTGTATAACATGGTGTATAAAGGTGCAGTGATATAATGTTTTTTATATGCTAGCAGCTGTTCCCTTCACAAAGATTTCGAAGGATTTGTGTAGTTCTTAGTGAAATGTGCCTAGTTTTTCCACAAATAATTGTTTGTTTTTAATTGTAGTCTTTATTGTTTTGATTATAGATTTATCACAATAATTTTGCAAGGATTTTTAAACTGTACGGTAGTATTTAAATTTAATTTTCGGATTGTCACATCATGTGTTATTTACGTTCGAAAGAGTATCAAAGTTGAAGGCTTTTAACGTAAGGTCGTGTTGCAAATAACATGTATTTGCGTGCATCGTCCGTGTGAAAGTATTTTGAAGCGTCTTCACTGAAGATATTTTAGCATATTAATGTCCAAGTCGAGAGAGCTTTCTACGTTTGCAGACTAAGTGACATAAGTGCCTTGTTTTGATTTGACTCAATGACGCAAGCCGCTGGTGAACGATTTGTTTGACATCTGACCGTTTAAGTTATCGTATATCTTGTCACGAACGAAACTGAGCGAAGCCTTGATTGTTATCAAATGTCAAGCAATTTTCAACTCTATTTACTACAGAGATAGCCAAAGCAAATCGATATCGATTTACAAAATCAATAATATTCATTGTTGCATGCATGATTGATACATCTTACAATTCAAATAGATATTAGAAAGTTGTGCCTTAATAATTTCAATGCCAACGATATATGGACTGTGCAGTACGTTATTTAATATTATGATGCGCGGCGAACAATTTACTGTTATTATGATTTTATCGTGAAGTAGCTATTCGGAATAATAAGCCTCGTAAACCATAGAAAGGCAGCAAGCTAAATAATGCACCTATTGTCAAACAACAATAGGAATAATTTCGAAATTATCAAAGGAAGCAAATATAAACATGCTGAATGGAACCATTTTTGTATTTATCTTCGTGTTTTTATTGTTCATTTCTTAGTAGTCATACCATTCCGATACAAGCAATGAATTAGTAATAGTCATATTCCCATATATTTCTTTGTATTACTATAACATTCATTAATAGTTTTTAGTGAACAAACATATTTTATTTGCACATTAATTTAGTTTTAATAAGCTAGTTTTTTATTATGCAAACCTAGTATCTAAACACGCACATTTGAAAGACATTATATTTTTGAAAATTGACTTATGTTAATAATGATAATTAAATCTGAGAAATCTAGGTACCTATATCTTGAAGGAAAACCAACAATTACAATAACTCACATTATTTGTATTAATGTTATTTGCATTATTGATTGCCACAGAGTTCTTAATTGATTTAATTCCATTATTTTAAATTATGTATAAGACTAAGGGACTGCTTAAGTAAATATTTAGCGACTGTTGGTTACTAGTCATTCAAATATAACAATGGAAAGTACTGTCTGTATGCCTGACATACCGTTATATCGAAATAAACCCGTCGAGCTATTTATGTTTACCACTAATAATAGTTCCATGAATAAAATTATGAACACTCCGTTCGTCGTGAATCAATAGAATTCGGGGTTTCATACGTGATGGAACGAAATTATTGGTTTTTAAACTTGTAACCTAAATGTTAGTACTGTTTATGGGTTCCAGAAGGACTTATGCGTTTAAAAAAAAGTTTTTAGAACTTTGATTATGTCTCTTTTAGTTTTTAATCTGTAACTTTTTATTTGCTTCATATATCAAAGAATTGCTACGACTAGTTTCGAAACGATTGTATTGTATTTCCAGGTGTGGTTAATAGGATTAGTGTAAGGGGTACAGCTATTATTAGATGCACTACTCGCGTATTGAAGTTAGCTTTGGAATTTATCGAGTACTATTAGATTACTAAATACGCTCTGTTCTTTATTTTAATAACAAAAAAATTGTTAGTGATTCATTAATTTAATTATCCTTATATTGGTTTAATAAAAGAAGTTAAATGTAATACGTGTAGTATTTGCGGGGTTTTTCGTATTTCATATTATTCGATTTAAATTCCCAGTGTCATAGGATAGGCCTAATCATGAGTAATTATCCCTGTCAGTGATCGATAACAAATTAGAATAAACTTCAATTGTTTTTAATGAAATTAATATTATAATGAATGGTTTGTTTTATAATTTCTCCACATTCCCAGATTAACAAACATTCTTTTCTTCTGTAAACAGAGAATCATAGGAAAATTATGTCCATTGCTGATATTTAGTTTTAATAAGCTAGTTTTTTATTATGCAAACCGAGTATCTAAATACGCATATTTGAAAGACATTATATTTTTGAAAATTGACTTATGTTAATAATGATAATTAAATCTGAGAAATCTAGGTACCTATATCTTGAAGGAAAACCAACAATTACAATAACTCACATTATTTGTATTAATGTTATTTGCATTATTGATTGCCACAGAGTTCTTAATTGATCGAATTCCATTATTTTAAATTATGTATAAGACTAAGGGACTGCTTAAGTAAATATTTAGCGACTGTTGGTTACTAGTCATTCAAATATAACAATGGAAAGTACTGTCTGTATGCCTGACATACCGTTATATCGAAATAAACCCGTCGAGCTATTTATGTTTACCACTAATAATAGTTCCATGAATAAAATTATGAACACTCCGTTCGTCGTGAATCAATAGAATTCGGGGTTTCATACGTGATGGAACGAAATTATTGGTTTTTAAACTTGTAACCTAAATGTTAGTACTGTTTATGGGTTCCAGAAGGACTTATGCGTTTAAAAAAAAGTTTTTAGAACTTTGATTATGTCTCTTTTAGTTTTAATAAGCTAGTTTTTTATTATGCAAACCTAGTATCTAAACACGCACATTTGAAAGACATTATATTTTTGAAAATTGACTTATGTTAATAATGATAATTAAATCTGAGAAATCTAGGTACCTATATCTTGAAGGAAAACCAACAATTACAATAACTCACATTATTTGTATTAATGTTATTTGCATTATTGATTGCCACAGAGTTCTTAATTGATTTAATTCCATTATTTTAAATTATGTATAAGACTAAGGGACTGCTTAAGTAAATATTTAGCGACTGTTGGTTACTAGTCATTCAAATATAACAATGGAAAGTACTGTCTGTATGCCTGACATACCGTTATATCGAAATAAACCCGTCGAGCTATTTATGTTTACCACTAATAATAGTTCCATGAATAAAATTATGAACACTCCGTTCGTCGTGAATCAATAGAATTCGGGGTTTCATACGTGATAGAATTAAATTATTGGTTTTCAAACTTGTAACCTAAATGTTAGTGCTTGTGGATTCCAGAAGGACTTATGCGTTTAAAAAAAAGTTTTTAGAACTTTGATTATGTCTCTTTTAGTTTTTAATCTGTAACATTTTATTAATGAATGTGTCGATTTCTCATATTCCTGGATAGATTTCTCATGTCATAGCTGGCCAGTCGACTGGGTATGTGGTACAATGAACTTGTTTCAACTCGTCTATCTATCGATGTCTAGAAATCGTTTACTATTACTTTGATCATGTGTCTAGTTAATTATCAACTCATTTACACTTATCTTGCTGGGTTTTAATTAGACATACATTTGACCTCCATCTTGTGATAGAGGTTAGTATTAGTAGTTCAAAGTATTAAAGTTATTTTTATTTCAGTATAGATTAAATTTGCACTAACGATAACATATCATCAAATCCTTAGTGTTTTTCCTTGATTTTCCATATTAGATATTTTGACCGACTTCCTAAAAGAAGGAGGTACTCAAATCGTCTGTATATATGTGTGTTTTGCTGTCATAATATTTGATTCTTAAAATTACCATATTGCTTACTATCTCAAATTTTAGTGTAATTGTGAGAGTGTTCGAATGTCAAGTTGGTAGAAGCTTACGTTAGCTTGTCTTTAACACTTATCTATGTAAGGCAAGTGGTGCTTTGGTCTGTATTAGCTTCAGAGGTCATTGTTACATTGTATTTGTTTAACGAGCAAGCCGTGGTTTGAATTATTAACTGTTATCATTAACTTTCGTATTATCTTCGTGTGTGGTCGACATTGCAGATATTGGATGTTTAAAAGTAAATCGTACTATCTATTTGTTTTTGCTTAGCTATAGGCCGAGAGACAATAGATATTTGTTTATAATTTCTCCACATTCCCAGATTAACAAACATTCTTTTCTTCTGTAAACAGAGAATCATAGGAAAATTATGTCCATTGATGATATTTATTTTAATTTAACTAATGTTGGAATGTAAGTAATAAATGAATGGTTTGTTCATATTTATACAAATAAACTAATGTTATGAATATAATTGGAGTTTTTTAGATGTTTTGCTTTATTTGTAAAAGTAGCTGTAACGAAACAGTGTTCTTAGTTAGTCAGATTATTTAAGAATACTATTTCGCTGGGTCATGGCTAAAAGTTTTGTTTTTCAAACATTAGTGTTGTAGGTTGAATGATTGTAAAGAAAACAAAGAACAAATTGAATGTCTCTATTGTTTAGTCTTGAAGATTAGTCGTTCTTTTGTACTCAAACCTAATTCTTCTTATAGGCCTTGACTTGAATTGTGCATTTGCACAATTATGGTGACTTTAAAAACACAAATGTAAACTTGGCATTAGGAAAAAATTAATGGAGGAAGTAATACTTTGGCAAATTAATGACCTAGTGAACCTGTGAGATACTAGGGACGTTGAAGACAAAATTATACTAAAGTGTAGATAATACAGATATTAAGAATAGAGAGAATGAACCAATCCGGTTATAATAACGAAGTAAAGGCCCTAGCCGAGGCTCCTGAGGGAGCCCTCGGGCTTAGTTACTCATAAACGAGGTTTAGGCTGAGCGCCATCCGCGTTCGGCCACCTCAAACCCGGTGGAGCTGTAAATGCCTCTTCAAGGCAAACAGTGACAAATCAGTCACACAAAAAAAATAGAGAGAATGAAGCATGTATAAGTAAATGTAGGTTACAATAGTTATAAGATCATGTTAAGTTAAAATTCATCATCTCTGCCAACCGGTCTGTTAGCATGAATGTTCATATTTTATACATGTATTGCTCAATACCTTTGCAAAAAGAATTGGTAATATTAAGAGATATACAAGGCTTTATCCAAGGTTCGACTGACAGTGCAACATTCATTGAAACTTTTAATTAAATTTAGTCCAAGTTCAACTAAATTCATAAAAATTTTATTTGGTTCTCGTGACTCGCTACCAAACTAGTTCTTATGGTCAAGAATGTTATTATTTTAATGAACATTTTATTAATGAGTTACCTTACTTATACACTTTAATTGTCTGCGAGCCCTTAAAACCGGTTTAATGGGTTTCTTAACTATAGTTTGAACGCTGCTTATCATTATTTGTATTTGGCTTTTTTTAAATCTATTTATTTCGTCTGTGGTCGACAGATATGGGTGTATAGTGGTAAATCTGATATAGCAGCATACCGTAAAGTCTGTCGCTATTCTATCAACACCTTTGATCTCACCATCGTTTACATAAGTTTCTAATATATTCTCCAATGTTACGTATCTAATGTCCATTGGCCTAGATATTATGCATCCCAGTGAAAGTTCATCTCCAAGAGCTTGCTCAGATCTCTCCGACATCTATCCCGCTTGCCGCTTGCCCTTGTTGTCTATTGCTCAACTTAATCCCATTTGAATTCGTTTCTTTGACTTTTAAATCTTTTCAGGGTTGTCAATAATCTAAATTAGACTATGGAAAATTTAATTAACCAGTCAGTGAGCATTTCGATTTAGATTTCAATACGTGTATTTTACTTGAAGTAAAGTGAATAAATAAACATTATTATCAGAAGTAAATGTGTTATAATCGGAATATAAATTTGGTTCTACTCGGTGATATATTCACGTAACATGTATCTATTTAAGGCGATATTTCATAACTTCATGCCAACCTTATTTGGAGTTCCTCGTGCTAGGCCAAAGACGTTGCGTAACGCGTGTCCGTATCCCGTGACGTGTCCGGTAATATATTGCTTTACATTTACCCATTACAAACATAACCTAAAAACTGTTAAATTTTATAAACTATTTCATTAAAATAAAGTATTCCTTCTTTGCCTTCTTTGTAACTCTAATGATCAAAACATAATCATGTAATCTCTTCTTTCAAGTTCGATTTGTAAAATTCATATTGCTAAAATGACACAAACGTCGCTTCAATCAGGAATCAAATCTAATATTTAAAGCTAGACTGTTACTACTAAGTTAATGAACAATTTGTATGTTTACGCCAAAGCAGTCGATTGATTTGAAATTCCATTGTATAGCAATATTTTCTCACGTTAAATGTGACTGGTTATGAGTCATAAGTCTGAAATAGACTTGTTTCCGTTAAATTGATGTAAGATCCTTTATAAAGTACCTTAAAGTTGCGTATCGAGTTGTTTCTCGTTTGAGTCATGCATTGCGTGACACATTGCTTCATTTAACAGTGGCGTTGTAACGGTTGTTAATTCATAGTAATTACAAAATTATTACTAGCAAGCTGAAGACGTGTGGCAACGTAGTGTGTGAGATCGACACTTGCGTCATCTGCCACCATTGAAGTTTTTACCACGTTGCTTACAATTGCTCTACTTAATACTACATAATTATGATACATTCGAAAATCAAGAAAACGTTAGTAAATCCTTGCAAAATTATTTTACTTCTTCAAATACAATAAATTACTTTATCTTTATCATTTAGGTTGATTGTGTAGTTAAATAACAGGTCTCATGCTAAATATTTAATTTGTCGTAAAAGCAGAAAATAATGATAAAACTAGTCAGTGACAATCATTTTAGAAAAATGAAGTCTTCGTCGACAGTTAACGCTTTATGTGAATCAAGACAAAACGTTATTGCCAGTACATCTGTGGATTCCGTTGCATTATGAAATTAAAACATTATCCAGGAAAAGCGGTCATGGAGGACCCCTGGCTTTCTATCAATGATAGAACTATGGACCTTGTTTATGCTGCAAATTGGGTTGGAGCCAGCAATCTCAGCAGTTATAATGAAAACGACAATGGTTCCAACAAGGTCAAATTTAACTCAATATCCAGGAGTAAATCCTGCCGCGACGTCGGACGCAATGACAAAGATATCAGCAAAACGAACTCGTTTGACGATGATACTTACAAATCCGATCAAAATGTTCCTAGTGAAAACATTTCACCACTAGCCAAGTATCAACAAGATATAGAAGAAAAAGCCAGAGCCAACAACGATCTTATTAGTCAAAATAAGTTAAAACATAGCTATAGTTTTAAGGATATGCCAAATGGATATAAGCCTTCTACTCTACGACGAGTAAAGCGAAGAAACTTTACCGAGTGGGATATTGAAGCGTTTGGTTCGAACGAGCGCGAAGCTCCCGCTCCTCCACAGAGAAAAGATTCCCTCAAATATGCACACAGGCAAAGGAAGGTGGACTCTAAAAAATCATATTATCCGTTACCGGACCCCGGTCCAGTACCGCCAGATCCTTCATCTGAATCGTATTATGAATATTATTCAAGAGTAAGTCAACAGAACAATGATACCGACAGCGATAAGATAAAGTTACAGAAAGATACAAAGAAAGAGCGAAGTTCAAATACCGAAATGAAACAAAACGGCACAGTTCGGGGCTACAACAATGGTGGAGACACGATGTATCACCTGATAAACTCTATGGCGACATTAGATTTAACACCCATTAAAGCCAGATCTAAAAAGAACCTCGACACGGATTGTGAAGAGGATGATTTAGGCTTATATATGCGGCCTATTAAGGAATCGTTATCTACATGCGATCGACTTCCTGAGCGCACTACGCAACAAGAGAACGAGCGAAGCGGACGTGTAGATGACGTAAAACCCAGTTTTCGTTCTAAATCGATGCGAGTAAAAAGCGAAGGTAGGGCACCGCTTCGTGCCTATCTCGACACAGCAAATAATGATAGCAAAGCGTTTAATAGTGTGACGGTCACTCAGCCGAAAAGGAACCTTTCTCCGAGCGAGCAGCTTACGTTAATGCAGTACGATATGTTTAATGGAAATCAAAAGCAACCTGCGACTATCAACGGATTTCACTCGTTTGATGAAGCTAAAGAAAGTGACTATCGGACTACTAACGGTGCTTTAAAACAAATCAAACGTGATAAGTATGGAAAGTTGTATAATACAGTGAGGGTGAAAAGTGAAGACAGGTACGATAGGTATAATGACATTTTATCATTTACTCAACCAAAAGATGTGATAAGTGAACAACGAGTGACTAACACGAACGGTGTATTCTCTAGAAGTGCCAAAAGTTCTTCAAGTGGTTCGGATTCTGACTTTTCTATTCCTCGTCCTAAATTGATTGTGCCGGTCCACACGTATGGGCTTAGAAAAAGACGTACTGGAAATCTTTGTCAGCGTGATAGTAACGCTACGGAGTCGACA
This sequence comes from Papilio protenor, assembly GCA_029286645.1. NCBI lineage: Eukaryota > Metazoa > Arthropoda > Insecta > Lepidoptera > Papilionidae > Papilio > Papilio protenor. The sequence continues at coordinate 4,859,738 of JAGSMZ010000019.1, read as the reverse complement.
CTCGACGCCGGTGTGGTACTCGATGTATCACGTCTAGAAGATTCTAATAATGCGTCTGGTGAAAACGAAGACTCAGGTAAAATGTTATTTTATTTTCTATCGCTAAATTTAAAAATAGAAACGCTAACATTCGCGGTATTATTTTATCGTATGATGTATTACTTTATCTTATTGTTTTGATCTCGTGTGTACTGATGTTGATTGATGCTTCTTTGCATAAGACGTTCTCGAGGTCATTATAATTTTTAAGATAATATATGGCGTTTGGTATAACTGATGAAATCTTTAGTACATTACAAACTAAGAGAAACCTGAAACCTTATGTTGTTTTGTTAAGGTTATTATTATTAATAAGTTATGAGTTTCAAAGATTATTAGTGCCACTATGACATAAACGGATATAATAAACACAGTAATGAATAGACAATATTTTAAATAACGGGTGTGATACTGTGTTATTATATTTAAATAGTTCAATAGATAATAATGGACCTAAAGTAAAAATCTTTTTAATGGTAAACATGACAATGTCTGCAATATTTACTAAGCAGTTTTTTAAAGCGATCAAATTCCACAGTATTCTTTGTGTTTTGCTATATCATCTATTATTGCAAGCCTTTGTCTTCAATAAACATTAAATGTACGTCATTCAATTCGTTTGAATTGTACTGCATTCAGAGACAAAGATTCTTAGTAATCGTTTCGCAATTCCGATACTACGTTTAATATTGCAGACTATTAAATAAAAAATTTGAAACAGTACAAAATACAGAAAGAACATTAAAATGAAAACCAATTAATGAAGAGGAATTTCTATTATTCCAAGCGTTTCTTCTTCTTATTTGTCGTTTGAGTCTTTACAGACTCGTCGTGGTTATCACGTATCAGTGACCCGCTTCATAAGCCGCCGCCACTCCTCCCTGTACGCTGCTATGTTATCCAAGCGTTTAGATATGAGTTTTTCGTACTATGCATGCATAATAACAAGACACATGTTACGGAACCCTCCCAATAATATTTAACCTCCTTGCATGCGCTTTTGTTTCAAGCAAGCAAAAATGCTTATTATATTTTTCAGAATTGTTATATTGATTGACGATAGAACCTTTTTGCTACAAATATGCCGCGTGTATCGAATCCAGGGTTGTACGAGAGACTTTTTAGTGTGGTAAGGTTGCAATATTAGATACATATGCGATTGCACGCAATCTTAGACAGCTAACTCGTCTAGTATCGATTAAACTATTCACTTTTGACCTACTTCTAGTCGAGTCGTGTATGATCGAATAATATAGTTATAGTGTAAATACTGAAAAATGCATCTGTCATGGTAGATTTTGCAAACTAATAGATTTGCTTCTATTCTAGAGTTTCCAAAGTATACTAAGATAAAACGAGTTAAGCACATTCGTACAGAATTAAATATTATGATAATAGTGTCTAATGCAACTGTTTATGTACAGATAGGACGTTTATAGATGTATTAAAGTTTTATTTCTTCCGTGAAGTAACTTTTATTAGCATTCTTTATGTCATTCGGTGGCGTTCAGAGCGGTTATTAAGAATATTCGTGAGAAGGTTTTCGTAACATCATTGACAAAGTATTAGATTAGTGCAGCGCCAATTAACGTAAAGTACACCAACCAACATATCTCATACGATTACGTTACGAATACGTTCTCTCGCAAATGTTCGCAATAGACCCACAGATATCGAAGCCGTACGCGTATTTGAATCGAACTTGTGACCTAAAATATGCGTTCGCATTGCGTTGGAGCCTTGGAACACTTTCGTTCTCCGCATCGCTAAGTAATTTGCGACGGTCTTGCGAATTTCGATCGTTTCGATCGACATGTCCTGTGCAAGTGTATATTGCTTATTGCTTAGCATTACTCGAAATTTCTTTCTTAATAACCAAACGTAACGTTAAAATATCAAGTTTTTATTGCAAGACATTTACGTAATGCTATAGGTTTTGCTTTGATTTTTTTATTTTCTTGTTTTTCTTCTTTGGAAAGATTAAATTACATTTACAATTTTTATCGCATTTTTTAAATAAAAAATATCACATGAATACCCAATGATTAGTTCTGCAGCTATTCTTAATCTATATACATATACCTAATAAAATTGGAGTGTCTGTTTGTAATATCAAGAGAAAATATCCAGATTTCGGGAAGATGATGTATTTGCGTTGCTGATAACGAAAATAGCATTTAAATTTTTTTTGTCTAGACGGACAGACGTCCGCAAGCTGCGTTTGTTCCGGGTAACGTTCGAAACGGCCGGGCCGATTTCGACCCGACTTTTACTGAAGGGTAGCTGAATAGAAGGGCATATTAAAGGCTACTTATTTATCTCAATATTGCGTGGACGAAATCGCGGGCAACAGCTAGTTTGCAAATAAAGTAAAAGTAGCTTAGAAAATTTACTTTGTAGAAATTAAGATATGAATCTTTCCTTTACGTGTGAAAACATATATTTGACGTTAGCTTAGAAAACGCGTTAGAAATTGTGTGTTGCCAGTTCAAGTAGTTATTTTGTAATACTATCGACAAAGTAAAAGTGACAATTTCTTGTATGTAAATAAAAATGGGATACAAGAAATTGTCACATATGATAGTAATACGTAAAAAATGTTTTTACAATATCTATTTACCTTGAATCTTAGTACTGATTTCATCATCATCATCATCTCCTTATCCTACTCCCGTAGGGTCGGCGCAACAGGTTTTTGTCCTCCACATAACTTTATCATACGTCATCTCAGTCATCACTCCCTTTTTGATCATGTCACCTTTTACACAATCCATCCATCTCTTTCTAGGTCTACCTCTACCGATGTACCCTTCCACGCTCATAATTAACGTTCTCCTTGTAACATGCGATTCATTATTCATATACAGTGGTAGAGCCCGCTTTAACATCTTCGCATGAATGGGTCGGCTCGCCCGGTGTAATACCACAACCACACAGAAGACAGGCGTGAAGTGGGAGCAATTCCGCGTTTCGTCTGATGAGTGTGGTGCCGGAGGCCCAATTTTAGTCCCTTTTCCGTTCCACCCTCTTCTTATTAGGAAAGGATTGGATGGGAGAGTGGATTTGACGGTGGAGGAGACGTATGGGAGGGGGAAATGTCCTCTTTATGTGCGTCTCCTCCTCCGTCGATTTGGGGTGGGCAACGCGTCTGCAATTGCGGGTGTCTGTGGGCAGCGGTTGCTTCGCCATATTGGCGGATTTAGGTGGCCGCTTGCTCGTTTGCCACTTTATAATATAAAAAAAAAAAAAATTCTCCTCATAACTTAATCTTAGTACTGATTTCTTATTGAATATTTGTAGTACTTAAAATTCATACTATGAACTAGTTTTACGGTGTAATTAAAATAATCGTTGTTTAATTAAAACAGGTTGTAATAAATATGTTATAGATTTACACAGGTGTTTTATTGAATAGTAAGTTTACTTGGAAATGTGTTGTTTTTTATTCATATATTGCGTCAATGATAATTGCGATATTTTATTGAAAATCCCGTTAAACTAGGCTGGTTTTGTCCGCGATTTCGCATGAGCGAAATAAAAAAAAATAGTAAGTAGCCTGTGTGTTTTTCCAGTGTTCTATATCTGTAGTAAATTTCACCTATATCCATACGGCCGTATGGGGAATGTCTTGTGACAAACATACATCCATCCAAATAATGCTATTTATATTAACAAAAGGTAAATTAAGACTATTTCATGCGTTATATGCCAGAGATAGGTAATTAGTTATTTACCTATCCCGGTTTTTTGAACAAAAATGTATGACAATACTTTCGTACGGGTATTTTGCCATTTAAAAACCACAGTAATATTTTTTACAATTAAGATATGTGGAAGCAAAAGAAATTATATTAATAGTAAATTTATTACTGATCAGTATGTCAATTACCTCACATCGTTCTATGTATTTAGACCACAAATGACTATTATATTTATTAGTAATAATTACTATTATGTTTAATAGTGTCTTTTGTTAATAATTACACGTGTCGTCATTAATTTTAATGTTCTTGTATAACGGTATTCCGGACTCTTATGAATGAATAGATTTTTTAACGGATGCTGTACCAGATTTAACGGATGTTAAAAATTTATAATTCGTAAGTGCTTGTATCCGTTGTACGTTAATTTCGCACACTACTTAGATTGATCTCACGGTTGTCTGGTTTTTAACTTTTTAATTAGGTATGTTACTGAAGTGTCCAGTTAAAAAAAACTACAATAAGTTGATAGGAAAAGCGAAAGTTATTATCAGTTATGGGCTGGTAAGACTTACATATTTTTGCACCGCAACGTCATAGAGTAGTGAATGCATAAAAGATCTTTGTAGGTTATAACCTAAAATTAAGAAAGGTTAAATTGGTTATAACGATTCGTTATTATTATTGTTTAGTATGTACATATGTCCGTTATTACTTTTGGTACGGTAAAAGCGACTTCAAGTCACGACCACGTTTCTTCTGACAGCGTTGATGTAATTTACTGGGCCTCTCAGAGTTTGCTAATGACTAACTTTCATGTCATAAATATACGTCATCTAGGATTTGATTAATAAAATTCCTCATACACCTTTTTCATAAAACACAATAATAACATTTTACTTTTAAATTTAATTTTAAAATCAGGTTAGGTTCATTTGAATTTTATGTCTAGTTTACTTATTTGTCGAGGTTATCCACAATTACTTTTGATGTTTATTTTGTCATTTTATTGATTGCAATCATTACCTTCTAGTTTGTCCTTAAACTACTTCAAGAATTCCATTTATTTTTGTACATCAATTAACGGAACGCGGATTCAAACTATGATACATAGTTCACAAGCCATTAAAGGCCTTAATGTCCAAAAGCAGACAGTTTATTATTGTATGTTTTTGCAGAGGGCAGAGTGGAGGTTTCGCGCGAGAACAAATACCTCAGCACGATGGCGCCCGGCAAGGTGTTTGGGGAACTGGCGATACTGTACAACTGCAAGAGGACGGCCACCATAAAGGCGGCGACTGACTGTCGCTTGTGGGCTATCGAGCGACAATGTTTCCAGACGATTATGATGCGTACTGGTCTCATACGACAAGCTGAATACACGGACTTCCTTAAGAGGTAAATTTTGTGCTACATTCTTATATTCGCCATGTGGAGGGAGTGAATAGATGAAGGAAGGAAGTGTAACATGTTAATTTATTAAAACTTTCGTGAGACATACTATATAAATTATAACACGGCTAAACTCACGTGTTACATTCGGTGTAGGCACCAGCCTGGCCACCACCTACCTGGTGCCTACACCGAATGTTATCACGTGAGTTTAGCCGTGTTATAATTTATGTAAGTGTAACATGTGTTGTAAAATGAAGTGCCCTAGATTATCATGCCCGTAACTCGTTGTGGACTATGAGATGATGATGATATTCTCATGCGTTTTTCTTCATTGTGAAGTTTAGATTTTTAATGACACAGTTAGTCAATATCCTTGAAATATATGAAATAATCTCTATTTATTACTGCTGTGTTAGTTAGTATTATAAATGAAATAAGCTAGTTAAAGAATTTCTAAATTCAATTCTATTTACTTACGTGTAAAACGAAAAGATAGGATTTATGGTCGACGAAGCGAGGACGTCCGTTTTCGTTACGCTACGCCTGTTTGTTACAAAAGCTACGGTAAGACGTGTTTAATTATAGATGAAACAAATTGAACACTGGCAACACTGCGCCGGATGTTTAATGATGTGACAGTTCTTGTTCGACTCTTCCATCTTTCAATATGCACTCAAGAGTCTTTGAAATTACTTAGTAATTTATATAAAATTCAAGTCGCTGACGAACTACCGCTATAACACTCTGGTGAGAAACTAATCGAATGACATGTCACACTTTAAAGTTTCTTTGATATTTTAGGCGGCACAGTGTAAACCGCCCTTGTTTATCTATCCTTTGTCGATCGGGAAAAAATGAGTAGATTAAAATATCTTTACATAGTCCATCAAGTGTCTTAGAGATTGCAAAAATGCATTTTATTGTCTTTTATCTCGTGTAGTACAGAATTTTTGATCCCAAATGTTTACGTATAATTGCCTAGGTATTGTTACACAGCATGTTAAATTCGTCTAGTAACAGTGTTAAATGCCGTTATTGATCGGTAACTAGCGTGACCTGAATGTTTGTTATCGATAGGAGAAATTACACACCTTTTAATCCAGTCAGCATTGTTTTAAAATCAAAATAATAATACATTAACGGTTTGAGATTAAAGTACTTTCTATATTTTTTTCAACTATGAAATTATTTACATCATTGGTTTGTAATAAGAAAATCAATTGCTCAAATTAATTAAGTGAATTACTATTCTATACTATTGTTTTAAAGAGGAAAGATTTGTTTTTTTCTATTTTTGTATGTATTTAAATAACTCAAAAATTACTGGGCCGATTTTAAAAATTCTTTCACCATTAAAAAGCTACGTTATCGCTGAGTATCAGAGACTTTATTTTTTAACTATTCTTTAATTTCACGTAGGCGAAACTAGTAATTGATAATGTAAGAAGGTTATTCGAATTGATAGTTGTTAATTTATTACTTCAGAATAGTGGGCATATTTGCATCATCTATTTTATACATTTTGTAAAACAAATCGAGAATTCAATATAAATTTATCTGCGATTCGACACGCGTGTCTGTTAGTAATAACTTTTTCTTTCAACATATAGTCACGAAATTTTAAATTTCTATACATTGTTGCTTTTTCTTAAATAAATATACAAATAGAATTTTGAGAAATCACACATCATGCGATATTTTTGCCGTGATTATAGCATATCTTTGTCACTTTGCATTTCAAAAAAGTCATGTTGTTACAAAATTCAAATAGAAAGATAGATAATATTACAAAATATTATCAAAACTTAGTTCGTTATATTTTTCTTTTACACATCAATAGAATAGCTTACTTCTTTGTTATAAGTCCATTGTTATTTTTTTTTTATATTTTTTCTAAATATAAGACCGCCTTGAATGTCAGTTGTAAGGTGTTGTAACCGCTTTCTTATTTGTCTATTTAATTTGACCACCGGCGATCTCTAGCCATTTGACGCGTTTCAACCTACTACGGTTTTTCTTATAAAAGTACTCGTCAAGTCGGTGGCATTTTAAGTTGACCATAACCATTGTTGATTCTATTACATTAAAAGGGTCTTTGTACTAAAACTTTTATAATCACGTTAATCTAATCTTCTATACATATAATAAAATTGGAGTGTCTGTTTGTAATATCAAAAGAAAAATTCCAGATTTCGGGAAGATGATGTCTTTGCGTTGCGGATAACGAAAATCGCATTTAAAAAAATTTTGTGTCTGTCTGTCCGCAAGCCGCGTTTGTTTGCGGTAATTTCCGAAACGGCTGTGCAGACTTCGACCAGACTTTCACTAAAGGGTAGCTGACAGACGGACATATTATAGGCTACTTTTTTATCTTAATATTGCGTGTACGAAGTCAACATCTAGTTTTTAAATATTATATAAACCACGTATTACATTAATTAAAGCGCTTGTTAACATACCGAGCGTAAAAAGTTCAAAAAAAATCTTTGATGTTTCTTTAAGTTCTGTTTACGAGTGAGGTCGGTACCCTCGAGCGGGCCCGGCAATTTGTTTTGACATGTTAATTCAACATGCGGCTCAACAATTATTTTAACACATGGTAAGCTTTTCAACGCACTTTGGTTTACAGCGTTTATGTTCTGGCGTCTTGTGAATTTGAAGCATTGAGACTGATATTAAAATTATGTGTTATAAAAGAACTGTATCAAAAAGGAAAAATTATAATTTAAACGACATTTTTGTGGCTAATTTATGCTGAATGTGGTGTTCACTAGGTTAAGGATAACGAATGAAAGGTTAAGTAATCTGGATTCATATAAATTTTTACGCCTAGTCGTACGTATGTAAGAAAATACTATTTAATTTTTATAGTAGCTGTTGCTCGCGACTTCGTCCGTGTTAAATTAAATTGTAACCTATGTTACTAACTGATAACATAGCTTTTTAATGGTGTTAGAATTTTGGAAATCGGCCAATCAGTTTTTGAGTTATTCCAATACATACAAAAATACAAATCTTTCCTCTTTATAATATTAGTATAGATGTACAAGCGAGCTCCGTAAGGCCTTTCTCAGTGTATTGTAATTGTAATATGAAATTTAATAAAGCACAAAACAGTAACTTCAGATTATTAGGATTATTATAGTTAATAGCTGTGTGAACTTTATTTGCTTTCTTGTGAAGTGCATAGCACTGTGAGGTCGCGGGATGACAAAGAGGATGTTGACCTCGGACACATGCAGATGCGGCCTGAGGTCTATTCTTCTGGTTTCTCTAGAGCACATTCAACGCGCCTCCGTTAATCTCCCTTACCCGTATATTAATATTACTCACTTCCTGTCTTTAATCTTATTAATTCTTTCTCGTTTCACATGTTATTTCTTCAGTAAAATTAACTTAGAGGTTAGACAGCTTTTTATAACGTGTTAAGCTCGCATTTAACAATTGCTTGTTTTCATCTATACTAATATATAAAGAGGAAAGATTTGTTTTAATGGATTGTTGTATGTATTTGATTCACGCAAAAACAACAGGGCCGATTTTAAAAATTCTTTCACTACCAGGGTAGTTTATCTGTGAGTAACAAAGGCTATATTTTTTATTTCACGTGGACGGAGTCGCGAGCAACAGCTAGTTAAAGTTAAGTAAGCAATGCCTACTTAAAAGTCTTAGTGCAAATGATCTCATTTTCTTAATGCTCCTTTAGGTAGGAAATAAATAAAACTTGAACCTATGGACCGTGTCAACATACCAATGTAACTCTACCCCTTATTGTGAAAGGTATAGAGTTACGTTGTTTCATAAAATGATAAGGATTCCTTAGTAAAGCTGACGCTGTGGTGGTCCGACCGTGTTCTGTGGCTCAACCAAGACTCATGTTACAGTAACGTTTTTTATGATGACATATAATTAAGTTAAACAATACTTCGCAATATGAAGCCTTTGTTTACAATTCGTGAGAACTTATTTGTAAGGACCGAATTATTAACACACTCACTGCGACTACAATCTTCATGTGTTGTTGCAAAGCAAGTCGATAGCATTGAACGTGTTAAGTGAGTCACTAAAAGAGAACAAATTTGTACGTCTTTTATAATCATAAAAAACCGAACATTATTAATAATCAATTAATCACATCATCATCATAAACATTATGAGACGAAATGTACCTATTCATAGCTGGTTTGATTTCAATGGCGTTGATTTTTTCTTGAAACAAAGTATTTACGAAATTCAATCGCGGTAGAGTTGCTCAAGCGACTCGTGCTTTGCGAAATAGTTGTCGCGTTCGTTTGGATCGTGACATTTGTGTTGGGCCTTTCACTCGAACCGATGTGTCACCGAGGACGTGATATCCTTTATCAATGCAACCGGCTCTTAAAACTGGTGCTGCGCTTCACTGCAATGATTGTCATCACGTACTTTGCTTTAGTAATTTTAACTTACGAAAATGAAATAAACACGTTTCTTGATACAAATTAGTAATCTATACATATAATAAAAGTGGAATGTCTATTTGTTATATTACAAGAAAAAATCCAGATTTCGGGAAGATGATGTATTTGCGTTGCTGATAATGTAAATCGCATTTAAAAAAATGTTTGTCTGTCTGTGTGTCCGCAAGCCGCGTTTGTTCCGGGCAATCTCTGAAACGGCTGGGCCGATTTCGACCGGACTTTCACTGAAGGGTAGCTGACATAGATGGGCATATTATAGGCCTTTTTTCATCTTAATATTGCGTAGACGAAGTTGCGGGCAACATCATAACACTGTTATTTAAGACTATAATAGTATTACGATTGGTTGACTTTGTTTAATATGAGCTTCTATGGAGGTGTGCACGCTACTCGATTTTTAGTTTGGCAACTAAACAGTTGAATTGGCTGCGAAACAATTGACAATCGCACAACTATTGTTGATAGTTTAGTCAGAGGTGTGCGCCCGCTCTGTTAGTGCGGTCAGATACATATACCATTGAAAACTTTACATAATCGGATATTTATTGCCCAAATTAGTTAAATATAATCACGTATAAGAACATCTTTTTCTTTAGACGTCCGTTGTATGTCACACAAATCTGGAAGTTATCAGTGGAATTTTACGATCTTATTCCGAGCGATGTTTACGTTAACATCCGTTCATTTATAATTAAACATGTTTACACACAGATACGTTTCACAAGTGATACACGATTATTATCTGACATAGTTACCTAGTAATTTGATTCATTATAAATAATGTGAGTGACATTTGAGATGCCTGGTATATAAAATACCAAGTCATTACCTCGGAAAATTGCACTCTTACTGGATTTCTATCTAAGAACTTTTGTACATGCATGTATAAAATACACGCTTGGTGTTTAAAGTATTCTGTTTGAATTATTATTAAACTCTAATTTTATATTTATTTATTCTACTACAAATTTCCTAATAAGTTGAAAATTTAAATGCGTAGATTAGTACACTATTAGTGTTTACTAACACTACACTTTTACTAACTTGTTTAAGTTAGTAAAAGTTGTAAGTCGAACAAAAATAACAGTGCTCATTCATTTGACATCACGACATACGACAAATTTAAATAAACCTGATTTGTACATAAGTTAGGACACGATTGGATAAGATACGAAATGAGTATATTAGAGGAAGTTTGAAAGTAGCCCCAGTGGTTGAGAAAATAAGGAGTAAAAGGTTAGCGTGGTATGGGCATGTTATGAGAAGGGATGAATCGCATGTAACAAGAAGGACGTTAGTTATGAATGTGGAGGGGTACACTGGTAGAGGTAGACCTAGAGAGAGATGGATGGATTGCGTGAAAGGTGATGTGATCAAGAAGGGAGTGATGACTGAGATGACGGATGATAGAGTTATTTGGAGGACGAAAATCCGGTGCGCCGACCCTACGGGGGTAGGATAAGGCAGGGGAGATGATGATTGTACATAAGTTAAGAAAATAATGTAATACTTATGTATAATAATTTAGATCTGATAAATTATTTAGTTTCAAATATAACTCGTTGACCGTGAAATAGTTGTTTCGCAATTTCTGTGTTCAAATAAATAGATTCATTATAGCTGAATATAAAAATAAATTAAGTAATAAAACATGTCCCAAATGATTCACAGTACATTATGATTTTATAAATAAAATACGCTTATATTGTTCTCATTGGTAAGTCAGTTCGAGTTTATGAGTCATGATCGTGTGCCTTGGTTTCTATTTTGTATTTTTATATTCACTGACACGAAGGTTGTTCAAAATATGAGTTAAGTATTGTGTGTATAGTTAAATTCTGTTGTTGATATAGTGACACGCAATTTGATTAAACACAAACACGCAATTTTGATTCACATATATCTTTATTTCTTATTTTCTATATAATACATTTTACAAGATTTATATAAAAATAAAATAAAACATATTATATAAAAAATAGAGCACCACCGGCTGCGGAATCCGATGACTCAAGCAACCAGTGGTCAGGGCTGCAGAGACAGGAACCTCACTATGCGTGCGGTTTCTAAAATAACCGCCTTTTGAATCGGGCCCTTAATCCAACTGTCTAGCGAGAGTTTCTTAAGATGTTGGTCGAAGCTCTTCGCTATTAGCCCGTGCACCGAAACGACTATCGGAATAATGGTAGTTGATTTCATACGCCACATGGCGGTTAATTTTGATTATTATTAAGATGGGTACTGCTTACTAAGAACTAAACCAAGTTCCTACTAGTAATCTTTTAAACTATTAGATTTTGGAATTAGGTTTATATTTAAATTGCGTAAAATAATTCCTTCTTTTTGTATATTTTTTATATATTCCTAATAGTATTATTAATAAAATTTAAATATTATTAACTGACATTCTGAATCCGAACGTACTTGAATGATCAACTGACCTTAAATTACTTTTATTGTTTCATTTAGACCATATCTTGATATTAAGGAAGTCTTACATTACTAAATCAACATTCACTTTTGATATTTAAAATTAATTGACAAAGGTCAAATAACTAAATTAAATTTAATTAATAATTTATGGAATATATTGAATTAGTCGCTCGTTTGTTAGGATTCCGAAATGAACGTGAGCACAAAAATATGTAGCTCTCTTTCATTCCTTTTGAAGTAATAGAGATGACATGATATAATTTGTTCACAGTGTTCCAATCTTCAAGAACCTACCGGAGGACACGTTGATAAAGATCTCGGATGTTTTGGAAGAGACTCACTACCAGAATGGAGACTACATCATCAGGCAGGGCGCCCGGGGTGATACGTTCTTCATCATATCTAAGGGACAGGTATGTAGGAGTCTTCTATATCATCATCATCATCAACCTGACCTTGTCCCTACGGAGGGTCGGCATAGTATGTGCTACTCTTCCATACTCTTCCAAGTATATCCTCTTTCACACAATTCGTTCATACTTTCTTCGGTCGTCCCTTTGTAACTATCCACATTCAACCTTAATATATACTTGCCTTGAATAATTTGTCAGAATCACGAGACTTTTCTATATAAGTTTTAAAAAGTTTATACTATATAACTAAGTATATCAAAAATGTTTATTGTTCGAGTATATCAAGATGGCGGCAAGCAAATGACCTGATAAAGAAAGATACTTATAGACATATGCAATAACATAGTGTGTTCTCACCTTTATTCGACGGTGAATATAAACCGAAAAACTTTTTTCTTACCCATTCAGTCCCTTGACTATTTTACGTAACATTTACAACCGGTCCTTAATAGAAAAGGTCGAGAAGAATAAAGTTGTCTAGTCTTATTATGTTTAAAGACCCTAGCCCTTATTACGTGTATTGCGAATTAATGCGATAGCAATTTTAGTGAAACCAACGTTTATAGTGGTAAATTGCACGTTATAGCAAATATATTTATGTCGCATAATTGCTTGATTATAGTTCAAGGAGTGGTTAATTCTGATGTTCCGTTTAACCCGTGAGAAATTTACTTTTCTGAAATTAAATATTTCCTCTTCGAAATCTCATAACAAGTGTATTGAACAACGAAACGTCGATTTCCTCTGTAGAAACACTGGTACGGAATATTCCCGATTATTTGAAAAATCTGACACTTCAATATGTTTTCGTACTGTTGTAATCTTGAGCATAAAATTCAATATCGTTCATTTGTATTTAATTCTAATTTCTATCTTACTATCTCTGCCGACTTTCAAGATCTGCTCCCTTAGACAAAGTAAAATTCGATTATCGTTATCGCTGACCGAAAAGTAAAAAATGTATGGAACTGATATTAACATTTGATAAATCACGTACTTGTCACGTATTCATTCCTATGCGTTTTGACACATTTTGTCGATTCTACTAGCGATATCGCTAATCGAAAGTCACTTTGTCTAAGGGGGCTGTTTACCTGTTTTGGATTTAGCTGACAACAAACATCCATCTAAGCAAGTTTACGACATTAATGCCGGTTAATATTATTAGCTACATATGTCATTTTTTAAATCGTAATTTACATCATGAAGTAAAATAAAAAAGCGGATAATAGAAGCTTTTTAAATTATCTTCGAACTTAAGTTTCTTTTGTAATGATGAAAAAAAACGACGGATTAATTTAGCTTTATTTGTAGACTCATCGTCTTCCGAACCAGTAATTTATTTAAATTGCATTTGCACTCACACGGTGTTTGCAAAGATGTTAAACTCGAAAGTGAGCAATTCACTTTCATCCCACGGATCAACTTTCGACGCAGACGCCGCATATACCACACCACGCATCTATGTTTTGTAAACACAACTCTGAGCTCTGACTCTTCTTGTTATGATATTATCATTGAACGTGCGATGGAATTCAATACTACACAAATGTTTATATATATAAATAAACTCACCTATACTAATATTATAAACGCGAAAGTTTAGATGGATAGATGGATGTTTGTTAGAGTTTGTATACAAAAGAATCATTTTACCAATTATTCTTTTATGCAATAAATGATATCACCAAACAAGTAACGTTCATTGTTATAAAAAAACATACAGACGAATTGAGGATCACCTCTTTTTGGAAGTAGGTTAATAAAGAAAATACTGAACGCAGCAATTGTAATAGATCCCACTACAGTTTCCTTATAAAAACTGCATCAAACGTTTACATTATGGACTTTATCGTTTCCATACTACATCGTCATAAAGCGCTTTCATCATCCTTGTTGAGTAATATTAATTTCAAATAGAACATGTTACGTTATGTCCCTATGCTATAAGAACATATACTTACATTTGACTGTACATGTATCTTTGCTGACTATCTTACTTCTTACTAATATTATAAAGAGGAAAGATTTGTATTTTTGTATGTATTGAAATAACTCAAAAACTACTAGACGGATTTCGAAAATTCACCATTAGAAAGCTATTTTATCAGTGAATATAGGCTATGTTTTTTCATTATTTTTTAATTTCACGTGGGCGAAGTCGCATGCAACATGCGCATACAAAAGAATCATTTTACCAATTATTCTTTTATGTAATAAATGATATCACCAAACAAGTAACGTTCATTGTTATAAAAAAAACATATAGACGAATTGAGGATCACCTCTTTTTGGAAGTAGGTTAATAAAGAAAATACTGAACGCAGCAATTGTAATAGATCCCACTACAGTTTCCTTATAAAAACTGCATCAAACGTTTACATTATGGACTTTATCGTTTCCATACTACATCGTCATAAAGCGCTTTCATCATCCTTGTTGAGTAATATTAATTTCAAATAGAACATGTTACGTTATGTCCCTATGCTATAAGAACATATACTTACATTTGACTGTACATGTATCTTTGCTGACTATCTTACTTCTTACTAATATTATAAACGCGAAAGTTTAGATGGATAGATGGATGTTTGTTAGAGTTTGTAGCCTAAACTACAGAATGCATGTTCATGAATTTTGGCATAGATGTAGAGGATAGTCTGGAAGAACAGATAGGATACTTTTGATTTTTTTTAATACCACGCGTACGGAGTCGCGGACTGAAGCTAATATGTAAATAATATAAGTATAAATCATACCTCAAGATTATGCTCGCGAATTAAACGTAATTTTCATATCTGTCGGACAGTACGGTGATTGTGCGACCGGTTCACCTTGGCATTTAACTTAGCTGGTAACAAAGTATCTGCAGTTAGAACGGCGCTCGATTCCGATTTGTTATTCCAAAAATGTTATAAACTTTTATTGACCAATGCGACAGATGACTCATTTTTAGAACTTAACAATGATATAATAGTATAACGGAAATCAGTTTTACAAATTATCAATAAAAACAACAATAGAATATAGAGGAAGCTCCAATCAAACAACAAAACAAAAAAGGCTATATTATAAATGCGAAAGTTTAGATGGATGGATGTTTGTTAGAGTTTGTAACCTAAACTGCTATACGGATCTCGGTGAAATTTGGCATAAATGTAGAGGACAGTTTGGAAGAACACATAGGCTACTTTTGATTTTTTTTATTCCACGCAGACGGAGTCGCGGGCGAAAGCTAGTTATTTATATTTATTCGGGATAAGTATAGACAAACAATTTTATAGACTATATTTTTACTGGTCGTTTTACCCGTAATGGAAGACATGCACAGAAAAACTTTGGCCGTCATCGACTCTTGAGCTATTATAATATATTATAGCTCGATGAAGGATTTTTCCTTCAAAAATTGACCACTTCAGAGATCAATGAAACATAGCCTAGCCAGGCTAAATTAGACAACCCGGTTACAACAAATTTAAAAACATGTGCTCTTTCATATAATGTAGGTTTTATGAGGAAATCTGTTGAGGGAAGGTCATCACTAGTGTTGTATCCCTGCCTATAAATCTTACTGTACATATTATGCAATTCACTAGAACTTACAGATTTGTTCAAGAGTTATTTATTTATTGATTTAGGAATTTATCACTAGTTAACTTTCTACTGTCGAGAGAACGCATGTAAATGCGTCGCGTGTAAACGACTGGCTATTCAAAGCGGATCGTACGTGTGAGTAAAATGTTAAACAAGCGTTGTATGGAGGCTGTGGGGCCGAAGTCAGTCTATTGTGCCCACAAGGTCAAAGCACGGCGGGCGAGGGGCCTGCGCCATTGCACGCTCTGAGGTCACAATTTTAGTACATCCGTGTGGGAAATTGTCTACCTTGAAATGCTTTCATCATTACGGTTTTTTATATGTTTTGTTATGGTAATCATGCGGTCATTGTTTTAATTATTATATTTAGTATTTTGTACCTTTACTTCAATATTAATACATATAACTTTGTAATGATAAAACTTTGTTAAGTTGTTTTAATATTAAATTAACTTAAATCATGTGATTAATTTAATTAAGGGTTGATGGACCGTTACAGGAATTGAAATTCTAGTTTAATGAGTATTTTTTAACAAAAGGTTGATATAAATAATTAAATATGGTTACAACACTTTTGTCTTTGATGGTACCGTGTCTTAGTATTGTTACTAGTGTGTTTAGAGTTTAGACCAGTTTAAGATGTACACTTTTATTGTTAAATCTAATTGTTATAATTAAATATTAAAAGGTAAACTATGATGATGATGATGATGATGATGATGATGATGATGATGATGATGATGATGATGATGATGATGATGATGATGATGATGATGATGATGATGATGATGATGATGATGATGATGATGATGATGATGATGATGATGATGATGATGATGATGATGATGATGATGATGATGATGATGATGATGATGATGATGATGATGATGATGATGATGATGATGATGATGATGATGATGATGATGATGATGATGATGATGATGATGATGATGATGATGATGATGATGATGATGATGATGATGATGATGATGATGATGATGATGATGATGATGATGATGATGATGATGATGATGATGATGATGATGATGATGATGATGATGATGATGATGATGATGATGATGATGATGATGATGATGATGATGATGATGATGATGATGATGATGATGATGATGATGATGATGATGATGATGATGATGATGATGATGATGATGATGATGATGATGATGATGATGATGATGATGATGATGATGATGATGATGATGATGATGATGATGATGATGATGATGATGATGATGATGATGATGATGATGATGATGATGATGATGATGATGATGATGATGATGATGATGATGATGATGATGATGATGATGATGATGATGATGATGATGATGATGATGATGATGATGATGATGATGATGATGATGATGATGATGATGATGATGATGATGATGATGATGATGATGATGATGATGATGATGATGATGATGATGATGATGATGATGATGATGATGATGATGATGATGATGATGATGATGATGATGATGATGATGATGATGATGATGATGATGATGATGATGATGATGATGATGATGATGATGATGATGATGATGATGATGATGATGATGATGATGATGATGATGATGATGATGATGATGATGATGATGATGATGATGATGATGATGATGATGATGATGATGATGATGATGATGATGATGATGATGATGATGATGATGATGATGATGATGATGATGATGATGATGATGATGATGATGATGATGATGATGATGATGATGATGATGATGATGATGTGATTAATTTAATTAAGGGTTGATGGACCGTTACAGGAATTGAAATTCTAGTTTAATGAGTATTTTTTAACAAAAGGTGATATAAATAATTAAATATGTTTACAACACTTTTGTCTTTGATGGTACCGTGTCTTAGTATTGTTACTAGTGTGCTTAGAGTTTAGACCAGTTTAAGATGTACACTTTTATTGTTAAATCTAATTGTTATAATTAAATATTAAAAGGTAAACTATGAGTATTACAAGTTGTTTACACTGTTATTTGTTATCTAGACCACTTACATAACTCACCTAGAATTTAAAACTGTTGGCGTAGAATTTAAAACTTGAATAATAAATAGAGCATTGAATTGACCGTGTTTACCAATCAGGACGAGTTTTTCTTGATTTTCAACATTTTTCACTTCTTTTAAAACTCAAGGTGTGATGAAACATTATTTTTTTACAATCGGAAAAGTTTTTAAGGTCAATCTTGTTAGCATTTGTAACGTAATATGACGTCATTATGCCACAGTAAATATTGAGTAGGAAGTAAGAACCAATTTCCTTAGAATCCCGTACTAGAATACCCCTTTTCACTTCAAGAATCTAAGAAGTGGTATCTTGTTTACACAAGTTATAAATAAATGTAATAAATCGCTTTCAACACTTAGAGATATCCGTATGTGCAAATGAATTTTATTTAAAATTTTACGAGGAGAAATCGCAAACTTGCCAAATCATTGCGATTTCTACAACACTCATTTTATATTCGACATTTTGTAACATACATCGTTAACTGTATCAAAAAGAAAGTAAACAACTTCGTATCTTCAATGATTTGTTCAGCTGGAGTTATGAAAATACCTCTAAAAAATCACTTGTATTAAAACATTGTTGTCTCTATTCCTCTCAAACAGAATGAAAGTGATAGCAATATTTTTACATAAATGATTCTGCTTTTTGATTCTTTTTACCGCGTCCGTTCATTGCATTACGGTATTGCCTTAGGCTACGTTATCTCATACTTCCGTTGTTATCGCATCGATGTTTATCTAAATAGTTTTTATGTAACGGGTTCTTTTATTAATATTTGAATTAGGAACGATTCTTGGAATTTTTATGGGCTTTGGAGTTTCAAGATAACTTTTGGAATTGATAAAAGTTGCATAAAACTTCTAATAAGTAATTAAATGAATTTTAAATATAGCGGTAAATACCGTATTATAGACTAATAGAAACTGAAAAAAAATTTTTTTTATTTGTCACTGCTTTTGTTTAAATTTTTCTTTGTTAAACTTTTTATAGATATTAATGTTGTTATTATTAAAATAGGAGTTTTTCTTAGATTTATTTGTCATTATGTAACTTACGGAAGGAACAGGTGTGCGCTTGTGGATGTAATTTTTTTTAAGTTTTATAACTAACAAACTCGTTCTCGTTCGAGAATGCGATTGGTATCATTTCCTACTCATTTCGTTATGTACACATGTTTATGAAGTTAATAAAACACTTGGTCTAATATTGCTACGTGTTTTCGGATTCCCACGAATCAAAGTCTTGCTTTTAATGAAGACTTATGTTTGACTAGCTTTTGCTTGCGACTTCGCCCGCGCGAAATTAAAACGTAGTAAAATAATATAGCCTATGTTACTCATAGATATAATAAATTACCTTTCTAACGGTGAAAAATGTTTTAAATCGGCTTAGTAGTTTTTGAGTTATTTCAATAAATACAAAAAACAAAAATACAAATCTTACCTATTTACAATATTAGTATAGATAATTAGACAATAAATCTATTATAATGTTCGTAAGATACGGGTTTCTTACCACGATTCGATTGTTTTAGCTCCCGATATTTCGGCACAGTTGCATGCGCCATGTTCACAGGCTGACTATTTCATATGCATCCTAATTATATAATATTTTAGTGAAACACAAACTTCTTCAAGTCTTCATTTAAAATCCACTAAGAAGACCCTTAGTGGAAATAATCACAAATTTCAACTAGAACACTGCTTAATTATCTATTAAATGACTGGGTGCGGCAGTGTGTCGCATATCGTAATTATTTTCATTGGAATGTAAGAAAAAGATGTAATGAAATGTTGATACGAGTTCTTACGCGGCTTTTTGCGCTTGCGGCATCTCGAGAGTTGTCTTTGTGGAAAGTTACTTTAATATCGATATATAGTAAGCCAACTTTCCTGGTACCTTTCTACTGATTCTATTACTTTAAAGGCTCAGAGAAACTTTATTTTGCATTTCTGTAAAAAAGTAGCATACATAATGCGAGTGTACATTGTGACAATGTAGGTGTGTTATTAATTTATTTATATGTACATATGTTATCTAAACGGCAAGTGACATGAACTTTGATAAGATTAGGATTTTCCCATGATGGAAAGAACATGAAGTTAGTCGATAAATAAGCTATTCAATGTATAACCTCCTTATAAATTAACTAGCTGTTGCTCTCGACTTCGCTCGCGTGAAATTAACAAATAATAAAAAACATAGTCTGTGTTACTCACTGAAAACGTAGCTTTTTAATGGTGAAAGAATTTTTTAAATCGACCCAATAGTTTTTGAGTTATATACATAAATCCAAAAATAAAAATCTTTCCTCTTTATAATATTAGTATAGATTAGTAATGAATCTCCCAAACTCCTTCTTAAATTATCTTATCTTTTCTTCAGGTTAAAGTGACACAAAAGCAGCCCAATAGCAACGATGAGAAATTCATCAGAACACTTACGAAGGGTGATTTCTTCGGAGAGAAGGCATTACAAGGGTAAGAGATTTGATCACACCATGTTATACCCTACACTTCAATGAAATTGCATTCCCGTTTCAATATAATTTATCGATTATTTTCTTTATTTCAGCGATGATCTGAGAACGGCGAACATAATTTGCGATTCTCCTGAAGGTACCACGTGTCTTGTTATTGACCGCGAGACATTCAACCAGCTCATATCCACCCTTGACGAGATACGCACCAAGTATAAGGATGAAGGAGACAGTAGACAAAGGTAACGAAATGCCTTTTATATCATCTTTCTGTCCTTGTCCCACTCTATGTGAGGTCGGTTCATTAGACTTTCTATCTCAACATTTTATTAACAAGGGAATTATATGGAGTGTCGATACGAACTAGTCAACAAGAATGTTAACGTAGAACAACAATATTAAGAATACAAATTGAGTGAAAATATTATATTTACATGGAATATTTTCTTCTGTTAGAAGAGTTTGTATATTAAATTATAAACATACTAGCTTTCGCCCGCGACTCCGTCCGCGTGGTATTAAAAAAAACAAAAGTGAGTAGCCTATGTGTGCTTCTAGACTATCCTCTACATTTTTACCATATTTCATCGAAATCCGTTCAGCCGTTTAGGCTACAAACTCTAACAAACATCCATCTATCCATCCATCCATCCATCCATCCATCCATCCATCCATCCATCCATCCATCCATCATCCATCCATCCATCCATCCATCTAAACTTTCGCTTTTATAATATTAGTATGATTACAATTACATAATCTTGCAATTAAAAGTAAAGATAATGTTACGGAAAATACATTTATTCTTATTTAATTTTGTTGTTTACATAATTTATCATTAATTACACTACATATCATTATTTATTACATTACAATTCACTTATCCATTAAATTATGAAGGATATTGTAAAAAAATATTCATATTATAGAAGTTGTTGTTAAGTCATTCTGTCCAAAACAATATTAAAATCATTAAAAAAACAAAAGACTACGCAATATTACGAGTATTCTTGTCTTTCTAGAGTTATCTTTATTTAGACTTTTTAGGAACTATTAACTACAACATAATTTTAACATCTGTAAATCGCGTAATATGTTGTTCCTTGTTCCAAAATCAGTGTTCCGTGTAGATACGTCACCAGGTATTATTGCCGCGTGTCAAGTTCACGCCGTAACTAAACTGTTTTCGACACGCACAGAAATAGTTTATTTGAAAATTTTAATGAAAAAAGTGGTTATTGTGCGACAACCTTAATAGATAGATATATGCTATCGCGGACTTTTATTTAGCAAATTTAAAGGGCTACAATTCTTCCATACATAATTTTTGTGTAAGTCTTATAGTTTAGGCTACGTAAGCATAGAAAGCAAAATGACACCAAATTTCGTCACGCAATTTTGAGCTAAACTATTTAACTACGCCGTAGTCTTTGACTCCAAAAATCAAACAAAAAAATGGGACCCACCTGCATGCACTACCTCTCGGATAAAAAAAGAATTTTCAAAATCGGTCTACCAGGGACGGAGTTATGCCGTAACACACATAAAAAATAATAAAAAAAAATATATATATACAGACGAATTGAGTACCTCCTTCTTTTGGGAAGTCGGTCAAAAATGCAAAACATTGTGTTTTCTTTGTTATAAAACACTAATTTTATATTTAGTCATAGTTTTGAAATATTTGTACCGCTTTAATTGGTTATTTTTCTTTATTGCATTCAATACGGATTTATGATACGGTAAGTTGACAGCATTTTTATAGCAAATTTTTTACTTTTACACTTTCACTGTTAATCAGCATTTAAATTACGAAATGATACCGTCGAAGTGTTCGAAGTGTTGTAATTAACTTTCATCTTTTAGCATAGAAAATTTCATTTTTAAACAAGCACAAAGTAATTTTTCCCGCGTTTTTGTGAGACCGATGTGAAGTTCGTGAAGAACAATGCGACAAGCTGATTGGCTGCAGATTTTTTTATGCAAGCATTAACTTTAATTTTACCAATTAAATTTGGTATAATACTAAGACTTAAGGTTTGGGGAAACCCATTTTCGGTATCAAGTTATTTCACAAGAAATAGACATTTGTAGTACTAAGTTTTTTTTGCTACATAATTGGTCTGGTCTTTCCGTCGGTCTATTCTATTACAAGTCCTAAATAACTAATAAAATAATTAAATACCATATAGAATCTTTATTTTAACATCTTGTTTTATGTAATTTATTGCATTGAATAAATAAGCAGATTTGCTACTTTTGAGACACATCCTTAAAATTTTAATGTATTGTTTGATAAATGTTATGAGTAATTAAAAATTGTACTAAACAAGATTTTTCTGTGATTTCAGGCTTAACGAAGAATTTGCCAACTTACGTCTATCAGATTTGCGTATCATCGCCACCCTGGGTATCGGCGGCTTTGGTCGAGTAGAACTGGTACAGATACAAGGCGACTCCAGTCGTTCCTTCGCTTTGAAGCAGATGAAGAAAGCACAGATCGTTGAAACGAGACAGCAACAGCATATTATGTCAGAGAAAGAGATAATGTCGGAAATGAACTGCGAATTTATTGTGAAACTATACAAGACGTTTAAAGATCGGAAGTATTTGTATATGTTGATGGAAACATGCCTCGGTGGTGAGCTTTGGACCATTCTGAGAGATAAAGGTTAGTTTGTTAGAGTAATCATAGATGGCGCTGTTTAAAACATTTTTAAGACGTTTCTTTATGGGGACTTTTAGTAAGGAATATTTCTACTTTTCGTTAGTTAGAACCACTTAATTTTTCTAAGTGCAGTTTTTATAGGTTCTTATCTGATGCATGTATTTTTTCGTTTATTTCTTGATGTGTTTACCTTGAAGATGACATCATGAGTACCTAAAAAGGAAATTCAACAAAGTAAGCAAAGGACATGTTCGATATATTTAGTCATTGCCACACATTTAGTTCCGCCTACTCAGTACAAAAGCGTTCATTAGCGTAATACAAAATAACTTTTATGCAACAGATAATATCGTATTATTACTATAAATATAAATTAAATTAACATATTTCAATTAAAAATAAACCCTTTTTAAATTTCGACACACAATAAAGGGCGCCACAGAAATAAAGAAACTTTTATAAAAATAATTCAATTTTTACAATTGTTGTCTTATAATTTTTCAGGTCAATTCGACGACGCCACTACGAGGTTCTACACGGCGTGTGTGGTGGAGGCCTTCCACTATTTACATTCGAGAAATATTATTTATCGGTAAATTCATAAACCACCTTATTCTCACTAAATTGCCAAGTTTTATCGTCACTGATATCTTACACCGAATACACATCTTGGGTTTTTTAGAGCAAAGAAATTACTAAAAAAGTTCATATACCACTAAGATTATCAATTACATGAATCTATAAAACGAATCGTTGGGTGTGTATATGTTAATTAGTTAGTTAAAACGACTATTAAATATGTTATCTGATCTCTTACAATATTCTTTATTTAATCTCTAATTATTGTTTTTTACAGAGATCTTAAACCAGAAAATCTGCTACTGGACTCCAAGGGTTACGTGAAACTGGTTGACTTTGGTTTCTCAAAGAAGTTGCAAGCAAGCCGCAAGACTTGGACGTTCTGCGGCACGCCGGAGTACGTCGCTCCCGAAGTTATCATGAACAGGGGTCACGATATTAGTGCGGACTACTGGTCACTGGGTAAATCAATTTTTATAAATTACTAACATAGTATAAGATTTGAAGTTTGAGAGTAGCCCCAGTGGTAGAGAAGGTAAGGAGTAAAAGGTTAGCATGGTATGGGCATGTTATGAGGAGGGATGAATCGCATGTTACAAGGACGTTATGAGTGTGGAGATACACCGGTAAAGGTAGACCTAGGAAGAGATGGATGGATTGCGTGAAAGGTGACATGATCAAAAAGGGAGTGATGACTGAGATGACGGATGATAGAGTTATTTGGAATACACAAAAACCTGTCGCGCCGACCCTACGGGAGTAGGATAAGGAGGAAGATGAAGACTAACATAGTATAAGATTATGACCTATGTTTGGACTTGAAAAGAATTGTTATTATACGTAAAGTAAACGTAAAAACGTATATAAGTCGATCAAAATTGTTATCTTTTGTATCAGGCCTTGCTTGTAAGGATCATGGGTAAATATTTTAGTTTAGATATATTATTTTTATAAACGTAACAACGTAAAAT
This sequence comes from Papilio protenor, assembly GCA_029286645.1. Taxonomy (NCBI): domain Eukaryota; kingdom Metazoa; phylum Arthropoda; class Insecta; order Lepidoptera; family Papilionidae; genus Papilio; species Papilio protenor. Next base: position 4,834,944 of record JAGSMZ010000019.1, on the reverse strand, counting down.
GAGTAGGGTATGTTTTACCAAAATAAACTCGAGATTATTTTACCAAACATAGTATTATTTTGAAATTTATTTTGCACTAGCTTTCGCCCGCGACTCCGTCCGCGTGGAATTAAAAAAAACAAAAGTGAGTAGCCTATGTGTTATTCCAGACTATCCTCTACATCTATGCCAAATTTCATCGAAATCCGTTCAGCCGTTTAGGCTACAAACTCTAACAAACATCCATCCATCCATCTAAACTTTCGCATTTATAATATTAGTATGAAGTATGATTCTAAAAACATTTCTTGTTTCTTTTAACAATATTAAACTGCTCCTGAAAAAGAGTTCTCGAGACCTAAATTCATCTATACTATCTATACTAACATTATAAAAAGGAGATATTTGTATTTTTGTATGTAATTTTTCGCATTAAAAAGCTATGTTATCAGTGAGTAGCAAATGTTATATTTTTTTTTAATTCACACGGACGAAGTCGTAAGCAACAGTTAGTTAATTCGTAATTTCGAATAATATCTATTTAAATATTTATTACAGGTGTGCTAATGTTCGAGTTGCTGACTGGCTCGCCGCCGTTCACCGGCGCGGACCCCATGAAGACGTACAACAAGATCCTGAAGGGTATCGACGCGGTGGAGTTCCCGCGCTGCATCACGCGCAACGCCGCCAACCTCATCAAGAAGCTGTGCCGCGACAACCCCGCCGAGCGCCTCGGCTACCAGCGCGGCGGCATCACCGAGATACAGAAGCACAAGTCAGTTCAGCGCCATCTGTTTTCCACAAAAGATATTAACAGCTTCATTAACAGTACAAATAATTTACAGCGCCATCTATTGTTAGAGTTTGAAAATTTAGACAAGTATTTTACAGCGCCATCTATTGTTAAAGTTTGAAAATTTAGTTACAAGTATTTTGCAAACTGCATTTACATGTTCTTACTTATATTTATTTTCGCTAAGTAAGAATTTTACTATTCTAGTTTTTATCGAAGTCCTTAGGCACTGTTTCTCATATAGTAAAGTCGCATTATTATTGTGATACACCGATTTATTTGTCCAAGGAGCCATGCAATGGTCGCATGAGTTCTTTTGTCAATCAGGCAATTATATTACTACCAGCTTTAGAATTTAAGGAATTACCAGAAATAAAAAAAGAAACCTATGTGTTCTTCCAGACTATCCTCTACATCTAAGCCAAATTTCATAGAGATCCGTTTAGCAATTAGGCAACAAACTTGAACAAACATCCATCCACCCATCTAAACTTCCACATCATACTAATATTATAAATGCGAAAGTTTAAATGGATGGATGGATGTTTGTTAGAGTTTGTAGCCTAAACGGCTGAACGGATTTCGATGAAACTTGGCTTAGATGTAGAGTATAGTCTGGAAGAACACAAAGGCGACTTACTTTTGTTTTTTTTTTAATTCCACGCGGGTAGAGTCGCGGGCGACAGTTAGTTTAATATTAGGATGATATAGTTTAGATTAGTTTAGAATTAAGTTTATTAGATTAGTTGTACTTATAAATGGAAATAGCAAACATCCATCCATCGAATTTATACCTTAGCATTTATAACATTAGTACGATATACTTAGTACTTTAAGTGTAAGCTGACACCTTTCTGCATGTTTTTTAATTTTAAATCAACATCTACAGACTCTTGGTCCGTACTCTTGTGCAAAGTTTATATCTTTTTTCTTTCTTTCTCCATTATTTTTGATATATTTTGCATTTTTTGGTATAACATTTTAAGTTATACTAAATACAATACTGATATCATCAGATGGTTCGACGGCTTCAACTGGGAGGGCCTGGCGCTGCGCACGCTGGCGCCGCCGCTGACGCCGCTGGTGCAGTCCGCGCTCGACACACACAACTTCGACCAGTACCCGCCCGACGCCGACGAGCCGCCGCCCGACGACCTCTCCGGCTGGGACGCCACCTTCTGACACTGCACACCAATATCTTTTACAATCCATTAATAATGCTAGCGAGTTGCGTCTAAATATTGTTTCTAAAAATCCTTTTATAGTATCTCTGTATGACATGCTAAAAAGTTTCAGATAACACTAAGTAATATCTTTTACAATCCATTAATAATGCTAGCGAGTTGCGTCTAAATATTGCTTCTAAAAATCCTCGTTGCGTCTTAGTTTTATAGTATCTCTGTATGACATGCTAAAAAGTTTCAGATAACACTAAGTAATATCTTTTACAATCGATTATTAATGCTAACGAGTTGCGTCTATGGTTAAAATCCTTGTTACGTCTCGTCTTATATCTCTGACATGCTCTTTAATAAAACTAAAAACTCGATGACATGCTCTTTAATAAAACTAAAAACTCGATGGTATTTCCAAATTAGTACCACTTAGGGTCCTTCAAGAAGCGAGCCTATCATTTCCTTAAAGGCAACGCATCTGTAGTTCCTCTGGTGTTGCATGTCGATGGGCGTCGTTGATCACTTGTGTTTCCGCCGCTCGTTTGCCCCCTTCCCTTATAAAAAAGACTTTTTCATATTGTATTTAAAGTCTATAACACTTTTGGAAGATTTTTGTCATTTAATCCAGATTTACATGAAAAGAGAAATATCGAACATTCAACTTTCAGATGCAAAAGTACGAGACGCAAAAAGAATTTTTGTTTTGTGATGTACGAAAATTTTCGAGAAAGTATTCGTTAACATTTGTATGAGAATTGTCAATATGCTTTATGCTACATGTTTACGATATTCATCAAAAAATTCGTGCTAAACCCTCTGTTATTATTTTGAAACGCAACACGATAACTCCACTGAATAACATTGTTGTAAAGTTAAATGAACTTTTGATTATTGTGACAATTAAGTCTATTTTTGTTTGCACTAGATATTATGATGAAAAAATTTCTTTTACGCAATTTTTATAGTCAATTATCGAGTTACTGTAACTTTACTTAAACGATCTATAGATCATCGAATATATGAATTAATGGCGTCTATAAACTTTAAAGTCAAATTTCTCTATAAATGTACATTTTTAATTACAAAACGAATTTGAAACTATCGCCATCGAATTAATTTATTAATACGATTCTTGTTAACTATTAAAACGCCTTATTTGATAAGTATAATTATTTTCTCATTAAGTTAGATTGTTTTAACATAATCGTGCACAAAAACATGTGACTAATGACGTCACTTTGACTCTCATGTTATTGTGCACGAGTTGTAATGTCTTGAATACAGCGCTTGCCAATGGTAACCGTTATATAAATATTCTAATGTTATTTATTTCGTGCGAATGTATATTATTATAAACAGTTTATTAAAACAGAACAAATAGCCGGTCATAAAAACATTATTAATAGTGAGGAAAATTTAAAATCAATTATTATAGATCAAATTAAACCATATTTGTATATAAAATAGATTATTATATGTACGGGAAATGCGCAATATTTACATTATCCGTACAAAATATTTACATTTTTATAAAACAGGGTGACCGGTGTACCAAAACTACGTTACCAATTAAATAAATAAAATAAATAAAAAATTGACGATATAAAACCGTATATTTCTATTGTACATAATTATTTGTTTAGATAACTACTAAAAGCCTTACAAATAAACGCGGTATAAAGTTAAAACTTAGGAATAAACTGAGTATAAGCTAAATTTGTACTAATATTTAGTTTATTCCTAAGTTCAACTTTATACTGTATATGTATAGCCAATGTTTTAACATACTAATAAAGATCTTTTAATGATGAAAATTATATATAAATGTATTTTAAGAAAGCATCGAAATTTTAACCAGGAAAATAGAAATCCATGAATATGCAGTCAGTTCTATTTTTCCGCAATATAGCGTAATAATATATCAACAAACTATAATTAGCAATTATTACGGTGTTCCTAAAATCATATAATTAACTAAATTTCACTTTGTTTTAAACACAAGTTACTGTTATATTTTCATAGAATTTAATAATTGTGATACAATTAAAGAAATCATTGTTTCAAAATTGCCTACATCACAGTGTAAGTAAAAAGTATTAAAAAACCATTCTGTAATGCTTTAAATATTTGAGTTTAGTTTGTCATGTACTAAACCGACAATAACCCGGTGGGCATAAGTGAAACTTGTCAGCGAAATGTCACAAGATCCTTGTCGTATAGCTGTGTTGTCATATCTTGCCTTTGTGTCATCTACGACTAAGAGTAACATTTTCTGCAAAATAGGGGTCTGGCACGAAATTTTGCGAGAAAGTACTATTGACTTTGTATTAGATTTGTGCCTATCAGACAAGTCTCATACAAATTTTCGTGTTAGGCCCCCCCCTATGACTGTCACACCGGGCCAAACAAGCTTGTCGCACTGTAAGATCGCAGAGTAGCTAACTTGAAACATGACATGTTAAGACTAAACCCTAAATCCATTCGAAGTCAATTTATTTTAAGTCTTCCATACATTAAGGTTACGCACATTTTCATTGTAAATATTCTTTTTAAGTATACAATTTAATTGTATGAAACAAATTTAATAATAATATCGCTTAGATGAATTGTATTTGTTTATGTTTTATTATAAAATGTAACAAGAACATGTATTTTTGTAATCGTAGTTTTAATCAAAATTATTTCGCGTAAAAACCTTTGTTTTTGTGGAATGTAAAAATATACAATATTTCACTTTTAACTGACGTTTTATTAAATCAAGTCACCGTAGTTACGGCGATACGCGACCGGCGAACGAACTTGCATAAGAGCTTGCGCACACCTGAAACTAAACTATCGCACAACTGTTTAGTCTCGCTTTGATTCTTATGAGCTAAAATGGAGGTGCGTCATTGCCTCGTTACCTCTTATAGCGCGTCGTAAGTGTGGGGCTTTTTATTAAAGAAGGAATTATTAAATACTACCTTTGGCCCGCGACTCCGTCCGCGTAATATTAAAAAAAAGTGAGTAGTCTATGTGTTCTATCAGGCCATGCTCTACATCTCTGCCAAATTTCATCGGGATCCGTTAAGCAGTCTAGGCTACAAACTCTAAAGAACATCCATCCGTCTTAACTTTCGCATTTATATTAGTAAGATGCTGTGATTGCTGACATCCTACGTTACGAAGTAGTGTGTGTTTACGCCTTAATATATTAGTCTAGAAGTATAGATATAAAAAATAAATATAAAAATCAAGTATAGGTTAAAATAATAAGTATAGAATAGATATAGATGATTGCGTCATTGTAATTTGGTAGGTGAATTCAATGGATGCGGTGAAATCCCTATAGTAGCGGGGGGCTCGACCCCAGCCGCGGAACTAAATTATTCTATTAGCAACAGGAATGGAGCGATCAACGCGCGAACACGCGCCGCTTCCTACATACACGCTCCGGTGAGCGTCACGTTTACACGAATTACTGTAGCTAATTAACAACATATAATCCTTCAAACTTACCTGACCCGGTTGGCGTAAGTAAAGGTTAATTACAAAAGAAACGCCATTCTATTGTCAAAAAGTGCCACAAGAACCTTGTACTATGGCGGTTTTGTCTTGTGTGTTATGGAACTAACATAATAATCGCGCCACTCTCAACAGGCCAGATGCATTTTTCGTACTATAGTTACGTCAAACTACCATTTAACTAAGATCCAAACTCATCCCGAGGAATTGTCACCTTAGATAACTGCACATTTTTTGCTAAAAGTAAGAAATTAGAAAATATTTTTAGTAAAACACAATTCGTCACATTTCACTTTTTTAATTAACGAGATAAAAATCATTTGAAAATATGAACAGCTCATAATTTTAAAAAAGAAGGAAGGTCGTTCAGCAAATATGAAGCAAATTCAAAGCAAACACCACTCTAGATTTTAATATTGTAAGAAACGTAATAACATGCATGTTATACTGAACATAAACAAACCATATGATATGTGGTGAAACGTTATGTCTCAATAGCTAAGCTCGTGCGGATACCGTAACCTTTTTGTTATTATTACGGTGTGCGGTAATATAACCACAGGTTTTGTTCCACGTTGGAACAAACCGTCAATGTAATGTATGGTCTATGTAAACATCGTTCCACTACATATATAGCAAGAGCTTCGCAATTTAGTATTTTTTATATGATAAAGTGGCAAACGAGCGGCTACCTTGATTCGCCGAAAAACCGAAGCGAACGCTGTCCATAAACATCCGCAATTGCATATGCGTTGCCTTTCTTTAATCGACGGCGGAGACGTAAAGAGGATAATTCTCCTTCCTATGCGTTTTATCTACCGTTAAATTCACTTCCCTTCCCAACCCTTCCTTATATGAAGGTGGGAAGGGAAAAGGACTAAAATTAGGCCTCCGACACGCAGTCTGACAATAAAGTAGGCAAAAATTAATATAAGCTTTAAATAAAGTTGTAAGAAATCGTTAATAAACTAGGGAATGAGCTTAAACATTCTTAGAATTTAATATTACATCTCTCTCGACCTCTCATTTCCCAAAACTGCCGCTCAAATAAATAGAGCATAGAGTTATGCAAGTTTGCAGGAAATTAAATGGTAACAGACAGGTCAGGTAAACACGTCTAGTCTATGTTAGCTAATAAATTAAGGTAAAATTTTATAGCCGGTTTTCAATTTATATGTTCTGTTGTTGGATACAAATAACAGCAGATTTTAACAGAAATACATGATTGAACTGCAAACTATGTGCAAAATCTAGAAATGCGTGTCTAACATGTTGAATGTACGAAAAGATAGAGTATGTGTACCACGATTGTAATATAAAAACCTGTCTTTCTTGGGTCTTCTAATTGTTAAATTCAAAATCAAAAAGTTGAAGAATATTATCGAAATTGTTAAAAATTTAATGAGGAAGATCTTACCGTTAATTTACTAAAATGGAATAAGCGATGTATTTCCATTTTCTCCTGCCACAGCCGAGCCTGGACGTAGCTTTACAACGTCGGCTTTCGAACAGAATGGGAAAGACAAGTTTGCGATAGCTGGCCCCGGATTCAACGGATTTCCGCATTCGCGTGGTGCATTGGATTTATACTACATGTGAAATATATTGGTTGTCCATATAATTTATTTTTGCTCTTTCTTTACCGTAATAATTTGTTTCTTGTTAGCACTCGATGCCCTTTTATATTTACTTTAGTTGGCTTGAACATTTCATGTGTCAATTATCGTTTGTAACTAAGAATCAGGCGTGTCTAAAATAGTGTATGTCGATAGATCTCTTAAGAAACCTTACAGTTTTAGAAAGGAATCGAGGGCATGTTTTTAATAACACATTGCATATTACCGAATAGGAAGCCGGGTTGATTAGAAGCTAATTTATTTCTCCGTGAAATTCATATTTAGAAACGAATGAAATGTGTTTTTCGTAAGTTTAGTGAGATGGTGTTGCGGAATAATGTCCACGAAGCTGTATAAAGTCAGATTGTAGCTGATTTTTTATATTAATACGTCCGTAGCACGATAAACCGTATCATTAAAAATGATACATTTTCTGGCATTAAATTTATAGGGCTGTAAATAACGATGACATACAAAAGCGATACAGACAATGTTTTCACGTAGAAAGGGAAATGTTTTAAAATATTGAGGTCATCATTCATTGTTAATTTTCATAATTAAATATTTTAATAAAAACATAACATTCTTAGTATGTTATTGATATTAAATCACTGTAATTGAATTCAATGTCAGTAGGAAAAAATTCTAAAAAATTTGCGATGCAGATGTCGCTGTTCGATTGTGAATTCTGTCAGTTCATAAAATAACTAGTTCAATTAATGTACGATAGATGCCGCTATTTAGTAGCTCTTTTTGTAGTGTTTTTTTTTAGTGTATTTGTTGAATCAAACCTTTTTAGTTTTATACAATATACTCAACTCTGATTTACTCCTTTTTAATTGTCACTTGTAATTCGATGTCAGTCTCTCAATAAATAAAATATCTATTACTGACTATTACATTGAATTATCGTTAAAGTACGCTGTATTATCGTTTAATTTGAAAATCCTCAACAGTATTTAGGTAAATATGTCATCTGACAAGCATTGTTGCGTTCCTGGTTATAAAGAAAGCGGAGGTATGTCTGATTCTATGTCTACTTACTTTAGACCATTACAGACTTTATAACACTGTCTCTATCCAGCAGTAAGACGTCGTATAATGAGAATTTTATAGCCATAGTCCACTTCTTTGGCCTAGTGCCCCTGTCCATTGCCGGACTACTTAAATATTTGTTTGTAGTGTTTTGTCTTTAACATGTATTTGGTTCTTTCACAACCATATTTATAGCAGTAAAGTAAAAGTAGTAAATTGTTGCACTAATCTCTCTGATACTTCTTTGTACATTAAAGCATGTAAAATAATATTATATAAGATGTGCTATTTAAGGTATGCATCAAGTACTACACGGGTTTCCAAATTGATGATGGAGACGATGTTTTGCAAAAAATCAAAAATGCACTAAACGAAGATAAAATCATTTTGCCTTTTCTCAACTATTATTTTTTATGATATATGAAATATGAGATTGTATAAAATGTGATTGTTGATGCTTATAATATACTTGTTAACTATGTGAAGACAGTGTTTCAATAGCCCTACACCTCCAGAGCCCGGGACGGCAGAAAGTAACCGTCCAACAGTATCCTCTGTGGATGGATATATAAATCTTTTCATAATGGTATATGGATATTTAGATATTTTTATATACCTACATTTAAAATTTCAAATACCGCTCGTTTGCCCCATTTCATTACCAAAAAAAAAAAAAACAGAAAGAAACAGAAGACGAAAGACAGAAAGTTGTCAACTATGAAATAGAGATGGCGCTTTTCTTCGTGTTACCCAATTTTAGGCCGAAGATTGGTCTCTATTTCAGTATGTTACAAAGTACTCTGTGTTTTACACTGACAAAAAATGCTTAAAAATAATAAATTTAAAATGTATATTCTAAATTTAAAAAACTATAAAAAGTAAAAATATAATACATCAAAAAAGGCTAATTGCATCGCCAACAGTAATTAAACATCTATAATATTTAAATATAAACTACTCGTATGTTTAAGATGTAGAACAATTTATTAGAATTCGTAGTGAGGTTAATGCGTTCGAGACTGGAATAGTCAGTTAATTTCGTGTCAGAAACGTAAGGCCTAGCTCTCAGGGGAGCAACTTGTCTCGATTTGGGACGGAAGATTTACGTCCAACTGCCCGCTTGACCTACTGTTTGAGACTTAATTTATTTATGTGAACACTAGACTTGAAACTATCTCTATTCAACGGAAAATTCTACTAATATTGCAGATTCTAAAAGTATCTGCTTTCATTATCGTTATCTTATTATTTTATTAATAACTAGCTGTTCCCGTGCGGTTTCATCCGCATGAAATTATGAAAAATTTATTTTGTTGTTTACATTTGTCAAATTATCAATAGCAAATGTCAAAATGACATGACATGACAAACCTTAGCAATCTTTCTTTCTTGATGTTGGCAGCAACTTATGGTCTCTTTCCCACATTAGGGTTTTATCCAAAATATTTACCCCCTAAGTTTAATGGCGTGAAAATATATAACCTAAAGCATGACGTAAGTGTAGGGCTTTTTATCAAAAATATGCTGTAATTGCTGAGATCTTAGCCAACAAAGAAGTGTGTGTTTACGCTTTATTATAATAGTATAGATGATCTTCAAGTAACAAAATAAAGCGCTGTGTCAACAATTATTGTATAGATTGTCCTTAAACGATGTTATCAATAACATCTGTTATAGTACAATCCAAACTTTATTGCAGCTTGCAATTTTGTGCAACACAGATGTTAGGATAGGAACAAACATACGGTATGGGAGTACGCTCACGCATTCACAGTCACAATATCAACAACTTAGCTGACATGCGTTGGCTAACCACGAGCAACCATAAAGTTTGAATGTTACAATACATGCTTCTCTTTACAAATATCGCTAACTGTGCATTACGTGCTTGTCGACTTGTTTCAAATGATACAACGATAAGCATCAAGATTATTCAAATTCTATGAGGCCTTAGGTGATACTAAAGACTTGATTTGATAGATCAAGAGTAGCGATAATACTTCGGTTTAAAAATGCTACTAAGGATGCTTAAAACTCTTCGTAATATCGAATTAGTGACACATCACTAACCACAGTTAACAATAAAAAAATTACACTCTATTTTGGACACGATTTTCTTTCAAAACCCTATTTTTAGTTAACAGCAATGTTAAATGGGTTATAATCTCTACATTTAAATTTAGCCTACTGTTAATAATTTGAATAAAGATTATTTCATTTTTCAATACTTCACGTTATATTTTCCAGAACGGTGGTTGCAAATGCACTAGCGTAGAGGGCTTCAGTATGATGTACCCTCATGATTCTTTTTTGTTTGACTTTCATTTAGTTGTCGCTTTCTTCTGATGTTTTGTAATTAAGAATTGTTTTGTTTGATTGTTTGATCTTCAGTTGTCGATTTTCTAACAGCAATTTTTATTAATTCAGATGCTTACTAAAAATTAAACAAATAATTTTACAAAGACCCGAACTTTTATAATTCGTCTCGTATTTTTTAATACTTGTTGCTATACTTTGCTAACACTAACAGTGACTGAGTTTACGTTAAGTGTACGTTACAAATATAATTGCTACTTAACTAATGTGTCGGCTAATTAAATGTAATCAATCTCCGAAACGGGTTTAGTGCGAAACAAGCTCTTTACACACGCGATGACAGAACGTTTTCTCTTTTATTACATCCAAAATATGTTTGCAGTGAACTAAGAGCATCGCTAGTCGATGGTCTAGGTTAGATCTAAGGAAGATGCTGATAGTAGTTATTCCTTAGATAATGTATGCTATGGAAGAACGGGACATTCTGATTCTGACACAAGTAATTATTTTACTTACAAGAATGTCCCAGCAACGGATATCTATTTGTAAAAAATGTGTGATTTTAAGTAATACAAATTGATTAATTAGAAAAAAAAACAGTAGTTAGCTAGGAAATGGGAAAACTGACAAGTGGTTTTTGAGTTATCTGTAGATATTATTAGCGTCTTAGTATTTGAAGTAGTTTATATATCTATTTTACATTTTTATAATATAGGCAGACGAGTTGCCTTACCTGACATATGCAATGCTCAACCCCGTCCCGAAATTATACTACCAAATCATACTAATATTATAAATGCGAAAGTTTAGATGGATGGATGGATGGATGTTTGTTAGAGTTTGTAGCTTAACGGCTGAACGGATTTCGATGAAATTTGGTATAGATGTAGTGAATAGTATGAAGGACACATAGGCTATTCACTTTTGTTTTTTTTAATTTCGAGCGGACGGAGTCGCGGGCGACAGCTAGTTGTATATAAAGTAATGTCAAAATGTCATTGCGGAGGGTCGAAATTAACAGCCAACAAAAAGACATCATGGTTTATTGTGAAATTCACCTCAGCTAATGCTGCGTAGGTAATCCTGTCTAGCTTGCTGGTCGAGTTTATTTTTGTTGAATAGAGCCTCTTGTACTCGCTACGGTAAAAGCTTACTGAAACGAATCTCTACAACTCTGTGTATTTACTACGTAGATAATATACTTACATACTTGTATGTAGCGTCTACTATAGTCTATAGTTAGTCTGGATTTTTTCTTACTATAATAATTACATTTGATTATTTTATGTCCAATTTGATACAAGATCCGAATTTAATTTTAAATGCTGAAATTATGGAATTTTGTATTGAAGTGTAAATTAACATCTATTCAATCTACTTAATTAAAGTCTAAGTCAAATCTAAGTTTAAGTTCAATCAAAATAAATGTTACACTTTTGAATAGTAACAAGTTCGAAATAAAATATTGAAATCACGTGAAAACAGCGTGATTTCTTCTTTTCCTACGCGGCGACATGATAATAAATGTAGTTCAATTTCGCATCGAAGCCTTATAGAGCGATATCACGTTCCGATCAGCTGGTACTGCTATAGACAAGTTACTTTAAGGATCACTTCAACTTACAACATATTTAAATTAAAAAAATATATTTGTACAAGGTTTCGCCCGCGACTCCGTCCGCGTGGAATTATAAAAAGCAAAAGTGAGTAGCCTATGTGTTTTTCCAGACTATCCTCTACATCTAAGCCAAATTTCATCGAAATCCGTTCAGCTGTTTAGGCTACAAACTCTAACAAACATCCATCCATCAATCTAAACTTTCGCATTTATAATATTAGTATGATTAGACAATTTTGTCCCACGGTGTTTTATTATTTTCAGAATAACATAACGAATAAAAAACTAAATAGTACTAAAAGCAGCTGACGAAACTTGCTGATTTATAACATCGGTACCGACTGCATAAAATCAATAGCACAATTATGACAGTCATAAATATAATGACTACTTTTAACAAATGCCGCGGATATAAAAACGACTTTATTGCTTACATATTAAAAACTAATATGGGTTATAATTTATGAGTTTGAGATCCAATCGTAACCCGCATCTCAGCGACATACGAGGCGCTAATTAAAACCGATTCATCTCTGGTTTACGAGTGCGGCGATGTTTTACGATACAGGTCAATAAACTTTAACGATATATGTTGCTTATAGTGACATATAATGACAGTTGGTATATACAGACAGAGTCGCAAAAACTTAAAGGTAAAGGAAAAATCACAGGTGGTCATTCCACCAGTCTAGTCTAGAACTATCTTAGCAGATTTAAACTTACTTGCAGTAGTTTTTTTTTATGGGCACCTCCATGCCGCCCTCTTGTACCCCTAACATTTGGATCAGGGACGTTGCTTACTTTTAACTTGCATTAGTTCAAAATAATGATAGTAAATTAAATATTATTTAAAAAATGCTCTTAACTCCACTCAGATGGATGGACGGCGAAGAAAGCAAACTTCTTTAGACAAAATATTTGTACAGAATTTCCCAACTACGATTTTAGTTTTCTTTAAGAATATTTCGTCAATAAAGTACATCGGCATCGAATCTGCTGATCTTGCGATGATTTTGCAATAAAGATTAATTATTATATTCTATTAAATCTTGGTATTAAGAAACAAATTAATATACAAACTATAAAGTATATAATTCGTGCTTACAAGTTACACGCCTCCAGTGACGAAAGTGTTTTCCTCGTTAAAACGCGAGCGATTTTCATTTTCCTTCGTTCGCCTTCAGTTCGGTACGGTGATGCGTGTGGGACGCACGTCTTCGGCGCGCGTAACTCCGCGCACGGCGCGAACGTAAACAAAACGGATGCGAATGTTTTTTTGTCTGTGATTAGTGTACGTTTGAATATTAATACGTGACGTATCAAATAACACAGTGTTACATTACTTTGTACTAATTTAATAGGTGTGTTTGTGTTGAGTTAAAAGTTTAGATTACTTTTGTTTTTCAAGTAGTGTTGATTACAGTTTTGTGTACAAGCTGTTCGTTTAACAGGTTGGTTTCGTTTTTTTTCTGTATGCAATTAACGTTCGTGTACGTTACAGTATCGTCCGACAAGCTATTTGTTTTGATTTCACCGGAATCTCGCCGAATTGTTAATTAATAATGTCATTTCCGGTAGCTTTAATTGTTTACATTTAGTTACTACGGTTATATACGCTGTGTTCGATGTTCTAATTTTTCGATTTATAAGGTTTGTTTTATTAATTGGATGAATCATCACTAAATTATTTATTTTTCTGTAATTCTTTTTCTGAAACTACACATCAAAATGGCCGCAATATACAGTAGCAATTAATAACAACATAAAATATAATGCACGTCGTTAGGTTGGTAACCATTAATTTTAATAAGGGTACTGTAGGTTAGTCAATAAAGCGCTTGATTATACTTTCACTGACCATATGGTAGAAACAATCGTACCCATTGTTCGGACGTTTCACATCCAATCATAAATTGAATTACATAAGATTTCATAGCGAATTATCGATTAAGACATAAACACACCCTTCAATATAAACTTGTGTAACTACGTTAGGTCGGAACAAGTTTTCGTCTCCCAAATAGACCTGTCATATTTCAGTCATCACTCCCTTCTTAATCATGTCGTATTTCATCCAACCAAGAATGCTTGTATTTTAGATAACAATTTCTAATAAATATGTTAATTGCCCTGTGTTCAAAAGTGTGCAGACAGAGGCTGATGATAATGATGATGTTAATAGTTCAAACCACAATAAGGTAGACAGAGTAACGAGATTCAAGTTCAAATCAGGCATAAAAATGCTTGCCCTAGTCAACAATTTTAGTGCAGGCAATTAAAAAAACAATAAATGTATTGCCATCAACATATTTTTGAAAGAATAGGCTTTATGAAGAACTAGCTTTCGCCAGCGACTCCGTCCGCGTGGAATTAAAAAAACAAAAGTGACTAGCCTATGTGTTCTTCCAGACCATCCTCTATATCTATACCAAATTTCCTCGAAATCGTCCAGCCGTTTAGGCTACAAACTCTAACAAACATACATCCATCCATCCATCCATCTAAACTTTCGCATTTGTAATATTAGTAAGAAGTAAGATAGTTGTAAGAATTTATATGTTATTCAAGTATATATTCTAGAACTTCAACTTCGAGCTGTATAAGCTTATTAAGACTTAACAGCGTAGTATTTAGATTGTTCCTAATGCAAGTAGCTATCCTTTGATGTTGAAAATCCTCTTATAAACCATTAACTCTGCAATTATCGAACCATATAATATGTACATTAAACACGATCAATTTTCGACTATAGTTTATTTGTGTGGCAATTTGAGATATTGAAAATTATAACATTATTTATGCCACATTTCTCGTTAACGTTCACAGAAAAAGAAATATGCTTTTGTTCGATATTTAAAAAATCAAAATTCGATTTTTAAAATATGATGGACATTTTGAAAATCGAATTGGAAGTTAACATTTCAACGACATTTTGTAAAAGGCTTCTTCATATAAATGTGATATCCATTTAATTTACGTGGCTAAATTAGATGTGACGCAGCCTTTATTTAATTTGCAGAATGCTAAAACTGAAGCGACATATTGTTTTCAGGTTTAACTTTATTTGAAACTAGCTGTTCCCATGCGACTTCATCCGCATAAAATTATAAAAATTTCATTTTATTGTTTACATTTGTCAAATTATCAATTGCAAATGTCAAAATGACTTGACATGGTGTCAAACCTTGGTAACCTTGCTTACTTGATGTTGGCAGCAACTTATGGTCTCTTTCCCACATTAGGGTTTTTATCCAAAATATTTACCCCCTAAGTTTAATGGCGTGAAAATATATAGCCTAAAGCGTGACGTAAGTGTAGGGATTTTTATTAAAAAAAAGAGTTATTCAAAAATATGCTGTAATTGCTGACATCTTAGGCAACAAAGAAGTGTCTGTTTACGCTTTATTATATTAGTATAGATTAGTATAGATGACACTTGTACAGCAGAACTACGATGCATTGAAAATTGAAAGAAAATACTGTAAAACATTACAACTCATCTTCTCAAATTTTCATTAACCTTTAACTTTATTTAAAGATTCAAATCAAGGTTGACAGTCGTCCTAAACAAATAATCGTCAATCAAATTATCATTTAATGCTCGCTCGAGTGAAATCCGTCAAACTAGTAACGCTTATTTAAGTTTATTGAAAAAGTAAACTCGAATGTAGGATAAAATCATAAAATAACCAAATTTTTCATACGTAAACTGTACTGTTATTAAAATAATAAAACTGCCTTATTGGTTTTAATATGAAAGCGCTGTTACTAATGAGGATAATAAATAGGCTATTATTACTATATTTGATTATTACGGTGTAATATATTTGTCAAGTTTAATTTGGATGTTCAAAACTCATTTGCGGTTTATTTATTCAACACCGTTTTATGATTATTAAAAAATGAGTCAACTTGTTGTTTTGCCATATTTTTTGGCTGTTTCATCGTAAAAAATAAGGTGTGGTATTATCTTTATTAAAATAATAAGAAATTCAGATAAATAACAGTCATCTATACTAATATTATAAAGAAGAAAGATATGTATGTAAATAACTCAAAAACTACTGGGCCGATAACAAAAAATCTTTCACCATTAAAAAGCTACGTTATCAGTGAGTAACATAGGTTATATTTTTTATTATTTTGTAAGTAAACGCGGACGAAATCGCAAGCAACAGCTAGTTATAAATAATTTTCTCGGTCAAAGGAGTCATTGGAAAGTATTTTTTGAGACTTTTACAACAAAATATATTACGTCTAGACAATGGTTATTAAACCCGTAGTATTAGTAATGTTATTTTTGTGTAACGAATGCTTTCTTTGTGAAACCAAACACAACCACAAACGTTAATAACAAACCGCACGATACTTTGTAAAACGATACATATTCTCCCCAAAGGGGTATCGTCATTCCCGTAATCCTATTTGGAATCAATAGGTACAAATTTTTCGAAGCTAATATTTTCAATTAACAGTTTTATATACCAGTAGTTAAAGCCTAATTTTAGCTCGGTTTGTAAATTGTTAAAAAAAGTTATAATAACACACGGTTGTTAGCACAGAATATCATTACTGTGACACTTTTATAATATTGTCATCTCTTTTATTCTATTCGACAAAACAAAGCCAGCAATAATTATCAATACAATAATCGTCACTGGAACAACGCTAAGGTTAAACGTTTTTAACATTTCATTGCTTACAAATTATCAGGAATCACTTTTATTGTTCAAATCATAGATGTATCTGACAAAATTAAACGAACCATAAACTAAAACAACTGTCAGCAGAAAATTAATTAGACTCCGGCAACAATACTCACTTACCGAGCTACGAACTAGAGACTACAAGAGTAAAACAAAAGCATATCACACAATGCACGAGAAGTGAATTAGTGACGAGGTGTTTGTTACACAAATGTAAAATTAATTTTATAACATACTAGCTGTTGCTCGCGACTTCGCCCCCTGAAATTTTAATTAGATTAGGCTACTGCTTTATTTAGCACATTCCAAGGAATGGATATAAACTTTATTCGAATAGTATTAGTTCATAGCTGTTGCCCGCGGCTTCGTCCATGCAATATTAAGATAAAAAAGTAGCCTATAATATACCCGTCTATGTCAGCTACCCTTCAGTGAAAGTCATGAGGAAATCGGCCCTGCCGTTTCGGAGATTACCCTGAACAAACGCGGCTTGCGGACAGACAGACAGAGAGACAAAAAAAAAAAAAAAAAAGTTATAATAACACACGGTTGTTAGCACAGAATATCATTACTGTGACACTTTTATAATATTGTCATCTCTTTTATTCTATTCGACAAAACAAAGCCAGCAATAATTATCAATACAATAATCGTCACTGGAACAACGCTAAGGTTAAACGTTTTTAACATTTCATTGCTTACAAATTATCACGAATCACTTTTATTGTTCAAATCATAGATGTATCTGACAAAATTAAACGAACCATAAACTAAAACAATTGTATTATTCGCTGTCAGCAGAAAATTAATTAGACTCCGGCAACAATACTCACTTACCGAGCTACGAACTAGAGACTACAAGAGTAAAACAAAAGCATATCACACAATGCACGAGAAGTGAATTAGTGACGAGGTGTTTGTTACACAAATGTAAAATTAATTTTATAACATACTAGCTGTTGCTCGCGACTTCGCCCCCTGAAATTTTAATTAGATTAGGCTACTGCTTTATTTAGCACATTCCAAGGAATGGATATAAACTTTATTCGAATAGTATTAGTTCATAGCTGTTGACCGCGGCTTCGTCCATGCAATATTAAGATAAAAAAAGTAGCCTATAATATACCCGTCTATGTCAGCTACCCTTCAGTGAAAGTCATGAGGAAATCGGCCCTGCCGTTTCGGAGATTACCCTAAACAAACGCGGCTTGCGGACAGACAGACAGAGAGACAAAAAAATTTTAAACGCGATTTTCGTCACCAGTAACGCAAATACAGCATCTTCCTGAAATCTGGAATTTTTCTTTTGATACTACAAACAGACACTCCAATTTTATTTTACGTATAGATAAGCATTTTTGTTAGATTGTTATTTATCAAACGCTTTAAGCGAACATCACTGGTACTAATTAATAACAAAATAAAGTTTCAACTTTAATTAACATGGTTTAACCGCTGTGTAATTAAACTTTTTAATGATTGCGCTTGATCACATATCAAATGACAAGGAAATCGATCGCATGAAGTTTACGTGTCAGAGTGCCGGAGTTAATCTGAATCAACATGACGGAGGCTGGGGCAAACCGTGTGTGAAGTCAAGTACAGCGCCCCTCCTAATTAATTAAGCGAGGATTCAAATAAAAAAAAGCCAGACGAGATTGTCTGAAGCGTTGGAAATAAAAAATTCGTTAACTATTCCCTTTGAAGAATTTAAACCATTTGTTTACTAAACATTCGAGACAAATGCTTGGGGAAATTTACTTTTCATTGTATTAATATTTGCATAGTTATTCCAAAATACGACTGACATTAAGCAACCACGAAATTTTTTGACAGTTTTTATTCATGTAAAAATGTTTAACATTAAAACTCTTACAGCTTTTTGTAATAAATATTTGTGATGCTAATTGTATGCCGACGGTTCGTAAGAAGGACAGTGACGACTTGTATATCGTTTTGTAATATATCTTGTATTCAATAGATTCGCATTCAATGTCCAAGTGAGAGCCTAAATGCGTATCAGCGGGAGTGAAGTAGCCGCTCCCAATTGAATTGCATTACTGAATGCGCTCACTAACTCAATATTGCTTCATCTAGTCTGTGGAGCTCTGACGTCACTCTGATTATATTACAAAAAATTAATCAGATGCGTTCCCTACTCTTGTAGGGAATGCATCTGCAATTGCGGATGTCTATGGGCAGCGGTCGCTTTTCATTTCGGTGGATTCAGGTGGCCGCTTGCTCCTTTGCCACCTTATATTATAAAAAAAAAAAAAAAAAAAAAAAAAACTTAGCAACCTATGCGTTCTTCCAGACAGTATCCTACATTTAATTCCGTACAGATTCATGCAACTTTTCTAGATGTAAGTACTTTGTAACATTTTTTTGTTAGATTATTATTTATCAAACGCTTTAAGCGAACATCACTGGTACTAATTAATAACAAAATAAAGTTTCAACTTTAATTAACATGGTTTAACCGCTGTGTAATTAAACTTTTTAATGATTGCGCTTGATCACATATCAAATGACAAGGAAATCGATCGCATGAAGTTTACGTGTCATAGTGCCGGGGTTAATCTAAATCAACATGACGGAGGCTGGGGCAAACCGTGTGTGAAGTCAAGTACAGCGCCCCTCCTAATTAATTAAGCGAGGATTCAAATAAAAAGCCAGACGAGATTGTCTGAAGCGTTGGAAATAAAAATTCCGTTAGTTAACTATTCCCTTTGAAGAATTTAAACCTTTTGTTTACCAAACATTCGAGACAAATGCTTGGGGAAATTTACTTTTCATTGTATTAATATTTGCATAGTTATTCCAAAATACGACTGACATTAAGCAACCACGAAATTTTTTGACAGTTTTTATTCATGTAAAAATGTTTAACATTAAAACTCTTACAGCTTTTTTGTAATAAATATTTGTGGGAAAGGGACGTTGGGTGCGGGTGGGAACTCTTTATTTATTAATTTTTTCTCTTTCAAACATCTTACAGTGTTCTTATTGCTAATTTACAGTTTTTCTAATTAAAAGACTAAATTGACTAAAAATGACTAGAATTTAAAATGACAACTACATAAAATGACTAGACTTGCTAAAATTTAAAATGAGAAATGAGTATATTAGAGGAAGTTTGAGAGTAGCCCCCGTAGTAGAGAAGGTAAGGAGTAAAAGATTAGCATGGTATGGGCATGTTATGAGGAGGGATGAATCACATGTTAGAAGGAGAACGTTAGTTATGAGTGTGGAAGGGTATATCGGTAGAGGTATACCTAGGAAGAGATGGATGGATTGTGTAAAAGGTGACATGATCAAAAAGGGAGTGATGACTGAGATGACGTATGATAGAGTTATGTGGAGGACAAAAACCTGTTGCGCCGACCTTACGGGAGTAGGATAAGGAGATGATGATGATGATTTATCTTATGCCTATATCTATTTTTAAATAATATGAAGTAGTATTCTAAAGAAAATATAATATGACTATAACATGTGTAAAGTTCCAGTCTTCAGTGCTGTATATGACGAACCGTCTATTATGCGTTGAGACGTAACTTCTTAATAAAGACATGATTCAATTGGTAAACAATCCATACAAAACAAGTAACAATTGTTAATGTGTAATCTAACACATAAAATTTAACTTGTCCTTATTCTCATAAAAAAAAGAAAACTTGATTACATAGTAAGACATATACTCGTTAAAAATATTACGGTGCGTTATAACAAATGTTGAAATAGTACTAAATCAAATTGTTTCTATTTTTCAAAGATAATTTTATGTCTCTTTACTTTGAAAATGACGTTATTGTTATCAAATTAGAGCAATTCTAATTGGTATTGTTTGTTGGAAAGTTAACTCACAAAATATTAACAATTTATCTTTCTAATATTCAATATCATCGTGAGTACATTTATTACAGACCTAAAGTCGACCGAATTAACAAATGAAATCAGTATGATGAATCAAAATTCTCGTACCCACATTTATTCAGAAATAAACTTAATTGATGATCTTGTATCCCAGAGGCTCATGAAATTCATGAGGCAATCGTTGCATCCCGACATATGACGAATCACTTATTGTACCCTGTTTTTTTTTTTAAATTATGAGAATTATCTATTTCACTAAATATTTATCTTTAACAGTAGAAACCGCTTTAACATCTTCACACGAATGGACCGGATCGCTCGGTGCAATATACAACTGCCACACAGAAGACATGCGTGAAGTAGGAGCAATTCCGCGTTTCGTCCAAGGGTAGGCAACGCACTTGCAATTGCGGATGTCTATAGGCAGCAGTCGCTTCGCCATTTTGGCAGATTCAGGCGGTCACTTGCTTGTTTGTCACTTTATATTATAAAAAAAACTGAATGTAACAATAAGGTAAATTAGCTAGACGTTTTAAATTCCATAAAAGAGTGACTAATTGGATGTACGTAAATTAAATAACTCTTACCTAATGATACAAATTTTCAACATCAATCAACGATATTCAAAACAGATAGGTTAACCACGCAACTATTTTTAGATAATAATCCTAACAGACGTAGACGTGTATTTATAATATTGAAAATGCCATCTAAGATATTACCTATTTTACCTACACATTTATCAACATTTTATTTCTCAAACATTCACAGCCTATGCACCACATGTTTATATATTTCAATTATCTAGACTGTGTTGTCAACAATGATCCAAGTCATGTATTTCAGTCAACATGACTCAAAATTGTTGGCAGCGCCATCTCTGGCTAACTAATTGCACTTTTTTTAAGTTCGTTTACTTTTATTCATTTGAAGTTTCTCTTTCTTCCATCCCAAATGGAATAGCTTTGCATTCATGCATGCTCTGGATACAAATTACTTCGCAAACGGCAACGCTAATTGCGAGCTAAAAATAACAAATAGCCTCTGCGTAACGGGCGCCGTTTCGTATACTCATTGCCAGCCACTTATGAGACATTGCAAAAGCTGCAGTTTAATTTTTATTAGCTGTGGTTAGTAACTTTTTAATTTTTATGTCGCAGTATCAGTGTGTATAAAAGACATTATGACTGGCTTTTTTCTATGTACATAAATAAGAATGTATTCTCCTACCATAGACAGTTTTTAATGATACATTAGTACGGTATTTTAGAGGTTAGAGAAGGTTTTTGCTCTTAACTTTAAAATTCGAATAAATTGCTTTTCGTTTCAAAATTAAAATGATAGTTTGGAACACAACATTTTCATTTGTTTTAAATATTTAAACTTTTCGCATTACATACATGCCTAGATATTAATGAAAATTGGATTAAAACATTTTGACAATTATTTTGTTACAGTAATAATTAAATCCCTTTCGCTTTGTTCTTGATTTAAGTTTAAAATCAACATTGATTGTCGTCCTAAACAAACACGCTGAACTTAGATTGTATAGACCTCCTTGTGTTAAGTAATTTCAGTTTATTTATTGAAATAGAAAATTAAATATTAATGTGTCATTGCTCGATATTTACTCTACATACAACGTTAAATTTAAAGTAAAATATAAATTTAGAGAATTAAGTTATATTGGACGTAATACGTGTAAGTAGTAAAAATACCTGATACGATGAAATCAAACTTTTCTGTTAATTAATTCTTAGACAGATTTTACACTGACGAAGTTCACAAATGTTCGGTGACATGGTATTACGGTTGCGCCGTTCGCTGCGGACGCTGACTGCTCAATCAGCACCCCGTAATCTAATCTCTACTGCGCCTCTCTTGAGATGAAGCAACAGGCTTATAGATTGCAATCGATTCAAAATTAAATCAATTTATTACTAGAGATATACTTATCGTAAAATCACCAAATGAAAAGTAATCGTGAGTTTCTATTGACCTGAACAAAAACATATTCATACTACAGTTTTTAAGAAATTAGAAGCTCATTTAAGAGATTAGAGTCAATGGAAATCCACGGCAAAATGTAATTTGAAATAGATGTAAGACTCAACAGTCATTTAATGTAATCTTACTTATATTATAAATGTGAAAGTTTAGATGGATGGATAGATGTTTGTTAAAGTTTGTAGCCTAAACGGCTCAATGGATTTCGATGAAATTTGGCATAGATGCAGAAGACAATCTGGAAGAACACATAGGCTATTCGCTTTTGTTTTTTTCAATTCCAAGCGGACGGATTCGTGGGTAAAGCTAGTGTAAAATAAATTTTTGGTAACAAAATTTACTATGGACAATAATTTCATGACACAGAAAATTTTTTTTCGATACCAAGCTAAAAGAAGAGGGTTTATTTTTAATAGACTTCAGATAAGCTCTGACATTCCTGAAAATGTTTATGAAAGTTACTACGAAATGTTCTTGGCATTACCTAAGTTTCTTTTGTACATTAACTTAAGTGATTTAGGATCTTTTAAATCAGTGGACGTGCCTTATCCTACCCTTGGAATTAGATTAAGGTCAAATGTTTACTATTTTATTAAGGGCTTTCGTCCAAGGTCAGGAAGAATAGTATAAAATCCGCCTTATTAGATTGTATCAGGTGAAATATTTGCTTTTAGTGAATACATTTAAACAACCAAAACCATTTGTAAACTTAATTTTTTAAATCGTTTT
Organism: Papilio protenor; assembly: GCA_029286645.1. Classification (NCBI taxonomy): domain Eukaryota; kingdom Metazoa; phylum Arthropoda; class Insecta; order Lepidoptera; family Papilionidae; genus Papilio; species Papilio protenor. The sequence continues at coordinate 4,811,590 of JAGSMZ010000019.1, read as the reverse complement.
TAAATCGTTCACAATTTTTGCATGAATTTCCTGGTGCCTATAAATAAATATTATTTTTAAAAATGTAATAGTAGTACAAAGTGCAATATAATTTGCAACATATGTAAAACAACGTGATGTAATATTATTCAAAATATTCTGTTTGGCCAATTAAAAACCGAGGCCATCTATTATGTAAAAGTAACGAAGGAATTTAAAAAGAAAAAGTTATTAAATAAAAGTTTACGTAACGTACGTATTTTGGAACGTAATCAAGAATTCTTTATAAGCAATTTCAGCCACGTTAAAACATATTGACTTAACGAATACGTATTTAGGAAGGGAATATTATATTAATCGAGTCGATTTCTGTTACATTTCTATCTCAACAGACTGTCTACTAACTTTCTTATCCTTGGATTAGTTACTACTCCACAAAGTTTATCTGTCAAGAACTATCTTCCAGAATTAACTATTGTTGCTCTAGATCAAAACATCTTAGAATATACCGAGACACCGATGAGGCCAACCATAAACGATGTATTTTGTAAAGTCAGTACTGACACCTTCAGGAGTTCGAACTGCAGTTTTTATTTTTTGCAGCAAAACAACAGACTGTGTATTACTGTCCTTACCTTTTCTATTTTAATTGATCTATTAGCATACTATTAAAGGCTGATGCTATAAAAAGATAGACTGAAATTAGACCTGCAGAAATATCAACGGTAATCATACGAGGGAAATAGGTGTGTCAGGGTTACACAAAATGGCACTAATAAATTATTTAAAGGCTTATTTGAAATATATTTTTTTTAAAAACAGTAATACAAAAACAAGTTAAATAGAATAGGGTTGTCACGACATGTCAAAGGTTGATTTAACATTTTTCTGGTTATTTCAGACATCCCTGTATTTTAAACCTATTCGCGAAGTATTGTTCTATAGGTAAACATTACGACTTATTTAATTGTTTAACGCGTTCGTCTTCGTTACGCTCTGTTCTCACTAGCACGGAAATATAACTAATTAAATGTATTACCGCTAGAATGTAATCGCGTTATTACTGTTTCTTTAAACTCGTAACAGTAAAACATTAAAAAAATCATAGTCACTGTTACAAACAAAATGATTACAAACTTGAAAATTTTTGACATTTATTGGTGTACTTTACGCCTGATAAGGGCGCTGTACAAATCTAATACAATTTGTTTCTATTAAGTTACGAATAATTCCCGCAATTATTCGTGCCAGGCCCTCTGGTACATATCACACTAGTTAAGCAGAATAGGTCACTCAAGAAGGAGAAGTAGATTTAAAATGATAAATCCACACTAAGGAGCTCTTTAAGTAACCAATAAACGTTTCTGATTTGTTGAGAACTTATTGAGAGTTGTCATTTTGTTGATAAAAAGTTAAAGTGTTTTTTATATTTATTTCTAGTGTATGTATGGCAACATTTCCGCATTGAGGACACTTGATATTCGTACGATGAACGTCAGGTCCAATTAAGGCGTGAAGCGAGCAACTATTTACCACATAATACAAGCCGACATGTCAATGTATTAATAAGAGATGCTACAAAATATCGTAGTTACTTCTTGAAGTATTTATAAAGAAGCCATTTGTTAGATATTGCCTTAAATAGAATGCGTAAAGGTTTGTATTTATTGGCTAAGAATTTTTATGTGGAATTGTTCGACACTTTCGCACGCGAGAAAAAAAAAGTACACCTACTAAGTTTATACGAGTAATAAAAGCAGGCACACACCTTTGACTAAACTAACGCACAACTGTGAGCGATTGTCGATTGTTTTGTAGCAAATTCAACTGTTTAGATGCACAACTAAAAATCGAGTAGTGTGCGCACCTCCATATAAGCTAATAGGAATCAAGGCGCACTTTAGTTTTACCATTTAACTCTTAAACATTTTAATACATACATGATAACGATGTCGTATAAGATATATTTAAATAAATATTTGCCATAGAATACGTACCTAAGAGAGGTCTGTTAATGTCGCTTTAAATGAAAATTAGTAACCTATGTTTACATCTCTGACTCTGGGTCAAAGTTGTATATTTAGAAATAATAGAAATATTGCAAAAAAGTTTGCATGAAAATTTTAGGAAAACTTAGATAATAATTATAATGTGGGAATTTAAAGACGCAATTTATTAATTAAATTTATGTTTAGGCGCTAATTCCCATAGTTTAGTTTGTTTACTTTATTTAAGCCCTCACTCCGGAGAACTAAAGCCAAAAGAATGGGTCTTGCAATATGTCTTGTTATGTGCAACGAATTGCGAGCAAATTTTATGCAAAATTGTCTACCAAACATGATAATGATAAGCTAATATTTCTTTGCTTAATTAAAAAAAGGAAACCATTATAATTATAACAACACAACTGTATTGCTCGTCATTATGTTAGTTAAATTTAACTTTGAATGTAATTAAAATGAACATGATCTGACATCGGTCGAGGCTGACCGCAGACAAACGAAGTGATGTTTGCGGCGACAAGAGACGCACGACTCTTGAAGGCAATTTGTAATTTGTGTCTGCAATGTTGACGTCCATATAAACCAACATTTACTTTGTTACACTCAGTTTCCACTGCCGAAACATCTGTAGAAAACATATCTAATTTTTTTCTAACAGTATGTTTTTGTATATCGATAGTGGATACGAAAAAGGTTTATGTCTAAAACTTTTTGAATAATTTCGCATTGATAACGTCTTCATTAAAATATTCATAAATTAACTCTCCTATTTAAAAAATAAACATTAAAGTGTAATTTCAAATTTATTTACATTGTTTGTAGGTAATAAACTAGAATATTTAAATCGTTTTACACAAGCCGTGGAACAATAGAGTCCGGCGTTAAATGGCCCAAACACGCTATGACTGTTTTCCCCTTCCTTTCTTTTATTAGGAAATTTAGCATAACCCTCATTTATATTTAAATTGCTACAATAACCATTAGTATTAAAATCATTAATTATTTTTTTACACACAGAGATAGAACGCGCTAAAAGAAACTCAGAATCACTAAGATTTGATCACTAAAGGAGTGTAAAATTTATGTGGGAAAACTATACTCAGGGGTTACTAAGTTAACCTTTAAATGGCTGAGTATGACAACTTGTGAACTGTTGACGGACGTCCTAATAATCGCTTGCTGATTTATAGATAACAAGCTTCCGCCCGCAACTCCGTCTGCGTGGAATACAAAAAAACAAAAATAAGTCTTCTTTCGTCGTTCTTCCAGACTATCCTCTACATCCATGCCAAATTTCATCGAGATCCGTTCAGCAGTTTAAGCTACAAACTCTAACAAACATCTATCCATTCATCCATCTAAACTTTCGCATTTATAATATTAGTATGAAGTATGATATAAAGATAATCACATTTAAGCCTATGTACTGAATACATTAAACTAGACGTTGACGTAATATTAAATCCTGGCTTTATAAATATACGTGATATCACAAACTGGCTTAAATCTTTTTAGACTCTCATAATTCGAGGCAATTAATTTCTGAAATAAATGAACGCTTTTTTCCTTTGAACGGATTGAAAGTTTTACGACGTTAAAGAATTTTGAGCACTTTGTAAACTTAATTATATTTTTGTTTGAATTTCTTTCGCGATGGTTATTAATTTTAAACTTTTGCTAATTAATATTCAAAACTTTTTCGTATAACTAAGCAGGATTTTTTATTAAAATTAAATATTCATGATGAACGGTATTATTTTAAATCCTTTTAATTCTTAAGAGACATGCATTAATAAAAATGTTATTTAAAACATAAACAAAACTTACTTTAAACTACTGATTGCAATAGAAAGCATGTAGGTCAAGAGATTTCTGCCAGCGAAGTCATTTGCATTCAAAACCGAAAAGACTGCTGCCTCATCATAACGAGCACGATTTCTTTGTAAGTAATGTTTATTTAGCAAACATATAAATAGAAAAACCTTAAAATAGTCTTTGAAACTAAATATAGAAATAATTCTTCCGTTGGAAATGCGCTGGAAATCTTCGATATTTCTTAAGATCATTTGGAACGCATGATCGAACATAATTGTTCCCTTTCGACTTATATTTGAAATAGTTTTATATTTTGTATTTCGAATTCGACATTTTACATATAATTCAGTACGTTTCTAGTAAAATTAGGTGCATTTTCAAATTTATAGTAACACTAGCTTTCGCTCGCGATTCCGTCCGCGTGTAATTAAAAACACAAAAGTGAGTAACCTATGTGTTCTTCCAGAATATGCTATACGTCTATGCCATCGAAATCCGTTAAGTCATTAAGGCTACTAACTCTAACAAACATCCATCCATCCATCTAAACTTTCGCATTTTTAATATTAGTAAGATAAAAACCAACTAATTCGTCTAACAAATCTGTTTAAGCCATTTGCTGACATTCAAAACGTTTGATCGTTATTTAATTGAGATTTTAGTTCTTACAATCCAACTCGTAAGAAATTGTAGCTTCATTAATTTGCTATCACAACAACCTTTAATATAAATAATAAGCAGTCATTCTGACTCGACTATCTGCGGTCCGTCGTTCAAAGATATAAATCAGGCTCTCATAAACTTGATACAACTGAAGGGCAAGGCTTTTCAAAGGTCAGACACTATGACCAGTCATCTTTTACGGTAGCCGTTTCTGTCAAGATAACGACGACGATAAATACTGAAAATATACGACAGTAAAGTCGGATATGGAACTATTAATCCTCCACTGGGTTAATTTAAATAAAGGGTTCTACCTACTGTCTTAGGCTGAGTATTAATGGAATGACTAAGCTGACTAATGACCGGTTTCCCAGCTACATTTAACCATTCGTTAGTGTTTTTGGTTCAATAACTTCATGTGAAGTATTTCCGATTTACGTAACTTGAGTTTTACTCCTTTGAAACTTATGTCAACCGAACACTAACGAATCACGAATAAAATAAACGGACACTTCAGCAACCCGGCATAAGTCTGAAAGAACTGTCTTAAGTGTGGCCTTAGAATGTAACATGTGCAACTACTGATGGTCTGCTTCTGTCTTTAGTACTTTAAGATTTTGTACAAGTTTTTCGAAATAATTATTAGCACCTTTTTAAAGTAAATATTAAAGCACGTAATTATTATAATTGTGTTCAGTGTCTCGGGGGTTAAACATTATTCTATTTAACGAAATGTTAGTCATTAACTCATTAATTAGTGTCGTTGTTGTACCGAATTGGTCAGTGCAAAGTTGAAGTTAATTTTTGAACATAAGGGAGACATTTTATCAACTCAATTTCAACTTTATTCGCTTAGAATAGAGCATATTTTGAATAAATTTACTATGTAATTATTGTTTTTGTAATTAAGAATAGTTGTGGTTGCAAAACATTAAAGACAGTACGTCCGTTGTGAATACAGAACAAAAACTTGCGCTTGCAATATTAATTAGGATATTACACACGTGGTAAGTAATACATATAATTACCGTTTAATATAATGTATAGTTTTCACAACAACTAAATTAACTTTATGACGAAGTGCTTTAATATTAAAACCATGTGTTATTTGACGGTTAGAGTGACGATGACACTCTTGGCAGCATAAGAGCTTCCGTCCTTACATTTGTCGTGCACCAAAGGGCTTTCAGGTTCGAGTCCCGGCTAGGCAGTCCGCTATTTAATATTCTCCATCTTTTTTCACTACTATCTCTATGGGAATTGCTTTCGAGGGATCGAATTATTCTAAAATAATTTATATTAAGCATTATTACAGCACTGTTACTACAGTCGCCATTCTTTCTCAATTATAGCTCAAACTATTTGAACGATATATTCTTTTTTTTTAAACATAAATAAACCAGCGCTTGACCACGACTCCTCCTAAGCTAAGTGAAGACGCGGCCGAAGGATAGAGCGCGCTAGCTCAATAAGTGCCGATTCACCCTTCTCTTGAAGGCACCCACGTTATATTCGCGTAATATTCTGAAGAAACAAGCGTAAAGTAATCTATGGTCTGACATACAAATTTACGCCTAAATCCAGCGCGCACTCGCCTAAGTTCACGGTGCGTATTCTATCGCCAATTCTGTCATCAGCATCCAGACCTAGAAACTTAAGGCTGGCGTTGAGCAGTCAACGCAGCGCCGCCACCTCGATCACACCTCATCCTGTCTCTATTACATCCATTAGTTACAACTGAAAATGTTACTGTATTTTAACATTCAAACTTTATGAGTGCTCGTAATAACTGCGAACGCAGGCCAACGAGTCAACATCCGTATTACGCAGCGTCTCGTGTAATTGTGAGCTGCCGTAAAGTTTGAATAGCACTATATATTAACATTTAACATGCAATTTAAACTAGAAATATATCCCTATTACAATTAGTATAATTAATAAATCCATTAGATCGGCTTAAATAGTTACGTATTATTTCATTTCATAGATTAAGTTCTCAACACTAACTAAGCTGACTATATCAATTATGTACTACCTCTCATTGTAATGCAGTGAACAATTACAATGCAAACCAACGGATATGACAAATTAATGCAAATATGACATAAAATTGTGTTATTTTATTTGTTATTTTGTTTCTATACCTTTTATTTTATGTCAATGTTTTGATAGTACATTGATGGTTAATGACACATGTTTCATAGAATGTTTTTATTATGTAATGTAAAACGTACGTAATCATGCAAAAAATACTGTGCAAATAAATATTACTTCGGTAGTTTTAGACAAAGGTTATAAAACAATATAAATAAAATTACTAAAGATAATCAGAAACTTTTAATGAAATGAAAAATAATAAGGAAGTCTCCAAGATAATATCTAGCAAGATAATCCTTGGTTAGACGTTGAAATTTAGATTGCAGAATTTAAATTAAAAAGGAGGTTTTACTTCGTTTTCGCTTTGATTCGCCGTCTTCGGTAATTGCGACTGTTTCTTTGCTCACGCGAGCTGCTAGCATTTGACGCTGTTGTTAGTGTTAACTAAAAGGATTACGAAAACATTCTTTAAAGAAAATATAAAAGTAAACAAGAATTACGTTTTTAGTTTTCGTTCCACTAGTATTAAATTTAAATATTATATAATGTAATATTGCCTGAGAAAAATGATTACCAGAATAGTAAAACAATTTTAAAAGGAAGAACATGAAGAAAATTTCACCTATTAACTATATTACTGTCTTGTAATATATTTAAGAGGTGAAATTTGAATGTGAAATTCATCTCTTCAGGAACGTCATAAGTATGTATTATATTGCTACAGTTCCCTACAGTGCTGTATTAAAGCTACATTTAAAAATATAAAAGATATTAAAAAATGTAGCGAGCTTAGTTCTAACGCGGCGAATTGGAAATTAGCCTGCCTCATCAGACAGTTCCCTTGAGAAATTAACAAAGTAGTCTAATTCATACGTGAACTACCTTACTCGACATATGTCACGTGTACTCTTCGTAAAATTCTTATCTTTTGCAATTGTCTATCATAAAAATAATTACAGCGTTCTAGGTAATCATATCTTACTAATATTATAAATGCGAAAGTTTAGATGGATGGATGTTTGTTAGAGTTTGTAGCCTAAACGGCTGAACGGATTTCAATGAAAGTTAGTATAGACGTAGAGGATAGTCTGGAAGAACACATAGGCTACTTAGTTTTGATTTTTTTTAATTCCACGCGGACGGAGTCGCGGGCGAAAGCTAGTACAATTATAAAAAATACAAACTTTACATTTAAAGTATGCCTAGTTTCGACATTTAAAAAATACGCTCAAATTAAAGTCGTAATTAAAATATTTTTAACCTTTCGTATTTAAATTAGCGCGTCGTATTTACGGTTGGAAACTGTTTCACTACAACTTGTGTTTTCAATAAATTAAAACAGCAAACAATCGTATCCATTGAAAATAACATTAACCCATAGACTAAAAATATTTCATCTATATTTAAATCGAAACAGAATACACAAAACATAAACCGACGATATCCTTTTGAGCCAAAAGCTGTATTTTAAAAGTAATCAGACTTTTAATCTATTAAGATCGAAAATAAAGATAATAAGAGTTAAGCTTTCATATACTTAACACTACAGTCGTCTCAGTGGAAATCCTAAGTAATGCTTTAAAACGCGTCCAAGAATTAAATCATTTTATTACAAGTTGTGATATAGGTAAGTAACTAAACTGAGAGCATGCTTAAGTAATAATTATATGACTCTGAGTATCGCAGTTAACCTCTAAATTAATTCGTGAAATTTAAATTTATAAGCAACCTATATTTTGTGAATAATAATGTCGTTCGTCTAAACTTCCCTTTGTAATTAATAAAGCGGGAACGGGAACAAGCAAAGCAAATAAGAACTCTCGAACTGTGCCGAGGAAATCCAATTATTCCAGTTGCAATAAGATTTTTTGTAGCAAACAGTTCAAATGTCAAATACTACTTTTTTTCTTTGAATTAGTGTCTGTTTAATTTTTCGCTTGTTTAATAATTGCTCTTGCAAATAAGCATCATAATTATAACATACTAGCTTTCGCCTGCGACTCCGTCCGCGTGGAATTAAAAAAACAAAAACAAAAGAGAGTAGCTTATGTGTTCTTCCAGACTATGCTCTCCGTCTATGCCGAATTTCCTCGAGATCCGGTCAGCCGTTTAGGCTACAAACTCTAACAAACATCCATCTATACATCTAAACTTTCGCATTTATAATTTTAGTAAGATATTATCATTTTAATGGAAATAACACACATTAACTTTAAAAATTTCCATTGCCTTTCATGTATTTTTTAGTCTTTATTAATAACTACGTAAGTTTAAATAATAATAATTGGTTTTATTGATTACGTTTTAAATCTTACTAAAGATATTACAAGTGTTTGTTTAACGATATGCATATCATGCTTTTATAAATTGAACTACAAAATATAAAGATTTTTATACTAATTTACTTTTTAAGGTTTCATTTACGGTTGTATGAAATATTTAATATGCACGTGAAAAGCTTTATAACGTACCAGTGGAACACCTTTATAAATGTAATAAAATAATATATTCATGGTAATGGACTCCTGCTTATTGCATTTGTGTCATAAAAGAGGGTTGAATTATATTTGCTCATTTACAAGTTATCACCCCTGGCTTTCATTTGCTTTTAAAAATGTACATACATGATTTTCAATTTCGAATTCTAACACGATCAATTTAAGGTTTAAAATCTAACAGCTTTTTTTACACATCCTCGATTAACAATACACAATAATATACTTACTGTTCGAATTGCCTGTAATTAGTTCAATTCACGTTCGGTTCTCGTAAGATTTAAGTAACTAACACACCAACACGAATTATTACATTAAATTCACACTATCGTACTATGGACGTCACAGCCATGTTATGCTTTAATAAAATATAGTCTTTACCTCTTATGTTTTCTTCCAATTTGCACAGAATAACCTTACCAATAACCATGTATCAACGCTCGCCACTCCCAATATGGCCGTCGTGTCGTCGAGCCAATGCAACACCCTTATTTTGACATCTGACTACTGTCCGATTATTAACATAACAAGCAGAATTACGACATTTTAAAATCATGACATAAATATTTAAATAATGTGTTGGATCACAATTACAAAGCTTATATCGTTATTTCAAATTATGACAGATGGTATTGATTTATAGCACAGACTAAATAACCTTCAAGAATACAGAATACATCAAAATAGTAAAAAAGATAACACTACTATCCTAGTAGTACTCAGTTTACTAACTAACCTAACTTTTAAAAAACAAAAGTTGAGATAATTTCAAAATTCAACCCTCATATGTTTTCAGGGTGACGAGACAAGAGTTTGTTCCCTGTCTAATTAATAAAGAGGGAACAAACTGAGTCTGGCGAGGGCAGATGGAATCCAATTGTTTCCGTGGCAACAAGTTTTCTCTTTCATTTTACTCGAGCGTTTAACTGTGATTGCTTTATGAAATTGCTTTTATTTCAACAATGTCTGCATATGTCACACCACATAAATGGAGATAAAATTTGAATCGTTTTACACGTAAATTACAAATCAGGACTAACGTTAAGTGTTAAAAGGAATCATTGTTAAATACGTATGCTTCAAAAAATCTATCGATTATTTTACTTTCATTTTAGTAAAATACTAGCTGTTCCCCGCGATTTCGTCCACGCACTATTAAGATAAAAATAGCCTATAATATGCCCGTCTATGTCAGCTACTGTTCAGAGAGAGTCCGGTCAAAATCGGCCCAGCCGTTTCGGAGATTACCCCGAATAAACGCGGCTTGCGGACAGACAGACAAAAAAAATTAAATGCGATTTTCGTTATTAGCAACGCAAATCTTCCCGAAATCTGGAACTTATCTTTTGATATTACAAACAGACACTGCAATTTTATTATATGTATGTATAGATTATTCCAATCTTTCAAATTGAACGAAATTATACTATAGACGTATGATATCTTCAAAGTTAAATCATGAAATATGCATCTTATCAGGTTCCCTCCGGAACGGCAAAGGGGACTTGAATATTTTAGGACGTGCTTTATCGTCCGTACTGCCACATAAAAGGGTGAAATAAATTTGTTTATTTAACTAAGATCTTCAACATATTCAATATGGTATAGGTACTAGATTTGATAATTTTTTACGTAAGATTACTCTAAGTATTTTTTATAAATGGTCCTCCAGCTTCCCATAACTTTTAATAACATTGAAATGTGTTTATTTTTTCAGGTAAGCCATCAATGTGTATAATGCCGTAGGGGCCTATCCTGACACATAACAGTGCTACCTCACCCCAGTAAGAGTTTCAAGGACACCGGAACGTAATTAAAATTCGATAAATGTGATATCGAAATGTCACAAATCGATTATGAACTGCGTCAGTTTACAATTACACTGATAGTCACAGTAAAATATTACTAACAGGAATTTACGAACTCAAAAACATTATTTAATCTTTGTTAAGCTTTTATTTAGCCTTTGTCTAATTTATTTCCTCTATCTCTTCATATCGTTTTAATTTTTAAATGAATATTGAAATATAACCTCTTAGATACGTGAAATTACACTGCCGAAGTAATGGTACTCTTTCTTTAGAAACTGTATTTGTTTTATGTGGTACGTTGTTTTCTTACAATAAAATAAATAAGTAAATATGTTATATACAAGTGTATCTATAGTGGAAACCCACCTTAGCGAGTAATAACTTTCAATTGTAACATTTCCCTGAAAAGGTTAATCGACTTCCTAAAGTTATTATAATAGACTCTAGGTCGATACTTTATTAATGTATAAAGTACAATGGTAGAAATGAATGTTTTTTTTTTATTCTAAGCTCATATGGTTAGTTAGATTACATTCACAAAACAATTTTAACAGTCGGTGTTACCGAAATATTTGTTCAGGAATCCTCAAACAAATCCGTCGTAGTAATGGTGTTTGTTGTTAAATATTTAGTTTGTCCCAACATTCACTTAGGCGATATTTCCAAATAATATAAAAACGGTATAAGAAAAGCTTTTACCTAACTGAAGGTTTTCGTTTCTGATTGATATTTTATAATTAACATTTATTTTTATAATTAATTTACAAAGTCAAGAAGCTCGCCTGCTTTTCACCTAAACTTTAGGATGAGTACACTATTAATTGTCATTTCACACTTCAAAACTTTGAATTTTTTTTTCAAATACATTTTAGATAGATTATACATCAACCTTTTTTAGTAACAAGCGGCATTTACAGTTAAAATACGAGTTTTATTAAACAGTGTCCAATAATTTAAAAAAATGTGGTAATACGGTGAATGTTTAAAAAATCGGTTGACACGTTAAGGCCCTGAATGGATGACTGTATTAGCACTCTTTCTACTCTGTTTTTTTTTATTCTAAGCTCATATGGTTAGTTAGATTACATTTACAAAACAATTTTAACAGTCGGTGTTACCGAAATATTTGTTCAGGAATCCTCAAACAAATCCGTCGTAGTAATGGTGTTTGTTGTTAAATATTTAGTTTGTCCCAACATTCACTTAGGCGATATTTCCAAATAATATAAAAACGGTATAAGAAAAGCTTTTACCTAACTGAAGGTTTTCGTTTCTGATTGATATTTTATATTTTAAATTATTCAAAGACTGTCAATAGAGTATTTAGTAGAGGAAGTTTGAGAGTAGCCCCCGTAGTAGAGAAGGTAAGGGGTAAAAGGTTAGCATGGTATGGGCATGTTATGAGGAGGGATAAATCGCATATTACAAGGAGAACGTTAGTTATGAGTGTGGAAGGGTACATCGGTAGAGGTAGACCTAGAAAGAGATGGATGGATTGTGTAAAAGGTGACATGATCAAAAAGGGAGTGATGACTGAGATGACGTATGATAAAGTTATGTGGAGGACAAAAACCTGTTGCGCCGACCCTACGGGAGTAGGATAAGGAGATGGTGATGATGATGTCAATAGAGTATTATACAATTTAAAATAAAGTTGTTGTTAGGTATTTCGCGCTTTGCCTCAATTCGTTGATGACATTAATGAGAACAAAAGGGTAAGGTCGTTTATAAAATGAAATCGCTAATCACCCGCTTAATGCTATTAAAATGGAGTCGGCTAACAAAATTTTCCTAATTAAACTTACTTTATAAGCAAATTTAGTTGTCTAAGCACATTAATTTGTGAAAACGAGCGCTGAAAAGAGAATATTAATTTTTTAAACAAAAATTTTGACTATGTTTATCTGTTACTTGTACCCATACAAATGTACCTTTTTATGCTATTCATTTCACTTTACACATATAACTAACAAATATAGTTGCAACCTTTTCGATAGTAACATAAGTTCAAATAATTTAATGAATATCTCGATTCACACACATAGCCGAACATACGGATTGAGGCGTCTTATTTCCCGATGTCGAAGAACTGAGCTAATTTATCGATCAATTTTGTTTTAGTCTATACACAATAGTCATAGAATATTTTGCAAGATGCTGAAGATCAGAATAATTTTAACAAAATAAACTAATTGATAGAATTCAGTAGGTGGGTGACAGGCAGACGGCCGGTCGTAAATCAAACCACAACATGGTTCACAACACCTTACGAGTGGAATAAGATCAGGGAGATGTTGATGATGACAGAATTCAAACTCAGAGAAACAATCGTCATTTGTATTTGTTGACAAAAAAGGAAGCTAAAGTTTAACTTTTTGTAACGGTAGTCATCAACCTGTTTTACCAGCTCACTTGGGAAATCAACGAAGGGTTGTTTTGTACGTCCTTGGTAAAGATCTGAATTTTTCTCGTAGGTATACTGATCTCGTAATGTAAACTTTTTGTGTTTAGGAAATGTCAAGTTGACAATTCGTTTGCGTACTTTATATTTCTAAAGATTCCAAAGAAATGAATTACAAGTGTAATGCAAAATTCTGACAGTCTTAGCAACGATAAAGTATCTGTAAATCTCACTAGAGGTAGTATGTTGGTATTTTTTATTTAAGTTTGATTGTTTTAGTTTTATTTTGTAAGAAGGAATTAAAGTCTAATTAAGAATTTGCACAAGGACTGTTGTTTTCGTTTCTTTTTTATTTTTATTTGATTAAAATTTCACGATATTAAAAAAAATTAACATCGTGATATTGCTTATGAGTCAAACCAACGGCATTAATAAATCATACTAATATTATAAATGCGAAAGTTTAGATGGATGGATGGATGGATGTTTGTTCGAGTTTGTAGCCTAAATGGCTGAACGGATTTCGATGGTATTTGGTATAGATGTAGAAGAGAGTCTGGAAGAACACATAGGCTACTCACTTTTGTTTTTTTTTTTAATTCCACGCGGATGGAATCGCGGGCGAAAGCTAGTAAAATATAAACGTAGTATCGAAATAAATTTTAACAAGAAGACGTAAGTTACGAACGGCCTCATCATATTATTATATTATATAAACCAAGAACCAAGGGTAAGATTTCTATTTGACAAGTTTCTCGACGTATTAAATATTAAACTTTGGGTACTTATGCTATATCCCACGCATATTAGAATTAAATTGTTATTGCAATTTAAGAGTGATATTAAATTCTTATTGGGTAAATGAAAAAAACATTGTAAAGACGTGCTGTCGCCCGTAAACTTCGTTAGCGTAAATTTGGACCACCCGTTACGCCATTTTGGCAGCGCGGAATTAAAAAAAAAGAAGCCTTTAATATGCCTTTCCATGTCAGCTGCCCTCCAGTGAAAGTCCGGCCGTTTCAGAGATTACGCGGAACAAACGCGGCTTGCGGACAGACAGACAGTACAGTGGTAGTGCCTGCTTTAACATCTTAGCACGAATGGGCCGGCACGCCCGGTGTCACGCCACGCCACGACCACACAGAAGACAGGCGTGAAATGGAAGCAATTCCGTGTTTCGTCCGATGAGTGTGGTGCCGGAGGCCTAATTTAAGTCCCTTTCTCTTTACCACCCTTTTCTTATAAGGAGAGGATGGGAAGGGGAAGTGGATTTGACGGTGGAGGAGATGCATAGGAAGGGGAAATATCCTCTTTATGTGCGTCTCCTCCTCCTCTGTCGGATAAGGGTAGGCAACGCATCTGCAATTGCGGATGTCTATGGGCAGCGGTCGCTTCGCCATTTTGGCGGATTCAGGTGGCCGCTTGCTCGTTTGCCACCTTATGTTATAAAAAAAAAAGACAGACAATTTTTTTTTAATGCGATTTTCGTTATCAGCAACGCAAATACACCATCATCCCGAAATCTGGAATTTTTCTTTTGACATTACAGACGCTCCAATTTTATTTTGTGTATAGATTAAAAAAAACGTAATTTATGTTTAGAAATAATTCGTCCTCTAATTTGTAATCGGTACATATGAAAATGTTAGATACGGCTTAATCAAAGTTGTGCATATTTGGGCTTCGGACCTAATGTTTGTATAAAGACGTTTATCCCCACTGGTATATCAAGCCATCCTAAGCAAATATTCATAAAGTTTATTTAGTTACTTACGCAGACTATCTCGGTCTATATATTCAGGCTGACCGAATTTGCCACCTACTATTGTATTTACAACTAGCTGTTCGCGTGCGGATTCATCCGCGGGAAATTATAAAAACTTTATTTTATTGTTTACATTTGTCAAATTATCAATACTCGTAGCAAATGTCAAAATTATTATACATGACATGACAAACCTTAGCAATCTTTCTTTCTTGATGTTGGCAGCAACTTATGGTCCCTTTCCCACATGAGGGTTTTTATCCAAAATATTTACCCCCTAAGTTTAATGGCGTGAAAATATATAACCTAAAGCATGACGTAAGTGTAGGGCTTTTTATTAAAAAAAGAATTATTTAAAAATATGCTGCAATTGCTGACATCTTAGGCAACAAAGAAGTGTGTGTTTACGCTTTATTATAATAGTATAGCTAAAAACAGAATTTACTTGTAAAAATTTGATTTCTTCTACACATTTAATATAAAGTAAGTATTTTTGTACTTTTTACGTGTTGGACTGTTTTACGGAGTCTTTCTTTTCAGTATTATTTCAGCAGATCCATATTCACAGTAATTATAAATCTAAACTAAGCAATTCTCTTATTCACCATCTAAAAATCCTGATAGTATTTTTAATAGAACCTTGTAGTCTTAGAAAGTATTAAATTTCAATAAACTAGACATCATATAAATGTGTTCTAACTTACTGATTATTTGTAACTTATTCTTGATAAAACTTCTCTACATTGAGTTACAATTTATCTATTCCTGAAAAACTGTAAACTACACTTTTAACCGCTATCGTGTAATCTGAATGTAGTCGCACGACCGCTTGATGTAATGCGGATAAACATATTAAACATGGAGGTCATTGACACGTGACTCAGATGAGCTTTGACTGGGTGCTAAACTGCCGGCGCCCTTTCGTCACTACGACATAGTGATGATCTGTTGCAACAGATATATCGATGTAGCTAAGACAAACATCGATGACAGCCAATAAATATTATCTAAAAAAGATAAAAGGAAAGTTCTAAAGAAAATACAGTACAAATTTGTTTAATAACTATCAAAGATAAGAATTTATTTTTAAGTAGGTTAATGATATTAACTATGAGGGATGTGTGCGGATACTTGTGATTAATTTAAAAAATATCGATGTCGATAAAAAGTTTAAAGCCAACACTATTTTAGCGCCTTGTTTCATCTCTCGCAATTAATGACCAGCTAGAAGCTGAATAGCCGCTTTGTAGTTAAAATTGTTCGCCTCATGAATTATATAAACATAGTAAAATCGCTCTAAGATGCTTTAAGGCACTTCTATGTCGGTGGTATAAAGTTTTATTGAATTGTTGCCTTAATAGATACTGTGACATAAAACCGGGTCGTTTAAACTGGATATTCTTATATCATAATTAAATAAATAACAGTTGTCTTCGAAAACGTTAGATATTCAATTGTTCGTAGTACAGTTGATTTGAGTTCAGATTAAAATTGTAACAATTTGTTGGATAAATACTAAAAGGAGTAATATGAAGTAAATGATATAAATGTCAAAATTAAGTAGTTACCTTTCTTTGATAGCCCTTCATTTTTTATTAGCCGTAATAAATTCCAGAGTGATGTTATTGAGTTCGATTTGAATTTAAAAAAAAAATCAATTATTGATCAGAAACCACGGTTCCGCCTTGAATAAAACGAGTTTCTTCCCAGTGGTGGATTTGCATAATCTTATAGGCGCGGTGCGGGCTGAAACTTTTTTTCTCTCTCTCGGAATAATTTATTTACTTCAGCCACCCTTCAGGTCATTTTGTTAGTGAAACACGAAATTGATATTTCTACTGGAACGAGGAAAGTTACCTGGAAGTTGGGTTTTGGATGAAATTAATCACAGTTTGTTAGTTTTAACCCAAACATAGCTATTGCTAAATAATTGGCCGGTTGCTCCTTTGTCACCATATATTATAAAAACAGCGTCTTAAATGATAAGCTCAGAATTAAATTATGACCTATGTCAGATTGTAAGCGGCGTCTAAGAAGTAAAGTTTTCAAGATTGGTTTCAGTATTCGACTGTTAATGTGATAATAAATTAGCTGATAACTTTAAATTAATTATTTTAACCGTTACTTTCACTAAAAGCAATTTAAAATGAAAATTAAAAATGTCGCTGCGATTCGGGTACATTGTTTTAATTCGTTTAACATTCAAGAACGTGGATAGAATAAGCGATGCACGGTACATTGTAAGAGGTACTGAATAAAATAAACACACGTACATTTTACTAGCATTATTAAGTGCGAGATGGGAACGTATCATGGCTCGTAAATTTCTCGAGCTTCTGTTAGAACAATAAAGAATTTAATAGTCTTAAAAGGAAAGGTTTAAATTAAAACCTCGTTTACCATTTCAAAAGGGAATACAAAGTGCATGCTCCTACGCTGTCCGTAACCTTAGATTTTCACTGTCGGAATACTCATACAAGAATTTGTTGTCGACGCACTTGTTCTTTTGGAAAAAACTGAAATAGCAATATATTTTTGTACAGCTATTTCAGCAGTGTTAACAGCGAGTATCCATAAAGCAGTAATAATAAACACATATATGTTATGAGCGTGGTCCGCCCAGGGCGCTGGACAGAATGCTGTGCCTGTTTATCCCTTCCCGAATGGTAAAAAGAGGGAGCCATATAAATCTCGCCCAGGGCGCTATTAACCCTAATATCTATACTGGTTATGGGTTCTTTTTTAATATAGATTTCATCATAACTTATTTCTGCAGTAAAAACCCAGCGAATCGTCGCTATTATGTTCTTGTTATATGTAATTGTTATATATTTTCTATTCCTGTACTTGAGGAGGGTGAGGAACAAAATCTTAATAAATAAACACAAGCATGTTACAAAACAAAATGGCGTGATACCGTCTACCTATTTTCATGTTTGAAATTTCCATGTCCCCAGAGATTCTCCCTACGCGTGGAGGCTCCAAGGATTTGTGTAATCTTCAATCAGCCGTTGGCTTCGTTTTGCTTACATTAACTGACGACATGACTTGTATTCATTATTCACGAACTATACCATACAAGTTAAAATCTTTTCAATGATATGTTAAAACCGTTATTTTCTCCGTGAATTTAACACTAGAAAATGTTTGTATACAACGAAATAATTAAAATTAATGACAATAAAACTTTGTTCTAATTCAACTAAAAGTAATTGATTTAGAAATGATATATACGAATGCAATCAAATATCAAAACCCAATGTATATTAATCCAATTTATTTCTACGAGTAGTTCAAACCAATACTACAATACAAATATTTATTTACTCTACCGCTGATTCTATCCCGCGCAATTTCGAAGCAAATATAGATTATATTGAATAACATAAATACGTTACTGTGAATACAAATTTATATTCTTATCTCACTTTATTTAAGGAATATGAAAGAGATGAAAAATATGTTCTTATACTGACAACAGTGGGAACAGACTGTATTCGTGCATCTCAATTAACTAATAGGTTAGCAGATTACGTTCTAGTAACTTCTACTTATAGGAAAAGCACTTAAGCCGAATTCCAATTACAAGTTTATCCCTTACCGAACGCTATAAGAATACTAATCCTCGATACTTTGTTATATTTACTTCGTATACTTTGGTAGAAGTTTTCGAGCAACATCTGTGGGCTGATGTATTTTAACAGACTAAATTTTACATTAATCATGTACGAGACCAATTTTTTTTGAAATTGATTTTCAACATATCTTACTCTTTGCTAGTATTATAAATGCGAAAGTTAGGATGGATGGATGTATGTTATTACGAATCTCCAGAACGGCACGACAAATCTTTCTGAAATAGCACAGATATTGAACATAGTCTTTTTAAAAGTTGCTAAGTTTAAAAAAAAAACCGGACAGTTATAGTCGCGGGTATAAACTAGTACTGTGAAGGTTCAAAAATATTCTAAAGTCAAGAAACATCCAATTTGATTCCGTTAATGCTCACTAATATCACAATTTTTATTGTAATCCAAATTTCAATACTATTCCAAGGAACAAGAGACGTATTTCCCTCACTAATTACATTTAACCAGCTTATATCCCACAAATATAAAATAAAAGTACTGCTTAATACCTAGTAATTTTGTAGAATTGTCAATGAAACTGATCCCGCTGAGTCAATGGCACTTTGGTGAGCAAATATCTGCTCAAACAGAAATACCTAATGTTAGACCGAAATAGGTCACTCCGACGCTTATATTGTCGAATGTATACAAAGGCTTTATACAGTCAACCACTATGTACAATGGTATATGAACTAATAACGTTCAAACAAATTATATGAATCTCTGGGCAGCCCGCCAGGACAAAAACATTTGTTCCGCATAGCAAGAGAGAGAGAAAGAAGTGGAAGAGACATAAACAATATTAGATGTATAAAAGACGATGTAGGAAAGGTATTGATGAATGACGATGATATTAAAAGGCGATGGAAGGGATATTTTGAAAAACTGATGAACGAAGAGAATGTTTGGAGTGGAGTGTTGGATAACATGCCAATTAATATTGGTATGGTGAAAGAGATTAGTGTGGATGAAGTGAAGAAGGCAGTGCAAGGTATGAAGAATGGTAAGGCCGTTGGGCCGGATGGAATACCAGTGGAAGTATGGAAGCTGCTAAAGTCGGATGGATGGGTGTGGCTGACTTTATTCTTCAACAAGTTGTTACAGGAAGAGATAATCCCAGACGAGTGGTGCGGTAGCGAACTAGTGCCAGTTTATAAAAACAAGGGGATGTGCAGGACTGTAACAACTATAGAGGAATAAAGCTCATGTCACACAGTATGAAAGCTTGGGAAAGAATGATAGATGCAAGAATCAGAGAAGAAAGTGAGGTATCTCGGAACCAATTCGGATTTACGCCGGGTCGGGGGACTACGGACGCCATTTTTGCCATTCGCCAATTATGCGAGAAATTTAGGCGCGTGCATAAGAACCTGCACATGGTGTTCGTAGACCTCGAAAAGGCGTATGATAGGGTTCCGAGGAATGTTTTGTGGTGGGCTTTGAAAGTGAAAGGAGTGCCTGGGAAATACCTGCAGCTTATTCAGGCTATGTACTGGCGAGCCAGTACCTACGTCCGGTCCGCTGCTGGCGATAGTGACAGGTTCGGTGTCTCGGTGGGCTTACACCAGGGGTCGGCTTTAAGCCCGTATCTGTTCCTCCTGGTAATGGATGCTTTGACATTAAACATACAGGAGGAGGCACCCTGGTGTATGCTTTATGCCGATGACATCGTGCTTGTCGGGGAGGATGAATGCGAGGTACAGAGCAGGTTGGAAGAATGGCGAGTTAAATTGGAGGGAGCTGGTCTTAAAATCAGCAGGACCAAAACAGAACATTTATTTTGCGATTTTGGCGGTCCGACCAGCTTCTCTCCAATCGCCTTAAATGGCGTGCCTCTACCAACCTGCTCCGATTTTAAGTACCTCGGTTCTCTAGTCCAGTCCGACGGTGGCGTTGACCGGGACGTGAAAAGCCGAATAAATGCAGGTTGGATGAAATGGCGACAGGTTACTGGTGTGACTTGTGATCCAAGAATGCCTCTTAAGCTTAAGGGACAGATCTACAAGTCCATCATTAGACCTGTCGTATTGTATGGATCTGAATGTTGGGCCACCAAAGTTGCGGATGAAAGGAGATTGCATGTGGCTGAGATGCGTATGTTAAGATGGATGTGTGGTGTGACAAGAATGGATAAAGTTAAGAATGTGTATATTAGAGGAAGTTTGAAAGTAGCGCCAGTGGTGGAGAAATTGAGAAGCAAAAGGTTAGCGTGGTATGGACATGTTATGCGACGAGACGATGGGGACATAAACCAGAAAGTGTTAAGAATGAATGTGGATGGCTACAAAGGAAGAGGAAGACCGAAGAAAGTATGGATGGATTGTGTGAAAGAGGATATGCTTAAGAAAGGAGTGGATTCAGATATGACGGCTGATAGAGATGTATGGAAGAGCAGCACATACTGTGCCGACCCTCCATAAGGGATAAGGGCAAGTTGATGATGAACGTTAATGAGTTACAACAAACAAAAAAGAACAATTAAATGAACTATGTAAGACGTTCTAAAATGTCAAGTTAAAGGAAGGTAAAGGTGGTGAAGGTTAATGATTACTTTATCATTAAAATAGAAATGTAAATAAAACGTTTAAAAGCAAAGAAATTCTTTAAAGAACTTCACATTAAATTTCTAGAAGACAATTTTACAATAGTAAACTATTCGTTGAAAAGATGTTTTATATCAAAATGGATTAATCGATTAACGTCAAACTCGACTCGTCTTACTGTTCCGAATATTTCGTTTATTTTATCTACGAACTCAGAAAAAATAATTTCGTATTAATCTTAATAATATTTTGTATAAAATAATTCAGTGTCGCGACAAAGCGAAGTCTGCGTCTGACGTTTCAATATTTGCGGCTTCAAAATTTCATTGAGATTGACTCACCGGTTTCTGTTAGGTTTCTAAATCCGTTTCAAATGACGCACATTTCAATTCTCAAAAGGACATTTTCAATTGCAGATGCTTTTATTAATAACTGAATTTGGAGGCAACACAGAAAATAAAGTAACAAGCTAAAAGGGAATATCTAAAACAATTATTGCAATATTTAAAATCTTAAACTTAGATTGAACACAGCATTTAATATACTTTGTCTTGAGAAATTACAATCTCATGACATAAAACAAACGCACCAACACGAAACCCTAATCATTGACAATGGTTCAGATATTCTAGAACGTGGGAACAATAATTTCAATTGACTTTTAACAAAACAATGGAAAAAAGTATTGTGAAAAAATAGCTAACGACTGCTATTTTGTTTGTAGAACGCGCTAATTCCACTGTTATTGTATCGGTTACGTAACAATGTGGTACGGTTCAATTACATGAATTTAATTTTAATGGTTGTTTTGTAATAACATGGTCTGATTAAGTAAAATTAAACTGACATGACATTTTATTAAGAAAATCGAGTGTTTAGTTTGATATAATAAAAAGTTTTACACTTCAAATATGCATTATATCCAAAAAGGTTTCCTAAGGACGTATGTATAACAATATTCAAAATTTATGAAGGGTTACTTTTCTATGCTATCCATATGTCTGCCTAAGAAGATATGAGGTTGCCTCATTGCGGAATGAACGTATGCGAAGTTACATTTCTTTCCATCCAATATCAATCGTACGTCTAAAATTGCGAGCCGCCATAAAGTTCGGATCGCATTATACCTCTGTTAGGTGCTACGACGATTGTAAATGAAACCAAAGTTCACAGCACACTATCATCGGACGTGATCAGAAATCGAATCGTACTGACTATGGGGACTTTCTATCGAAATATTTAACACTAGCTGGCGGCGCGCATCAAATATTCATTAAAGAGAACAATGACTTCGAAACATTTTTAGTTCGAAGGTATTTTTTGCTTTATTTTTTTCTTTAAGTGTACAAAAAATAATAAAACCATATCATATGTAAGCCCAAAATAGTAATCACTAAATTGTCGTCATTGTAAGAATATGAGACAACATTTAATAATTTTAGAACAATGATCCTTAGAAAATGGACTACTACTAATAAATTTACTAGAGATTTCTTCGCCAGTGGGTCACTCTCCAGTCCTGACCCCGTGTACGTAAAACCTATTTTGTATATGAAATGTGCGCTGAATTCTGATTTATTTAATGGATGGACGTACATTGTTCCATTATTTAGAATGACAGTTTTAACTTGACCATTTACAATTAATGGGTATTATTTATAATAAAAATATTAAAAATTGGCATGTTTATGTTGGTTAATTTCAGTATAACCGTGGGTTTCCATGGTGTACGAAATAATGATGCCTCAGTTGAGGTAATCCGCGTCCATGTAAGTAAACTTTTTGCTCTAATGTTTTTAAAGCTGATCAAAACATTCATCACAGACCGATAAATCTATATCTATACTAATATTATGAAGAGGAAAGTTTTGTATTTTCGTACGTATTGAAATAACTTAAAATATTGGACCGATTTCAAAAATTCTTACACCATTAAAAAGCTATGTTGTCAGTGAGTAATATAGGCTATGTTTTTTATTTTTTTTTAAATCCACTCGGACGAAGTCGCGAGCAACAGCTAGTATACGATAAAGCTAAACAAATATAAATAAAAATAAAAACAACTTACAATCATCGGAAATGAAAGGTGTGTCAACATTAAAATAATAATATTTTAAAATACCTCTTCTCATCCGTGACGGATATGACTATTCATTAACAATATCGAGCATTTCTTAAACAATACCCAGGTAGGTGTTTTATTTAATAAACTTCTCTGTGACCGATCGACTCGTAAACTTAAACAATTACGCGGCAAACGATTCACGCGACAGGTAAAGGAACCCAGTAAATTGATGCTAAGTCTGTACCTAGAGGTCACGGTTATAAAACTCGCTTCCTAACTTAATTGACAAATGTTTCTGCCCCAGTTACCGTCAAAGTCCTATTTAATTTGCTTTGATAAATCTGAAAACGTTTCATAGCTTTTATGTCAAGTATCATTAGACATTTTATGAGATAAAGAACCGAATTCTTTCGAGCATAGTAAATGGGTGAATTATTTTTATTCAAATAAGTAACAATTAAATGTCTTTGTAAGGAAAACTACTGTGTCATGAATTCCAATAGCATATTGAATTTTAAATACCTCAGTGACTAAGATACATTTTGAACTCTGACACAAAAATACATTTGACATAACTTCTTATCATACTAATATTATAAATGCGAAAGTTTAGATGGATGGATGTTTGTTAGAGTTTGTAGCCTAAACGGCTGAATGGATCTCGATGAAATTTGCCATAGATGTAGAGCATAGTCTTTCAGGCTACTTGCTTTTGTTTTTTTTTTTAATTCCACACGAAGGGAGTCGCGGGCGAACGCTAATAATACATACATACTCGTACAAGGTTCAACAAAGCTAAAGAATTCTTTATTAAAAATGATACGAATTTTCCAATAAATGTTTTCAAAGAAGCAAAAATCACTTTTGCTATAGAAGTCGTCTGGCCGCATGAAATAAGGAAAGAATTTATATGAATAAATGTTTGAGCAATGAACGCGTGAAAAATTCATCCTTTCGTATTTTCATAGCAGCCAATCCCAGAGGATCTGGGAGGGTTCTCGAGAAATTGCAGAAATTTCCTTTCACAACCGCCTCAATGGACACTTTCGTACTCGAATGTACGCACACCTGTATGAGCGGAATACATTGTTCTTTATACATTCCTTTACTTCCAGGATGTTTTAACTCATTCACAATCTTGTTTAATGCTTTTTGATAACTGAATGACAATTATTCTAAGAATTTATACAAAAACTGCTACATATGAAGATAGTATAATTTCATAACTTATTTCAGAATGAATGAAACTAGTTAAAGATAACATTAACTAATGGAAAGTTAAACAAGAAATAAATCTGTGATTTTAACTATACGCCATTTTAAATTTTTATTTGCGTCGTTTTTTAATATTATTTTAAATCACATTTTATACATCATATAATTCTTATATAAACCACAGGCTCATACAAACGCGAGTCGTATATAAATGACTAGCTGTTGCTCGCGACTTCATCTGCATGAAATTAGAAATTAAAATAAAAACCCTGGTTTATGTCACTCACTGATAACGTAGCTTTTTAATGGCGAAAGAATTTTAGAAATTGGTCCAGTTGTTTTTCAATACATACAGTAAATACAATTTACTCTTTATAATATTAGTATAGATATAGATTAGTATAGACAATCAAATCACGTACATTCAAATGAAATTACTTCAATGAAGCTTGTTTATTGAATACTAATTATTTGACCTCAACCCTATTGATTAATTAATGTACGCGCTATACGCATGCATTAGTGTACGTAAAATGTTTATGAACAACGCATAAGTGCATACGGATTATAATGATAAGATAAACTTAACACAATTCGATACGTGTACATTCTTTCGAAGATAACATGTTAGTTGTTCATTGTGAACTTCGCCAGTCTTCAATTGGACTAGGCGAGGCATATTATAAAACTGAATAACCATCTGACAGTTGACAGAATGTCATCGTAAAATTGTGAAATGATAATTTTTAGTCGATTGATTGTTGTCTTTCTCAACGTTGTTACTTGTAGGCTGTTTAATCTTTGGTAAACAAACGCAATCGACATAGCAATTCCTATATTCCTGTAGTAATGTGGAATTTTGTCGCCAATCTACTAAACTATTGCTCATAATCGAACATTATTGTATTTATTAATTGGAAAACTGTTCTTGACTTTCCTATAACGTTAAATTAATTGATGTGTCAGTCAATGTTACTACAATGACGTCATTGAGGCAAGCGTTTTCTTACGTTCAGTACATACATGCTTACTTAAAGTTCTATAAGCCGTCGACTGCAAAGAACTTTGAAAATGGTTATAACTCAATAAAATTTAAAGAATGCAAGAGAATAAAGCCTTAAATAGGGTTATAAAATATTTAATGAAGTAGTCTGTAGAGAATTTTAGAACTATTTAATAATTTAAACTTTCTCTAATAAATCTTACTAATATTATAAATGCGAAAGTTAAGATGGATGGATGGATGTTTGTTACAGTTTGTAGCCTAAATGGCTGAACGAATTTCGATGAAATTTGGCTTAGATGTAAAGTTTAGTCTGAAATTTTTATTCATACATTAGCTTTCGACCGCGACTCCGTCCACGTGGAATTAAAAATAAACAAAAGTGAGTAGGCTATGTGTTCTTTCTGACTATCCTCTGCATCTATGCCAAATTTCATCGAAATCCGTTCAACCGTTTAGGCTACAATCTCTACAAACATCCATACATCTAAACTTTCGCATTTACTATATTAGCATAGTCTATCATCCTTGTATGATCGTTGGTTTCGGGTCCTCTACCACCTCTTCTTAGTAGATGACTTTGGTATTCCTCTACCCTACCGTTATTCGACGTGACATTTTTCTTATGTTCATTTTCTAATAAAAATTAGAGCTAAAACATGTTTAGCGTAATGAGCTTAGCCTGTCTGGCCTGAAGAATAATTACCTTGCTGTCAGGTGCCAAGTGACAGTTTAAGGAATTTAATAATGCGGAGATCGTTGTTAAATGTTGACAGTTTGTTGTGAATAATTTATGAAACAATAAATTAATAACGATAGTTTTCGGTTAATTTAAAATCTCACTATATTGTTAAAACAATACAATACCGCTCCAAAGTTTAATAATAAACCCAAAATACGCAAACGATTATTTTTAATGGAATTAGTCATCTTACTAATATTATAAATGCGAAAGTTTAGATGGATGGATGGATGGATGAATGGCTGAATGTTTGTTAGAGTATGTAGCCTAAATGGCTGAAGGGATCTCTGTCTAATAAGAAGGGATAGTCTGGAAGAACATATAGACTACTTGCTTTTGTTTTATTTTTATTCCGCGCGGACGGAGTAGCGTGCGAAAGCTAGTAAAATAATAAAATTCTAATTGTGTGTTCATACCAATTGGGGTATTGGCGGGAAAAAATTGTAATATTGTGACCAAAAAATAATAAAAACCGTATTCGTCGTTTGCACTTTTTTTTCACAAAAGCACCAATCCTTACGGATCGTGGAGGGTTCTAGAGATATTGCAGACATTTCCTTTCACCGTCGCTTCAATGGCCACTTGTGTCTGATACCGCTTCCTCTATTGCTATACTATATTTATTTTATAAGAAACAATTTAAAATATTTTATATATCATTCTTACTTAATTTGATAAGGAAAAACTTAAGACTAAATAAAAATATACAAGTAGTTTTGGTTTTGTATCATTTTTGCATTTTACTCAGTTTTTTAATGCCTTTATATAGGAGAAAATGGGTAAAATATAAACCTACTTCAATAATTTATTTAGTTTTAATAAGCGATATTCTTATAAGTTATGTAACTTCAGCTTTCAGAGAACGTATTTGTTCTTAGAAAAATATAAAACGACTTACATTGAAAGACGCAATCATATGAACAGATAAAGTTTTCGTTTATTTCTTTACTAGGAAAACCAGAAAGAAGGTACGTAAATAAGTAGAATTATACTACGTTAAAGGAAATTTATATTGAAACGATATAAATATGTTGAATATCATTTGCGACTCCATAATAGGATATTTTTACATTTACGTTTTCATTTAAAGTATCAAATAAGTCTTATCGGTCTTATTCGAATTTACGACTGCTAGATAATATATTTCTTACTAATTACTTGATTCTTATAAGAGTGCTTATAATTGAAAGCCAACGCCAAAGCCGTTGCCAACGCATGTGCAGTTCTACAGCCTTACTTTAGACTTACTTATTAATAAATTATTAAACATTTGGACTTCCAAATAGAAAAATTAGTGAGTACTGCTTAATCTATACTAATGTTATAAAGAGGGAATATTTGGATTTATGGATTTTTGTATGTATTGATATAACTCAAAAACTACTGTAGCGATTTTAAAAATTCTTACACCATTAAAAAGGTATGTTACCACTGAGTATTGTTTTTTTAATTTCACGTGGACGAAGTGGCGATCAACAGCTAGTTAAAAATATTAGCATTCGAATTTTGTACCGATAGAATGTAAGATATTTTAACTATTAAGTGGATACTCTGTCGTACAAACGGGTTCGGGTCCTGCGGCACAACCTACCCTTGAACTACGAATGCACCGGAGGGCATAATATTGTAAACTGAGGGGAAATGGTACTTACCAGCTCGATGACCGCCTCACCTCCTGCAGGTGCCTGGTCTCTGTTAGTGTTTATCGAGTCAAAGTCTGGTTCTGTCAAGTCTATAGGCGCCAGCGATGCTGCCTGAGGATGCACCGGTATGCACTGTAATAAAACGCGAAACCGAATTTCGACACGCCCGTTGTGTCCTCGCGCTGTATAACAAGCAACCACTTTCTATGACCAATTCGCACACGTGTTCCCGACCGACTCCCTTGGCTGCTTGCTGAACACTTTTTTCCGCACCCCTCTCCGCAGCGGAGCCTGTCCGTAGCGGACAGGGATTTTCCATCTACCCGCCCGTGCGGGAGAAATAAAATACACGCGGCTACCCGCACCAACCCGGGTCGCGAAATTTAAATTATGTTCGCCACCGAATGTGGCGAACCCGTACAATCTGTACCGAACTGATACTGTGTTGGTAACATATTTGATGGTGAAAACATGTTTTAATCTATAAAAGAGAACACAAGTTTCCAACATTTTCTCCATCAATCCACGTCAAATTATTTTGCCTTTACAATCAATCACTGTTAAGAAGAAAACTTATAAGGCATTTATAATAAACTTTCTTGGTCTTGTACTTTGCACTTAAAACTATAATGGTCTGTCCCACCAAATTGTAAAATTGATAATAATCCAACGTGTAAAATGTGTAATGGAAATATCGGATTTTGTTCACTTATCTGACAGTGACGTTATTTTTAAGCTATCTGAGCCTCTATCATCCAGTGGTGGGACAGGCCCAAGTGTATTAAAAAGAAAAAGTTAACAAATCTTTTTTATCTATTTCAGTTTCGAAAGTAAAACATTTGAACTTCATTTACATTTTAAAGTTATTAAGTAATTTAAAATACTTCTAATTTTGTATTCTGTTCAAATAATTTAATAAGTATAAAAAACTTACTTTTTCTCAATTGGTAGTTGCGTAGCTTTCACCTTTTTCTTTGAAAAAACCACTTCAATGCGATTTTCTATAAGATTGTGTCATTTCTCGGAGCCCATTGAAACATCTGTCACAGCGTAGTTCCGTTCAAGTTCTATGAATTCTGTTTCAATAAAAATTAAATTCAGTTCAAGTACTTTTTATAATTCATTCAATGCTTATACTGGGTTAAGTGATACTAATAAAAGTAATAAATACGAGAAACAACTTCAAACTGTCTGAATGTTGAGGGAAAATACAAAATTCCCCTTTTTATCGTTGCAATGGTTAAGTAGTGCGATTCTATTCATCCTATTGAAAACGTCAATATAAGAGGTAGATTTATACAAATGAATACTTTTTACAATAACTATAAGTAATGAAGATAAATATTATTTTTTCTTGTATTTTAATAGCATTATATTTACACTAGCTGTTCCCTTGCGGCTTCATCCGCATGAAATTATAAAACGAAGTCTATATTGTTTCTTATTTAATATTGTACGTGAATAAATTTAAAATTAGAATAAAATGACAAAACTCATCTATGAATTATTTTTCCAAAGAATATGACTTTTGCACTAAAACTTTTAGTTTATGGTGTTTTTATCAATAAGTTTAAAAGTCAACTACCAATAATTTAACTACCCTCTAGATACGTAAATACTTTATACAAATGTTTAAAAAACTAGTTTTACATTTCATTAAAAGATTAGTTGCTTTAATCTTCTTTCGCAAAGAGAAACAGTAGGCTGTTCGTAATTACAGAGGTCGGTACAAAGGAAGTGATTAATTTGTGGTACAACCTGAAAGGTACAAAAAGAATACGTCTAGTTCAAAGTTAGGTTTAGTTCAAAGTAGATCGATAATGACCCAGATTTCAGGTAGACTTCTAATTTACAAGCTGTTCTTTGAAAGCTGACTGAAACCTTGTACAATGTAATCTGCAATAATGAACTGCTATACTTACTTTTATGAAATTTAATTACATAAAGGTTGTATTATCTGTAGTTCCTCTGGTGTTGCGGATGTCCATGGGCGTCGTTGACCACCTTGGTGTTCTCGCCGCTCGTTTGCCTCCTTTTGTAATAAAAAAAATATATATATATATATATATATATACCTCTTTTATACAGTAATCATATTAAATTATTTTTCCTTGAAATAAAATATAGGTAAGTATGAAATAATAAAGCCCTACTAACTGACATTGTCTTACTCTGTATCTACACTATGAGTTTTCTTAATGGCCATTTAATGACATGATGGGTTGCTGAAGTTTTCTTTTATTTTTGACCGACTTCCCAAAAGAAGGAGGTACTCAATTCGTCCGTATGTTTTTTTTTTTTTTTTTTTGTGTGTTACGGCATAACTCCGCCCCTGGTAGATCGATTTTGAAAATTCTTTTTTTATCCGAGAGGTAGTGCTTGCAGGTGGGTCCCATTTTTTTGTTTGATTTTTGGAGTCAAAGACTACGGCGTAGTTAAATAGTTTAGCTCAAAATTGCGTGACGAAATTTTTTGCTTTCTATGCTTCCGTAGCCTAAACTATAAGACTTACACAAAAATTATGTATGGAAGAATTGTAGCCCTTTAAATTTGCTAAATAAAAGTCTGCGATAGCATATATCTATCTATTAAGGTTGTCGCACAATAACCACTTTTTTCATTAAAATTTCGATCAAAATCTATACCCCACTTTCGACGCTATTACTCGTGTTCGGTATGGATCCTTATCAAAATAAATGTGTCCATCATCAAGAGAATTTAATGTAGATTATAAATGCCCTTGGAACTGTGTAATTCCGATCAATAGTTTAGGAGATATCATAAATAGCAAATTACGAGTCGCAGAAAAAAATACCAACTTGTAACAAAGTTTTCTATCTTGGCTTACGTAGCCTAAACTATAAGACCTACATAAAAATGATGTATGAAAGAATTGTAGGTCATTCAATTAGCTGAATTAAAGTCTGCGATAGCATATATCTATCTATTAAGGTTTTCGCACAATAACCGTTTGTTTCGAGAAAACCGTCAAATAAGTGCAATCGACTTTATTTAAAACGCTTTTATTCTTATTTGGTATGAATCCTTATCCAAATAAATATGTTTTCACGATAGAGTATTATATGTAGATCGTAATTGCCTTTTACAGTATGTAATTCTGTGCAAGATTCTAGAAGTTATCAAAATATTAAAACTCACGGGCAACAGCGGCGCGCGGCCGCACCGAATTATGAGTGAATGATCGCAACGATGTATTAGTTGTTTACTTAATTTCTTAGATAATCGATTTAGATAACTCATTATTTGTTTGAAAGCTAGTGATTATCATACTGCGATGTCTAGATTCACTAAAAATCGAGAAATAAATAAACTTTTTAATAAAAAACAAAACCGACTTCCAAACAAAATACACTAAAAACAAAATACACTAAAAACAAAATCTTCTCAAAAAAACAGTACACTAAAAAGTAACGAAATAATTTCTTGAAAATAGTAAACCTCCCTTATTGTAGCTGTTATGTCTATATTGTACAATTATTATTACTTTGATGTCGGTGTCAGCCGAGGTATATGCAGTGATATTTCTACGTAAGGTTTTCTACATTTTTACCATAACAATTGACAATTGAAAGTATAGTAACGTTTTTAGTAATGACTGACACCGACTTCAAAGTAATAATAATTGTACAATATAGACATAACAGCTACAATAAGGGAGGTTTACTATTTTCAAGAAATTATTTCGTTACTTTTTAGTGTACTGTTTTTTTGAGAAGATTTTGTTTTTAGTGTATTTTGTTTTTTAGTTACCTAGTGAGTCATTAGTGTTAGGTTGACCTAAGTTTTAACAGAGTAAATCTCAAGTTAGGGAGTTCGGAAACGTATTTCATGTATTTATTGAGCCAAAAACAGTAACCAATCATTAAATGTAGCTGGGAAACCGGCTATTAGTGTGGCAGATGATTTTGAAAGCAAAAGGTTAGTAACAGATGTAAATGAAAAACACTTCAAAGGCGGAGATGTTCGTATCATTTTGAAAAGTTTTCTCAAAAGTTATCTGAAGCGGCTTTAAAAACGTTTATTGTATAACTTTCCTTTCAGTCGACTTTTGGCAACGAACTCGGCCATTATCTTTACGAATATTGTCGTTCAATTTAAACAAGTTGTGCCATTTAACTTTTTATATTCATTAAACAATATTCATATAAAAGACGCGCGCATCGTTTACGAGAGACAAGAGATGTGTTTTGTTATTAAAATATTGTTATAGTGTGTCTAAATAATTTAGATTAGTTTGACAATTCATGTCAATTCATATGACAATTTAGTAGGGATGGTTGTGTAAAATCAAGCATGAATCTTTTCGATTTTCGATTTTTATTCTTATGGAAGTTGGAATCGATAGATTCATAGTTATAACTTATGAATTAAAAAAAAAACACTATTTAGTCAAATTAATAATGAGCTGCAGAACCATTGCAAATAATGAGAGTGAATCAATATTTATTACTACTACAGCCGTACGTAATCGAATTGGATTTCGCTATTATTATTGTCATCGCTAAATTCTCTACACCATAATGAATACTAGAATTGTCCTCTAAATTAGTTAATAAGAAAATAATAATTTTATTTAAGTTCGATAAATTTTATTTAAACCGAATATCGATAGTTCATAATTGTTCGCTACGCGTGATTGTTTCGTCACTACGATACCTGTCTATAAAGTGCGGCGTTTGCCTTCATACAAATTGAATTCGATACTTCATATACATTATTTATCAAACTATCTTATTTAGACACACTATAATCCATAATGTCGTTGCACAAGCCCAGTCTTTATTTCTCATTTTACATCCAGCCAGTTACAAATCAGACATTAAATTAAAATCTTAGGTCGGTATGTTCGTAATTTCATGAATATGTATTTTCTCAGTATTAAATATTCATTGTCAAGTACGCCACAAGGTTACATTATAATATTACTGAGCTTTATTATGAAATGAACTGAAACGTACTTGTGAAGGTCGTTGATAATTATCATAATGCACTTGTCGTGTTCTTGTCTCCCGTGGATAGAGCATTTATTTACACTCAACTAGTTATCAAACAGTGTGTCGATTAAACCTTACAACACACTACATTATAATACGACTTTTACTACCTAAACTCCAACTTGCTTTGCAATGTGAATTAAAGTAAAGCAACCCATAATTTCTTTTACCAAAGCATAGTGAAAGCAAAAAATGAAAAACAAAAATCTTTAGCTTTCGTAGAATACCAACTCAGAACTAAAAACACTAAGAAAAAAAATGTTTTTTTTTTATAATAGAACTAGTTTTCGAACGCGACGCCGTCGTAGCCTATGTATTCTTCTAGACCGTGTTCTTCATCTGTGCTTTTCAGCGATATTCGTTAAGCCTTTTTGGAGAGAGTAACAAACATTCAAGCAGTCATCGACACTTTCGCTTTTATAATATTAGTATGAATTATAAAGAATGAAATCGTCCAATGTTCAATTGTTTAGAGTAACTATTGGATACAAACATACAATATTTGTCATTTGATATATTGTAATAAAAATAGGTCGAAAGATAAATTTATGATAGGTTATATTCCTGTGAAACGAGAGCTCGCAGATCATTCGAGTGTCCTAGATTATTTAACTCCCACACAAGGCGATAAATTTTTACGGGACGTTATAGTACCGATGTAAAATATATCGCTAGCATGTATTATTTATCTTTACATATACACTGCACCAATCCCTTAAAGTCGAGTGTACATTTTATTCCAATTGCTACGTACAAAATATAATATTTTACTTCTCAAAGTGCATAAAGCCATTAATTTAACATATTACAAATATCAACATAACTATTACATTATATACTAGCTTTCGCGATTCGTCCGCGTGGAATTAAAATCCAAAGTCAGTAGCCTATGTGTTATTTCAGACTGCTCTAGATCTATGTCAAATTTCATCGAGATCCGTTAAACAGTTTAGGCTACAAACTTTAACAAGCATCCAACCAGCCAAACTTTCGCGTTTATAATCAACGGCGGATCCAGAGGAGTGTCATGGGGGTCATCCCACCCCCACCTGAGCTGGTTGGTCAAAAGCTTGACAAAATATTTTTACATATTTTGTCAAGCTCTTGACTTGACCACGACTATGTGACCCCCTTCCTGGTGTCAAAGCTGGATCCGCCCTTGTTTATAATATTAGTAATAACTAAGATGAAGCTTTTTGTATTACATATAATGTAACCACAAGTTGCGATTACCAACTTTTCTTTATTGACTTGGCTCTTGATGTACTTGAAGATTATAGGAATCGCATAAACCAACAGGTGGCGTCTTACATTTAAAAGCTCTTCCCTAAAGAAACAAAAGTTATTTAAGCTTTATTCTCATGCCTTTTATTGTTATAAATTATTAAGCTTTTGATCTAGTATTTTAAACCTACTAAAATCATTATCAAAAGCCGCACAAACTAATTACTATAACGAATGGCTTCAAAAATAAATTAAAACCAATACACTTTATGTAATACGTTATAATTAATGTGTTAACGAATTACCACAAATTGCCACTAAATTTGATCGTTAAATTAGGCTTTCAAGTGTTTGGGGCCGAAATGTGTTCTGTTTTAATTTATTAATATTAATGATTTTGGGAGTTTGATTGACCTTCAAAACTGAAGACATAGGGTCGTTTAACAATATGCATACAGTTACGTTAACGTTAACAGTTAAACGGTTATATTTATCGCTATAGCATAACTAAGTTAATGTTGCAGTAAAAGTTATTTAAATAGAAGTTTACAGGACAAGCTCTGACTTATAAATAGCAAAGAGGAAGTCTTAAAGACAAGACTTTAATTAGAGAAAAACTTGCATTTCTACTTAGTTTATTCTGTTTTAAATACAGGACGACAGCTAATTTAGTTCTTAGGTTTATCTATACATATAATAAAATTGGAGTGTCTGTTTGTAATATTAAAAGAAAAGTTCCAGATATCGGGAAGATGATGTATTTGCGTTGCTGATAACGAAAATCACACTTTAAAAAATTAGGTCTGTCAATCTGTCTATCCGCAAGCCGCGTTAGTTCCGGGTAATCGCCGATGGACTGTGCCGATTTCGACCGGTCTATCGCTGAAGGGTAGCTGACATAGACGGGCATATTATCTTAATATTGCGTGGACGAAATCGCGGGCAACAGCTTACTAGCTGTTACTAACTACTGTTACTATGTAACTACTGTTAGTTCTATATAGAATTGAAATGAAATAGATAAATACATAGATAATTACGTAGTTATGTATTTTATAAGTCTTTTATTTACAGAACACTCGTAGTTACAGTACCTAAGAAGGATTATGTTACGGTACGACAAGAAACATTTCAGCATAATGCAAACTTGAAAGCCGCAAACTGGGACCTCTGAGTGGTCTACAATGTTTAATGTTTATGCTTACGTAAAGTTTATAGCGGGGAAATGAGGCCCTCGGTGGCTAAGGGCTCTATTTCCTTGTAGGTCAATCGATATTGATATTGCCAGATCCACAGCATTAAGCATTTATGACATTCGTTATGGTCAACCATTGTTAACTAAGAACAACGTCTAGTACGGATGGGCAAACCTTTACGTATCAATGTGCGTATCTAAAAAAAAATGCTTTATAAAGTTATAGACATGTCATAAAAAAAATGAATTTGTGACCTGATACGTAATTTGGCACATATTGGCGAAGAAATTCATAGATTTGTGTGAAGTCAACCAACCTGCAGTGGGCCAGCGTGGTAGACTATGGCCTAGTCACCCTAACTCAGGGTAGGCTCCGAGCCCCTCGGTGGTGACATATAGTGAGCTGATGATGACTATGATGATGATGACGTAATTTACATTTTTTTGTACATGATGAGTTTTGTGATCATTGAGGTGCCCAAATTATTAGGTCATGCGCCATTGGTTCGTCATCCCTAGTATACAGTTAAAGTTAAGCTTTTACGCTTCTAGCCTAAAGAAATTCCATTTAGACAAGGTATGAGCAGTTCAATTTTAATTAGCACATTTTATCACCATTAACAGATAACAGAACTAACACTTTTAAAATAATCACTTTCGATGTACAGGCAGTTTCAGGAACCTTTTAGAGTTCCTACCTGTTTTTGTGTAGTCCTTGCAGATATTAATAATCTGGAATAATAATGATAAATTACTACGTAATTTAGATAGTTTACGATTATTCAAATATATTCTTATTTACTTGTTATGCGTTTTTGACTTCGTCGGACAACTGCGTAAACCTGCATAGTAAAGTGAACCGCTGCAGTGGTTTAACATTGAATGGACAAGTGCAATAAAAAGTAAACAATAGATACCTTGTCATAGATCCTGTAAAGATATGGTTCAGGTAAAAATTTATAAACACGCTTTCGAAATTTCTTTGCAATACAAGTATAACTAAGAAATAGTTTTACTATAGACGGGCTGTCCGTTACTTCGCGTGAAACTAGTATATAGGGAGCTAGCCTAAGTCCCACTCATTTCTCGTTCACTGATTGGTTTTGATCAGTGGCTACAGCCCAGTGTATCTACCTCTACCGAAGATGATCGGCATTTGGCACAAAGTGCGTGTTTGAGAATCTCACCACTAACGTCGAAGTTAATTTGACAGCCTTTTGAATAAAACTATTGATAAAAAAAATAATTTTGATTGATTGTGAAATCAATGAAGCTTTGCCTATAATAAAAAGTTGCATATTAAAAACATTTACTATCAGCCTTTTTATCAATGTAATTTCATAGAGATTGTTATACTTAAAAACTATATTGGCTGATAGTGAAAGTTAAAAAAATGTTGCACTAAAAATTTTATTTAGTTTGTAGGTAGTTTAACTTTTTGCAAAACATACACGCCCGCTGATGTGTCATTGTCAACTCACATCTTTTATAGTAGTATGTAAGTGATGCAAAAATGGATGTCATAGCGGTCTCCTACGGTAGTGGCGAGAGTTCTCACATCGCTGAGTTCGGGGAGAGAGCCCCGCGCCGCCTCTCCCCGCACCCGCACATTTTCCCAAATTTACACACATTTACAATTTTGAACTAAGCCAAAGCTAAGATTTGTGTCCGAAATATCAACAATCAATTTCACAACTCGTGACCAATTGTATGTTGGCCTTCCCGAGGAGACCTGGACATCCGATAAACAGTGCATTGACAAATTAATTCAGTTGAAAATAATCAAAAACTTCGATATCGCGATTTAGAACTTAACTAAATTTCGATATAAGAATTTAATATGTGTAAAATGAGTTTGCTAGAAAATTCAAAAATCCCTTAATAACAAACTTTTATCGTATTCTAAAGTAAATAGAAAATAATTAATTTAAATGTTAACAATTAGGGCGACATCTATGCATAACGGCAAACAACATGTTCATCATATTATTCATTCAAATGTTTTTGAAATAAGTATACTTTTAATCGAATTTAGAAAAAGTAATATAAAAAGACAGCCAATTTATTAACATGTATGTAGATTTCATTAATAATTAAAGAATCTTTAAAAATTGCACACAACTCCTAGCACAATACTAATGACAATGTGTAAGTAGTAGAAAATTGCCGTTACAAAAGTGTAAGTAAAATTATTCAAATCGAGATCAATTTATTTGTACCCAATAATAATTAACACGTAAAAGTGATCACAAATAATGTTAACATATTACGAATTAATTGATGGAAATATAATAGTACATTTATCGGTTACCAACTATTTGCTAAAATTACATTAAAAACGGAATTAACCAAACATATTGGGTTTATTAGATTTTATTAATTTAAGATAACCCTAATCAAGATTTCATTAACATTTTCTATTACGAAACCTCACGGATTATGTATTTCAAAAGAGAATTATTAATTCGAAATGTAAAGGGGAAAACAATTTTATTATTCATTTTCACTTTCTTAACGCAAATGTTCTTACATTTTACGTGCGAGTCGATTAAAAATGTATTTGGAAATGAGAGTACAATGCTTGGATAAAATATGTAAAGGTGAAATAAGAAATATATTTTCATATACCAAAAGGAGCCCATTTTATCAGAAGAAAAATAAATTTCAGACAAAACAATTTATCGTTTACGATTTTAAGATTACTGTTTTTTAATTCAAACATTATAAGGATTATTTTTAAATCCATGTTTATTTTTTAAAATGACGTCATTGAATGCTAAAGACATCTCTCTGAAGACGGGCCTCGTTATCTTGGTTCTTTGTCGACACTGCGACATCAGTGTCGATAACACCGCAATATTTCTTAACAAGACGTTTACTTACCGTCACCTTTATGCTATAACAAATAACCTAAATTAAAATACAATTTCTTTGCATTTTACGAGTGGAATACAACGTTTCATTGC
The DNA here is from genome assembly GCA_029286645.1 of Papilio protenor. Classification (NCBI taxonomy): domain Eukaryota; kingdom Metazoa; phylum Arthropoda; class Insecta; order Lepidoptera; family Papilionidae; genus Papilio; species Papilio protenor. The sequence goes on along the minus strand of JAGSMZ010000019.1, from coordinate 4,773,321 downwards.
TTTGTCTATACTAATATTATAAAGTAGAAATATTTGTATTTTTGTATGTATTGAAGTAACTCAAAAACTACTAGGCCGATTTTAAAAATTCTTTCACCGTTAGAAAGGTAAATCTTCATTGAGTAACTATAGCTAAGCAATATATTTTTTCCTTTTTAATTTCACGGGGACAAAGTCGCGATGATCTAGCAATAAGGTAAAACGCGAAAGGAATATTCTGAACTACGAGTATTTTAAGTACTGTTACACTAAGCTTCTTTCGTAGACTCAAAGCTTAGGACCAAAATTAAATATAACCCATCCCAGGTCTGTATTAATTTTTTCCTTGAATAAAGTCGGGACGGATTACTAGTTATTTATAACAAGAGTTGTTTTGGCGAGGACACGACTAAGAAACTTTGAACATAAATAGCGAACACACGAATGTGTTCGCTCGCTGATTAGAAAAGTTTCCTGGCGTCGGTCAGGCTAAATGAAAGCTTATGATTGTCTCAGTTAATGCCCTGAAGTTATAGATTTATTACGCAGTGTATCTTTTTTATTACACAGGTTTTTATAACGCGTTTTGTGTACAGTCGCGTTCATTAGTGGTTTGCGCTTTTACTATAATTTTGTATGAGTGAGGTATGCTAGTTTATAAGTCAAAGGAGGCAAATGTATTGAATGTTTCACCCCATAATTTACAAACGGTATCCAAAATAAGTGTGTTTTGATATGCGCTATTTTTCATGTCAGCTTCAGTTCTGATGTCAGCAATCACAGCATATTTTTGAATAATGTTTTCTTTAATAAAAAGTCCTACACTTCGACACGCTGTAGGCTATATATTCACGATATTAAAAATAAGGGATAAATACATTGAAATAACCTTTATGTGGGAAAGGGTCCATAAACTACAAGCTACCATCAAGGAAGTAAGGCTGCCATGATTTGTCTTCATGTCATTTTGACATTTGCAATTGATAATTTGACAAATGTAACCATCTAAATAAAATTTTCGTAATTTCATGCGGATGAAGCCGCACGGGAACAGCTAGTCTAAGGTACAAAAGGGGTCATAGTCTCTACGTCGGTGGGGTTGAGTGCAAAGCACATCACTTTTCTCATCAAACAGCGCAGTGCCCTTCGATGCCAGTTCCATACTTGAAAGTACTTCACATCATTCCAAATTTAACACGACCTGAGGCCGAGTTTCCCGCGTAGAGATGGACCCCTTATCCTAAACCCAGAGGAAGCTAATATGTACCAAATAAAATAGGAAATATTAGAAGCGTGTTTCAGAAACTATATAGAAAAAATAATTGCATAGATACGGGCTGCACCCAGGTAGTTGCATAAAAATCCGGGTGAACACTGCAACAATAGATCCCTTGACGTTACTAAGGGAATATCCATTCGTTCAATCGTATTAGCGAGGATGGGTAGTTTAGTTTGTTTCTGAAAACTGGAATAATCCTAAACAATGGTTTAATTGTAATCCTCGAAACGTTTATTACAACTTAATTTAATTTTGCCTTCATAAAGAATAATGCCTAGTAAACGCCATGCTAAACCCGTGGCAAATCACTGTAATGCTTGTCGACCAAACATTTGATAAAATAACATATTACACATTAGCTGTGCAGAGAAGGTTTGCCGATGATTCCTCCCACTAACGCCGACAGCGTCCCATGCTCGTCTGCTCATTATCGTCAGTTAACGCGTGACGTCATAAGGCTATCGGCAATGTTTCTGCGCACGAGTAATACACAATATAATTTAAAAAAAAAAACAAATTAGTGATAACGAAAATAAATGAAAAGTATTTCATTACTTTCCTAGAAGGGAGTGATGACTGAGATGACGGATGATAGAGTGGTTTGGAGGACGAAAACCTGGTGCGCCGACCCTACGGGAGTAGGATAAGGCAGGGGAGATGATGATGATTTCATTAATTTCCTATTTTTTGTTTATGTATTTTATTTTTAAAAAATATTCGTAAGGTATTCCAATACTTGGTGGTAAAAGTTGCTGGGTTAGGCAGGTAGGAAATGAGGTAAGAAAAACGCGATTGCTTTAGAACTTTATACAAAAGGTTAGTTAAGCTTGGCCATTAGACGGAAATGAAAAACTTAAAGACATTTTACTATTAAACAAAGTTAAAATACTAGAAGAGAGCATAATTAAAAAATCAAAAAAAAAAAATCATTTGATTGTCGATATTTCATATATAGGAAAGGAAGGAGAAAAGGAAAGCTACCTGATTGAAACATACATAAATATGAATGCATTTTTACGGACCGTATCTTATTATAAGTAGAATAATGAATGGGTCGGGATTATGTATAAAATCGTCCCCAGACGGTCCTTAAATAACCCAAATATTTTTTTAAGTGATCCCGCTTACCAAACTTTGAACATGTGTACCTGACCCTACAGAACCGTACTGGGGACGATAGCTGGGTAAAATCAATTCACAATAATAAACTATTATATTTTAATAATAAAATCAGAAATTCATTATCATTGCTAACGATGAATTAAGGCCAGAGAAAGAGGCATTTAGAAATAATAACCATTTGAATGTTACAGTATAAAAAAACTTTTATCTATACTAATGTATATCTATACTCTATACTAATATTGCAAAGAGGAAAGATTTGGATTTTTGTATGTATACTATTCACGCAAAAACTACTGGGCCGATTTTAAAAATTCTTTCACTATTAGAAAGGTAATTTATCCGTGAGTAACATAGGCTATACTTTTTATTTCACGCGGACGAAATCGCGAGCAACAGCTAGTCTTTTATAATAAACAAAAATTTACAAATTAAGCAAAATAATAAACATACGATTACCTTGGCATTGAACAACTAGCATTGGAAAAAAAAAACTTATAGTTTTTATGTTGTTTTCTCTCTGTATAGGTAATTTAAAAAAATATTTACTTGCGAAATTATGGTAATAAAATCATAAAATCGATATTTTGAATAAAGGATAATACTAATTCAGGTAGCTAAAGTAAAGATCTGGCGGCCTTTCCTGGATTTGTCCGAATTTCCCGGAGGACTAGTCCGGGCCTGCCCGCATCCCTTCGACCTTCGAATTAAATAAAGCCCATGTAGAGCGGATCGGTTACCTGTATGGGGTAGGCAGTATACCAATTGAAATTTTCATCAGCTACCTAGTTTTGGGTCTTGGGACAAGTAGGTACTGAGACCCAAAATTAGGTAGTTGGTGTTTCGCGAATGTTACTTACGGCTCGCACTTCGTAGGGTAAACTAGTCAATTATAAAAATGGATTTTCAAAGTTCTTCACATTTTAAATTAAAACGGAAAAAATAGAACGTTTGTAAGTGAAAATTTAGATTTCTTTTTTTTGTAAAAATTGTTTTTTTTTAAACGCTTCTTTATTTTTTCCAGAATATAAGAAGAAAAGTGACATGTGATCCAAAATGTTGAAGATACAAATGTTAGAGTCGATCGTGAGCAACGAAGCCGATGAAAATCAGACGCCGCAACAAAATGGGTAAGTCAATTTTAGAATTGAAATAATAGTAAAATAATAGTATTTTACTTAAAAAGCGTAAGACCTTCACGGAAAAAATATATTATATTATTTTGTAATAATTAATTTGTACATGTCTATTCTAATATTATAAAAAGGAAAGATTTGTATTTTTGTATGTATTAAAATAACTCAAAAACTACTAGGCCGATTTTAAAAATTCTTTCACCGTTAGAAAGGTAATTTATCTGAGTAACATAGGCTATTTTCATATTATTTTTTTAATTTCACGCGGTCGAAGTCGCGAACAACAGCTAGTAACTAATAAACTTCCTATAAATTGTTCTTAAAATCGTTTGTCTAGAAAAAGCTATCGTCAAAAGCAAATATCGATAACCACGTGTTCAAGAAATGTAATTCAGAATATAAGTAGCTTATAAATTTTTTACAAAGTTATTTGCTTTTTTACAAAATTTTCTAAAACGGTTATTTCTTCAATTAATTTTAACTGCATTTCTCTGCTAGAAATCAAAATAACGCAGTCGTACTGGCGACAAAGGAATAACAAATAAATTTTAACTATCACAAACATCGTTTATTAGCGGACAACGCCAAGTTAAAAGGAAAGTTTAAAATTATTAACTCAACAATTTTAATCAATTTGCTAACAAAACTTTTCTCATGTGCGACAATTTCTGTTTGTTACCGAATTGTTTAGATAACAATAAAACATCGAAAACATTTTGTTTGCGTTGACTATTTTTATCAGTTCATAATTTTTTTATGAGTTAAAGATCACTCTGTATATAATGCTTATGTTATAATTTTTATTTATTGAGTGTTATAGTTTTTTTTTTCGATAAAATTGTTCTAATAAATATTTAAAGGATTAAAATATTGCAAGTTAATAGTTTATTCTCAAGGCCTAGTTTTGATACCTATACAGTTTTATCATTTTATTTTACGTTATAAAATTAACTTAGCCATAAATAGAAAAAATATCAGATTTGGAATCTATAAATATTTCTTACAATAAAGTCCAAGAAAAATATCTTTCATAAAATATTTAAGCAATCCAAGTTATGAACAATTTTTACGAGATATTTTTTATTAAGTTAAAGAAATAAATCTAACTTTATGAGCCGTTATACCTTAAGATATAAGATCAAAACAAGCTATAGGATATTTTACATAAGATATATAACATACAGGGATATTCTAAAAACGCTCTATGGCGACGTTTGTGATCGTAAAAGCTAAATGAAAATACAAGTTGGTCGCCGCCGTGGCGACGCCAAGCTTTCGATAAAACAAATTCGCTTACACTACTAAAAACAGGGTTGACACTCTTACCATAACTCATTGTTAAACTTTATTATTTAAAACTAATATTATAAAGAGGAAAGATTTGTATTTTTGTGTGAATTGAAATAACCCATAAACTACTGGGCCGATTTCAAAAATTCTTTCACCGTTAGAAAGGTAATTTATCTGAGTAACATAGGCTATTTTCATATTATTTTTTAATTTCACGCGGGCAAAGTTTATTTTAGAGCGAGAAATATTTTATGAATACTTACTATTCTCAAGTTCCTTGAACACTTTTATTTCATTAATTTTTTTATAATAATTTGGACAAAATAGGTTTCAAAACCAATCCTAACAATACTACCTAATGCACTTCTAAATATATTTTATTATAAACAAAAAAACATTTCTACTAATAAGGATCAAAATCATGTCCAGTCTATACCATAAAGTCTATAAAAATTAAATTATCATGACAACCCTGAGCAAGGCATCTGGCAAGATCCCAAATACAGGATCGAGGAAGAATATAATGAACCAATTGAAATATACAATTCTTCTAAGAGTTGTTTATCGTATTATCTCACAAACAAGGTTACCATTTACCTTCTATCACATAATACGTAAAAATAAGTAGGTTTATTATTTTAGTATAAGAGTGATTAAGGGCGACGTAATACGAGAAGTATAAGGTTCTGCAACCTCGTTATTTGAGTAGGCAACAAAATACCCAAGTCCTGTTGACAAAGCCGTTGATCAAAAATAATATCAATTCCTAACTTTGAAACTTTTCTGATAAAAAAAAATATTAATACAAAGCCGAAAATGAATAATTATTAAAATATTAAGATCTGGTTCACGAGGTTACCGCCACGTGGCGTATGAAATAGGCTACCGTTATTCCGATAGCGTTTCGGTACACGGGCTAATAGCGAAGAGCTTTGACCAACATCTCAAGAAGCTCTCGCTAGACAATTGGAGCAAGGGCCCGATTCAAAAGGCAGTTATTTCAGAAACCTCACGCATAGTGAGGAGGTGCCTGTCTCTGCAGCCCTGACCACGGATTGCTTGAGATTGCTTGAGCTAGAGCCGAAGGTGCTCTATTTCTTATATAATGTGTTTTCTTTCATTTTTATACAAATCATGTAAACTATATTACATACTAAATAAGTGATAAAGATATATGTGAGTTAATACAAAACATGTGTCGCTTCTGTATTACAAAAATTAAAGCTTTGTTTTTCAAAATTCGTATAAAATCAGCTTCATTTTACGTGAGAACTTCTGTTAAATCAAATCAACGTTCGTTTTGTCACATAAATAACTTAGGACGTTTAGAGAATTCGAGAGCAAAGGTTAGGAGTTCGTTTGTGACATCACAGAGAAATAATAAATAAAACAAACAGGTAACGAGGTACACCCGAATGTCTTTTCCAACACATAAAAGGGTTGGCGTGTTCTTTGTGAATGCGAAATCCGCATATTTCGGCGTAACTAAAAGTCTCAGCGGAAATTTTCACATACGTCTGTTGACAAAATGTAATAAACAGATGTAACTGGCTGTGGAATAAAGCCATTAAAAATAGCAAAAAAAAAAATTTTTCCTTCCTATGTTTAACTTCGAACGTAGTAAGTGTTCTTGGGTTTGTTAATACGTATTGGTATTTTGAAGACAAATACTTACATGTAATTAATTACATAATTAGTGTAGACATTTACAAATTGTTATTGTAATTTCTGCTTCGTCTCAAAGTCATTTATTACCACTAGTAATTCAAATACTTTCAAATATTATATTTTATTAAAACAGGGCGACTAATTTTTTTTATCGTATTATGTCACAAACATGGTTCCATTTACCTTCATATCACATAAAACGTAAAAATAAGTAGGTTATTATTTTAGTATAAGAGTGATTAAGGGCGACGTAATACGAGAAGTATAAGGTTCTGCAACCTCGTTATTTGAGTAGGCAACAAAATACCCAAGTCCTGTTGACAAAGCCGTTGATCAAAAATAATATCAATTCCTAACTTTGAAACTATTCTGATAAAAAAAAATATTAATACAAGGCCGAAAATGAATAATTATTAAAATATTAAGATCTGGTTCACGAGGTTACCGCCACGTGGCGTATGAAATAGGCTACCGTTATTCCGATAGCGTTTCGGTGCACGGGGTAATAGCGAAGAGCTTTGACCAACATCTCAAGAAGCTCTCGCTAGACAATTGGAGCAAGGGCCCGATTCAAAAGGCAGTTATTTCAGAAACCTCACGCATAGTGAGGAGGTGCCTGTCTCTGCAGCCCTGACCACGGATTGCTTGAGATTGCTTGAGCTAGAGCCGAAGGTGCTCTATTTCTTATATAATGTGTTTTCTTTCATTTTTATACAAATCATGTACATATTATTATTACATACTAAATAAGTGATAAAGATATATGCGAGTTAATACAAAACATGTGTCGCTTCTGTATTACAAAAATTAAAGCTTTGTTTTTCAAAATTCGTATAAAATCAGCTTCATTTTACGTGAGAACTTCTGTTAAATCAAATCAACGTTCATTTTGTTACATATTGGAATGACCTGGTTTATTTTTAATACCTAAACTTATCTGTTAAGGCGACGACAAGAACAAAAAACATAAATCGCTTTCCTTGAATTTAATACAATACCTTCAATGGTCATAAACAAGTTGTTAAGCATTACAATAATTACAAATTAACGTTAAGCAGATAATTTCATAACTAGTCAATTTGTTCCAAATAAGGTTAAGTTGTAGATAACTAATCTGCTTAAATAACTAAGACCATTAATCTATTTAAGGTGATTTAAAACATTTCACATTAGCTTCCGAGAATTTATATTAACAAGTCCCTTGTCGGTTAACATCTTATAATACCTAAGAGAGAGAGGTTTATTTTTTTTTTTTTTTTTTTTTTTTTTTTTTTTTTTTTTTTCCTTCCTATGTTTAACTTCGAAGGTAAGTGTTCATGGGTTTGTAAATACGTATTGGTATTTTGAAGACAAATACTTACATGTAATTAATTACATAATTAGTGTAGACATTTACAAATAGTTATTGTAATTTCTGCTTCGTCTCAAAGTCATTTATTACCACTAGTAATTCAAATACTTTCAAATATTATATTTTATTAAACTCTACAATTTAGACTCCCTGATTATAGTTGTTTTCTGTTTATTAATTCTACTGAAAATAGTTCTTAATAAGTCTAACATAATAACAAGCAACAGGGAACACCAAAATGTTACGCACACATCAGTTATGCACACTCACACACACACACATACAGTTCTTCTTTTAGCTGCATACGTCACAGTCTTCAGGTAAACACTTTTTATATACTTGGGCTACATCGCGATATTACAGTTCATCCTGAAGTCTTCTATATATAAAGATGGAGCCTGTCACAGCTATGTGGGAGTCCGAGTATACACAGAAACCAGACTAAAGTGCCTGGAATATTGTGCTGTGCGTGCTTTGCGAATTCTGTGTGTGTTTATTTCAGGTAACTCTGTGTATACGCTTTGACTCCTTTTATTTTTTTTGTGTGTAATGTTCTTAGTAGCAAAATCTGAAACAAATACTTTATTTTATGCCATGAAAAAAGTTTTGATATATTTTCTTTAATTGGAGAGTAGTAAAAAATAGGCGTTTTCACAAGTTGAATACTTTCTAACCATGTCACAATTTCTAACGACCGGTCCCTAATTTGTCAATGTAATATTTCGGTACTAATATATCCCTGTAGTCTAAGCACTGATATTTCAAATACCAGATAATTCTTCAAACAATCCTAAACCGGTTTTAAATTCCATACAAATATTCCACGTATGTAGTTTTTACTTTTTACTCTCTTTTTCAAGACCTATATTGAAAGTTTTATTCGTAGTAAAAATACTTGAAGTCAAAAGTGAAGAACTCATGACACTTATTAAATTGGTTCAAATTTTATTTGAATTTTACAATACATTACTTGTTTTAATTATCAAAAAAAAAATGAATTGTCCCAATCAGGATTATCGTGGTAAAAAATCCTAACTTAATTTCCCGATTTGAATTAGCGCCATCTATATACGAGGACATAAAACATTTAGTTACATAAATAAAGCTTAAGTTCTTGCTTTCATTTTTGAATTTACTTCTTTTTTAAACGCCCATTAATTTCAGTTACAAATCCAAAGTGTAAAATGAGTCATAGTGAATACACAGTGATAGAATTCGCAAAGCAACGCTACATAACACAAGAGGTTAAATGTACCAGACACCCCACTAGCCTGGTCCCTGCGTATACTCGGACCCACAATACGACCACAGACCATGTATTATATAACAAAGGTCTACAAAAACTTTCATAGCGTGTTTCAGGACTGCCTGTCGCCGAACTCTGTCTACAGAAACGATTTGTTTACAGTTAGTGCGATAACATTATGTCTTTGTTTTAAATGTAACTAATATTTCATACTTTATCAAACGTTAGGCAATTTTGAACGTTAAATCTAACTGTAATAATCACATAATTGAAATATAATACAGTTTAGTTTAACAATGGATTCAATTGTTTTACCTTACAACTATCAGAATAAGCACAATAACAGTGATGTTATAATTAGTTAGTTTACTTTCTACGGAAAACCAGTTTTTAAATTTCAGAAATCAATTTGTATAGTAGAGCGAGGGGAACTAGACGGCAGGTAGACAAGACTAACAAAAAATCGATATAAACAAATCAATATGGAGCGAAACGCATAATTTTTAAACAGTCAACTCTTAAATCTGAAATGTAAGGTGATTTTTATATAAGTTGCTAAAAGATGAACTAGCTCTACTCTCGAAGGCTCTAATATAGTTAAAAACCACGAGTCGCTTTATAACCGTGGATTTTCTGCGTATTCTTTTATGTCAATATAATCATATAATATATTCTTGGCTCTTTCTCTACTTCGCTACTAATTTTAGTTTCAGGAAACAATTGGTAACAAGTTACTTGAATTAATAGAAGTTTTGTCATGTTTCTTCTAGGTCGAGACTTTACACAGACAAACTAAAGAAGACCATTTGGATAATGTAAATAGAAAATGTTGCATAAAGAAATGTAGAGACAAATCAGCTCAGAAACGAATAATAAACGAGTGTAAAAATGATGAAATAATTATGAAAAAAATAAAATTGTGCTTTCTTTACGTGTCTTGGTTGATATAAAAATAACAATTTCCTTATACCCTCGTCATAGATATCGCCTGTCAAAGGCAAAGCTTCATAAAAGCTTTGAAGGTAAATAGAAAATATCAGTTACAAGATTTCTTACCTAAATTTAACTAGAAAACGCCTTTTCACGATACTATTATAAAAAATAAAGCAATTAAATTTAATGTAAGCTATGTTTTCAAAGTATTTTTTTTTACCATTGTGTTCAATAAAATTCTAAATTATGTTTACTACTATGCTTTCATATTTTTATTTTACTTGGAGTGTACAGTAATTTTTTTCATACTCGCTAAAACTTTTAATGAAACGTTCCTATTTTTTTCTGAGAAAAAAGTATTAAATGACGTCGCTATGCCGTATGTTTAGTGACGCGGTAGTCATTGCGATCGGATGTGGAATTATTTCTCGGAAAGAATTATTTTTAATGATAAGTACTTTTGCACTTATACATGGAAATGTGAAAAACATCAATAGTTATATATAGGCTAACCTAACACATTATAATTAGATAGTTTTCACCCGCGACTCCGTCGGCGTGGAATTAAAAAAAACAAAAGTGAGTAGCCTATATGTTCTACCAAACTATCCTCTATATCCATAATTTTCATCGAAATCCGTTCAGCCGTTTAGCCTACAAACTCTAACAAACATCCACCATCCATCTAAACTTTAGCATTATAATATTAGTATGATTTAGAGTGGGCGATTGTCGATTGTTTCGCAGCCAAATGAACTGTTTAGTTGCACAATTAAAATCGAGTAGTGTGCGCTCTATATAAGCTCATAGGAATCAAAGCGAAACTAAACAGTTCTGCGATAGTTTAGTTTCAGGTGTGCGCACGCTCTTAAACCCTAACAGCCTCGTATCTTTCTTATCTTTTATATATAAAAATATGACAAGTACAAAGTTATATACTCTCGAATTTTACCTCTATTTTAAAACCTATTCACTGATCCCGCCAACGAAATGTTTGAAGTATTTCTCGGTATTAAAGAAGTATGAAACTTTTACGAGCGTTTGGTTATTCAAGGTAACTTTAACAAAAATATGAGTATGGGAGGAATTTCAAACTTTCTGATTTAAAAGCTTTTCAACTGATTTATATTTGAAAATACTTAGATACATGTAGAGATTTAAAAATGTTTCGAACTAATATTACTAACATTAAAATACTCTGATTGCAATCAACGTTACCTTAAACTTTTGACGTATTCAATCAAGGTCCTGCATAAATTTCCTGTAATATGACGACTCCTAAATCTCGGGAAAATCCTATATATCCAACCATCAAAGCGTTCCCTTTTAATCCGGACCTAACGCCAGTTTCAAACTATACTCATATGTGTATTGTTCAAATGTTCCTAACACGTAAATGTCACTTTAGTTTATGAAGTTCCGTGCGTTTACAATTAAGGGTATGGCTTAATACCTGACTTGTAACTCCGACCTCGCTTAATATTTGAATGCCAAACTAACTACGTTTAGACCAACTACGGAAGCCATATTGAGTTTAATTGGATTTTAGTTCTAATAACTATCTTTTCAGTTATGTATGTACTGAATTATTTATGATTAGCTGTTACTCGCGACTTCGCCTGCGTGAAATTAAGAAATTATAAAAAAATATAATTAGTTACCGATAACGCCGCTCTTTAATGGTGACAGAATTTGGAAATCGGCGCAGTAGTTTTTGAGTTATTTCAATTCATACAAAAATACAAATCTTTCCTCTTTTATAATATAAGTATAGATAACGTCTTGATACTTTCATCTTCCATTGTAATTGCTGCAGTTAAATATTTTAGGTCGTTTTAAATTATTACTGCAACAGGAAGGTTGTCAAATGATTTCATAATTTTTGTACATATGTATTATACATAATTGAATCCCTCCGCTATGTTTACTAAGGGTGAAATAGTACCCTTAATATTCGCACTACGCCGTGCATATATTTACTGGCTTTACAACGCAGTCAACCCACGAAGTTCTAAACACGTATAACTGTAATAACATGCACGCGCACACCTGAAGTTCGTACAATACTAATAATTGCTTTGGAACACCGCCCTCGCATAATACAAATTGTAAACTTATATTGCATTTGTCGATTTGATATAAATATTTACTTTTATGTTTTGGTAACACTCAAATTAGCTTAATGTCATCGATTAAACAGAGCCATCTGTTGATGAATACCAAAATTTTAGTTTTAAGAGCGCTGTTTCTATTACTATTACTAGATGGCAGTGTTTAAATTTTTTTTGTCGTATACAACAAAGTACTTTTTTACTAATTTTTGTTAGTATTAGTGTGATTTAAAAAATAATAAGTAAAAAGTAAGGATATTTTTTTTACATCAAAGTAAGAAGAAAATAAACTGCAAAATATAGTTTTGTGAATCCCGTAGAGCTCCGACGGTAAATACTTACTCCGGGTAGATAAAAAAAAATCTTTAAGTGGCCGTAAAGTAAATTGTTTACCGTTTAATTTCTTTAATTTTACATTGACCATGTTTAACGTAATAAAGAAGTGTAACAAACATTCACTGGAGACCAGTAGTTTAACGTACAAATAATAGATGGCGCCACCTGTATTTAGAACACGATGTTGTTTTGCATGCGCCTTAGCTTAAGTCATTTTTATGTTCATTACGCAAATTAGAGGATAACAAATATTGTCTTCTCGGTTAGTTCCTACGACGCGATTCTGAGTATATTAGCTTGCTGTCTTGTGACTAATTTTACTCAGAACTTGCACAGTAGTGTAGTTTGATTAGGTTGCTTGCGGTAGTGACGGCCTAATTTCAGTAGATAACCGCTTGCTGGATTGTGACGGTTATCCATTATTGACATTTTGTGAGATGACACAGCATTTAGGTTGCTTGCGGTAGTGACGGCCTAATTTCAGTAGATAACCGCTTGCTGGAGTGTGACGGTTATCCATTATTGACATTTTGTGAGATGACACAGCATTTAGGTTGCTTGCGGGATAGTGACGACCTAATTTCAGTAGATAACCGCTTGCTGGATTGTGACGGTTATCCATTATTGACATTTTGTGAGATGACACAGCATTTAGGTTGCTTGCGGGACAGTGACGACCTAATTTCAGTAGATAACCGCTTGCTGGATTGTGACGGTTATCCATAACTGTATAGTGACACTGATTTTAGGTTGCTTGCGGGACAGTGACGACCTAATTTCAGTAGATAACCGCTTGCTGGAGTGTGACGGTTATCCATAACTGTATAGTGACACTGATTTTAGGTTGCTTGCGGGACAGTGACGACCTAATTTCAGTAGATAACCGCTTGCTGGAGTGTGACGGTTATCCATAACTGTATAGTGACACTGATTTTAGGTCGCTTGCGGGACAGTGACGACCCAATTTTAGTAATTAACCGCTTGCTGGATTGTGACGGTTATCCGAAATATACATATTTGTAATCAACGTGGCCAACGTAGTGACAATGAATTTAGGTTGCTTGCGGGATAGTGACGACCTAATTTCAGTAATTAACCGCTTGCTGGATTGTGACGGTTATCCATAACTGTATAGTGACACTGATTTTAGGTTGCTTGCGGGACAGTGACGACCTAACTCAGTAGATAACCGCTTGCTGGATTGTGACGGTTATCCATTATTGACATTTTGTGAGATGACACAGCATTTAGGTTGCTTGCGGGATAGTGACGACCTAATTTCAGTAGATAACCGCTTGCTGGATTGTGACGGTTATCCATAATTGACATTTTGTGTAGTAACACTGAACTTAGGTTGCTTGCGGGACAGTGACGGCCTAATTTCAGTAGATAACCGCTTGCTGGAGTGTGACGGTTATCCGAAATATACATATTTGTAATCAACGTGGACAACGTATTGACATTGAAGTCAGGTTGCTTGCGGGACAGTGACGGCCTAATTTCAGTAGATAACCGCTTGCTGGACTGTGACGGTTATCAATAATAAACATTTTTTGTAAACAACGTGGAAGGAGTCGACCAGTCACTACAATCTGGCGATCAACCCAGAAGCTGTTCCAATCCAGGGGGAGGATGAAGACGACTACGTCAACAGAAGGATGAATCTTCCAGTTTCATCGTCGGGACGACTTCAGAAACTGAGGGGGAGATTGTAACAAACATTCACTGGAGACCAGTAGTTTAACGTACAAATAATAGATGGCGCCACCTGTATTTAGAACACGATGTTGTTTTGCATGCGCCTTAGCTTAAGTCATTTTTATGTTCATTACGCAAATTAGAGGATAACAAATATTGTCTTCTCGGTTAGTTCCTACGACGCGATTCTGAGTATATTAGCTTGCTGTCTTGTGACTAATTTTACTCAGAACTTGCACAGTAGTGTAGCTTGATTAGGTTGCTTGCGGTAGTGACGGCCTAATCCAGCAGGTAGCCGCTTGCTGTACTGTGACGGCTATCCGATGTTGTAAATATGTAACATTTTTTGTAACTGCGTGTGGTTCCCAACCTGGGGTCCGCGCGCAGACCATTCTCGTTGGTTATGTAAAACCAATAAACGACTGTTGCTGCACCTTTGTTGTTTTCTTTGGCTGATTCGGCTTACGACACACCCGCTCTGTTACAGAAGTAATAACTTTGGTATTCCCATTTTTAAATGAGTTATTTAAAACAGGCGACTAATTTTTTATTAAGCTGTTTTGTTGAACAGCTTTTTAAAAATTAAAAGTATATTATTGACTTTAAAATGGTTTACATAGTAACCTCTTAAAAAATAAATTAACACTCGATTATTGTATCACTAGCTTTCGCCCGCGACTCCGTCCGCGTAGTATTGAAAAAAACAAAAGCGAATAGCCTATGTGTTCTTCCAGATTATTTTCTACATCTATGCCAAATTTCATCGAAATCCGTTCAGCCGTTTAGGCTACAAACTCTAACAAACATCCATCCATCCATCCATCCATCTAAACTTTCACATTTATAATATTAGTAAGAAGTAAGATTGATCGTTAATTCCATGCAATTAATAAAACATACTCATAGCAATACTACTTCAAAGTATTCCTTCGCTCATTGTTGAATGCAAAATACAACCTCTTTGGCTGACAAGCAGTATGTATACAGCCAAAGAGGTTGCATACTGGCCACTAAGACATTTATCGTGGATAAAAGAAGATATATAGAACAAAGAAGGTGAAGAGTTTTGTTACGGTGTAAAAAACGGAATTTAAGTAAAAATAAAGATGTGAGTTTGAGGAAAAAGTGTTTTGTATTTTTGGCTGCCGCGCTGTCGGTAACAAGTTAAACACTCATAACCTATCCCCATAAAAAATTCTGTCTACAACACCAAATAGGGTCGTTAAGCAAACTAAACAGGAAATAGTGTTCAGTTTACCAAAACGAGTTGCCAATAAATTACTATGAAAATAAAAACGTTGCCCTTAATCGATATGGCACAAAAAAGATTCACACTCCCACCTGGATGGCGCGTGGCTAACCAGTCCCTTTCCTGTCTTCCCCTAGCAAAAAAACACCAAGTTCATAAACGTCGTAAGTATACATAATTGTATGGAGGTACCATTTATTTTCGTTTCTTTGCTACTTACCGGTTTGTTTTCCTTATAATTTAATAAGGAGTCGCGTGCCGGACGTGTTATATTGTTCGTGTTCAACAACTGTGACGTTTAAATGATCATTTCACATTTAATATTATAAAAGGAAATGTTACTAAGAAGTAACGATTTTTTATGTGAATTTCTGTAGATGTAGATTTTTGACAGTGGTAGAGCCCGCTTTAACATCCTCGCACGAATGGGCCGGCTCGCCCGGTGTAATACCACGACCACACAGAAAACGGGCGTGAAGTGGAAGCAATTCCGTGTTTCGTCTGAGGAGTGTGGTGCCGGAGGCCCAAGTTTAGTCCCTTTCCCTTTCCACCCTTTTCTTAAGAGGAAAGGATGGGAAGGAAAAGTGGATTTGACGGTGGAGGAGAGGCATAGGATGGGGACATGTCATCTTTATGTGCGTCTCCTCTTCCGTCAATTAAGGGTAGGCAACGCATCTGCAATTGCGGATGTTTATGGGTAGCGGTCGCTTTCCATTTCGGTGGATTCAGGTGGCCGCTTGCTCGTTTGCCACCTTATATTATAAAAAAAAAAAGATACATGACTGGGTTTATTCACAGTTTACTTGCGAAAGAAATGCTAACCATCAAGGCATTTAGAACTATCGATATGAAGTCACGTTTACTTTATATCCTGTCTGCATGCAATTTCAAATGTTTGTTATTATTTTTAACAGAGCTAGGGATTTGATTGAAAACAATCGAAGCGTTATCACGTTGATACGCTTCAGTTAAATCCACCGACAATGAAATCCGCACTATTTGCACTAGCGTTTTATCCCGTATACGCCAATCAAATCCGTAAAAAAATCTATGCAATTTGTATCGGCATTTTTTCCGTATAGAGCTTTTAAATATTGGAGCAATATTTATTGCCGCACACAATAGTGGCAAGATTTTGATTTTTGGAACTGTCAACTATAGTAATCCCCTTTGTAAGTCATTTTATTTATTGTGACACTCAATTTTCACGCAAGATTGACTCCACACATTGCTCTTGTAGAAGTCGTTTATTCCTATCGAACGGGTTCGACAATTTTGGCATTGTTTATTTTAAAACGGTCTTTACCACACAGTTTTTGTAGTAAAATACACACAAAAAATAGAGAAAATAATTTATATTTTTATAGTTAGTGGTATTTGTATTAGTGCAGTAATTTTTTCTATATTAGAACGTAGACAAAAACCATAACCACTTGATCCCTCCTTTAGTAAACAAACATAAATATCAGTCTTGTTACTACTAATTCATGCAAATTATAATTTATTCATTTGTTCGGGGCGTTTGCCGCAACAAGAGATATGCAAACAGAACCGCAAAAAACACTAAAACGAATAGAGTTCACAAAAATATGCGGAAAGAAAGTACAAACAGAGTTCCGAACAAACACACCTTTTGTAAAACGGTTCAACGCCAATAAAGACGATGTAATCTCACAGAAGTGACTTTACCTTTTTGATTTGGTATTCGAAGCGAGTAATATAATCTTTTACCCGAATTCCACGAGATTTGTTATTCATGTAAATTGAAAGAATCTTCTTGTTTTTTTTTCTTTTAGACTTTATAAAGCCGGTTGGGTCGAAAACACGATTACATGTTAGTTTGTCGATGAGACTCACAAAGACGGGACTTGTTCAGTTAACTCTTGTATTTATTACATACTTGCATTCATACATACATTTGAATGAATCACCTTACGATTGGGGTCTCTTATAGCAAGTCTAAATTTCCTTGAAGTAACATCTAGATGTACCATTTATAACTCTACAATTTTATTGGCTAGAAGTGTACTAAAAAAATGATACAAAACTTCGTATTGCGCGTCAATATTTGCTTGTTACCGTGTTTGCAAAGGGTGCGCAGTAGACAGGCAAAAAGTGTTATGGTTTTTTTGCCAAAAAAAAAATCTATTGTCTGTGGTTATGACGACTTTTATTCACTGTGGCGTGATTCAAATTGGATATTGTCTTTCAAATAAAGATACGTTTATTTTAAAAGTATGGAGATGAGAATGCTTTTAGTTAGTCTTTCAAAAGAATTTAGCTATTATTAAGCTAATATTTAAGCTTTATAAATATAATAGAGCCAAGGACATAGACTAACATTTAACTCTATATGTAAAATTTTATCATTTCTAAAAAAATCTACGTGACATTTAATATAACTAAACTTTCAATCATTAATAACTCTAACTTAATTGATTAAGCATTCCTATATCTCCGTATCGAAGTTTCTATAAAATATGCAAAAGTTTTAACTTAACTATTAGAAGTGTTATTAATGAGTCATGTCACTCTTGCTTTCTGTCACCATTGTATAGAACAAACAAGAATCACATTAAAACAGCATTATAATAAATGACATGTTTAAAAAAATACAGATGTACCGACTTTCTATTGTTATGCTACGCGCATGCTTGTACGAATTTAAAATATTAATTCGAAACAAGCCTACCGATTGCTAATTTTAAAATGTTTATGTGTCTATCTACAATAGTGTTATATGATAGTCTGAAAACAAAAGAATGTTTTAGAATATAGATGACGATCAAGGTAAAGACTAGAAGCTTTGTTCTCTGGTACGTAATCCATTTCTTCTCTTACTATATGTATCACATAGGCAAATAAAGGAGTTCCTAATATTAATACAACCATACATTAGAACTTACGCCCTCTTGATAGTAGTCTGTATGTTTAAACATTAGACAATTGGCACTTAAAACAAATGGTAGAGATTCACAACTCTCATGTTTTTGTGGACGTGTAGCAATGTCTTCATGAAATACGTTTTCACAGATTGATCGTTACCATTTTTTTTTATTATTCATCTATTCCCATGAAACTAAATCGTTTGAATATTTGATACGAAGTTAACCAAGCAAACTACTTAACAATATTACCTAAACCACAGCTCGCAGTTGCCCCGAGGGATGGCGTGCTAACTAATAGCCTACTGGAAACGTTACCCGTATTAAAAATGCCGACCATTTTTAATAAATTTCATAGTAGGCTGCCTAACTAAGATTGAGTTAGATCTCCTGTGAGGTGTATTATTAATTTTTTGTTCTAACAATTTTGCATACATTTACGTTTTAAATAAAAATTAAGTAAGTTATTTCTACAATACAACAAGGTTCTTCTTAATTTTTTGCTCCGAGTCCGTCCGCGAGGAATTAAAAAAAAACGAAAGCAATAATGTGTTCAGCAATTTAGGCTATAAACTCTAACTAAGTATTATAGTAAAAAGTAAGAGTTCACACAGAGTTGTAAGGTGGTCATTAAGGAAGCCCCCATGAAGCACTAACCGAATTGTAAATTACGGAATAGAGGCGTAAAGTGTTTGGAAATAAATAAAAAACTGCAAAAGGTCAGTGCGGAGTTCGGGGCGAGGGGCGCGCGCGCATTGTCTGGCTATGATAGATAGCTGTCATATTCAAACTATACATATGTAAATTCCATTTGCATTCGTGATGAATGTCTGTCTGTACGTCGGACTCGGAGCGTGTTTATTGTTGACAAAGAAGTGAAAATATTATCGGGGAGTGTTCGTCAGTTGAATAACAAACATTGCAAGTAATAATAGCTCGATATGTTGTTGTATAAATTTGTAAACTGTTGTAAATCTGGGTGCAGTTTTTGGCATTGGACTTTTTTGCAAATGATACCGTTCTTTTTACAAATATAAGGATTTTTTTTGACGTAAGTTAAAACGCATATCCAAAATGCGACTTTTTATTACACATTAAGCTCTGTAGAGAAGGTATCTGTAGAACGGATAAACAGATCTTACTGAAATTTGGGAAAAGCAGTAAAACACAGTCTGGAAGAACAGATAGGCTATGATATTTACTATGTTCTTTTTAATACTGCGCGGAAGGATTCCTGGACAACTAGTTTAAAGTTCAGTTCTATATTTGCGTTTCAAATATACGAATATTTCGTTGTATTAACAATTAAAAAAGTTACAAATATACACCAATCGAAAAAGGAATGTCCATAGTCATACCGTATATCTCTCGGACATGTATTCAAAACATTATTCCCCACACATTCACGCCCAAACGCTATCAGAGCGGGCGCGAGCGTCACAACTGGGTTTTCATTCTTTTTTATCAAATTCAACATTGGAAGGGTTGTGACAATGACATGGAATCATGTTACGTTTATTCGGGTGCATTACACTGTCGAAGTTTTTCAAAACCATTGGGCCAATGCTCGAACTGTCGCCATTCAGCAAATGATTGATGGAACTAATTAATTTTGTAGAACGCACGTGCCCATTCCATGCATACTCGAATAGTGAATTAAAAATTGTAGTTACGTATTCCTATTGTATTAGAAGACAATAAGTTACCATTTCTGATTTTGTATTATCTGTTAGTGTACCGGTTTTTTTTTTTTTATAAAAAATATTAGTAGATTTTTGTTAATTTACTAATATTTCCTTTAACCATTCCAACTAAGCTCTAGGCAACTATTAATTGAATTCATTTTATAAAACATCTTTAACGCTACTTTCTTAAGAGTTTGAATGTTTCTGTAATCTTCCGTATAAATATACGACTTTCTGCCTCAACAAATGTGTGCTCGTACCGGTTTTAAAGCATTTTATTAAACAACTATAAGACAGGAGTATGAAAGACAAAAACCACGATATTTGTAGTGAATGTACAAAAAGTCACTAAGTAAATAGCTCTGTGTAAGAAAAAGCTTCGCATAATAAGATTTATTGCGACATTAAGGCGTCAATTACAGTGACGTATGTACAGTCAGCAACAAAAGTTTTAAACAAATAATATTAGAAAACAGTTGTTTTCTAATATTATTTGTTTATAAGTATAAGTTAAACCTTGAGTAATTGCAGTTGCAATTACTCAAGGTTTAACTGGCGTTTAGTTAAGCTATTTGTGTTTGTTTTTCTGAAATCAACTTCATATCATTTACATAAATTAAGATTGTTATTGATTTATTGTTTTTATAAGATGATAATCGCGATCGATAATTTGTGAAAATCGCTTTCTGCTTCCGACTGTACTAGACTACGATGCTGTCAAGGCAATGGATTAACAATTCTATTACTTTACACTGTAGCTTAATTTTGAACAGCAGTTTAGTGTACTTGATGGATATACTAGTAGGGGTATTGTCACCGGGTATTCGTTTTATGCATACTGCAACAAAAACCTCAACGTGTATCTATTAAACGATTTACAGACCGCGAAGTAAATTGCTGTTGCGAGTTGCATATGACACAGGATTTTCATTCTAATAACTATTACTTTAAAGGTTAATACCGCATGGATTGCAGTACTTCTTTACTAAATCTATAACCTATTCCTTACAACTTATTTTTATACTATAGAGTCTAGAATGTTGACGCGCGTTTTCTACACTCTGCTGCTTTCTCCTGCGAAATTAGCAGGGAAACCAACTTATCAAAAAATGAATGGAAAATCAGGTATACATTTTATAGACCCTTAGAAATTTTAAAGTCATATCACAAGAACAGGAAGTAGCAGCTCAGTGCGCGTGACTTACCTCGCTCCGTTTAACTTACTTAGTCCTGATTTAATTAACTTTACTTCTCTCTGAATCCTTAATTGTTTCCGACGGAAGGAACAATCTCTGGTACCAGTTCCACTCACTAAACACCAACGACATCGACAAGTGTCATAACCAACTTCCTGAAGATTTTTTTTAATTTATAACTTTATATTAATTTATATAATTACTAGCTTTCATCCGCGACTTCGCCCGTCAGGAATTAAAAAAACACTATCCTCTACATCTATGCCAAATTTCATCGAGATCCGTTCAGCAGTTTAGTCTACAAAATCTAACAAACATCCATCCATTACTTAGACTCAACCTCAACCTCGAATGGCTAATTAGCACTGTGTTTTGACACGGGATTACTTTTCTATAGACCATATGAAAGGTGGAAGTATTCTTGACATGTTTTTAATCTAACCTCAAAATACAAGATGTAAATATTAAAAATATTTTATTTTCATAAGGCTTTTACATGATTCCATAATTTAAATAAATGAAGATAACTTAGAAGCTGTAAATTTACATAAAAGCGCGATTTATAAGAAGGAAAATATATCACACTTAATATCATAGCAACTTAAATTACTCCAGTTCCTTAAGTGATCGTAAATTATATTATGCGTTACGCTTTAGTAATAAAGTTTTAACCCTATTTGCTTATGATAAATGAGCTGGAAAGTTTTTTTTTACCAAAGAGAAAGGTTTGTTTCTTTGCGACATCGGTCGTTATATTCTTCACAGTGCACAAAGGGAGAAATTTTATAATTTACTTTTTTCTTTGTGTTATTTTTTGTATCGTCGCGCGTCGAAAGTCTTAAGAAGTAATGATCCCGAAAATAATTTATTCGAGGTAGGTTACTTCGATATCGTATTAAATTACAAACGATTGAACTTTTTATTTTTGCTTTTTCTAATCATACTTCATACTAATATTATAAATGCGAAAGTTTAGATGGATGGATGGATGTTTGTTAGAGTTTGTAGCTCAAACTGCTGAACGGATCTCGATGAAATTTGACATACTCGTTTTTCCCTTTCATTTTAAAGTCATTAGATCTACAGTATCTATACTAAGCATATTAACTAATAATTTTAACAAGGTAAGTCTTTACAAGATATTTAATTAGATGGTGTTATCGAAAAAATAACATCTGTTGCTCAAGGCACAATCAACCTATTGTTCAAAACAAAATGGCTCCATTTGCTATCAGCATTTGAAATTCGATAAAACATTAATTAGATAATGTGACAGACCACTTTAGATAACAGCGCCATCTGGTTTGATCCCAAACAAAAAATATATTAATTAGACTATTAGTACTTTTAGAATACGCCATAGCTTTGTGCGGTTCATAAACTTCGGTCGAATCAACTTAATAAGAGTACAATTTATACATGTGTCCTACCATTTGCGAATTTAAAGAGTTGAAATTATGTTAGAACTGCCATCAAATTGTGAACGAAACACTGATATCATACATGCATGCATGCAATAATTAATTGGATTAGTCTCTGACATACAAACATACATATTCTGGGCAACATTATCCTCTGCCCATAGAGCAAATATTGCTCAATGGATCGTAAAATCAACGCTACTTATACAGTCTTCAGCCAAGTTTGCTTCTACCTTGGCAAATAAAAACTGCTTTGAAACTACTCAACTAACTTTAATAAAACTTTATTTCACAATACTTAAGTTTATGAGTAATTGCAGAACTTAGCTAAGGAGTTGTATAATTAGAAGCATTTCAAGTGAGTCAATTTAAAAGTTACTGTTTGAAAAGTATAACTTCTTCCTTTGAGAGCCAACTTCATTAAACGGAAATTGCAATAATTTACTTTTTCAAACTACACTGGATACAATACGGCCTTAAGCCCGCTACAGACGTTGAGTTATAACCGACAGTTTTAACTCAACAGTCAGAATAAAAATTGACAAAACTCAGCGTCTGTAGCAGGCTTTAAAAAACGAGTTAGTATACTCCACTGTCTTATGTTATGTATATTATGGCTTCATATACTAGCACCTTTAATATGATAGTCTACGAGAACGAAATTTGAATAGTAGTATTAGTATTAGTACGGTTCATTTGCAAGCGTAATGTATTAACAATCTTGTTTTTAAAGGACAAAAATAAAGTCCTCAAATCCGATCGCAGATACTGAAATCAACGACGGATGAAATGAGTTCCTTTACGTTATTGCCGAAAAAGAGCCTAACGATCAGGACAATGTCCATCCCGAGGGAGGCGACCTTCATTACCTGTTTTAAATGATATCTTTTATAAGACGTTCAAAAACTCATAAAAACATGACCATTTGGTCCAAATCGTACTTTGGTTTGTTCTCTATTATCTTATTTTCGTTTACATATATACATTTTCCAGAATAAAAAAGTAAAAATTAAGTTTTTTATGGTTTTAACACATTTATATTTGAACTAATTGTTGCTCGCGAATTCGTTCACGTGAAATTTAAAAATATAGCCTGTGTTACTCAGCAATAACGTGGCTTTTTAATGGTGACAGGATTTTTGAAACCGGCCCATTAGTTTCTGAGTTATTTCAATACATAGCCAAATTTTTCCTCTTTTTAATATTAATATAGAAGTATAGATGAAAAAGTTTTGTCAAAGTAGTTAAGTGGGTAAGCTTGAGTAATTCATAAAAAATCATAAATTAGTGTTATAATTAATTATTACAATTATATGAAACCTAGCAAAATTAAGTAGACAGAAAGGGCAACACTGTGAACTAACAATTATTTACACTCATACTTTATTACTCCATAAAACCGTCGCCCTCTTTCAATTTGGCCGCTGTTATTTTATTGGTTACAGTAATAATATTATTTTTATAACCTCAACCGACCCTGTTTGTTCATTACTTTATTGCTTGAACTTGCCATTAGAAATGGTTTTGTTATTGTTGATAGCTCTTCAAGCCTTTGTAATTACGATTAATGTGTGATTTATGAATCTTAGTTACTTTTTAAGAAGAAATATGTGTAATATAAAGAGAATAGAAATTTCCGTCTTGAATAAAGCATTATACTATAATAACAACCCATACGATGCGTTTTCGAGAAACATTTTCACCTTGTAGATAAGATCGCAATAATTTCATCGTCGATACTTATTTATGAGGGTTGTGAGTAATATATTAATAAACGACGGAAATAAATAAATGAAATGCTACCAGCATTTGCGCTTCGTCGTCACGTGAGAACGGGATTTAATGATTTATTTTTATGTTGGTGAAGGAGTCAGTTTATTGTACCAACATTGAGAAATCAAAATCCACTAAGTATTCGTTCTAAAATGATGATGCAAAATTACTATGTTTTCAATCAGGTCGATGACCTATTGGATTAAAAATGACAGCTCAAAGTAATGTTAGAACTTTATCTACTTGTATTTAGGGCCATTTTATTTGAAATGTACTCCCTTATTCACACTAACCCTTGGTTATTGTAGATTACACGCGGTCCCCGTAATCCCTTCACTGTTTTACGCTTTGTTGCTCCAATTATGATAATATACGTAAGAACACCTTAATTTAACATTCGAACAAGGCTTGATTTAATTTAATTTGTGTAACAATTTGCTAAATTTGCATATCACCATTTGTAAATCTACAATTAAAAGTAGCTAATAGTAAATAACGATAAGTGTTATTAATGTTTAGTTAGACCATTTATATTTTATGATTTACTAGCTTTCGTCCATCCATCCATCCATCTAAACTTTCGCATTTATAATATTAGTTAGATTAATAAAAAGATATAACTAAAATAAGAAACGTTGTTGCCGGTTTTTTTTTTTCGTTGAATACAATAAGCCATACATAACAATTTAATTTAATAAAAATAAAATGACCAAATACTTTTTATTTAACTAAAACAAAACAGAATATATTTCGAGTGTATTAATATCGTCTATTATCTGATTACGAAATAAAAATCCAATCGTATCAAATTCATTTTCTATAAAAAAAAACGTAACGTTTTTTTATTCTATATCCCGGCTTTGGCGCCAAAAGCCCTTCTAATACAGATACAAAATTCTTTGTGACAGAATACAAAGGAATGCATAACTAACAAAAGGGACAACCCTAATTCTAATTCAAATCTCAAAAATTCATTGCAGGACCCTCAAAATTTCTGAGTCGCGGTGGTCAGAGTAATTTAATACTCGACTTTTGAGGGGAACACCAAACTTTAGGGATTTCACAAACGCCGTTACAAATTATATTTTTAACACAACGCTTATGAGATTATCATTTGAGCAATAGGTGTGATAATTTTTAAGGAAATCTATTTTTTTCGATACCAACATTCAATATAATCTTACTAATATTATAAATACGAAAGTTTAGATGAATGGATGGATAGATGTTTGTTAGAGTATGCATAGATTAGAGCATAGTCTGGAAGAACACATAGACTACTTAATTTTGTTTGTTTTTTTTTAATTTCACGTGAACGGAGTCGCAGGCGAAAGCTAGTATACAATATAATATAACTATAAGGACATAAAAAAATACGTAATTGCATTTTCCATTGTTTTTGTATTATGCAATATTAAGGACATTACTGAAAAATTGTGATAGAGCACATAATAGAAATTTGGAACTTAATTTTATAGACATCCAATTTTAACGCCTCTAAAAGATCATCCTCGGCTATGTAACACTTAACACTTTCCAGATGCAACCCGGTATTTGGTTGATATCTTGACCTATATAGTAATGTTCGAAGTTAGTTCCCGTGAGAGAAGACGGTTATCGGAATTCTATCAGATTAAGCACCAGGTCAAAGCTCAGCTACTTAGAGCATCGTATCATCTAATAAATGGATGTCGTTTCATCGCCAAGGTGAGGTGCAGACGTTGAGTTTTCATGCGCATTTTGCAGAAATATGAAACATTTTAAATTTAATACGATGCAGAACTCGTTGAATTTTTAAACAGAAAGAAAGATGCGACAAGAATAATGTCTTGTAAAGTACAATATAGGACAATAATTTTATTATGATTCTATTTTGTCTATATTAATATTAAAGAGAGGAAAGATTTTTTTTGTGG
Organism: Papilio protenor; assembly: GCA_029286645.1. Lineage (NCBI taxonomy): Eukaryota > Metazoa > Arthropoda > Insecta > Lepidoptera > Papilionidae > Papilio > Papilio protenor. The sequence goes on along the minus strand of JAGSMZ010000019.1, from coordinate 4,747,047 downwards.
ATTGAAATAACTCGAAAACCACTGGGTCAATTTAAAACATTATTTCACCATTAGAAACCTAAGTTATCAGTAAGTAACATAAGCTATATTTATAGTCGCGAGCAACAGCTAGTTTCTTTAATATATAAAGAAAGAAGTCTTTGGGAATGAAGTCTTATATACCTTTAATATGCAATTTGTGAATTTTTATCTAGCGACATTCTCGATTGACAAGTAATGTTATGTCTAAAATGTATTGCTTGCTTTTGCTAATAATGATATTTCTCCTTTAAGTGAGATCTTATGTTCTGCCACTGGAAAGTCGTGAGTTCAATTCTCTTTCACCCACGCAGTATTACAAGAAACATTAATTACTCAACGCTACTCTTTACTTAATTTACACGTCTCTCCGTCTTGAATTTTAACCCATGATGTTAGATTATTAATATTAAAAATAAATAACTTGTTTCTGCAAAATTAATAAATTATATGTTCTTAGACGTTTCTTTAATAATCTAGGAGTTGGCATTTTTTGCGTTATTAAACTCATGGCATTATATAATGAATATATCCTGGCAAGTATTAGTATAAATTTATGAATAATTTCAATTCATAAAAGCAGTATTACCCATAAAGGAGGTCAGTGATCTTAAGGTATTTTAAAGAAGGGTCGGTTTGAACACTGTTGTTTGATTTTTTTGTTCCCATTGTAAGCATTCTTACACACTTGTCCCTTTCTTTACTTAATTCATTGCATATGTAATGTTTCGAATTCCGTACAATATTTGTAACATTCTTAAGTGTTTTAAATATTTACAATTACTTAATTTTAGGCTTCAGTAATTACATTTATAATTGTTTTATATTGGTTCGTAAGAGGAGTTATTAATTACCAAGATATAGCTATTTGGGAATCCTAAAGTTAAACTATGTAGATACAGTATGTAGGTGTGCGGGCGCACACCTTTGACTCAACCATCGCACAACAGTTGTCCGATCCGTCCGATAAAAATCGCGTAGTGTGCGCATCACCATATAAGCTCATAGGAATCAAAGCGAGACTAAACAATTGTGCGATAGTTTAGTCAAAGGTGCGCGCGCTCTTAAAACATCCGTTTTCAAATAAGAGAATACAAAAAGCTATGGAAGAAGAATATCTTTCCAATGTTAGAACAACACTTTAATTTAATTAAAGAAGACTAAATCAAAATATCTCATGACTGTTATCAAAAGTAGATGGAACCCAAAATGAGTAGTCTTACAACCTGTAAGCATGCGTTTGTTAATTTGAAAATTTTTACAATGAAGAGTTAACTGTGTGAATAACAGCATCCTTTTATGCTCTATTGTAGTTTTGTGGGAACACATCTATGCGTATCAGTGGCAATGGGTCACGGGATAAAGACCATTGTGTTAATTCACCGTCCAAGAGATAACTAGCAACCCCTGTTTGAAGCCCGTCTTAGAATTTGGTATTGCTCCATAAAAATAACAAGTTCGTGACTACGGCTCGTTTATATCTCGCCACCATTGCGTCGTTTCACTAAACAATTGCAAGATAAATTTATACGGTGTTATAGTAACAAAACTAACAAGCTTTAATTCATTTTTATTCACATAATAAATGGATATTTAAACAATTTAAATTATTGTATAATATTATCTATGAACTATCTAAATTGGTTAAATTAGTGGTGTCCGATTTTACGGTGACGGTTGAACTTCCTAGGTACGTTTTCATCAGGTAACTTTAGATTATTACTAGCTTCGTAGACTTCGTCGTCGTGAAATTAAAAAAATAAACAATGTATGTATAGCCTATGTTACTGATAACGTAGCTTTTTACCAGCGAAAGAATTTTTGAAATAGGACCAGTAGTTTTTAAGTTATTACAATACATACAAAAATCCAAAAGTACAAATCTTTCCTCTTTATAACATTAGTATAGACAGTATAGATTAAGAAATTACTAGAAATCATCATAGAAATCTAAGCTTAAATTAATACGTTTAAAATAAACTCGGTCAGTTCCCACTTGTGTGTAGATGTTCTCATCGGAATCTCGGTGAAATGAAACAAGATTTAAAACTAGTTGCAAATGTAACAATTGAACATCAGGTGCGTGGTTCGCCGCATCTGCGAAAACCGGATTCGCGGACATCTAATATAAAATATCTATATACATCTAAACTCGATTTATGCATTACTGATGAACGTGTGAACAATTTACATTATTTTTCAATTCATGAATCACAGATTGAAGTCGAGTTAGACCATTTTTTTTTGTAATTGTGCAGATAGGAAGGCACTCTATCATTATTATTATTACTATGTTTAGGGCAAGTATGATTTTGTTGTTTCGCACTGAACATACTTTTTTCTTTTAACGCTCCTATTCCACATTGCCCGGTTTCAGCCAAGTAGGGTTGGCCACAAGCATTAATTAAATTGTTCAAAGAAAAAATTATTTATCTTGTACTATTAACGTCTATCAAATGCCATGCGAAACTTAACTACATGTTTCAATACAATATTCAATTTTTTAACTAAGTTTCTTTTTCTTTTCAGGTATGTCTCATCACATGAAAAACTCGTGAGTTATAACGAACATCGAAAGTGTCAAGATTATCATCCTCTAATTCGAATTAAGAATGAGATTCTTGCACGCATAGTATTAAAACGTAAATCGTTATTATAAAGTAGTATATTAAAAAAGAATCTAGAGTCGGAAAAATGTGTATTAACACGCAATGTGAAAATATCCAACGGAGTGTGGTTTTATTTATTAATGTGATCACATAATTTTTTTTTTATTATAATTGAAATTTTGTTGGTTGTGAGTTTCTTATTTTAAACCAATTATTATGATTTTGATTAAAAGAACAAAGTTGATACTTTTTTTTTTAAGGGGGAATGCGTTACTCCCGGGTGCCTTGGAGTATGACACACATGCTATGTGGAACTCTCTAAACATCCCTGCCAAAATAGAAAGGGACGTGGAGCCTACCCACTAAACCCCCTTTGGTTCCCTCGACTTCACCGTTCACCGAGTCAGGGGCACATGTTAATATTGTTCACACACCTCGGTGGTGATGGTTGACAAAGTTCGTACCGAACTCAACGTATTATTTTTGTTTATAAGACCACATATGTAGTCAAGAAAACTGAATAAAGTATTAAACCTAACATTTCTTTCTGTATATTTCATTACGCATCACAAAAAGGTTGTTAACACAACAAATAAACTCAATAAATACAAGCAAAGATCCAGAAAGTTCAGCAACGAAAAAGGCAATCAACGAATCCTGTGTACTAACCCAACCTAAAACCCATATTGACTTATTTATAGTTACCTCAAATCGGATCTACATTGGGGTTAACAAATTAACAAGCTTTGAAGGATAAATGACAATACAAGATTATTGTATTGTCATTGTCACAATAATCTTGTATTGTCATTTATCCTAAGTACAAATTAATCATGTCATCCAACAAAAGAAACATTGCGACTCTATGAACCTTTTAAGACAAGTCTTTTGTTAAGACCTTAACTACGTCTTTAAGTTATTAAAGTAATTTAGAAAGGTCATTGACCTTTATGAACCTTCAAGAATAACGGTTCAAATGGATTATTGCAGTCTTAAGGAGATGAATTTTTAAGAGCGTCATAACAATCTGATTCCATAGATAATATAAATAAATAGTGATACGTCACATTGCATTATCATTTCAGACTAATTTTTGTTAAAATAATCTTATTGTTTTATTCAAAATTATTATTACTATAGAGGAAAACAAAATTTAGTAGTGACCGTGGTCGGAAACATTCCGGCGGAGTACTTCGCGCTCGTTAAAAACAATTTCCAATATCCAATTATTTCCACAGCAAGCCTCCGACGTCGGAAAATTATAGAGGAAGCGCTTCGCTGAAGACTCCTTCATTTTGAAGTAATTTACTCCCAGTTTTATACAATCAAGGCAAGCGCTTTACATTATTGGTACGTTTTGTATTTACCAACGAGAGTTACGGTAACCGTATAATTTGTACTAAGCAACTACAATATTTTTTAACAATTATCCGTTGTAATAGATATTATCTTCAAAGTTAAATAATATTTGATATTTCGAAATATCTAGAACGAAGTCATAGTTCATATTTTTCTGTTTTCTTTTTTAAATCCGCATTCTCATGAGTAAAAGAAGTATACGAAATTCAATTGTACAAACTTCAAGAGACATTGATACTGATTTAACATCGAAGTCATCGAATCCGACAAATAAACAGTCACTATCATCACCATCATCACCAGCTCACTATACGTCCCCACCGAGAGGCTCGCAGCCTACCCTAAAGTTAGGGTGACTAGACCATAGTCAACCACGCTGGCCAAGTGCGGGTTGGTTGACTTCACACATATCTTTGAATTTCTTCGCTGATATGTGCAGGTTGCATCACGATGTTTTCCTCTACAAGTCAGTCGTCACAGTCACTATACAATCACAGTCACTATACAATGTCTTAACTCATAACTCCAAATTATATTTGTAATGGTAACCCTATTAAAATTTGGTGCAATTACCATTTTAGGAAGAACAGTGTTTGTTGTTTTTATCCGTTCTTGTACAGGTGGTCGCATAATAGTACGATGACCTCGATTTGCTCGCCGCGGGGCGCCACAACCCTCCCCAATTGTAAACAATCAAACTGGGTTGCTAAATTGGGAGATTGTAAGATCTCGATAAAAGCTCTCCTAGGGGTGCACCTCAACGGATTAATGTGGTCGTGTCGATTTGATTGTATGGTTAGCATAAATGAACGGAATTTAGCGGTGACGTTTTTATTTGTTCTAAATTGTTGCTTACCATAAATCGCTCATAGGCTACTTATTTGATGTTTGAAAGCACATCCCTAATTGGACCTAGAAAATGTTTTTAGTGCATTAGATGGGTTATTTCGCAAAAAGAGGTAAAAACATTGGGTCTGGTTTGAATCTGTAATTTTAATTTTGATTCATAACTCTTTATTTTATTATCGTTTTGATAAATAAAATAGATGCAATAGATCATTGTTTAATTTGACAAATGCTGTTACTTATTTCTATTTAGGCCTGCTAAAGATATTTGGATTTTGAAAAATATTTAATTAAATTCACAATGATATTGTACTTTTGCAATGAATAGTTATAGTTTACAGTCAGACGTTTGTTCATCGGTGGCGAGTAACATCAAAATATTACGTAATTTAAATATTTGAACAATCCTATGACTCATTTATTGAATACGATAAAATTCATCTATCTATATCTATACTATTATAATAAAGCGTAAACACACACTTCTTTGTTGCCTAAGATGTCAGCAATTACAGCATATTTTTGAATAATTCTTTTTTTTAATAAAAAGCCCTACACTTACGTCACGCTTTATATTTTCATGCCATTAAACTTAGGGGGTAAATATTTTGGATAAAAGACCTTATGTGGGAAAGAGACCATAAGTTGCTGCCAACATCAAGAAAACAAGGTTGCCATGCTTTGTCATGTCATGTCATTTTGACATTTGCAATTGAGAATTTGACAAATGTAAACAATAAAATAAAGTTTTTATAATTTCACGTGGATGAATCCGCACGCGAACAGCTAGTTCTACGAGTAGAATATAAAACATTTAACTCAAGTGTGTGTAAATGTATAAAATAGTTTATACACTTGTCACATGATACTGGCAATTTAAGCTTCTTCTGTTTGCTTACCATTTTATTTTTCGTTGTACAGTCAGCTCCCAGAATATGGGTACATTTAAAAAGCTTCAGAAACTTGTTTATGTCTTTGGTCTTTATTCGTATACTTCCGACAACTTATTATTATTAAAGAATACGTAGTTACATACATATTTGAAACTGGGGTTCTATACAATTTTCTAAAGTGTTGAAACTGTAGACATGTTAATGAAGCTGACTGTACTGACATAGTCAACTCCACAAAGTCCATATAATAGTAGGGTTTGGCTGTCTTGACACTTGTGTTACTAATTATATTTGTCTCTATTTTGTAGAGGAAAAAACAGATGAAACGTAGTTTTAATATAATCTCATCAGTGGAGATGAATGTTACAAACAAGCGCTTAATGACTATGGTACTTTTTCAAGCGCACTTCTCTAAATGGTGCAGTATTTATTGCAAGCAGTTTGTACTCTACAGTTCTAATGCAGAATGTTGGTGCAGCTCTAAAGATTACGAACATGAGCATTTGTATGCGTCGCGAAGTAGCGGAGACGAGTCGCATCAATATGACTGACAGGCGGACGGTAACCAAATCCTGTTTATATTTAGGAATAGTCCTGTTGATTCAAAATATGAAGAAATATCTAAATATGAAAAAACAAATATGCAGATGTATCTCGCCTTGACTTTGTAATGTCAACGACCAATCGTGACCTTTATCAGTTATTTTGTAACTTGCATTTACATATTAGATTAGAATCAATAATTCGAATGGGAAGAGAAAAAAAATTATGTTATATTTCCAGAAACATAAAAACTATTGTCATTGTCTTTAAAATGGACTTTGTTAACATGGTAACACTAGAGATGGATGACTAATGTACGACAAACAATGTTCAGATTCAGAACAGTAGGAATACTTAACGTAAAGGGATAGTTGGTAATGTTATCAATACGCCATAAAGACGATAGATACTTCGTGTATTGTGAGATCGTAATTCAACGTAACCATACTTAACAATCTGTGCACATCTTTATAAAAGGCCTGCCTTATATTACTACTCCAAATGTCCTATGTTATAGGTAGTTAGTGGGTAATTCTAGTTTTTATTTATTTTTTAAAATGATACAATTCTGGTATGCCACGCGCATATGCGCAAACGCATTGCGTCTCGCGGCGGGGAACAGTTCGAGCGCCAATCACAGAGAACCTTCAGTTGAATTTTAGCCGCCGTTCGTAGTGCACGCGTCAGTTCTCGTAATGTAACGTATCGTGCGCGGATAAAGTAAAAAAAAAATTGTTGACGTTTTTAATTTAATGTGATAATGTGGCTGTTGTTTCATAAGACAATTATAATTTAATGGATTATACGGTAGTAACTTTTATTTATATATTTGTGTGTATTGCTGGATTGTTTACTATGGTCATCGTAAGCGTCTTTAACAGGTCAGTTGTGCTACCCTCCTTTTATCATTTTTTTCGTTGCATGTGTAAATGTTTTACTAAACTAGTGCAGTGATTGTTTTGTGTTCGAGAATGGAATAATTAAATAATGCATCGATAATTTTAGTTTCCTACAATAACACGGATGTTACATTTTGCGTTACGTTTCATTAGTTATAGGCAAACTACAGTTTACTTATGTATTATGTATAATGCACATAAGGCTACATAATGTGAGATCTGAGGTACCGAGTTTCCTTTCTTACATTGGTTATAGAATGACAGGTAAGATGATGGTAGGGAGTGCGGTACATTTGCATCTGTATAGCGAGATATCTTACTATATTTGATTTAGTTATCGAACACAGGCCGGGCTGCATTCGTATGCTAGTTATATATTATACTTATAGGTTAACGGGAACTTGTTACTAACGATGATTTGTTATCGCCATTTCTAGTTCTTGGAATGTAATTATTGTTTAATTATAGTTCCATTGTGATCATTTGATATTCATTTAATTGCTCTTGTATTTGATAACTATCATAAGAATATTATTAGGTTTTGTTTGAAGATTTCAATTATGGACAAAATAACTGTTTTTTTCACATAATTTCACTATTTATCTGGCTAAATTATGTAAAAATGAACATGCGTTTAAAAGCTATCATTATCTATGAATTGGTCATTTATTAAAGGTGCGATTACCTACCTGTCGTGTGTAATAGATTCAAAACTTACAAAAAAAATCGTTTTTATTGAGTACTAGCTGGTGCTCGCGACTTCGCCTGCCTGAAATGAAGAAAATAATAAAAAATATATAGCCTATGTTATTCATAGATAAACTATCTTTCTAACGGTGAAAGATTTTTTGAAATCGGCCAAGTAGTTTTTACGTGAATCGAATATATACAAAAATACAAAATTTTCCTCTTTATAATATTAGTATAGATATCAAACACAATTCATATACTTCTTATAACTTTCGTTAGTCAAAATTAAAATTATTTAGAAATATGGAAGATCCTCACAATATCTAAATAATTAATATCATAACATAATTAATAAAATATGTCTTAAATATTGTTTGATTAATGACAGCCCTATTATAACGAGGGCTGCGCGTTCGCAGTAAACCACATCTTAATACTCAGTAACATCTGTCATCTAGAGCACCCCACACGGTCTCCTCTCATCGGCAGATGTCATTAACTTGTCATTTAGAGATGAAAATAAAAGTTTCAAGTTCATAAAAAGTGTTCGCTACACACCTACGAAGTTTTAGTTGAATAATAAATATTATCTACGCTTCTAGACAGAGCTACCAATAAAATGGTCTTATTTGAAGTAATTTTTATGTCTATTTTACATTTTTCGATTATCTAGGACCAGTCCACTGTTCCCTCTCCTCGGAGACGTCAATATTCAGTCAATATAAACAGTTTAACTTTTTTAATTTAATTTGAGAAGAAAATAGGAAAACAGAGGGGAAAAAAACTTCATGAAATGGCATGAATATTTACTTGTTAATTTTGATTATTTCAAGTTATAATTTTTTTTACATTAAGTGTAACGTTATATGAAAATCATGTAAAAAGTCTTTGTCGTAACGTTTGTGGTATGTTGCGATATGAATGCGTAAGAGTAACTTAATGCGGTTAGCCTTCATGTCTCCTAAACGGTTTTCCATTGTCCAGGTAATGTAACTTTCCAACATATATTATGTCATTACATGACTTAAAAATATAATTTAACGTAATATCGTAATTCTTTGTTACTAAAACATAACCTCAAAAATGTATTTTTGATGGTCATTTGTTAGTCTAGAATGTTCCCAATAATTGTTACTTATAATAATTATAGGAACTCCATGAGATCATCAGTGCAATGACCAATGACCGCAATAGCAACGATGTTATTGTTATGATGCGTATCCATCGCTTGCTTCCGTACAAGTCGTCGCAACGCCGACACACTTTAACGCGCATTGCACTGTTCATTTACTCAGCGAATTGCCTTTTTATTCCCTTTTTTGCTCGTTTCGCCTTCCTCGTTGGGGGTAATTCGAAAACGAATAAACCTCAAATATATATTGTAAATTAATTTGAGTCTTAACACTCGGGTATACAGTTGAAAATCGATTGATGAAGTTTGTGGATATTTTGATGCGTTTCCGATTACGCACACGAAATGGAAACTGACTGATCTTTGAATATGTATGTGCATGCATAACGACGTCCGACTGCATACGTCAATAAAGGTTCGTTCACACTGGTAAATGGTGAGGGCATATATTCGCTAACTTGTTTTACATATCGAAAAGGTACTATTTCTGCACTTATCTCTTACTTTAATTAAAGAAGTTTGGTAATCAGCGTCCTTAAATCTCGTTTTGGGAACAAGTTCTTGTTTACGAACGAAAACAAAAATATTTGGGAATGAATTAATTTAACCAAAACATCGCGAATTTCGTGTCACCACTTTTACACTTTAAATAAAGTTTATTATTGGTTGCTTTTACAATATAGACGGAATTAATACTGTGTTATTGAAGAACTTGTGGCTTAGTGGTTAGATGATGCGATCGCCGTGCATAGGTCATGGGTACGAATCCCACATATAGGTTATGTTTGGGATTTAAATTCCTTCTTAAGTATAAATAAGTAATACTAAATAGTAATTGTAGTGTATGGCCACACTGTTTACTTGTGTCATGGTGTCATGCCAGCAAGTCAGTCGTATCCGAGCCACCGACGAGAGCGGACGTCCCAAGCATACAGTACAATAATAATAAAAATGAACATTTTTATAACAAATTCAAACCAATGTCATATTTAGACGAGAAAGAAATCAAAATATCAATGAATTAAAAAAATAATTCAAGATTGTATTATAAAAAAACGTAAACTTTGCTCTCTCGGCATACAGTCATAAAACCGCAATAATGTCAATCTTAATAAAGTTCTAAGAAATATCTCGTGCAAAGTTTGGTTAAAGTCATGCGTGTCATTGATTTCACGCTTAAGCAAAGTGTAAACATTCCGTACAAGCTGCCGATTGATTAACTGGCTCTAATAAACTCAATGGTTTCACGATTGAATTCACCACACATACTCATACAGGACATGAACGTAATATTAATTTATAATTATCGCGGAAAAACAAGTAACCTTTTTTACAAACATACTCAAAAAGTAATAGCACGAATTTAAAAGTTCTAATAACAAACAAAAAGCTCTTCTAATAGCCATTAGTGTCTTTGTTGAATATTTTTATATTATGTTTTCCTTATTTTCAGGAAAGAATACAACGCTAAATTATACTGTTAAATTATTAAAAATGCTTCAAATATTTGCCTACGTTTAACTTTAAATCTCAACCCAACTCTAGCTGATCGCAGCCATTTAGAACTTAAGAAATAGAAACTTATTGGTTGACCACAAATCCCTGTATGTCGGACGTCTAGCCACAAGTTGGTATTGCATAAGTCTTGTATCGAACTCATGTAACCTTATAACACTTTGATGATCATCAAACTGCATATTCCACATAATTCAAGCGGTAAAATCCACACGAACAGAATTAAATCCTAATTCGTGCGTACCGAGCTGAAATAATAAGCAACAGTTCATTTAAGAACGTCTCACAACACTAACCTCAATAAACTAACCTCAAATATGCCAGTATAGTCACAGTATGAAACATTAACCTTATAACTGAATGTACAAAGTTCTCATGAAGTCTCACTTTTAATTATCATCTAGGTGTTATGGTGCCGCTATATTATAATTTGTACAAATTACAAATGAAATTTCTTTCCCGCCAATTATAATTTGTTTTAGAATTGAAAAAAGTCAGATTAATGACTCAATTGTTGTTGACTCGTTAAAATTGAGTGAAGATTTTCTAAAAGAGAGCGTTGTAAGAAGTTGTACATTTAGCTTTCGCATTAAATCATTTAATGCATTAAGATGCTACTAATTCACCATTTATACATACAAATATTATTAGAAACTAATCTTATAGTTCAGCTTGTCGTAAATTTGCTTCTATACTTAAACAACTCAAACAATTACTCCAATTCAGCATATGCGTAATATTCGTAATCATGCCGAACGGGTAAAGACCACACCTTTGAAGGTAACAACGGAGCAAATAACTGTTACCTTAACTTAATTACTAAGGACTAAACATTCCATTTTCATTATTAAGTACAACTGCATTTGTAATTTGAATTTATTATTTTATGAATGTTAACAATGTACCATATTAAAATACACCATCAGAAATGGTAGAGTATTTAGATATTGCATCGTGTAAAAGCAATAAAACCTTTATAGAGATGTCTATACATTTAATATGACCTACACTGGATCAGAGATCCTTTGACATCTCCATAAATCATTATCCTTATTGTCCGCTCTGAAATTCGAGAGTGGGACGTCTGTCCGTAATGAATCACGTAGTGTCCTCGCCCACGGGCATATTTACCTCTCCAAGTGCTCTCGTCTCATTTGTCCGAGATCAATTTACGCTGATATCGACCATATTGCTTACACAAGAAAGCTCTTGTCACATACTTGAGGAATGTTCGAGGTCATTCTTTATACTTAGGTAAAATTTATATTCATAACTATCCCAAGAAATCAATCAGTTACATACATTCTCCCTTTTCTATCAATTTCAAATTATTAAATACGATATTCTTAAAGCAATGAAAGTGCTTTAACTAAACTATAAAAATACTAGGAAAGTTAATGCACCATTTTATAAGAGTCTTTGTAAACGCAATCCTTTTCGCTTTCACTTCGCCATTAATGCTCATTGTTGCGGATATAATGTTAAACATCGTGCGATGATCAAGATGTATCAAACGAAACAATCACCTGTAATGATATCTCTTTGTGTTGATGCTATAGTAAGCTTTCATGGAATGTCAATAAATAATATTGGTTTGGTGTTACGATTTTATCTTTCTTAAATCCTCCCATATTCTTTTGTATCAAGGGTTATAGTAGAACCACTAACCATTGCAATGTATATAGTAGAATCTGCGGAAGTAACTGTAATTATCTTTCCACTAGAGGAGCGAGTAGTAAAAAACCTGTTTTTAATCTAATGCTTAACATCATGTGGTCCAAATTTTTTTACGAAAAACTGTGAGTAGTATTTGAGCTCCCCATGTGGATCTGAAAGGATTGTAAGCATCTTAGTATTGCGAAGTAGTTTATTTATCTATTTTGCATTCTAGATTGTCTAGAAGGCGGCAGTTGCTATTACCCTGGGCCCCTCCTTGGTTACGCCAATGTTCTACAATGCTCTAATTATTAACTGTAGTGATCAAAACTTAACATTCTAAGTCTTTTATTTTTTTTTAAAGTAAAAAACAATAATGGACAGAATAACTGCTTCCTGAAAGTGTAAGTTTCTCTTTAAGTATGTAATAATTATTGTTCAGTATAAAATCAGACATGTTTTTCATAAATACGTAAAAACCACAACTTCGCTGGAGTTTTTAAGCTTCAACTTTTCCTTGCATAGTAATTAGGTCACATTTGCTTAACGAACGACTTTTTGTATTTCGTTGCACTTCCGTCGGAATTTCTACGCTGAAATCACTCGTATGTTTTTAATTAATCCCTTGAATAAATAGATTTATAAACGTTGACTCGGCAACTGTATTTAATAAAGGTATTAGCCGCAAATGGCACGTTTCTGTTTGCCAATACGTTTGTAAGGAACAGATGTTTCCATCAATTCGTTTCGCTGATATCGATGGGAATTTAATGACCGCTTGGTCATATACAGTTATATACGTTCAGATACCGCTACCATACTGGTAAAACAGTAATCTATACGTGACATATTTTCTTTACATTCCTTGATAATCCATAGAACTTACGTTATAGATTCCATATGAGGTAGAGGTAGACCTAGAAAGAGATGAATGGATTGCGTGAAAGGTGACATGATCAAAAAGGGAGTGATGACTGAGGTGACGTATGATAGAGTTATTTGGAGGACAAAAACCTGCTGCGCCAACCCTACGGGAGTAGGATGAGGAGGAGGAGGATGATGATGATGATGATGATGATGATGATGATGATGATGTTGATGAAAAATGGCTTCCCGGAGGCTGAGAGAGGAGAGAGGATGCGAAGTGAATAGAAAGGATGTGATAGAAAGTAGATTTTATAAGGGGAGGGGGAGATAAATAACAAATTTCCTTTTCATGTATACTTCGCTATATTAACGCTACTCGTTTGCCACTATTTATTTCGAGTTTTATTCAATTTTAAAATTCTAGGACATCAAATGCTAAGTTTCCGCAATTCAAAACATCTCACCGCAAACTTGTTAGAAATTCTCAAATCGCTGCAACCACAATGTGTCACGACCTGACTTCACTCGAATATTATCCCTGTTATGAATAACATTTAATTGTTACCGTAGTTTCTGAAGTCAGTAACGTCATCGTTGACTGTAAACAAGTTTTATCTGTAATTAACGACATTTTAATTTTGGATATCAAATGCTTGCTTACAAATATTAGGAATTGGTAACTGTGTGGTTCTTCTTCTCGACTGAACTCCCTTTTACTGCACTCGATGTTGGTCACCGAAAGAATTTTGAGTTAATCCCACATAACCATATCTTGCCACCAGAAATCATGATATCTCATAGCAAAAAAACTTAGGGTACTTCAGCGTTTTGAAGAATGTAAACTGTTTTGCTACAAAGAGAAAACATACTTAAGCCTTTTTCACGGGTACATTGTAATCTTGATGTAATAAATCAACGTAATTTATGATATTAATCCAATTATCTTTCTATCTTATTCATGTTAAAACGACGTCACGCAATAAACGCGATTTACTCTCGACGCAATCTTTTATAACAATTTCACTATTAGAACAAACTAACAGACGCTTACGATTTCGATTATAATCATCACGCGTAACTTCACATTTATCGCATTGCAATGTTTCGCAGTTCGCTTTAAAAATACATTTCTTCTATCGTTTTTGACTATCCCCAATTTGCAAAAGACAATCTTGTGATCACTTATGAGAAAAAATTGCCAATTCATCCAGGAATACTCAACTATTGTAAAGCATCCTCATTTATCACCTAGTTTAACATGCCTGTAAAAAATGTTGCAGTCGATGTAATAGGTAAATGCATAAGTGATCATTCACGCATGCCACATGAGTAATCACCACCTTTGTACCGTTATTACGTTATGAAAAATAACTAAATTCCGATTGAGCGAAATGAATACGCAAAAATGCCCCCCGAAATGCGTTCCATATCCTCGCTAACAATGACGTAGCCTATTATGCTCGCCATCTGTCAATAAGCGACCCAATCACCGCACTCGATAAACGTTTGCTCAGTTCCACAGAGTAGATCAATTGTCCAAATTCCATCTCTAGTTGCAAGAAATACGAGGCAATAAATATGACTCTGCGCACGCGCTGCCGTTGAAAGTAATATAGCTATTATTGAATTGCACGCACAGTTTTTTTTTTGCACGACGTACGCCGCAATCGAATGACTTTATTTATTGGTCTAGCAGTAAAATCGGCATAAGGGGTAGGATTTACGATGAAGTTTATTTTGTTATGTGAAGGGATCCGTTCGCTTCACTCAATGCGCCCTTTGTTTGTCACTCGTTAAACTTAGGGTTGTCAGGAAATGATTTGTGCATTACACTGAGATCAGATGTTTTTGGTTAGGTCTTTTTATTTAACCAGACAAAACAGTAACATCTTTGGTGAAAGAAAACGTAAAGATCTAAACAATGCATTATAGATTAACTCTATAATATTTTATATGATCGTTAATTCTTACTATGTAAACAAATTAATACAGTATTAATTCTAAGAAACGAATTAAGACACTTTTTGCAGTGTTCGATTAATATTTCATATCCGTCCAAGTATAGAGCCAGGCTTACATCATTACTTGACTTTTGTTAAGCAACAAATATGCTTTTTTTATTATGCTACACTAGAGATTATTTTAACGATACTGTCGATGACTGACGTAGTATAAAATTAATAGCAATGAGAAGACAAAAATAAAGAGCTCCCATAAAATGAAACCGCCAATACATTCGCGATAGTGTCTTGAAGATTTTTAAGATCTTTATCTCAATAAATTAGTGATCGTTGCAGAGTATCTTACATTTATAAAAACTATTCAGCAACAACGCCGCGTACTTAAGTTCAACATGATGAAGATTTTGAGATTAACGTTCGTTTAATTATCTTTGCTTTATTATTTTACGTATCTTTAGAAGCGAAAGAATCTTGTCTTGTATTATCCATGAATTAAACTTGACTATAGTAACTAACTACTGCGTTTTTATTGGATAAAAAATTGCTATGCTCTGATCAAACAGGGTTTAAAAAAATCGCATAATTATTTCATCATAAAATTTTGCTACAGGCTTTTAAACATTGCTTGGGGCTAAACGATCACTAATAATCTATTCTACATAACTCGGGTATTGTGCCTTTTTACGCAGTTATTTATGCGAGTCTATTGATTCGTATGATTTCATTGTTACGGGAATTATGAATATTTTATAGCTTATCCGGTATTTTGGCCTGAATGGTGAGCATTGTTCGCGTAAGCGGGGGCAATGGTGCCCCGGCCGTTTCGACTCAATGCCCGTCCCTATGACCTCTTGTCTCTCGGATTCATCTGGCTGTTTGATCGGACGTAAATTGACCATTATTTAAATATACGATGCCTTCTAACTGTTACGCTGGTCTAATGTTGCGTTCCTTCTCAAGCAATTCATACATTGAAATTTAATGTGGTCACAATTCATTACCTTAGAAAACTACAGGAATGTACGGAAAAAGACATTAGATAAAGTTGTTTGACCGTAACAAGTATACTTTTGGGAGGCAATTGCTGTAATTTGGAATACAATTGATCGACAATTTAAAGAATTTAGTCATCATAAAAAAGCTTTAAAAGAGTAATATCGACATAGTATATCTTTTTTTAACGGTACCTTTACCAAACAGATTGTAGTGACGAAAAAAAATCGTCACCCCGAATTCGATTCAGTTTAATCGGAAGTAATCACATTATTTTTTTTTTGTATTTCCACGAGGCATAAGCGTGATCGTTGTTGCGGTAAATCCGGAATACATCGTTTTACATTCCGATTAGTGTATTAATGTTTTGTCGATCAACTAAAAGCGAATGCATCTATTGAAGTGGAACGTAAACAGTTTCTGCCGTTTTTAATAAGCTTATAAATTATTGCCGATGAATTATTTCTCTTCCTTTAGTAGATTTAATATTGGTTATTTCCAATATACTTTCGATGTTTTTGTTTTTAATTAAAGTTACTTTGCATACTTTAAAATTATAATGTGCATGTTTAAAACGATATATTCTTATGATTTATCATTATTTAACCGGTTGTCGATTACAACTGCATACATCATAATCCTGATGTAATACTGTTGTGGTAGGGTTGCCAAACTGTTTTTGTTATGATGAAAGTTTTTATTGTTTTAATTGTCTTTTGATTATAAAACCGTTTGTTCATATTTGTATAAATCGATGTTTCTCATTACACAATATTTAGGCATTATCCATTATTATCTATTTTCACTAGAACTATAAAATTATGTTTATGTGTGTATCAATATTTTAAAAAATGATGTAATGACAGACTCAGTTGAAAGTCAATTATGACGTCCTCAATCTATAAAAATCCACAAACTATAATAATACTTGTTTTATAAAGTAAAAGCATTTGTCACATTTTCTACAATAGTGACAGCCCTACACTTCCTGCTTCCACGCATGCCTGCGTTAGCTACGCGAGTGCATATCCGTTCATTTCAGTTTAAATATGATGAGAGGATGTATCCTCGTTTAATTTTGCAACTCCCTCTTATATCTCATGCAGATATTGCAAATTACATGGAAATATTTTTAAAGGCGAAGCTTAAGAGCTACCGCGGGTTACAACTTGCTAGCTTCGAATGATTTGATTAGAACTTAGTGTGTGCGTCTAACGTCTTCATCATCATCACCAGCTCACTATATGAGCCTGCCCTACGTAAGGCCATAGTTAACCACGCTGGCCAAGTGCAGGTTGGTTGTGCAGGTTGCATTGTGCATTGCATGATGTTGTCCTTCACCGTAAGAACGTCGGGTATATTATGTACATATGAATTTCTAAAAAATCGAAAATCACATTGGTACATGGCGGGATTCGAACCCAAGACCTGTAGATTACAATTCAAGTGCTTAAACCACTGAGCCACCGACGCTCTTAACATCTTGTACATGTCGTAATTAAATTTTAATGCATTCAAATCATTGTATTCCTATTCGGTATTGTTTGTAAACATTAAAAACTTTCTTTTGTTCGTCCATCTAATTGATTGTTATTAAGTAGGTGGCGATTGTGTAACTATGTTTATCTTATCAAAACGGAAAGGTCAACGCGAATCGCCGAACCAAGCTTCCGAACAATGTAGACAATGCATACAGAAATAAAAGGACGATCACTTTCATCGTAAATCATAACATTACGATCAATGTTGACAGCTAATTTATATTTATTACCGATAAACAAGATACTACGTATATTCGATTTTGTAACTAACGAGTTATTTTTGGTCATACAACTCGACTAGATAATAAATTAAATTATAATTCTATAATGGTAATGATGCCCGAGGAACAGATTTGATCCATGCGAAGATGTGACATTAGAAACTTAATATTTATCATACTGATTACTACTATCGTTAGCTGAATACATCCTGTCTTGAGAACCTGGAGTTTAAAGTTTATTTAAATTACAGTTTAATGCTAATGAATAATTTTATAGGCGTATTAAATATTTGAAACGTAATATTATATCATGTTTTTTATGCATTGACCATAAATGTCTCGTTGGTAAAGGTGCTTGTATCAATCAAAGAATCAATCCGCCCCACCTGTCCACGCGATCCGGGAAGCAAGCGCCGGTCGGCCCACAAACACATTGTATGAGAATTAACGTGTGGGTATTAATCGTTAGCCGTAACTACTATATAAATAAACGGTATTTTATTACGTGTATAAAATCCATTCGCGTTTGATGGTTGGTTTATGAATTGGAGAAAGATTTATACTAGTTTGAACGTCAACGAGAAGTCGGTGACATCAAGTCTCTTTTAATTACTTCGATGTATCTTTTAGACTAAAGTAAATATTTCTTAGACATACTGAATAAACTCGGGAGCTATCTGAAGAAATCTACCAAGTACTCGCGAATACAGAAACTGGTATGTATTTTATCCATATAAATAAATTCTCGAATAAACACCAAGGGAGTCTTTACGTATCTATTGTCTAGCGAACTGTCCAGTTTGTCACGAATCGCTTGTCTGCCCACATGTCCTTAAGGGACACAATGCAACTTTGTTTCGTAATACGAATTTGAATAGATTACGTATAATGCTGGACTGATAGCATCTTTACTGTCGGTAGTAACTCATGTATGGATACTGTTGCGCACTTTATTGTTATCCAACGAACTACTGTTAAGTGTCCTTATTTCCGATGAATATTTTGGGTTGAACAGTACTTCAACTCAAGAGCCAATGTAAAATCAGTCTACGCAATCATTTACGATCCAATGGACCCAAATAATTCACCATCTAGATAGACATATCCTTACAGAAGTGTTCTCTCGGTGGTATCACATTGTTAAATTTCGTGTTTTATAATAATAATTTAATATAAACTTTTTAGAGAAATTTTCTTTAAATTATATAACGTCTGTCTTTATATAAAATAATATTGATTTAGATTACGGTGGTGTCATCTCAATACATTAATCTGAGGACAAAGATAATTAAATTTTATTTGCAACTGACATTGTCTGCTTCAATTCTAGTAGTAAGTAGATTTCCAATAATAGCGTTATTTATTAAATAGCTACACCCTCACTTTTTACTTTACTCGTTAACTTTAATGTGCTATAACTTATCGGAACTATTTTAAATCAATATCGATCAGTTCCAGGTGTTAACCGAAAACTACTATTTCACAGTTATAACCGAGTCGTTAAACCGATTTATCGATTATCTTAAATCGATTCCTGCATCGCACAGGGTTTATTATTTCGTCACAACGAAATGTTTATAGTCTACGAACGGAAACGTTTCTTGGATATTTGATTTCTTAGGCCACCAACGAAGTAAAGACAAATAAAAAATAAACAACCAAGTATATTATGTTTACCGTTTTTAACGATCTATTTTCAAAGATATTTGTTTTTCTTCATTTAGGTACCATATGTACCAAATCTTATTTTTTTATAACAAATCTCATTTTTGTACCCAGTGGTCACAATATTATTTTAGTTAATCTTAACTTTGTTAGTTCACTCGTAGCTTTGATTAGTAGACAGTTTTTTTAACAAGAATTGATATTTTTTTTATAGAAAAAAATATGGTAGACTCTAACCAATCTATACATATCATAAAATTGGAGTGTCTGTTTGTAATATCAAAAGAAAAATTCCAGATTTCGGGATGATGATGTATTTGCGTTGCTGATTACGAAAATCGCATTTAAAAAATGTATGTATGTCTGTCTGTCTGTCTGTCCTCAAGCCGCGTTTGTTCCGGGTAATCTCCGAAATAGCTGGGACGATTTCGACCGGACTTTCACTGAAGGTAGCTGACATAGACGGGCATATTATAGACTACTTTTTATCTTAATATTGCGTGGACGAAGCCGCAGGCAACAACTAGTCTTTTACTAAATTATAATCATGGATACTACTAGTTTATTACATAAATTGCATACATATTACTATCAACAGATACGTGATATAGATTTATTATACCAGGAAGCACGCGATCAGTTTTGGATTATAGTTGTTAGGTGAGGTTTATTTGTGAGAGACCATAAAAGGATGTGCCGATACCCTACTTTAGATAAACTGGTTGTTGGCGCTATGTCGCTCGTGCTAGCTCTTTGCGTGTTTAAATTTCAATCGTGTACTTTATCGAACAACAATTTGTTGAGGTTAACAATTAATGTAATGCGACTGACAAATAATTGCTCTAAGACCCAGATTGAAAATTCATCTAAAGTTTGTAATGCTATATTAGATTTCTCTAAAGCCTGACCAGAAATATGAAATCATTTAGGATTTTGCGGTCAAAAGTGGAACCTCTTTGCGTACTTTAGAGAAGACTATCGAAGGGCCTCCAGGTAGGGATTTTTATGTTTTTGATGAGTCTTCTTTACTATCCATAAAACGATATTAAACGTAGAAATTAATACCACAAATTCAACAAAACCAAAACTTTTCTATCTATCTACTATTAGTTTTACAACTTAACTGTAATGTTTAATTTAACAACAGTATTTTTTGCACATTTGTGGCGTGTATATACCCAGAGATCGTCGGGTAGGTTATATAAATAACATCGTAAGCTTTTATTCTGAGCCTGCCTCGCAATAGATTAGATGTCGGACTCTAAGTAGATTTATGGACTCTTAATACACATGGTATCAAGGAATGGGTGTCGAGAGAGAAATTCGCTACGATGTATAACCCCATTGGTTCAGCTTATTATGAAGAAATTCTGTTTAGGATCAACAATCTTATTTCGAAATATGTGAAAAGGTATAATATATCTATACTAATATACTAAAGCGTAAACACACACTTCTTTGTTGCCTAAGATGTCAGCAATCACATCATATTTTGGAATAACTCTTTTTTTAATAAAAAGTCCTACACTTACGTCACGCTTTAGGCTATATATTTTCGCGCCGTTAAACTTAGGGGTAAATATTTTGGATAAAAACGCTAATGTGGGAAAGAGACGATAAGTTGTTGCCAACATCAAGGTAGCAAGGTTGCCATGGTTTGATTTCATGTCATGTCATTTTGACATTTGCAATTGATAATTTGACAAATGTGAACAATAAAATGATTTTTTTATAATTTCATGCGGATGAAGTCGCATGGGAACAGCTTGTCTGTATTTATGATAGGTAGACAAAGATACACATTTATATTTGCTCTATAGATCGACTAGAATATTTGCCCCGGTAGGCATAATTCAAACGAAATTATGACTACACTTTAACGCCCTTTTGTCTACATTAAAAAGTGTCATAAGATTGTGTTTTATACTTTTTTTTACTATTTTCTGTGCCTGTTTCTGTTTTAAATAGCTTCTGACAGAACTAGCCGTGATGTCAGAGTCTCTCTCACCGGGTTAATTATTCTTGTTTGACTATACTGTAACTTTTGTAGCGCACAACTATCGTAAGCTTTTGGAAGAATTTCAAAAAAATTGGTCTGTAAAAGTTTCACACATTTATCAGACGCTTGTTTCTAAGTTACCTAAATATGGTCTGTTTTTCTTGTACAATGTGTTTTTGAATTAATAATATTAAATATAACGAGGAATTTCTCAAGGTCTTCATCAAACAATTAAGTTTATTCAAAGCGCAACTCAAGCCATCCATCATAATTACGGCCGCCATTACGCCGCGTACGGGCCGAGGTAAACACTTGACGGTACAACCATTATAAAGACGTAACGAGACTGTAAAAAAGAGTTGTGTTTAATGACATTTAGAGAATTTCCCTCCGGCGAGCTTGTTTTATGACCGCTTTTTGCCGTTGAAAAAACAACCCGCCTAGCTGTTTCGAACCGAGACAAGTTTATTTTTCATTTTATATTCATTTAAAATTTATGTAGCCTTGATTAAACGCGATAGTAAACTTAACAGCTGGATTATAAAAGTATTAAAAATTAACTTGGACCTACACTTTAATTCCACTAAGGCTGGGCTTTAGTGGAACTAAAGTGTACAATAATATGACAGTGTGGTCTATTTAGGAAAGAAGGAAGCAGTATAGTCGATTGTCTAAACAAAGCCTGTTGACCTAATCCAAGTTAACAATTTTAGTTAATACAAGTAGCTTTGTCCAGATTAGATAGAATAGGCAAATAATTTATTAGCACACTCCACAATCTTCCTAATATTACAAATGCGAATGTTCAGATGAATGTTTGTTAGAAGGTATCTCCGAAACGGCTCAAGAGATCTCGATGTATTTGGGCACAGATGTAGAATATAGTAGAAATATAAATCCGCGAACGAAGTCGGGAGCGATAGTTAGTACAAGATTTTTTTTTTATTCAACGGCTATGCGCCGTCCACTTGCTTTCCTCGGACACGGAGTCTGAGTTCTTTTTTATCTTTATTAAAATTTTCTTACATTTACTTTTTTTTTTCATACAATCTTAATCTTATACTATGTTTATATAACTTATCTTTAGATTATACTTATTTTATCTGTTTTTTATCTTTTATCAATTTGAACCGCGACACCTACTAAGTTATTATTTAATACACATTTGCTGAAGGCGTGAAGCGTGGTCTAGACAAGTTCTAGATTTACGATGGCCATTATGCGTGGGACTTGTTAGCCTTGTGTACTTAAACTGAGTCCCACACTGCTCCTAAATTACCCAATAAAATCGCGAACCGACACATTTGACATACAATAACTATGTCACCTAATATTGCGAAACAAAATTTAATTGTAACTAGTGTTTATTTTATTATACTTAACTAGCTGTTAGCGTGCGGATTCATCCGCGTGAAATTATAAAAACTTTTTTTTATTGTTTACATTTGTCAAATTATCAATAGCAAATGTCAAAATGACATGACATGACATGACAAACCTTAGCAATCTTTCTTTCTTGATGTTGGCAGTAACTTATGGTCTCTTTCCCAAATTAGGGTTTTTATCCAAAATATTTACCCCCTAAGTTTAATAGCGTGAAAATATATAGCCTAATGCATGACGTAAGTGTAGGGCTTTTTATTAAAAAAAAGAATTATTCAAAAATATGCTGTAATTGCTGACATCTTAGGCAACAAAGAAGTGTGTGTTTACGCTTTATTATAATAGTATAGATAGTATATATAGATAATTTTCATTCAAAGTTCTTGTAAAGTAACGTAACGCTTGTTACTAACGAGCCAAATCAAAAGGTTGCACTATAGCAATACCCTCTTGTTCTTCGATTGCGCTTCTCTTGTTTTTAGATTAAACAAACTAATATTATAAATGCGAAATTTTAGATGGATAGATGAATGGATGTTTGTTAGAGCTTAAACGGTTGAACGGATTTCGATGAAATTTGGCATAGATGTAGAGGATAGTCTGGAAGAACACAGGCGACTTGCATTTGTTTTTTTTATTCCGCGCGGACGGAGTCGCGGGCGAAATCTAGTAAGTCATAAATTCAATTATATGAAATATTCCAAATTGTCACAGAGGTTAATGTATAGTAAAGAAAATATAACCAAGTATTTTCTTTATCCCAATTTTGAATACTTGTGTAAATAACCGCTTTAGGCGTAGAAAATCATGTCTGAGTTAGCAGTTAACAATAAAATCTGTGCAGGCGGCGTCGTATAATTGTGATAAGAGCAATGAATTGCCGCGTACCGATTTAATATCTAGATTAAAGCCATACAACTGTGTTTCTGTTCCTTCGCTAAGATAACCTGCACTTAATAAAGTTTCGATAGAACAACGTAATTGCTTTACAGTTTGTACAGGCTTGTTTCTATTATTTTACTTTACGAAACAAGATTTGCACACGATTAGAATTCGGCTCCTACGCATATTATGAGAAGGGATGAATCACATGTAAAAAGGAGAACATTAGTTATGAGTGCCGAGGTACACCGGTAGAAGTAGACTTAGAAAGAGATGGATGGATTGCGTGAAAGATGACATGATCAATAAGGGAGTGATGACTGAGATGACGTATGATAGAGTTATGTGGAGGACAAGAACCTGTTGCGCCGACCCTACGGGAGTAGGATAAGGAGGAAGATGATGATCCATGTTGTAACTTAAAAAATGTGGTTATTCAGACAGCTCGTGGTTGTGTACTTATATGTTATAGGGGTCATATATTAGGACTACTTTCATTAATTTTACCATTTAACAAAATATTTTTATGCACAAAAGTAATTTGCTCGAAAATCGGTTTTGATGCTTTGAAAAGGACCTATCGTTTTTGTTATTATTTTGTATGAATCCAGATATAATACTGTATTGTTTAAAGATGTTATCATTTAACGATCTCGATTCGATATACATAACCATTGAAATCTGTTTAAAAGAATTTTAAACATCATAATAAACGTAAACAAAAACTTTATATAATTCTGTATCGGATAACTTCGTAAAACAAATGAGTACAAAACAAATTGGAGTTTCTTTTTAAAATAATATCCGAACGTTGGCCGCACTTAGCTTGAGCACTTGGAATTTGCATCCGCGGCGTTTGTTGGGTTTTAAACTTCAAAATGTTTGCGCAAAACGCCAGCACATAATGAATAATGCAGTCTGTACATAAAATAAAATAAAAAAATGTATTTGTGCTCATTATATGAGAGGATTCGTTCATTTGGATTTTTTTGTTAACGCTGAAGTAGAACGGCTTAACCTGATAGTTAATAAATAAGTGAATTACAAATTAAAATGTGATAATAGCTTTTAATGTACAAAGTATACGATAAGAGAACAATCTTCGTTCGAAATATTTCTTACCTAAAGTTTATAAAAAGTTGAATTTCAGTTCATTCAGATTGTGAAAAATAAAGCAAAGTAACTCGATTTTTAAATAAGCAAGACCAATATTTTGTTTGTCAGAAAAGTAATGATTGATGGTGTGTTTTATTAAACTTCCACCGAAAAAGCTCATCAGAATGTTATTTCAATTCCAATCTCGGTCCGCGCAAGACTGACGCAAAAGCTTTTTGCCAAAGCGAATTAGAAACATATCATATTATTCTTTATTTGGTTAGTAATGAGATATTTCTACCGTAAACTTTAGTTTATAAGTATTCTAATACATTATTTTATTTCAAGTTGTAATAGAGGGAGCTACGGAATTATTTATGCTTAATGATCAATTTTGTGTTTTGGAAAACCATTCTTAACGTCGTTTCTTGTTATAGACAAAAATAATAATTGAGGATATACAGGTTATGTTATCCTTGTTTTTTCAAATATACGAGTTTTTTTTACCGACTACATGCGCGCAGTCTACGTTTTAAAGAACTTTATAATTTGACAGATGATAATTACTCGTTAAATATTACTCCTCCTAGTTATTTCAATACTAGCGTTTGCCCGCGACTCCGTCCGCGTGTAATTAAAAAAAAGTAAGTAGCCTTTCAGTTCTTCCAGACTGTCATCTATGCCAAATTACATCGAGATTTGCTCAGCTGTTTAGGCAACAACATCAATCTATCCATCCTACTAAACTTACGGATTTATAATATTAGTAAGATTGGAAGCTGTCTTGATATTATAACAATTTTGTTACTTTTAATTTAATCTAGATCATGAATTCCTTTGGATATGTGTAGTCATGACTTTAAATTGATACATTGCGCTGTAATAACAAAACGGTCCTCCCACGCGCCGATGTTACAAACTTGACAGATGTGTTTGTATTAAGTTTGCGGATGTGACGTCACGATATGCGATCACGTCCTAATAAAGCAATCATTTTACTTAATGTACTAACGACATTGACCGCACATTGTTGTTATCTGGAAGTATATTTAGCTTTTATTATAATCTAAATTTATAATGTGAATTAATATATTAACAATAAGTGAAGTAGGTGTGTCCAGAATATATCATTCATATGTTAAGACCCTGGTAGTAAAAATTTGATGTTAAGTCGCCACAATTTCAACTAAGTATTCGCAACGATTTTAACTTGGTACAAAGCTTTCTTATACATATTTTAAAAAGTTCTAAGTACTATAACGACCAAAGAGATAACATGATCAATAGTTTATAGAAACTTAAAAAAAACATGGCTTTAAAAGTTCGAAATATTAAAATATCAAAGAGCAAAACAATTTGTACATATTGATGTACAAACATTGGTTTGTGCTATTATTTATTTTTAGTTCGTGACTATGCTCTATCCGATCAGCCGTTTAGGCTACAAACTCTAACAAACATCCATCCATCCATCTAAACTTTCGCATTTATCATATTAGTAAGATAAAACTTCGACCTTGTCAAAAATGCCTGCTCCTTATAATATTAAATCGAAATTTTATCCACGTTATTTTAATCTGACACGCCACCCAAATAGAGAACATGATACGTGATTAATCATTTAGCGGTCTATTTGATATCTTGATACATTATAAATGTGGGTGTATTTATTGTGATAAGCGCCTTATATTTGTTCTAAAAAGTATAGGTTATGTTGCGTAAAAAGCGAGATTTTATGTTAAAATCTTTTATACGAGCACTTAGCTTTCACAATGATTAGAAAACATGCGCAAAATGCGTAGAATGTTTTATTCTTTTGTACGCAGTGGTTAAATGAAATGAGAAATTTGAATATGAATACTTAATAAATTTATGAGAAAAGAAATTGCTTAGGCAATGGTGTTTTGTTATTTGAACAGATAACTATTGTTGCTTTTCTTAAATAGGTAAGTACTAGATATCACGACACGTGTTAAAGTTGCTAACATTTCGAAGTAAGCTACAATCTTCTCTAAAACAAATGAAAGACAATGAAATATTTTTGGAATCGCCTAAAGATTTATATCTTACTAATATTATAAATGCCAAAGTTTAGATGGATGGATGGATGTTTGTTAGAGTTTGTAGCCTAAACGGCTGAACGGATTTAGATGAAATTTGATAAACCTAGATGTAGAGGATAATCTGGAAGACCACATAGGCTATTCACTTTTGTTTTTTAATTCCACGCAGACGGAGTCCCGGGCGAAAGCTAGTAACGAATAATTAACTGAAATAGAAAAGTAAATTCATTGTCAGTAACGCGGCAGTCAACTTTTTGGTAACTTTCGGAAAGCCCTAATTGGAAAACTTTAAAATTTGGTTTCATTCTCTACCCAATAATATGGACAGTCGATGGCGGACTTTCTCCTAGCGATCCAATTATCTTTTGTTTATGGTTGTGGTGTTTATGATTTACTGTTTATTGCCTCACTTTATCTATATCCGATAATCTTAAGAATTACATAACGTTTTTGGTATCATTATAAAATTGTACAAATCTTATTACATTCAATATAAAAAATATTTTTATATTGAATGGCTATTATATTGACTGAGATGACGGATGATAGAGTTATTTGGAGGACGAAAACCCTGTGCGCCGACCCTATGGGAGTAGGATAAGGCAGGGGAGATGATGATAAAAAATATTTTTATGTTAGAGTTAAAATAAATGTTGACAATTATCTTCTTAATTGCTTTCGTTGTTAATCAAAATATTCGTAGAAATATTTTTTACAAACTGTAGTCTCTCCTTTGCTTTTAAGTATGCAACTATGCTTGGGCATAATCTTTTCATTTTTGCAATTAAATAATTTAAATATAATAAATTTTAACGACCGCATTACAAATTGATCACGTTTTATGCGTGTATATTAAACGTTTCTTTCCTTACTAGTCAACTAATTAGAGCATAAGTTTCTTCCTTATTGACGCTTTACTAATGCATGACTAATTCGCAATTAGTTAAACACTGTATAATGCTTTGTATTTATTCGCTTTATTGTTTCACCGGTAGTTAAGCGTCTGTCCTGTAAATATCCCTCACAGACTTCTTTCTTTTTAATTTTAGGCTTACGTCGTCGCTTCGTGGACGGCTTGTATTGTTGGTGCGAGTGTACTGAATAGTTAGACAAAATTACGCGCAAAACTATACCAGATCGAATGAAGTCGAAAATTGGGAAGATGAAATATTTGCCTACGGGCGGGCAAAAGGAATGTTATACGTTGCTTACGACGAGAAGAAGATATATGAAGAAGTTAATGTATGTACTTATTGATTTTTTTTATTTTTTGGCAATATCACGCTTTTCGGTGGGACGCAATTTGTGATGGAAAATGTTTTGACAGTCATTTGTTAATGTTTTGTTAAGGAAACACTTTTAACCCGTATTATTTAATTTGAATTTCCAACTAAAGTTCATTTGTTTTACTCCATTGTTTTACTCAGCACGGTAATGTAACATTGTTTAGAGATATTTTGATTAGTCATTTTGACATAGGATAATTCTACGTGCAAAGTATCGCCCTATAATGTTGTTCGAATGATATTTTCACAATATCGTTTAAAGACCACGGGCTACCGTTACACTGAGATTAATCATGATGGATGAACGTTAGCCGTATCGGTATATTTCACCCCGGAACGTGCCTTACCTACACTATCTCCAACCAACTTTGGCAAACTCGTCCGTTCAGATATCCTATCGAACACAATTACCGTTCCCTTAGAACAAATTGCTCTGTTCTTACATACTTTGTTACATTTCTTAAGTGTAACAGAAGTTTTTTGTTTAGACGTTTGGAATGATAAATAATTGAAGAAATAGTTATATTTATACGTTCAGAAACATGTATCTAGTCTAGGATTTTACTAAACTTTAAGTAATAGTCAATATAATTTATTTTTTTAAACTCTTATATTCAAACAGTACTAGGATCTATCAGTTAAATATAATTCAAACAGAATTCGTATAAGTTACAGTAGAGATCCAAATAACGTGCTAATTAGCCTGAAGAAATTAATTGTCGGTCATAAAATACATCTCCAAGTGAAATAATAAAAGCTCATCCACTTGCTCTGTCATTTCACTTTCAATGTCCATAGAACAGTTACTACTTACGTATTCTATGCAGAGAAGATACCAGTTATATGAAACTGGTTATCAACAACTTGTCTACAACAAAAAATGCTTAATTAAAAATGTAACCGAAAATAAGAACTATAAAAGTAAATCATTGCTCTATACATAATGAATGTCACCTGTTTATATGGGGTTGTTTTTTACTTCATTAGTTGATGCGATTAAAAACACCTGGAATTATTAACGGTTAAAATTAAACGATTATCATAGTAACCGATAGCATTCATAGCCGTTAAACGATAAAATCTTGATACGACTGGTCTTTTAGGCGATGTGTGCTTTTAATGATCGAGTATTAGAATCGATTCCAAATTGATTTCTGTACGTTAAATTGTTACTTAGAATAAAAAAAAAACAATTGATGGACAGATTATAATTGAGGCCACAGATTATAAATATTTCATTTTCTTAATTTTTAATATAACTTTTATGAATAAAATTGAAGTTTTATGAGTGCTATACTGAGAAATTGCCTAGTGTTTTTTTAATTCGAAGATTTATTTATAAGCTGTTAAAAAATTAGTTTATAAGACAGTGGTCGAGCGCCTGGTTCCAACTCTAGGCTCTAGGCCCGACTTATGGGAAAGTACGAAATGTGTAATTGTTTTAGTAATCAAATGTGACGAATGAGTGGTTACGTTACGGTGCACTAAATATCAATTCTGGAGCAACCGAATCTAATGGGAGAAAGGTCGGATTTAATCATGCCTTTGATAGTCTGTGGGCAGCTGGACAAATTACAGACTATACATGACATCGAATGTCAGTGAACATGTATGAGTGTATTAACGTTACATGAAAATTTGAATAATGTTAGTTAAAAAAGTTGGTGTAAATGACGGATTTAACTAAAAAAAGGTTCTTAAATTCGTTTAAATTTAGTTAAATATATTAGAGCTTCTGTAACGTCCAAGTGAGTCAAAAATAACGATTTAAATTTAATATTTTGTGGGGTTGCAAGGCATAAACGTTACCTTCGTACGCCCTCGTTACGTTGGATTCCTTATGCGATAATAAATCAATTATCATTGATATAAATAACCTATTGAAAGCTATTGAAGCTTTATTAACACCTGGCATTATAAATTGAGAGCTCCGGCTTAGGACGAAGTGCTCGCTAATGAAGATTAATAACCCAAACTCGTCTTGGGTTTCTTCAAAAACTTCATGTTACGTAATACGTCAATTATGTAAACTAGTAAATGGGGTAAAGGCATTAGGAAAGGTGGGCCCTAATGTGTTTTGAATATTTGAAACATTTTTAGCGCTCTCAAAGTCGAGCCTTGGAGAAAATTATCCTTCACTCCAAATTAATTAATATCAGTGCCTTTTTGAATATACCTTTTCACGCTTTCCTTATCTAAGAAACAAAAGTCTTTAAAAATACATTTCAATTTACTTTACATCGTACAATATTTCGCCCGCGACTCCGTCAACGTGGAATTAAAAAAAAAACAAAAGTGTATTGTAGCCTATGTATTATTCTAGACTATCCTCTTCGTCTATGCCAAATTTCATCGAGATCCGTTCTACAGTTTAGGCAACAATCTCTAACAAACATCCATTTATATAAACTTTCATTTATAATATTAGTAACTCATTTGCTTACTTTTTTGATTCGGATAGAGGTAATATTTAACTTAAGTGTGTATACTTGCAAAGTAAATTATAAATAACGTACAATTAAGAAGCGACAACAAATGTGTAAAAACTATTTTAACAAGCACGTATCACCTATAATTACAGTAATGAAAATATAAAAAACGAAATGTCAATACGACCCTGGGGCTAACAGGAATGAGGGAACGTAGACGCAAAAAAAGCGCTTCGAGGAGCAAAATGTTCGACGTACACACGTATGCGATCGTTCAAGCATCAATTGGAGGCTGCTAATTACTATTAAATGCGGGTCACACGTACGGCAACCGGCAATTTGCGATACCACGCTCCCGGCTGCCTTCTCCAAAGTATTACTTTCGATAAAGCTGAGTGCACACTTGTATCGATTTTATAACCATTTTTACCGTTTCTTTAGAGTAAGGTCCTTAAATACAAACGTGATTAACGGTAAAAGTAACTGTTCATACTTAAAGCCCTTGAATAATGTTGTTATCCCAAATATTTTTTTTGATTAAACATTTAATTTAGTATGCAAAATCTATTAGCATTTGAAAAAATATTAACACAAATATAGCACTAGTTTACATAACGAGTTCAGATGTATGTATTTTTTAAATAATATGTATTGAACATCTCTAATAACCGTTAATCAAAATAATAGTTAGAAATATATTTAAAAGTTTATTTCTATTATTCGCTCTTCAATTAATAGAGCACAAAAACGTATAATACATGTCCACTGATAATAGGCACGTGTTATTTGATCGTATAAAAATATACGAAAGCTTATTCGATTCAAATTACACGTATAACCGCACGCAACGCGGAGAGCAATCATTTCGTATGCTAATTACATACGCAAGTACGAAATAAATGCATTTACAAGTCTGTAATCAAGTAATTTTATCATAATTCGATACTATAATGGAAAGTAAACTTCGTGATCCCGTTTCTATAATTAGTAAAAGTTATACCTAGTTTTTTGTGTGGGTAATGATATTGGTAAAAATATTTTTTTGTCATAAATGACACACTTTTTTACTACCTGTTGCTCGCGACTTCAGTCGCGTGGAATTAAAAAATATAGCCTATGCCATTAACTGATAATGTAGCTTTTTAATGGTGTTTGTAGAAATAACTCATTTCACTACGTACAAAGAATATAAATCTTTATATAAATTTTAATAAAAAAATCGGTTTAATTCTAAAAATCTTTAAACATTTTAAGTTGATAGTATCCAATTGTGGTCGTGAATTTCTTAGATGGATTCGTGTCTGAGATCTAGATGCAATTACACTAAATTTCACGTTGACAACTATGAGCCTAGCGCCTAGGATCGGTCACGAAACACATTATTGTGGTAATAAATTTCTTTCAAGCACGTGCTCACAAATAGATTTCACTCTTGAAGGTATTTGTTACTTTTAGAACTACATAGTAATCTTATGTTACAATCCTTGCTATATCTAACAATTCTTTATTATTATAATATTTTTTTTTTCGTCTTAAATTGAACAACGGCTTAAGTTACAAATTATTTAAACATTAAATAGTTTAGTTTAGGTTTATGACCAATAAAAACTATTTGGTGCTATAAATATTTAGAATCGAGAATCTTTCCTCATCTGAAGAATTAATAGGTCTTAATTCCATATAGGTAGGTTAAAAAATCTAAAAGATGGCTAGAAGACAAAATAGGTCATAGTACATTTACACGTTTGTTGAAAGACACAAAAAAAATACACTAGTTTAAGAGCGGGCGAACATCTTTGACTTAACTATCGCATAACTGTTGTGCGATTGTCGATTGTTTCACAGCCCATTTAACTGTTTAGTTGTACAACGCATCTGTAGTTCCTCTGGTGTTGCGGGTGTCCATGGGCGTCGTTGACTACTGTATTCCCGCTGCTCATTTGCCCCCTTCTTTAATAAAAAAAAATTAAAACTAAATATCGAGTAGTGTGCGCACCTCCATATAAGTACGTAGGAATCAAAGCGCGACTAAACAGTTATGCGATAGTTTAGTAAAAGGTGTGCGCGCTCTGTGTACTTTTGATTTGACATTGACAACTTGCCATAAATAGTGAACTATGGGTGGTATTCCACTGCGACCAGCTGACACAGACTATGTAAACAAACGACTTGTCACTGAGAACTTCTCACATTCCAAAAGTTGCTACACGATTGGTAACTATTTAGTCATAGAATATACCATATTTGACTTATGACTACGGTGTTATGACACGATAGCCAATTGTAAAAAGACAGTTATTTTTATTAGAGAATGGAATTTTTTAGTATGATAACCATATGTCTGTTCTACAATGGTTGCTTTATTCTTTTCCCTGTCGAAACGTTAGTTCAAAAACATTGCTATCACGTATTTCTTTTTAGAATTGAAAGAGATGGCGATATCTTTTGATCGAGAAGTTAGGATCTGTTTAATTGCTTCGAGGATTAGCGTACACAAACACACATATTTATTGCAAGTTTGTTTCCATTGTTTGTACAAAATGCATAACAAGATAAATGCTATACCGACTTTAGTTATATAATTCGAGTACGAACTTTTAGCAATAATTTAAGCTATTAGCGATTTAGTAATAAATAATCCATTATACAATCAAAGCTAATTTTAATCCTCGAGAAGTTTGAAATTATTCGATTTAGCGAAACCCCGGCATCGCTGTTTATTGTTGAACAATAAACTTCGCCGAAACTGGGTACAGACTTCCCAGTCTGCTCGTTGCCGGTTAAGTTTCACTTACCTACATACGTATATTTCAACATTTATTGATTGTTAGAAGCAAATCGAGAGACGATAGAAAGGCTAACTGGATAATCTATACTAATATAAAGAGGAAAGGTTTGTATTTTTGTATGTATTGAAAACTCAAAAAATACTGGGCCGATTTCAAAAATTCTTTCACCATTACAAAGCTAGGTCATCTTTGAGTAACGTAGACTATGTTTTATTCTGTTTTTTAAGAAGAAAATGTCGCGAGCAACAGCTAGTCTTAAGCAGTAATAAAAATAATTAGAAACGGCAACTACAACAGAAAAGTATTGTTTTAAGTTATTTTTTTATTAGCTTTTACCTTTTACTCTGATATACGAGTATGCCTAAGTGAAATCCACTCCATTAAGTTTTTTAATCTTTTCCGAGATAAGAAGGGGGTCCTCTTAAACGGTAAAAGTTCCCCGTTTCATATAGATATGAGGGGACGGTAACACAAGGGCTTCCTCTAAAATACCACTAGAGTCTTTTACTTCGCTTGCCTCTGTACTGGCTTTGTAGTGATTCACACGTTCGCGCAGACACTTGAAAAAAAAAAGCTTTTGTAACCCGTCAAGTGTGGATGTCATCTAGCCGCGTTGTACTTGGTGACAGACAATTTTTATGCGCCTATTGTCTACACTGGTGTAGTAATCATTTATTTCTGATATCCTGGTAGCGACATGATGAAAACGGTGTTGTGTTTTTAGTTTTTCAGTTATTACAGGAAGTGTTTCATTTAATAAAAAAAGTAGATATATGTTGACATCAAGTATTAGAGTAGTTTGCAAGTTTTCATGAAATATCCGTAAGAATCTTAAATTATTCTTACTTTCCCTTATCCATATACCTGTTTATATCACGAGCTTATCGATAAAGAAATAATCCGTAAAGTTATCGAACAAAATAATTCCGAAGAGATTGTTCAAAGAAGTTTAACCAGTCGAATACCCATAATTACTTTAAAAGCTTTGTCTGAAACTAGAATCAAGAAGCTGTGGATCGTAAAGTAGAAATTGTATTTCATTTAACTCCAGTCCCAAAGATAATTTTATTCGATACTGCAAAACAGGAAAAGCTAACCATCTTTATTTATAAAAAGAATAAAAAATCACTGATAAACCCTGGCGGTGTACTTGCATTTCAAAGAGATGTCATCACCAGACGATAAAACGGAAACAACGAGAGATGCATAGCAAATGCCGCTCTTATAAAATAACTAGTCACTTGCTTTGACTTAACACAAAGCAAACACAAATTAAATAAATGTTTTTTGTAAATTTTTGCACATTTATGGTCCTATTAGCACGTTGTTATAGTCAGATTAACGCCATCTATTACTAGAAAAAAGAAAAATTATTGCTTTCATACTGACGTACTTTGAAGAACTTATGTGATTTCCAAACCCAATAATGTACGTACTTTATTCTCACGGTCATGATTAAGTCACTCAACATATGAGCTTCTAACGAAAAATGTTTGCATATACGTGCGAGCTGCCCCAGACAGCAGATGCGTCAGTTTCCTGTTAATTAAATCACACACACATACACGAAGACGCAGACATGTGCAGCATGCGACCAATGTTTTAAGGAAAACGACATTGTGGAACAGCTTTGATAATCCCACAGCACAAAACTTGTAACTCTTGATGACTGAATTTGTTTTTTTAACTATTTTTTTTCTTAAATCAAAATAATTCTGGAATTAAATTAATAAACTCGATACTTTAATTCTTCTATCAAAACCATATTTATAAATTATGCTTAAATCTTACTATTGAATGTTACACCGTTTCGTAATACAACCTAATAAATATTACGGTAAACAAAACAACACACTTTGTCATCGTTCTCAGACTACGTGAGTTATCTCGCGTTATTAGTTTGCGCTAATGGGCAATATATAAATATTTATAACCTTATTTACTTATCTTTGGTATAGTTGGCGCCCAACACTATCTTATAATTGTTTACAGGGTACACTAAATTCGTTGAATTTGTAATTTGTGTTTAGTTAGCGCTTACCGCATGTCATCCCCACGCTTGCCTGCTGCGGAACAAAACTGTTCTCGTATTATGTTGCAAATTCACAACGAATATCAGATCATACTAAGCTTAAAAAGCTTAAATTTCATGCACAGATTAAATACTAATACTAAAATATAAGAATAAAATTCCTTCTCATGAGGCAAATGAAGCTGTACGTATAAGTTTGACATTTTTAAATACAGGAGTGAGCCTGCCAGTTTATAATAGCATTACTTTATACTCACAGTGTTAAAATATTGCTGTGTTAATTTTCAAAGGCGCTATTATAAAGGTTTTATTATTTTTCGTATATTCATTTAGTAAACAATGTGCATCAGGCGACATAAGAGCTTTTTGACTTTAAATTACTGACAGCTTGTAATCATCACTTATCAATTAATTAAGAGCACTTATGTCGTACATATGATTTTAATATTCAAGTGCATCCAGACATTTTCATTAACCGAACGTCGACACAGTGATTGCAATAAAATTAATTAGTCGATACATTCCAAACAGGATCCAGATGTTGGTAATAAGATTAAATTAATTGTACGTAACGAACAGACGAATGATCCACAATTCACGGCCAATGATAATTTGGTTTATTTTTTATTCAGTTGTTATGTCAGTGAGTTATTACTTCCGATAAATATGTTTGCTGTGACTGAGAAAGTGTTTTAAATAAGGATAATATGACAAATAATTTCACTGAAAACATGACTAATTAATTGAGAAGGTGACCTTTGGTAATTCCGTTCCGGAAAAGGACCAATAGGATCATTATTAGAAAAAAAATCAAAGATCAAGCTACAAAGAGAGTCGAATTATTTCAAGATATGAAATTCATTTTTTTTTGTATTTAACCTGTTTTAAATCCATCTTATGTCACTTAAAAAAACAACGCAAATCGCGATCAAAATTGAATTGTAATTAAAACGTAATTTTGCAAACTTTTTTCCCAGACACGTATGAATGAAAATAACATATTATAATATGTGGTTATTTTTGAGCAAATAAAATCAATACACAGATAGGCGTTTGAAGTGTCCGCCATCAAAAGCAGTAAAGTGCACGTGTTCACTTTACATCTGCTGGACATTTGTTTATATTGCCATAAAAAACAATCGAGTTTACTACCCGTTGACATAACCGTGAGAGTTTTTTTTTTACATAGAACTTTGTAGTAAACCCTTGATAAGTAGCTTAATAACTTTACTTAAAATGAACTTTGTAGATCCAAAATGCGTAAACTATTACAAAAATGGATCTTTACGCCCTTTTAATTGAATCGAATTTTGAATTCTCCTACTTTTAAGAGCTGGTTTGGAATGTAGGGGTGTAAATGAAACTGCGGTTGGTACTGGACTAGTTTATTCGTCAACGGACGGTACATAACATTCGAATGTCCTCATATATACTACAGATTTTTTGGACTTGTAAAGTTCAAATTAACTTATCAAACAAATATTATATCCACAAGATTTAGGTTGATAAATACTTTCAGAGCTTAAACGAATGCACTATACAGTGGACGTTAGTGTATAAATTGTTGATGAAGGCTGTATTTGATGAATATAATATGCAATATGAAATGAACTCGAACAGGGCAACGCGCCACGCCGTTATTGTGAAATATTCAAAGCTACACAATTGGTGTTCCACAACAAACGCTTTACATATTACAGTAAGGACTGTACATTGTAATGATTTGTTGTAGATAATTTTTGACTATAGGTATCCACATCACACAGGAAGACCGAAGAGAGTATGGATGGATTGTGTGAAAGAGGATATGCTTAAGAAGGGAGTGGATTCCGATATGACAGCTGATAGAAATGTATGGAAGAGTAACACATACTGTGCCGACCGTCTATTTATTGCAAGTTATTGATGATGATGACGTATCCACATAAATCTTTCTAATTATCCTCGAAAAAAACAGAACATTAACAGGGTTGCCAGAAGGCAGAGGTGGTATGGAGAATTGAAAATGTAAAATATACAGAAAATCTTAGAATAAGACCATATTAACTGTATCTGCTCTCAAACCTAGCTTAGATCATTCGCTAGCCATGCTCAATTACAATATTACAATATTATAATATATAGGTTCGCCCTTTTCAACCTATTACCAAAAGTATTAACTTAGTAGTAATATACATACGTAATAACAGAAATCTTCCGATGCAAGATTCCAAATTTCTAAGCCCGGTAGCTTGGAAGCTGATTTTTCGGTTACCCTTATTGTTTGTGTTCGCGATATCTTCTAAACTATTAGTCCAATTTAAATACTGTAAAGAACAATTTTATTCTACATTAAATTCTCCTGATAACAAACGTATTTATTTGGATAAGGATTAATATTGAAACCAATAAAAGAACGCTGCAAATAGCGCAAGGTTTTAATTCATTTTGTAAACGAAAAAGTGGTTATTGTAAGAAAACCGTTAAAGATAGATATATGCTATCGCGGACTTTTCTGTAGAACTTTTTGAGATCTACATTTCTCTCATACATCATTTTTATATACCTCTAACGGTTTAGGCAGCGTTTGCCGAGAAAAGTTAAAGTTTAGTAATTTTTTAAGGCCGGCCTCCAGAAACACGCTGTTTATTAATAGTTCCTAAACATTAGTAATAATAAAATATAGCCTATGTTACTCACAGATAAATTACCTTTCTGATGGTGAAAGAATTTTTAAAATCGGCCCAGTAGTTTTTGAGTTATTTCAATACATACAAAAATACAAAAATACAAAAATACAAAAATACAAAGTTTTCCTCTTTATAATATTATAATATATATAATAAATATATTATAGTAAATATTACAATGTGCTTCGGTACACGGTGATATTATTAACCTGTACCCACTACTTTGATGTGCATATAGTTTCTATAATTTTTATCTCATTGTATTTTCCGTATTCAAGAAGCGAGCCTACCATCTCCTCAAAGGCCGGCAACGCATCTGTAGTTCCTCTGGTGTTGCGAATGTCCATGGGCGTCGTTGACCACCTCTGTGTTCCCGCCGGTCGTTTTCCCCCCTTTTCTTATATAAAAAAAGTATTACTTGAGAATGTACAATCTCCATAAGTTATAAATGCGTCATGTTATATTTAATGGTTTTACCAATTTAATTCCGTTTAGTCACTAATCATGAGTCAAAATGTAACTTATTTTTTTGGTTTTTTCTATGATTGCGTCGTTTGAAACTGTCATAAAGATATATAGCTTTTTATCAATCTTCAACAGGCCTAGTCTAAGATTAACCTCCTCTAAGAAGAAGAAGTCTAAGAATATAAGAATGACCTCTTGAAATAGGTCTTATAAAGTATGGTTGTTTTTTGCTTATGTTTGGCGCTTCAAAGGAATGAATAAAATACAAAGTTTATTTTTATATGCAATATTATAAAACTCATAACATCCACAATGATAACATTCATCCAAACTGTAAATATTTGAGCGATGTGTCAATATTATTTTTGAATTATTATTCTCATACAAAATGCCGAGACAATGGAGCTTTAAGAAAAATTGTGCGTACACGTGAAATGATGTCCTAATTGAAACACAACATTGTGATACGCCACACATCTGCCCTTTGTATGTTCCCCGTACCAAATTAGGCTGAGCCGAAAAACAAACAATCTTTGATTAAGGCCCAGGGAACCGGTTATTGCAGCAATTTTGTTGAAGTAGGGGAGATTTAATTTGAAAAACCATTACGTGAGCTCGTGAAGGGGTCGTCGCAGAATGGTCAGTTAATTGACCTATAAATCACGGCCACTCGCGTTATGCCCTTGTTCTATTAAAAATAGTGTCACTTCTTAACAATAGATGGAGCTAAGAGCACTTTTGTATCAGTTCAATTGTGTAATCAAAACTCGTTCTCTTAAAATATTCGTAATTGTTAATTTAATGTTGTAAATTTTATATTTGAATGTTAAACGTTGGACTCGTGCCGTTAAATGACGTTAATAAATGCATTATTCAATTTCCATACAAATTTTCGTTGGTTTATTTATTGATAGCATGATGCAGGGTTCCAAACGGTAATTTAATCTGTAATTATAGGCTTATCTATATTAAAAACGTTTGTGGAAATCTTTGTTTTTAATAATACAACTAAAGGAAGTCTCTCTATTCCTACGCAATATTTTAATCTGTATAGCTGTTACTAGTTAAGAAACAAAAAAGACCTATCTCGACACTCCAACAGGGACAGATAAAATAAGTAAAAGACACTTGAAGCAAAAGGTGCGCCGCGCAAATCGACTGTCACACTAACCAGCAAAAACCCTCTCACAATCAACACTAATCTTATTATTCCAACTCGACAACGAGTTCCCATTGTGAAGGCGTCCATAACTGTCAGTGATAGCATTCTCCAACACGACATGAACCAAATAAAAAGACCACGGAATGAAAAATGAATGATTCCAGAAATAAACCCTCATGACTATATCGCGAGGGCTGGAACATCTAGAAATTGTTATCTCAACATCAAAAACGTTTCGAAAATGTCAAAAAACTGAACTAAAAGCACGTAGTGCTGAGGCAGCGAAAAAAATAGCATTTTTGTTATTTTCTTCACTTGAAACTCGTAACATATTGTTACATGTATTTTTTTTATATAGAAGTATTCTAAAATATTGGTTTAAACGTTTCTTTTAAATATTCAGATATAATCTATGTTGTTTAATTTGACTTAGATATTATTTCTTTCGGCAATATTAAAATTAGTGACCTCTAGCGGCGATACTTGATATTATAACAAAAGTTTAGTGTATGTTTCTACCGACAGGCGGCAGCACGTGGCGACTACGCCATGGGCTTCATCGACGACAGGTGGCGCTCGAGCACAACACGAGTTGTTCGAACTT
This sequence comes from Papilio protenor, assembly GCA_029286645.1. NCBI lineage: Eukaryota > Metazoa > Arthropoda > Insecta > Lepidoptera > Papilionidae > Papilio > Papilio protenor. Next base: position 4,706,781 of record JAGSMZ010000019.1, on the reverse strand, counting down.
CTCGAAAGGGTGCAATGTTCCCGACTAGATGACCAGAGGGCAGTGTTACCACCTTATTTTTCTCAGGTAAGTTTTTTAATTAAGTTATTATACTTCTAATATTAAACGTAAATGGGGACTGAATTTAAATTTTCCTTCACGTTTTTAATGTTTTACATAAGAAATTATATGTAATATCCGGATTTAGACCAAAATGAAAGTTCACAAGTGGTTTTTTTTTTTTCGAAAAAAGGATAAGTTAGGGTCGCTTTGGCTGGGGAATTGTCGCCAGTAATTTGAAGTACAAAAAGTACGAATTACCGTTAAGGTTATTATCAGACGTTGGTTAACGGATCGACATCCGCGGATGCGGTTAAAAATGCAGAAAGTACACGGTCCAAGTTCAGGGGTCAACAGTCAGTTGGACAGTCTGGTATAATCGCCGGAAGTAGCACCATAGAAGACGTTGGGGTGGGAAGCGACGCGAGACGAAACGATTCGCTTGTCACGCCTTACACGGATTATTTGTACGCACTGGCCTAGAAATTGTAGTTAATATAAAGAAATTACTAAAAGAAAGACATTTCTTTTTTACTTTACATGTTTTAATAATATTTGATAATCAATTTTAGAGTTCCAAAGATCGTTGATCGATTATTATTTTTCTTTGTGATCTCAGAATAATTCTCAGTTCCTAAACAGTTGAAGAATATATTGCTTTTTCATTTTAATTTCTTACGTACTATAATAAATTAATTTAATCTCTAAGTTATCAACTTGGAACAGCTTAATGACGTCAATCGTAACTGTTTCTGTACATTAGCAACCGTGCATATTTATGAGTCGAATGTCGAGTACATATTGCAAATTTTGTGTAAATCAAGCTTCCCAAAGTTAAATTGACGCAGACGGGAGCTCACAAATCCAATTACTTTGCCATTTTGAATTGTTTAATCAACTCTTGATATTAAAATTGTAGAACCGCACTCTGATCTTATTTCAACTCTACCTTAACAGCCAGGTGTAAATTCATACTAAATCTCATTGAAAAGAACCCACTAATCATTTGACAACTGTGATTGCGGCAGTAAAAATAAAGTAAAGGATTCCGTGTATTTTGTAAAATTAATATCGTTGAGATGCGTCCCTTGAAAACTGTGTCAGGCGTGACTTTGAATGAAGGATTAGAAATAATGTTACACCCAAAGAGTTGCGTGAAAGAGAATCTTAACAAAGTCGATGCTTTAGCTTCGTTTTTTTTTTTATGGGAAGAACTTTAAACATTAATAAAACTATATACGCTGCATTCAAAATAGACAATCTTATTTTTTTTTAATCAAACATATTATTTTTGTCTCTTAAGTCTTCAAGTAATTGAAAGAAAACTTTAAATTTTGTACAAACGTCAAAATTACGGGTTACCATTATTTACGTTAGGGAGTCAACGAATTTTTTTGGTATACATGAGAAAATCCTGTCCATTATAAAATTGTTTTACATATGTTTATTATATGCTTTGCATCCTGTAAAGCTTTTATTTTAGTGGAATATTCTAGAAATATCTATGTGGGTTACTTTTATAATCCTGTCCAAAAAACGATGTGATATTTCTCAATCCGCTAATGGAAATTCCGGACGTCGGCATTGTATTCTGTTTATTTATTTTTTGTTTTTAAAACGTCGCCAGCAGTTGCATTAGTTTTCATCACCACAACTGTTTTTTTGTTAACTTCATAAGAAATTGCAATGTAGGTTAGTAGTAAAATTTTGATGAAGACTTTGAAAAAAATGTTATTGGATTAGTACCCCATATACTAAAGATTAATTTCATATAATACTTTTATTTGTTTGTCCTTATACTATATGATGGATGATACCATCTGTGTTATATTTTAAGTAATTATATTGAACTAAAAATTCTTTGCGGTCTATTACTGGGCTTTTATTTTAACCAGGCCTTGAAATTACGGCTCCAATTTGCGCAATCCATATAGGGATTTAATTAAAAACAAAACTATTTTTTTTTTAGTTTTATAGTTAAAAGGTTTTAATATTGTTAGCACTCAACGTATTTGTGGTCTTTTAGGAGGAGTCGGCAGTGCACGTGTTAAATCACATTTCCATAGCGAAGTATAACAGTAAAACGTTGGATCGAACAATAAGAGCTTTTATAAAAATATTAAAGCAAGGTCAGCAACTTAAGCAGAAATTTTAATAACGGTTTCGCAAATAGGATCGACAATACGAAGATTGCCTTCTGATAAAAATCAAAGGAAAATTAACTTACTTATTCAAATATTGGGTAATCATATTTTGGAATACAAAGGTACACATAAAAGATTATCTTTAGATATATTCTTCAATCTAATTTAGATTTTAAGATAGGTTCTCATTTTGTTAAATCGAGCCGATGGTAGAAGTACATAGTATAAGACAACATCCTAAATTAAATACATATTTGAAGTATGGTAAAATTGGACGAAAAGGTTGTTTGTTTAATACAAAAACTACTGAGCCGATTTCAAAAATTCTTTCACCAATAAAAAGCTACGTCATGTTTTTAATTTTTTTTAAATTCACGCGGGTGAAGTCGCGAGCAACAGCTAGTCTGCTATAAAAGTAAAAGCAAGGATGAGGCTTAGCTGACCTCGCTGCTGTCAGTTGCTTCACCCGTGCCGATACATTTATGTTCTTCGATTAACGCTGGATTCATCAGATCTACAAATTAAATTGCTTTTACTTCATTTTCGATATTACAAACAAATTTAATAGTAGAAGGAAATAACGTTCATTTGATCTGATTGATTTTTAAAATTCCCTTTAAACTTTAAAAACTCGCATGAGCGAGTAACTAAGACTATAATTCTTTTTGAGCCCCGTATTATTTTTTTCTAGAAATGTGCATAAAATCATAACTTCGAAGATTTTTACCAAATATTAGACACTTCATTGTGGATAATATCTACAATTCTATATTGATTCTTATGAATAAATATCAAATATAACTTTCGCCCGCAACTGCGTCTGCATGGAATTAAAAAAATATTAAGTATCCTAATGTGTTCTTCCATAGTTTTGTCTTCGAAAAAATTTCATCGAGATCCGTTCAGCACTTTACGCTACAAACTCTAACAAACATCCATCCGTATATAAACTTTCGCATTTATAATATTAGTCACATAGATATAGATTTATAAAATCAGAAATGATAATATTCATTTCATTCATTCATTCATATGTACGTGTTACTAAAATAGAATGAAATCAAATAGAATTTGAGCATGAAAGCAATGAATTTGTAATGAAAATCTATCCCATACGAATATGACGTTCATTCGTTGAAAAATGAAATTTCTGTTTCTATTTAAGTCTTTTAATAAAATATCAGACTAGGATAGATTTCATTCGACAGATTGCAATGAAATAAATGCAGACGTATTCTTTCAGATATTAATTTCAGCACTCTACGAAAGACTTTCCATTTTTTCGGTTGTCGACTATTTTTAACCCGACTGTCGTTTCTTTATGATAATTTTTGGTATGAATAAATGTGTAATGAACAATTTTATCTGCTCCAATTTGGTTGTACCTTTCGCTTTGATGTGTTATTTGGGCCATGAGAAATCGATGGCCTTTAATATTTAAATCGATGATGCGAATGAAAAATGTGTGGTCGAATTTACTCGAACAATGTAACGGTAACAATGTGCATTTAAATTTAAATTTTACCAATTGGTTTCTTTTGTGTATGAGTACTTTTTACTTGCAAATTAAAATTTAGAGAACTTTTAAAGCGAATATATTTTCAAGTAGAATATTGTTCGATAACAAACAACTGTCATGGATATATATAGTATATTAGAGGTAGTTTGAGAGTAGCCCCCGTAATAGAGAAGGTAAGGAGTAAAAGGTTAGCATGGTATGGGCATGTTATGAGGAGGGATGAATCGCATGTTACAAGGAGAACGTTAGTTATGAGTGTGGAAGGGTACATCGGTAGAGGTTTACCTAGAAAGAGATGGATGGATTGTGTAAAAGGTGACATGATCAAAAAGGGAGTGATGACTGAGATGACGTATGATAGAGTTATGTGGAGGACAAAAACCTGATGCGCCGACCCTACGGGAGTAGGATAAGGAGATGATGATGATGATGATGATGTCATGGTAAAAGTAAAAGCATTTAGCAATTTATAAACTGTTGCTCACATTTCAATGAAAATTTAGCTTCCCACAATAAAAACATTTCGTAACGTAATCCATATGACTGACATTGACTTAGCTATTAAACACGATTAATCGAGACCAGCATCTATTCGATAGCCAGTTAAGTATTTTGCAACAAAGAACAAATATAGTTGTGGTCACAAAGAGATCCGACCTTCAGATATCGGGGTTGGGTCAATGGGCGACGTGATTCGATAGTGAGACTACGCCTTTGTGGTTTGCAGTATCTATACGACTTAATATCGATAACTTGATATGTAAATATTTATTATTGCTGTATTTTGCTATGTGGCATAGTAAACCAGCATCATTATCATCTTAATCACCAATTAGACGACTCAGCCCCCCTAGACAAAGTGTATAGAATCGACAAAATGTGTTAAAAAGTATAGGAATGAATACGTGACTTATCAAATGTCATTGTCAGTTCCATACATTTTTGACTTTTCGGTCAGCGGTTAATTTGATTAATTAATTTGTTTAATTATTTAATTAATTTGAGTCATATACTAATGTAATGTTTTCTCTTTTAATTTATCATCACCATCATAATCATCAATGGTCCAGTCGATTGATAAACAGCTTCCAACATTTTTCTCCTACATCAAATATAAAATGTTCTTGCATTACAATATGGATTCTATTATCGATAGAAGCGTAAAATGTGATGATACTGCAGCTAAAACTGCATAGCAATCGTTCACTGCAGCTCCATAAATTGGATTTTCCACTTAAAATTATCCTTTTGAAATTGAGGCAGGTTTTTATCTGATTAAATGTAAATCGCCGCTGAAATATTAGCGGCTGGCAACCGTTTAGCTATTCGGACATCTATGGTAGGAACGAATTAAACGTTTACTATGAATTTTGCGATTTACATTCCTTGAAATGTACTCTTTTCTTTCTTATCTTTTTAAAATGATACTTTGCCTAAAACTTTCATTTTTATATTTTAATAATCTTAGGAATAGCGAAGAGCTTCGACCAACATCTCAAGAAGCTCTCGTTAGACAATTGGAGTAAGGGCTCGATTCAAAAGGCAGTTATTTTAGATACTGCACGCATTATGAGGAGGTTGCTTGAGTCATCGGATTCTGCAGCCGGTTGTGCTCTATTTTTTACATAATATGTTTTATAGTTATTTATAATTTTTATATAAATCATATAAAATATATTGTGTAGTAAATAAGCGAATAAAGATATATAAATGAAGGAATGTTTAGTAACGAGTTAGTTAAATAACATTAGGTTACTGTATCATGTTTATTTAACTATCTAACGACAACTAAACTCACTATGACTTACTGTCCTACGTATCTATGTCTTAAAACTTACTTTGTTTATGAGTTTTTTTTAATTAACTTTTTTTCAATAAATACAATATTACATATCATTTGAATTCTAATTTTGTAGTAAAGAAGTGTTTTATCCGGAAAATGTCTAGTTTATTTTTTAAATTAAAAATATACTGCACATTGAAGCAAGATGAACATTTCATTAGGAGTTTTAGAAACGTTGTTTACGTAGAAATTTGTTTTTTTTTTAATTAAAAATATACTGCACATTGAAGCAAGATGAACATTTCATTAGGAGTTTTAGAAACGTTGTTTACGTAGAAATTTGTTTTTTTTCTTCGTTAATTAGATAAGAATATTAGATGAGAAACACCTTACTTTTTTCAGTGGGCTTTTTAATCATTTTAATGAAAAGTTGGGTTTTAAATAAAATTAATTAAATCGGGAATTGCTGTGTAATAATGTGTTAAACTTTGAAAATTTATTTTCGTTAAAATAATCACTGAAGTTAAGGGACTTCTTGCTAAAAATGTTCTTTGCTAGAACTGTTTTTATAACCTAAGTAAAAATTGCAATCACCGTATGTTAAACATATTATTTAATATCCTTTACAATAATGCACAATACCGTAGAACGAATGGATGGTAAAACCATGCATTAGTTCTCTCATAAGACCTCATTAATATCGTTGCACGCGAACATAAACGCAGGATTTCATTCTAGCCAGACGAAATTCGTTAAAACCGTAAGTTATGGCCGCCTTTCTAAACAGGAACAGGGCTTAATGCCCCTCCCTAGTGCAAATAAACCTAGAGATAATTCAGGTATATCTAGGATACCTAGGTAGGATACCTAACCTGGGATCTAACGACCTCCAAATGAGGTGCATGCATTCGCATAAGTGATGTCGGCTTACGTAATACCGACTAGTGATGTGCATTTAATTTGTATGCGAGTTATCGATTACATGGCAGATGCTATTCATCTATGTCGCAGCGTTATGGTATTGAACATTGACGTGTGACATTTTGCGACGCATATCGGAATGCTGTTGCGTTTGTAATTAAAAAGATATTCGACATTTGATACAGCAAAAATGTCATGTTTTTCAAAGGTTTTTATGAAGATGCAATACATTTTGTCTTTTAAAATTAACAATATGTTATCTCTAAGTGACATTCTTACTACAGAACACGTTAAGTAATGTTAATCATTATCGTAATATTATTATTATTTGTAATAATAGTATAATAATAGAATAGACATCACTATGCCGTTGTGTTCTTGAATATGCAAAATTGGTTCCGATCCCGAGGTACTATTGAATCCGTTACGAATATTAATAAGACTAAACTTAAATACAGTAGCTCATTTGTTTTTGAATACAGAAGCGCCAGGGAAATAATATGATTATTTTTATTGCAGTTCTTTAATTTCCCTTGAGGCGATATCTGTTGCTAATTCTTGGTACTGTTATTTTTCTTTCGCTTATTATTATTTGTACGAATTCATGCCAACATAAAGGAAAATGAATTTTTATTTCGTAATTCAAATTTAGAATTCATCGTAACGTAATTAGTATCAGGTATTAAAATTAAAATTTAAACAAAGAGTAGGTACTTCATAGAACTTGTTAATGTTGTTTGTACGAGTAGTTTAAATTGTGATTACATTTTGAGTTTGTTTGATAATAATTTGTGATGAAAGAACTCCACTTCACTGTTCTTAAATTCATAATGACCTCATTTAAATAAGTGGTATTATGAGATTGAATAGTGTTGGAGTATTCACTATTGTCTTTTGTTTTCTGAAGTACGAAGATCTCTTATCTCTGTAACATTTTTTTTTTCAATGAACGGATGCTAAGTTATTTACTGATTACATTGTCAACATAGTTTCTTAAACATTTTTTTTATTAACATGTTCTTGTCGTTAATATTAAATTAACAAAGGCAAAAGATGAATTAAAACACGACATTGCTTTATTTAAGGAACTTAATATATCTTGATTTTGCATTAGGTATACGGAGTGCATCTCAAAATAAAAAGAATTAAAAATGACGTCGCCTACCGCTATTAGTACAATACCGACGTGGTTATTACTATAGCTTGTTAAATATTGGTCAAATTATATCGTAACCAGTATCCCTAATTGACAACTCGATGTTTCAATAAATAATTCAACATTAGGTTAGGTTCGAGTTAGGTAGTATGTGCGTATAATCAATACTTCCCCATGTAAGCGGACACCACCACATCCTTCCCTAGTGGCGTTGCAGTGTTTTCTATGTATTCCTTCGAACTTCGGGCTTCGGAAGCAGCTGCATTGACAATCACCTGTTGGCTCTTTGTCCCTTGTAGGGGTGAGATGCAATGTGCGTTTGCCATTCCGGATGTTCCCACGCAAATTTGCCGGTAGTTAAAAAAATTAGAAGTTTCCGATTATAATATTGTTGGAAATAAAATTGAAAGTTCAACAAGAATCTACCTAAGTTCAATGCGTTTGACATTAAAATATGATTGAATTTTCTGTTGTAAAAAATTGTTTTTTTTTTTGCGTAGGCTTCTGTATTACAACTAAAATATTTGTAACTGTAAAGTGGCCTAGAAAATTAAATAACTTTTTTATTATAAAATGTCTTAATAGAGTATTACATTTGTAAAGTTTTTGTTGTCATCTTTGCAGTTACATTCACCTGTTCTTTTTATTTTAATGACGTATCTGTGTACTGTTATTTGTCCTTATCTTTCTTATATCGATAAGATCAAAAAGAAAGAGATGGCAGCGTCGGTTGATCGCAGCACGAGCATGTGGCACGCGCTACGGCATTCGGTATCGAAACGCTGTTCTGTTCAGACGTTGAGCGTTTACACTAATTTCTAATTTCACGCTTCGATCGTGTTTTGACAGTTACTTGGATTTCACGTGCGTAAAAATAAAGTGATTCGATTGTGTCGTTAAATAAAATAAAAATAATTTATTGGAGTTTTCGAGGACCTTTAGTGGTTTGGTAGTTTTTTCGCGTAAATAAGAACTTGGAAAGAAATTTCCCCTACATACGGGCGTTAAAGTGAAAGTTAAATTCAACTGTTTTGCCAATATTTGGATACAACTGCGGGCTTTAGTTACTCAGTAAATTAAGATATACATTAAAACAGTTTTTCGTATTTCGTAAAAAATAATTGAAAAACTTTCCGTCGCCGCAACAGCTGGTCGACCCGAAATTTGTGATAATAAAAATAAACGATTTGCTGAGAGATTTATCTCGTCTTTGAAGTCTTATTATGATTAATTGCGAACTCAAGATGCGGTTCGGTAAGCGTTGAAGTACAACGGGGTCGAGTTTCTTCAGGCTTTATGAGGGAGAGAAGATCATTACCGATAAGCGGCGAAGTGGCGTTAAAGAATGATAAAGAGAGTAGCGGTGGTAGAGGGCTGGTTGTGAACTCTGTTTTGTGCGGTGTTGTGGATGAACTGTCGAACGGTAGGACTGGTAGACGAGGGTCGTGGGTCCGCCACGCAGTGATGGGTGTGCTCAGGTGGAAAGATATAACGGGAGTAAGGACCAGTACTCCTACTGAACAAAAAGAGGTAAGCTGTAACTTAAAAGAAATATTAATAACGTAAATTTCTGTAGTGGGTAATTAACAGTTACGTATTATTATTACTGTCAAATTTAATAATATCCATTAACTGAATATTAATGTTATTTTAATGACCAAATATTATTATCGTTTATGGTCATCAAGTTCACTGTCACGTTAAACCGGTAGTTTCTTAAGTGTAATTGGTTTTAAGTATGTACCTACTTATGTTGCATGAACTTTACAACTTCATAACTTGATTTTTATATTTACATTTTAATGTTAATTATAATAATGTTTATTGAAATGTGTTATTCAGGTCTAAAATTAAGGTTTCATGGTACAGACGTTTTTAAACATTTTTATGTAATTCCTCTTATTTTTGAGAAGTATTGAAGTTTGGTAGTGGACCTACACTACTTCTACCTAAATAGTTCTGCATTAAAAGTATCTTATCATCTTTTTAAACACACTACGGCTTTTCTATAATCGATTTTTGGTTCAGAATTACTCTAGTCTGTAGTTCAAATCATTAATTGTTCTGTGAAATTCACCAAAAACTAGATTAAACTAAAATATTAAACTTCTTGTGCCAAGATTTCGTCGGTATAAAGTTGTGGTAACTTTTTAATGAGGCCATCTATTCATACTCCGAGTTTAAATTCGTTTGAGGATTTGTATAGAATATTTAAAATTTGCTTTAGATTGTGAATTTGATTTTCCAAATCCCTTACCAAGAAGCCTTTACATAGTTTAGAATGTTAACCTCTTTTTTATTTACTTTGGTACTGTAGGATATTTAGTAATTACAAATATGTAATCATCCTAGTGACGACAGATCTTGTCATACGACAGTCGTGCCTCTAATGAATGAATCACCGATGTTATGTAAACATGAGTAAGAACATATTTGGCGTCTGCTGCCGCTTTCTGAATGGTCCTCTGCCAAATGTCTTCGAATTAAGCCGTTCGTATTCTTTGACCCATTTAGTTTTGGAAGACTTTTTTTCCGGATTTTAATTTTCTACTATGTATTTATGTCAGCGATTGAGTGCAATTTTTATCAGACATTTACCTAGTTTTTTTTGCATGCTAACATAGGTTAATGACCTCAGCGCGTCGAATGCTAAAATAGTAATATGAATAAAGTTCTCGAGTCCTCGTTCCATTTGTCTAGCCTCTTTTCTAGATAATGGATCGACAAATATAATTTGTGGAGCTATGATAGTCGGGGTTTTAGTTAGTCCGCCTTTAGATATTGATCACATAACATCCTTCGGACAAATTTTCAGATATAAATGTACTTTTGTTGACTTCTTGACTTATTGATCTATCGATTGACTTGTCAGTTTTTACTCGTGTTGCATTTGTTACATTTCTAACAAGAAGGGGTGAGCTTAATCAAAAAGGACTACTTCCATAATGTAGTATGTACACTTTAAATTATCTCCTTTTTCTTAGGTCTTACCTGAAGTGCTAAGATGCAGGAATCAATCTGTAATTTTTCTATTTCTGTGCTCAATGACTCATTGTATCGAAAATAGACATCGATGGTTACGTTTCTATTATCCATTTACGACGCAGTCGGTCACTTTCACCTGAGTCCTTGTTAAGGTTAACTGTCCGGACGCCAAGCCCACGCCTTTGTTGCGTATTACATTTTACATTGCTGTTATATTAATCATCGATTTATGAAAATTTTACATGTTTTTCGTTGTATACAATTACGTCATCTTCCTATCCTTATCCCATTCACGTAAGGTCTGCACCAAGTTTTATAACTGATATTTTTTAATTTTTTTCATCAGTTTTTCTAATGATTAAATTATATTTGTATTATAATGTGTAAAACTAATTGCTTTTTAATATAATACTAATTTATAAAATTACCTTAACGCTATTAAAGCTATTCAAGGTTAATGTATAAAAAGGTGACATTAAAATGTTACTACCCTAATAAACACTCGGCTCCGGTCACGGAGCCACCTTTGAAGACAGCTTCGGTAACAATGGCTACAAGAGCTTCGCAAATGTTATTAGCTTCATTTATGGTAGCAGTTTTTGTCGTTCAATAAAGTTGTTACTTTTGTTATTTAATAAAGTCGTTGTCGGTTGACGACCTGACAAACAGGTGGTCGAAGGGTTACATTATTAATGAACAAAATCATTTCAAATGAAATAATCCAATGTCTTTTGTCTATAGTTTTGGTTCACTTCAGTCCTTTAATTTAAATAGTTACCTATCTTTTAAAATTCACTGGCAGGTATTGCAAATGCATTTTAGATTATTAAGAAGATGTTTATATGCAAGTATTTCTTAAATTTATGGAGAGTTTTGCTCATTGTATTTATTCAGATCATTTCCTTTCATGTGCCTGGTGAAAAATTACGACCCAAGATGTAATCGAGCGTACTGAGCGTGCTCTAATGAAATTTATTTCACTACAAACAGCATCAACCCATTTCTTCCTTGTCTACTTGTTCCAGATTTAAATGTCAAATTCGAGTTACTTTGAAGATGTTTGTTATCGCTTTTATCCTCGTAGTTGTAGACGCGGAAAATCAGTATTGAGTTTTGTATTTTATGATACGTTCAATAGGGAATTTGAAATCATAAAGATGTTATGATACATGTCTTTACGTCATACGCACCAGGAATATTTTTATAGCGAGTATTCGTTGACGTACTATACGAAAACCTACATCATAAAAATATGTTATTTTTCTTAATGGTTTTTATTAGTTGTGAAATGGCAATATCAGATTTGGAAATAAAAATGAAGTTATCACAGCACTAGGAATACTTTTCTACTAATTTTTAATTTAGTAAACTAATGTGTAGAAGTGAAAATTGCGATTTTTTTAGTTGCAAATTTGATTTTCTTTGTTTCACCGACGCTAGAATTTTATTATAGGGAAGGTAAGAACGTCCACCTTCCAATTTGTACGTCAGCTACAGACTCTGAGACTTTATGTCGCAGCTAAATTTCCGATAGATCAGTATTCCTTGTTGCAACACGTTACGGGCCGCTCGTAAAGTCTAGCCGGGACAAAGGCCAGGAAAATCGTGCCGACCGCCGCGTATATCGTCTCGCAGATATTTCTCACTCCAATTACTCTCGCAACGGATATTACTAGGGCTGTCGTACGTGTTGTCAACGCCAATGTTTTCTCGTTGTTATTTCTTTGATATTTCCCTTTTTGTTATGCTATTCGTGACACAAGGATTTTTCTTATTTGTTTTTTTTTTTCATAGTTGCACTTTATGATACGTTTAAGTATTATAAATAATAGCAAACAATCTCAATTTTTATAGTTTTTTTTGCTCCTTTTTTGTGCCCTTTAGTCGTATTCATATCTCGCCGAATAGAATTATTGTGGGTGATCTGTTATTCTAAGGGAATCCTTTAATTTCTTTGACTTTTCCTTTATTGGATCCTGTTGGTGTAATATTTTATACCTGTCAAAACGAAAATGATACCCAAAATGACAGATGCCGTAAATTTAAATGTACTGTTGATGTTATTCCTGAATAATGTCTTGGAATATGAAAGATTTCGGACATTAATCTCATTCCGCCTTTTGACTAATTTACAATGTTTCTGGTTGAATGATCTATTTAATTTGGTGGCAACCCTAAAGACTTATTACCATAGAAGCGATGGGACTCTGACACATTTAGGTTGGAATTGTATTTATACAAGCGGAGATTTCGGCACTCTTTCGCGGCAGATCTTGCTTCTAAATGACATCGCTTATTTCGACACAAACATCGTTATCATTTACATTCCTTAGAATATCTGAACTCTTTACGTTATATGAGAATTCCAAATAGATTTTCTAAATCGTTTTATCAAAAAAATTGCCTTTAGTGAAATCTCTTTCGTATTTTCTTCTGCTTCATTCGTATTTCAATGTTTCATTTTGAGGCTTATGGCTCCTTTATTCCAAGGAATCCTCTAATTTCAGTCTGGATTTTCCCTTTATTCTGTTCCACAAAGGCTTTTTGTTTCTCTCTCACCTTTGTAATAAATGAATATTACTGTTAAGCTTTATACGGAGCGTTTACGCGGAAGATATTCTTTTTCAACTTTGAGAAAACTATGTCAAGTTTAAGCAGGTATTTCTTTTACTTTGTTAGTTATTGTTTTTTTTTACTAAACTTTAATATATGGTTTAGTTAACTTCTTGTTGGTTTCATTTATTTTTGACTTTTTATGCTGAAAATTGTCAACTTAGTATTTATTATTCAGGTGGTTTAATTATAATTTAAAACACAGTAACAATTTCATTTATTTTATTTCTTGCCAGTGTTTAGATAATTTCTTCTGGAATTCTTATCGTTATTTCCTTGATTTATCTCGCATCCAAATCGTAAATACGCGATAAATTTTCATCTATTTCTTTTAATACTTCGATTGCAATAAATCTGTTTAACGATATCAGCGGTCTCTCAACTTCGATCAAAGAAACTATTTACTTTGGACCAGAATTCTGTCATTATGACAATATAAAACTACTTACAACATAAAAGTCATTATTGTAGTTGTAGTATGAGAAAACACTATGCCCTTTGTGACAAATTTAGTAATTTCTACTACTATGAAAGAGTAACACAATAAATAGAGCACTACCCTTTTGTCTGTCAGTTACAGATGGATATCCCGGTTCAACTACGCAGCTGAAGTAGTAAGATCGAGGTGGTGATATCAGCTATTCAATTTAAATCGCATTTCAATGAGACGCACAAAACCGGGACGCACGTGTTGTATTTGAATGACACTTGAACATCGCCTATTCTATTGCGTGTACCATGTTGATTCCTTCTTACATTACAGCAAGCACGACAGTCGTGACAAACAATAATTTATTCAGAATTAGCGAAAGAGATGTGTTTAATTCAGCGATTTATAATGCTGCGTTTTTGGGGGGTTTTTAAAGGTCCAATGTGTTTAGAAAGATTTGGTCTTCAGTAAAATTTTGCGAGGTGAGCGTTGTCCAAAGTTAAACGGTTGCAGATGGACTGCTATATTTAATGGACATTAGGTAGGACAGAAATAGTTATACATTTCTTTCCAGTACATCTCCCAAAAGCTATTTGTCCCCTCATTTGTATGCGCAATAAATGCAGATTACAAAATAATATAAGGTTAATCAATCACCACTCACTGATACTTGTAAATGGTCTTATTTTTCCGCAATTTTTGCGTCTTACTTCCTGGTGGACTTGACACGTCTCGATATTTCATATTTATCTTGATGTTTTATTCATTACTTTTACTAACCGAATGATAACCAGATAAACGTACATATTACGGCGAAATCATTTGATTTACTGTTGGCCGATCGTAAAACTGTATCGTCAGTTGGCGTCTATTCATCATCGATCTGTCACGACTTATCTTATAGTTTTTGTTCCAGTAATGTTGGTGCGTTAACCTTTTTGCTGCTAAAGTATGTTATATGCCTGTTATTTACAAGAACATTTGTCATTTTCGTGACCTTTAAACTGAATAACTTTTATACTTAGATCTAGACTAGAATTAAAGAAATGGTTTCCAGTTTTCAGAAAGTGTTTTGTGATTTCGTCGTCTCTTTTTTTGTTTACAGTCTGTTTTAAATGCAGTTAATAATATTTTTAGAGTTAAAATTTGTTTGATGTTGTTACGAAGCTTGATTTTATACCTTTTCAACAAGACAACTAACCTAATAAAAATGTACATAAAACACAAAAATAATAGTTTCATTACTGTATGTTAAAATATCTTTGTATCATACATTATATCTTTGTAACGTTAAACGGCCATTTCGGAGTCATTGACCGAGTTGACAAGGCCGAACAAATGCCGAGAAATGTTTGACAAAGTGCCAACTATCCTCCCTTCTAATGCAATCGCATAATTAATATGTGTAAATTAACTTTTACACTCAAAGTCATTTAGCATCAGACAATGCATTTTCGTACTAAATTTTCACTAAGGGAGGTCTTTAGTGCCCAATTAATGACGCTAAAGTGTTGTAATGTGTCGTTTTAATAGTTGCTTTGTATTAATGTTTGTTATTTTAAAGACAGATTAAAAGATAATTGGAATGATTTTTTTGATATAACTACGGAATTGTATGTCAATTTAAAACTGATATCTGTACATTTATTTGACGCCTTATAGTTTACATATTAGTGTGTTCCAACCTTAATCGAACTATCCCCATGTAGGTCAAACTTACACTAATTTAATTTATTAGACCAGATTACAGTTGTATTCAAGCGCAGGACTAAGCTGTCTGGTATGATAATAGGATTTTCTATGTCCCAATAAAACGGAATACACGATTCATTTAAATTGTCAATTCAGAATAATATTTGATTCCATTCGTATTCATTCACCGAGTGTTTTTATCACATTTTTAATTAACCATTATTTATATCCAAGATACAAACTATAATATTTATTGCACAAATCTGGGTCGACTTGTCAACTTTATGAATGAGTTCCTATTGTTAATATTCTTACGTAAGAATCGTAAAATTACATTCATGCAGTGCGTGTACTGGCCGCTTGCCACAAAACATTGTGACCTAATATTTGGTAACAAATTAGGTCCCAAATGATCTAGCCAGTCGTTAAAATTTTGGCAGTATGCCTACGTAAAAGATTTACTAACGCATTTCATATCTAAGTTTTAAACTTAGGTTGAACATAAGTAAGATGTAATGATGGTTTAACATCCGTTCAGAATCGATCATCAGTCGACACTATACTTATCGCGTATGGTGTCGACTGATGATATTAGTGTACTACAACACTAATAAAATTATTTATGACTAGCTGTTGCTCGCGACTTCGCCCGCTTGAATTTAAAAAATGTAGCCTATGTTACTCACAGATAAATTACCCTTCTAACGGTGAAAGAATTTTTAAAATCGGCCCAGTAGTTTTTGAGTTATTTCAAAACATACAAAAATACAAATCTTTCCTCTTTATAATATTAGTATAGATATTGTAGAAAACAGTTGATAAATATTACATAAAACATGTAGGAGTTCTAATAAATTGTTTAGTAAATATAAATTGATATCGAAAACACTTTAGCTCGAGAACTTTCTGCTACTTTTCGAATTGGAAACGTTCTCGAAAAACTTTTAACCGTACCGAACAAACTGCGATCAAACTTTAAACAAAGCAATAGCAGCTTAGATCCGACAGTTCCGTAACTCCTTTGTACCATCAAGGGGACGGTGTTCAGGGGTATTGAAGAACTTTTGACGTCCACTGATCATTCCTAAAGTCGCTTACGTCAACTTTAGAAAGGGAGCGTTTGAAACTGGATTTAAAGCAAAAATACGATGGCCCTTAAATGTTTCTTACTTTCTTATTTTTCAAGGAAAATGTTGTAAATGTAAACTACAAGTAGTCAAAGACTCCAAAGTACTTGTCCTAAGCACGTTTTCTCGTAATTTTTTCCATCACTACACAACATAATGGACCAGTAAATATGGTTGCAATTAAAAAGATAACGAGCAGGTTCAATTAAAAATTTACAAGCCATTTGTTACTGGAATCGGACTTGCTTATGTATTCTAGAAACAAACGCTACAAGCATACAATTATATGTTTCAAGTTACGTAAAGTAAGTTTTCTATTGCTAAAATATCGTTATAAATTTTGTTATATAAGTGATAAAGGTTGAAATTTTTAACAATCAATTAAAGTTTTATTTCCTATTTATGTGTTTTCTAATACGGCAGTTATTTCTTACGTAACATATTATTTGTGCACGCAAATACCGTTGCCAATAATCATACTTTTCATACTAATATTATAAATGCGAAAGTTTAGATGGATGGATGGATGTTTGTTAGAGTTTCTAGCCTAAACGGCTGAACGGATTTCGATGAAATTTGGTCTAGATGTAGAGGATAGTCTGGAAGAACACATAGGCTACTCACTTTTGTTTTTTTTAATTCCGTGCGGACGGAGTCACGGGTGAAAGCTAGTAACTAATAACGCAATAAAATTTAATCACATTCTGTTGATATCTTCGCTTGGGGCCTATGTGTTTATTTTTTACTTTATTGTAACTCCTTAAAACGTCTGTAAGGTAGGGTAAAAATTGTACGCAAGTGGTCCGTACACTTGAATATATGTAAATAGTGGCAACACCTCATTCATTAAGAAGTGTGTTTCAAGAGTAAGGTATGGGTTGAGTTTAGTGCTTCAAGTACTTGTTTTCTAGTTCCGACTTAGAATTTAATTCTCGTGTATGATACTAAAATATTTTGTAACTGTAGACACATTATTTAAAGATGTTTTTAATAGTTTACAAATACAAAAATCTATATTCGCTTTGGATTACCATTTTGGAGTTTAGTTAATTTTTTTCCTGTAAACGGAAAGTCTCTAAATGACTTAAAATTAGTA
Source organism: Papilio protenor (assembly GCA_029286645.1). Classification (NCBI taxonomy): domain Eukaryota; kingdom Metazoa; phylum Arthropoda; class Insecta; order Lepidoptera; family Papilionidae; genus Papilio; species Papilio protenor. The sequence continues at coordinate 4,689,276 of JAGSMZ010000019.1, read as the reverse complement.
TTTGCAAAGAATTTAAGCTACTTGACACAATGTATCAATTCGTACCCTTGGCACTGGTCTGGCTTCGGTAGACTTACGAAAATGCTATACACACTGAAACTAAATTCTCAAGGCCTTCAAACTTTCGTATTAATCGAACATCAGTGATAACCAAACTTTGGGTTCTGACCAACTACAAGTGTACATTTAAGTCCCACAGAAGTATATGGTAAATTTAATGTCTAAGATACTAAAATTACCGTAAGTAAAATATTAAATTTACCATACATTTTTTGATAAATTCATTATTTAAATTTACCATGTAAAGGATGCAATAAAGGGTGACCGTAAGTTTTGAACTTTTAAACTTAACTCAAAGACGCGGACAACACCTAGTGTGGTAGAGCTAGTTTAACAGTGGTAGAGCCCGCTTTAACATCTTCGCACGAATGGGCCGGCTCGCCCGGTGTAATACCACGACCACACAGAAAACAGGCGTGAAGTGGAAGCAATTCCGCGTTTCGTCTGATGAGTGTGGTGCCGGAGGCCTAATTTTAGTCCCTTTCCCTTTTCACCCTTTTCTTAAGAGGAAAGGATTGGAAGGAAAAGTGGATTTGACGGTGGAGGAGACGCATAGGAAGGGAAAATGTCCTCTTTATGTGCGTCTCCTCCTCCGTCAATTAATGGTAGGTAAAGCATCTGCAATTGCGGATGTTTATGGGCAGCGGTTGCTTTCCATTTCGGTGGATTCAGGTAGCCGCTTGCTCGTTTGCCACCTTATATTATAAAAAAAAAAGTGTATAAATAAATTCTGTATACCAAGCTTTCCTTGGTTATTATTAACTAAATTGTAATTAAGTTTTTGTTTTAATTTTTATGTATGTATTGATAATTTTGTCATTTGACTATTTATTCGATAAATAGGGGCCAAATAAACTTTGGGTACCACTGAACTAGTGTATTGGTCATTACGTAAATGACATGCGATACATTTCGCACTGGCAGTGGCGGTGTCGCGTGCTTCACCTACTGTATTAATTACCACATTTATTGTCTTGCATATTTCGTAGAATTTTAGTGTTATAAATTACACGAACGTTACTATATTTTTTACGGACGTAAGTTAATGAAATTATGTACTACAATACTGAATGTACTAATTATTTGGTTAATGTAAAAGGTTAATTTTGTTAATTTAAATATGAATCTCTTACTTACGCATGTATAAGATACGAAATGAGTATATTAGAGGAAGTTTGAGGGTAGCCCCCGTAGTAGAGAAGGTAAGGAGTAAAAGGTTAGCATGGTATGGGCATGTTATGAGGAGGGATGAATCGCATGTTACAAGAACGTTAGTTATGAGTGTGGAAGGGTACATCGGTAGAGGTAGACCTAGAAAGAGATGGATGGATTGTGTAAATAGTGACATGATCAAAAAGGCAGTGATGACTGAGATGACGTATGATAGAGTTATGTGGAGGACAAAAACCTATTGCGCCGACCTTAAGGGAGTAGGATAAGGAGAAAGATGATGACTTATGCATGTGTTTATTGGAAATATATGTTTATAAGCGTAGAATTTCGAAAGGTTTAATTCATTGTTGTTCTTGTTCTAGTGAAACAATTCCATTCTTTCACGATTATCAACATAATCTGCATTTGCAAATAAAATAAATTACAAGATTTAATCGCGTTTCCACAGTGATTAACATTTCTTATGGCACGCTTTCCAATGTGAAACTTAATTGTTTTCCTTCACTACGATGTGGACATGCAAAACTCATTAGAAAATACTCAATCTTAGCGGTTGTTCAGATAAATAATGAGAGAGTACGGAGTTAAATTATTACTAGCAATACATTTATTTACAGTTACTTCCATCCTCTGTATATAGATTAGTTAACAGCTTTAATTCTTTACTATGGCAAAAAATCATGTATTCAGAAATAAAATAAAAATTCGGCTCTCTATTCAGAGCTCAAAATTCAAAGCTTTGGTGAACTATTGACAAAGTAAAATGTACTAAATTGTTTTATCTCCATAATACTCGTAAGATATCTTCAAGTGGACCACGTCTTGATCTCTTGTCTCATTGTTTGTATTTCTCTTTGTAACGATGAGTCGGAAAAGCCGAATTATATGTAGACAGGTAATTCCCAGTTGGTAAACTGAGACCTGCTTAGTCAGCTAATGCTAATAAAAGAGCGCGAGGGGTGCGCATTGGACCGTAACGCGTGAGACAAGTAGGCCCGCAACAAAAATCGAGGGGCCCTTTCTGCCCTTTTGAAATATTTGAAAATACAAAAATTTTTGTAACTTCATTTTTATGCAAAATATACTCATTATTAATCTTGAGCTTTTTCTTAATAGCTCATAACAAATAATTTAAAAAAATTCATAAGTCATGAGACAAATTTAAGATCTATTCATAGGCTAGTGATAAGTGCCACAACACAGTTAAAAAAGTGTATAATTTAATCACAGTGGAAAATTATAATTACATTGTCTGAAGAGACTAAAAGTGCAGAACTCGTTTTATAATAATTGGTTTAATATAAAAATACCACAGAACCTTAATTGGTTGTTTTCACTCTATCCGTGCTAGCCGTTTATGTTGGTCTGGCAGTTTTCTTAAATAACATATTAACGTTTTTTGCTATTTTAGTTGAACTATGATTTCGACAAAACATATTATACATTTCATAGCACATAAAAATGTAGATTTCAAAATGGTTTTTGTTTAGAACAAGCGTATGTGTAACATTTTTAAAACACGTTTTAAATGCTGGGCTTACGCTATTGTTTATAAAGTATAGAGTTCCGCTTTCGCAACTTTATTTATATTCTGTCCCATAATATATTGTTTATGGTGCACGTTGTTTAAAGTGGGACGTGTTGACACGGGGTTATGGCACTTGTACACCTCGTAGTGGGAACTGATACTTGTAGGCTGTACACATCGTTCTTTTGTTTCGTTACACTATTTTACATTGTTCAAATGATTAATTTTGATGTTTATCTTTTGTTTACAGGTAATACTGAAGTACTATAACATTTGCAGGACAAAAACATACAGTATGTATACTTTACTTTAAAATAAAACGATTTTTGATATAAAAGCAAATATATATTAGATCAAAGATAAATGCAAAAATATGTCATTATTTAATGTTATGCTTTAGTTCACGATGTTGGAATGCTCTTGTACTTAAATGCAGTATCTATCTGGTTTGGTATTCGTAAATTCATTCCAGAAATAGTCCGGAATGACAGTTAAACAGCAAACATGCGTGCGGAATAAACTTAGCCCTCCTGGGCATTACCATCCGTGCCTGGCATACGGGACATATAAACAGTTGTTAACTTTGTTGAGATACGCATTAACTTGTACTGAAATATGCAAATTTACTTTTAGAATTATTAATCAAATTAAATGGTTGTATTTCTGTGTTAACGAGAAATTTAAAAACTAAAACATTTTGTACCATAATCGTAATTTAATTTTGAAAATATAAAACTTTTTCATGTTGTTATCTCATGAGAAAACTAACGACAAAATATGTTTACTGTTTTACGTATTCAACTCAAGTTCACTGAATTGCTATATTATTTCTTGCAGTTAACATGGTCGTGTTATTTTACTTGTACGAGAGTATTTTAAGAAATAAGTCAACGCATGCATTATGTAGATCCGAGTATAACGGAGCTATGGTTGTTTTGTTTTTAAAAGTAAATTTCTTCAAATAAAAACTTTTACTAGAGTGTTGGTGAGAATTGTGGTAAAAGTAGATGAAAGTGTACAATTAAATAATATACTAGCGAAATTAAAAAATAATGAAAAACGTAGCCATGTTACTGGAAAGCTAGCTTTTTTAATGTGGAAAGAATTGTTGAAATCGGTCCAGTAGTTTTTGAGTTATTTCAATACATACAAAAATCCAAAAATACAAATCTTTCCTCTTTATAATATTAGTATAGATATAGACTACAGAAATTGCCATTTTTATGGCATAATTGTAGTTTAAAATGTGGTAGAAAGAATAAGAGGTAGGCTGGGTGTTATATAGTTTTAAACATACAGGTTTTATCTCTTGAAGACAGTTAATCCGGTCACTGCCTCACGCAACATGACGTGCTAACAGACACGTCAAGCTATGGCATTTTATGAAATTGTTTAATTATAAATGCCGAATAGTGTTTACTCAACACGTTGCAAAAACATCGCGAAAATATTGTCATTATTTTCCACGGTTAATGCTAAGTTACAAATTACCTGACTTTTAAAAAAATATTTGTTTTTTTAACACAAATAAACCAGCTCTTGACCACGATTCCACCTTAGCTAAGTGAAGACGCGGTCGAAGGATAGATGCGCGTTGTTTAAAACATTAGTATACTTTGTAATTAGTCCACTTACTAAACTAAATTAAACTTAGTCCAAACCAATGACACCAAACTTAGGTTTAAACTGCTATTGGCGTCTCGATTGTAAAATTAACATTCGGACTTCGACATTTTTCGGTCAGTAGTTAAAATGTTCTAAACTTTTAGATACGGTCATTTCTTAAAACAAAAAACTACGGCAATTATTTCCGTCATAGTTACAGGTGAAGGTCAAGAGTTACGTCAGCGCTGACTTGAGTGCAGGTTTTGTTGGTCGTCTCCGACTCAAGTAAACATACCTGAGATACACTGTGGTGTCATTCTTTTTTTTACAATGCAAACTTAGTCTATATTATACTTTGTTTCAATCAATAACCTAAACCGTACAATCTATACTTCTATATCTATATCTATACTATTATAATGAAGTGTAAACACACACTTCTTTGTTGCCAAAGATGTCAGCAATTACAGCATATTTTTGAATAACTCTTTTTTTAATAAAAATCCCTACACTTACATCATGCTTTAGGCTAAATATTTTCACGCCATTAAACTTAGGGGGTAAATATTTTGGATAAAAACCCTAATGTGGGAAAGAGATTTACCATACCATACCATAACCATACTCGTAAGTTGCTGCCAACATCAAGAAAGAAAGATTGCTAAGGTTTGTCATGTTATGTCATGTCATTTTGAAATTTGCTATTGATAATTTGACAAATGTAAACAATAAAATAAAGTTTTTATAATTTCACGCGGATGAATCCGCACGCGAACAGCTAGTATGCAATAAAAACCAATAAAACACGTCACAATTTCAGTTCAAACGTAACTTTAATAAATCAACGAACATGAGTGCACGTTTGAATAGTTGAGAGTTGTTATTTTTTTCAAATACCGTACATGTATTAAAGTAGGTCAGTTGCAGTTTTAGAATAACATGTAGAATACTAGTGAACCGCTTCGACTTCGCTTGGTTAAATATAGATAGGTTGATTTAAAAAAAGGCTAGGTTACTCGCTGTTATAAAAGCTATCTATTGCTGAAAGAATCAAGAGGCGGTTCAATAAATTTTGAGTTTTTGTGTACGATTGTTTTTCCTTAATTGGGTAAGTCTAGTGTCGAGTCAAAAAGACCCAAAAGATAAAAAATATATATATCTACAATTTTTAATACGTCGTTGTACTACATTAGATTATTGTTATTTCTCCACTTATGTACGGAGTTAAAATATTATTGCTTTTTATCGGCAGTCTGTTGTAGCGAAAGCGTAATTTGCTCGTTTTTAGAAAGCTAACACAGTCGAGAAAATTATTTGAAATCTTGTTATCATTGGCTTATCTTTAGTGAAATTACTGTGCAATTAGCTGTAGACCATTGAGGAAAATGGTGGTTTTATTAATGAATGGTAAAAGATAGGATGATTGCTCCTAATGATTGTTCAATATTTGCATATTCTCTAATGATTCATAATTCTTAATATTTAACTTAGGTCATACCAAAGTTAAACATTTTTTATTTGCTTGTTTCCACAGAAAAGTCGATATGAATTATGTATTAATGAATATATCTGTGTTTTATTTACAATGTTATTGTTTATTTAATTTGCTTAGAGAGACATAATAGAAAAAAAAGAATAAAACAAGCTTATAATTAACTTTTCATTGTTACCATATTTACGCATGTAATTTTATTTAAACGATTGAAAAATAACTAGTTCCTTATACAATGTCTGAAGCCATGCTCCGATAAGATCCAGTATTTGTCCTGATAAACACCGGATCCACATCGAGTTATTGGACGAGAAAAATGCGAATGAAATCAAATTGGCAGAACAATTGTTCAGTCTTAATTAGTGACGCCACAGTCTTGCAAAGTGTGAAGATTCTTGATTAGAAACGAGACTTTTTTATTTGACTAAGTCAAACTAACTCAAAGTCATGTAATGTCAAATGATACTCGGCATTTGAAGACAGTTATTATACTTCTATTTTCTGCCTTCATGCTCGACTTTAGTATGATCCAGACAACTCTATTCTAAATGTTTAACGACAGACATACGACTTCTGAATTAACGCATAGAAGTTTCGACGATAAGTTCGCATTTTAATGCAAAAAAAACTACATGATACTTTATCTTTAATACAACTTCTATGAAATCTAAATAAGGTATTCAGGTTGGAAGTAGAAGGAAGACATTAAAACAATTTTACGGGGCCGTTACGACCGCCACATTATGAATACGTAAGGAATATGATAGGAATCCGGAAGGAAGGAAGCGTCGACCGTCCAGCTAGTAGCTACGTCCACGGCTCTAGATCGCATTAATTTGGCTACAGTCCAACTTTCGGGGAGGTTTCAAATCGCCGTAAAGGTGTTTTTGGTTATTATTAAAATTGTTAACATATATAGTATTTCATATATTAAATCTAGAACCTGCCCAATTGTTGGTCGACCTCATTTAATACTTCTAAAGTCGAATTTGGAATGAATCATATTGAATTTTTCTATGATTTTACCACAATTTTACCCTCTTGTTTGTCTGATCTAAATGTTCTACAGATTAAACACTGATCGATTTTAAAAAGTAAGGTCTCATTTGCATTTTATTCACATAATACAGTATACAATCATTCACGTTCTTGGGGTTACTAAGCAAAGCGTTGCTTGTTATCATAGTAATAAATAAACTCTATCTAAGCGTTGTCTTGTCTTCTATATCTTCAACTAGTATATCTATTCTTTGCTATCCACATCTATTTTTATCGTTTCTTAGAATTTTATGACATACGACAGCGTGGCTCGGAAAAGGTTAATTGGGTCCTGGTCTCAGCCACTTCTATTAGGTCTCAAGTAACAATGTCTGAATAGCTTACAATTATATTATATCTATAAAAAATTAAACTGTGGCAACCATAACTCATACTTCATCATTTATTTTTGTGTTAATGCAAGCACACTTTATTGATGAGTATGCGACATAATTGTAATTTTTCTTGTTATTGTCTCTTCTAATAATTATTGGTTTCATCCCTTCTACTTGTGAATCTATTGCAAACAACTTTATTAAGTAATAAAGTCTACAAACATAATACTATAGTAGATAAATATGTTACAATAGATAAGGTAATCGCGAGAATATCTAATACGACAAGATCATGAGAACTTGACAGAAAGAAATCCCCAGCATAATCTAAGTAAATCTCGTACAAAGACGCACTTCTAGTGAACGCGTTCGTTAATATGCAAGAGATGAGTGAGATAGTACGGAGGTACTGCAGACGTCACGATTCTATGCAATAGGACTGACCCTTGTCAGCAAATAAAACATGGAAAAAAGATGGTCGTATACAAAATTTTTGCACTACCCACTTTGAAAGTACCCTCACAATTCTTGAGTTAAGTGAAAGGATTGACTTGAAATATGTTGGTACGGTATACAATGGTGACGTCAGCATCTATACTAATGTTTCTGCTGATAATATGGTCCCAAATATTTATTACTATCATGCTAAGTGACCGGGATATCGAAAATTATTGTTTGCTGTCGAAAGTAAATATGAAAGATAAGACGAAGCGTGTACTACGAACATCAAGGTCACTTTGCCTCGAAAGGAATATATTTAAGGAATTTGTTCGTTTTGTATATCATGGCATAAGCGCGAACTTTTCTATATAAATAATGTTTTGGAAGTATCAATTCTAAAGTGGGTTTCCTTAGTGGTAGTGACGTTTAAATTTAATTTATTGATATGTTATAATTTGTACCATTGTGCTTTATTTAAGCTTCTCAATATATTTAAAGTTCACCAATCTTTATACGCATTTATAAACGCGATTTAAACAAACTGCCCACGTACAAACTTATTGCTCTAATATTTCAGAGAAGCGAACATTGAAGTAAACATCGCAAGTTATCGAAATGGTTTGTATGCCAAAGCGATCTGTTATATGTTGGAGCGCCAATAAACTGTATATATTTATACGGTTCGTTGGTATCATAGTACGCAAATTGAAGATTAATATTTCAAATGTAAACTAGAATAAAAATGATCGCGCTTCTCAATTGTTTGGAACACGAAACACTTTTTATGTATATTTTTTAATTGCAATATCTTTTATTTCACTATCCGTTCTCAATCACAAGAACTATATTTTCTTCGTTAAGAATTTGTAACTCTAATTGCAATATTTCCAGTTTAACGTTTGTTTCTCGATTCAACTATTTAACAACTCTGAGTTGTGAGAAATAGTCGACTAATGGAATCGAATGAACTCATTCGAAAGCTTTGTAAGTTGTTTCACGGAGTTCGCTACGCTATATTGAAAGTTTGTCGAGTTTCGCGCCCAAGCTGGTGTTCCAATATTTTAAACTTTAGATATCTATTACAAACATTACTAGGCTGCACTAGCACGTGCTATTAAACTAACTAAATTTCCTCATTTCATTTTGACCAAAATAGGTCGATATTTTATTTTAAAAGTTGATTATATGAGCTTAGTCTATTTCGTAACTCTGAGAGGTTCCCCGCTGGCAAACTTTTCAATCGGGACCACTTTGCTACGGCCGCAACTTTGTCCTTTGAGACCACGTTTAGCTCTACGTTTACTTTAGTAAATTGTGAGCATAAGGAACTCACCGTGCATTTTTGGGAATTCCTTATAAATCTTAAAATGTATAGAAATTAGATTTAGTATGCCTCCCAAGTCTACGTCTAGTCTGGCTGCTGTAATTTGATAGTTGATATTTCGTTCTATTTACGCTGAGGTCTAAAACTTAACCTTGGTAGTGTTACATCAAAATTATTGCATTTATCGCCGTTTATAAGAATTATTTAGAAGCAAATTGATATCATGTTGTTGAAAAGTAAATCTAATTTGGAGTTAAATAGAATTAAAACTTGTATGTGCTGTTTTTAATACTTACTGAATTTAAATGTACATTTGTCTTTTCTGCTGTATCATTTGTAAATATACCGTATCCTTAATACAACAAGAAATAATGAAACAGTCTAAGTTTCGATTCAATGTTTTATTCAGTTGTTAAAACTTTGTGCCGTCTGTTTTCTTTAATACAATTCTGGTTTGTTATAAAAATAAATGTTTTATGATTCGGTCGTAAAATATCAAAATGCGAAGTATCTTTTCGAGTACTCATTAGGCCTTTTTTGTGATTGCTTGCTCGTTCCATGCATTGTTACGGGTTTGTTTGGAACTTTTAGGAAAATTTGTTACTTTACTTGAGATTCAAATCTTTGTTTAATTGAATGGCTTATTATATAAAACTAGATGTTCCCATGCGACTTCATCTGCATGAAATTATAAAAATTTCATTTTATTGTTTACATTTGTCAAATTATCAATTGCAAATGTCAAAATGACATGACATGATGACAAACCATGGCAACCTTGCTTTCTTGATGTTGGCAGCAACTTATGGTCTCTTTCCCACATTAGGGTTTTTATCCAAAATATTTACCCCCTAAGTTTAATGGCGTGAAAATATATAGCCTAAAGCGTGACGTAAGTGTAGGGCTTTTTATTAAAAAAATAATTGTTCAAAAATATGCTGTAATTGCTGACAATTTAGGCAACAAAGAAGTGTGTGTTTACGATTTATTATATTAGTATAGATACAAGCAAGATGAAGGAAGCAGGCAAACGTAGTTTGCTAATAAAGTTACTTCGTAGTTACATTTTTATATTCTTTAATTAAATTTTTTTTCTTAAGGAGGTTAGATTTTTTTTATTATAATAAGATAAGTTAGTAGTTTAAATTAATGAGGCAATCAATTCCAAATAAAATTAATATGGTAGCTGTAAATAATCTAATAACAAACAATGATTATGAAAACAAACAACATGGACGCTAAGAAAAGGACAAAAACAAAGTTCTATTCAGGAAAAATATTCCTCCAACCGATTGACTAATTTTAACTACCGACCAATAAAGAGGAAAAGACCCAATTGAGTTCATAAATTGAACAATTTAATATAAAGTACAGCAGTTGTACATTATTTAAATAGAAAAACTCTTGCGTATTATTAAAAGAAGCGAGAAATAAAACACAGAATCCAATTTTCAGTTAAAGCCTTTGAGATCCAAACGGAACATAAGCGTAAAACCATTTTTATGCACGATCCTAAGAGATGTACTGAAATGATACGGCTTTAAGCCAAGTAATTCACGTCCATGCGTTCTACGAAATTCTCAGTAGAAAGATAGATGTTGTTTAATAGTCAAGTACCTAGGACCACTTTTCTGATCAACTTGTATTTCGAGGTAATCCTTAAATACCCAGTAATATTTGTTAATCATATTAATATTATAAATGCGAAAGTTTAGCTGGATGGATGTTTGTTAGAGTTTGTAGCATAAACGGCTGAACGGATTTCGATAAAATTTGGTTTTTTAATTCCACGCGGATAGAGTCGCGGGCGAAAGCTAGTTGAAATATATAAATTAAACAGTGGAGTATTCAATTTATTGTATTACCTTATCGCTTGTTATAAAAGCTTTTTGCTGTGTTAGTTTTTGTTAATTTATTCCGTAACGTAAACAGAACAATCCTTGATATTTTATTAGTTGCGTAGTTTCGGTGCCCCTTTTTTATGGTGTACAAAACTTCAGTTTTTATTAAACGTTTACAATATATGTAAATTATTTTGTTATCACACCTTTTTCCTGATGCTCGTGCCCCGTGCTATCAGTAACGTACTATATTATGTTAGTTTCCATACAACCATTTTCCTTTGTTAATTCAGGACGGACGGACGTTATTCTGTAAATATTAAAGTATAGTTTTTATTTGGGTTTAATTTTAAATGTGTTTTTTTTTTAGTAAAACGTATTGACATGTGATTTTTCATTTTTGTTGTAAGTGGTGTGTGGATATTTATTCGAAAATGTTTCGGAAAATGTCTTGGAATGCTATTGCAGCGAAAAGAAGAGGCTCCAGAGATTCTCCTCTGGATTCAACCTCGTCCGACGAGGTATCGAGCATTTTATTTTATGTTTCATATCGAATAGTACGCTACAAAAAAACGTTGCCCTTACGGCCTTGCTGTTATCGGTGATTGATTACTGATATTTATATTGGGAGCGAATTTATTAAATACTGTACATATACGCATTATTTTATGGCTAATTATTATGAATATACATTTTTGTAGTTTTAGCAGTATATTATCCATTTATATGCATATTAGATTTATTATCAAATATGTCCGACAGATGTCTGGGCTATAATATTACTATTTACTAACATGGCCGCTCACTTTTTGTTATATTATTAATAGTAACATTATTAATTAAATAATTAATATTTGATATCCTTATTTTCATGTTACCCGTGTATTTGTATTTTTGTAGGAAACTTAACAGTTACAGTTTTCGGCAATTCACCCTTGACAGCCTTAGGGTTGTCTGGTCGACGACCCTTGGATCTAAAGCCTTAAATTAAAGATCATATCTTACTGAAAGCCTGCACTTTCATCATGCTCTGATGAAAAACTTCAAAATATTTTAAATTTTATAACATACTCTGAAATACAATATTCAGTCTTACTATAAATAACAAATTCTGTTTAATATTATTGAGGATTGATGTTTTTGTCTAAGATACGAAATACGGTGAAAAATATTTTAGTTTAAAATTGAACGTACTGAAGTACAATTATAATATTATAGACCATGAATGTTTTTGTCATCATCTTTTTTTAATTCAAGATATTTTTATTAATTTGCAAATTTAGCGACAACCCTATCCTACCGGATGCGACTGACTCCTGCGCAAACCGGTTTACGTTCCGCGCTGTTTATCATCGCATCCCAAATACATTTTAAAAACCGTCTTAAGTTGCGTTAAAACGTAATGTGTTCAATAGATAGTTGTTACTTGAAACAATTTCGCGAAAGACTTTCCATTTCGCTTTTGATAGTGTTTTGTTTTTAAAACACTTTCTTCCTAATTACATGTGTAGTGCATGTAATTTTTTTAAACATAGTTTGGAAGAACACATAGGCTACTTGCTTTTGTTTTTTTTTCCACGCGGATGGAGTAGCGGGCGAAAGCTAGTAGCATTATAAATACATTTACGGTAGCACAGTAATTCTCTTCAACAATGTGACTGTTGAGTTACTTCTAGAAAATATGTCGCCCTAATCACAGATACAACAAAATGTAATAACGAATTTCGAGGTTATAATTGTATTGGATTTTCAATCAACTAGTGAAATTTGAAGATTTTGTTTTGCATATGAAAGCATATTTGTCGTATTTCGAAATGATATTTATGTTTGTTTGTCTCTGTGTTTGTTTACGCGGTATTATTCCGTGCCATTAATTTATTTCATTGCCAAATTTGATTGTAAACAAATTTAATAGAAATGACGTATGACATCATTAGTAACGATTCAATAGATGGATGTTAGCTTTGTTTAACGATTTTGAATGATGTTTCTTTAACATTAAATGTTTACGTAATTCGACGGTGTTAATTACACTTTCTTAGTTGTTCGAGAAAGTATTCTCTGTCTCGCCCTTGTTTGAATTTCCATGTGACTGGCAAAACGCCAAGCGTCTAGCAAAGGCTTTCGACGTGCCAAACAATACGTTGCATATAGGCGCAGCGTTAACACTTTTGTTACAGTCAGTACCTACGTATAGTGTTACTTTGGCCTGTATTTTAATCGTCTAACATTCCCTTTTAATGTAACACAAAAAAGTAAATTTACGTGTTCGACTTTTCTTAGAATAAATAATTTTTGAATATGAAGATAAGGGCCTGTCCCACCACTGGCTGATAGAGACACAGATTTAAAAATGACGTCACTGTCAGATAAGGGACAAAATCCGATATTTCCATCACATATTTTACACGTTGGATTGTTATCAGACATACAATTTGGTGGGACAGGCCCTAAGGCTTTTAAATATCGATTTCTGAAGTTAATCGTCAAATTGACATGTAAAGACAACTTTAATTTTTAAAACCATTCGTTTTTATTACCAGGATATATGTTTTAATAAAATCAAATTCCATAGAAATGACAATATGTTTTACCAAATTTATTTTAGGCAATGAATTAATATAAACCTTCAATGTAAATATTTTTCCTCCAATGATTTACCTTATTAAAATTGTTTTCCAGAATTCAATACCGAAATAGACATATGCGTGTTAACCACGAGAGATAAATTTATATTTGAAAAACAGAATTATTCTAAGAGGCAGTGGGTTTTTAAGTATACCCAATTGGTGTATTTCTTTTGCCTTACGAGGAAGGGTAATGTTTGTATTCGTTGGTTAGTTTATATGTTTAGATATGAACTGAAACAATAGCATTTTTACTGTCACAAATGCGTTAAACTAATGTGTTACAAGGTCCCGACCTTCCATACATTAGTATCACAATAGTCGAAGTGTTTAATCCCTGTGTAAAACGCTATTGGCACGGTCAACATAGACATTCGCCATGACATCACCTACGTTTACTTTATCTGTTAAACTTAACTGTTAAAACGTCAATGATTTTCAGCTATAACGGTACAGAATTGTTTCGTTTTGGATAGGAAAATGTGTAAACAGTTCTATTTAATATACTGGACTATCACCTAGCTTTTTTTTTATAATATTAGGTGGCAAACGAGCAAGCGGCCACCTGAATCTACCGAAATGGAAAGCGACCGCTGCCCATAAACATCCGCAATTGCAGATGCGTTGCCTACCCTTAATTGACGGAGGAGGAGATGCACATAAAGAGGATATTTCCCCTTCCTATGCGTCTCCTCCACCGTCAAATCCACTTTTCCTTCCCATCCTTACCTCTTAAGAAAAGGGTGGAAAGGGAAAGGGACTAAAATTAGGCCTCCGGCACCACACTCATCAGACGAAAGGCGGAATTGCTTCCACTTCATGCATGTTTTCTGTGTGGTCGTGGTATTACACCGGGCGAGCCGGCCCATTCGTGCGAAGATGTTAAAGCGGGCTCTACCACTGTTAAAGCTTTAATATTATAAGTGCACACACAGATGGATGATTGTAACTTGGTAACTCTAGAAAGGCTAAAATTCTAAAATCTCCATGAAACTTTGTAGCTCAAGCTACTTCGTTTTGTTTTTAAATTCCTGCAGACGTCATCATCATCAGCTTACTATGTGTCCCTGAGGGACTCGGAGTCTACTCCAAAAGATACACGGAATACGGTAACAAAAAGTAATAAGTACCTATATTAATGTATAACCAACTTTGAATAAAGTTGTGTAAAAAAATTAGGCGTCCATAGTTTTATTGTTACGCATTATGCCGTTAATAATTTTTGTCGTGTTTGACTTGCCATGCTATCGTTGTTTCGGTGATGTAGTCATGGAGACAGTTGCGCGCGCAGGTGTCCTCACAGCTGCTAAACTACAAACACGAGCATGTGTGCATCGAAAGATGTTTTATGCAATATAAGCATAGATAAAATTACGTTTATAGAATTGTGAAATTTTATAAACATGCTGTCAGTAAGAAGTGGAAACGATTGTCATATTGTAATTAAATGACGGAAAACGGCTAAATATATATGCGACTTCTTAGTTCTTACTAATATTATAAATATAAATATATAACAATATAAAATTTATGTAGCCTAAACTGCTAATTGGCATAGATGAGATGATAGTCTGGAAGAACATATAGGCTATTTATTTGTGTTTTTTTTTTAATTCGACGCGGACGGAGTCGCGAGCGAAACCCTTTAGTTAATTAGACAATATGCAATAATGTAAGAAGGTATGTGGAGGAAATATTTGACGAATCCGTGTAAAATTGACTAAACGAGAACATTTGAAGTAATCTTCGAATGCAGTTACCTAATAATAATTTATTTTCCTGTTCATTGTTCTTCTTAATTACATTACCGGCCTTCAATTGTTTGTTATTAATTAATACACTAGCTAAAGCTTCAATTAAAACCACAATATATAATAACATACCTACTGAAACCGCAAACTACATAATTTTACCGCCATAAGTCTATATACGATAAACGAATACGTTAAAACTATGTTAGACATGTTATTGTAAACTTAGTTCAATGCTCGCGTATCCAACTTCAATTTTGCTGCAGTCATTTGCATAATTGCTATTTTGTGTTACTCTGTGCATAGTATTTGAAGTAAATTTAGTACCATTTCCTTATAATAAGAACAGTATTAGAATGAAATAGACAGGATTTTTCATTGATTACTCCTGAATAGAACATTTAGGGCCTGTCCCACCACTGGCTGATACAGGCTCAGATAGCTTAAAAATGACGTCACTGACAGATAGGGAACAAAATCCGATATTTCTATCACATATTTTACACGTTCGATTGTTATCAGACAATTTACAATTTGGTGGGACTGGCCCTTAGAATATATAACATAGTGATAGTAGTGGGGATTTTCGTCGGACAAACACAAATAGATGTTTATGCCAATCTGCAATTAGAGGCAAACAAACAATAAAAAAGTACTTAGATAAGTCATAGTAAAAGATTAATCAATTGTAAAACATACGTCTCCCCTGATTTGTAACCCCATAACGAAACCAGTTCTAAATGAAATAGGCCAAACATTAACCCGTAATAAAGATCGTAAAAAAACGAATTTGTAAAGTCGTCCCTTTCCTTTACGACCATCGGAAAATGACTATTGCGTCGTTTTATGTTTACCATGGTGTAGATTAAGTCAGTATTAACATGAGTCGTTCGATTATAGCCTTTATTACAAAGATGTTAAAAGCTAGAGAATGATCATTTTACATGATTAATGGAATAATGCTGAAAATAGATTATTAATTATGTCTAATATTTATCGGGTTAATGAAATTGGGATAGACAAAGACAGTAGGGGGATGTTTCAAATTACGTTTTTTTATTAAAGTAATAAATAAGGGATAAAGGTTATATACTTGGTAGCATCAACAAATTAATTTCTTGGAATAATTGGAAGAGAGTTTTTTTTTTTTGTTAGTAAAAACAAAGTTAAATATTTTTTAAAACCTGTGTAATACTTCGTTAAAGATTGTCTTGAATTAGATTGTAGTTGTGTTATATTTTCATGTACTTCAATATTGCTTACTCCGCATATAATTTCAACGCTATTGTCTTTGAGTTCAGCGAATTGATATAAATGATTTATGATTTTATCGTTTGATGAATGCGTGAAATTTTCTCCGATTATTGTGGTCTTGTTCAATTATTCCCAGGCTGGGATTCAAAGAACAGCTTCTTCGACTTTGATTGTGTTCTCATTGACAATGACTTAGTAAAGAGTTTCTCATTATTTACGCTGAGAATTTTGTGGGAAACTGTGATCTTGGAAGAGTTGCGCATAAAAAGTGCGTGACTTTATTGCTCTTTTGATGTTTACGTGGGTTGATATTTATTATTGTTCATAGAAAGGTTAAGTTGGAGGAGATCTTTAGTAGATATCGATTGTTCAAGTCTATTTTTAAACTTCGAGAACTTAATTTCTAAACGGAAACTAATTTTGATTAAAAATAGAATTTTGTAACCTTTGCCTTATTTTTTTGGTACATTAAAACTTTAATTACTATTATTATCTTTGGCGAAAAAAAAAGTAATGAATAAACTTAGAATTTCTTATGTGAGAATGAATACAAAGAAGATTTGAAATATGAATTTATAGCAGTATGTTTTGCATTGTATTTGTCGTTTAAATCCGGATAATCCGCCTCAAACCTTCAGAGACGATTTTCTTCCAGCCGCTGCAACTGGGTCTCGTCTGAATCGACGAAGCACTTTAGTTCCTTCTTCGCTTTGAACATCGTAATCTCAAATAGAACACGAAACGTTTTATACCAAACTTGGTTAATATTTCCATTTAAAACTTTATTCTAAATACATCTATTTTCAAATGTAAATAGTTTTAATGTTAATTCAAGACGATATTCTGACTTTATCTTGTACTTGTTCCTTTTGTACTTTTATGTCAATTTCTACATTTTTCCAGGTTTTTAGTAAATCGCCCTCGTCTATCGAACGATGTTATACTTAATAGCTACTCAAAAAATGCGAGTAAAAAACCTAATGACCAATGTTCGAAAACATAAGATTGTCCATCGTGATATTTGGACAAAAAGTAACCAAACATATCAGTTACTAATGGAAGCGGTTATCGTAATGTCTTGTCTGTGGTTTTTTTTCGCAGTTACAACTTAAATGCATGAGTCAGGGGCAGATATGGTGGTTAAGGTGTGTATTTGATACCACTTTACAGCATGTAATGATATTAAAATTTCTACGTCAAATTTGGACTTGTACAAAACATCAGCATTTCGTGATGTCGAATTTTGTTTGCGAAAGTCCAAATTTAAAGTTAAAACGCCACCAAATTTTCATCTTTTTCGTATTCAAATCGTCCTTTTTAAATCCTTTATGTCGATTTACGATTTATAAAAGCTTTCGTGTAGTTGTGATCGAATGCCATTCGTTATCAGAGTAACAATAATTCCTTATTAATGATAGATTGCCCAAGACGCTACAATTGTGCTGGGTGCACACCAAGTGCAGGCATCATTAATTTTCACCACGTCAAACAACCTTTCATTACGACCTCACTTTAATAAAGTTCATTCTAGAACGTACTAACCAACTCTAGTTATGTGTATTTGAGTATAGTTACGCACTATTTTAATAATAGTTCAAATCGTCTTGTTTCTTATTTTCTGTCATTTTGTAGATATTGCTGAACATTTAAGACCATTTTTGTTTTGAGACAATTTTCTTGATTAATGTCGATCGACTTTATTCTATAATATTATGTTATTTCTTTTAAATTCGTGCAATTACTTAAACCAATTGTATAAGTCGTATACTGTCTGTATATTTTATAGCAAACATTTGCGGTTTGGATTGCGCATTGTACATTTCTATTGGAACTATCGTATCGATTATAAATGATTCAAGAAGTTGACTCACCAGACTCCGCTTTGTGCGGACTGGATTGTCCACTTTTAAATAAGATGCAATCAGTTTGCGGCTGTCTTTTGCATATTTATTGCAATCTCCTTTAGAATAGTATGTTTTTTTACATTTATTTTAGTACTTCAGATACAGATTATATTTTATCTTCATAACACTAATATGTAAGATTAGAAAAGTTAGTTAAATCTAACAGATTTTATGCCAGGAATCTTATAAATATACACTTAAATTTAAAACACATTTAAGTGTATATTACAAAACAAAATAATTGCTAACCAGAAAACATATCAATTCTGCAAGGAAACCATGCTAAATGTTGATTCTAAAAAACTGTTTTGTCAAATTCAATTTTGGCAGACGCACAAGCGAACCGTTAAAAAAACAGGTAAACAGTCTACACTGACTCACAAAATGTCTTTTTGCATCAATGCCAACACCGAAGCATTCAGACCATTACCACAAAAGTCTTTCTTCAATCAAAATGACATAAGGTGTAATTTTGTTTGTGAGATATTATGAAATCATAATTCGTAGCGACGTAACCGTCTTGCTGTTTGAATAAATCAGCAGCCGGTGTCGCAACAGTAGCGAGACAAGCGACAGTTGTTTGCTAAATAGAATATGCAACAACAAGCTCTTTTTCTCTATTGTTTTTATCCTGGCCGTGGCAGGGATTTTGCGACGTTATGTTCACTCACTTGTCAATTCATATGAGATATGTTTTCCAGGTATTCCCTGTCTGATGTGTCTGGATATTGTATGTTAATTTTATTGGCGTATTTATCTCTATTAGTGGCAGCGTCAGTTCCTGTCGTAACTTGCATCCTTCGGGTTGTAGGTGTTACTTGAATATTGTTATTGATCATTATTTTTAACTAAACGGAACATCTAAAAACGTTTTTATTATCTGATGTTTCTAAAGGTCTAAATTTTACAGTGTAAGAAAAAAATAACTTATAAAGAATTAATAACAAGAGTATCGAGATGATACAATAATCGTTTAGAATTGAAAGCTATTTGATTTAACGTTCGACGTCAATAATCGTATCTTTCAATATAAAGTAAATGTGTGTTTAGAATGTCTGTTTCTTGGATTTGAATACAATAATTTCGCTGTTCAAACACTTTGAGGCTATCGTATGAGTAAACAAATTGCAGACGCGACCTTGTCTTGAACTCACAGCTGAATCAAATGTGCCGGTTCTTGGTATTTTTTTATTGATATTCGAAGTATACAGTGATTACGTTGCATTGCGCAGTAATCTTGAGTGCTCAAGGTTGAGATATCTCGTTACCTTCTGTAATTCTAACACGGATATCTGTATCTAGAGGAATCGATGCTAGTAATATAATTTCTTTTCCTGATTCATCATCGTTATATTTTTCAAATACAAATTACTAAGGTGTGACTTAATTTGAACAGGACTATATGTGTGAAGTAAGGGTACTTCATGTTTTTTGCTCTACTACTCCTTAAATTACCAGTGTATTAAACTCTTGCAAGTATTTCGATTTTTCAAAATTTTAAGTAGTGTGTTTAATAATCAGTTCGGATATTCTTATATTTTGATCGGTTATTATGTCAACTATTGGAGTTCCATTTGCAACTGAACTTTAAAAGGTTGTGTACACACGTTCACTGTTTACGAAGTGAATAATGTGTGCCTTTTAAGTGCGGACGTGTCAGTTTTCTGGCAAGTCTTTTACGGATCGGTTGTGATGCTAATGTTATTATATTTTAAAATAAACTTCGCACCGTCTTGCAACCGGTTACTTCAGCATTTTGCCTTATTTTCGTACAGTTGCTGACAGGTTATCTTCACAGTTGGATTGCCCAGTGAAATGTGTGCTGCTGATATTAAATTTAAGTGTACTATTAATGGATAACCATGATTTGTTTTTGCGTGTGAGTAACTTTTATATCTTTAACTTCAAGTCTTATCTGTGAAGGTTTTGTAACAAATCGCTTTAAGGTCACGCTCGTATTTGGTTTTTTGTACGTTTTATTTGAAACATTAATAAATCAAAGTTAAAACACTGTTTTGTGGAACAATGTAATTACATACGAGAATTTAATACATTTGTGCAACTTTTATTTTAACTCTAATAATTACATAAGACACCAGAAGATGTTCTAAAAATAATCGTTTGGAATCCGGAGTTAAACTGGGAATTCGAAATATAATCTAGAAGAGATGCATCTAGCGAAGATCGATCGCACGCGACTGTAGAAGATTTATAAATAACTGGCGTGGCGTGACCCACTAAGAAACTTTCCGAGTTTCTATTTCTTGTGTGAAAAACAACCAGTAGAGAAAGACCCATCCCATAGACTTCGATATCTCCTTAATAAATCAGAAAATCGTCGGTCAGGAACATTGTATTAGTTGTTTTTTGTATTTATTGTATCGTTTATTCCTGTCTACATTTTCTAGTTTCAATGTATAAGATATAAAGTCTCTATTATGGCAACAAAGCTGTTTTCTGCTGTTCAATTTTATACAGTCCAAACTATTGTCTTCACTATAACATTTATCGTTTTGAAATATTTTGATATGATCAAAGTTGACGCGTAATCTCCAATTCTTACTTGCACGTATTAAGTTCACATTTGTTAGCAATACAATATACCACAACTCATGCTCGACTATACGCACTATCGAGCCGCTGAAGTGAAATCTACTTTCCTTGTGCCGTAAAACTTTCCAGTGCACTTGCAACCGCGTGGATTATGCAGAGGTGATCTCCGTAACATTTTATTGCGGTCCATTCATCATTGCCCAAGAAAGAGAAAGCTAATTTACTAGTACATAGCTAATAATTTCATACACCGTGTCTTTATTAAAAAATGTGCACATACATTTTATCTATCGTAATTTCTTTGTTATAGCTAATTGTATCAAACACAATTGTTACTCTAATATGTAAAGTGATTTGTTAAAATGTTTACGTAATTATTTCTGCTTCAATCTACAAAATTATCAACTATATTTGTTACAAATTAGAAATGTTGGAAAGTTAAGTGAATGACCGCTTGTGATCTCACGGTAGATGAGGTCTGCACATCACAGACGGTCGCTGGACTAAATATTGACTCTGCGTCACGCGATCTCTACTGCTGAGTTAAATCAATTTAATAAACATGCAGAAAATTTCTATCAAACTGCGATATATTTTTGTATAGGAACTTAATTTTTTAAGAGACGATTAAGTTGCTGCTTAAATTTATGCTTTTCCGTTTGTTATATGTGCAATCAAAATGGCCGCTCTAAAGAATAACAGAAGCATTGGGTTAACATAAAATAATTAGCAACTTGCATAATTTTTAAATTAAAGCAAAAACTAATAATGCATACAAATTATCTTTAAGCAGACGTTCACTTTGTAACTCTACATAATCTAGACAATAACTACGTTAAGTATATGATATAATGTTCGTCAAAGTGCTGGAGCTAGTTTTTTTTAATGTATACCGTTATTGGCAAGATAATGCGGCTTTGGAATACCTTTCGTAAGTTATTTAACCGTTTCCACCATTATATTTACATCGACGTCATGCTTCTAATGTTTTATGTTTGTTACGTCTTCGCATAGATTTTGTACAGTCGGCTGCATAAAAATGTACACATTTACAAAAAAAAATTATATGCCTTCGCTTTCAAAAAACGTATGCACGTATTCGTTTCCAGTATGAATTCTTAATCGGAAAAATACGGATGGTTACGTACATATTTTTAAAACGGAATTTGTGAAGTTCTATATTCACGTTTATATATTTTTGCAGCTGACTGTACAGTTCTGAAATTGTATTAATATTAAAATATTGTTTAAAAATGTAACAAAAACACTTTTTTTTTAATATTACACAGTGGTACATATATTGATTTAATTAGAGAGCAATTGTTCAGTGTATTAAAGCATTTTTAATTAAGTCTTGTCATCTATCAATTAGTCTGAACTTGAAACAATACAAATATGAAAGTACTTTTATTCAATTATTATAGGCAATATGAAAACTAATAAAGTATCGAGGATGAATGAACTCGAATGCATCTCGACGTTGCCAATAAAATAAATAACAATATTCGGAACCGGCAGTCAGATAACGAGATATATTTTTGAATATCATGACATATTTATGTCACATACAAACTTTATATGTTTTATCATTTTTTAAGTATTACATATATTTATGGCATAAAGTATTGTTATTTATTAGTTTCGAAGCTAACTAAAAGGAATTCCAGAAAGAAAATAGTAACATTTGTGCTATTATTAAAAATGCGAAAATTTAGATGTATGGATGTATGGTAGAGGTTATAGCCTAAACTGCTAAACACATCTCGATGAAATTTGGCATAGATGTAGAGGACGACTGGAGGAACATAAGGGCTACTTATTTTTTCTTATTTCAACCAAGACGGAGTAGTAGACGTAATCTAGTATTTAAAAAGGATACTAATGAGTTCTCTGAATACATTGACGGTTAAATAGCTGTTGTTGCTGGAGCTACTAATATATTGCTATATTTTATCAAAATGGGGTTGAAATTTATCAAATCTATTTCGCAAAAGTTCGCCGCCTTTTTAGTCGTTTTATAAGCAAATATGTTACAAGTTGACAAAAAGTATCGTCAGAAAGTCGTTAAGCTTACGTTAATAGCACGAAATAGAGCAGGTTAATGAGCGGCAATGGTTAGGGTTATGGTGTAAGGGAATATCACTTGTAAACATATCGTGTCAAACAGTCTTTAAAAAGTTGAAGTAAAAGTTGAAACATTTTTATGGCGACCTTTTGTAATACACAAGCTCATACCGTAGAATTATTATTATAACGAATAAAATTTATGTCACAATCCGAATATATAGACTTAAGTTTCCTTGTCTTTTTTAGAATACCTCTTTTATCCAAAACTTACTGTAGTAGGATATTTTTTTATAGTTTATTATTTTGTGTGTATATTATGTACATTTTGTTTTATTCATATAACATGAATCATTTAAACCACTTCAATATATTAAGTGCTATTGAGATTAAGATAAAAGTGTTTTAGTATGAATATATCCGAGGAAAATATGAAGTAGTCATTCGGATTGTAAGCGTACGTTCGCACGGGCAGACTTTGTACGCCGCGGTAAAATTCAAGGTCAGCAGACTTTTTACGCCCACGCGATAGGTGTTCGTACGAGCGTAAAAAATCCACTCTTGAATCGTATCTCGTGTCAGTAAGACGTGTAAATTGTTTCTGTTAAATTACTAGCCCGACCCGAAAACTGGCGACTGAATCCGAAGTCACGTAGTTAGAGAACAAACTAAAAGTAGACAGTACATTTTCTTTAAAACTAACATTTGCTAATGTTTAAAAAAAAGGTTTTTTCTCCACGCACTAACAAAGCTCTCATGCAATGTTTTATTTTATTTTCACCCGAATATTGATAAAAAGTGTTCTACTTGATACATATAATAAGTTTACATATTATATAGTTGTAGAAAATTTATTTATTAGATTTCTATTAATCAGTAGCGGCTCGTGGCTCGTGGGTCCTGGTGCACGATTTAAATTGTAGGAAATCAAACCAACTATATTCTTTTGATTTTACACAAAGACATTTAAGAAATATATAAGACTAGGCATGTTTTCATCGGTACTTTCTCTAGAAGGTACTATGTAAATCAGTTGTCAAATTTAATATGCCGCCTCGTAACCTTGTATTGACATCTGATAAAACATTTTACAAAATTATAAGCTCCATCTTTTATTGTAAAATAAACAGTATCACAAAATAAAATAACAAATAAATTAAATTACATATAAATATGATTTAGTGACACTTGCTGGCAATTAATTTAAATATAGTTAATTATATTGAGATGTGGTTATGGGGATCTATTAATAGACAACGGTAATGAGATTATGTGAAAAATGTTTCAAGTGAAGTGTAAACTATGCCTACTCTATATATATTTTTAATCTCTTTGATTTTATACCACCAATCCCTAAAAAAAATTCAAGTTAATTGCCAAACTAATCATCCTTATTTAGACAAACTATAAGATAAACTTTATTTTTATTTGCAAAGGTCAATTTAGGTACTTAATTTAGTTATGTATGTTAAAGTATTAAAATTTTTGTCGAGTTAATTTCATGAAAGCGATGGTTCCAGTTGGATAAAACATATTACAGCTAGGGGTTGGGTCGCTTAAATTTGAAACGAATATGTAATAAAACAACTGTTAGCAAAATTATTTCAAGTCACTGTATTTATTATTTTAAAAACATATACAATTCGTGTTTTTAATTTAATAACATATGAAAAGTACACAAAATACACCGCAATGACGTCACGCTATCACCATGACATTCATTGGTTACGTAAGGAATATAAGGCAGAGTCCGTGATAAATATCCAAATAACAGTGAGAGAATTATTATATTATCAGGGTCCAAAAACACACCAAGTTAATAGAAAAGAGGAAAATACGATCAGAAAATTTCTGACATTTTAGTTTCATTTACATTATTTATTTAATTAATTTTGACATGTGACATTATCATGTCAAAGCAGTAAAGAGTATGGTAGCTATTTATAGTTTGTCTAAATAAGATGGATTAGTTTGACAATTCATTTGAAATTTAGTAGGGATGGGTTGTGTAAAATCAGTCATGAATCTTATCGATTTTAACTTTTATTCTTATAGAAGTTGAAATCGATAGAATCATAGTTATAACTTAAGAATTTAAAAAAATCACTGTTTTCTCAAATTAATAATGACCTGCAGAACTATTACAAATAATGAGAGTAAATAAATATTTATTACTACTACAGCCGTACGTAATCGAATTGGATTTCGCTATTATTATTGTCATCGCTAAATTCTCTACACTATAATCAATACTAGAATTGTCATCTAAATTAGTTAATAAGAAAATAATAATTTTAGTTAAGTTCGATAAATTTTATTTAAACCGAATATCAATAGTTCATAATTGTTCGCTATGCGTGTTTGTTTCGACACTACGATACCTGTCTATTAAGTACGGTATTTTCCTTCATACAAATTTAATTCGATACTTCATATGCGTCAATTATCAAACTAATCTAATCTTATTTAGATAAACTATAACTGACCGGTTACAAAGTTAAGTCGCCCTCTCCACTCCACGAGATTGCGCCACTGTCTATAGGACATTTTTATTCAATGATATAGTTTGCCCCTGTCACTCCCCTGATATCATCCTTGTCAGTCTATAGTTTAATGATCGAAATATTAACTAAATTCGTAAAAGATAATTTTTATTGTAGCTGTGCATTATAAGTTCTGCTGCCACATATTTTTCTGTCCCGTTAAATAAAATCCTAACTCCCATACAACAATTACTGATTGTCATAGAACGTCTGCCAAAGTTATAATAAGCTCCTTTTGTTAATTCGTATAAAATGAAAAGTATTATAAAAATCGTGTTTCGTATTGAATGTATTATATTTATTGCGTTAATTATTAGGACAAGAAATCAATGTGTCCGAATGTCCGTGTATGTTATGGATAATCTTCGAAACTACTGCACCGGATGTAACAGGACTTTAAATGCAATGTTATAGGTAGCCTAGTCTTTATAACATGGTATATTCAATCCAATAACATAATTAGTAAATCTTATTGATGATCTCTTTTTGCCCCCCGCTATACTTAGAACTTTGGGATCTACAACCCACGACAGAGCTCTGATAGTACAATATGTACACTTGTTAAAAGTTTGCGATCCCTAGCACTAGTTAATATGTTTTTCAAATGTAACTTATCAAGTATAACATATTATTGCTTTACTTTAAGAAAAAAATGTGGTTTAATTTCCTATAAGACATTACATACATTTTTTACATGTAAAGATATGTTTCAAAACAGATCAATTTTTATAGCTAGTGATCGCAAACTTGTTTTGATCGGTGTAAACACAAACAAACATGTTCGACAGCCAAACGCGGCGTATTTTTATTAAAATGGACCAATAAAATTTATCGCGGCGTACCAAGATACGCCAAGTCGAAAAACGCCTCCGTATGAACGGCTTCATACAATCCCATACGTTCCATTTTGACACATTATTTATCGCCCAGCGTTTTCACGTCCGTGCGAACACTCGCTAAAAGAGCTATATTTTCAATTTATTTAAACCGAATATCAATAGTTCATAATTGTTCGCTATGCGTGTTTGTTTCGACACTACGATACCTGTCTATTAAGTACGGTATTTTCCTTCATACAAATTTAATTCGATACTTCATATGCGTCAATTATCAAACTAATCTAATCTTATTTAGATAAACTATAACTGACCGGTTACAAAGTTAAGTCGCCCTCTCCACTCCACGAGATTGCGCCACTGTCTATAGGACATTTTTATTCAATGATATAGTTTGCCCCTGTCACTCCCCTGATATCATCCTTGTCAGTCTATAGTTTAATGATCGAAATATTAACTAAATTCGTAAAAGATAATTTTTATTGTAGCTGTGCATTATAAGTTCTGCTGCCACATATTTTTCTGTCCCGTTAAATAAAATCCTAACTCCCATACACAATTACTGATTGTCATAGAACGTCTGCCAAAGTTATAATAAGCTCCTTTTGTTAATTCGTATAAAATGAAAAGTATTATAAAAATCGTGTTTCGTATTGAATGTATTATATTTATTGCGTTAATTATTAGGACAAGAAATCAATGTGTCCGAATGTCCGTGTATGTTATGGATAATCTTCGAAACTACTGCACCGGATGTAACAGGACTTTAAATGCAATGTTATAGGTAGCCTAGTCTTTATAACATGGTATATTCAATCCAATAACATAATTAGTAAATCTTATTGATGATCTCTTTTTGCCCCCCGCTATACTTAGAACTTTGGGATCTACAACCCACGACAGAGCTCTGATAGTACAATATGTACACTTGTTAAAAGTTTGCGATCCCTAGCACTAGTTAATATGTTTTTCAAATGTAACTTATCAAGTATAACATATTATTGGTTTACTTTAAGAAAAAAATGTGGTTTAATTTCCTATAAGACATTACATACATTTTTTACATGTAAAGATATGTTTCAAAACAGATCAATTTTTATAGCTAGTGATCGCAAACTTGTTTTGATCGGTGTAAACACAAAACAAACATGTTCGACAGCCAAACGCGGCGTATTTTTATTAAAATGGACCAATAAAATTTATCGCGGCGTACCAAGATACGCCAAGTCGAAAAACGCCTCCGTATGAACGGCTTCATAGAAGCCCATACGTTCCATTTTGACACATTATTTATCGCCCAGCGTTTTCACGTCCGTGCGAACGGCTGACAGCGCGTTGAGCGTTAAAACAATTACACTAGGCTCCAAAAATATTTGTCCATCTACATTTTGACTACATTCCCAAAAAAAAATCATTTTATAAAGACAATTTATTATGTTTCCTAGTTTGTATGATGTTCATTTTTGAAGCTGCAATTTTGTTTTAATTTCCTATAAGACATTACATACATTTTTTACATGTAAAGATATGTTTCAAAACAGATCAATTTTTATAGCTAGTGATCGCAAACTTGTTTTGATCGGTGTAAACACAAACAAACATGTTCGACAGCCAAACGCGGCGTATTTTTATTAAAATGGACCAATAAAATTTATCGCGGCGTACCAAGATACGCCAAGTCGAAAAACGCCTCCGTATGAACGGCTTCATAGAAGCCCATACGTTCCATTTTGACACATTTCTACCGCCTAGCGTTTTCACGTCCGTGCGAACGGCTGACAGCGCGTTGAGCGTTAAAACAATTACACTAGGCTCCAAAAATATTTGTCCATCTACATTTTGACTACATTCCCAAAAAAAAATCATTTTATAAAGACAATTTATTATGTTTCCTAGTTTGTATGATGTTCATTTTTGAAGCTGCAATTTTGTTTTAATTTAGCTATTGTGAAATTAAAACAAGTAAAATATAGAATAACTACTAAAAATATTTCTACAGTAGTTATCTAATGTCATTTGACTAGAAAACACGCATTATATATAGTGCTTAAAGTCTACCGATATTTTTTCATTCTCAGATTTTTTTTACTTTAAGAAAAAAATGTGGTTTAATTTCCTATAAGACATTACATACATTTTTTACATGTAAAGATATGTTTCAAAACAGATCAATTTTTATAGCTAGTGATCGCAAACTTGTTTTGATCGGTGTAAACACAAAACAAACATGTTCGACAGCCAAACGCGGCGTATTTTTATTAAAATGGACCAATAAAATTTATCGCGGCGTACCAAGATACGCCAAGTCGAAAAACGCCTCCGTATGAACGGCTTCATAGAAGCCCATACGTTCCATTTTGACACATTTCTACCGCCTAGCGTTTTCACGTCCGTGCGAACGGCTGACAGCGCGTTGAGCGTTAAAACAATTACACTAGGCTCCAAAAATATTTGTCCATCTACATTTTGACTACATTCCCAAAAAAAAATCATTTTATAAAGACAATTTATTATGTTTCCTAGTTTGTATGATGTTCATTTTTGAAGCTGCAATTTTGTTTTAATTTAGCTATTGTGAAATTAAAACAAGTAAAATATAGAATAACTACTAAAAATATTTCTACAGTAGTTATCTAATGTCATTTGACTAGAAAACACGCATTATATATAGTGCTTAAAGTCTACCGATATTTTTTCATTCTCAGATTTTTTTTTAATCGTTAAAGCAAAGCAAAGGTCACGTTCTAAACATTTAGTTTGGGATTAGAGGGATATTCCTTTATATAGCATTTACAAAGGTTAGTGCAATTAATCAGTTGGTTCTTTAAATCCATCTTAAAACAATGTTTATAATTAAAAATAACAAAATCAAGCCGCAGACAGTTAGTAACCTATTAAAACTATTATTTAAATTCGAGTAAGGCAATTAAATTCAATAACAAAATAGTAATAGTCTCGGATTAAACATCCGAAATTAATTAATCTCTACATCGATTACTATTCAATTAGCACGCAGTACTATCATATATGGTTTATTCACTATTTTATAACAGTAGTGATAAGAGACGATGATATTAAATTAGTAACAATTCGAAATTAGGTATAACAATTCAAATCCGATTAATATGAACTGCATTTTACGCCTTTGGACCACAAAAGTCAAGGTCAACATTAAAATAATCTTTTATTTTGTGGTTCATTAATTCAGGCTGTAATTTCCATGTATAAAATATAGGTTGATGTTAAGAAAATATATTTATAGTTGATTCCGTATTTCTACGGTTTAAAATGTTCACTTTCGTTGGAATTGCAATTGCTGCGACCCTAATGAACACTCTTACGAGCTCTCGCCTCTGTGCTGAACGTTTACGCCAGGGCTGTCAAACTCTTCAACGTAACTCCAGTCCGCTTCAATGTAAGAAAATAATTACAAACTTTGTTACAACGTAAATAGAATAAAAATGTTGAATATACGAATCTGATGTCCTCGTAGTATGAACGAATGAATTTTTGTCATTGCAACAATTTACAGAGTTATTCAATTATTGTGTTTTTAAAATTCTCCTTTTCCCAATTACTCAATTTTATAAATATGTTTCCAAAAACAAACATTGATTTAAAAAATAATCTTTATATAAATTATTTTCGGCTATAAAACATTTTAAACATACTAATTTATTTTGCTCTGAGTCACGGAACACTCATAGTTCACGCTCTCTGAAAGTTTTGAAATGTGGAGTTATTTCGTCTTAATGTTTGCTCGTGAAAGTTGCTAATGTAACGTGGTTAACATTCCTTTGATTTCTGGGAACTCATTACATACGACAGAAATTCGCAAGAATAAGTTTTTTTAAGTAGTAACTCACGCACATAACCTAGAAGGATATGCAGAGTATGGTTCCATTTGCCGCGGACTATTCATAAGTAACTGACATAAAATGTACTTTGAAAATATTATAGTTATGAAAGATACAGACAGATAGTGCGGATTTGTCAGCTGTAAACTTGTGAAGCGGCGTTAAGTCGGCTTACGGTGGAACGGGAAAAGATTCATTTTTAAGTCGTCAGAAGCACAGCTCGGCAAAAATAGAATCATGAAAGTATTTATGCCATATTCAACATTCAAGACAAGACACGACCATAAAAACATTAATTAAAAGTAATTTAAATAAACAAAAGAGCATCTACAGAGGTATACAATTGCATTATCAAGCGAATTAATTAAGTCTCTAGTTATTGATAATTTGTAAAAGCGAGCAATGCCAGGTTGATGTCCTACACGTAGATGCATAAATCTATTATACAATCAATATTGACTGTCAACAAAAGAATAATGATCCATTGCCAATAGGTTGGGTTAGCAGTCAAATTTATACATCAGTTAATTCTATTCAATGCAGTACTCGATTTGGCGACCGGGGCTCCATTAATGTGGCCCGCGACAACACGACAGCCGCATATTAATTAGCCTCGTAAGGAAAGAGCGCGCCGTTCTGTCTGCCAATACCAATCTGGTTTTGTTCGACTAAAAAAATGTTTACTACTACCTGATTTTGTTCTTACGCTTAGTGCAGTAATAATGTCATATTTTAGAAGGAAATGTTGAGGTTTGTTTGTATTTTATTTTTTATATTAGACTGATCCTGTGAATGAAAATTTACTTACGAGAGCTTTACGCTTGCAAGGTTCATGTGTGAAGCTCGACTCATAGAATAGACTCGACTCATCTCTTGTTTGGATCCGAGTCTGCAAATGTTCTTGATTAAATTGCCAATTCGATTGACTCTAAACACATCTCAAAAATAATTTTGTTTTTAATCTGCATTCGCTTCATAATTTTAAAATGGAGCTATTGTAAGTTTGGTAACTAAGGTTTTTGTTTTAGTATCTTATCCTAATTGGAATGTCTGTATTTACCGATATTCTAAGAGCAATATACGCATGCAGGATTTCCATAAACCTATTTGCAGTAATGTAAGTTACGTCAAATGAAAACCGGGGCAGAAAGCTAGCGACCAGAAATATAAACAAACGCAGGCGTGGTCATTATCTCTCCGCAAATACTTGCGATGATAATGTTTATGATACACAATTAGGGCTGTCAAATTTCAATAAATGGACAACAAAAATTAAAACTGCAACTATCGACTCGTTTAGAATGAGAAACGAAGGATATAATATCAAACTCGAAGCCCAATGCACCAAGCTAGTCCGAAGAATTAAGGTCCAATACATGCAAGTGGCAACCCTATACACAATGTATTGATTTACTTCCTATCTCAATACTAAGAAACGTTCATAAATTATGTCATAGCATATTGTTGATTTTGTTTGAATAAGTGGTGTTTTTATTTACTATCAACAAAACAATGATTGTTTTTAATTGATTGTTGATTTGATTTTATTGTTATAATACTCATCAAAATATAAATAATTGACTATGTTTTAATTAATATAATTTGATATATGATATTACGTGTTCCGACACATTGAAAAAATGATTATTTCTCTTGAGTATCAAACTAATTGATAGTCCTATAATTTGATATTGACGTAATTTACTGGCGAAAATGAAGATTGTTTCATAGTTTATTCAACTACTATCTTGAAATAATAATTAGCCTTTTATGTAACCTACTTATTTAGTTCATGTATTGGGAAAATCTTATTATTGAAAAATAGACGTATTCATACATGTAAATGTGCAGAAATGTGATAAAAATGTCTGCATTTACAGTAATATCTTCACAAACTTTCCCCGAGCGTATATTCAGAAACTATTTCCACAAAATTGACCAGTTTTTGAACGCGTTCCAAATATACTACCTCAGATTGAAACTCGTCTATTTATGTCTTTTTAAAATTGCATAAAAGTTTATTCCTTAGAAATGGTTGTGAGATTCTAAGTGTGAAAAGATATGGAGTACCATCGTGTCTAGAAATACTTTATTTATACATTACGTTGAAAACCTATTGATGTTATGAATGCTAAGATACTTACGAATGCAGAGGTTTTGAAATATTTAAAACAAAAATGTCTAATCGTACATATAATGAAAAATAAATGGTTATTTGTTCCCGTTGACTCCTAAAAGTACCCACTGGACCGTTTTCAAATATTATTTTAACGAAAGAATTTATTTCTATTAGCTGGTAACATTTTATACTTTTCCGTCTACATCACGCAGAGAGACCGTGCCAAATATCTAATAAAATATAATATAACAGCCGATATCTAGTAAGCATGCCAGTCAATATATTCAGTTCTTATATTTTATAGCATCGATATTTTTGTGCTTCCTTCGATAAGCTCCTCTTGCACCTTTATTTGTTCGATTTATTCATGTCTCCGCATAAATTTTGCAACGATAAAAAACTGTTCCATACATAAAATCAGTCTAAAGATACACGAAGACATCTCAATCCTTGAGCTCTCTGGCGACATCTAACATATACTCACGTATTTATATATATGTTGATTGTTAACGCTGCCGTTTGTCGGTAGTTCTCTTGTAATCCGCCTAGGCTGGGCTCAAGCCAGCTCAGTGACTTTATAGCGCCAGAACTATTATATTTCTACTTATACTTTATAATATGTTACATATTATATTGTTCATTTAATTATAGAGTACTAGCTTTAGTCCTCGACACCGTCTACGCGGAATTAAAAAAAAGAAAGTAGCCTATGTTTTCTTCCAGACTATGCTCTACCTCTACGCCAAATTTCATCGATATCTGTTCAGCCGTTTAGGCTACAAACTCTTTCGCATTTATAATATTGGTAACAAATGATTGTCTGCTTAATTTAGAGCAGTTCTTGCAAAGTTCTCATTTCGTATAATTTTGTTTACTGTCAAGCGCTTGCGATAAATGTTAAAATGTAATCTAATTTCGATTCAGACTACATATTTTAGATACTAACTACTGAATTAATGAAACCGGTATTCTGTTGTAATAACAAAGTTTTAATGATACCATTACGTTTGTTTCAGGTATTTTGGGACAAGAGACTCAGTCCGGTAAGGGGAAGCAGCGAGGATAACTTTTTACAATTCGTAATGTTTTGATATTAGCATAAAACAGCCGTGAGATCTAAAGGCGTTCCTTTCATTCAAATTCAAAGAACCGTTATCATTTTCACCACTGATTTTCTTTTAATATAATTCAAAAGTAATAATACTTTAAGGGAGTTATTTTTATCTGTATAATGATAGAAAATAAGAATCTAAAAAAAGAGATTAATGTATTATAGATCTCTAGATAAAATAATCTATATGGAAAATAACCTCTGAACAATAATAAGAACATGATAATTTGTTTTAAACCATACATAAATCATTAAGTTATTTAAAAACACCTATTTACTATCACTTAGTACGCCAGATTGAATTAATTTCTTTTACCTAGCTATGAAATGTTTAACTATGTTAGCAAATTCTTAATAACGTTAAATATTTTACTTTTAATGTCTTGCCAAAAACACTGCCTTGAAAACATTAACCGAATAATAAAACTGCAACAATGCAGGCATTATGAAGAGGCGTTTCGTCCCTGTTTGGCAACGTAACCGCTGTTTTGTCGGCTGGGAGTATTTTTTTGCTATACGCGGTCCCGCATTCAGTAGCTCGTACTGCATTTTTCATTTCAAAGCTGAAACTGTATTCATGCAGATATACTATCATGTTTCTATATACAACTGCTATATTGTATGTTCCTTCTAAGTCTGAAGACGGGTTGAGGAATAGTTTTTATTCCAATACGAGTGGATAGCGACTGCCTTTTGATTCGTTTCAGCTCTGGGGAAATGTGCGTTGGAAATGCGATACATTTTAGAATTACTAGAAATTTTCATAAATAACTATCATACTTCATACTAATATTATAAATGCGAATGTTTAGATGGATGGATGGATGGATGTTTGTTAGAGTAGCCAAAACGGCTGAACGGATTTCAATAAAATTTGGCATAGATGTAGAGCATAGTCTGGGAGAACACATATGCTTTCCCTTTGTTTTTTTTTATTCCACGCGGACGAAGTCGCAGGCGAAAGCTAGTAGATTATATTTATTAAATATTTTATTCTTTGAAGATATGAGCTTGTTAGACAACGCCTAACGATCTAACTACGCGTTTAGTTTTAAAGTGACGTGAAAGCACTTCACTCCCAAAAATTTTCTAGGTTAGTTGTCGTTGCTCCTTTTCTAGTCAGCGTCTCTAAAGCTGTGGTCTATTTTCAAAAGTAAACTCATATACCATGCAAGTGGAGCATTTCGTATAAGCTGAATATTACGCAATGGCATTTTTCATTTCAGTGTTACGACACGTCCGCTTTACGTTTTCAGTCATTGCAGTGTCGTGATATAACGCATATTGTATGAAATGGAATACTCTTTTTTTTAAAGAGTGAAAATTTCCCTGCAATCCCGTGAAACGTATTCGAGTAATACTCGCTTACAAAAATGTTTTATTGTAATTCCTCGGTTCCGTTCGTCCATTGTTTTAGTGTTGTACTCTACCTCAGTTTTCCCGCAGCTTTTACCGCGCACTGAACGTTATTAACATTTTTATTCTATGTATATATTCATGTAATACACTATCTGATCTTACTGTTGACCTACTTTATTTAGTGAATCTGAGATGTAGTAAGGTTTACTGTATTTTAATGATAATACATTACTTAATCTTATATACCGTAAATTAATGTAAAAACGTATAAAATAAAACATGTTAACAAAATAGTATAATTGAAAATCCCTTAGTAGCGTCCACATCGAGTATTCAAAAACTTGTACAATATTAAACTTAGCCGCAGCGCCTATCGCGTGTCTAGTTTAAAATGAGAATTTCAAAGTTTGCTCGTAACTCAGAGTGGTCGATAACGTCGTCAATTAGTGGCAGTCGCTCGACTTTCTGAAGAACTCTTGTAGCCCAGTTAGAAAGCGACATAATTCGCGCATTTACCACTTTAAAGCGCACTTCGCTGCGCAGTTGACGTAAGGATTCTAAATCGTAATTTTCTTCGCCTTACTTGCCTGTAGGCAATCTTTTTAATACATAAAGAGCGAATTTAGTTATTCGTTCTGTACCACTTGTGCTTGTTTATTTGATTTTTACCAATCCTTCATTGAATTAATCTAAGTTTTAGTACTTCTTTACTTAGTCTCAGTTATAAAGTGCATTGCTTTATATATAGTGTATGAACAATAGTAGAAGTAACGTGGATGGGCCATGTTCACTGGCGACATTGTTTGGGCGGGCGGAGCGCCGGGGTGAACGAACTCACTAACAACTTCCGCCTACCTGAGAACGCTAGTCGTTAACCTAGACTTAGCCTTCACGGTTACATTTTTTTTCTACTGCACCGATGCAGTCTTTTGTTGTAATCTCTTTTGTTGAAAAGCTTATTTATTTTTACGACGGTTTCGAAATGTTTAGGACTTTTGATTTGACGTATATATTTGAAGATCAATACTAGATAGATAATTGACGACATAAAATTAATATTAATCTCTTTATTCTCCTCTGTACTCACATCATGTGACATATTATATTGAATACTAGCTTTTGTCCGCGACACCGTCCGCGTGGAATTAAATAAAAACAAAACCAGATACCATATGTGTTCTTCCAGACTATGTTCTATATCTATGCCAAATTTCATGCAGATCCGTTCAGCCGTTTAGGCTACAAACTCTAACAAACATCCATCAATCCATCTCGCATTTATAATATTAGTATGATACACAAATATACCTTCATATATTATGTCAGCGTAAACTTTTCAAACGGGACAAGTACAAAGTACTTGAGAACATTGTGAATGTAACATATAGTAGTGAAACATCTTCAAACGATTGTCAATACCTGACATTAGCCTGCGGGTTTTCGAGTCCATTTTATGAGGCTTTGTTACTTCAAGAGGCTTCGTCAACTATACGCTAGAGATGCCCTTAGGGCAAACTCTCGTCTTTATTATGTCAAAAGTGTCTGATATTTGTACAACATTTTTCCTTTATGAATATGATTTCAGTGTTGTTGAGCGTCGGTGGTTCAGTGGTTTAAGCACTTGACTTGTAATCTACAGGTCTTGGGTTCGAATCCCGCCGCCATGTACCAATGTGATTTTAGATTTTTCGGATTTTCATATGTACATAATTTACTCGACGTTTTTACGGTGAAGGAAAACATCGTGATGCAACCTGCACATATCGGCGAAGAAATTCAAAGATATGTGTGAAGTCAACCAACCCGCACTTGGCCAGCGTGGTTGACTATGACCTAGTCACCCTAACTTTAGGATAGGCTCCGAGCCCCTCGGTGGGGGCGTATAGTGAGCTGGTGATGATGATTGTTGACACTTCTTGGTAATTGATACGTTGTAGCAGTTGATTTTTTATCTACATCTTTATAGTGCATCCATTCGGAAATGTGTTACGTTATTAAAGTAAACAACGGATTCCGGCAACATTTATTTCTGATTTACGATCGAAAGTGTTTAATAGGTACTTATGAAAGGTTACGTCGGACATTTTAACTAACCATTTAATAATTCTATTAATTAAAAACTCAATATACAGACGAAACCAACTACGCACTTGTAAAAATTCGAATGCATGAAAACGATCACTGTCAAATTAATTAAAAACGACGAGTAGTGAATGTGGGTCTAATTATAAAATCGCTTACCGAACTTTACCAAGCTGCCATTCGCACAGCGAACTAATTTCACTAGATCAAGCTAATAATGAATCAGGCGTCTGATTGAATCTTTTGTTAGTGGAAGTAAAATCTATTCGACCTAAATCTTGCAATACGAATCCAATTCTTGCGCGCCCGCCTCGCTTCGGGCGATGCATTTGAGTTAGGTAGTCTCGCAATTTTCGTTATTAGGTACTCTGTTATAAGGACTATTTTTATATGTATTTTGTTGTAGATATTAGAATGAAGATGTTATTGAATGCAGTCGAGCAAAATCTTCGCCTACAATGTTTTGGGCATTTTAATATACATTTGCGATAGATAGTTACTTATCTCTTGTTATCGACCGTCCTTAGACTAAATAAGAGACGTTTAATACTTAAACTTGTCAACTTAGACTACCAATTTATATCCCATCTTGTTTTATTACATTAAAACCTAAAATATGTCAATTATCTTTTCTTAAATTCCCGTGTTTATTTACGCATTGATTAGTAACATTATAAATTACACATACACACATAGATGCAGTCTTGGGAATTTTTAACGTTGTTTTAATGTCTTATTTGCATAAATATAGTATGGAAATTGAGTGACCGGGTTCAGTCCATTCCTACAATGGCTGTGAAAAGCGAGGCTTTCTCACGCGAGCCCCCGCTTGTCACGGCTACTGAATCTGATTTATATACTTGATTATAATATACGCCAATCATTCTGATAGAACGAAGAAGTGTAATTTAAATAATACATTCTTTTTTGCACTACATACATTCTTTTAATGGAACAATTAAATCGTCACTTAGCATAAAAGTAGTTTAGTAGACTGTCAAAAAACTTTTTTAAACCTTAATTCGACGGATTTTTTGTAGCAAGAATCTGTTGTTTTTTTTAGTAATCATTTTTGATATGAAATAAACTAGTTCAGTAGATTTTTTTAAATAAATCGTTCTTCACGCTGGACACTATCCAATTAAGGGTTAAACTGTTTTTCGAGTAATTAAAAACTTTTAATTCTTAGCCTTTAACTAAGCAGTCTAGGTATGTGTTCTTCCGGACTATACTCGTTTGGTATAAACGTAAACGTGATACTTCATTACTATACTTTTATCCTCAAATATTCGCTTTCGCATTTCACAAGATATGTGCTACTGATGGCTGTGTAAATACGTATAACGCTGCTCGAATTGTCATACAATACCAAAATGTATGGGAAAATTATACCTATCAAATAAGGAAAGGGTTTACTGTAAATCACTGTCGGGGATAATAAAATGTTTGGGCAAGTAAATATTGTATTACCCATAGCTGATTTGCGTAGATTTTATTTTCCTTTTCAAACAAATTATGTTTTATAACTTTTGTTGTAACATCCTTTATAGCTTTTACATTTATATGCGACAGATGGCTTTTATTTTATTTTTCGATTTATTTCGGATAAACCACGAATTTTATTAGTTGATTGGATTTCATCCGACATGCTGCGTTGTTTGTTTTGCGGTTTACCTGTGTTCTATCGATCCATTACAATCCTGTCAGTCCTATTTGACCCGTGTACTTTGAAATGTCATCATCATCTCACTATACATCCCCACTAAGGGGCTCTGAGCCTACCCTAAGTGACTAGGCCATAGTCTTAGCCCTAGTTTGAAATGTAATATACTTTAATTTACTAAGGGTCCCACTGTCTGAATACTTTTATAAAACGTATTTAATTTTAATTATCTATGAAGAGAAGTAGATGAAATTTTTAAAATTTCATAATGAAAATTTCTATTAAAATACAGACCGGAGATTTTTAATTCTTAATTAAAAGTTTGAATTAGTGCAAATTATTTCTCAATTCTAGAGATCTGCTAATTAAAAGCTATTAATCTTCTTAAGTACTAGTCTAAAATAACTGCATTTTTAATTAAAATAAAATTCACTTTAGTGCGGTATAAAAGTTAATATAAGCTATATTACAGAAACTTGTTAAAGGCTCTACATTGTCTAAATATAGTTTCGTCGATTGTCTACCCACTAAGAGATTGCTACGCTCTGTGATATGAAACTTTTGATTTAAGTTACATGGCGCCCGCGAACGTGGGCTAAGTACGTGGTACGATCAATGTGGGTTCATCTCTGTGGAACAAAAGCCATCTCAGTTATGAATGTTAATTGACACCGCAACAGTTCATTTTAGTCACGTGATCTAGGCATCTGTTTAAGAGCGCGCGCACACCTGAAACTAAACTATCGCAACACTGTTAGGTCTCGCTTTGATTCTTATGAGGTTATATGGAGGTGCGCACACTACTCTATTTTTGTAACTAAACAGTTGAATTTCCTGTGAAACAATTGATAATCGCACAACTGTTGTGCGATAGTTTAGTCAAGGGTGCGCACGCTCTAAATGTCTCATTTCGGTTTCAGTGATTATTTTCTAATTTAGACTTTTATGAGTCAACTAGCTTTCGCCAGCGACTCCGTACGCGTAATATTAAGAAAAACAAAAGTAATTAGCCTATATGTTCTTTCACACTATCCTCTACATCTATGGCAAATTTCATCGAGATCCGTTCAGCAGTTTAGGCTATAAACTCTAACAAATATCCATCCATCCATCTAAACTTTCGCATTTATAATATTAGTAAGAAGTAAGATTAGTAAGATTTCTGCACCATTTTTTTTTCGTACATACATTTTTACTGTGTCAATTTATATTATAGTAATAAATCATTTATCTATGTGACATCTCAAGCGCACGTCAAATCATGCGCGACAACCGCGCCATGCTATGAGGCGACAACAATACATCACGTAGCATACGCTCCGTCTTTTGTTTTTGTTTCGTAATTGTGATGATGTCTTCTTCAACAATTCGAACAAATGTAGACGACAGAATTGATTGTCGCATTATTCTATGATACGTACTAGCTTTCGCCCGCGACTCCGACCGTGTGGAATTAAAAAACAAAAGTGAATAGCCTATGTGTTCTTCCAGGCTATCCTCTACATCTATGCTAAATTTCATCGAGATCCGTTCAGCAGTTTAGGCTACAAACTATAACAAACATCCATACATCTAAACTTTCGCATTTATAATATTAGTAAGATTATCCTCTGTTTCTAGACGAACTGGTATAGTGGCTTAGCAAGCTGTTATCCTAAAATACTATTGAGTAATTATCGTCACCTCTGGAGATCCATAATAATTTGACCTTTGAAGTTACTTCTGCTCAAACTAGTATTTTATTAATGAAAAAATCTTTTTATAAATTTAGTACACTGTCAACTAATAAATAAGGCCATTATAAAGTTTATTCAGGGCTTAGTCATATTCGAAAGTCAATGTTATCATACGTATAATTTACATACGCGTGCGTTGTGCGGAAAGTGTTTACACAAAAAAAACGCCTCGAGTGCGACTCGGTAACAGGTTGTCCACGACACGACCGACACCGTTACCTGACACACAAACTTAACCCGAAAGGACCGCGTGTCCGTCTACAAATGTCACTTTTGTCACAATGCAATGTCACATTAGCAAACTATCCATTAAGTAGTATATATATGTATATCAGCGCGTAACATCCTTCGACCACGTTACCACTTAACTATAGGTGGAATCGTGGTCAAGCGCTGTTTTTAGAAATCATAAAAAAAATCATATATCTATACCTTATGTAGATTGTTCGTGCCGCTTAGAAAAATCATTTTTTTTATTTTTACTATCATTTTTTTTTCGTTTTTATTTTTAGTCTGTGGTAGTTTATAATCTATGCATATACTTTATAATCTACGTATACATCTGCATCTCAACTTCCGCCAAAGCTCCGACAATTTTGTAAAAAGAAGCCAGAAAAATGAAATTCTAAGATTTATTCAAAAAAAGGTAGTTTAATTTAATTCTTTGTTCTTAACGAACACAGATCATAATAAAACCTACTGATAATTTAAGATATCGATTGTCGAAATTTGAATCGAAAAATTGGAATTCGAAAATTTTAAAAAAGTGTGTATGCACCTGTACAATACGTCTGTATT
Organism: Papilio protenor; assembly: GCA_029286645.1. Lineage (NCBI taxonomy): Eukaryota > Metazoa > Arthropoda > Insecta > Lepidoptera > Papilionidae > Papilio > Papilio protenor. Next base: position 4,648,182 of record JAGSMZ010000019.1, on the reverse strand, counting down.
TTCAGAATAACCTCCCTTTTCATACGTTCATAGTATTCAGTGGTAGCGTAGCGCATGCGATATTAGCACCCCGTGCATTTTTGTTCACAACGACGCAATCCTCGTTCCCGACAGTTCCTTTGTGAGTGCACTCCTGACGATTGTGAATAACATGAATGAAGGCCAGATTCACTTTACTATCTGAGGTTCATTTCACAACGCGTGTTTACTTGTGTACGATATCCCGGCCATTGGAAGCTCGAAATTGTTGCCTCCCCTTGTTGTTTTGCCATAAACACTCGTATTTTAAATCTAAACGTAAAATACATAAATTTCTTCTTTGGTTTAGTTAATATAATATTTTACTAGCTGTTGCTCGCGACTTCGCCTGCGTGAAATTAAAAAATAATACAAAATATAGCCTATGTTACTCACTGATAACGTAGCTTTTTTATGGTGAAAGAATTTTTGAAATCAGCCCAGTAGTTTTCGAGTTATTTCAATATATATACATATTACCTCTTTATTAGTATTTTATAACTTATGGAAAAAATTACATTTCTAAGTGTACAATACCTCGTACCATTGAATACAATGATCACATTCAGACATCTTTATGTCCCGTTCTAATATAGACCGCAATTCAATGCTCTTGTGAATGTCAATCGATGCGCAAACGTTTGGTGCGTACCAGACCTTATTCTTGTAGACTATGCTACCTATGTTTCTTTTCACTGCCGAAGTGCATGTAAGGCATTGTCATTCCTCTCATTGGAATTAAAAAAGATTGTCAGTAAAATGTCTTTATACATTCAGCAGTGGAGTTTCACGGTATAAGGCAACAACTGTACCGATCACGAACCGTCAAAACGTCACAAAACGACTCATTAACAAGACTTGCCTAACAGAAGCACGCATTTGCGTCACGCTTCTGTTGTTCTTTGATGTCAAAGCGTGCGAACTGAATGTACTGTTACGTTGTTTCTTGATTTCAATCTTTACTGATAAGTTAAATGTAGCAATACTTTTAGTGTTGGTAATTTAGATCGTGGTGCACAAATAGATAACTCTTTGATCCTGTCTATTACCAACTATATGAAGTGTGTCACTGAATTTAAAAGTATTTATGTAAAGAAAATATTCTAGTGATGATATGGAACTAAGAAAAATGCCATATCAAGATCAAAATGTAACAAAAAGTGACATACAGGTATATATTACTAGCTTTCGCCCGCGACTCCGTCTGCGTGGAATTAAAAAAAACAAAAGTGAGTAGCCTATGTGTTCTTCCAGACTATCCTCTACATCTATACCAAATTTCATCGAAATCCGTTCACCCGTTTAAGCTATAAACTCTAACAAACATCCATCCATCCATCCATCCATTCATGTAAACTTTCGCATTTATAAGATTAGTAAGAAGAGAAGTTCATATTTAACTGTAATATGTTATTTAAAATTAGAATTTACTTTTCAATGTCGACAAATGAAGACCCAAAAAAATCTTCTATAGCAATACCGCTTTACTGCTTTTATAAATAAAAATTACATCAAAGCAAACGTAACATACTATCAATAATTACACAAAACTCGATTTACATCAAAGATTCCGTACAAACGATGTTCTTTACACAGTGATTTACCGTCTTCAAAGAGAGAGGACTGTATCTTTAATGTCAGTGACGAAAACAATGGATAATTTGCTAGCGTTGAGGCGTTATTAGTCCGCTTTATAGACAATGCAGTTTGTTTATAATAACGGGTACCGTGAAATATATGCTCGATTGTTATATCTCTGGTTGAATAAACAGTAATAACTTGGACTTAAAGCGTCAGCAGAACAACGAAGTTTTAATTTTATAGTTTCGTTGTTGTATGCGGTATTTTCGTTTAAGAATTGTGTGGATTTTATAATTATACCTTTAAGAATAGCTTATTTTAGATTGTAATTTCAATTTTAATATACGAAATAACAGCATTGTTAATATCATTGTTGTTATCTATATCTATACTCTATACTAATATTATAAAGAGGAAAGATTTGTATTTTTGTTATTTGTAAAGGAGTGGATTCAGATATGACGGCTGATAGAGATGTATGGAAGAGCAGCACATACTGTGCCGACCCTCCATAAGGGATAAGGGCAAGTTGATGATGATGATGATTTGTATTTTGTATGTATTGAAATAACTCAAAAACTACTGGGCCGATTTTAAAAAAAACTTTCACCGTTAGAAAGGTAATTTATCTGTGAATAACATAGGCTATTTTGTAATTTCACGCGGGCGAAGTCGCGAGCAACAGCTAGTTGTCTATAATTTGCTTTTATTGGACGTGTTGAAAAGACGTTCTTTCTGCTGCATAGGACTAAGTCACGATATAAGATCAGTTTAAGACCTACTGGTAATGCTATGGCTGTACTCGCTAAATAAAAACTTGCATGACTACATTTATTTTTAACATTCCTTTCCTGAAAATAATTAGGTCAATGCCGATCCAAGTGAAATATTGCACAAAACATACAACGCGAACTGAGATTGTTTACGCCTGGTCTGTGCAAACTGAAAATTCCAATACGGCATGTTATTACGCCAATACCGGACGAGTTAGAGTTGTAAAAGAAATAAAGGAAGGAAGGCTTCACAAACAAGACCGCGTCGTAATTTAAAAAAAAGGGAGCTAAGACTGATTAAAGATTGCTACGCTCATTTAACGCTTCGATAAACGCAATTACGAGCCACGGCTCTAGGAAGAACTCTCTTTTCTCTCTTATCCGTTTTTTTAATGTTACCTCCTTCAGTTTTATTTTTCTCTCAGGAATTATGTCAATGGGCTCTATTCACCTTGTTTGTACTAAATGTACAAATACTTTTTTTTTTCTGAATTTCTGTGTGTTTAAAAATAATTCCCATTTCTTTTCCGACCTTGAGTTATAGTTGGGCTTGCATAGAAAGCAGTCTTCGTTATAAAGACGTGGCGCATTGCAGTTTCATCTACACAAGTGTTAAAGTAAAATTAAAACTATACTGCAAAATAAAGAAGCCAAGAACAACATCACAAAATTCGTGGAAATACACTTTTATATTCTCTCTTACGAGTCCATGAGTCCTTTGTATTATGAGATTGAACAACTCTGCGCTAATCTTGTGTTAAGACCCTTAAATGTGGAATATTTAAGTAATGTCTTTGAGACATTAGACACCCTGTACACCTTTATCTTCGTAGCGAGTAAATGGCGTAGCAATATCGTTATATCTGACGCCGAACAATAGCAGAATGTGCACACCGACTCCCTTCACCTAATCAACGCGAACCTCTTTTGAAGATACTCCTTTCGAGGAACTTCTACCGGTTTGTGGTAACGATTGTTTGTGTAATACACTTTATCTATGGAACACGCTCGAGTTCCATTTTCGAAATTTAATTTCATTGTGACGTCATCGACCTACTTTAGAAGACGTTCTAATGAAGGGTTCATTACGGGCTCATGACGAGTCCTGACAGATGTCAGTTCATATTTTGTACTTATCACATTAAAATAATGTTATATTTGATGGCCATGAACCTATGTATTAAAATATATAAGAGTTTGTCATTCAATACAAAAATTAAATCTTTATTAAGACACTAGCGTTCGCCCGCGACTCCGTCCGCGCGGAACTAAAAAAACAAATGTAAGTAGCCTATGTGTTCTTTCAGACTATCCTCTACATCTATGCCAAATTTTATCGAAATCCGTTCAGCCGTTTAGGCTACAAACTCTAACAAACATCCATCCATCTAAACTTTAGCATTTATTATATCAGTATGATTCAATGCTATTTAAAATTGCTTTATTTGTTCAATGACATCAAAAGTTTTAAGTGCGAATAAATTATTCTAGTTAAAATTTAACGTGTGTGAAATTCATTTTATCTGAACATTTTAATTACTATGCCGTAAATGCTTCTATTACAGAGCCTTGCACAAACCTATCAGGTTTACAAAAGCGCGATGTTAGGAAAGCGAATAAAATAAACCTTATCTCTTATCGGGTGTTTGTAATTAGATAATGTGAGCTTAGCTTTATTTACTGCGGACACGTGCGCCGGACTGCGATTGTGTGTTGCATACCAAGTTTTATAAACTGAACTATTTTAGATCAATAATTGGCAACAAAATATACCAGACCAGGAACTATGTTGAATTTATTCTATGGTTTATATTGTTTTTATGTATACATTTTACCAAATTTTCAAACAATTGAATACGTAAAGATAGGGACGATACGAAAATGTTTTGAGTTTTCTATAAGTAGATAGATTTCTTAACGTTTTATGATTAGTAGGACAGAGAACTATCATATTGCAACAAAGTACGATTCTAAGACATTTGCATCCGCTGACTTTTTGCATAATTAGAGGGGTCGTCGCTCCATCTAGTGTGAGGTCTTCCTGTATTCCTAGTACGACGTACAATGCGTAAACTCTGACAATATTGATAAGTATTGTTTTAAGCAATTGAAACAAATATTCAATTTCATTTCACTTATAATAAGAATAAACATTAAATAGTTTACAATCCATTTAAAATTTTAAAAGGTTTTACAATTTTTTTTTATCCTGGCGGCGTGTTACTAACATTGTGACGTTTATTAAAGGAAAACCTGTTTCACACAGCCAGTAAAAAAAGTAAAATCACAATGAGAAATCAATACACTAACATTAACTTCTACCAACTTTTGCATACTGTACTTCGACAAAAGCATCAAACATGATAGGTTTCTGCACTTTAAATGCACTGGCGATATATTACGGGGTCGAATGTTTTCAATAAAATTTCAAGTCAGGCCGTCTACGGCGGTGCGGGCGTCGCGGGCCGCATCGAAGCAATTTACTCTCCATCACAAACCAATCATCGGTCGTCGGCGTCGCTTCGCTTCCTGCAACAAATATTGCTTCCACGTTTAATTCGTACATCGCCTGATATTTTAGATGCATCGATTTTTCACTTTTGATCTTTATTTTATCGCTCCACTTCTCATAGACATAACAGTTAAAAATACTGGAATGTTACTTGAAATTTGCGACTAGATGAACAATAATCCTGTAACTATAATCTGTTTCGATTTATAGTTACTAAAGCTATTCCTAAATGTTTGTATCTAAATTAATGTTCAATACTAAAAAGTTATATGAGGATCTCCAAAGCATTGCATATCACATTGCTGACGTACTGGCAACTTTAGTTTTAAAAATTGTAATTTCTAAAATATGTTAATCGAGTCTTATTCTTACTATTTCCGATTTTTTTTTTCATTCCAATAGAGAAATATATCGGTATCTGTAATCCAAAAATAGCTACCTTCATAAGCATGTGTTGCTTCGATTAATAATACAGATATCGTTATTGTTGTTATAAAAAGAGACGGCGATAAAACTAAATAGTTATTTTTTAAATCATCTATATTAAGGCTAGTCCCACCAAATTGTAAATTGTCTGATAATAATCCAACATGTAAAATATGTGATGGAAATATCGGATTTTGTTACCTTATCGGACAGTGACGTAATTTTTAAGCTATCTGAGCCTCTAGCCAGTGGTGGGACAGGCCCTTAGTGTTGTGTTTCTAATGAATTTTATTTAATGAAAATTATTAGTTGTAATGTGTTTTAAATAAAAAGAAGTTTTTCAGTATTCTTCAGTTTTTTAACAATGTAAGTAATATATCATTTTTTTATAATTGAATAATCGATTGTTGATTAAAATTGTTAACAGTTGCAGCAAATCTGCACAAATACGGGCATTTGATACGTAAAATCCACGTAATTACGGTCCATGTGCAATATTTAATCGCTTTAATTGCCATTGTCCGTTTTTACTTTAGTTTTTTCATCATCTGTTTCGAAATGACTCACGTTTTCTAATCGTATTCTATGCAGCCTTGCTACTTATAATTGAAACAAACCTGTTTTTATGGCCTATGTCCAGCAGTGGGCAGACAAAGGTTGATGATTATGATGATGTTTACTTTTTTAGATTTTGAAAATATCATAAGATAAACTATTGACAAGACAACGTAGTTTTAAAGTCATACCTTCAAGAGCGGTTAAAATAAATTAAGTTGTCTGTCTTGATATCAACTTACTGGCAAAAGTTGGTATCAATTTCATGTCAATAATCTCGTGAAATTATGCACAATTATACAAGGTTGATGTTTATAGGAAACGGAAGTTTTTAAAGAATTCGTGTTTTAACATAGATGAAGAAATCTCGAATTCTTAATAACATACAAGGAAATGCTCAAAACTTCCGCGAATCATCAAAAGAATTCTTAATTTATTATAGAACTAATTATTAATGTTTTATTATACACATTCTCTTTTATACTGATGTTATAAGAATACAAGTATAACATAATTTTTACGAAGACATTGTTAAAAATTGTTATTTTCGTCAAACGTCAAACGTCAAACCTCAAACCTTTTGGCTGATTCCTTATAAATTATGTTATCTTTATTTGTAAGACGTATTTATACACGATAAATGTATACAATCTCAGTTCCTTTATTTAATGAACGATTGAAATAATATTTATAAGCTTATTTGTGACAAATCATACTGTTATACTTCATAGATATTATAAATGCGAAAGTTTGGATGGATGGATGTTTGTTAGAAGGTATACCAAAAGGCTGAATGAATTTTGGATAGATGTAGAACATAGTCTGAAAAAACACAAAGACTAGTAATTCAGTATCATTCCGCGCAGCAGTATTTAGCGACAGATACAACTTCTTAAAACCCAAGGAATGTTTCTTTTCTGAATATATTTTTAACATTTATATGTTGTACACATGGTCAATGATTATGTGTGTGTGAAATAAACATGAGGTCCGTGACGTCACATTAATTTGATCAAAGTGAAAACTCGATCGTTTTCCACGCTACTTGTTTCGAGTCGCTGTCAACGGCCCGGCTAATGCTTCCGTCGGCTTCCAATTTTAAACTTTTGATGGTGTTTACGACCGCGCCGTAGATTTATGGAGCGGTCGATTTTCTGGTATCAATTTCGTCAATTTCACGGATGAGCCGAGCTTCACAATTCCCTTGTCAGGTGAACTATGGCAAGGGATTCCGCACGTAAATAATTTATATTTGGTACAAGAATAGATGACTAAATATACGAATAGCGTTGATAGAGCCGAAAACACCGTTAAGACATTTTAAGCTAATAATATAAGGTTATTAACTAAAAACAATGATGTATTCTCCAAAAATGGGTTCAATAACCTTACACAGCACTTCATTTAGCTAATAAAATATATTATTAGTTTTTCCTGCTTATAATCAGTGTTTTGTTTTAGTTTTTGTTTTTTTTTATCTCTTAAAAACTCGGTTCATAGCGTTGTGAAAATTCTTGTTTAAACGTTATAGTCCTGATATTTATTGTTTTCGGTTGAATAACTATTTTGTATGAATCTAAGTAGCTTACGCACCGTTTATTCGAAACTTAATTACAAACATTTCTTGAAGCTAAACACGTAAGGCCTTCAAGTGAGCAGACAGTCTAATCTCCTTATGTATTTATTCTTGTATTTCAAGTTAAGTCTAAGCCATAAAGTTAGTAGAAGCTCAGTCAAGGCCGTACACTTGAATATTCTCAAGCGAACCCGTAAATTGTGAAGGGTCGTTTAAAATACGACTTTTAAGGAATTTTCATTAAGCGAATTAAGCAGTAAATATGAGCGTGCGGCAATAGACTTTCAAAGGCGAGGTGTTTTCAAAGGATTTTATTACACCTGCCGTGTAAAATACTGCGGTTGAGACTTATATTTTTATGACCTTATTTGAACCTGTATTAGGTTATAAATTAGATCAACATCTTTTTAAAAATTGTTAAATAAACCTAATATAGAATTTATCTTGTGTATCTCGAAAATGTTGTGTTTTAAAATCGGCATGAATGTTGATGTAAAACTATTTAGTTCCTTTTAATAGTGGTCTCATTATTTTAAAACTGGAACTGCTAATATTCTCGTATTTTGATGTTGAAATCATACATTAATGTAACTGTTTGTCACCAGGTGTCGCGACCAGAGAATCGTCGCTCGGTGTCAGTGGGTGGCAATGTGGAGAGGCATTCTTATGCTGAGGGCAGAGTACCAGCGCCGCACGGACCTCCACCGTCGCCTGGCGCGGTTGCCGCACAGCGCAGGGTTGAAGCCGCATGCCAGGCGAGCAGAAAACTGCTGGAAGAGACTCTCGCTAAACCAGGTTTGTATAACTCAGTTGATACTGTAACCCTGACCAACAATACGTGAAAATCCTTCCATATTCAATGGTGGAAACGCAACTTTCTTCTACATACATACCTTAAAAGGAATTAAAAATGCTAAAGAAAGCGTCAATGTAATCCATAATCGTCCACTGTACTAATGTATTGTGTCTGCAATGGCTTTCGTCATTGTTGTGGACCATTTGTTGGAGAGAAAGCAAAGGAAATGCTCAGAGGTGTGAAAGTACAATCTCTTTCCTTTAGATTAGTGCAATTTATAAGGATAAATTATTTCTTGAACGATATTATACTAGTCTGTTTACACTTATCTAACTTCTAGATACTGACTATTCGAGTAAGTTTCGAACATTCAACAAATACTCCTACACTGAATAGGATGAACTAAAAGATTTTATGATGACTTGTGTTCGAAAAGTCTGTACATACTTTTAGCTAATATAAGGTGTTAGGTTTCTTTATCTGAATAAAAAAACAAAATATGTATACTAGATGCATGTCTTCATTTTATACTAATTAAAAATTACGTCACATTAACTAAGCCACAAGATTGTAAAGCAAACGTTACAAACACTGTCATGTTTTTGCTGCAGTTTTTTTGTTCTTTTGTCTTGCGGTCCGCTGCTCGGAGCGTACTTAGTATCTTCAACTTAGCCAAGTAAAAACATCGCACGCCTCAGTGCTAGTTAGTTGATTAAAGCATTAATTAAATTAGACGGCGGGTGAGCGCGGGCTATGCGTATATCTTGGGAAATCACATTCCCTATGCGACTCCGAATCAAGGGTTATTGAGTTGCATACTAGTGATGCGCCTTTTCAATGTATTTTTTTAATATCGACTTTTTTATTCTCTATTGATAGGCCTTTTAGATGTTACTGTGTAGTGGAAAGATCAAAGATTAATTCTGAAACGAATCTTGAAACAGTTACAATATGACGTCAAAATTTACTTTATTTTGTGTGATGCCCTCAATGTGTGAAATTAAACCGAAAGTTTAATAAAAATATGTCTCATAAATTATATTTAAAGCATAATTACGTAATGTAGCATGTAAAATGTTTGATCAATGATAAAGCCTTCATGAAAAGTAGCGAGTGTCCGGCTAATATGAAAGGTTTGCATACAAGCGCAGCGCAGGCTTTATGAGAGGCTGCAGGAAGGCGGAACAATGCCGCAGGACACAAGAGCATTGAAAAGCCCTGTAAAAATATGTCCACAAAGCCAGTCTAGACTATGACGCCATGTTTCAAATTAAATGCCGCTTAAAATGGACAAAGGACTTAACCTCATTCCCATTGCCGTTTTGCGATCAATTGCTAACGTTACGGTTAGGTCGATAAAGTACTTCGGTATGTTTTTCTCTTTGTACTATATTATAAAAAGGAATTCTATCTTTGTAATGATTCAATTTGCATATATTTAATTTAGTAATGATTACCCAGTATTATTTAAGTACACAATTCTTGTACACACGAAAAATATTTTTGTGGAAAATAAAATATTTTATTGTAGTCCTATTATTTTAATTCTGTATGAAATAATAAAGACTGCATTAAGAATTGTAATAAATAACTCATCGGGCTAAGTTTCAGTGACACGAATACGCCGCAGTCCCTCGACGGAGGATGGTTTTGAATTAATAACGAAATAGGTTGCACTACGCTCACTGAACATACATATATCTATCCCAGTATAATATGTATACAGGAACACATAATATGTCACCGAAAGATTGTAAACTTTGTCAGTTTATGAACTGACTAGAACATATAGAACATATAAACGTCTTCATAATCAATTGAACATATCGTTATAAAAGTAATTAAACTATCTTCTTATTTAATTACTAGCTGTTCGCGTGCGGATTTATCCGCGTTAAATTATAAAACTTTATTTTATTGTTTACATTTGTCAAATTATCAATAGCAAATGTCAAAATGACATGACATGACATGACAAACCTTAGCAATCTTTCTTTCTTGATGTTGGCAGCAACTTATGGTCCCTTTCCCACATGAGGGTTTTTATCCAAAATATTTGCCCCCTAAGTTTAATGGCGTGAAAATATATAGCCTAAAGCATGACGTAAGTGTAGAGCTTTTTATTAAAAAAAGAATTATTCAAAAATATGCTGTAATTGCTGACATCTTAGGCAACAAAGAAGTGTGTGTTTACGCTTTATTATAATAGTATAGATCGATAAACAATTTTATTATTATTATCATACGAACATCCGGTTCCGGTTGTCAAAGTTTAAACAGTGTTCTATTGTTGCTCCCGATTTTAATTAAAAAATAAATAGTAAATATCGTCTTTTAACACTATAAAACAGTGACCTAAGTTCAAGAAGCCAAGAAGAACTGTATTTTTCACTCAAACATCACATAGGCTTCGACATCCTCTAAATAATCGCAAGAAATAGTGTTCAAATTATTACAGTTAACAGTTTTTAAAAGTAATAATAATTAAATATTTAACGACAGTGATTGTGCAAAACGACGATTTTTCAACTCAACTGTCACCTCAAGCCATAGTAAACAAACATCTGACGTTTGAGGAGTTGCCAACATAAGAAAAAGAAATTCGTTCGGAAACACGTTGCTAAAGTGTTAATTGTGAAAACTTATAAGATTCGATTTACAAAGAGAAAAAAAAAATTTAAATCGAATTATGGATACCGGTGGCATGTCAGAAGATATGTTTAAATTATTTCAAATGATGAAAATGGAACTCGAAAAACAAACAGCAATAATTACAGAGAACGTAACTACTAATTTAATGAGAGTTATAGATGATAAAATACAACCAATAATTGAAGAAAACAGTAGCTTAAAAGTGGAAATACAGTCATTAAATAGAAAAATTAAATACCTAGAAGACGCGAATAGGAGAAACAATATTATAATGCACGGTGTTAAAGAAAGTGAGAGCAGTTACAAAGAACTATTTGACATTATATGTTCAAATCTACAAAACACACAAATTAATGTTCAAAAATTCGAAATAAACAAAATTCACAGACTTGGACGTAAAGAGGACGGAAAAATAAGACCTATACTCATAGCTCTTACTTCTTACCAAAAGAAAATAGAGATTTTGAAAAGTAAAACAAAAATGCCAGAAAATATTTACATAACTGAAGACTTATCAAAAGAAACTATAGCACTCCGCAAAAATCTACAACAACAACTAAAATTAGAAAAAGAAAAAGGAAATGAGGCCTATATTAAGAACAATAAACTTATAATTAGAGAAACAAGAGATGGAGGGAAGAGAAAAAGAGACTCGTCATTGTCACCTGCAAACATTTTAACGCCAACACGCCCTATAGACGCGGCGAAAAACATACTAGCACCACCAAAGTTGCATAAAGTTGATGCATTTGCCTATATGCGAGCTCGATCCCATTCATTGACTGAGAAAAATTCACAACAAACGAAAGCATAGGAATTGTTTGACACCGGACACGTGAGAACAAAAAGTAATAAACAAACAACAATAACTACCACTAAAGAGATCCCCAACACGGCTGGTCCCCGAGGGGAGATAGACCAACACCCCCAAAGGCTTAAGCTTAAGGCAAACAATCCCACAGAGATATCAACAAAACAAAAACAAGAAAATCCAAACCAACGATTAAGAAATAAGTTCAATATATCAACTATTAACACAAGATCAATGAAATCAGAAGAATCCTTATTAGAACTAGAACTAGCATTAGAAACTGTTAATTGGGACATAATAGGTGTATGCGATGTGAGAAGAGAGGGCGAGAAAACGGAAGAACGGGACAAATATATACTATACCATTGTAATAAAAAGACTGGTAGATACGGAGTAGGGTTCCTAGTTAAAAAATACTTAAAAAAGGTGATAATCGAGTTCCGAGGAATATCAGACAGGATTGCCATTTTAAATGTGATGCTTCCTGGTTTCAAACTCCCAGTTTCGATACTTCAAATATACGCTCCAACAGAGGTTACCCAGAAAGATATAAAGGATGAATTCTACAATGAGCTGAACCAAGTTATGTCATTGTTAAATAAAACTGTTATCATAATAGGAGACTTTAATAGCCAAATTGGAAAAAGGAATAAGAACGAAGACCAAGTAATAGGACCATATTCAACTGGAAAGAGAAATGACAACGGACATAGACTAATAAACTTCGCGTTAGAAAATAACCTCCACATTATGAATACCTACTATAAAAGAAAACATACTAGAAAGTGGACATGGATATCACCTGATGGCAGGACAAGAAACGAAATAGATTACATCCTTACAAATAAACCAAAAATGTTTTTTAATGTCGACGTTATCAATCAATTTAACTACAACACGGATCATAGAATGCTTAGAGGACAAGTATACCTAAAGGAACCAAAAATACGCAGAAAAAAACTATCATAACAACATAAAACCTATAATTTTACCAATCAAAACAGACATTTTACAACAACTAGAAACAAATTTAGAAATAATAAAGAAACCCATCGATGTTCAAAATAATACGACCTGCTTGAAAAGGAATTACAAAGAATTAACAAGATCTGTATTACAAACAATGAACACAAAGACAAAATAGGTCTAGAAGCAAGAAACCTGATAGATCAAAGAAAGTTGTTATTGGAAAACCGGAAAAGCAACAAAGAAGAAATAGGAAAATTAAGTAAAGAAACCCATCGATGTTCAAAATAATACGACCTGCTTGAAAAGGAATTACAAAGAATTAACAAGATCTATATTACAAACAATGAACACAAAGACAAAATAGGTCTAGAAGCAAGAAACCTGATAGATCAAAGAAAGTTGTTATTGGAAAACCGGAAAAGCAACAAAGAAGAAATAGGAAAATTAAGTAAAGAAATCAACCTACAAATTAGAAAACATAGACAAACTAGAAGAAACAATACAATAAATTACAACATAGAAAAATCAGGTGGAGTTAAGAAAGCATTAGAACAGCTAAGAGAAAGTAAAGATTGGATAGGTAACATGACACATCATAAAGACAAGAAAAACAAAACGAACAGGATCAAAATATTAGAAGCAGCGACAGACTATTACCGTGAGTTATATAGTGACGAAAGAAAACCTGACGAAAATTGCGAACATAGTATAAGACGCGAACAAAGTAACAACCAAATCCCTAGTATTCTAAGAGAAGAAGTGGATAACGCGATAATATCACAAAAAAGAGGTAAAGCGCCAGGTCCAGATTGCATATCTAACGAACTACTAATAGGAACATCGGATATAATACTCGACACTATGACTGACTTATTTAACGAAATTGTGAAAACAGAATACATACCCAAACAATGGACCACCTCATCAATAATATTACTGCACAAAAAAGGCAGCAAAGATGATATAGCTAACTACAGGCCGATAAGTTTGATGTCCAACATGTATAAAATATTTTCAAAAGTTCTACTAAATCGTTTAACAAAGACGCTGGATGAAAACCAACCAAGAGAACAGGCGGGGTTTCGCAAGGATTTTTCTACAATTGACCACATTCATACTATAAAACAAGTCATCGAGAAATGTAATGAATATGGGACCACTTACTACTTGGCATTTGTAGACTATAATAAAGCTTTCGACTGTCTTAAACATACATATATATGGAAAGCGTTAGAAGAACAAGGCGTCGAGAATAAATATATACGGCTTTTATATAATATATACAAAAACATGACAGCAAATATACGTACTGAAAGAGAAGGTGAAGAATTTCCCATAAATAGAGGTGTAAGGCAGGGGGATCCGCTCTCACCAAACTCTTCTCGGCAGTTCTCGAGTACATATTTAGACGTCTCGAGTGGAAAAATTACGGACTAAACATAAGTGGAACAAAATTAAACCACCTGAGATTTGCAGACGATTTAGTTCTAATTTCTGAAGACCCACAGAACTTGCAAGATATGCTAGAAGAGCTGGTCGACGAAAGCGCGAGAGTAGGACTTTCAATTAACACCAAAAAAACTAATGTAATGACAAACCAAGACAAAATACCCATTATAGTCAAAAACAACTTAATTCACTATGTAGACGAATATACCTACCTTGGTCAAATTATATCACCAAAAGACCTTACAGCAAAAGAAATCGATAATCGAATACAACAGGCTTGGAGAAGGTACTGGGCACTGAAGGAAATATTTAAAATCCAGAAGTACCACTTAAAGCTAAGAGAAAAATATTTGACACTTGCATATTACCAGTTATGACTTACGGCTGCCAAACATGGGCCCTGACGAAACAAAATATGCGTAAACTTGCGACCTGCCAACACAATATGGAGCGAAGCATGCTAAATGTCAAGCTAAAGAATAAAGTATCATTAAACAAATTACGGGAACAAACTAAAATTAAAGAAATTACTTACCACATACAAAAACAAAAATGGAAATGGGCAGGTCATATTATGCGATGCAAAAATGAAAAATGGGCCAAAGATATAATAGATTGGTGCCCAAGAGAAAATAAAAGACATAAAGGAAGACAGCGTCGTAGATGGGAAGATGAAATTAGGAAAAAGGCTGGAGTTACATGGAGGAGAAAGACATACAACAGAAAGGAGTGGCAAGCTTTAGGGGAGGCCTTTGCGGTTTCCGCAACGCAATCTTGAAACCGGTGTCAAGTTAATTATAAAATAAAAATTGTTAAGTTCTTTATGTAAATTTTGTAAGATTGTCGAAATAAAGGCTATTATTATTATTATTATTATCATACGAACGTAATTTATATTTGACTCCCAAGGTCACTCCGTTTATCGCATAAAAAAATACAAGAAAAAGATTAGTTCGATTTTTTATTAACTAGCCAGATAAAATAAGTTAAATTACTTTACTTGTTATAATAATTTACATGTTGACAGATTGTCTGATTCAAAAGTGTCGAAGCTTACTATCGATCGGTGACATTTACACTCATGATATAAGACTCGTCGGGAATTCCCACAAGCAGTGTCTTATTGACCTAAAAACGGAAGCATGGAGCTATATTTGAAAAAAGATGAATAGCATATTGCATATCGCAATTGCAACCATCGTTACTGCTATTATTGATGTCTATATTTTTCAACCAATATGTAGGTTCTTTCGATACTGCTCTCTACTTTGTCCCACGAATATCAAACCCTCATTACCGTAGTAAAGAATAAAGATAGGAAAAGCTTTTAAAATGTAGTTCCGCAAAGTTTTCGTTTATTTTTTCAACAGACTCTAAGGTCACTCCTAAGGTGATTCACGGCTAGCCCAAGACTAAATCATGATTAAGGAGGGTTTATTTGTTAAAGTTTACACGAATAGGTACAGATTTAAACATGGCTGTTAAAATTAAAATGTAGTGGGTCGCTTACTATTTTTGTACACCACTTCAAACAATATTTTTTAGGTTATTTTTACTTAGGTCGTTTATAGTAATGTTCAGTAATGTAGGTTTTATTCTTTATAATCTTAAGTATATAACATCACACGTAAACGCCTTGTGGTAGTATGTGGTGATGGTGTCGACGATGGTCGGCTGGTGACGGTGGCAGGGTTAAATAATGCAACCGTTATTCGTCCAACACAATTTATTTTACACCAAACACAAAAGTCCACAACACAATAAAAATAAAAATAAGAAGGAGAATGCAACACTTAACAAGTAGAAGAAAGAGTAAGAAATACAATAATAATAAACTTGATTAACGAGGGTGAAAGTATTAGCGGTCAGCGCGGGCACAGTTCGAAAGCGACTAGTAATTAACTGCGCGCGCCGCTCGGTCAATGACCCCGGTCAGCTGTGCAGTCGCGAATTTGAATGCGCCAATCAAAGGTCACGAAATTCAAACGTTGCACTGCACTTCGACCACTCGTCATGCACCTGTGTTTATATGTGTGAGTGAATGTACGTGTGTTATGTAAGTGTGTATGTGTGTTGTGTACGAACGTTAAGTGTAACTGTGGAGTGTTTTGGCAAAATGTTTAAGGTTCCCTACATCACCCCCCTCCAGAGACCTGGTTAAGGGCGATAAAAATCGGTGAACTTAATCTTACGTCCCGAACGGGTTGTGTATTCCTTAGCCACTGGTTCGTCATTAGTTGCGGTGTCGTTAGTATTGTCGCATAAAATGTACGCTGGCTTAAGACGATCAATCGAGACTATTACTTCCTTGCCATTAATTAACAAAACAAATGACTTGTCACTCCTAGAAATAACTTTATGAGGGCCGGTATACGCAGGCTGTAGTGATGCCCGTACCGCGTCTTCACGGAGGAAGACGTGACCGGTATTGGCGAGATCTTTAAAAACGAAAACGCTTTTGTTACCATGATGTGAGGCCGGCACCGGATTTAATTTCTGCGCGAACGCGCGCAATCGAGCAGTGAAGTCACTAACATCAGTTGTACCGCTACTCGATGTTTCAAAAAATTCCCCTGGCAACCTTAGAGGTTCTCCATACAGGAGTTCAGCAGAAGACGCGTTCAAGTCTTCTTTAAATGAAGAACGTATTCCCAATAATACCCACGGCAAAGACTCTGTCCATTTTTCTTGCGTATGGCACATTATGGACGCTTTTAACTGCCTATGGAAGCGTTCTACGAGACCGTTAGCTGCTGGATGGTAAGCAGTCGTCCGCTTATGCTGAAATCCTGCTATCTTCGCTAGGTGTTTGAATAACGCAGACTCGAACTGTCTACCGCGGTCTGTTACGATGTCCGTCGGGCAGCCAAATCGAGAAATCCAACACGAAAGTAATGCTTTAGCTACTGTCTCCGCTGTAATGTCCGCGATCGGTACGGCTTCGGGCCACCGAGTGAAACGATCAACGCAAGTTAAACAATATCGATAACCTTCCGATAACGGTAACGGCCCTACGAGATCGATATGTACGTGTTTAAATCTCGCGCGAGGCAAACTATACGTACCTAGCGGTGCATTAACATGCCGCGTTATCTTACAACGCTGACAGTCTAAACAGGTTTTTGCCCATTCACGACAATCTTTTCTAACGCTCGGCCAAACGTAGCGTTCTGCAACTACCTTTGCTGTTGTATTAGCGCCAGGGTGACTTAAAGAATGTAAACAATCGAATACTTTTTTACGGAAAAATTTAGTAACAAATGGTCTAGATGTCGGTGTACTTACGTCGCAGTACAATGGGGTTCGACACCCGGGCAGTGTTAATTTTTCTAGATGTAAGGACGAACCTTCAGTAATTAATTTATGAAGTTCGGCGTCCGTAGCCTGACTTTTTGCTAAGGCTTCTAAGTCTATAGGTTGCTCCAAAGATTCAATACGCGACAATGTATCGGCAACAACATTATCTTTGCCGGAAATATGTCGAATATCCGTGGTAAATTGAGCTATATAGTCTAAATGTCTATACTGTCTAGGCGAACAATTTTTCTTCCGTTCGTGGAATGCAAAACTGATCGGTTTGTGGTCAGTATAAATAATAAAATGTCTAGCTTCTAACATGTGCCTAAAATATTTAATGGCTTCATAAATAGCTAATAATTCTCTGTCGTACGGTGAATACTTCACTTGAGATGGACTTAATTTACGCGAAAAGAATGCAAGCGGTTGCCACGCGTCGTTAGTACGTTGCTGTAAGACAGCGCCGATAGCCGTGTCCGATGCGTCGGTAACAAGAGCGAGTTTCGCTTGGCAATCCGGGTGCGCTAATAGTGCAGCGTCTGAAAGAGACAGCTTACAGCGCTCGAATGCATCGAGTGACTCATCTTTTAATGCTATCGGTTGGTTATTTTTTACTACGCCTACTAACAACTTATTCAGTGGGGCTTGTAATTCCGCCGCGCGCGGTAAGAAAAAACGTCTATAAAAATTAATCATTCCTAGAAAACGCCTAAGTTGTCGAATGTTATTAGGAATGGGAAAATTTTTTATAGCTTCTATCTTAGTATCTAGTGGTTTGGTGCCGTCCGCGGAGATGTGATATCCTAGAAATGACACTTCTCGGGCTCCAAAAATACACTTAGACACGTTTATGACCATACCGTAGTCCTTTAAACGTTGAAAAATAATACGTAAATGATTTTTATGTTCAACTTCGTCTTTTGAAAAAATTAAAAAATCGTCCAAATAACAATAACAAAAATCTAGTCCCCTTGTTATTTCGTCAACAAACCGTTGGAATGTTTGGCTTGAATTTGACAGTCCAAAATTCATAAAAGGGAACTCATATAAACCAAATGGAGTTGTTATTGCGGTTTTAGGTATATCCTCGGGACTCACAGGTATTTGGTTATATGCTTTTACCAAATCAAGTGTGCTAAATACTTTACACCCTGCTATACTGTGAGCGAAGTCCTGTATGTGTCGAATAGGGTACCTATCGGGAATTGTCCTGGCGTTTAACATCCTATAATCCCCGCAAGGACGCCAACCGTTGTCCTTTTTAGGTACTAAATGTAACGGCGACGACCACGGACTTTCAGACGGCCTAGCGATACCGCATTCTAACATGGTCTGAAATTCATTTTTGGCTATTTTTAATTTGTCTGGAGCGAGGCGACGAGGTGAACAAGAAACTGGTGGGCCTGGTGTTGTGCGAATGTGATGTACCGTGTTGTGTGGTATGACACGGTGCGTGCCGGGTGGTCGAGTTATATCGGGAAAATCCGACAATAACTTATGGTAACCCGAGTTACCCGATTGGACTTTGACCGATGAAATGTCGTCGCGCTTAACTCGCGACGCACAAGCTGTTACAAATGTCGTGTTGTCAATAATACGTTTGTTACGACAGTCAACAATTAAATTGTAATAATTTAAAAAATCTACACCTATTATAGGTTTAGTTACATCGGCAACAACAAAACGCCATTTAAAAGTTCTGCGTAAACAAAAATCTAGTTGTAAATGTACATAACCATATGTGTTTATACATGAACCGTTAGCGGCACTTAGCTCATACGTAGTCCGGGCACGACGTTCTCGCAGCAGCGATCGCGGGAAGACACAGAGGTCGCTCCCAGTGTCGACCAGGAACTGTGTCCTGGAGTGGCGATCGGTGATGAACAGGCGACCAGTTGAGGGAGGGCAATCGTCGGTCGTCATTACCGATTGCCTCTGGAGTTTTCCGACTTGAAGTCGCACGGGGGGCAGCACTTTGTCGCCTTTTCGGCGAATTTAAAGTGATACCTGCAGACTGGATGTTGACGGTAGCTGGATTGAGACCTCGATGAAGAGTGTTGTCGGCCATGTAATCGGGTCCTGGATCTTGACCTTCGGCGTCGTTGTCTGAGGTTCAATTGCTGGACCTGTTTCCTTAAAGCAGCGATCTCCATAGCCAAGTCGACATTCACACTCTGTAGGCTGGTTGATGCCACTTGCGGTGTCGACGGGACTAGATCATTGATCCTATCTGCTATATCCGCCAACTCTTCAATCGTGGCAGAAGTATGTCCTGCCAAAACCGTTTGAGTACTAGTAGGTAACCGGCTCAGCCAAACTGTTTTTAAAAAATCCGTTGAAATTTGTGAACCGCCTAAGCTCTCAAGATGTCGAAGAAATTGTGACGGCTTCCTATCACCCATCTCCTCGTGCTTTACCAACTGCGTCAGCTTCTTTTCTTTAGAAGCAGTCAACCGTTTAATTAACTCGGATTTCAATTTTTGAAATTTGTCGGTTGCGGGTGGATTTACTATTAAGTCCTTCACCTCCTTAGTGTATAAGTTTCCAAGCTGACCAATAGCATAATGGAATTTTGTCGAATCGCTTGTAATCCCGGCGATGCTGAACTGACCTTCGATCTGTGCGAACCATATTTCAGGTTCCTCCGGCCAAAACGGTGGAATACGAACTCCAACCTTACACACATGACCATAAGGTTCATTTTGCATCGACCGTGCCTCTTGATAATCGTCCTCGGTGTTGCTCATTTTGTTCTTCGGGGTCACCAATGTGGTGGTAGGTGGTGATGGTGTCGACGATGGTCGGCTGGTGACGGTGGCAGGTTTAAATAATGCAACCGTTATTCGTCCAACACAATTTATTTAACACCAAACACAAAAGTCCACAACACAATAAAAATAAAAATAAGAAGGAGAATGCAACACTTAACAAGTAGAAGAAAGAGTAAGAAATACAATAATAATAAACTTGATTAACGAGGGTGAAAGTATTAGCGGTCAGCGCGGGCACAGTTCGAAAGCGACTAGTAATTAACTGCGCGCGCCGCTCGGTCAATGACCCCGGTCAGCTGTGCAGTCGCGAATTTGAATGCGCCAATCAAAGGTCACGAAATTCAAACGTTGCACTGCACTTCGACCACTCGTCATGCACCTGTGTTTATATGTGTGAGTGAATGTACGTGTGTTATGTAAGTGTGTATGTGTGTTGTGTACGAACGTTAAGTGTAACTGTGGAGTGTTTTGGCAAAATGTTTAAGGTTCCCTACAGCCTAATATCTTTTTGATGTCTTCTTACGATAATTGCAGTAAAGTTGCGCATTGCTTATTGTTACGGACACTTATACCAGTATTTTAATGTACAATTTTATGTAACTGATGCTATAAAAGTATGTTTTTCAAGACGACTTATGTGTCGTCGAAATCGGTTTTTCATAATCATTGATATTTTTTTGAGTAACTAAGACGTGCGGGCCGTAAATTGGGCGTTCCTGGCTAAAACGTTGTTAAAACAATCGAACGTAGGGTCAGTCACGAACCATTTAAATTCATATGCCGAAGTAATCGTTGCCGTGACTTCCTTAAGATGTAAAACTGTTTTAATAACAAAAGAAACCTTCATGTTTCATCACACTGCATCTTTGTTGTAACGCAGATTTGATCACGTCCTAAAAACAATGTAACAACGCACAATTGTTAATTGTGATACGTATAGAGTGGTCATCACATTGCCCTGTTCTTATTCTTCATCGGGTTTTTGTCTTACAGATATATCTTTATTCTAGTATCAGTCGTCATGTCTTTAAAAATTATATCATGTGATACGCGTAATAATTAAATTGCCATAATTAAAAATTCGGACGTTGTAGTAGTAATTGTAGTAAGTGGATTTGACGGTGGAGGAGACACATAGTAAGGGGAAATATCCTCTTTATGTGCGTCTCCTCCTCCGTCTATTAAGGGTAGGTAACGCATCTGCAATTAGGGATGTCTAGGGGCAGCGGTCGCTTCGCCGTTTTGGTGGTTATATATATATATATATATATATATATATATATATATATATATTTACCAAGGCTCAATTTGATGTTTATTTTATAGGACCTCCACCGACGATAGTCCTGCCACCTAGCGGCGGGTACTGGGTGGATGGAGTTGATGATACTCCCCCCGAAGGCGAGGAGAGCGAGGCGCGAGCGCAACCCGGCACGCCGCGTCACAACTCCCGCCGGTACATAATCGACACCGATGATACCGCCAAGTACTACAGGCGGTTCTTCATAGGCAAGGTAAGCATAAGCAAGTTAAGATATATAGCTAATCATTGACACACATTCCTACGATTTATGTTACACATAAAAAAATATTGAGCACCTATGATTTAATGATCATTCTATCAGCTCAACCCTTTTACAAATCTCACTGACGAACGTATTTTAGCTCTAGGTCAATCCAGCTCACTTATGGAGATTAAAACAGTTATATGGTATCTTCCAGTTTTTAAGATCACCGTTTTGATAACCAAAAAATGAAGAGCCTTGTCATTCAGTATGATATTAACCGCGCCGTGCTGTCTGCTTCGAAGACGAATTCAACATGCGAGTAATTTCACTCTGTCTCATAAATTTCCGTTGTCAGTTACTACGTTCCCCTTGACATCGTAAAGGGGCAAGCAGGTTGTCGTTTCAATGCCGATTACCATTTATAAATCGACCTCGCGATCCAGTATACCTGACCATACTTGATCGATCAGTTCCTTCCCGTACTTACTGAAGTATTACTATATTATATTATATACTATAGTGCGTGCCAATTGTACGCAGAATACAGCGTCATTTAATTTAAAATGTTTATAATGATTTTAATTATAACTAAAATAGATATAAGGTAATTTCACACGATGCGTGCCCTCCCTGCGCGTCTGATGTCGGCTCGATACCGTTATCAACACGTGTGAACTCTCCCATACCCACGCCCTAGCCTTACTTTTTTACTTTTATACCATTATCTATGCTCGTAATTGTCAGACTTAATACTCCAAGAATGATATATTTCATCCTTATGCTGTCTTTATTAGAAGAATCAATCGGAATTTGGATATAATTTTATTCAACGATTTAAGTATGCTTCTATACTTTAAACAGTTGGTAAAGTAATCTACACTGCCATTAACATTATTTAACCATAAGTTAACTTAATGTTTTAATTATATCCACCTCACTGTATCTACACATACGCACATTCAAATTAAGACTGAAAAAATCACCAATTAAATTGGTCGCGGCGCAGCGGAGCGGTTAAGGGTCCAACCGCTCGTTACGAATATAAATAAATAAATATAGATCCCGCAAAGCAGTGGGAAAAGTCGGTGCAGTTCAGCAAAGCGGAACGCTGTTCACGCACGGTGAACCAAACCCCGCTGCGTAGATCGACCAGATTACTGCAGTGGCAATTTGATAGCAGACCGTGTGCACTCCGCTTTATCTTCCTCGCTTAAATCTATCCATCTATCCGCCCTCCGCCTTGTATGGAAATTTCTGAATGTACTTGTAACATTGTTTAATATTTTCATTTATAATTTCCTTCAAATTACTACCAAGAGAAAGAAAATTACCGCTTCACATTAGCTTTGTTATACTAGAGTCTAACAGATTAAATTCAATTATAAAAAGTAAAATTTAATACAATGGCAAGATATCTTGCTTAGAAAATGTTACGAAACAGTGAAAATAACTACCACTAGTCTTTTATTTCGTTTAATAAATGGTACTTTTATTTTCTTGCTGTTCAATAAAAATCAGGTCATCGCAAATGAGATAACTTTTACAGATGAGCATTGTTACGCTCGATCTATTTGTAACAGTACAATTCTCTGCGCCAGTCGTTCCACTCGCTCAGTTATTAGCTTTCTCTAGTTTTATGCCAACAACTAATGTGCTATTTAGCAAACACGCTACTCTATTGCGCATTAACAGTTCTCTGTATTTCATAAACGGAAAAATAACGTTTTTCATATGCAATAACAAACTATAACAAGTTACATCATAATCGACTTAATCTAGAAATTGTAAATGCAATGCACCGAAATATTTCATAAAGCAATTTTTGACAGTTTTTTTTTTGTTGGCCACAGCTGAAACATTCGGGGAACTTTTTACGCCTCTCAGATTTTCTGTAATAAATCTAAGATAGCAATAGGTGTTTGTATGAATTATGATTTTATTAAACTATTCTACAGCATACATCCACACATTATACTCCATTCAACTTTGTTTTTAGACGCCTTCAAAAAGAAAGAGGTTTTATACGTCTGTATGTTTTTCTTTTTTTTTTAAGCCTTCACTGATTACTGGCAGTTTACGCGTGTACATTAATAGGATAGTTTTTGACCGACTTCCCAAAAGAAGGAGGTACTCAATTCGTCTGTATGTTTTTTTTTATGTGTGTTACGGCATAACTCCGCCGCTAGTGGATCGATTTTTCTTAGTTTATGCTTTTGTTTGCGATACAAATTTCTGGGTAACGATTTGAATTTTTTATTCAAGTTTTTTCGATAACGTTGACTAAATCGCCAAATTCGATGTTCATGACTGCCTATAAATTTTTTGCTGCCGCGAAATCGATTAAGTTAAAGCTTACAATTATTATTTTCTTGCAACTTTTTATATAAACCTACAGTTTTTATATAAACTTATACAAAAAAGTTAATTTTCATTTTATTAATAGATCTGAAACGTTGTTAAAAATTTATCTCGACTACTTACAAAATGTAAAATTTAAGGGCCTGTCCCACCACTAGCTGATAGAGGCTCAGATAGCTTAAAAATGACGTCACTGTCAGATAAGTTAACAAAATCAGATATTTCCATCACATATTTTACACGTTAGATTGTTATCAGACAATTTACAATTTGGTGGGACAGACCCTAAAAGTTTTAAATATACGAGTAAAACAAAATCAGTTACCATCTTATCGTTTTAGTAGCCTATACAGAATATTGTTGTCACTATTCTATCATAGAAAATGAAAGAGATGACGATATATTTTAACTGGAAACCCTCCGTTACATATAAAATATTACTCTCATTACGTATAAACCTGTAAATTTCAATAGGTCATCGCGACAACACGGGGTTAGGCCAGATGAATGAGGAGCTCCGATTGCCCGCACGATAACATTGGGTCGACGTGTTAACAAATTATAGCAATCACGATTAGTGATGAGAGAACGCGAAATAACGTAGTTAATTAAGCTATATTTAGTTACATTGCATGTAAATCAAAGCGGCAGGTCTATTTAGGTTGAAAATGTAATGCGGTAATTTGATTTGGTCGTTGTTGTGGATTTAAAAGAAGGTTTAATTATAACAAATATACACTGGCTGTAATATATAAGTATGTCAAAATGTAAAAGAAGCCAAATGTCACTTTTTAGGAAAAATGTGTGTCTAAAAGAACCGAAGGAATATTAAAGACGATGAAATACATATAAATAAAAAGAAGAAATACGATAAAGAAATAAAATGGACCTTCAAAAATTTATACGAGAGAGGGGACAATTACGTCGTATTTTTAATAGACACGCAGAGACAGAATACAAGCTTACAGAAGTCGATATAACGTTTTTAGAAGCAAAAATAAATGCAATAATAATTTTAGACAAAAAAATTCAAGAAATATTATTGCATGACGTCAACTATGACGAAGAGCAACTAACAAAAGAATTCGACGAATGTCAAGAAGTTGAGAAAAAATGGCTGGAAATCAAAGTTAGAAATAAACCAGGCACCATTAAACAAGAATGCGTACAATTACCATTGCACCTACCGAAGATGGATGTAAGAAAATTTGACGACAATCCAAAGTCTTGGATTCCGTTTTGGACGCAATACGAAAAAATTCATACGGACGCAAGACTACGGGATGAAGATAAATTTGCATATCTACTTAGTTGTATGGCGGATAATTCTAAAGCAAGAACGTTAGTAGAGAGCTATCCACCAACGAAGGATAATTACGAAAAAATCATAGATATGTTAAAAAGGCGTTTTGCCAAAGACGAAGTTTTGATCGAAATATATATACGCGAGATTTTAGGGATAATTTTGTCAAGAAATAGTTTAGAAATTACAGATATTTTTGATAAAGTTTCTGTTAACTTACAAATTTTAGAGTCATTAGGCATTGGTAGAGATAGATACGAATGCATTCTACTGCCTTTAATTGAATCAGCATTGCCAGATGTTATTTTATTAGAATGGGCAAAAATACCAATAAAAAAAGTGTCAAAACTCATACAGTTAATATTGTTCTTAGAAAACCAAGTTGAGGCACATACCAGATGTAACCTTGCTAAGTCTTTGTTTACCTACAGCGATTCAAAAGAGAACATACCAACAACGTCATGTTTTATGACAAAACAGGAGGACAAAGGTTACAAGGCAAAAGGAGGTAAGGTGATCAATTGTTTTTTCTGTGATAAAGGTCATCACACACTTGAGTGCAGCAATGCGGATAAAATGTCGCTCGACCAGAAGAAAGATGCAATAAAGAAAAAGGGTGGATGCTTTATATGTTTAAAGAAAGGACATCTCGCCAAGTATTGCAAAGCTTTTATTAGATGTATGGGTTGTAGTAAGAGGCATGTAGTTATATTGTGTCCAACACTCCATGCAGAGCCGAAGACGTGTGAAAAACAAAAATCAGAAAATCATCGAGAAAACAATGTGGAAGTAAACAACAATTTTACTAGCAATAACACAACCACTTTGTTACAGACACTAGTAGTCAAAGTTTCAACTGGTAGGGAAGAAAGAAAAGTA
The DNA here is from genome assembly GCA_029286645.1 of Papilio protenor. Classification (NCBI taxonomy): domain Eukaryota; kingdom Metazoa; phylum Arthropoda; class Insecta; order Lepidoptera; family Papilionidae; genus Papilio; species Papilio protenor. The sequence goes on along the minus strand of JAGSMZ010000019.1, from coordinate 4,621,948 downwards.
AGAGTACTTCTAGATTCTGGTTCACAGAGAACTTACATTAAGAAGGAGTTGGCAGAAGACCTTGGTCTACAGGTTACAGGTAGTGAGAACCTTAGACACTCACTATTTAGTGGTGTGAAGAAACCGGCGCAGAAACATAGAGTTTTCAAGGTTAATGTAAGTAGTTTAGATAAAAAGTATAGTACTACTATGACAGCTTTGGAACAAGATGTGCTTTGTGGAAGTTTACCTAAAATGGATGAGCCAAATTTGATAAACAGTTTGAAGAAGCATCAGATCGATTTAACTGACGTGGAAGAAGATATCAGAGATATTGGTATATTAGTGGGTTCAGATCAATTAGGTTTTATTATTGAAGGAAGCATTATACGTTTAAATAAAAATCTGGTAGCAATACCTACGAAGCTTGGCTGGACGCTTCAAGGGCCTATCCAAGATGCTCATAGCACAACAATAAAAGGAAGAAAAAGAATCAACCTACATACAAAGGAGGTTTTCAGCACCAGCTGTTCCCTAATGGGGAGGGTGGTGATAGTGAATGATAAGGCAGGTAAAAGACGTGCTGAGATGAATATTGGACAGAGCAATCGATGACTAGATCTACGAACTGAAATAATGATGTCAATAATTCATATTTTAATTTTAGAGATTGACAGAAGTTTTTGATTGCTCTTTCTTATTTTTATAGCACGTTACTTGTTTGATATTTGTTATAAATTATTTTATTGACTTTGAACTTTGTATGCCTCCCTCGGGAGTGTGTTGTGGATTTAAAAGAAGGTTTAATTATAACAAATATACACTGGCTGTAATATATAAGTATGTCAAAATGTAAAAGAAGCCAAATGTCACTTTTTAGGAAAAATGTGTGTCTAAAAGAACCGAAGGAATATTAAAGACGATGAAATACATATAAATAAAGTCTTTTAATGTTTACAACAGTCGTATTTCATTTTGTAACTTGTAATTGATTTATAACTTTTGTTTTACAAAAAAAATTAATTTAATTAATTGTAATCTATACTAATATTGTATGTTTTGAAGTAATTCAAAACTACTGGGTCGATTTTAAATTCTTTCACCGTTAGAAAGGTAATTTATCTGTGAGTAACAGGCTATACTTTTTATTTCAAGCAGGCAAAGTCGCAACCAGCAGCTAGCTAATTATAATTTAAAATAGTACTAAAACAAATGACGTCAAAGATCATTGGATTTTTGTTTATAGTGTCTTATTTTAGAATTTACGTATGATTACATCGTAAACAACAACTTGTAACTAAAATCACATAAACTTTTTTACAAACGCTTTCAACTCATTATATGTATGGAAAGAATAGTTCTAACGTCACTTTGATGAATCAAATCTGCGTAACGATGTAAACTATTTAAAAACAATAATAAAAAAGTTTCTTGTGTAATAAAATCTTATACGATCTAACCTATATTCTAGTCGACCGTATGTTTGAGACGAGACTTTCGTAATGATACATGTACGATGTCTATCATATTTAATAGCTGATGTACGTACAGGATGTTTACATACACATTAAATTAATGTCTCAATAGCTGACTCGGTCACCAAAATATAAACTTGGGAATTGTGCAATAAATTTAGGTCAATTACTTAAGAGTTCGAGATGTATGTAGATAGGGGACTATTCAAAATAACTCACAATGATTTTTAATGATTGTGTTTGAGATGGATTTAATATTATTACGACATTAAAATTGATAAGCTAAGATAAAACTAAATGTTTGATTATAAAGGGATTCATTGATGTAGTAAGTGTTCCTTATTTAAAAATCCATTCAGTGGAACACATAAGATATTTATAGTCTATCATACTAATATTATAAATGCGAAAGTTTAGATGGATAGATGGATGTTTGTTAGAGTTTGTAGACTAAACGGCTGACCGGATCTCGATGAAATTCGGTATAGACACAGAGGATAGTCTGGAAGAACACATGGGCTACCCACTTTTGTTTTTTTTATTAATTCCACGCGGACGGAGTCGCGGGCGAAAGCTAGTAGTAAATAGTATGAAAATAAATGAAATCTTAATAAAAGATGTAACACAAAGTTTACTATTGTCATCCAAACCTTTCGTTAAACAGATGTCTGAACAAAGGAAAGGCGAAAGCAATAAGTAAATGCGTCGTTTTTTTGACGCAAAATTGGTTCGGAGACAATTTCGGCAAAGAGAAAATTATGGACCCTTAGAAATGATTGCCATTTTCACTGTCACCGTTCAACTGAATAAATCGGGGGACGACTTAGAAAGAAAAATGCTTTGTGTCTGCAGCGAGACACAAAAGGTAACAAAACCGCTCACAAAGTATTTCTTTGCGATTGTAAAAGTTTGTGTCATTAGAGATTTTTTTACGATTGTTCTCAGTTCGAGGTCAGTGAAGTGAATATGGTTCTGAATCATTAAAAGTTATTGAAACAAATAAATATCAATCATACTCTTTAAAGTAAGCAAAACGGTTAAAAACAAAGCTAGAATTTTAAGTCTTTTTAGAATTGAATTAAAATTGAACAATTGCTCTTATGTTTTACGTATATGTGAACTCAACTCATTTAAAACCATTGTAAAGTTCAAAGTTGTAATTGCATTTCCATTCAACCCTCAAGAGTTAATATGAGGCAGTTGGTTATTATTTTGGGATTGTTTGCTTAAAACTACATAAACTTTGGGTATAATTAATGAAAACTTTGGTATATAAGATTAAGTTTAGATATTAAATAAACAATTTAATATAAACTAATTTGATACTATTGAAGCAAGGATCCCTGAGAGAGGCTCCGGGCCCCTTAGTGGTGATTGGGGACGCGTAGTCAGCTGGTGATGATGATGAAACAAGCATAGTTGACGTTTATTTTAATACTAGCTATTCCCGTGCGGCTTCATCCGCATGAAATTATAAAAATTATTGATACGTTTGTCAAATTTTCAATTGCAAATGTCAAAATTACCGTTACCATAATAACCTTGCTTCCTTAATGTTGGCAGCTTGTAGTTTATGGTCCCTTTCGCACATGGAGTTTTTTCCAATTTATTTACCACCTAAGTTTAATAGCGTGAAAATATATAGCCTAAAGCGTGTCGTAATTGTAGGGCTTTTTATTAAAAAAAGAATTATTCAAAAATATGCTGTGATTGCTGACATCCTAAGCCACAAATTAGTGTGTGTTTACGCTTTATTATATTAGTATAGATTAATAAAATTATTAGTATGGTCTTAAAATGTAACCTAATTTCTAAATCATAAATTGGGATGTTTTTGTGTGAATATCAGTTTATGTCAGATGCCATTTTCACCGTCCATGAATCCCCTATTTTTATAATATAAAATGTGAGACTCAATCACCGACGCGATCCATCAGAGCTTTGAAAAAGAGGCATTAACCCCTCGCCCCTTCAATTACCGTCTTTAGCTTTCAATTTGCGTCTTTGTGGCCCGTGAAAAAGGACAGCCGATAAATTCGGGATTTTCAATACGATGACTGGCAATCTTTGATGTTTGAGCGGTGATGTGAAAGTTACAATACTAATACACATTTTTCGGCAAAGATTTTTCCTTCCTTTATAAATTTAACCACTCTTTAATAACCTTACCAATTTTGGCTTTAAAAAAATTAAAGTGCAATATGAATTGAGAAGAATTGGTTCTGAATTATTCTACTTATCTTTTTAATATTTAAAATACAAGTTTAGATGGATGGATAGATGTTTGCTAGAGTTTGTAACCTAAACGGCTGAACGGACCTTGATGAAATTTGACATAGACGTACAGGAGAGTCTGGACAAACACATAGTCTACTCATTTATTTTTTATTCCACGCGGACGGAGTCGCGAGCGAAAGCTAGTATTGACTAATTCTGAAAGAATCAATTCATTAAATCATGTATACACTTGCTGTTTAAGTGTTATTATTTTCTTAATTGTAGAATTGTCACTTAAAAAATAATTAACCCTTTACATTGGTTCAGTAATTATCATTACAAGCCATCGATAATTCCGAAGCTTAATGGTTTTAATTTAATTGGTTAGTCGCTAATGAGTTCCTGGCAACATACGAGGAGCTAATGACGTTCTCAGCACTAGCTGCAACTTTTACCATACACAGGGAAACTTAATTGAAAATCAAATAGTATGGATAGATATGTATTCAATTGAATGCGCATTAAATATTTTGTAGTAAAAATAATTCAGTACTAAAAAGAAAGATCATTCATCAATCATCACTTCAATTCGAGGATCTCTTAAGCAGTATTTGGGGACTCCTAGTAGAGCATAAGTCACTTTACTTAATCGATTGCAATTTGATACATCTATAAAAACGTTATTGTTATCTCTTTATTTAAAAGAGAATGAAAATGATGTAAACACACCAATAAAGACTCACAGTTAGCGACGACTCACAAGAACACAATACACACACTTGGAATTTTTGAGGGATTATTGTATTTAAAATGAATTTAAAAAACTCTAACAAACATCCATCCATCCATCCATCCATCCATCCATCCATCCATCCATCCATCCATCCATCCATCCATCCATCCATCCATCCATCCATCCATCCATCCATCCATCCATCCATCCATCCATCCATCCATCCATCCATCCATCCATCCATCCATCCATCCATCCATCCATCCATCCATCCATCCATCCATCCATCCATCCATCCATCCATCCATCCATCCATCCATCCATCCATCCATCCATCCATCCATCCATCCATCCATCCATCCATCCATCCATCCATCCATCCATCCATCCATCCATCCATCCATCCATCCATCCATCCATCCATCCATCCATCCATCCATCCATCCATCCATCCATCCATCCATCCATCCATCCATCCATCCATCCATCCATCCATCCATCCATCCATCCATCCATCCATCCATCCATCCATCCATCCATCCATCCATCCATCCATCCATCCATCCATCCATCCATCCATCCATCCATCCATCCATCCATCCATCCATCCATCCATCCATCCATCCATCCATCCATCCATCCATCCATCCATCCATCCATCCATCCATCCATCCATCCATCCATCCATCCATCCATCCATCCATCCATCCATCCATCCATCCATCCATCCATCCATCCATCCATCCATCCATCCATCCATCCATCCATCCATCCATCCATCCATCCATCCATCCATCCATCCATCCATCCATCCATCCATCCATCCATCCATCCATCCATCCATCCATCCATCCATCCATCCATCCATCCATCCATCCATCCATCCATCCATCCATCCATCCATCCATCCATCCATCCATCCATCCATCCATCCATCCATCCATCCATCCATCCATCCATCCATCCATCCATCCATCCATCCATCCATCCATCCATCCATCCATCCATCCATCCATCCATCCATCCATCCATCCATCCATCCATCCATCCATCCATCCATCCATCCATCCATCCATCCATCCATCCATCCATCCATCCATCCATCCATCCATCCATCCATCCATCCATCCATCCATCCATCCATCCATCCATCCATCCATCCATCCATCCATCCATCCATCCATCCATCCATCCATCCATCCATCCATCCATCCATCCATCCATCCATCCATCCATCCATCCATCCATCCATCCATCCATCCATCCATCCATCCATCCATCCATCCATCCATCCATCCATCCATCCATCCATCCATCCATCCATCCATCCATCCATCCATCCATCCATCCATCCATCCATCCATCCATCCATCCATCCATCCATCCATCCATCCATCCATCCATCCATCCATCCATCCATCCATCCATCCATCCATCCATCCATCCATCCATCCATCCATCCATCCATCCATCCATCCATCCATCCATCCATCCATCCATCCATCCATCCATCCATCCATCCATCCATCCATCCATCCATCCATCCATCCATCCATCCATCCATCCATCCATCCATCCATCCATCCATCCATCCATCCATCCATCCATCCATCCATCCATCCATCCATCCATCCATCCATCCATCCATCCATCCATCCATCCATCCATCCATCCATCCATCCATCCATCCATCCATCCATCCATCCATCCATCCATCCATCCATCCATCCATCCATCCATCCATCCATCCATCCATCCATCCATCCATCCATCCATCCATCCATCCATCCATCCATCCATCCATCCATCCATCCATCCATCCATCCATCCATCCATCCATCCATCCATCCATCCATCCATCCATCCATCCATCCATCCATCCATCCATCCATCCATCCATCCATCCATCCATCCATCCATCCATCCATCCATCCATCCATCCATCCATCCATCCATCCATCCATCCATCCATCCATCCATCCATCCATCCATCCATCCATCCATCCATCCATCCATCCATCCATCCATCCATCCATCCATCCATCCATCCATCCATCCATCCATCCATCCATCCATCCATCCATCCATCCATCCATCCATCCATCCATCCATCCATCCATCCATCCATCCATCCATCCATCCATCCATCCATCGCCTTGTAAACTGATACGTATTCACTTAAGGAAATAAATCATACTAATATTATAAATGCGAAAGTTTAGATGGATGTTTGTTAGAGTTTGTAGCCTAAACTGCTGAACGGATCTCGATTAAATTTGAACAGATGTCGAGGATAGTCTGGAAGAACATATAGGCTACTTTTGATTTTTTTTTTAATTTTAAAAATTATTGAGACTAAACTTATACTTTGTAAATCTGTAATGTTTGGGTGAAATAAATGCTAGTCAAACGGATAAATAAATATAATAGGTAAAAACTCATTAAAATACATTATAATTCCACAAATAAGTGTGATTTTCGGTTTTCCTAATATTATATCTAGTTGAGAACATGTTAAGGTATTGTATTATTTAGCTACATAAGTTTGTTTTTGTTTGATGAAATATCATTGAATAAAATATAATATGAATTAATATTAACTTTTATCTATAAAAAGGTTCTTAAAGTAGGTCTCGGTAGTCTTATAATTAACAAATGTTGATATAAACATGTGTGTAAACATGTTTTTCCCTAATGCTTGTTGACCGACATAAAGGAAGTCTGCATTCGTTTTATAAAACTGATAAATATTAATTACACATGAAAATGGTCATTGCACGATTTTCCTGTTTTGAAATATTAAATTACGTTATGGTTTTAGACGAGGGCTTCAGTTTAAGTGGTCTTCGTTCAGTTGTTTTTACGACACATTACTATTATAATACTAGCTTTCGCCCGCGACTCCATCCGCGTGGAATTAAAAAAAACAAAAATGAGTAGCTTATGTGTTCTTCCAGACTATCCTCTACATCTGTACCAAATTTCATCGAAATCCGTTCAGCCGTTTAGGCTACAAACTCTAACAAACATCCATCCATCCATCCATCCATCCATCCATCCATCCATCCATCCATCCATCCATCCATCCATCCATCCATCCATCCATCCATCCATCCATCCATCCATCCATCCATCCATCCATCCATCCATCCATCCATCCATCCATCAATCCATCCATCCATCTAAACATTCGCATTTATAATATTAGCATGAAGTATGATTGTTATTTTCGACCTGTTGAAGTAAAAAACTTACACACTATTAGACCAAACTGTTTTTTCCATTTTGTCTTCAATTAGAAACACCAGTCCTACAGCAAACACTGAACGAATATGTATATATGTAATATACTTTATGGGCGGAAATTGGAATGGTTGCCTCGCCTGTCAGACTAATTGGCGACGGCATTATGATGGTTTACAAAAAGATTGCCATGGTACTCGCCTTTATTTACTATTAGCTTTCGCCCGTGATTCCGTTTGCGTGGAATAAAAAAACAAAATTGAGTAGCGTATGTGTTCTTCCAGACTATCATCTACATCTACAACAAATTTAATGGAAATTAGTTCATAGTGTTTTTGGTTCGATAACTTCATGAAATGCGTTTCCGAACTACGTAACTTGTGTTTTACTCCCTTGAACCTTTTTTTTTTTTGTCGAAGGGGAATGCGTTACGCATACTCCGCGCCTCGGGGTAGGCACGAGAGTTATGTGGGACTCTCCCCCGTAATGGGGCATACACCACTAAACCCCTCCGTTCCCTCCTGGCCATAATGTGGGGCGCCACGGGATCGCTTTCGCTTGCCACCGCGACGCCCCACTGACCGCCCCGGGAAGGGGCCCTCGATGCGTCCCAACGAGTTGGGACGCTGCGCCCTAAGGCGCCCCTCGGAGACGGCACCGTGCAATGCAGGTTTGGGACCCCGCCCTCGCCCGCTGGTGCCGCCGGGGTTTATAGAGCCCCCACCTCGTGACCCCAGTCTTGAAAAAGACTAAGGGCCCGCGTCCGGCGGTTGATGAGCCACCGGGATTACGCGTGTGGGGCGCAGGATCGCACGCCATCGGCCCATCTCTGCAAGCAGAGTGGTGCCGAGTCGTGCTCCCACGCCCCCCCGACCACGAGGACTGCGGGAGGACAGGGCTGCCCCCCCCCCCCCCCCCCCCCCCCCCCCCCCCCCCCCCCCCCCCCCCCCCCCCCCCCCCCCCCCCCCCCCCCCCCCCCCCCCCCCCCCCCCCCCCCCCCCCCCCCCCCCCCCCCCCCCCCCCCCCCCCCCCCCCCCCCCCCCCCCCCCCCCCCCCCCCCCCCCCCCCCCCCCCCCCCCCCCCCCCCCCCCCCCCCCCCCCCCCCCCCCCCCCCCCCCCCCCCCCCCCCCCCCCCCCCCCCCCCCCCCCCCCCCCCCCCCCCCCCCCCCCCCCCCCCCCCCCCCCCCCCCCCCCCCCCCCCCCCCCCCCCCCCCCCCCCCCCCCCCCCCCCCCCCCCCCCCCCCCCCCCCCCCCCCCCCCCCCCCCCCCCCCCCCCCCCCCCCCCCCCCCCCCCCCCCCCCCCCCCCCCCCCCCCCCCCCCCCCCCCCCCCCCCCCCCCCCCCCCCCCCCCCCCCCCCCCCCCCCCCCCCCCCCCCCCCCCCCCCCCCCCCCCCCCCCCCCCCCCCCCCCCCCCCCCCCCCCCCCCCCCCCCCCCCCCCCCCCCCCCCCCCCCCCCCCCCCCCCCCCCCCCCCCCCCCCCCCCCCCCCCCCCCCCCCCCCCCCCCCCCCCCCCCCCCCCCCCCCCCCCCCCCCCCCCCCCCCCCCCCCCCCCCCCCCCCCCCCCCCCCCCCCCCCCCCCCCCCCCCCCCCCCCCCCCCCCCCCCCCCCCCCCCCCCCCCCCCCCCCCCCCCCCCCCCCCCCCCCCCCCCCCCCCCCCCCCCCCCCCCCCCCCCCCCCCCCCCCCCCCCCCCCCCCCCCCCCCCCCCCCCCCCCCCCCCCCCCCCCCCCCCCCCCCCCCCCCCCCCCCCCCCCCCCCCCCCCCCCCCCCCCCCCCCCCCCCCCCCCCCCCCCCCCCCCCCCCCCCCCCCCCCCCCCCCCCCCCCCCCCCCCCCCCCCCCCCCCCCCCCCCCCCCCCCCCCCCCCCCCCCCCCCCCCCCCCCCCCCCCCCCCCCCCCCCCCCCCCCCCCCCCCCCCCCCCCCCCCCCCCCCCCCCCCCCCCCCCCCCCCCCCCCCCCCCCCCCCCCCCCCCCCCCCCCCCCCCCCCCCCCCCCCCCCCCCCCCCCCCCCCCCCCCCCCCCCCCCCCCCCCCCCCCCCCCCCCCCCCCCCCCCCCCCCCCCCCCCCCCCCCCCCCCCCCCCCCCCCCCCCCCCCCCCCCCCCCCCCCCCCCCCCCCCCCCCCCCCCCCCCCCCCCCCCCCCCCCCCCCCCCCCCCCCCCCCCCCCCCCCCCCCCCCCCCCCCCCCCCCCCCCCCCCCCCCCCCCCCCCCCCCCCCCCCCCCCCCCCCCCCCCCCCCCCCCCCCCCCCCCCCCCCCCCCCCCCCCCCCCCCCCCCCCCCCCCCCCCCCCCCCCCCCCCCCCCCCCCCCCCCCCCCCCCCCCCACTGGACCGGCGTCGCGGGATAACCCCCCTCTAAGCCGGCCATGGTTCCTCTTGGCTTCACCGTGGCCCGGAGACCCTCGACGGACACGGCTACTGAGCCCCACCGCCACGACAAGGCGGGAACCGTCGGCAGGGTACTCCCTTGAAACTTAGGTCAACCTAGCAAAAATGAATCGCTAATGACAAAAATAAGTGGTATCTTCAGAAACCCAGCATAATTCATATTTTTGTTACTAGGAACACATAAACTTGGTTGGGTTCGACGAGAACCAGAGCCCGGTGGTGATGTCCCTGAAGAACGAGCACATGGCCGGGCAGGACCACACGCGGATACTGCTGCGGCTGCGCACAGAGACCATGCATGGACTTATACCAGTTACAACAAGTTAGTAGATACAGCTATTCACAAGTGGACACATTAATAAAATTAAACTACGTTAATCGTTATTCGTCATTCACCACTCAACACGTATAACCGTAGCGTAGCTGACTGGCATGCCAGTTAACATTTTAACATACCAGTAGTATGGATGCAAGTGTATTAGTTACTGGCATGCGAAATCCCGTCAATTTAACAGACTAAATTTAATTTAACCGAAGTTAACAAAAGCGTCAACGTTAGTTTTTTGAATTAACTTAAAAGTTAATCTGTTATGCAGATTGTTACCTTCTTTAATTATCGATTAATGAGTTACTTACCTTTTCAGTTACTAAACAATAACACTAAATTGTAAATACAATTCATCATCATCACTAGCTCACCCCCATCGATGGACTCGGAGCCTACCCTTAGTTAGGGGTGAACTGGCCTTAGTTTTAGTCAAATTAAATTATTAGAGTATATGTAACTTAAAGGGAACTATTGTGTTTCAGGATCTGGTATAATACCATCGCCAGCGAGAATGGCAAAGATGTTGAACGAGCAAGTGAATGTGGATAACTTTATGGCGGTGACGTGTCTGAGCGCATCGCCTCTCATCGCTACTTACGACGAGCACGTGCTTGTTAATGACTTCAAGTTCGGCGTCCTCTACCAGAAGTACGGACAGACTACAGAGGAAGAACTCTTCGGGAACAACGAGACGTCGCCCGTCTTCGATGAGTTCCTCGAAATGTTGGGACAGAGGATTAAATTGAAGGATCATAAAGGTAGGTATTTTCTACCAGTTGTTCCCATGCGGCTAAATGCGCGTGAATTATAAAGAACTTTATTTTATTGTTTACATTTGTGAAATTTATAATTGCAAATGTCAAAATGGAAATGCACACATGACAACATAGGCCTTTGACATTGTATAACAATTACCGTTACCATGGCATCCTTGCTTCCTTGATGTTGTCAGCTTTTAGTTTATGGTCCCTTTCCCACGTGAGAGTTTTTTTTCCAATTTATTTACCCCTATGTTTAATAACGTGAAAATATATAGTCTAAATCGTGTCGAAGTGTAGGGCTTTTTATTAAAGAAAGAATTATTCAAAAACATGCTGTGATTGCTGACATCACGCGCAACGAAGTAGTGTGTGTTTACGCTTTATTACTTTTACTTTATTACTGTATGAAGTATTACTCGTATAATACAATAATTACCGTATGAAGAAATCTATCCTCCAGCCATCCCGAATCTTTTGTAGCATGGTCTTAGTGTGATCTGTGTGGCAGGGTACCGCGGCGGGTTGGATATCCAGAACGGACACACGGGCTCGGAGGCGGTGTACGAGCGACACGAGGAGCGACAGATCATGTTCCACGTGGCGCCGCTGCTGCCCCACACGGCGGGTGACGCGCAGCAGTTGCAGCGCAAGCGGCACGTCGGCAACGATATTGTCGCCCTCGTCTTCCAGGTAAGCATACATCGTTATTTAAAAGATTATCTAGTTCACTGTGATTACCGCGGATAAAATACAATGGAACTTGGGTATTCATGTGCCTTAGTCAATTTGTTTAAAGTAGACCATAACAAACGGTGACTCAGAATTCGTTCAGACCTTAAGCTTGTCTCGATTTTACTGGACCAATCTCTGACCAATGAAATCTGTGATCTCGTTGGTTTTGCAATTATCATGCATCTTCATCCTGTACTTAATAATAACGTTGATGTTTCAACTAACCTTACTAAGGTTTTAATGATTCTTTTTCCAGGAAAAGGCGACTCCTTTCACCCCTGATATGATAGCCTCCCACTTTCTCCACGCCTTCATCGTGGTCACGCCTTTGGAGACGAACGGCGGGGAGACCAGGTAACTGTTAAATTAATTAACATTGCTAACCACGATAACAAACTCAAAAATCAAGTAAATGTATCTAAAGCGAGAAAGCGAGCGAAGTAATAATACTATTTAAATTTTATAATGCAATTTCTTCATAAATAGTATGTTTAGTTTCATCGCTTACTCTCTCTTGTACACTTGTCAAGTTGTTTTGCATAAAGTTTGTATAACTTCGCGAGCGCACGGGGGCGCTATTTGCATCTAGTGTCGGGGGGAATTGCCCGGAAAAGAGAATGGAAATTCTCATGGTAATTTATATGCAAACGAATCGCGACTTTGTAATTAGGCAGCTTTTTACCGGACCGAATATACGACTATTCAATCCGTCAGGTAATATTCCCTCGATGTTGATTTTGCTGATTGAACTAAATGTATGTAGTTTTATGTTAGTTAATCAAGCATTTTACTATGAAATGTAACCTTAATGTTTACATTTTGAGTGATATTGTTCACTTAAAAGCACATAGATAATTAATTACATTTTTAAACCTTCGTGAGACATTTTATAACAAATTATTTTACGGCTATTACTCACGTCTACTTTTTTCGGTGACGGCACCGACCAGTTTCAGACCCTACGGGGGTAGACATAGATAGTTAATATTATTTTCACGCCCAGTTATGAATGGTTATGGTACTTCAGTTAAATCAGACTATAAGCATACCACTTTAGTTTTTACGCTACTTTATACCACTAAAAACTTTTTTTTAATAGGAGTTTATTTCAGTTGTTTAGATCAGGAACTATAGTTGTTTTTTCATTGAATTTCCAGGTACAAAGTGGCCGTCACCGCGCGTGAGGATGTCCCATTCTTCGGGCCGACTCTCCCTCAGCCGTCTGTATTCCGCAAGGGGCGTGAATTCAAAGAGTTCCTCCTTACCAAGTTGATCAACGCTGAGAACGCGTGCTACAAAGCCGCTAAGTTTGCACAGCTTAAGCTGAGAACGCGGGCATCTTTGCTCCAGAACTTAGCTGAAGACTTGAAGAGTAAAACTATAGAGTTTCTTGGTACGGGGGTGAGAAGCGAACCCGTCGCCGTCTCGCCGCAGCCAGAGGGGTTTGGGACTCCAAAGATGGAAGGTCCGGGCGCCAGATTTTTCGAGACTGTGAAGAAAGCAATTTACAAAGGCAGGTTAGTTCAGGCATTGGTTGTTGATTAACATTAATATTATAAGTTCTAAACAAAAATACGCTGTTTTGTTAATTATTAGCAATTACTGTTAAAGTATTTACTAACACTCTATTCACCAATAAGATAATCGTGAGTTAGGAGATAGTTAAAAGAAACAAGTCAAATTTTGTCAACGAACTTTCAGTCAATGACCTTTCTATTTTAGTCTGCTTTACCTAGAATGAAAGGGTAAGGTTAAACTAATTATAACAAAATTCAACAAAATACATTTCATGTAAATTAACACCTGTTTATTGCAGAAATGTTAACGTTTGTTTGTTGTTTATTCTACAGATCGCCTAGCGACCCATCGGGGGACAGCACGAAGGGGTCACTTAACAAGAAAATCAATATACACGATACACCTACCCCAAACGTAAGTGTTCAAACAACACATCGACTTCTCACGCAACAAAAAGCAATACAAAAGAAATTAATACTCCATTAAGGCAATTTTCCTACCGAAATAATTAAACTAAGCGAAGCTACCACTAAAAAGTCAACACTAGTTAAAGACTATAGGAAGAATTAAGAAAGTTGAGAAGGGCTACTTCCTTCATTACTGTTTTCCTTACTATTTAATTTGCTGACGATAAATTGTGCTTCGGTGGTTTAGTGGTTTAAGCACTTGACTTCTAATATACAGGTCTTGGGTTCGAATCCCGCCATGTACCAATGTGATTTTAGAATTAAATATGTACATAATCTACCCGACGTTCTTACGGTTACGGAAAACATCGTGATGCAACCAGAAAATATCGGCGAAGAAATTCAAAGATATGTGTGAAGTCAACCAATCCGCACTGGGTCAGCGTGGTTGACTATAGCCTAGTCACCCCTTACTTAGGGTAGGCTCCGAGCCCCTCAGTGAGGACGTATAGCGGCCAGGTGATGACGATGAAATTGTGTGTTCAGAGCGGTCGTTCGAAGACGTCCGTAGCGTCGTCGTCTGCGTCAGCCGTGTCTGTGCGGTCTGCGGGCGGCTCGGGCGGCTCCAGCCCGGACGTGACGTCACGCGCCGCGCCGCCCCGCGCACACCACGACCACAGCGACGACTCCAGCCTCAACTCCGTCGACCTCGACCCGCTCGGTGAGGCTCTATCAACCTTATTCCGTTAACATCAAGATCTATTTTCCATTAGCACTAGCGATGAGACTGGCCGCGTGCAATTGTTTAAGTAATGTGATTTCCACTGGAGCGACTGCAATTGGCATAGAAATCGCGTAGTCACGTGAAAATGGAAAATGGATTTTTCTCTTTACTAAACTGAAGTTTCTAAAAAGACTTAATTATATGTTATGTAATGTATAGTATATTTTAATTCTTTATGACGCTTGTCTTTTTAAACCACTGTTTTAACACCAATACATTACGTTGTATTCTTTCCGTTTAATTTTAGTATATATTTTAAGTAACAATCATAAAAACAAATATCTTTCCTTTCATTGTATATGAATGAAATTTAATTATCACAAATATGTAGCTATACAAACGTATGTTAGTTTTTCCCTTATTATTTTTGTAGAATATTTATTATATAAATTAAAATACATTTTTTCCTTTCAATTAGACGACAAGGACTGGCTGAGTTGTGGTAAAGGCGCAACAGGTTAGTCCTTAAAAATATAGTTTTATATACCATGTCATTGTTCACATAACATTTAATAGATTCTTTTGTGAATTTCGCATGGAATCATTAGTTTATAAAATATATATCATCATTCATATGCGATGCACATTAAACCTATGAACATTCTAGAAAATGACTTCTATGTGTACGTTTTAAATAATCACTCATTAACATATTTAAATGTTAAGATGGATGTGTGGGGTAACAAGATTGGATAAGATACGAAATGAGTATATTAGAGGAAGTTTGAGAGTAGCCCCAGGTTAGAGTGGTATGGGCATGTTATGAGAAGGGATGAATCGCATGTAACAAGACGGACGTTAGTTATGAATGTGGAGGGGTACACCGGTAGAGGTAGACCTAGAAAGAGATGGATGGATTGCGTGAAAGGTGACATGATCAAGAAGGGAGTGATGACTGAGATGACGGATGATAGAGTGCTTTGGAGGACGAAAACCTGGTGCGCCGACCCTACGGGAGTAGGATAAGGCAGGGGAGATGATGACTCATTAACATATTTATGTAATAAATTATCAAACAGAATTATTTAAATCCTTTATTTTTAACCGACTTCAATAATTATAAAAAGGTTCAAATAAATTTATTTCAACACATCTGAAATTATATTTTTCTAAAATTGTATTAAGAAATTGTAACGTTACATTTATTTTAATAGATAATTTGTAATTCTAAAACATGAGCGGAAGCCAAGGTCTAATTTGGTCCATAATTCGCAAATGCAATTTCAACTGCTAATAAATTAAAAAAAACGTAAATAGCGATGTGATGAATAGCATTTCTCAATCAAATTAAGTTTACATGACCAAGATTATTTCATTCAAAGCGACACAGTTGAAATTTTTCTTAATAATTAACATTTTCTAGGTACTCCAGTATACGTGGACAGCGACACTGGACTGGAATCGATGTCATCTGCTGAGGCGGGTGCGGGCGCGGGCGGGGCGGGGGCTGCGCGGGGCGAGGCGGGCGCGCGCGCAGACCTCGACTTGCTGCGCCAGGAGGTGTGCCGCCTTAAGAACGACAAGCTCGATCTACTGAAGCAAAACATTGTTAGTACCGAAAAAAGTTCGACGGATGAACATTCATTACCTTTTTCTAATTACACCCTTATTCCCAACAAAGGATAAATTTAATTAACGACTAGCTGTTCCCGTTCGTCTTCATCCGCATGAAATTATAAAAACCTTATTCAATATTGTATATTTCTGAAAACTTTCAATTGCAAAAGACAACGAAACCCTTCATCATTGGCTAACAATTACCTTTACCATAGCAATCTTGCTTCTTTCCTGCTATTGGATTGTAGTTTTTATCCCTTTCCTGCATGACATTGTTTTCCAATTTACTCATCCTCTAAGTTCTATAGCGTGAAAATATATATCCTATAGCGTGTCGCAAGTAGGGCTTTTATTTATAATAGAAAAATGTGCTGATATCCATAACAAAGAAGTGTGTGTTTACGTTGTATTATATTAGTATAGATTGCCATACATTTTACGATAGAACGTGTAACACTAAAAGCAAAACAAAAATCCTTTATGGAGAATCCGTAGACTAAAAATATATCTCCAAAACGTCAATAAAAATAAAATAATGATTAACTTTGTTCCAGACATGGCAAAACGAGATCAAATGCCTTCGTGAGAGGGAGATCAAACTGCAAGGCGAGTTGATGTCCATGTCCAAGGAAATGAGGAAGATCCGCGAGCACCAGAGCACCATCATACCGAACCCTTCGTCGCACGACTCCACCGCTTAGAACAGTTACAGTTACTATGATTATATGTGATTCTAGCTTGAGTTGGCACGTCGGATAGAAGAGTACTCGTGTTCTCAACGTGCCAAGTCAAATCAACCACTTACCGCGAGTTCGCTCTCGCGAAGCATTCACGTAGAACATTTTATAGTCTATCTTTTAGAAAGAAACTGTAATAATATGTTTATTATGTTAAAGTTTCGGCAGTGCGAACGCGTTAGAAAACACTAAAACGCCTCGATGTGTAGTAATGTTAGTAGAAACACTATATCTATTTTCTTCATATCTGGGAATGATTGTGCAATATTTAATTTGCAATACTTTACGTAATTATTACGTATAATTTATATTTTCATTTATGCAATGACAAAGTTTGCCTATTCTATACATTCCTATAATCTCTATGGTATTATTGGATATGTGTGGACTTTGTTCGTGCAATTTTGTGTATTTTTGATCATTTGCATTTAAATCGAAAATTATATTAAAAGCTTAGATCTTCGCTTGACTGATTAAAATGCTATGATTAACTTTGTATAGTTATTAGAGAGAATTTGATTCGACTCTTCTATGTTATATCAAAATTAATATTGAAATTTCAGATTTAATAGAACAACTTAGGGTAGAGTTCCACTGCTTTAATTTTTGTATAAAACATTATTGTCTCTGGTTCTTCAAGGAGAAAGGAATGGTAATGTGTGTATACAATTTTTTTATCAGTGGAAATTCAGTTGTGATTCTGTGAAAACAGTTTTACTCGTACCTTAATTCGAAACAAGAACAAATAAAGACCTTGATTTATATTTCCTTTTAATAAAACCTCATAGAAAAGATTGTGTTTATTAAAATAAAAATAAAAAATACTCGATTTCGACATTATTTCTATGCGCATAAATCTAAACGAGGAAATCTTAATGTATATTTAGTAATTTTTAATGTACTCTTGGTACTAAATAGTTGGTAATTTTGGCGTTAACGGAAGTAAGATCTTAAATTTTTTGATAGTTGATTTGATGTTAGAGTACTTTATTTCAAAAAAATTAGAGGAGTTTTCAATGTATAGTTTTTTTAGGTATTAAAAAAATACAAAAAAACAAACGGTACCTACGAAATTTAGCCTTGACTTGTAGAGCCTTTACGTATATGGTGCATTAGTAAAAATGTTAATAGACGCAATCTTATAGTCTGTTGAATATTAGAATTTCTATTTTATAATAATGTATAAATACTATCCCAGTATACATTATATTATATACTATTTATATATTAAATATTTCATTAATTCAGTGCAATTCTATTCGTAGAAGCACAGGATCTATTTCCTTTTACTTAAGTTCTCCAGTTATTGTAAATATATTTTAACTGGACTTAGACTAATTTAATTAAACAGTATTTCTCTAATTTATGTTAAATTTAAGCATCGTTTCTCGAGTGTCTTTGAGTTTTGATATCTTTTGTTGTTTGTAATTAATATTTTATACCAAAGTTAACATTCCCCACTATGATAGTGTAGTTTTTTTTTTAATTCACGTTTACGATAAAGAAACGAAGAAACAGTATTCTTGATTTAATTAACGGATCACATTAACATTAATTTCTAATTTTACATTTACTATTATATTAAATGTAATCTTTTGGATTGTTCGACTGTTGATTATGTTAAGTTTAATGAAAAAAAAAATAACTGTTAATTCGTCTTTTCTCGACCTAAACCAAATATTGCAAGCGCGGAGCGTTAGAACATTATAGATTATAACTTTAAGAGAAACTATGGAAATATATAAATAGTTAATTACTAAATAATAATTGTTGTTTCATTGCCTAATATGACCTGAAAACTTACTTATTTACCTTATAATGCCAAATACCCAGTTATTTTCACTACTCGACGAAAAGCTACAAGTGAGTGTTTGGTCTTATGCATCATAATAGGTAAAATGTTGTATTGAAAAGTGATCGTAATTTAACTTCTCAAAAAAAAATCCTCTTATGTATGAAACACGTTCAATTCTCTTTAATAATAACACGCACATATTTACATCAAATAATTTAAGCATGCAAAGGGTTCGAAATAATAAAAACATAATTTCTTTACGCCTTGTACGTCTTTAATTCATAAACATAGAATTTGTTACATTTTATTAGATTACTAGCTTTCGCTCGCGACTCCGTCCGCGTGGAATTGAAAAAAAAACAAAAGCAAGCAGCCCATGTGTTCTTCCAGACTGTGTGCTACATCTATGCCAAATTTCATCGAGATCCGTTCAACCGTTTAGGCTACAAACTCTAACAAACATCCATCCATCCATCTAAACTTTCGCATGTATAATATTAGTATGATTGTCATCTTAAATATAAAAAAAACAAAACATGTTTTGTTATTTTCAGTGCCATCTGTAAGTTCATGCGTACACCTGAAATATCCCAAAATAGCCCGAACGATGTAGACAAATATTTCATGCTTATACTTTGCTCAGGGTAATGGTTTAGTGTTTCGTTCACTAGATGGCAGCTTTTTGAACAATTATTAATTTAACTACCAAAAATGGCTAAAAAAGCCACGCTTACACTTAACTACGCTTAAAATGCCTACCTACTGTCCATACTATTATAGTGTGTCTAAATAAATTAGATTAGTTTGACAATTCATGTCAATTCATGTGACAACTTAGTAGGGATGGGTTGTGTAAAATCAAGCATGAGTCTTTTCGATTTTCGATTTTTATTCTTATGGAAGTTGGAATCGATAGATTCATTGTTATAACTTATGAATTAAAAAAATAAAACACTGTTTAGTCAAATTAATAATGACCTGCAGAACCATTACAAATAAAGAGAGTGAATGAATATTTATTACTACTACAGCCATACGTAATCGAATTGGATTTCGCTATTATTATTGTCATCGCTAAATTCTCTACACCATAATTAATACTAGAATTGTCCTCTAAATTAGTTAATAAGAAAATAATAATTTTATTTAGGTTCAATAAATGTTATTTAAACCGAATATCGATAGTTCATAATTGTTCGCTATGCGTGTTTGTTTCGTCACTACGATACCTGTCTAAAGTACGGCATTTACCTTCATACAAATTAAATTCGATACTTAATATACATAATTTATCAAACTAATCTATCTTATTTAGACACACTATAATATCTCTCTCTAATGCTAGCTCTATCTATTATAACCTCCTCCTAACTATTACTTGCCTTATGTGTAATTACCAGAAACTTGTAGATTTTAATTATACTATTGTAAATGCGAAAGTTTAGATGGATGGATGTTTTTTAGAGTTTGTAGCCTAAACAGCTGAATGGATGTCAATGAAATTTGGCAGAGGTGTAGATCATAGTCTGGAAGATCACAGGCTTACGTTTGTTTTTTTTTTAATTCCAGGCGGAAGGAGTTACGGCCGAAAGCCCATCAATAGAATGAAAAAAATATGATTGAGTATTTTTATTAACAACACTGATTCCTCCTTAGCTAAGTTATCCGGTGATAATTTTGGAAGTTACCTATTTTTCAAGTAGGTTCATTGACATTAAATAAAATAAAACTGTGAATCTATAAATATAAAAGTAATTCTCAGTATCTTATACAAAAGCTTTGAAGTATCCTAAGTAAATAAAAAGTTAATTTTGTTTGCAGATGACTTTGACCTAAAAAAACAATAGCTTATCTAAAGACGTATATCTTAAAGAATTTCACAGGCAAGGATTAACGTTTTAACTTTATAATTTTTAATTTCTTTTGCTTGTACAATATTCTTTAAAGTCGAGAAAGTTATTATTTTTTAAATAGTTGATCTATTACTGTTAAGAGTTATCTCATGATGTTATACAATTATCCGTGGTTTGGTCGTTAAAATGTGTTTACATTTTATCGCCCCCACATATTCGTCGCTTCAAGTCGGCCATTTAATTAATAGACTGTTGACAATGAATTTGTTTACATTTACACTATAACGTTTGTTCTGTCGCCATACTTGATTTAGTTAAAATAAGTTGACTGCAACATTACGTTAAAAGTTAAGTTAAAAATGTATCGGAATACTAAATTTAATTAAAAAAAAAAATATGATTGAGTATTTTTATTAACAACACTGATTCCTCCTTAGCTAAGTTATCCGGTGATAATTTTGGAAGTTATCTATTTTTCAAGTAGGTTCATTGACATAAAATAAAATAAAACTGTGAATCTATAAATATAAAAGTAATTCTCAGTATCTTATACAAAAGCTTTGAAGTATCCTAAGTAAATAAAAAGTTAATTTTGTTTGCAGATGACTTTGACCTAAAAAAACAATAGCTTATCTAAAGACGTATATCTTAAAGAATTTCACAGGCAAGGATTAACGTTTTAACTTTATAATTTTTAATTTCTTTTGCTTGTACAATATTCTTTAAAGTCGAGAAAGTTATTATTTTTTTCTTTAACCACTCCTAGTTTAATTAATTATTAAAAATATACCATCTTTTGCTTACCAACTACTTTTAATAGACATTTTAAAGACTACGACGTAGTTAAATAGTTTAGCTCAAAATCGCGCGACGAAATTTGGGGTCTTTTTTGCTTTCTTTGCTTACGTAGCCTTAACTATAAGACTTACATAAAAATTAGAATAGGAAGAATTGTAGCCCTTTAAATTTGCTAAATAACAGTCCGCGATAGCATATATCTATCTATTAAGGTTGTCGCACAATAACCGCTTTTTTCATTAAAATTTCGATCGAAATCTATACCCCATTTAGAACACTAATACTCGTGTTCGGTATCGACCAGTCGAGCAACCAGTCGAAAGAGTCGAGAGAACCAGCTCGATAGAATTTACACGGAAAAGTGCCTGGTTTTCGGATTTTCTGGGGTAGCCCGGCCTTAAGGTCCTCAACTGCTACAAAAATTTTAACCTTTCGCCCCTAAGATATGTTTAAGATACACCCTGTATACAGAAAAGATGATAGCTATTACTTTTTTAAATAGTTGATCTATTACTGTTAAGAGTTATCTCATGATGTTATACAATTATCCGTGGTTTGGTCGTTAAAATGTGTTTACATTTTATCGCCCCCACATATTCGTCGCTTCAAGTCGGCCATTTAATTAATAGACTGTTGACAATGAATTTGTTTACATTTACACTATAACGTTTGTTCTGTCGCCATACTTGATTTAGTTAAAATAAGTTGACTGCAACATTACGTTAAAAGTTAAGTTAAAAATGTATCGGAATACTGTCGAATACTAAATTTAATTAAAAAAAAATAGTGAAAATAATTAAACATTGAAGCTATTTTATCGTCAATTTTTAAAGAGTATCGACCCATCTTAATGAATTTTTGCGAGATCTTATTTAATTGGTTTAATTTGAATTTATTAGTATTACAGAAGTAACGAACAGATCTTTGTTCTGATAAATTGCCGTTAAGATTTACACGTAAAGTTAAGTGAACGTCGAAAAGGTGGTTTTCGATTTATCATCATTAACTTGAATTATAGTCCACATTAATTTTACTTAGTATTAACTTAACTAAAGAATTCTTATCCCAATTTGTAAAAAAAGAAATTCTATTTTTAATTTTAATTGTAAATACATATCTTAATTTGTATTTATTATATATGTATGTAGACTTGTTTGGTCTAACGTAAATGGGGAAATAAACAAAATGATATTATCGATTCACATTCAAATCTCAACAGACATCTGCTCATATTATAATTGAACCGGAAACCGTCTTATCTTATTCCTTTTCTTTTTTAATCTACACCTATCATTGCCTATCTTAAAACCGATTTCCATCCCTCTATTCCTATAAACCAATAAATGCACGAACGAACCTAATTGAATCCTCCAGATAAGCAGATTTGAAATTTGTCAGCGCGTTATTGATATGTTTGAGAAAATATAGAATTATTATATTTTTTGCCTTCGATGCGAGATTGAATTTATTTCGTATGATCGTATAAATTGTATTTATTCAAAGAATTGTAGCTATACGTAAACATTCTGCGAGGAAATGAATTGCCATTTGCTCGTTTGTTTTTTGTAATTCAGTTGTTATCTTTGTTAATTTGAAAGTGGAATAACAATATAAGAATATTTCAGTTGATTTTTCTAACTTGTTTTGTACGTTACGTATTTTACCGAAATGCTAAAAGCTCTATTCAGTATTTGTGTTACAAATATAAAATACGTGGAAGCGATTTTTTTATTCATTTGATATTATTGTAGATTTTATTTACACTACGACAAAAAATAATAATTACCGCTATTTGTTAATTTCAGGGCAAATTATCAAAGTAATTAATTTCATTTGCTTAACAACTGAACCCTATCCCTAGCCGCCATAAGCTCAAAATCCCCAGCGGTTTGCCATTTATTATATAAATTTAATGTTTAATTTTACCGTGAAAATTTGTTCAGCTGTTTTATGTTAGCACTTCGTGAATATTTTCTTCTATTTGGTTTAATATTTTTTTTAGGCGTAATATAAAAGAAACTTCTAAACTAACATAAAATATGAAGGTTTATTTTGTGAAGTTTAACATTATTCTTTAGTAAGTAACTTTGATTCGAAGATTTAAAGTTTACTTCTAAATAAAACTAAGTTATAAAAAGTTTGAAAGTCGGTCATCCTATTTAGTTTTTCTGCTTATAGTTAACTTAAAATTTATGTAATCGAATGAAATTAACGTACATATCTACTTAAGTTGTTTTAATTACAGAAACTGTTAATCGCCTTTGGGATTTAGTTTTTTTTTGTATTTCAACTTCATTGTGAAGGTTTTGATATTTTATTCAAAGCGAAATATCAAAATACAGTACATTTATATTATAATTCCTCCCAATCCACGATGTCAAGAATTTCACTCACAATATTTAGAGTTTAAATATTAAATAATAAGGGTTTAACTACTATTAAAATATACGTGAAATTTCCACAAGATTATTGTTTCAACTACACGAATTTTATTGTACAAAGAAAATTTCATCGAATTAATCTTCATTCTCTCACATATTTTACGATATACGTATTATTTTCTACAAGGGTTATTTCCAACATTGAATAAACCTATTCATTATTTTTATAAGTCTAGAGTCTTAACCTTTCAGACAATGTGTTTAGTTTTACAAAGTATTTTTACGTAGAAAAATGACGATATAAGCAGTAAGTTGAGATATATGACGGCTAAGCTTGCACTGTCAGACATTTATACAGAAAACATATGCTTTAAATTACACATGTTTCTTTACATTTAATGTTTATTTTATATCTAAGATATTCCAAGGTCGAATAATTAGATGAAATTTAAACATAAATTACGCTAAAATACAGCTCATATTTTTTATTAAAATGTACCCAGTCTGTGGGGACCAATCCATAGCCGATATCTCTTCTCAAATCAAATTTAGTTTCAATATTCGAGGGTCACTGTAAAAGCTTTTCGCTATTTGATAGAGTATAACATTATTTAAGTTGAAATTTCATCACTATGAATATTTAAATGTGTTTAAACATGACATGGGTTTTCACTACCGAAACAAGTGTGAAAAACATATTGATTTCTGTTATTTCAAAGGCAAAAGATGTATGGTTCTTTTGTATTCATTGTGGAATAGAAATTAGATATACGATTAGTTCTATTATACCTCAGGGATACCAAGAGAAATGCACTAGTTACAAACTTGCCTTATTTCCCTGGAGTCAGTAGAATCTAGAAGGTACTTCAACTGGAAAAGCAACATTTCTGTAGTGTAAATGCTATTAGAGTGATGTTGATATTGACTTCTCTCTTAATCTCTCAGATAAATAAGAGATAGCAATATATTCCTGCACAGGTGTTTAGGCAGTAGAAACTGACGGGTACTTCAACAATTTAACAGACACATAATAACACAAAGTTCAAGTTTGCATTTACTTGGTTTTATAAGTCTTATATTAACTAGATTTCGCGAGCGACTCCGTCCGTGTGGAATTGAAAAAACTAAAGAGAATAGCCTATGTGTTCTTCCAGACTATCCACTACATCTATACCAAATTTCATCGAAATACGATTAGCCGTTTAGGCTACAAATTCTAACAACTTCCATCCATCCATCTAAACTTTCGCATTTATAATATTAGTATGATCATAATATTATAATACATGTTTCACTTTGAGATATAATAATATGCCAAGCGTTTTTTTCCATTCCACGCATCATTCTCGCTTTGTTATTTTATCCAAGGAAATGTCAAGTGAAGGAAACTAATGCGTTTATATCAGAAACTTTGGAAAGTTATCTTCAGAGAAATAACTTTTTACATTAGTTTTCTTTCATAATTTGCTTTCGTTTTATCAGTGAAACAAATGTAGTTAAACTAGAATGGTAACAAGGTTAAGAAAAGATAAGATATGCAAAAATACTAATGTGTCTTAAGAAAAAAAAAGGTTTTTTTTTTATAAACTCGATAAGAAAGAGTTCAAATTTTTTTTTAGTAATTATACGTCACAATTTACATAAAATTACTAAAACAACATATCGATATAAGCGTGGAAATAACATTATTGATAATTAAGCCGTTTTACTGTAATGAGATATCGCAGTTTTCGTAACGGAACGTGTGACGGACGTATGAGTGATTTGGTGCCGGAGGCTCAACTTTAGTCCATTTTCCTTCCCACCCTTTTTCTCATAAGAATAGGATGGAAAGGGAACGTGGATTTGACGGTGGAGGAGACGCATAGGAAGAGGAAATATCTTCTTTATGTGCGTCTCCTCCTCCGTCGATTAAGGGTAGGCAACGCATCCGCTATTGCGGATGTCTATGGGCAGCGGTCGCTTCGCCATTTTGGCGGTTTTAGGTGGCCGCTTGCTCGTTTGCCACCTTATAATATAAAAAAAAATGAGTTAAATGTATGATGTGTGAGTGTGGAGTCAATTTTCTTTAAATTTTTAATATTTACTTGTGCTTCTAAGGTTGGATAATGTAATTTCTTAGGATCAACAAGTACATGGCACTACAGTAATAAGTCTAACAAAATTTTTCTAATCCCATCAGATAAAATTTATTTTGTCCTTATAACACAAAGGAATGTTCTCTCCTAACGCAAATGGAAAGTAAAATCTTTATTCTATGAGTAATTTCGAAAGTGCCATCTGAAATGTAAATTGCTTCAAAGAGACTCAAAAATGCAACACGAATTAAAAAAGCGATACCTTAATAAATCTTGTATACTGTTCATTTAATCTATACTAATATTATAAAGAGGAAAGATTTGGATTTTTGTATGTATTGAAATAACTCAAAAACTACTTTCAAAAATTCTTTCACCATTAGAATGGTAATTTATCTGTGGGTAACATAGGCTATATTTTTTATTATTTTAAATTTCACGCGGGCGAAGTCGCGAGCAACAGCTAGTTTAAAATATTTTATCAAGTTTTTTAACATGATTTACAGTTCAGTAATTTATCAAATATTCACCTTTTGTCGCGTATTTTAGCGAAAGTGAAATATAACATAAAGTTTTTACAAAGGAAAATGTCGCTCTTGAATCAACGTCTAGTCAGTTTTATGTTTCAATCTTGAATTTTACAATATATTACACGTGTTAGAGGAATATGTGCAATTTACTGCAAACGTCTGCATGAGTTTCATAATGTAGTTAATTTTTAATAAGGTTACTAAAACTGATTTAACTTATTTAAAAATTGATTAATTTCAGAAACATGTGCTAGACACAACATATATTTTTATTATAAAATAAATACACGCCTCGGGGAAATATTTAAATACGAATTAAGCCGAGCGTTTAAATTATAACCAACCTTAGATTAGTACAATTTAATGGACCCATTTAAATTAAATTGCTATAATTCGCCAGAGAATATACAAAAATCCATTTGTACACAAAGAAACGCAAAGTTTATTTTATAAACCCTAAAGCGTTTCCATTACGTTGTTTTACGAAATCTTGAATTTACTTTTTTTTAAATCAGACGATTTACATGAACCCGGTCCCTTACCCGTGAGTTTTTTTGTTATTTAATGAAATACGTAGTACTGTTTTTAAACTTATACTGATACGAGTGTAATCATTTCTTTTTTAATTATTTTACTACAAATAATATTAACACTGATATAAAAAGTCAATTACTCAAATGCGATATTATTTTAAATGATACCAAAATGAAGGCCTTTATAGCAGGGAGACGTCCCCAATTGCGGGTAATTTCATTAACAGGAGCTTTTACATTGCAATTACGCCTTGAACCTGACAAAAGCGATACTAAATTGTTTAATATACTAAAAATTGTATTATATTATAATAGTATTGTAATAAAATGTCCTTTATTAATATGTTCTTTAGCCTATGTTATCGGAAAAATGTATCTTGTTTCATTGGAAGGCGATTGAACTAGTTAATTTAGTTACTTAATTAAAGGAATTATTAGCCTTATCATCTTACTAATATTATAAATGCGAAAGTTTTGATGGATGGATGTTTTTTAGAGTTTGTGGCCTTAACGGCTGAACGGATCTCGATGGAATTTTGCATAGTTGTAGAACATAGTCTGGAAGAACACATAGGCTTCTTTCTTTTTTTTAATTCCACGTGGACGGAGTCGTGGGCGAAAGCTAGTATAAAAATAAATATTTCTTAGTCAAAAGAAAGGAAAGGAAAGTTTATTTAATTTAACAAATCTAATAAATTCATCGTAAATTTACTTTATTATAAGTTTTTATTTAAGAAAGATATTAAAGAATATATAATAAGGCTAATTTCAACTTTTTTAATCTTCAAGCCTTTTGGAAATATCTTGAATAAAAGCGGCAATACTTTTGAGGAATTCATTAAAACATTCATTAAAATGATTTCCAGTAATTAACAGAGAACGCCGCAGGCCTGTTCATCGGGAAAGGTTAACTCGGCGCTTTTAAATATTTGCACTCACTTTTTGAACTGAAATCTTTATTTTTTATTTATATAATACAAGCAACTCTAGCTTCGCTCGGGTATGAATGATATTAAATCAAAAATAAAACAACGTATGGTGAGATTTCTCACTTATTTCAGTATTGATGTCAGAAAGAAGCCTCAATAGTAAAATGTTAAGAGAACAGAGCATTTAAGAATATTATTTATAACAAAGTAATATGATTTCAAAACACGTAAATACAAACGTCTGGTGGCGGATTCATTTAGATGAAAGCACTCTACGTTTATAAACTTTATTGTTAACCAGCTTTCTCCCGCGACTCCAACCGCGTGAAACTAAAAAAAAAACAATGGTAGCCTCTGTGTTCTTCCAGACTATCCTCTATATCTATGACAAATTTCATCGAGTTCCGTTCAGCCTTTTAGGCTACAGAAATCCACCCATTGATCTGTACTTCAGCTTTTATGACATTAGTAAGATTACAATGGCTCATTTCATTCTTAAGCCATACTAAAGTTTTACCTTACTAAAGTTCTAAAGTAACACGAGCTTCAACATATAACCAATTAACCCGGGACAGTGTATGGTTATTGATGAAAGGGTACAAAGGTTGCTTCCAATAAATAACTTTCATGCATATCAAAAATAGTTACACTTATGTGAAACAATATTTGTATTATTTTGCAAAGATAAAGCATAAAATCAAGTCAGAATTCAGAAATAACTATATTAAAATACGAAATATTTCTTAGAAATTTGATATTTATCTAACATGTTAACATTCTTCGTTATTCTATTACGATATTTTCTCATTTGTTCATGAACGATATTAAAACATGCTCTACAATCTTCCACATAATATTGCTTAAGATAAATGCGTTATATTAAGAAAGAAATTGACTATACGATACTGAATTTTCACTAAAAAGGTAACACTACTGTGTTCTTTATAATTTAAACATTTTAAAGAATGGCGAAATAACTAATCGAAAAATGAAAATTAAAAAATTAAGAATATTATAGCAATAGAATTATATTTTATTTGAGAAAAACTCGTTGTTTTACCCTACAATTAAAACCAAGTCCTAACATTTATCTGCTAAGCCAGTACTGTATCATAAAAACAATAATTTGACCCACATTGTAGTTACTTCGTACGTGTTCTATTTATTATTCCTGTCACATTAAGGATAAAACATTGCCGCCCCCGTTTTGGCTTTTAGTAAACAGTATAAATCTGAATTTGTAGACATTTGTCCAACTAGTCACAACTAAAGAAAAAAAATATACAATGTATAAAAGCAAAAAAGATTTGAAATGATACATAGAATTGAATCTTCTCTCACAATGACAATTTCGCAGTTTAGATTTGCTACGACGTAGTAAGGAATTGCTACGTCGTAGCACATAAATGCTAACTTAACCTGATTGACATAGACGTAGAACGCCTGCAAATGTTAATATATGCTTCATCAATTTCAATTGAATGTTGCGTTGCTATAAGATTATTGTGTACATTTAATGGAAAATATAGAACAGACAATAACAATAATTTTATTAGCGACTAGCTGTTCCCTTGCGACTTCATCCGCATAAAATTATAAAAATTTCATTTTATTGTTTACATTTGTCAAATTATCAATAGCAAATGTCAAAATGACATGACATGACAAACCTTAGCAATCTTTCTTTCTTGACGTTGGCAGCACCTTATGGTCTCTTTCCCACATTAGGGTTTTTATCCAAAATATTTACCCCCTAAGTTTAATGGCGTGAAAATATATAGCCTAAAGCATGACGAAGTGTAGGGCAAAAAAGAAGTGTGTAAGTTGTAGTAAAGCCTGATGTAAGTTTTGAGGTTTTTATTAAAAAAAGAATTATTCAAAAATATGCTGTAATTGCTGACATCTTAGGCAACAAAGAAGTGTGTGTTTACGCTTTATTATTTTGTCTCCATCTGACTGGCTTTTATAAATAAATAAAATAAAATAATTATAATAATATAATATAATATAATATAATATAATATTATAATATAATATAATAGTATAGATAGTATAGAAGTATAGATATAGATTTCGCATAATCCAATGCGACTTAGCCTTAGATCTTAAAAGGTAACTACTCGTAATATACCAAAGGAATAACGTAAATGGGAAAATTTAATACATAAATTACGTAACAGGAACATACGTTGTGAAAGATACTTTCAGTTAATCAAATTGACTTATATTAACCGTTTTATTTAGGTTACAATAAATACTAAACGCGATGAATGTCAGAGTGATAATTTAGATATTACCTTTGGCTTAAAATACGAGAACAAAAGCCTATTAATTAGTTAAAATGTTACGTTGAAGCTCAATAAAGGACTATTTCAGAATCCTTGCCGAGTTTTGGTTAATTAGCATACGAATCGTGAAGCCGACAGTTATTGATAATTTATATTACTTTGCCTAATTAAATTTATGTTAAGACTTAATTTTCCTTGTAACCCTTTCATCTTGGAATTTAAAATATGAATTAATTGAGTTGTAACAACGCTATATACTACATTTGCTGTAAATTTAAATAATAATACATAGTAACTTTATTTTATTTTATTAACTTTGGTTGTTGTATTAAAAATGACATTGATAAAAACTATAAAAACGTCGTAAAATTAAAATGGCATATTTTATGACCGTTAAAACAGCAAATGTCAATTTACTAACTTTAGTTCAGGACAAAGTGACATTCCATTCACATTCGGCTTCGAGCCCCGCCATCCTACATCTCAACACAAATTAAAAACTCGATTACAGTTGTAAATAAACTTTAATCTCTCGGGTATCATTTTGACTTTCATGCTTTATTTGAAAGCATTTCAAATTTAAAACATAAAAAAATAATGACTTTACTACGTTTTTTACGAACCGAAACGCTATATTTCTCATTATATATCTAGTAGGTATATATTTATGATTACACTTTGTGGTTAATAATAACATATCGTTGACGAATTTAATTATATACAACTATAAGGGCCTGTCCCACCACTGGCTGATAGAGGCTCAGATAGCTTAAACATGACGTCACTGTCAGATAGAGTACCAAAATACGATATTTCCATTACATATTTTACACGTTGGATTATTACCTTTCCCTTTCCACCCTTTTCATAAGAGGAAAGGATGGGAAGGAAAAGTGGATTTGACGTTAGAGGAGACTCGTAGGAAGGGGAAATGTCCTCTTTATGTGCGTCTCCGCCGTCAGTTAGGGGTAGGCAACGCATCTGCAATTGCGGATGTTTATGGGCAGAGGTCGCTTTCCATTTCGATGGATTCAGGTGGCCGCTTGCTCGTTTGCCACCTTATATTATAAAAGAAAAAAAATATCTAACAATTTACAAGAATTTGGTAGGACTGACTCTAAATATTCCAAACCTAATAACATTGCCTAGGTTCTAAGTCTTAATAATTTTCTGGAATTGTTATAAAGCTAGTCCTAATTTAAGCTCCTTGAGAAAGTACATAAAATGTTGGTAAAACAGATTGTTTATTATACTTCAGTTCTTATCTGTAGCAACCATAAGCTGTAAACTCGTACCGAGTAGAATTAATTATCCTCCAGAAATGATTCATTTAAAGATTTAGATTTTAGGATAACGCTCTAAAAGTAGCTTTAACTGTTTTATTCTTTCATACAGTATTTAGAATAGATTATGTAACAGTTAGATTTTTTGTAGAAAATGTTTCGTTTAAATTATTTTTTATAAAGTTTGAAAGACACTAGTTATTTATTATTTAGTTATTACAATAAATAAAAATTGAGTAGAACGTCCTTTTTAATTATTATAGATATATTTCTAATAATTCAATTGATGAAATCCTTTTGATTTAATTGGAGAATTTAAAAAATGTCAATAAACAGTTTCAAAAAACCCTTTTTAAATTTCTATTTTATATTTATTTACAACTCTGCCTGTCAAGAGCATGTTTAGAAGTTTGAAAGTTAAAAGCCCGGGGTAAGTAACGAAGCAGCTTTACATTAAGTTAGACGCGTTCTCGGAATTACTTAGCGTGTTTTGAACAGTCTTCACGAAACTTACATAAAAACTTATTTAATTAGAAATACGAACCGGTTATCCTAGAAGTATTGCAAATAATTATAATTGATTGTGTTCGATCTTCGGAAAGAAGTTCGATTTGCGTTTCTATGGGTTTTTCTCGCGTTTTTGATTTATAAAGATTTCTTTTTTATTATTACTAAAAAAATATATAAAAGCAGTAACTGCAAACTGGTTAAAATAAATAAAAACAATTTAACTTCGCACAACTTACGTGTTGTTTCTAGTTGAAACATGCATTCATGCATTGAATTTACAAACTGTTTAAATACGTTTGTAGGTCATACTAACCTCGCGTACACTTAATTATAACTTAATGCATACGTATACAAAGTCGAAGTAACTTGGCATACAAGTTAAGTATTCTGTTTGTAGTCTAAAGCCTGCAATACACCTACGTAAATGCACGGTAACTGAACATTCAAATCGTGCAGTTAAAACCGAAAACGTAGCGGTCTTGTACGACATTCATAACTTTTATAGAATATTGTAACAATTTAATGAAATACTTCTTACTAATATTATAAATGCAATAGTTTAGATGGATGGATGGATGTTTGTTAAGAGTTTGCCACCGGCACAGCAAAGTTTGGAAGAACACATAGGCTGTTTATTTTATTTTAAATCACTCAATTTCATTCGGACTGAGTCACGGGCGAAAGCTAGTAAATAAATAAAGTTCGGTAACATATAATATAATACATTATTTATTTTTTACATAGATATCAGTCACCTATTAAACCCCTCTTTATCCTCTTCTCCCAATGAAAAAATATTTTAAAGCACTTTTTTCAATGAGCAATCTAAAGAAACCTTTCAAGAAATACGTCTTTTCAGGATGCGAGATGTCTTTTAGAATTTCTTCTACTTATCTTATCAACTAGTTTTGCTCAGCTTTAGAAACTAATTCCTATAATGTATTCAGTAATGATGTGGTAGTAATCATTTTAAATAATTTTAATGTGTTTAATCCATACTAATATTTTAAAGGGAATGATTTGTTTTTTGTATGTATTGAAATAACTCAGAAACTGGCCGATTTCAAAAACTCTTTCATTATTATAAAGCTACGGGAATACTGGGTTACACAGAGTATATTTTTTTAATTTAACGCGGACGAAATTGCAAGCAACAGCTATTATAATTAGTATTATATAAATTAGCTATAATTTCTAAACAAAATTTAGATTTCCTTGATTTTAGCCAAATTTACTTTATTAACACCAACGCCTTTAAAGCAATATAACAACTTGCTGAAATAAAGTCTAACCTCAACTACGTTAGTACTTAATTGTTGATCATAATGAAAACTTTTTGGTTAGAGCTGTGAGAAATTTTGCTTTTAAAAGTTTTATTCATTTGCTTAATTAAATTTAGTTTGCGTTTCGCGTAATTTAGTTACTTTGCGTTAACACAATAATATTAAAACAGCTAGATACTTAATTTAAATCTAAATTATGCAGTCAAATATGTTTGTTATCTTTATTTAAATTTAAACTTTATGACTGACTTCCAAAACATCAGGACTTAAACATCTATCTCATATTTTTCAAAGAGAGTGAAAAAGATGTCTATACATTTTGGACGAGTACAGCACAACTACGGAAAGAAAGCTTAGGTACATGTTACAGTGAATGGAAATCTTAGCCTTTACAAACCTTTGGCTTCATACGTCAACCCTTCTCTCATTTGCATTTTCACTGTAAGATAGGTACTGTTATTTAAAAGATAAAAAAGTAAAACAAATCTCATTTAAATGAAATAAATGGATTTGAAAAATGTTTTACGCTCGAATACCCTTGTCATTTGAAGTACTATGAATAACCTCAACGAGCACTTGTACCGGAAGCCTGTCAGCACTGTACATGACAGCTGTTAACTTGAACAGGCATTTCAAATAAATAGTATATTCCAACAAACGACATTTTTTCATTGCTAAGGTATTACGAACTCGTGGGACAATGATGTGACTTGACTTTTCAATGCTCAAAGTTTCACGTAAAAGTCGTAACAGAAAAGATATGTTAAGTTATTGGTGGTAACATTAAAAGGACCAATTATGGCCGTTACCCTCTTCTATAAATTTAGAACTAACAAATATTTACGTAATTATCTATAGTAATATAATAAAGCGTAAACACACACTTCTTTGTTGCCTAATATGTCAGCAATTACAGCATATTTTTTAATAATTCTTTTTTAATAAAAAGCCCTACACCTACGTCATGCTTTAGGCTATATATTTTCACGCCATTAAACATAGGGGGTTAATATTTTGGATAAAAACCCTAATGTGGGAAAGAGGCCGTAAGTTGCTGCCAACATCAAGAAAGCAAAATTGCCATAGTAAGGTAATTGGTATTTTGACATTTGCAATTGATTATTTGACACATGTAAATATTATAATAAAATAACATTTTCATAATTTTTTGCGGATGAAGTCGCAGGGGAACAGCTAGTTTTATATAAAATTTTTACATCACATCCTGTTCTAGTACGACAAAACTTGGCAAATTTTAATTTAACTTATGTACTTGTATATAAAAAAAGCAAATGCTTTGAATAAGAATTCAAGTTTGTTGTTCGTTGATGATTCATTTCTTTAATAAAAAATACACTTTAATGCATTTTCATTTAACCCAAGTAAGTTAATGTTAACCAAAATTAATTTGGCTTAATCGAATTAATTACTTACCTCGCACACAGAATTGAATTTTACATCGTAAAAACGTTAACGGAAAAGAGAAATGCAAATTAAAATCGAATTACCCGCAGAAAATGTGACCACAGAATTTTTTTCCACGCAATCGTACAGAAAATTTGAATTGACAATTGTTTATTTTGTCAGATTTATTCACCAGAAGAATTCACTGTATTATTTTTCGATTTCAATAAAAAGCAAATTGTGCAAAAAGTTAGACTATGCTTCCAAAGATAACATCTTAATCGGGATATATAAGAACTAAAACTGAATAGGATTCTATCTGGGGCAAACGTGATCTGAATTTGTAAGTTTTATCTAACACACTAACACCACGGTAATTTCAATATGTGCTTTCAATATGCTAGATGAAAATCGTATTTGTAAGGAACAAAGACCAAAAACGTTGCAATAAATATTTTATAAACGAACCTTGTTAAAAAAAGTAGCCCATAATATGCCCGTCTATGTCGGCTACCCTTCAGCCCAGAAATGGGCCCAGTCGTTTCGGAGATTACCCGGAACAAACGCGGCTTGCGGACAGACAGAGAAAAAAAATTTAAATGCGATTTTCGTTATCAGCAACGCAAATACATCATCTTCCCGAAATCTGAAACTTTCTTTTGATATTACAAACAGACACACCAATTTTATTATATGTATGGATAGATAGAAGATATCGATTTTAAATATTTGAATTTGGAATTAACAGGATCGTAGAATATTTGTCTCTAGTCTTTTGTTTTTACGTAACTGAAGTTGTTGGTTATAAGCCGAATAATTATTTTGTAAACCATATTTACCACGATAATGGGTCCCTCAGTCTTGGATGGAGCTAACTATATTATACTGAGATGAGTTCATAATTAACTGTGTACTGCTATTTGTTATACCGTTCTTGTATGTGTATTTTATTTAAAAACTAACTTGCGCCCGCGACTTCGTCCGCGTGTTATGAAAAACAAAAACAAAAGCGAGTGTGCTTACACATTTTTCGAGACTATCATCTATATATAAATCCGTTTAGCCGTTTAGGCAACAAACTCTAACATCCATCCGTCCAACCATCTAAACTTTCAAATTTATAATATTAGTAGATATAATATGATTTTTCTTGTAATTTTGTGTAAGTAGCTCCAAACTATTTTTATCTATGCATTTTAAGCACTTGTTTTTCCGCACATTCCACCAAGTTTACTCGTTCGCATTACTTATCTTTTCTAAAGTATATCTAAAGATCGCATCGTAAAGGTAAAAATCATTCAATCTTTCTTTATAGCCGAAAAAAAACTTTCCTAGTTCCTTTCCATATAAGTAGTTCCTTAAATTAGCGTGATAAAAGCCATCGTTTTTTTACATGAAATATAGAAAGTGTTACATAGACACTTTACTTAACATCGCACAGTGACGTCATTACACCCTCGACGAAATTCCTATAATTTATGTTGAATTCGCAATTGGGCTTTAAAAGCTTCCGGTATTAAAATTAACTCGCATTTTAGACGTGTTCGTCGGAATTGAATTCAATTTGATTAGTATAAAACGTATTCAAGTTTTCGACTTTCGCATTTATTATTATTTATTGAAATAGCATATGATATATGTAAAACAATTTCCATTTTTGCAAACATATACAAATTTACTTTAGTGATCAAAATAATGTGAACACCACGTACAGTTTTGTTTATTCGAAATCTGATAGTAATTAAAAAGAAGATCTCACGTCCGGAATCTGTTTTTTAAAAAAGATTAATGAACGACGATAGATTTTGTTTTTCTTCCAAGAGTATATTAATGTGTGTCAACAAGACAATTACTTACATTAACATTTGTGTGGCACAAAGACAAAAAGGGTAAGTAACTGCAAGAGAGTCATATGCGCACAAACGACTCTTTAAAATTCAGTATATTAGAGCGGAGGTTGATTTAATCTGGAAAATTTAAGAGAAATGTACCTTGTATAACGGGAAAAGAAAAACAAAACTATTTTGGTAAAAGTTCATGAACTTTCAATTAAGTGTGTGACTGCTCGTAGCTGTTCTAATTTCGAGTGTTCTAAATAAGAACAGATTGGTAGCGATGGAAGCCGGACTTTAATATGGGCCAAAGAATATTGCGTTTTAAAACAAGTATTTTACACACACTATATGTACGTTCTTAACTCTAAGCAAGATATAAATAGCAAAAAATATATATATAAATACAAAATATGCCAGTAAAGTCATTCCATACTTACATATTATTTTTACTAATTCGAAAGGGTAAGCACACGTCGGCTATCCTAGAAAAATAATAAATGGTCTGCGTAAAAGGTTCAATAGAACAACGTAATACAATTAACGAATCCTCTTGCCTCGATCTCGCAGGCAAAGTAAAATGTAAATGTTTAATATATTTTTAATTCTTTTAAATACATCTGTTTGCGAATTCCCCAGAGAACTTATGTAGACGTCAATCTTACTTAAATACTCGTACATTACTTTAATTATACGATAAGATTTTTTTTTACTTCAATTTATAGAAAACGTAAATCACTCTGTAAAATTCAAATGTAATTATGTTTGAGTTCTGAGTAAGATGTGAATGTACGGTATTAAATATGTAGTATTTGCAAGATGCAGCTATATTTAACACTGAATCTGGCTATGTTTTACTGTTATGAGAAAATGTCACTGAAACTGTAACAAACGACCTTAGGTTAAAGGTCAGAGTAGCTTACTTGTAATTTCAACTATGATTAGTCTTAAAATATTACATAATGAGGTTTGAAGTGCCCATAGGCTAATAATAATTGACTAAGGAGTCTTCGCGTTACTATCCTAGTACTAAGTGATATTATTAGGTACTTCTATTATGGTATTCGACTAATTTTCGATTTTTTATACATTCCTAAAAAAAGACATGAATACATGATTATTTTGCCTCAAAACTCACGTGGAACGCGATATAGGACAAAGTTAATTGACAAGGATAGATTTTCTCCGCGTGACAAAATAAATTGCTTGTTTATTCGAACAAAGGTATATTATTTCTTATCCTGGTAAAGGAATTTGCAATATTGTTATTTTACGTATTTTATTGAGACACTAAGTAAATGTTTACCTAACATAATAATTAATTAGAAGAACAAAATGTATCTTGTAAAAGAATTTTGTTCATTTTTGTCTTGTTATGCTTTAGTTTTATTAAAATAACTGATAAATGATTTTGTAATAAATAAATAATAAATAAAACACTATTTATTGACCAAAAAATCACAAGAAAGAAAAACAAAATTTACAGAACATATTAATGAGACAAAAACAAAAAAAAAATAATTCTTGGCCAAAAGGAGAAGGCTCAGCTGATGCGGTGTCCAGCTTATCACTGAAGGCCGCGCTGGTTTTCAGCCTCCCCTTAACTATATTACTTAATATAATTAGTTTCATCCTCATGACAATTTAATAAAGACGATATGACGCAAAATATTTTTAAAAGCAGTCTCCGAGTAAATTTGTCTCCGCCATCTGTAATGATAACAGAAACTCCACCATGCATGTTGGATGAGTAACAAGGTCGCATTCTTGGTTCTGACATCTTTATATCTTTACTCTAAGATAAATAAATTTATCTTACTTCTTACTAATATTATAAATGCGAAAATTTTGATGGTTGCATGGATGTATATTTGTTAAGTTTGTAGCCTAAATTTCTGAACAGGTCTCGATGAAATTTGAACATAGAAGTAGAGAATAGTCTGGAAGAACACATAGGCTAATTACCTTATTTTATTTTTTATAAAATCCATGCAAACGGAGTCGCTGGTGAAAGCTATTAAGTCATAAGTATAATAAAGTAAAGTAACTGCTTCTTTGATTAGTTTAAACAATTACATCGTATTAATATTTTTAAACATCAAATAGGCAAATTAAAACAATTACCCTCTAAACAAGTTCATTATGACTTCAGTTTATTTAAACTTTTAAAGGAATGAGTGATTTTGAAAATACAATTAAGTTATCTAATTGTACTGGCTTATCGTTTGCACATCGTTATAATTTCTATGTTTTATTTTATAGTTTGAAAGAGAAAACGGAACTGATATAATAATCCTTTTTTAGTTTATCTTAACATGTTATTTACCTACCACATTCTAATCATATAGCCAATGTTTAGAAATTATATTGACACAAACGGGGTTGTCAACTTCTTTCATAACTTTAAACTTTGTTGCAAAATGTTGTTACCAAAGTAAATTCCCAAATGATGTACAAATATAAACAATATAAAATTAACTAGTGATAAATCTTAATTCTCAACAGACCAATTAAAATCCCAATTACGTGAATAATACAATTTTATCTATACTTCTATATCTATATCTATCTATACTCTATCTATACTATTATAATAAAGCGTAAACACACACTTCTTTGTTGCCTAAGATCTCAGCAATTACAGCTTGTTTTTGAATAATTATTTTTGTAATAAAAAGCCCTACACTTACGTCACGCTTTAGGCTATATATTTTCACGCCATTAAACTTAGGGGGTAAATATTTTGGATAAAAACCCCAATGTGGGAAAGAGACCATAAGTTGCTGCCAACATCAAGAAAGAAAGATTGCTAAGGTTTGTCATGTCATGTAATTTTGACATTTGCTATTGATAATATGACAAATGTAAACAATAAAATATTTTTT
This sequence comes from Papilio protenor, assembly GCA_029286645.1. Lineage (NCBI taxonomy): Eukaryota > Metazoa > Arthropoda > Insecta > Lepidoptera > Papilionidae > Papilio > Papilio protenor. The sequence goes on along the minus strand of JAGSMZ010000019.1, from coordinate 4,582,714 downwards.
TTATAATTTCACGCGGATGAATCCGCACGCGAACAGCTAGTACTATTATAATAAAGCGTAAACACACACTTCTTTGTTGCCTAAGATCTCAGCAATTACAGCTTGTTTTTGAATAATTATTTTTGTAATAAAAAGCCCTACACTTACGTCACGCTTTAGGCTATATATTTTCACGACATTAAACTTAGGGGGTAAATATTTTGGATAAAAACCGTAATGTGGGAAAGAGACCATAAGTTGCTGCCAACATCAAGGAAGAAATATTGCCATAGTAAGGTAATTGGTATTTTCACATTTTCAATTGAGAATTTGACACATGTAAACAATAAAATATAATTTTCATCATTTCATGCGGATAAAGCCGCACAGGAACAGCTAGTTTTAAATATTATTACAGATTTTAATATCCCTTTATGTTCTGACAATATAATATTTGTAAATAATTCTAATTGTAAATACAATTTGAAATATACGGAGAATATTTAATTAACATCTTACGATACGATGGCTTTGTGTTTTAATTAGTCAATAAACGATTTCTTACTTGGAGATATTTATGATACTGCCTTTATACAGTTTGTTTAACAATCACTTAGTGTAGATACCACACATAAAACCTTCATTAATGAATTCCCTTAGTAATAACTTAAAGGCTCTGTGGCAGATGAAATTTTAATTATAATCGTTTAGTATCCTTTCGAAATGGTATTAATTCTATGACATGATTTTTTTTTACTTTTAAAAGTTTATTCGTTTAATATAATGTTTATACTTTAGCATAAAGAGCTTTAATTAGATTTATGAGCATTAACTTGGTATGCAACATAAAAATATAAGCTTTTATTTGAGCTTTCAAATTTAAAGGACAATGGCCTTTCTTGCGTTATATTAAAGTCACAGCTTAAAGCGATTTTTTTCAAAATTCTACAAAATAACTTATCATGACTAATATATCAAAAGTAAAATATTTTTCATAAAACGTGCATACGTAGTAGCGAAAGTTGAACCTAAGATTTTATTTAATATAGTTACTGTAAAGAAAATAAAACTAACCTCTCCACTAAATACACATTTGAAAACAGTATTATAATATTTATTTAGCATTATAAACTCATTCTTCTAACAAAATTCATCGCTAAATTCTCTGGTTTATTTTGTAACCGACGCATAAAGGTATTGAGGAAGTTTGCAACTTATTTTGATTCTTTATTGACTGAAAAACTTTTCTCATAAATGTTTGGGTCTTCTGGCTGAAAATTTGTTCTTTTTTCTATATTATTTTTATTATAAATCACGAAGAGAACGGCGATGCTTTATTAAGTCAATTCTTGGTAGTGGAAACAAATTCGAATATTGGTATCCCATAAGAATTGCCCAACGACATCTGATTTTAAATCTTTTATTAATGGCCGGTTTCCCAGGTACGTTTAGCCATTCGTTAGATTTAGGTTCGATAACTTCACGAAATGCGTTTGAGTTTTACTATTTTGAAATTTAGGTCAACCTGACACTAATTAATCACTAGGTAATGATCAAATAAATGGAAACTTCAGAAACCCATCATTAGTCACTTAAATTTTGTTTCATTGAAATTATGTTTTGTCTATGAATTTGTTATACCATCATTGCGTTGGACTAAAACATTAAAAAGGTAAGTCAAAAAATACCGTATATTCATTTATGTTACAGCAGGGATCGTAAACCTGGTAAGGGGATGGTCATGAATTGTTAAAATAGAATTCAGTAGATTAAACGGCTTCGTCTCGCTTCGGTGTGAGAATTCCACGTCAACTATATAAATAAGTACTCGTAAAATAGAAATGTACGTGAGTTTTACGTGCGATGGCGTCTTTAATAACATACCTATCCCAAGACTATAAATACTAACAGCAAACTTTCACTTCATTTATCATTTGGTTGAATATCTTATACCGCACACCTTTGACTAAACTATCGCACAACTGTTTAGTCGCGCTTAGATTTCTATGAGCATATATGAAGGTGCGCGTGCTATTGGATTATTAGTTGTGCATCTAAACTGTTAAATGGGCTGCGAAACAATCGACAATCGCACAACAGTTGTGCGATAGTTTAATCAATGGTACGCCCGCTCTAAACCTTTCTTATGATCTGAATTTATCGGGAACCAATTTTCTTGGCAACATTCAAAACATTTATGCTAATTATTTGGCTTTAACTTGCTGTAACCACATCAGATCGTGATCTTTCATAGTAATAAATGAAGAAGGTTGTTTCGTAATAGCTTCACTTACTTTCGGAGGAAATTTAAATGGACCGATAACTTAGGGAATTCAGAAGCTGCGCTGGTAAATTATTAGACTAAAATAGACATGCCTTTTGGATATATCATATGTAAAAATAAAGGATAAATTAATGCTGCATATAGATTCGTCCTGACGTCGGGTCCTTTTCTTAAAATATGTAGGCGGCATACGTTTGTCATGGAAATATTCTTTTTCACCTTACTTTGCTTATTTAGTAAATGCGTCATCTTTGTCATGACGTGAACTTTTTATGTTAACAAGGGGTTTCTCCACTTTCAACTTATTTTCTTGCTTCTTATTATGATAATCTCTGGTACATAACATTTCATTTTTATTCACTAATCTATTATTTTACGGTGACTTGATTATTGGTTTTTATTATAATAAACTAATATTTATGTAGGTAAACACGACATGACACGCAAAGATCTAATTATTTGTGTTTTTATTTATTACTTTTTCCTAATACGAAGAATATTGAAGTTCGGGCAAATAAATATGCTTGTCTAGTTGTATTAGAGGATACCAAGTTGCTAATTTGATGTGACGTTTGAGTAAATCTTGCCGGAGGTTCCAGAAAATACGTAATAATATTACTGTATTTCTTAAGTAAAATATATTACCACCTGTTGGGAAAACAACAGTTTTATTTTTCACAGATAAAAAATTGTAGGATGTTTTAAATCAGGCTGTCGGTTTTAAAAATGAATCTTACATCGTAAAAGGAATTTCATTATGAGCATTGTATATTGCGTTAGATTGTAAATAATTGTTCCTATTTATTTAATCTAACAAAATTTGTCTTCAAAAACGATCTTCATTTCACTTCAAACTTAATAAAAGGTACTTTTAAGATAGGTCATTAACCATACTTAATCTGCTATTTCTAAAATAACTGCTTTTCGCACTTTTGCATCGTTTTTGTTTTAAAAACTCTGACGTGTGTAGAGTATTGTTATTAAAAAGTGAAAATACGGTTTATCCGTTCACCACTAAAAGCTATTAGAATCTATTTAAGTTACTTCATTCAATAGTTCAACGTAATTACACGTCTCAGCTCATACGTGGTTTCAATATTCAACCGGGACCTGTCTCGTTTCCGCACCTGCAAATGAACCTATCAAAGTTACCAGAATATGTACGTGCATTACTTAGTGAGCATGCGCAAAACATACCAACGGCACCTCCATCGGTGTACATTCAAACAGTTGCTTCGGGGTATTCTTTCGAGCCGCGCTTACTCTCGGCGGGTACTCTTCGAGTGAATTAACTACAAGTAACATCGAGTGTTCTATGTAAGCATACATTGAAAGTAGACAAGCATGCTGATGTGTATTTAGACAAACTTAAATATATTCCTGGGTGACTCGGTGCGCCTGTTTATATTTTTTAAAGGTAAGTTGCTTATTTTAGATGTCCCTTGTGAGTTTTAGATACCCGCCTGTTGAGCCAAAGTTGTTAAAAAGCATGAAAAGTTAATATACCCCCAAATCCCATATGTCTGTTAGTTACGTCTACCATTAATTAGGTTGCTTAGAATAAATAAAGCTCAGATTTTACTTTTTATTATAGTACTTTAGACTTTTTAAATCAAATTTTCTACAATGTACATCTTCGAACCATATTTTTTATTTTTTAAGCTGACATACAAATAAAGTGATTTTAAATATTTTTTACTTGAAAGATAACGATAATAATAATCTCTAATTAAAGACAGACGCAAAAATTTCCTGATTAGTTGATTTTGAAAGATGAAACTGTAATCTTCTTACTAACAACTTGATATCATATAACAGTCTGTTATATTTCCTTACTTAAAGGAAGATTGTTACAAAGGCGTGGTCCTTCCCCGGTAGAGCCTTTCATCTACAGTTCCTCTTAGCTATTCTATAGTTTGTTATAGTTTCTATATGTTTTTCAACCATAGACGTAGGTATTTTAAATATCGTTAGATACAACTTATGAATCTGTGATCTATGGGACTTAATAAGTAAGCTTAAGTATGGTACATGTTCTAATTAAAAATATACTTTGATCGTCAATTTTTTTTTGTGCAAGGAACGATATGGACTACTTCAAGCATTGGAGTTAAATTTCGAGCAGTTAGCTGCTTTTTTACAGAGACTGCTAACTGTGAATTGTATATGGTAATCGTAACTGTTTGAAGTTATTATAGGTCAGGCAGTATGTATGCCGACCCTTAGATGTTTGATCCTTTCTTGTACGTCGTAATGGTGTGATGCTAATTTAGTACGTCAGTTTCTACACGTATTATTTACCAGAAAAATACGGCTCAAGTTCGTCCCAACGAAGATAACTTGGGTGTGTTTGTTTCATTTGGTTAAACATTTTTTACAAGGATGAAAATATAGGTCGAGGCCTCAGTTACGACGCCATTTCCTCTTTTAAAACGTTATTTAATCTTGCAAACGTGCGAAGTACAGAAACACTGAAATAATAAGACGTGCTAAAGATTCATAGTAGGTGTAACAGGATGATAAATTTTAACATTTATGTATAACAATGTTAAAATGAAATTAATAACGACTTAACTAATAAAAATTAATTTAGACATAATATAATTGTTTTCGACTTACACTCTTACTTTAGTTTAAAACAGTCAGTTTAAGGAAACTGAACTGTCAAGTATTATGATTTAAGCATCCTTTTGAGCTTATCGCTAATCTTTTATTTGTTCAAATCTTTACACGAACCTCGCTATGTAAGTCTAGAATTAAACTACGTGATGGGTTTGTGCTCAACTTGTAATTAAAAATAAATATGAATTTATAGCTTCGATCAAAAATTGCAGCAATTACAAATTGTACGTAAGATTTCTTGAATCTTCTTTATATACATACTAGCTTTTAATTTAGATAAGAAGGAAGATAGTAAGAAGTAAGATTTTGATAATTATATAGTACTAAATCTATATCTATATAGTACTAAATCTAAATCTATATCTATATAGTACTAAATCTAAATCTATATCTATATAGTACTAAATCTAAATCTATATCTATATAGTACTAAATCTAAATCTATATCTATATAGTACTAAATCTATATCTATATAGTACTAAATCTAAATCTATATCTATATAGTACTAAATCTAAATCTATATCTATATAGTACTAAATCTATATCTATATAGTACTAAATCTATATCTATATAGTACTAAATCTAAATCTATATCTATATAGTACTAAATCTAAATCTATATCTATATAGTACTAAATCTAAATCTATATCTATATAGTACTAAATCTATATCTATATAGTACTAAATCTAAATCTATATCTATATAGTACTAAATCTAAATCTATATCTATATAGTACTAAATCTATATCTATATAGTACTAAATCTATATCTATATAGTACTAAATCTAAATCTATATCTATATAGTACTAAATCTAAATCTATATCTATATAGTACTAAATCTATATCTATATAGTACTAAATCTAAATCTATATCTATATAGTACTAAATCTAAATCTATATCTATATAGTACTAAATCTATATCTATATAGTACTAAATCTAAATCTATATCTATATAGTACTAAATCTATATCTATATAGTACTAAATCTATATCTATATAGTACTAAATCTATATCTATATAGTACTAAATCTATATCTATATAGTACTAAATCTATATCTATATAGTACTAAATCTATATCTATATAGTACTAAATCTATATCTATATAGTACTAAATCTATATCTATATAGTACTAAATCTAAATCTATATCTATATAGTACTAAATCTAAATCTATATCTATATAGTACTAAATCTATATCTATATAGTACTAAATCTATATCTATATAGTACTAAATCTAAATCTATATCTATATAGTACTAAATCTAAATCTATATCTATATAGTACTAAATCTATATCTATATAGTACTAAATCTATATCTATATAGTACTAAATCTAAATCTATATCTATATAGTACTAAATCTATATCTATATAGTACTAAATCTATATCTATATAGTACTAAATCTAAATCTATATCTATATAGTACTAAATCTAAATCTATATCTATATAGTACTAAATCTAAATCTATATCTATATAGTACTAAATCTAAATCTATATCTATATAGTACTAAATCTAAATCTATATCTATATAGTACTAAATCTATATCTATATAGTACTAAATCTATATCTATATAGTACTAAATCTAAATCTATATCTATATAGTACTAAATCTAAATCTATATCTATATAGTACTAAATCTATATCTATATAGTACTAAATCTATATCTATATAGTACTAAATCTAAATCTATATCTATATAGTACTAAATCTAAATCTATATCTATATAGTACTAAATCTATATCTATATAGTACTAAATCTAAATCTATATCTATATAGTACTAAATCTAAATCTATATCTATATAGTACTAAATCTATATCTATATAGTACTAAATCTAAATCTATATCTATATACTAACATTATAATGAGGAAAGGTTTGTGTATTTTTTGACCGACTTCCCAAAAGAAGGAGGTACTCGATTCGTCTGTTTGTTTTTTTTTGATTTGATAATTCTTTTTTTATCCGAAAGGTAATGCTTGCAGGTGGGTCCCATGTTTTTGTTTGATTTTTTTAAAGATATAATTGAAAAACTACTAGGCCGATTTCAAAGATTTCACCATTAGAAAGCTACGTTATCGCTAAGTAACAGGCTACATTTTTAAATTTCAAGTAGATGAAATCGCTAGCAAAAGCTGGTTTAATAATGAAATGGTTCTTGCTTCGTTTTGGTTATTTCTTCAACGTTGTCTATTTAAAAAGTAAGTTTTAAAGTTGAATTGGACTTTTTAAAATGTTTGGTATGAGAAAAATCTGTGTTTTTCAGCAAACGGACAAAACTTAATTAAAGCAGTGATGCTTATTTGACTAAGTTTGTCCAATGAGCCAAATGTAATGCTCATTTATGGTACAATGACCTTTGATGGGAAAAGTTTCTGGAAAACAACCACGTCAAGCTATACAACGTGGGTAGAACCACGTAATAAACTGAGAGTCTAGTCAAGAATATGCGAGTTACGCGAACTCAGGGGATCGATTCTAGTACTCCTTTGGGTGTAGTTACTTCCTACATTCAATTGAAGGATGCTAATATGAAAGCGAACAAATAGTATATGCCAGACATTCCCATAAAGTTTCGCACAATTATATCCATATATTTAAGAGTTTGCTACCTTTATTAGTGTATTTGTTACATATTTTTGGTGTGCTTATTCAAGATTAAATTTAAAATAAACGACTTTTGGTCGGTTTCCTAATTTAAACCATTCGTTAGTGTTTTTAGTTCGATAACTTCATGAAATGTGTTTCCGAAGTACGTAACTCGTACGTACTCACTTGAAGCTTAAACCTAACAAGTAAGTAATGACAAAATAAATGTAAATTTAAGCAACTCAGCATTAATAAGATGTCGTGTTTATAAACGTCACTAAGAGCTTAATAAACGCTGGAACAAAAGACAGTAGGATTTTAAATGGAATTAACCAAGTTATAGATGTCTTAATTAAAACCCAGACTAGATTGAGTAGTCTTTGTTAAATCTATTCTAATATTATAAAGAGGAAAAATTTGTTTTTTGTATATATTAAAATAACTCAGTAACTACGCGTCCGATTTTAAAAAGTCTTTTACCATTAGAAAGGTAATTTATCTGTGAGTAAGATAGGCTATTTTTTTTTAATTTCACGCGTACGAACTAGCGAGAAACAGCTAGTAATTTATATTACTTGTACAAACACTGTTTTAAATTTAATATAAAATAGGGAGATTATTTAAAAGTTTCATATGAACTAACAGTAATTTAAATACAAATAAATTAATTCAATTTGAAATTATTGTACATTGCATGTTAGAATGTTATAACGTAACGTGCCATTAAAATAACATAACTAGCATTTAAATTGAAATTAAATTTCTATTAAGAATTACTCGACATGTTTGTTCACATTTAATGTTATTCGAGTACAACGTGTAACTTTCCAGCCGACGGCGTATTAATTATTATGAGTGAATAATGTTTTAATTACATTCGATTGATTTATTGGTGTTATAGAAATTCACTTTAAATAGGAAAGGTCAAAGTGTCTAATGCTGGGTTGCTGAATTTTCGATTTACTATATCAATACCTTTTTTTTTTTTTTTTTTTTTTTTTTTTTTTTTTTTTTTTTTTTTTTAGCGTGGGGAAATGCCTGATCGCATACTCAAACTTTATAGGGGTAAAGATGAGTGATGTTGGGCTTGCACCAACTAAAAACCCCACGGTGGTCTCCCACAGCGCTAACGAGGGGTCGCGGGATCTCCATTTGGAACGCGACCGGACCCCCCAACGCTTTGCTACGAATGTAGCTCGTCCTGCACATTATGCGGCCATCTCGGAGTCTCGGTATTGGTGCTTAGGGCCCTATCCTATGCACCCGAGAGCCCCGGATACTCTCGTAATTAATTTAGGAGCTACGCTCACGAAACATTGCGAGGTCTTCGACGGCGTCTTTGGGCGGGATTTTCCCTCTCCCTAGCTCGCTCGGCAGCCTTTTTCTTTTGCATGACAGCCTCGCAGAATGAAGACACTGCTCCCCACGCTTCAGTCCCGCTTAACATCGCTGATATAACAGCAGGAAGAGACAGGTCCGACCCAATGTGTTGTTCCAAGACTAGCCGTTCCTGTTGCCAAGCTGGGCATATCGCCAGGGTGTGTGACGCAGAGTCCTCGCTTCCACTACAGTAGTAGCAGCCAGCCGATGCCTCCCGTCCGATTTTATGTAGATAGGCTCCGAAGCAACCATGACCGGTAATTATCTGTGTGAGGCGATACGTTAGCCTACCCTCTCGACGCTGTATCCACGACTCAAAGACGGGTAAGACCGCTTTAACTACACGCTTATGAACATATCGTTCCCAAGCAGCCTACTACGCCAGGTTGACAGGGCGTTTTGGTATTCCTGCCTTTTAATTATCTCGAGTTGCTTTGTTTCGGTCGTCCCTGGATTCTTGACGAAGGTTCTTAACACGGTGGTAAATTCTTTGATCCGTATTAGCCAGGATATCAAGTGGCGGGAAACGGGCCAAGATAGTCGCCGCCTCGAAAGATATAGTGCGATATCCCCTCACGACCCGTATGGATATCCTACGCTGAACACTGTAAATTTTAGACCTACAGCGTCTGATGGCCAGCCTATTAGCCCATACGGGGGCACCATATAAAGCGACTGCCCGCACAATACCTGCATAAAGGCGGCGGACTTCCTCTTTTGGTCCACCAAGGTTGGGGAGTAGTTTGTGTAAGGCACCTGCTACTCTCTCAATCCTGGGAACTAGGCGCCGGAAATGTTCCTCAAAACCCCACCGACTGTCTAACGTGAGGCCTAGGTACTTTATGTACGGGCCTACTTTGACGTCCACTTCACCTATCCGGATCCATGAGTCGGGAGGTTCCCTGGTTCTAGGAATTTTATGGAACCAGATAGCCTCGGTTTTCGCTGGAGCTATTTTCAGTCCCAGCTCTTGCATTTTGTCAACTACTATCTGTACTCCCAACTCGGCGAGTTCCCTTGTCCTCTCAAACGATTCTCCGCTAACAAATAGCAAGGTGTCGTCCGCATAGCATAGGACTTTTACGCCCAAGGGAAGATCAACACGCAGCACGGTATCATACGCTATGTTCCATAGTAAGGGCCCTAATACCGAACCCTGCGGAACTCCACATTGGATCTCTCTCCGGATGTCCCTGCCGTCTCTGTTCGAGTATAGAATAAACCTATTGCGCATATAGTCACCGATAATCCTTTGTAGGTAGACTGGGACCTTCAAGTGAAGTAGTCCTCTCCTGATTGCAGCCCAGGGAAGAGAATTAAAGGCGTTGACAATGTCTAGGCTTACAACTAGTGCAACTCTACCTCTGGACACAGCTTCGTCAGTCCACAAGCGGACGCGCATTATCGCATCTATGGTCGAGCGCCCTAGTCGGAAACCAAACTGGTTGTCGGAGAGATCGGGGCCGACTTGCGAGAGGTGATGGTTGAGACGTGCAGCTATTATTCTTTCAAATATTTTTCCAATCTCATCTAAAAGACATATGGGACGGTACGCACCTGGAGATTCCGCGCTTTTACCCTCTTTTTTTAAAAGGACCAACTTAGCTTCTTTCCAAACGGAAGGGAATATATATTTGCGCAGACATTCGGTAAAAAGCTGACACAACCTGTCTCCCAAAATAGGTAAGCTTAGAACCCATACGCGGCCTGGTATTCCGTCAGGACCAGGCGCCTTGTTTTGCGTCCTAAGACGGATCACGGCTTGGTTGAGTTCCTGTACTGTCACGTTCATCTCCTGTTCCCATGAGCAAGGAGAAGTAGGGAAAAGGGTAGCAATCTCTGACCCATCCTGCGGGAAAAGTGTGTCTATTACTTTACCTAGAAAGACAGGGTCGAGAGTCTCCATCAGCGGTGGCATCATGGGTCGCAGCTTCCCCATAGCCATCTTATACGGACGCCCCCATGGATTGTTGTTAAGTCCATTTATAAGTTCCTGCCACGATCGGGATCTAGCCTCTGAGATGGCAGTTTGTAGATTTTTTGTTGCCGTACGGTACTCACTATATAGTCTGCTTATATCTTCGGCCGATGTTTGCCTTCTCCTTCTAGCTCTAGTATACAAGCGTCGGCATCTAAGGCAGTTAGTACGAAGTTGTGCGATCTCGGCGGACCACCAGTACACTGCTCCGGGCTTGGGGAGACTGGTTCGTGGCATTGATGAGTTGCAAATGCGAGTCACGTTGTCTCGGAACCAGTTCGCCTCTCCTTCTGGGTCTGAGGTGGCCGGAGGCTGTGCCCATACTGCTATGGTGGCAGAGGCCATAAGTATATCTTTATCTAGCCGTTTGAGACTCCACCGATTTTTAAGCCTGCCTGACTTAGTAGCCTCATTAGGGATGTGGCGGTGAATATCAAAAAAGATGTATCGATGATCGGATAAAGTAACCACGTCCTCCGCAACATGCCAGTTTACCAAGTTCCTCAATGCTGAAGGAGTGGCCCAGGTTAGGTCTACAACGGACTCTCCCTGCCAGCGAACGCATGTACTTACATTCCCTTGGTTTATAAGTCGGAGATCCAGGCCAGCTGCCCAGTCCATTAGAGTTCGACCCTTTGCGTTATCCCTTCGGTTCCCCCATGCCTTAGCGTGTGCGTTAAAATCGCCAAGAACAATAATTGGATGAGGGTGGCACCTACGAATGCAGTCTCCTAGTCTGTCCAAATATAACTCGTATTCAGCAGTAGGTATATTGGGAGATACGTAACAACCGACGACTGCCATAGTGCCCCATAGTACTGCAACAAAACCTAAACCTGTACTTAGTAGAGAGCAAGCTGGGCCGGAATCTCCGCCACTCCTATATACTGCAACAGAGCCCAGACTATCACCAAACCATAAAGGACTGTCAGGGACGTTATAAGGTTCCGCCACAACTGACAGAGAAACCTGGCGCTCCGCAATGGTTTGCATCAGTATATGCTGTGCATTGCGGCAGTGGTTCAGGTTGCCCTGTAGTACTTTGAGAGGCTTGAAGATTTATGCTTCCATAGCCTCCACATCCGAGCCTTGACTCGGAGCCGTTTTAGGACCCGTGACCGTTGCGGTGTTGGTATTGCCCGTTTCTTTGCCGCTCTTCTCCTGTCTTGTACTGCATCCCTTACCAAAGCGGTGGTCAGCTGGTCTTCCTATGTCAGAACATAGCGGACATTTAAATGCTTGTGCTGTGCAATCTTTCGCCTTGTGTCCGGGATCACCACAGGCGTAGCATCTCCCGCTCCGATTTGTCTGGTTCGTGCACTTTGTCCCAACGTGGCCTGCTTCAAGGCAACGGAAACAATGCATTGGCCTGGGTTCTAGTGTTTCCACTCTCACAGACCCCCATCCCACCTGTATGCGCCTGACCCTAGCTAATTCCCGAACAGCTTTAGCGGGGCATCGTACCCAGCAGGTCCCCAAACTTACTGGAGTTCGGCGAATTTCTCCAACCTTGACGTCATCTGTTAAACACTCTCCCGCTTTTGCTACTGCCTCTGCCACTTCTCGTGGGCTGATAGCGTCGTCAAGGTCTCTTAGTCTTATTTCTCCCATTTTGTTTGGACGATTTATTTTGACATTAACGTCCGAAAAAACTTCTCGCATCTTTGCTGCCAGTTTGTCTGCTTTTTGTCCGCAATCTGGGCCGAAAATTTCCAACAGGAGACCACCAGTCAAGGCTCTCTTCTGCCTAAGCGTCTTAATTTCAAAATCTGCCAGCCGGATTTTGCTCTTGGCGGTCTCCATAACTTTCGCATAGGAGATATCAGAGCCCTCCGGTATGGTGACCGTCACAGCTGCGGAGTTAGGAACCCGAACCTCTTTTTTGTTTCGTCGTCGTTTAATAACAGAAGCGGCAGGTGTCTGTGTGTTGTTATTTGACTGCCTTTGTTTCTTAGTTATAGAAACCCACGTATGCTCCTCCGTGTGAGATGTTGCTTGTGACTGAATCACATCAACTGGAGGCAGGTCCGCGACTGGGGGGTGGAGAAGGTTTTTCCTCTTTCTGCGCCGCTTTACTGGTAGCGAGGTCTTCTCTGTCACGTCGTGTTGTTGTTGCAACCGCGGTGTGTCTACTTCCGATTCTGGTTTCCTACTATTCGTTTTGATCCCAAGAGGTAGCTGGATGACTCCATCAGGGAATAGTTTGGCTTCGAAGTCAGCCAATTTAGCCTCGATTATGTGTCCGATGCGCTCCATAAGCGAACTTTCGGTTGAGCGATTCGGGTCTATCTGGGGCGTTGGTGTCTGTAAGTCGGTTGACTTTATCGGATCGCCAGATCTGCGTGCATGCTCTTGTAGAAGTTTCATTTCCTCTGTGAGTTTCTCCAGTTTTGAGCTTAAGCAAGATACTTGGGAGTGCAGATCTGCATTCTCTCTTTCTAGCCTTTCCATATTCAATTCAGTGGATTTTCTTCGTGCTAGTTCTTCCGCCGCCGTTTTTAAATTGCCTACTGCTAGCCTGAGGTCTTGGGCTAAGGTTTTTTTAAGATTGTGCGCCCGATCTGCAACACTTTCAATGACGAACAGGTTTTTCTCAATACACTCACCAAGTTGTGTATCCGCACAGTGTCTTATTTGGCCCTTTTGGTCCTCCGGTATCGGGAGGTTTCTTTTGGATCTCGATTTCGGAATCGTCGTATAAGCATCAGATGCATCTTCCTCTACTCCTGTACTGGTAGAAGACTTATTAGTCTCTTGGTCGGAAACCGGTAGAGCCATGAATTTGGCAGCTACTGTACTTGTTCCTGGAGGTCTGCTCTTCCTCTTTACTCTTTTCGTCAAATTCATCGGAGCGACTGACTTAACCGAGACGTCGGAAGTTTCGCTCCCACTTTCTCCAAGCATGTGGCCTACGCTGGCCATATTAGGGCGAGCGTATCGCCCTCGCCTACCTCGTGCTGGTATTTTGGACTTCTCAGCCATGGTTTTTTGGTCCCGTAATGGACCCGCAGTCGACGCATGTGCGTCGACGCGACGCAGAGTCTTGCCCCCCCCAGATACGTTGGGGCGGCCCGAGCTGAGCTCGGGGGTGGATTCCCCGTTATTACAGGTACCACCCTGGGGAATATTTTTTTCTGGCTCTACGTTCATGTTTTTGTTCCTTTTGAAGGGTGTGGTCCCTGGCGCTAGCGACCTGGTTCCCCCCGGCCACACATCCCCTCGGCACGCGAGACCTTGGGATTGGGGTTATTTTTTTTGAGAGGATTTCTTCCTCGCGGCCCTGATGGACTCCTGCAGGGCCCCCGATTCAACAGCTTTCGGGTTGCCCGGCGTCGGCGAAAGCCGAGTGCACTTGGCACAACACCGCGCGTGGTCCTCCCATGTATCTTCTATGAGAGAAGATATCCGGGAAGGCCCCTTACTCTCGGGCCCAACTCTAGGGCCCCCTCCATGGCCGTTTCTCAGTCGCAAGAGACTGAGGGTACGCCCTTAGAACCCGGCCAGTTTTGGTCCGCGTCGGTTTCCCGATGCCACCCAACATAGGGTGGCATTCCCCTATCCGCCACCTGGGGACGCGCCCGAGAGGAGGTCTGGCAACTCCCACGGGACTATATCAATACCTAGTGACGCATTAGGGTTAGGTTGGCCTAACTTTCAACGTAGTAAAACTCAAGTTATATAGTTCGAAAACGCATTTCATGAGGTTATAGGACCAAACTAACGAATGGTTAGATGTAGCTGGGAAACCGGAAAATAAACTAGGATTATCGCGTTGTAATTTGTTTTCAGGACGATTAGTTTTTAAATGTTAACATGGTGAAAGGTGAAATCTTCCGTTGTTATCAACGTTCCGTTGTTATCATTTCGGTTATTTTCAATACACGAATCGATAGGGTTTACGTATTTAGAAAATACCGATGAATTTATCATCCCTAAGGACGTCGACATGTTTTATTTTTATTTCGCCGAAACATGACTTCAGTTATTATGTAAATTTTAGTGTGACCGCCTTTGTAGGTTACGAAATTTTTCCTGTTATAGTTTTCGAATGAAATACATTTTGTTTCGGAATTCATAGTGGAACGTTCATTATTATTAGCCTTTGGAATGAATAATCACCTAACTTTCGGACTAAAATGTTATTAATTTTTAATGAATTTACTTTAATTTCACGCGGATAGAGCCGCGGGTAAATGTTTTTTTAAAATACATGCCAAAAAAATCCCATCGAAGATAACAATAGCGAAAGTGATTATTAAACCTAGATTTCTCGTTGAAAGAATATCGTTCAAACTAAAATAAACCAATTTCAGTACTTCTTGTGACAGTTCGTATAATAGGTTTGACAACTTTCAGACTTATTTTTCCTTTAAAACATCCCCGAAGAAAATGAAATTACTCCGACAAAACAATGGGACCACTGACGCATATTTCATTCAAAATTTACATAATTTTATAAAAGAGGCTCTCTAAGAATTACTTTACGTTGAAAATACGTTGAATTAAAGTAAATGCGATTAGTAAAATTTACATAATTTTATAAAAGAGGCTCTCTAAGAATTACTTTACGTTGAAAATACGTTGAATTAAAGTAAATGCGATTCGTAAAATTAATTAAGTTTTAAATGTCAAAAATATTACTTCAAATATGAAGTAGAAGTTATTTGATTGAAGTCACACTCTTCTAGTTAGTACATAATTTATAATATTTCTACCTTTCGCCCGCGACTTCGTCCGCGTGGAATTAAAAAAACAAAAGTGAGTAGCCTGTGTTATTCCAGACTATGGTCTATATCTATGCCAAATTTCATCGAGATCCGTGAAATATATGTCAATATTTTGTGATATGAAGTTTTCAAGTAATCGTGTAATCCTACATTATGGTATTTACATAACATGTAAACGTATTCAAGCTCTTATATGTGTAAAACATAAACTCAATTCAGTACATTAGCCTTTGAAAGGAAATGGAATGTGAATAAGACGTACAGATTCAAGATGGGGTAATGTGTAATGCATATAAAGGTGAAATTGGACCCCACATCTGTGCGTTAGGGAATGATTTCTTTGATACATCCTTGTTCCACTCTTGTTTGCAAATGTTAAGATTTTTTAGACTAGCCTTTACCCGCGATTACGTCCGCGCGGATATAAAAAAATTTATTAGGAAGTAGCCTGTTCTTCCTGACTATGTTCTACATATGTGCCAAATATCATCGAGATATTGTGCAGTTTCGCATCTTTAGTGTTTTATTATAAGTATTTTTATTTATAAGTATTTTTTAACTTTATATTGGTTACAAAAATTACTACATATGCTTAGGTCAACGTTTTATCCAGAAAATAAGGTAACAACTGAATACTTTTCTAACAACAGAGGTATTGTAAAGGTCAATTTGGCTCTGTAAATGGATTCTGAAAATAAAGTTAGCGTAGGTGAAAATCTAATATATTACGCTAATTTGTTATTTGATAGTATAAAGGAGTAGTTTTAGTTATTTACTGTACAAAACTTGCTTTACTTATAAATAATAGATTTTGGTAATGCAGGTTTTTTAGACTTATCTTGAACTTTGAATGGCTCATTTTATGGCAATATTTACACTATAAAGATTTACAGTGTTAGGCTTTTTAGCAAATAAAAGGATCTCAGAACATAAAGGCTCGGTGTAATGTTATTTTGCGGGCGGGCGTTTTGCGTGGGTTGATCAAAGTTCGTGCATCGTAACGGTGTTATCGAAATTGATTGATTACTAAGGATCGAGAAAATGTAGACTAGAAACTTTGTAAAAAATGTTAAATTAGTTATTAGTTGCTAGTTGTTTCAACTGTTTCGCAAAAAAAAAACATTGAAAATCAAATAACTTGTCCGCTATCTTTTTTTTATTGAAATTTTTAAGCATTATATTTTTATATCAATGCTAGAGTCAGGATCTATTTTAAAAGTCTATTCATAGATACTTAAACTGCTTTACTGTCACATGAATTTCTAATAATACTGAGGTGAAGCTGTTTTCTAAATGCATTTTCAGGAAAATGTTATTTTACGTAGCGCGGTAAAAGCTTCTGATAAAAATGGAGATATTGATGTCTAAAGCAAAGATGATGTTATTTAATATGGCGTAAAATTTTGTTGCTCTTTTTATGAGGTTGGTAAATGTGCAAATAGATTTTGATGACAAAATTATTCACGCAAAAACATTAGATAGACGTTTATGAGAATATTTAAGGGACTTTTATTCAGATTCCATCATTTTTATATCACAGTTTAAAAAAACTACAATGAAGCAACTTTTGTATAAATAGTTAAATCAATAGTGTCCAGTAACTCCGAGTTCTTGGTCTTTGCTGCCCAACGGGGCAATAAATTCGCATTACTTTAACTGGTCTGGAAGGAGCAGGTGCGAGGTTTTATTGCCTTATTTATCGAGTATGTGACCTATGCAACATTTAAAGACATTACCGTAGAATTCCATTGCTGTTACACTTATATTATTTATTGCAGTTACCCTTTAGTCGTGAAAAAGTGTAAATGCAGTGTAATTCTTTTGTTAGTGATGTTTTCGGTTGCAGTTGTTTCTATAATTCATACTTCGCTAGTCGAAACCTTTATTTGTATTCTATTTAAATAACATACCGACTTGCAACAAAGAGAATGAGTTGGATGTAAGAGAATATTCTATGAGGAAAATTCTCTAGTTATTTGAACGTCTTATTAAGATTACATTCTTGCTCTTTAACTAATTTATTACATTAAGAAAATGCAGAGGCGGTGTCATTATGTAACAGTACATTAGGGGCATAACAAACTAAGAGACGTTCTTACTATTTATGCCAACAAGTTATATTAAAATATAAGATGCTGTATATATTCTTAGAAATTTTGGGTCCCAATGGTTTGTGAATTGTGAAATGGTTTAGAATACAAACCAATATCACTGCCTTCGGATTATAGTAACTATACATTTTTCACCATATAATAAATTTACTTACACTCACGTGAACTTTGTCATTTAAAAGAGATTAGGAGGTCGTGGAATTTAGAATAGCGGAGTTTTCAGCGGCTAGACGTGTTATTTAAGTATCGAAACGAGAACTGCCACTATTTTTGTTACAATGTCAGTTCAAAGGGTCACCTTGTCCATTTAGATTTGTTAATGATGTAATATATTATTACGTTACAAAGGTTATGACGGAATTATAAAGGTGAAGAACATTTATTGTTTTACATATGAGTTTACAAAATTTGTTAATACAGTATTTTTGTTTTATGTTTTTAGATTTAGGTCATAAAATCGTTCGTTGATGCAATAGTGACTTAAATCTAATAATCCCAGATACAGTTGGAAACAATCGAACGATATGCGATTGAATTATTCACCTTAAATTCAAAATATTATTTTACGAAATAACATTGGATAGAAATTCACATTCGAGTTTCTTTATCGGATTAAAATGTATTATTCTTTACGGCGACAGTTTTCAATATTAAATTGTGATGTTTATATGAAAAATATTTGAATATCGAATGTTATTATACCATATCAAGTACAATAGTACACAGTTTCTACTCGAAATGATAGATATAAGAATGGTGTTTTTAACGTTTTATTTTTATCGCCATATCTGTTATATTGACTCCGAAAAACTCCGGTGAAATCGTATTATTTAGAAGTTTTCTACAATCAAAATATTATCATTATTATTAAATTGCCTCTATCACTTGTCCAAATACAATAATATTTATTCGTTTCTTCACATAAATCTTTATTTCTTATTCTCTATATAATATATTTTACAAGATTTGTATAAAAATAAAAAAAAAAACATATTATATAAAAAATAGTTTGTTCATTTGTATATTATTAAATGTGGGCAACCCCAAAAAAAATTAAAGTCACACCTTCAAGAAAGATACCTTCTTAAAGATTATTAAAAAATTTTGATTCTGTCACAAAATGGATGCTTCAAGAAATTAAGGACCAATAGTCCAAAATATTGTATCTAACAAATTTAATACAAAACTCAGTTTCGATAAAATTCTAAGGTAAACGTCTACGGTAAATCGTTTACTGTAAGTGTAGCGACAGTAAGCACTGTGAAGAACATCGGTAAATATTAACTGCTTTGAGATGTCAACTTTGTACTAGGTATCTACATTGAATATTTCTTTTTCCGTCTATACGATTATAAACCAGCATCTTTATAAAAGAAAGCAATTGACTCTAAGTGAATTAGAAAATCAGAACGTAAAACTGTTCCAAAACGAAATTGGCTAATCGCAAAACCGTTTTCTAAATTGAATTTACTTTGAAAAACCGTTTTATCGCATCGTATTCTAAAAGTACATAAACAAAATATTGAAATTCCGTTTATAATCTCTTAGCGAAGTTTGTTTACTTATCGTTTACTGCGGGCAAATGCTTTAGGAGATTTCCCTTGGCGGCCTTTTTGATCCTACGTCTTTTGTTTGATCTTAACCGACGGATCGTTTCTTTAAGGAAATAAACCCGTCGCCCTTTTCCTTACTTATAAAAATACGCTTGGATTACGTAGCCTGATGTTATGGTATATTTATAAATTCAAAACATGAAATAAAAGATAACTCGCCTCTCTATTCTAATATATTTTAAAATTATAAACAGTGCAAAATTATCTGAACTTCGATACTATATTATCGCAGTGTTAGTAAAAGAGATTAATTTGTTCTCTTAAAGATTTGCTTATAAATCTTAAGTTGAATAACTTATTTAACTTATCATTCAAGTTGAATTGCTAGAAAGCGATATAACCGTGAGTTGTTGTAAACTTTAGCCTTATCACTTGATTTTAGTTTCCGCTGAGAGCCCGAGCAAAGACGGAAATGCCAAGTCATAAAACTTCAAGCTGTATTAGCTGCTAGATTTTTCTACTCAGTGTTAAGAAATAACGTACATTTTAAGTGCATTGAACAAGCTAGAAATGTAAAATTTAAAGTAATTCAAAAGCAAAACATTAGAAATACACAAGTAAAATTGTATGAAAATGTAATTGTATACTATTATGAAAATCTTTTCCAATTTACCACAAAACGTTGGACTGTGTTTGTCTCATATTGTAGGAGGCACTAGTGTGCCTACATTGAACATTTTGTTGCAGGACTCAACAGATGATTAGAGATGTTAAACTTGTCTCCATCGAGTTATCGGAACGTTGATGAAGAGCAACGGACCCTGAGTAGAAAGGAAGTGTATCCTAGACGACTTTGGTATGCTCCTAAAGTTAAGACGATCGATGATATAAAGGACGACAGCTATAGTGGTAAGTTGTGCTAAAACTAAAATTTATATTGATAACTAAAACTAAATTGATATTTTAACGCGACTTTACGGTTGAGTGAACTTACTCATTTAAAAAGTGTTGAACCCCTACAAATTGCTATTAATTGCAGGCTATTGGTTTCCACAATTTCATATTCAATGATTTCTTTTAAAACTAAGCATGTGACAGTTCGAAAGATTAAATCTGTCAACTTTATACAGTTTTGGCTTTTCTATTTCCGATATTGATAATCGAAAATGATTGTCTACGAATTTAATACGGCGTTGGATAAATAAGTCACCATAAATGCCACATTTTAAAAACGAAATAAATTTATATTTGTAATACTTTGACCCAGGTTACGATACCGACGAGGCGGTCCCTAATGTCGACTTTTACGACAGAGAATATGAAGAGCCTATAAACTCTCAGAACATTGACATCCTCAGTCAGTTGGAGACAGAAGCGCCTCAACCTAAATACGAACAAGCGCCTACCGCTAGCTCTGTAGCCGAGTTCTCTATCGCTAATGCTATTAATTTGAGAGGTAAGTTACTAGTTACTCAAAACCCTTAGTAATAATTAAAAAATATACATTGCCTGTGAATTGATCTGTGATTATTATTTTGTAAAAAACAATTTACGGTGTGTTGTTTTAAATAAAAGTAAGAACAACATCATCAAGATTGTTGTATCACTATTAAAATCATTTTTACAGCGTGATTCATGTATCATATTTTATGTTACATTAATTTTCCTCGACTCAGCAACATTAATGAGGGTTATAAAAGTGTTGATGGCGTCATATTAAATTTTCATAACACACTCATAACATATGTTAAAGGCTCTTAATTTAATGGGCTAGTTGTAACAATAGTAATTAGTCAAACTTATATGTTGATAAAATATTATTGAAAGTTGTGGAAAGTTCGAATTCCGAAATAATAAACTATCTTATCAAAATTATATTCAAATTGTAACTAGTACTAAATAAACTTAAATTACTTGTTTAACAGAGATTAATGTATCCTAGTTTGTAAACAATTGTTAAATGGTATAATTTGAATATCTTTGTCTAGTGAAGATAACAAAGGGTTGAACGTAGAGCATAAATAATAAACAATACAAGACTACTAGTTTACTATCATATAACTAAAACAACAACATTATTATTTTAGTTTAATTCAAACATTTTTTAGAGGTTTTTCATATCAAAGAAATAAATAAATCAAGAACAAACATTAAAAATTAAAATGAAACAGGATTTGTTCAACTGAATATCTAATGGATTATAAATCCCAATACATTTTTTTTTAAATTTAAATAAATAAAGACAAAAAAGTTAACAATCTCTTTGGACACATTTTATAAATTGTTTATTTTCAGAGGCTGTACTGGTGGCTCTTGGTGGAGCGAGCGCTGCGTTAGTTCTCTTGATAGTCATGGCCGGTGTGTTCGTGGCCCGTCGTCGCAAGAACAGCCCCTCCCCCGTGCCATCGCCCCCCATTCTGGTCTACCCACCCCATGACGTAACGACCCCATGTTACACGTAAGCATAACAAATGCCATAATTTTACATTGGTATTATGCTAGATCAATATGTGTTAATTTAGTTGATGCTATTTATGTTTCTAAACAGGTACTCAATTACTATACCAGTTTTCTTTAAGGGTCTTCTATAAGGTTTGGTGTAACCATGTATAACAGGTTACCGTAAAAGTTATATGTTCTTCTGTCGAATGCATTGTGTTGTTAGATTTTAAAAACTTTGTTATATTCGTATACAAACGAGCACTCAATCATTCATACATAAATAAAAACTTTGTCTCGTTATTGGATTTGAAATCTGTGAACCCACACATCGATATCAAAATGCCGTGGGCGAGTTATAAATGCGAAATCACTTTGTAGTATGATACCTACACTGATGCGTTTTCGGACGTCATACCAAGTCTTTAAAGGTAGCGGGTAATTTCATTAGGTTTGCCCTTTCATGGGAAAGTTTATAGCTCCTCGATAGAATAGACAAATTGACGTAACGCGTATACGGACTCACAACCTATGCCTAATTGCTGTTGAAAATCTATTTAATTTTTCATGATCAGTTTTAATACAGTTTTAATTTTCATTTGAGTGTCTTCACTAAACTATTTTCTTTGTGATTTTTTTAATCATCAAAAATCCTATCAATTTAAGTTAATATGTAAAATAATGATGAGAAAACAGAAATTAAATGAATAAGCCTAAAATGTTATGCAAATGTTAAAACATTTTTTGCATAATCTTAAAAACAGAAAGGCCTGTTTATCTTTCTTTACTCGAAGAAGGAACAAAAATTTTAGATAATACTAATAATTCTTAGGACGAAGGAGATAAACTTTTCGCTGCCCTCCCTGCGGTCGACATCTTTGGGAGAGCTGCGTGACGTCAGCGGCCTGCCGGGTGACGTGCTCTGCCCGCCCACGCCCACGCAGTTCCGATCGAATTCTTTCAGTAAGTTATTGTAACAGATTTGTCGTAAGCTAAGATACAGATTTTATTACCCAATTTCAATGGATTTTATTCTTGAACTAGCCACATCTAGTGAAGAAGTAAATTTAACTACTCGTAACTTTTATTTGACTTTTCAATATAGTTTACAAGATTGATTGTGCACAAAGTTATGAAATTTTTAATAAAGGTATGCATTTGTATAGCCTCAGTTCGTACAGATTGAAATTAACATAAGGGTAAAGTACTTGGAATAAAAGGATTTTTTAATTTTATTTATTAAAGTACTTTAATTGGTACTCAGTTATATTCATTTTTCTAAAACAAACTTTAAAGCTGTATTTGAAATTCTAAAATGATTTTTTCCTAGAATACATTCTGTTGCGTTTCAACGATCTTAATTAATAGCCAGACAATTTTCCATTTCACTTTAACATTTGAATCTATTTTAAAAATTACAAAGGGCATTCCCAGTATCATGACCTTTAGTTCTTACATTCCTGTGGGAATTTTAAAACGTTTTTTAAGTTTTTTTTGTTTCCTGCACGTATTAGGTTATGCGACGCGTGTTATATGAAATGTAATCCATCAAATGATATTTATTATGTACATACGTAATGAGTTCTGTTAATGAATAACGGATAGAATTCCGTTTGTTATAGGTTAGGTAACATTCAACCTGTTTGTTGACACGAATTGAAATTTTGTCCTATTCAAATACAATTTCATTTGTTTCAGAGGTCTGCATGTTACTGTTTGTATATTTTGTAGTCACTTGTTTGTCTAACGGGAGAATACTGAAATAGAATTGAAATATATAACAGAGTATACGATAGTGCCCCGCTTAAAATTCTATTAAAATTTTGACGTCTAGAAAAGCGACGAACAAAAAGATTCGTTTCAGGATTCGGCCATAACTGTCGTAAAGTAGTAAAATCCTTAGGGAGTCACTCAGTGTGGTTTTGATATGATAAATGTTAATTTCAAGACTGTTTAACTATAAGACTTAGATGAATGAATTTCAAAAAATGACCGAAGTCTAATATAAGATAAATTAATAAACAAGATTAGACGAGTTCATTTTGTATTAAATTTACTTAGGTATATGAAATTAGGTTCAGTACGGTCATTAATTTTTATAGATCCTTTGAGCTTAAGTTATTTCTTACACGAAAGGCGCTCCTAGTTTGTCCGTCTGTATTAAAGTACCTATATTAAGGCTTAATGACGGAAGGGTTCAATCAAGGCCATTAACATTGCTATTTTTTCAAAACTATTTATTAATTAAAATAACAAGTCCTAAGTGAATAGGCAATTTTCAACATTAAACTAAGTACCTACGGTTTGATGACCGCCGCGCCTGTTTTTTGCTGTCGCGTCTACCTTTATAATATCAATATTTGAGATTATTATTCACATATTCTATTAACTTGCCTACAAAACCCATGTAAATATTATTCTATGGTCGTAATGGTCATCTCAGGACATTTTTAGTCCAACAAATATCTCGAAAACCACTTTAAATGTTTAACTGCCGCACTCAAAATCCATTAAGTCGCAGTTACTTAAACTATTTCTAAGTGTGTATTACTAAATCTACAATTAAATAATCTCTTAGGGTCTAACGATTCCAGACGACTTTACAAACATCAAATACAGTGTAAATATATCGACAGTTGTTTATGAAAGATTGAAAATTTTCATAAGTTTTTTGTTCCAGCGAATACAACGGATTTGGGCGTGCTCGACCCTTCGCTGTACAAGTCGGACTGTCTCGACGTTGATCATATGTGGCCCGAGGGACATGTGGTAAATAAAAATTCTAGCGTCATCAACAACAATGTAACGATGGGATTTTCCAATTTTTTTCCTTGTTCCTAACTAGCTTTACTCTTTACACTATACCAATAATGTAAGCGTTAATTACGTAACATTCGAAAAAGAAATTTAATCGTGAGTCATTCCATCAGGGTCGTGTATGGTTCACCGTGAAATACGAGTCGGCTACCGAAAGGTTTCAAGTGCACATAATCAAGGTGAAACATTTGCCATCGCGTACCCCGGCATTGGCCAACGCATGCGACCCTTACATCAAGTAAGTGACCGTGAATTTCAAATGACGTAAAACTATCTCTGTTTTATTCAAGGACAATGAAAGAGATCGCAATATTGTTGTACCACCTGTATTAAATAGTTATACGGATACGAAAATATGAACGAATACATGTTAATTGGCATAAATAATTACGAGTTTTGCTTTGAGTCGAACTTTTACTTCTGTATTGGCTCTATCAAAAGCATTTTGTTGCATGAAAATTTTCAATCATTAGACTAACTAATTGAACCGTATAATTTTTAAAAGGTCAACACTTTTTGCTTAAAATTGTAGGCGTCAATATTAAAATGTCAATTTTAAAACGTAATTTGGAACTTTGCCATTTGTTGATTTACAAAACATAACCTAATTTTAACAATAAATATATTTGTAGGATACAACTGATGCCAGATGAAAGACGCGTGCTTCAAACTAAGCAAAAGAAAAAGTCATGCAATCCATTCTTCGACGAAACTTTTATTTATCATGTGAGTTAAGTTTTTTATCTTCATCAACAACACAGATAATTACAAACGATTGGATTGAAAATAAACAAACAAAGTAAGCTTTGAAGTTAACAGAAAGTGTAAAAGAAGAAATCACCTCTTTTTAAAATCCTCTAATGAAACTTTTATAGTCTTAAACTGAATAATCAAATTACACACACTTTTTAAAAATGTAAATAATTTCTGTAAACATGTCAATATAAATGAATATAACTAATTTAGATTTTAATTTACGTAGATACCACCTGGAAAACTGGATTCCCTCACTCTTAAGTTATCAGTGCTAGATGCGGGCCGCATCGGAAAATTCAAGCAGCTTATCGGCCACATCATTTTACCGCTCAGCGAACTAGAGGGTGTTGCATCTGACGAAGAACCGCAATTATACAAACTGGACATCGAAAAGGTTAACATTTAAATATTTCCTTTAAAAGCAGATAAAACACTTAGTTTATAAATAATACTTTTCTAATCCATCAATATAAAACCGATTAATTTATATTCAACTTTTCGTGACCATTGAAATAAAGTTTGATATTTACAACACGCTGTATCTTCAATTTTCACTAACATATGCATAATACCGTCTAATACTCAAACAAAAACGTTACTGTGGAGTAGGTTTTAGGTAATTTACATTTTATAAGCATTGAAATATGGTTGGATTTTAATTAGTGAAAAAAATAAATTTTAGCACTATTTTCAGCAACATTTTAATGTAATTTTTTTGTATCATGGTATAAACTGTTATTTTATTCAAGTCACGCTCTAAAGATTGCCTTACAAAAATATGTAAATTGGCTTTATAGTTGATCTGTCAGGAGAACTAGAATAGCAAGCGGTTTGCTGCCATCTGTGCGAACTGACCCAGTTTCATTCGCATCGTTTAACATCGGAATAACATTGTAAAAGCTACTACAAAGTGAGATCCATCAAGGTGACGTTTGCGTTGGTCCGAGAACCACGATTATCTACGTTGATAATAATGTTGGATGTATGACATCAGATTATTGTGTTCTAATTATACTAGTAGTAGTAATTATACTAGGCCAAACTTTAGTCCCTTTTCCTTCCCACCCTTTTTCTCATGAGAATAGGATGGAAAGGGAACGTGGATTTGACGGTGGAGGAGACGCATAGGAAGGGGATATATCCTCTTTATGTGCGTCTCCTCCTCTGTCGATTAAGGATAGGCAACGCATCCGCTAACGCGAAAAATCTTTTATGAGTTAGTAACGTTGTTTTTGTATAATTGTTTGTAGGAACTACAAGAACCCACTTCAGATTTGGGCGAGATATTAGTGTCGTTGGTTTACAATGAAAACTTAAACCGGCTCTCCGTTACTGTAATTGAAGCTCGGGGGTTAAAGGTATTTTTGATTTTACACTACAATATTATGTTGTACAAGAGAACAATTTTACATTTATGTACCTATCTATGTCTATACTAATATTATAAAAAGGATTATATTTTTGGATTTTTGTATGTATTGAAATAACTCAAAAACTATTGGGTCGATTTCAAAAATTCTTTCACCATTAAAAAGCTACGTTATCAGTGAGTAACATAGGCCATATTTTTTATTTATTTTTTAATTTACACGCGGATGAAGTCGCGAGCAACAGCTACTCTTATATTTGTATGTTCAACAGTAACTTAAACAGTATGACCCATTTCGCAGAGTGAGGTCGTTTGATTTTTTTTTATTATCCGTAAAAGATATTGTAATACTCTTGTGTAGCTGGACCCATCATCATCACGACATGAGGTAGTGGCTCGAGTTACTCAAGAGAGGGCGTGCCGTGGGGTGCGCGCGCGCCGAACAGCTGCCGTCGAGGTGTCGGAAGAGGGCGCTGCACTTATCACCGAATGCTTCCACTTCAGACTGAGCGCCGACGAGTTGCACACGACATGCGTTACCATACAAGCCCTACAACCGCATTCGGTGTACGCTAAAGGTAGTTACAACATTAACAGTTAACACACAAAATATTCAAGTTTGAAATGGTTGAAATTGATAGTACAAATTGGAAATAAACAACAAAAAACAATGTCGCAGAAGCAAGAAGATCATGGATATGAGAGTTTATACATTTAATTTTGTTTTCAGATCGATTACTAGGGAAGTTTGTATTAGGCTCGTATATGTTTGCAAGAGGTCGTGCGCTCCAGCATTGGAACTCAGCGCTCGCCAGTCCTATGGAACAAGTGAAGTATTGGCATCCATTGACAAACTAAACCCGACGACTCACGCCAAACTTACGTATAATATAGCAAGTAATATACAACTATATTTAATATATTAAATGTACGACATCTTTCATATATGTCAAGTTTAAAGTTATATTTACCAACACCCAAGTCTTACAAGCACTTTAAAATATCAATATTCTATCAAAATAACCTATTCGATTTGCTCGCAGTTTAAAATATTTTATGATGTATGTATGTTTACTAAGAAAATATTGAAACATATTTGTTTTAGGGTTTCATGTAAATATTTTTTTTTTTTTGTAAACTACCACTTTTCCATCATTAATCAATAATAATAGACAAGAATGATTAACATTTCCAAGGTTCCCATTGAATAGACACAAATATAGTTCATGTGAATAGTATCGAAATATGATAAATATCCTATTAAATGTATAACACAAACTCGCGGAATATAATTGCAGTAACCGCTAACATTATTCTTCGAACATGTAGTAAAGAAAATTGTTCTTCAAAATTCCCATCTGATATGTGATGCTTTATCTTAGTAAGTATTATGGTTAAATAGTAATATTTGTACTTTAAAATTATTATTTAACTTGTTTACTTGTTGACTGCTATAGAAAATCTATAACAAGACTTAAGCCGTGACATTTATTAACAATAACTTTTGCGACAAACTTATCCGAAGTTCTTTAGCCTGTTAACGCCTTAATAACAAATGCCAATTTTAATTTGGCTTATCAAATAAATTCTAAAACTAACGGTTAATTGTTTCTTAGAAAAGTTGGTGTAATTAAAACTTAAGTCGACTGAAGAGTTCAGATTTTCAAATTGAAATGTGATAGCAATTTGAAATTATATTTTTTCGCTAATTTTGAAAAATATTTAAATATTTATGAATGCTTCGCTTTTGTTGAATCAAAAGCGATAATTTCAATAGCAAATGAAAAAAGGTCAAGGGTGGAGGATTGATTAGACGTCAAAATATCGTTGTGAAAGGAATTATTGTTTGCGTGACCTGCCATTAGTGAATTGAAAAGAAGTTTAAATATAAATGAAATTTGATTTTGATATTTGAGAAGTGAAATTCAATGAGTTTTCTCAAATTATAGAAGAAAATATTACTGGTACGGACTAATTAATTGACGTAAGTAATAAAATTAAATGATCTTTAGTAGGTACTAGCTATCGCCCGCGACTCTGTCCGCATGAGATTAAAAAAAAACTATGCAAACTCTAACAAAAGTCAATCTAAACTTTATAATATTAGTAAGAAGTAATTTAGTAAAAATATAACCCTAAAACGTTCACTTTAATATAAAATTTTCACTTCGTAATATCCCTAATGGGTTGGTCATGTTTGCTTTAAATATTCATAATATAAACAAAGTATTTAATGTACTCGTATGACAACGGTTCATTTCAAATTAGCTTTTATTATCCGTAAAAGAATTGTATACTCCTGTGTAGCTGATCCTCATCATCACGACATGAGGTAGTGGCTCGTTACGCAGAGAGGGCGTGCCGTGGGGTGCGCGCGCGCCGAACAGCTGCCGTCGAGGTGTCGGAAGAGGGCGCTGCACTTATCACCGAATGCTTCCACTTCAGACTGAGCGCCGACGAGTTGCACACGACATGCGTTACCATACAAGCCCTACAACCGCATTCGGTGTACGCTAAAGGTAGTTACAACATTAACAGTTAACACAGAAAATATTCAAGTTTGAAATGTTTGAAATTGATAGTACAAATTGGAAATAAACAACAAAAAACAATGTCGCAGAAGCAAGAAGATCATGGATATGAGAGTTTATACATTTAATTTTGTTTTCAGATCGATTACTAGGGAAGTTTGTATTAGGCTCGTATATGTTCGCAAGAGGTCGTGCGCTCCAGCATTGGAACTCAGCGCTCGCCAGTCCTATGGAACAAGTGAAGTATTGGCATCCATTGACAAACTAAACCCGACGACTCACGCCAAACTTACGTATAATATAGCAAGTAATATACAACTATATTTAATATATTAAATGTACGACATCTTTCATATATGTCAAGTTTAAAGTTATATTTACCAACACCCAAGTCTTACAAGCACTTTAAAATATCAATATTCTATCAAAATAACCTATTCGATTTGCTCGCAGTTTAAAATATTTTATGATGTATGTTTACTAAGAAAATATTGAAACATATTTGTTTTAGGGTTTCATGTAAATATTTCATATTTTCCAAATAGGTTTAGACCCTTCATATTTTTATAAAATCTATTGATGGAATTTTTAAGTATTTTTTTACAGCTTCAATTACTATTTGAAATATAGTTTACACTTTTGTTTTACAACTTGTACGTTATATTATACATATTTATATTTACTAAAATAAAATATTACCTATTAATATTTACCAATGCTGTAGCTTTTTAAATTGAATATAATTCAAATTACAATTTTGGAATTAGATAACTTATCAATATTAAAATATATAACCAATATCTTACATATATCATTATATTCCATATATTGTACGTAGTAGATATGATTTTAATATTATAAGTATGGAGCAAAAATAAACGGTGTAACGCCAAATTGGCTAAACAATGTTGTTTTATTTCTAAAACAAACGTATACATATATCCTAGTAAAGCAAATGTTCAAAGGTCAATTGCAAAAGCGACTAGATTAAGTCGACGTTTAAACATTTTATCTAAACTAATAATCTTACTATCTCTCTAATATTACAAATGCGAAAGTTTAGATGGATGGATGGATTTTTGTTATAGTTTGTAGCGTAAACGGCTGAATGGATCTCGATGAAATTTGGCATAGACGTAGAGGATAGTCTCGAAGAACACATAGGCTTTTGTTTTTTCTACTTCCACGCGGAAGAGTCGCGGGCGAATGCTAGTATCTTCATAAATTAGTTGTAATAATCATCGTAATTTACCGCACAATTTAAGAACCATCCACGCTTATACACCAATGTTTAGCATTTTTTGTAAACTACCACTTTTCCATCATTAATCAATAATAATAGACAAGAATGATTAACATTTCCAAGGTTCCCATTGAATAGACAAATATAGTTCATGTGAAAAGAATCGAAATATGATAAATATCCTATTAAATTTATAACACAAACTCGCGGAATATAATTGCAGTAACCGCTAACATTATTCTTCGAACATGTAGTAAAGAAAATTGTTCTTCAAAATTCCCATCTGATATGTGATGCTTTATCTTAGTAAGTATTATGGTTAAATAGTAATATTTGTACTTTAAAATTATTATTTAACTTGTTTAATTGTTGACTGCTATAGAAAATCTATAACAAGACTTAAGCCGTGACATTTATTAACAATAACTTTTGCGACAAACTTATCCGAAGTTCTTTAGCCTGTTAACGCCTTAATAACAAATGCCAATTTTAATTTGGCTTATCAAATAAATTCTAAAACTAACGGTTAATTGTTTCTTAGAAAAGTTGGTGTAATTAAAACTTAAGTCGACTGAAGAGTTCAGATTTTCAAATTGAAATGTGACAGCAATTTGAAATTATTTTTTTTCGCTTATTTTGAAAAATATTTAAATATTTATGAATGCTTCGCTTTTGTTGAATCAAAAGCGATAATTTCAATAGCGAATGAAAAAAGGTCAAGGGTGGAGGATTGATTAGACGTCAAAATATCGTTGTGAAAGGAATTATTGTTTGCGTGACCTGCCATTAGTGAATTGAAAAGAAGTTGAAAGATAAATAAAATTTGATTTTGATATTTAAGAAGTGAAATCCAATGAGTTTTCTCAAATTATAGAAGAAAATATTACTGGTACGGACTAATTAATTGACGTAAGTAATAAAATTAAATGATCTTTAGTAGGTACTAGCTATCGCCCGCGACTCTGTCCGCATGAGATTAAAAAAAAACTATGCAAACTCTAACAAAAGTCAATCTAAACTTTATAATATTAGTAAGAAGTAATTTAGTAAAAATATAACCCTAAAACGTTCACTTTAATATAAAATTTTCACTTCGTAATATCCCTAATGGGTTGGTCATGTTTGCTTTAAATATTCATAATATAAACAAAGTATTTAATGTACTCGTATGACAACGGTTCATTTCAAATTAGCTTTTACCGTTAATAACGCGGTTGCGGTGAAATATAACCACCGTTATAATGTCAATAAATGACGTACGGCCTTCATTTATCTAGCGTAACTTAAAACCGAGCATGTATGTACTCGTGGATTATTAATTATTGGCTCCTCTTGGTTTCTATAACTTAACGATGTAGGTAACTTTAAAAGTAAAGTTCTCGTAACTTTATTATGTTAAATGTACTAATCATACTTACTTATATTATATACTAATATTATACATGCGAAAGTTTGGATGGATGGATGTTTGTTAGAGTTTGTAGCCTAAACGGCTGAACGGATTTCGATGAAGTTTGGTATAGATATAGAGGATAATCTGGAAGAACACATAGGCTACTTTTGTTTTTTTTTTTAATTCCACGCGGACGGAGTCGCGGGCGAAAGCTTGTATATTATAAATGCGAAAGTTTAGATGGATGGATGTTTGTTAGAGTTTGTAGCGTAAACTGCTGAACGGATCTCGATGAAATTTGGTATGAATGTAGACTATAGTCTGGAAAAACACATAGGCTACTGACTTTTGTTTTTTTTTATTCCACGCGGACGGAATCGCGGGCAAAAGCTAGTATTATACGTATCGATTTAATTTACTTTACAAAACCGTGACATCAAACCATTCTCATGTCACACGAGAGAATCGAACATTAAATACGAGTATCAAATTCCTAAGGGACGCCTATATCCGACGTTAATATTTGATTTGCGGATCGTAACAAGCTCGGGATGTTTGCTATCGACAGAGATTCAATATCACTTCAACCCCTAAATGTTTCGTAGGGGTTACATTACAATGTTTATTAAGGGTCCTAGTACTTTAAGCGTTACTATGCAATAAACATCAATGGTTAGGTTGAGATGTTTTCTAAAAAAACCAGTCACTTCTATGTTGTCACACAAAAACAAACATTTTATTTCGCAGTACCACTAAAATAGACACATGGGGAAAAGTGTCTACATCTTTTCTCACTAAACGTCACGTTTGTCTTCTATTCTAAGACGGTTTGTTACTGATCATAACACACTTATAATATTGTGAAATTAATATCACATAATTTTCTGTTGTTAGTATTTCTTTTCATAATTTTCATCTGAATTAATTGAAATGGTGAATCAACCGCATAGACATCCACAACCTACGTAATATTGACACTTCCAACGTAATTGACATTTAAACAAAACAAAGTTTGTGCACTTATTATTCTCAAGAACATTCGTCGCGAGCATCACGTCTTTGTAAGTTTCATACAACTTGCTAAGTCCAACAAGACGGTACGAAGTTACTATGCTTGACAGAACGTGATTATGGTATGACAAATTCTCTCACCACAATGTACGAGTATATTTATCTCAGGGCAATTGTGTTACTATACATAGCAAGCATACTTTGATAAGTAAATGCAATATGCCAAGTTTTTTTTTTTTAAAATGACTCGTATGACAACGGTTCATTTCAAATTAGCTTTTACCGTTAATAACGCGGTTGCGGTGAAATATAACCACCGTTATAATGTCAATAAATGACGTACGGCCTTAATTTATCTAGCGTAACTTAAAACCGAGCATGTATGTACTCGTAGATTATTAATTATTGGCTCCTCTTGGTTTCTATAACTTAACGATGTAGGTAACTTTAAAAGTAAAGTTCTCGTAACTTTATTATGTTAAATGTACTAATCATACTTACTTATATTATATACTAATATTATAAATGCGAAAGTTTAGATGGATGGATGTTTGTTAGAGTTTGTAGCCTAAACGGCTGAACGGATTTCGATGAAGTTTGGTATAGATATAGAGGATAATCTGGAAGAACACATAGGCTACTGACTTTTGTTTTTTTTTTATTCCACGCGGACGGAATCGCGGGCAAAAGCTAGTATTATACGTATCGATTTAATTTACTTTACAAAACCGTGACATCAAACCATTCTCATGTCACACGAGAGAATCGAACATTAAATACGAGTATCAAATTCCTAAGGGACGCCTATATCCGACGTTAATATTTGATTTGCGGATCGTAACAAGCTCGGGATGTTTGCTATCGACAGAGATTCAATATCACTTCAACCCCTAAATGTTTCGTAGCGGTTACATTACAATGTTTATTAAGGGTCCTAGTACTTTAAGCGTTAGTATGCAATAAACATCAATGGTTAGGTTGAGATGTTTTCTAAAAAAACCAGTCACTTCTATGTTGTCACACAAAAACAAACATTTTATTTCGCAGTACCACTAAAATAGACACATGGGAAAAGTGTCTACATCTTTTCTACTAAACGTCACGTTTGTCTTCTATTCTAAGACGGTTTGTTACTGATCATAACACACTTATTATATTGTGAAATTAATATCACATAATTTTCTGTTGTTAGTATTTCTTTTCATAATTTTAATCTGAATTAATTGAAATGGTGAATCAACCGCATAGACATCCACAACCTACGTAATATTGACACTTCCAACGTAATTGACATTTACACAAAACAAAGTTTGTGCACTTATTATTCTCAAGAACATTCGTCGCGAGCATCACGTCTTTGTAAGTTTCATACAACTTGCTAAGTCCAACAAGACGGTACGAAGTTACTATGCTTGACAGAACGTGATTATGGTATGACAAATTCTCTCACCACAATGTACGAGTATATTTATCTCAGGGCAATTGTGTTACTATACATAGCAAGCATACTTTAATAAGTAAATGCAATATGCCAAGTTTTTTTTATAAGAGAATGAGATAAGCCAGGAGAGGGTATATCGAGGTGGTCGACGCCCATAGACGTACTGGTTTTCGAAATACCGCCGAAGACCGGTACAGACTTTTGCGAAACGCAAGTTAAAATATATCTCAATAAGTATCTTAACTCTGGTTTGTATAAAGTCTTTTATAGATGCGTATAATGTTAATAAAACACCATTTTTCTTTAGAGCTCTATAATTTTCTATCTAGGAATAAAACTAAAATACTTTAACGAGATACAGTGTAGTTTGGTATCACAAAGAGCTCCTTTGATGGAAATACAATCCCAGACTCTACCTAAACACAAGGTCCGTACAATTTTTGTAGCAAAAATACAGAAGTTAAACTAAAAACATTTTTTGATTCAATTTCTGATATGTTTTAATCATTGGGTAGAATATAATACTCTTGGACTATCCTGTAGAATTAAGAGCAGGCGCACACATTTGACTAAACTACCCCGCAATGGTTGTGCGATTGTCAATTCAACTGTTTAGTTCCACAACTAAAAATCGAGTAGTGTGCGCACCTCCATATAAGCTCAAAGGAATCAAATCGAGACTAAACAGTTGTGCGATAGTTTAGTCAAATGAAACCTCTTAGTATCGAAATCGCATTGCACAAAAATCTAGATTTTTCTATACACTATTTTAAAAGTGGTCTACAAAAAGTCTAACATTAAAGAAATATTGAAAGACTAATAAAAGATTTGAAAGTCAAATATTAAAGTTTATACTCAACTGCAAGAAAACAGAAGTTTTTTACATATTTATTCAAATCTTTCTCTTTTGAACTTTATAGTAGTTTACAAGTATTATTAAGCCTTATATACATATTGTTGCCAAAAGTCTACAAACAAAAGTATAGTTTTTATTGAAACCAAGATTTTTTAAATTATTTTTCCCTTAATCTGTGACTCAAAACCTATACTTAAATATTTATTTCATAATTAAATAAAAATCATGCATTTAAGGGTTAAACATGAAGAGTGCAACTATATAAAAGTTAAAAATAAATTATTGTAGTTTTCAATTATAAGTCGGATTTAGAACAGTAGACTTAAAGCTCAATTTTCAATTATAAAAACCTGTAACAAAAAGCGCTAAGCTTGATTGTTAGCATAGTGTGGCTTTTGTCGTTTCCAAATTGGCCTCTCTTATCTTTGTGATTGCTTTCCTTTTGTTTTTTGGTTCAAATGTAACTATTGTACGTAATCCAGATTTAACGACTTAATAGAAAAACTGCTATAAATAGAGACTGTTAGATGTAGACATTATAGTTAGATCACTAGAATTAAATCGGTTTATCTATATCTATACTAGTCTATACTTATTCTAAAGAGAAAAGATTTGTATTTTTGGATTTCTGTATGTATTTGATTCACGAAAATCTACTGTGCCGATTTCAAAAATTGTTTAATCATTAGTAACTTATCCGTGAGTAACATAGGATATATATTTTATTATTAAATGATTTGCACATTTCCTGTAATTATTTTAAAGTTCTGCAATAGGACCTATATTGGAATGTTTCATTTATATAGTTTTGTATTAGTGAATTTTTTAAAAGTAAATATTTTAATACAACATACCAAAGCTTAAGTATACAAGCAATTTTTTCATGCTCCAAGATAATATTTACTTTCGACACTTAATCGTATTCAATAAAGGAAAAATATATAAAAGTTTACCCTCTCCTTGCCGACGTTATTTTATCAGAAAGGATAACATTAAATACATTCATAGAAAATCGTGTTTGGAATATAAATAGTTAACAAGACTGTGTAAAAGACGACTACGAGTATATGTTACTCTTCGATATCTTATGTAGTGTTGTAGTCAAGTAAATATTATGTTAGGAAATCTTTATCATAGCGACGTTATATGTGTACTGGTATGTCGTTGCAGAGTACGTTTCATAAAAATGCCAAATTTCAGCGATAACCACTCTGTCATTTTAGAGATAGTTTCTAACAAATAACCATCTAAACATCGAAACATTCGTATTTATAATATGACTAAAATATCAACAAATATCTTTCTAAATAACAATATACCGTCTAAAGGTTTATTTAATTGTTCTTTATACATATATCCCGCTTCAATGATATTCTAAGATGCGTCTCACAACATAAACAACCCAAACAAAGGTATTCCCTAAATCTACGTTAACGTACAACCATTTACCGAACGTGCGGGAATAACCATTGCGTAATTTAAAGCTTCGGCCATTTGCTTACTTTATCTAATGGTATTGACGTAGAAGATCTTTTGTAAAAACGTATTATGCCTCTTTTTTGTGATAGTGTTTGAGATTAGAATTGCAATTCATCTATTTTATTGCTTTTTTTTACCGAAAATAGTCGTAGGCGCTTGCGTATCTAAATTTTAAGTTAGCAATTTATGTAGACAATGCAAACACACACAAAGACTGTTTCTTAAATATTTTTTATCTTGTATTTAGTATAATCCTATTTATTGCAATAAAGCTTGGCCCGAATTAGGCTAAGGTAACAAAGTTTTTTGCATCAATATTTACATAACTTTTTTATTTAGAAAAAATGTTTTTCTTGGCGCTTTTTCGCTTTAAGGAAATTGGATTGGTTGTTTCAATTCCGAAATAGTATCCAGACCGTACTTACTAAGAATTCTTTTAAAACGAAACTTCCGAAGAAACTTTTAGGGTTTTCAGTTTTCTAAAATAATATAATCGTGGATTAAACATCCGACAAAACCATGTTTAATTATATTTCAAGACTAGAGTATGTTCAAAAAACTTTGATTCTCATGATTTAATATTACACAACTAATTTAAAATAAATTCACTCTGTAACATCGTCCGAAATAACTGTTTTTATTATTACAAATTGAAATTTAATTCCACATATATCTTCAAATATCTTACAATAAAAGTAACGAAAAACTTGCACCATCCAATTTAATAAAACAAAGAAAGCTGTCAACAATATAAAGAAACAGAGTCAGTTATCGTAAAACTAAGGTCCTAATAAACTTATTTACGACGTAGACAACTTACTACACGGTTGTCAAACGTGATGTATTAAGCTACGCCGTAGCTACTCGCGTAGCTCCTGTGAGACGTCACTAGCAACGATTTTTCATTGCGATTTCTTGTAGTATATTCCAATAATAAATGTTGTTTTAAGAAAATCTGTCAATGCGTTCTTATTCTTATAAAAAAACTGAGATAACAATACATTTTTTGTATGAATACAGACTGTCTAAAGATTAGGAACACGCTATTGAAAGTCCTAACGCAGATTATAAACGACAAAATAAAAGAGCAAACGTTTAAAAACAATATCGATATTCGAACAAAATTGTCATAATGGCAACATGATCCCATCACGACGTTTTTATTTTTACTTCCTCCGGCCTCCACTGACCTACATAGCTTAATCTTCCTTCGCGTTAGATGTCACAATTAATCCTCGCTTGATACTAACGATAAAACTTTGCTTTCAAACCAGTAATCGAGTTTTATTACTTTGTTTTTAAACCTTTTAAATTATTTATCATTGAATCCTAAAAAAGTTATGGTTTAAGTCGTGTTTAATCTAAAATAGAGTTTAGTACATTATAGAATTACATTTAAGTTAAGGAGTCTTGAATTCTTTTAGCTTCAATCAATTGCTGGCAGGTAATAACGAAGTGAAAGATTACTTTTAAAAATCATTCTCGATAAATTCTACTTTGTTACATAGTAGAGAACTCCAACACCAGTTCTCATTATGCAAGTTAAAAGCCTGAACAGAATCGTCGAAGCTCGTAATTGCCCGCCTACCTTTGCTATTGTCTTTATGAATTGCTCGTCTATTTTTTACTTTCCATTTTGTTTTCGCGCGTTGGCAATTGAAACATCGCGTATAAATATTATCAAAATAAAAATTAAAAATCGAAAAAATCAAACGTTTGAAAATTGCTGAGTTTTATTAAATAAGTCAATTGATATTAATTCAATCATCTCCCTTACCTTTTCCTACTCCAGTAGAGTTGGTGCACCGGTTTTTCGTCCTCCAAATAACTCTATCATCCGTCATCTCAGTCATCATTCCCTTTTTCATCATGACACCTTTCACGCAGTCGATTGATATTATTTATTAATCTACTTTAACATCATTCACTATACAGCGTGCAATTATGATTCTACGCATATAAATAAGTATTTTTTTCACAATTTGTATCTTAACAGAAGCATAGAATCAATAATGTATAGGGTACTAAATTCATGGGAAAGTTCGCCCATAATTCATGTCTCCAATACATATTTATGAAGGTCTCTCGCTTCATTTCTTAGTCGTATTGTGTATTTTATTTTCATATATTGGTGTCCAAATTGTTGTCCCTCGCATCCTGTTTAAGAAAAAAGAGAAAGCAATGATAAAATCTATGCGAAAAGGTTTACTTTTAAATGACAATTGTGGTAAGAGAAGTTCATGGTAAAG